>OY776673.1:57816900-59177656 GCA_963675555.1 Leptura quadrifasciata | reverse complement strand
ATACGTTATAAACAACAACTCCTCGAAAGACGAGATCACTTTGATTTATTTCTTTTAATTCAGGCTTCTTTCTACAGTTTTCCTGTACTAACAAGGTTATTTTCGTTTACTGCAGATGATTTTCTTGGCCGGTCAAAACCAAATTTTGACACATACTGAAGACACTAGCACAGTGGTTAGCATATCTAGTAAAGTAGGTTCGAGCCCCGTCTACTGCAAAATAATTTTTAATTATAAATTACCCCCCCCCCCCAAGAAGTGATTTAGATCCCACTATAAAATGTAGGGCCCGGCCTCCTTCACTTACACAAGTCTCGACTTAAGTTGTTCAAATGATCTGGAAATCGGTCAGAACATCTGTAGCAAACATTTATAATAAGACATAATTAAATAATAAATAAAAGTATGGCTTACTTATTATGACAATGGCACCGACAGTAGAACAATAATATCGTGATTGATGCGCCGTCACTGAATAGAACTATGATTACATCGACGAAATCAGTCGATTACTTTTTATCGGCTGCAATAATACATTCAAATTGACACTAAAGTTCGACATATGACGAGGAAAGTTACTTTGCTGATACCTGCTTTACGTAAAATGCAAAATTTTAATCTGCTATACATTTTAAAAGTCTATAAGGCACCTAAAGAGAAAATATTTTTATGAATTACGAAATGTTTTAAAAACCTCAATTTCCTGTAGGTTAGTTTATATATTCAATAAAGATCTGTGGGAATTGTAGTTATCGGTTATAACACCGAAAGCACTTACAGGGATAAAGTGCTATGAACATGATATCCTCGAACGTGAACTAATACTACTACTGCTAAATACTCAGCTTTTATATAGATTCTCGTATACCTTTCGACTTACATCTAAACTATTTCGTACGTTAATATATTCCTATATTTAATAAAGGTATCGCAGCTGCTTCACAAATTACAAATCTATAACACAACTTGAGGGTTATGATTATAAAATTAGTATTAATTCAAATGTATACACGGTGACTCATAATTAATGGTACAACAGAACTGTGGATAGTAGAAGTCAAAATCCTAAGATTTATACAATCACGTCAAATGTTGATATGCAAAAAGTACAGGATGTCACAGTTAAAATTTAATTTTTCAATTGTCTTCGCAATTTAATGACTTTTTAAAATTCCCTTGTAAAAATTGACAGGTAGAGGTTATTTCAATTTTGGCCTCCAGATTCTAGAGGGAGCTATTTACTACATTTAATGCATTAAACAGTTCGTATATTTTTTACCCGCGCTATTATAGAAGGTTTCTCATTAAACAATGTATTTCCTTGTTATATCTTGTTGAAAATAGGTATACTTGTGTTAAGTCCCTGAATACAACTGTTCCTGGGAAAACCGAAAATCAACAATTCTATGCAACATTTTTAATAGCTTTTTGAAATAATAATTTTAAAAAATTGGCATCGAGATGCAAGACTATCAGAGTAAATAAATTTATACGTAATTCATATTTGTCAAGTATGCACAAAAACAAAAAGTACTTGACGAAAAGCCAATCTTTTAAACAATAGTTATATTATAGTAGTTAATGACAAAGCAAACATGGACAGCGAGATTCGCAATAGAATTAACGCTACATCTAGAGCACTCTGGGGACTTAGAGAGAGAGTATTTGACAACCACGACCTTGCTTTGTCAACGAAAATGGCTGTCTACAGAGCAGTTGTCATTCCAACACTGCTATATGGATGTGAAAGCTGGGTCACTTACCGTCGTCATGTGAAAGAATTAGAACGTTTTCAGCAAAGACACCTCAGAAGTATGATGAAAATCCGTTGGTTCCATCACATATCAAACGTGGAAGTGCTCAGGAGAGCGAACAGCCTTCCAATTGAGGTGCTTATTTCAAGAGCACGCCTAAGATGGGCAGGTCACGTTCATCGTATGCATGATATCCGCCTTCCTAAATGTACACTTTATGGTGAATTGCTAAGCGGTAGAAGAAGGCGTGGCGGTCAACGAAAGAGGTTCAAAGACGCTCTCCATGAAAATCTAAAATCCTGCGGTATTGCAGACGAGCAATGGGAACAACTTGCAGCGGACAGAACCGAATGGCGAGGGGTTGTGGCCAGCTATCAAGGAAATGTTGCTGCAAGAAGGCCGAATCCAAGACCTAACCAGGTCTATGTTTGTCCTGACTGCGGTCGACATGTGCTCTCCCGAATTGGCCTCTATAGCCATAGTCGTGTGCACCGTAGATGAATGGGAATTACAATAGACTACACCTTTTACTTGTTTTTTATTGTACACAATTTATCGACTGTAACATTTTTATACTCGGACTCGAGTAACGGCTAATAATAATAATAAGTTATATACCAGAGATGTTTTTTCAATTTTGAGAGATTTTTTGATAATAATTAAATTAGTGTTGTGTTTTTTAATTGCTACTGATGCATTAAATAACTCAGCATATATTTTTTCGAATTTTGAATTGAGAGGTGATTTATATGTACTCGGAAATAAATTTCTCTAGTTGTGCTGCAGCCCGAAGATACTTAGAACTGTATAAAAACTGTTCTAGTCTTTTTGAAGAAACAAGTACAGTCCATCCAAAACGTGATACACAGGTACACCAAAAAATCTGAGGATCAAGAAGAAGGCATTTTTGTTCCTGTAGCAGCAAACTCACGATGCTTATGGACAGCAACTAGTTTAAATCAGTTATCAATTCATAGGTTATTAAAGAAAAAAAATCTTAAACCGTGTCATTTTATTGCAGTTACCAACCTCGTGTTCTTTCACAAAGATCGTAGTTTTCATTAAATTTATATCTTATTCTAATTAGTCTAATTTCTGTGGTGTTATTTATTTATTTATTTATTACGTTTACGTAGTGCATATCGTTTATAGTTGACGCTATTTTACAAAGCGTCGGGTATATAATTGGAGAATGAGAATTTCCACTTATCCAAAGAAAACCATTTCCAGCACGAATTTAAAATAAATGTGTGGAGTGTCAATTGAGTTACTACCAAATTTAAATGGTGAATCTTGCTTGGACTTTTGGAAAAGATTCTTCCTGAAATTTTATATAGGTATTATAATGAAATTTAAAGTCTCAAATTGTGTTAAATAGTGAATTTTGCTTCTAAGATGGCGAAGGACTGCAAAAAATAATAAAGTCATTTTAAATACGTGTAAATTTTTCAAAAAACTATCTACTGATACCAGAATGACCTCCCGTCCCACTACCCTGTGAGTAGGGCGAGGGGCAACTTTAAAATTTCAAATGGAAACCCCTATTTTTTATTGCGGAATCGGATTCTACGGCCAAAAATACATGCATTTTATTCCGGACATTTTTTTCGATTCTTGCATGGTGTCGCTGTAATCGCAAAAAATGGAAAGAGAACAGTACTGTTTCAAGAGTAGCGTCTTGTGCCCATAAAAAAACGTCCAATTCGAAAACTGAAAAACACGTATTTGTTATTTTTACGAAATCTATCCAATGACATTGGATTCGATACTCCCACCCCTAACCCAGTGAGTGGGGCGGGGACAACTTTGAAATTTGTAATGAAAATCTCTATTATTTTATAGCGGATTCGGATTCTACGGCCAAAATACGTGAATTTTATATCGGGCATTTTTTTCGATTCTCGCAAGGTGTCACTGCAATCGCAAAAAATTTAAATAAAACATAAGCGTTCATAAGTATGTAAATATTTACAAACTCTAGCTACTCGTGTTGACAAAAAAACATTCAGTTTAAAAAACAATATCTGTGATATCTTGGTTTTTATGAATGTTTTTTTTTAAGTGTTCTTAATAACAGTATTTGTTTTGTGAAATTTCTACGAGAACGTTCAGTTCCTTCCAACTTTTGTAGAGGCAGGAGCGCACATTTGTACGGAAAAAGTTATTTCATTTTTCATTAGTTCTCGCATTTTTTTCTGCATAATGGCTACTTTAACAGAGGAAGAGAGAGTTTCTCTTTTAACGATGCGAGGGGTGGGGCGATAAAGAAAGGTCCTATAATGCAGTTGTGATTTTATTCAATGAAACTTTCCGTGTAGATCAAGTGGGAATTTCGAAATCTACTGTGTCCCGCACCATCAAACGATTCCTAGACACAAGGACAAATAAAAATCGCCCAAAATCTGGAAGTCAAAATCTGAAACATCGGAAGCTCGACAAATGGAAGTGGCCCAGGCATTTGTTGAAAATCGAAGGTTATCAATCAGAAAAGCCAGTCAACAGATTGATATGAGTGCATTTTCAGTTCATCAGAATTTGAAACTTTTGAAATTTCATCCTTACAAAATTCACCTTCACCAAGAGTTAAATGAACATGATTTTGATCAGCGACTTGAATTTAGTGAATTAATGATGGAAAGGAGCAACCAAAACCCAAATTATTTGTCATCTCTACTTGTCTTCTCAGATGAAGCAACTTTCGAACTCAGTGGAAAAGTTAATCGCCATAATATCAGATATTGGAGTGACGAAAACTCTCACTGGATGCTTGAAACACACACGCAGTATCCACAAAAATTAAATGTTTGGGCAGGAGTTTTCAGGGATCTAATCATAAGACTGTTTTAGATGGAAATTTCAATGGAGAAAAATACCTGGAAATGTTGACAAATCAAATAGTTCCCGCAATACTAGAGATTGCTGGCGATGAGTTCGATAATGTTTGGTTCCAGCAAGATATGGGGCTCCTCCACACTATCGGGATATTGTTAGGGACTATTTGAATGGTACTTTCGAAAATCGATGAATAGGTCGAAGAAGAACTATTGAATGGTCAGCAAGATCTCCCGACCTGGCGCCACTTGATTATTTTGTTTGGGGCTACATGAAGGGTAAGGTTTATTTCACTAAACCTCGTGATTTGGAAGCGATAAGGCAACTCATAATAATCATTTTTGCAGAAATACCACCTCAAATGATAAGAAGTGCTATTGAAAATTTTTACGTTCGTCTCGGACAATGTCAAGAAGCCAATGGCACCATTTTGAACACCTGCTATAATCTTGAAATTAAAACCTACTAGTGTAGCAGTTAAGCTGTAAACTAATAACCTCAACTGGTCGAAATCCTCACCTTGCCTTAAATGGCTGAGTTACCTCCTTGCCTTCACTGGCTGGGATCAAGAACTTGTCTGAAGTGGCTGAATTAAGAGGTAAAACCACTGTTAGTTTTTTAAAAAATCGAGTTTTTTATTGCCCTGTAAAAAATGTAAATTGAAAATTACTAGCTGCTAATAAATTTACAGAATGTTAATAGTTGTTGTAATTCCCGCACGAACGTGTAAAATCACTCTTCTCAAAACAGCTCGGGAAATCATTCACTCTGAGATCAGTAGTTTTACTTTTCGTATTTTTTTAAGTATGCGTTCAAAACTTTCATGTTTCCACTCAATTTTTTGCGATTGCAGCGACACCTTGTGAGAATCGAAAAAAATGCCCGATATAAAATTCACATATTTTTGGCCATAGAATCCGCTATAAAAAATAGGGATTTTCATTACAAATTTCAAAGTTGCCCCCGCCCCATCCACTGAGTTAGGGGTGGGAGAGTCGAATCCAATATCATTGGATAGATTTCGTAAAAATAACAAATACGTGTTTTTCAGTTTTTGAATTGGACGCTTTTTATTTTTTTATTTTTTATTTATTTCTTTTCATTATTTGCGATTACAGCGACACCATGCAAGAATCGAAAAAAATGTCCGGAATAAAATTTACGTATTTTTTGCCGTAGAATCCGATTCCGCAATAAAAAATAGGGGTTTCCATTTGAAATTTTAAAGTTTCCCCTCGCCACACCCACAGGGTGGTGGGTGGGGAGGTCATTTTGGTATCAGTAGACAGTTTTTTGAAAAATTTTTGACACGTATTTTTTTTTGATTTGATGCAAACTGTTCGAGATTTTCCACCGTTCCCATACTTTTCTAACACCCGGTATATCCTTGCTCTACAAAGTACTAACCAAAGAAAGTTTTGGCAACAATACATAAAACACACTGTGCTCCATCAATTAATGCTTAACTAGCTTTTCCTATTATTTAATTAAGCTACGTCCGTCTATTGGTGCCCGCATAAGTAGATATACTTTTTTTTCCATTGAGTACAATCCAATATAAAGTAAGTAAAATCCAATATCGGTGTTCGTAGATATAAATGCTCCATACGATATAAGTGTTATTAGATAAATAAACGTGATTAGTCATAGGTAATATATTCTTAGAATAACATATAATATGTCAGAAACTCTATAAATCTGTTGAACCATTAATAAAAGTTGATTGGATTGAACGTGAAAAACAATTCAACAAAAACGCTATTCATGAAGTAACGGACCCATCAGAATATTGAGAAGTAGAATCATTAGCAGGTTGAATAACAAATGGAAATGCTACTGGTGGAAAAATATTCTTTTTCATTTTATAAAACACGAATTACGAATTCTTTCCATATTATATTGCTAATTTTACTACTATACTACTAAAATCACTTAAATAAATTAACAACTCACAAACACACTTAAAGGTAAAATATATTATATTTGCGATACTTGTACGATAAATGGATCATTATTAACAAATTTTTATTAGAGTAAAACGAACTTACAATTCTCATTCTAATTTAATATGTACCTACAGCCTACGGGCTAGAAAGAATACAAGGATTTTTCCTTGTAAGTATCTTTCCAGGGATGTCCATGTTTGTATTCCGTTTAAATAATATATTCTCGTTATGAACCTACTTCAAAAAAGAAAGGAAGTTACAATTCATCTCCGATTTTTATTGATTACTTTTGTTTAAGAGAATAATCTTGCCCGTTTGTTACATGCAATTTTTTCTAGATAACATGAATTGCAAAAGACAAGTTTTAAGTTTTTATACTATTAAAATATTCGCAAATTTGGTGAGTGGGCCAGCGATCGACAAAAATATTCATCTGGGAGCTCGGCATGCCCCTCATAAGCTAAATGAATGGTTACTGAGAACAGTGAAAATAGTTGTTTATGTACTAAGAGTGTAAAATGTTACTTTTTAGCCCAAGCGTAAAATATGGTTGCCCGCGTTTGGCGAATATAAAAATTCATATAAAATCCAAAGAACCACGTTACGACAAAAACAACGAGTATAACAAATATACCCGAGTGAATTCAAGAAAATCAGTAATTTGCAATAAATCTTTTACATGTTTCGTCCTCGCCTCACAACTTCCAGCCAGCGGCTGGTATATCAGTACATGCGCGGAAGCTATGCAATCTTAGGCGAGAATTGTGTAGAGGATACCATCCTTCGGAGGGAGATGTAAAGCCATCGGACATTGTCAATTAAATATTAGAAAATCCCTATTCTTAGAAAGAGAAGAGGTAGAGCAAAATTCCTGGTTGGCGGTACAGGCGTCGGTGTTAGACCTCAGTAGCGAAAATAGGCCAATGTCAAATAAATATTTTCAAAAAATATATGCTTACGAACACTTTGAACATTCCCAATTTCTGCTCTTAAGCAACATGTACTTGTTATTGATATAATAGTATGTGGATTAATTTGTTAAATAAAAATAGAAGCAGCCACTCTTTGTTGAAAAATTTTATACGTTGTTCGTAACATACTAACGAATGTACAGTAAAAAGTACAGCTTCACGGAATTTTTTCGAAGTTAAAACCTACTTTGACTCCATTAAGTTTCCAAATCCATGAAATTTATTGAGAAATTGATAATTCTGCACACGCATTTAAGAATATAAGTTGAAAAATACTTACACTCATTTAAAAAAAAATATTTCATCATAATTTCGTAATAACTAATGTACTTCCTCTATATTTATGACACTAATAATTAATGACACCATCTGTATTATTCTCACTAAACGCAGAGCTTCCATCTGGACTTTGAGGCGAGTAATTTGAAATGTCGCAATGTGCTCCACGTCAAAAAATTCACCCTCTCCCCAATTTTGTACACTATTTAGTAACAAGTATGAAATGTTATACTATATAAGTACATTTACTTATACATTTCCTGCACTTTAATTGAATTCCTACTTGTCTGGACAGCTGTATTCTAATATAAATAAATAAACAAATAAAAATTATTTCAACACTTTACTACAGTTAATTTTCCCTAACGTCTAGAATTAGGTTTTTGACATATGTCCTGAGGGTAACAACATGCTGGGAATGCTTATTGTTCTGGGGTGTATTAAATATACCTACAAATAACACTGTAAGAGAACCCCTTTCAACTAGAGCAGTTTTGTGTCTAGGCACTTTGAATAAATTACAGAAGTAAATGGAACATTGGTATCATCACCATTTTATAAGCTTTGTAAATAAGTATTCGGGACATTGTGTTTTAATAATATCATATACAGGAGACATGTCATATGATGTATTTGATATATTTAAGTTAGATTAATATAATTGTTTCATTTTTATTAGATAAATGATTGAATTTGTAAAGAAGAATAATACAGGAACGTAAAGAAAAATTTTAAATAATTTTCTATAAACTAAATTTTTTTTTCACTGTTAAAATAGGCCGATAAATTACATAACGAGAGTGATATATACGAAAACAGAGCTCTGGGCCAGTCAATTTAAACATGAATAGAAGCATTTGTTGGACTAAAAATTCATAAAAATCGAGTCGAAAAACATCGTAATTGTAACATATTTAATTTATATAAACTTAAAATATGAGTTTTTCCCAATAAATTCGTATAGGTAAACCAGTTCCCAGGTAAAGAAAAAGTCAAATAGGATATACAGATACGCCGAGAAATGTACCATTAAGTCAATACATGCTTTTAAATGAGTTTATTTATTTAAATGACCTGGCAGAGTTTAGCCAGAGGTCACTCATTCTCTACGGCATCGCCATCTGCCGCAGCTGAGATTCGAACACAGAAGAGGTAGCAGCGACTACCCATGTTGTCACTCACAGTTTAGCCTACTGCTACCGTCTCGGAAAAATATGAAAAATACCGCTAAACATCCATAGCTGATCAGAATTCGAACCCAGGACCTCACAACTACAAGCCATTAACCATTAAAATTATTTATTTACAGACTTCTATTTACATTGCATTTTGCCTTAAGATAATATATTATTTTATTTATTTCATTTGACAATCATAATATTACTAAACCCGTCTCGTTACAGTGTGCTCATGGCACAAAAACGTGTCGGGGGACAGATGGAGGCCATATAGTATCAGCAAAATTTTTATTTATTAGTTTTTCATTGAATTTGCTTGTACAATCACTTTTAACTTTTTATTAATTAAATAATTATATGATCTTTACAGTAGCGTGTTTTATATGAGATTTGGATTTTTCTAGAAATACAGGTTGGACCATTAATAATAGGCCATAGTTCAGGGGTAGATTCTTTGGACCAAAATAAGAGGATATAACCAAATATGCATTTGTAAAATGTTGCTATGGAAAAAGATACAGGATGTCAAAGTTCAAATTAATTTTTCGTTTTTTTGCAATTACTCAACAGCCTCTTGACTGATCTTCGCCAAATTTGCTAGAGGAACTTTTTTAGATCACAGATGGCGCCACAAAACCTGTATCTGATGATGAATTTATTTCATTTTTTTTATTTGACGGACGTTTTGTGGTACTTCTAACCAAAAAATCTGATGAGGGCGTCATTTCCACGTATAAAAGGTAAACTTAGTAGAACTTGATAACTCTAACAGTTTTTGAGGAAAGTGCCGTTAAGCATTTCAATATTTCTTTGAAAGACAAATTCAAATTTAATATAACAAAGTGTATTCATTGAAAAGTGTGCTTTGATTACGTTTTATTTCTGTCATTTTCGTCATTTAATCATTTTATTTCGTTCTTGTGTTCCGTGTTTTGTGTTCCGTGTTCAACAATTTCTTTAGCTTCTTTATTTACAATGCCTAGACATAATATTTTTTTAAATAGGGAAATGAGGGATATGATATGTGTTTACGCACAAAATAATTTTAGCAGACATGCTGTAGCGAGGAGATACTCATTGCAATATCCAAATAGAATACAGCCAGACCATAAAATTTTCAAAGATCTTTTCGTCGTTTGGAAGAAACGGGTTCATTTCGCCATAAAAACGATGCCGGACGATCGAAACGAATTACTCCTGGTCAAGAATTAGAAATTTTAGTTCGTATGGATGAAGATTCTCGAGTTAGCTCAAGTCGTTCAGCAGCGGCAACAGGGGTGAATAAACAATCTGTCCTAAGAGTCTTACGTAAAGAACGCTTCTAATATCGTCTCACTCCTGTACAAAACTTACGTCGAAGGGATCTTCCACAAAGGCTACAATTTTCTCAATTTGTTCTAAATAAACACAACGGGGATCGAAATTTTGTTTAACCGACGAAGCAACTTTTACTCGCCGAGGCGTTATTAACTGGAGAAAAACCCATTGCTTGGAAGTAGAAAATCTTCATGCCATTTAAATTTTGCCAAAAATTTCAGATGGAACCCAGTAATTTTAGGGTAGCGTAGTTCAAATAAAGTGTACTAAATGTCGCCATACAAACAGGTGCTTTTTGGTTTGAATTTATTCGGCAGAACACCCTTCTAAAACATTTTAGAATATAAAATTCTTCAGTAACACTGATTATTAATAATAGTATTCATTTTCGTTTTGCTAAAAGTTATGCAACTGTTTTTAACAAACATTCCAGTTTCTGACTATTTTCCATTATATAACTTAAAAGTATATCGTAAGCATTAATTATTCTTTTGTTTTATGATGCTATTACAAAATTATTGTTTATTCGCCCAGCATTACTTCTGGCTATTAAATTGATTGCGTTCCCTAATGATTTCGTGACAATACAGAATAATAAGGTAACGAGTCCCCAGCGTTTGTAAACAAAGTAAGTAATTACTTACATTTGTATTTTGAGTCATAAAACAGTTCATAAAAATTTGTGGTATGAAATAAATTTAAAAAATAATACAAATACAATGTTGGTTTCAAGAATAAAACTTGGCTTCTTTTATTGCTAAGTCGAACAAAGGAAAGGACAATAAGCAAAGGGTACATTAGCGAAGACCGGCTAGGATGACTTTTGATGATACCATTAAGCTAAACACAAGAAGAAGTCCCATGGCTGGAATAATAGTAAAGAAAGAAGGTAAAATCATATTAATCCTGAAAATGTATACAGATGAGAGGAGTAGGAACGTTTCCTTTGACTGAAATATATGAGACATGTGAGACTTACTATTGTGAAGCTCTTTTTATATATTACTGAAATATGTTGTGTATTATTAAACTTTCTACAAATGTATAAAGGTTTCACAGTGCAGTGCGTACTGTAAGTTTAAGTATGTCTTGATTGGAAAGTAAAAATGATGGCTCTTTCAACAATTTATTCGGTTTCAATGTAATTGTATTATTCATTTTGAAAACTTTTAAATCGATCAATAAACTTTTAGTAATTGTACGGTCCTTACTCTACTTAGGGAATACGAATTTGGGATCTCATTGACTATGGAAAGTGACTTCATCGGAAGTGATACTAACTTCTGATTTTCAAATGGAACACCATCTATTACTGCATTACTTTTTTATCATTTATTTAACGTCGGTCTATTTCCGCTACTGAGGCCTAACACCGACGCCTGTAGGTGAGCTACCTTCAACCAGGAATTTTGCCGAACTTCTTCTCTTTCGAAGAGTAGGGATCTTTTATTTGCCTAACATTTCATTGACAAGAGACCGACGGTTTTACATCCAATCCAAAGGATTGTATATCCCCTATACAACCCTCGCCTAAGATTGTATAGCTTCCGCGCATACACTGATACACAAGCCACTGGAAGATGTGAGACGAGGACGCAGTCTTCCTTATAAACACGATGAAAAAGTTTGCCATGGAGAGACTCAGGAGGCCTTTCGTGCACATAATTTGATTTTTTCAAGTTGGGGTGGTTAGTTCTTAAATGGTTGGAATGGGCGAAATGCTTCACCCTGTATATGCTTCAGAGCTACAGTACACTTGTATTTATTTATTTGAGTTTGACTAGCACTTTATTTAAATTTATTTTTTATGGCAGGTCAAGGGCTACACCCTGTATATACTTTCTTGAAATTAAACATTTTGTTTTAAACGAAAATTGAAATATTCTTTATTAAGCGTGAAGAACAGAGTTGAGTATTTTAGTTTATTTAAATTAAAATTGTTTTACACGAGTTATGACATTTAACGTATCGACTCTTGAAATTTCGTCTTAGAGAAGATTTTTGTTTAGATTGGTTTAGTTATGATCTAAAATCTGCGAAAATTCATTTATATATTTTATGCGCGACGGTAATTTACTTGCATTAATCTTTTCACTTGGTTTCGGCCAAGGAAGTAGAACGATCACTCGATTTGTTGAAACTTAAGGTTAACCGGGAAAGAATTAAACACTGTTTGGTTTAGAGACTTTACTCGCGGAATGCAGAAACTAACTTGTGGTACACCAAAACTGACTTACTTTGAGTTCGTCATGTTCCGTTATTTATATGGTACGATGGGGAATTAACTCGCAGTAGTCCAGATAGAGCTGAATATGTCCCCGATCAGTCTATGGTGCTCGATATTGTGATATATTGTTTTGAACAATTCGAATTCAGGATTGAAAATATATGATAAAGACGGCAATGAAAAATAGGATTTTTCGATATATAAATGAAAGTTGAATCTAAGTTGGTTTTAGAAATATGAGTGATAACTAACCCAACCCAGCCCAACTCAACCCAACCCAACCCAAAGCAACTACTCAACTCAACTAAAACTAATAAGGAAAATCTGTCTAAAAATATTGCTAAAATTGAATTGATCCCGTAAAGCAGTTCCAGAAGTCGTAAATTAAGTCATATTAATATCCATATTAATGTCAGATTGAGAATGTTTCATCGCCGGCGTTGAAACGAAATAATGGAAGTTTTGATGTCTGAAGGGATGTTTTGAGGTACAAATGGAAGATTGAATTAGAGGTAGATTTGAAGAGAAAAATAGCTTATAGAAAATTTTCGGATGTGAATTAAAATATTTTGACTTGAGGTTTGGAGAGTTGTTTCGATGTGAATCGAGATACTGAGGGGTCGGTATTTATTAGGGCAGTCGTTTGTAAGATTTTTGCTATAAATTAGTTAATTTAGATATTTAAATGACTCGATTGATAAATATAGATTGTGAATTATCGAGGTTGTATGAATTTTTTCAGAATTATTTGTGAAAAATTGTGGTTTTAAATGATTTTGAGTGTCTGAAGGTTTTTTTTATTAAGTTTTGACTCGGTAACATTGAAGATTGATTTGTTTTAAAAATTATAGTACTTTTGACCTCGGCTATACCGTTAATGTGTGAAACGAAACACTTAAAACGGTCACCCATTTAAGTACTAACCGCGCGTAACGTTGCTTTACATCACGTATCGAAGTAGGCACACAGTAAAGACGCATCTACGCTCGCCCATACTGCATGATTTAATTTTTATTTTAATTCAATAATACCACATAACTGACATTTCAAGCATCAATATTTATTTTAATTTCATTTTTAGTTTTCCATTTATGTGTATCATGACTGTTTCGATTTATTCTAATTAACCCGTGAAATGCTAGAAAATTCATATTTTCGAAAATAATAAATTATGTGATTTATGTGTAAATAAAGTTCATCAAAATGGTTTTTGGGACAGAACACGATTTTTTCAAATGGAGCCATTTTATTAGTACTATTAATAAGGGATTTATTCATATGCCTTATTAAAACGTGCGATAAATACAATAAAAAAAACAGCTAAAAGAAAATAAGGAAATATTGTATTGCGGAATATATTTTATTCTAGTCCCATATTTTAATTCATTTATTCATTATCATACAGGTTTATAACCAATAACAATGCAACATCACAGCAATATTCAGTCAATATCAGATATTGCTATGAGCATGACAGATCTAAAATTTATCAATTTTGACAAGTCATACTTACTGTTTACCTAGCAAATTTTCAAACTTTGTGCTTCTTACAACTGTGCCTAATAAAATGTAACTAAATGTTTCCTCTTATTTGTTAATTCTCACTCTTATTTAATAATAGCTATCATCAAATGCTCATGGCATAATATACTATTTTGTGTTTCTGAATAATCGAAAGAAATGTTTTAATAAACTAACTTTAAACTTATTTATGCGGAAATTATGCACTCTTTTGGGTCTGTAGTCCGGTCCACTGGTAATAAGAAATAATTGTTATTTGTGATATCATGGTCTGAATATTTTACCCAAGTTCCATTATGTTCTTAATACAATTATTACTTTGATAATTAAATTAGGTAACTACAGAGAGAGTTGAACTCTCAGCTGCACAATTATTAATACACGCGTTATATACGTACAAGGGAAGGGTTGGAGTACGGGAGCTATAAAGTGGCCGACAAGAGAGTAAACTTCATTGAACATGTATACGTCATGATGAGAGATGATTAAAAGCGCAAAGCCTAACCCTCTGGATACGGAGAATTGGGGTAGACTTAATACTTAATACCAAATATGAGAAACTATCTTATCCTTAAAATGATATACGGGACTTATGTGTGCTTAACCCATATAATAATTTAAAGCTCTTGGCTCTTGTTAAGCAGCAGAGAGAAATGAAACGTGCTTAATTATGAAAATAATACATATGATTATTAATGATACAAATTACAAATTGTCGCTGAGCTTACGTTACAAATTGGTACCGTCGTCAAAATAACAAATTACGCCTTGTTTTATTCCACGGATAATGTAATAATTAGTGTTTGTGAGTAATCCAGACGATAAGTAGAAAAAAATCCACAAAAATAGTAGTATCACCTGATTTTCTTTCCTCCTTTTAGTTGCTTTATTTAGGGGTTAAAAAGTATACAAATAACATATAACTGGGTGCGTCTTTACTATGTACATACTTCGGTATGCGATGTAAAGCAACGACAGGCGCAGTTAGTACTTGGATTGGTGACCATTCCAACGGAAACCGCGTTCTCGCCTCACACATCTTCTAGCGGCTTGTATATCAGTGTATGCGCGGAAGCTATACAACCTTAGGCGAGGGTTGTATAGGAGATATACCATCCTTCGGAGGGGATGTAAAGCCGTCGGTCCCTTGTCTATTAAATGTTAGGCAAGTAAAAGATCCCTACTCTTCTTAAGGGAAGAGGTTCGGCAAAATTCCTGGTTGGGGGTAGCTCGTCTACAGGCGTCGGTGTTAGGCCTCAGTAGCGGAAATAGGCCGACGTTAAATAAATGTATAAAAAAAAAAAAAAAACATATAACTGGTGCAGCCTTTAGAAAATCATTTCGATTGATTTTATTTTCTTGTCAGAATGGTTAACCTGATAACCTGATTAAAAAGGTGCAACGTGCCTTAGCCACCTATTGTTCAAACCGCAAACATTGAATAAAAAAAAATTAAATAATAAATAAATAATAAAATAACACCACAGGTAATTACAACCCCCTTTATCCCGGAAGGCTCTAGAAGAGCCTTGTGTGTGAGGGGGCTACACATTTAGAGACAAGGGACACACACCCAATATCCGTGTATAGTGAAAAATACCCTCTCACAGTATTTTCCATTACCACGACCGGGGATCGAACCCAGAACTTTTGGGTGAGAGGCAATTACAATTTAAAAATCTTTATTAACTTTTAAGGTACATATCATTTTTTTTATTGCATTCATATCATTTATTTCATTTTTTACAATCATAAAATCATCCGGCGCGTTTGAAATTGCATAATTGCAATGAATCGGGACGGGGGCCGATGTTGTGACAAAGATATTACAATATAAATTAATATTAATGTTGTTGTTTATTGTTCTTAAAAAAAAATTGTTCAAACAAATTTAAACTCAAATTTACCCAGAGGGTTTTTTAAAACTGAAACTTACTTGTTATTTTTTTCTGCGACTATTGTTTTAATTATTATTTACAGGAAACTTATCTAAGAAAAAACCTGTTTAACGAAATTGCTATATACATTTAAAAACACACCGATTGTATGTGTGAAAGTAAATGTTTAGTTGTATTTTAATTTGATATAGGGAGATTTTATTTACAATATATACATTATAAGTGCGCTTACCTCTCGACCATCAGTCATATGTCATATCATATCATCAAATATTTTGGCATTTTGTAAAGGTGATTATTAGACACAAAATATTCGTGCACGTATGAGTGAGAAGAAGTACAAAAGTATCGAAGCACTGTTTTAAAACTAATAAATATGTGGTTTCTATCTAATTAATAATTGTGTAACTATTTGTGATAGATTAAATTAAGTGTCTAGTGCAAATTAGTTATGAGCTCTCAGTCTCCGGGTGACAAATCATCTCCAAATATTAATTTGAAAGATCCATATTCTAATAGTAACAATATATCACGCCATTCTGGTATTCTAGTAGATCTCACGCATATAGCGGACAACGTTATGGATGATACAGATAGCTTAAATAATTCAGGTCTGACGCCGAACCGCTCTCTAGAAAATGTGGTAAGCGATACTTAATAGTGTAAAACAAAAAACACAGAAGGTTTTTAACCTTTGTAATATTCATCTATACGGTAAGTCCTTTTATGTTTACATTGAAAGCACGGATAAGAACGTAGAACGATTACATCCGATGTATATTGGCGATATTTTGCTAAAAAAATTGAACATTAATAATATTTCCTCAATAAATAGCATAGGAAAAAATAGAATCCGAGTTATTATGTAAAGTGCTTTTGACGTTAACAATCTTATTAAAAATAAACAACTAGAGTCAGAAAATTTGACAGCATTCATTCCTAATCATTTAGCTGAAAGAAAGGGTTTAATAAGATCTGTTAACACTAGATTTGGTGAAAATTATATAAGGGAAAATATCCAAAGTTACAGTCCTGTCGCTAACGTTAAAAGAGTGAACCGTAAAATGTCAATTGATGGCTCTGAACAATGGGTTCCTAGACAATTAGTTATCGTCTCATTTGAGGGGAATATTCTTTCCGCATACGTTGTTATAAATAGCGTACAATTTTCAGTTGAACCTTATATTGGTAAAGTTGTGCAATGCTATAAATGCTTAAATTACGGTCATGTTGTTAGTCAGTGCAGAAGTGCAAAAACTCTATGCATCAAATGTGGTAAAGAGAAATCAAATGGTCATACTTGTGATTCTGAGGACAATTACTGTATTTTTTGTTAAAGTAGTACTCACCATTCGACATCCAAAAAAATGCCCTAACTATGAGAGTCAAAGCAAAATTAAAGAACAAATGACAATAAACAATATTCCTTACCCCGATGCAAAGGGAATGTAGGAAAATTCATTTGCTTCCATAGTATCCAACAGATTTAATTTATTGGAAAATTAGACAGAATTTCCGCATCTTCCTGACACATATCCCCACAATATGAGACCTAGTAGTTCTCTCTCTCTCTCTCTCAGCCGATAACAAATTCACAGAATTACCAACGCAAGTCCTTTTCACAATCTAATAAAACATGCAAAGTGCAATCTCCAGCAACACCACAGGAAACTATCAAAAATATGTTTCCGTTTAGATTTGCACCAAATAAACCTCTTCCGCCCAACAATATTATGCCTAATTTTAAACCACCTAGTTTACCAAATCAGGCATCTAGTAGTTAATAACATGACAGAATATTTTACTCAATGTATAGTGGATATTTTTAGTAATATTAATAATGTTGATGAATTCAAAAACTTGAACGTTAGTGTAATAAATAATGAGTTCGATAGGATATGGGAGGGTGCCTTAAAAAAAAAAAATTAGAGATGGCGAATATAAATAAAACTTTAAATATTTATGCAGTGGAATGCTCGTTCGGCTATTACAAACAAAACCAATTTAATAAAACATTCATACCGCGCTAATTAGTGAGACCTGGTTTAAATCCGAATCAACACATTAACTTTCCAGGGTTTAACATAGTTCGCAGAGACAGAATGGCAGAGCTATCCTAGTTAAAAAATAAATTCCCTTCATAGTACTAATTTTGGATAATATTATTTACAATGACGACATCTTAGTTTGTGGTATATCAGTGGACACCAACCACTCACCCCACTCTTTTATATATCTTTATACAGACCACCAAATATTAATACGCAGAACAACGATTGGATTAATATTTTTAAGCAATGCTCTCATCCTTTAATATTCGGTGGTGATTTTAACGCTCATAGTAATCTCTGGGGTCCTCAAAAGATGACCCGGTCGGGAGGCAAATTATAAAATGTGTAGAAGGTATAGATCTGGTAAATTTAAATAATGATGATAAAACTAGACTTTCCTTCCCAAATATAAATAAATCCGTGGTGGATATATCAATGACTTCGGCATCTTTGTCTCCTCAAATTAGCTGGATTGTTTTTGCAAATAATCTTGGTTCTGATACTTCCCGATGGTAATGCAGTATTTAACCAACCGTAATATTGAAAATATCGTTTATTCCAGAAATAAGTAGAATGTAAATAAAGCAAATTGGCAACTATATGAGTCCATAGTTGAAAATATCTTTCAAAATCCTCCCAAGGGATTAAATGCAGTGGATAAGTATAATTTACTGGTGGAAAATATTAACAACGCCGCCGAGAGGTCAATACCATCTTTTAAACCTTTTAAAGTAAAAAATCGTCCACCACCTCCATGGTGGGATGATGAATGTGAACAAATGTTATAAAAGAGAAAAAAGACCTTGGAATAATTCAAACAGTTTAGCTCAGTGGAAAACTTTGTCATGTGTAAAAAAGAACAGCGCAATCCAAAAAATTATTTAAATCCAAAGCTAGGAAAAACTTGACACACTACTGTGAAAATTTAAATAGGTCTACACCGTCAAAAGTTTTGTGGTCTCAAGCTAAAAGGTTAAATAGGATCCCAGTCAATGTTTCTACTTTACCATATTCTAATATTTGGTTTGATGAATTCTTTGATCGTGTTGCTCCACCTACTGTCTCAAATAATGGCCCAAGAGAAAATTTTGACCAAGTACAGGACCATTTTTTCTCCCAACCACTTACAATTTCAGAGCTTAACCTCGCTATTAAAACTGCTCTCAATACAACTCTAGGATATGATGAAGTTAAATATCCAATGCTGCTTCACTTAGACTATTGTTTTTTATATAAACCCTTTGCGAATACTTTTCTTTAAATATATCATAATTTTTGGAACGAATCAGCATCAATTTTGGATTTTTTGTATAAGCCTCCATTTTATTCCTATAAATCCATCGCACACGCTTTCCTTTTTTGTAACCTACAGAAATGTTTGTTTTTATTTATATTAGAGGTAGCTTTCTAGGTTTTTTCTATAAATCTACGACGCACGCTTTTCCATAACCCATGACTACGAAGCCATTAACTGTGGACTTTGGGCTTTTTCTGTCACTCGAACTATTTTCTTCTTAAATTCTGATGACAATGATTAGAGGCGGCTACAGTTTGTCCTCTACTCTGACCACAATGTACAGAAACTCACTAGCTCTCCCGATGACATCTGAGAATTGAATGACACTCTCAGCGCCATATTAGCCTTGCTTATCAATGTAAACTATACCACTACCATAAATATGAGTGTAAAAGTAAAATAAATGTACTCATACCAAGCAAAGGGACCAATGTAATGACATTGATTTTTATTCAGTTTACTATCATTATGTTGTATTCAAAGAAAGAAAATAAAAAGCATTGTAGAGAAAATTTCTAAATAAAATTAGCACTCATCGTTCTCGAATTTCTCGCACTGTCCACACTCGAATCCATATCAGATGCGGGAGAGCAAGAGAGAGAGAGAGAGAGAGAGAGAGAGAGAGAGAGAGAGAGAGAGGGAGATCCTTATACATTGTTGTTAGCTAAAAAACAACTGTTGTTACCGGTAGAAATCTTGAAGATAAAATAAACTATATATTTAACAATCATTTGAAATATATGTGAACAATTTATACTATGTGAACATTAGTTGTTTTAAAATATGCTTTTTCATGATTAGAAATACCTAGTTTCAGAGTTTTTTGAACTATTTTGTATACAGTAGAGTAATGATTTTAAGATTCATTTTTTTAATATAAAAGGCCTAAGGATCATAAAAGAAATTTTTTATAAACAAAATATTTTCCTTTTCTTATTTAAATTTTTGCCGTTTAAGCAAGTACCAAGGTACCGATGAGCATCTTACACTTTTGTAATCATTCTCCTCGATAAAATTTAAAAAAATTTGATACAAACAGTTTTCCGAAAGACCGCAAAACTGACTATGTCTTACCTACACTAAACTTAGAGGTAACAAATTATTCACAACTTTGCATATTAGCTATCGAAATCTAATTTTTTGCGATATAAGTAATTAATTTTCTGGGAAATGTGCAAAACTAAAAAGATTATATGCATATTTTTTTAAATCAGTGTATTTTTCGAGTAAAATAGGCACAATACTGTATCTAATTAGTTTTCCTTAGAAAACAGCATGGATTACAGATTAATTTTTTATTAACGTCAACGTCAGAACTACTACAAATAGCAGTTGGATAATAACCTAATCCCTATAGTTTGAATTGACGTCGATGCCACGTTGTTTGGATCTTCAAAACATACTACTTCTTCAACGTTGAATAATCAATCAATCAATCAAGATATGCTTTATTGTCTAAGAGTTACATACTCTTATTGACAAAGCTATATTATTATATATAAAGTATAACATAACATTATCGTTTCTAATACACCCAAAATGGTTTAATTTTAAGTAGTCTATCAACGCGAGGATAGGCACTGTTCTGATATCGGAATTAGTAAAAACTAATCGTAAACTGTTGGTTTAATGTGCAAAAATTTCACATCAATATAAACACTTTTAAACTTCCCAGTGGCTTAAAGCGAACATGCAATATAATATTTCATTAAGCTATGACTTTTTATGCATTTTCGTTACCAATGTGATATTTTACGAAGTTAGCACTTGTCAAATTAATATTAATGAACCAGTTTAGTAATTGTTTTGTGTTGATTTGACTTAATATTTCATTTTATTCGGATTTTATGGTCAAGCTACGAAATGGAGGATGTCGTTGCTGTTTATAATCAATATAATGAAGAAATGGCAACAAGAAAGTACAATAAGGTACAGCTATATCGTACCAGAAAACTTTATAAATTTCTTTCCAAGGATCAACAGAAAAAGAAAATATTCGAGTAAGGCAACATATAAAACGCACAGCTGGTTGAACCGTTGAACAGGGAGATAATATTTTAGAACATATAGAAGATAATGCTGAGGTATAGTGTACAACAGTTATCTGTAACCCATTTCAAGCATAATGTGCAAAATTGTTGTTTGTTGCAGTGATCGCCTTTGACCACTTCCAAGTCCAGATCTCAATCCCTTAAATTCTTGCTATGAGGCCATTTAAATTTTATTATGTATGAACACTCTAGTAATGCCAGGGAGAATTGAGAAGTAGAATAACAGAGACTGATACCAATGAAATTGTTCGTGTAAGAAAAAGTTGAGAAAATATATAAAAGATGTGCTGAAGCAGACGTAAGCATGTTATATTTCGTTAAGTGTAACAAGAATGATTAAACAAAATATAAATTAAACATAAGAACAAATTTTGATCGTGAAATAATATAACCAAAATATTTTTTTTCTAATGTCCCATAACATGGTTGATTATAGTGATTTTAAAAACCACTTGAGAATTCAGGACTCTAAATGAATTGTCCAAGAGAGAAAATTATATGCCTCAAGTTTTATATAAAACAAATAAATAATTACCTACATTTTAAATAAATGGAAATCACTTTTAATTTCAAATATTACGCCGCAAACGGAATAATGATTAATTCCAAGCAAAGTTTAGTCATAACATAGAAAACCAGTAGAATGTAAATAACGCGACTTTTACGAGACCAAAAGTTTGTTTCTACCCCATCCCAGTTCCTCGCATCGCTCGTCAATTAAGATTCTATTTTAAATTTAGCTAACTGTAAAAATATTTTGTTTATTGTATTTTTAAGAACTAGTAAGATTCCCATAAAATTTTTAAAAAATTAAATAAATTCCAGAAAAAAACATAATTTCCCGCATTTTCCATCTGATTATTATTAAGAAAGAGTTAAGGCATATTCAAAATGAAACAGTACATTGCGGCGTTAAGTTTCATAAGTACATTTGTACAGTATCGAGGAAAGGTTTAAAAATCGAGACGAAATTGAGTAAATTCTCAACGACATGTACGTTAGAAGTGTAATAATAGGTATTTTTAAACTGTGACAATCATTGCACAATTAAGTTTTAGATTGAGTCGTGTACGAGTAAGGGTTTTAATAAGCCCATGTTCCACAAGAGACTTAAAAATTTGTATCTATAAATATCTAAAAACTGAAAGAAGAGATTTTCTTTTCTTAAATGTATATTTATTTGACGCTTCGAATAACTGTTTTCATAAATGTAAAAATTCAAAAGCAAGAAATTTCTTATCCCCCATTTAAGGGGTATATCTCCCTTATTATTTTTGGATGTATTATCAACCGCAGAAATAAATCACAGAAAAAAATAACAGTATATAAACAACTCGCAGCAGGGCACCTATTAGGAAACAACTAGTATGGCAAGAAGTAAAGTTGTGTGTGACGTTGAGTCATCGAATTTTACTAGTTTTAAGTGCTGTAAGACTAAAAGTTTTTTACATTTTGTGTGTATTGAATGTTTTAATATTTATCACAAAATGGGACGGGTTGTGCAATATTTTCACCAGATATTAACCTTATGGAAAATATAAATTAAATCAAGATACATCAATATATTCTGACGAGTCAATGGGTATAATTAAAGCTTTAGAATATATTGAACACCATGATTGTCGAAAAGCATTAATTCTGTCTGATTCACTGTCTGTCTTAACATGCATCAAAAATAGCATTACTATCAGTTCTCTATTCAGTAACCCCTATATTCTAAACATTAAGTCAGTATTAAACAACTTGACTGATAGAAATTACATAATTAAATTCGTCTGGGTGAAGGCTCATATTGGCCTTGAGAATAACGAAAAAGTTGATCAATTAGCTAAAGACAGTATCGCATCAAGAACACCCTTACATAACATACTATGTCTAGAGGATGCTATTGGTAAATGTAATAGTATATTATGTAACAAGTTTTATAAACGTCATTTTCGTCACGAGTTTTATTAATCGCGAGCGACGCGTAGCGGAGCGAGTGTTTAATAAAATGAGTGACTAATAAGTTTATAAAAGGTGTTGCATACTATACTTTTTCTACGACAGCAAATATCTAAATAAAAAATTTGGAAGTTATTTTAATATTTCATTTATTAACGTATCAATAACATGGTAACAGTAAAAAATTACTAAACTATTGTTCTACTTATTGTGTATATTAATGGTTACATTGGAAACATTTTGTCAATTGCTAAAAAAACTAAGTGATTTTCCTAAATGCGTTCCATCGAACTGTGTTAAATTCGCTTCATGATTTGAATTGAAGCCAATACTTGGTCCACTTTCATTTTTATCAATGCTTGAACTTTGAGCAATTGCAATATCAATATTCTCTTTATTTTTTTGCATTGCATTATTTTGAACAGTGTTCATGATTTTAGTAGCGGTCTCAATTTTATTGTTTAACGAGTGGTCAATATAACTCTCTGCAACAGCTGTGGATCGCCACCCTCCATGACGCTTTAATGCTGTGAGGTCCGCACCCGAGTCCACCAAAATCGTCGCTGAAGACCTTCTTAGGCAATGACCAGTATAAGCAGCAG
The DNA here is from genome assembly GCA_963675555.1 of Leptura quadrifasciata. Lineage (NCBI taxonomy): Eukaryota > Metazoa > Arthropoda > Insecta > Coleoptera > Cerambycidae > Leptura > Leptura quadrifasciata. Next base: position 59,153,788 of record OY776673.1, on the reverse strand, counting down.
GGTCAGGTAATTTAAAGAATTTTGCTACTACGCTAGAGAGAGGCTGCCAAATTTATTAATTCCAATTGGCTGTTTTCTACATTTTCCTCGCTGGTAGTTTAAGAAAAATCGGGTAGTACTTGTCAGGTTTGAAGGTCGAAGTTCCATGTATTTCTTGCATGTATGATAGAAATTACCTCCAATAACAAACTGACGTTCCGTTTTTGTTTGCGTGTCAGGAATGTGAACTAAAAGGGCCGTGTTAAGGTCTTCAACATCGCTTGTTTGAATTTTCGTCAATTCTTCCCGCCGACAAGCTCCCATTATTCCAAAAAGTAACCCTACCTAAAATATTTATAATTTTGTTTATTTTTATTTAATTTGGTTTTATACTATTACCTTTGTAAATAGGTATTCTTCGTCTGGAGCAGATGATAAGAATTCTCTAATTTGCTGGGGTGTCAATATTTTCGACTTTTTAGGTCTGTAACCGTCTGATTTACGCTTCAGAAATGCGCACAATTTGGGGTACTTGCTAATATCAACATTGTTTTTTAGATTAATTGTCGTCCGCAGCATTGAATAGATTGCCCACAAAGAGGACGGTTTCATCTTTTTCGACAAATTTTGGAAATAAGCACGTAATACATTCTCAGAAAATGAATTTGTTTGGTTTTCTTGACGCCAATCTTGGAAAAGTTTATATGCACGTTCGTATTGACTTTTAGATTTTTCTGGCAGTAAACTAGCAGTTGCCGATGCCGCTGCTTGAGTAATTTCGGGCGGAGTACCAATGAAAACATCTTCTTCACTTTCACTGTCGTTTAGGCTCATTTTTTTCCAAAAAATACAAAATTATAGTACTTGTCTCTTGTCACAACGCGTCGATTTATTTTGACAGATTGATGACAAGAATTACGGAAAACTAACTTGATTTTTGCCATTAAAATATCTAGAATTAACCTCAGCCGTGACTAATATCTCGTTGCTAAGTTCAGCCCGTGACTAAAATGCACGAAGTCACGGTTTGTCGAAAGCGTGTTTAAAGGATTATTTATGGAAACATATACGATAAACGCCATTTTAAAGATGGAAGTAGAAAAAAAGTTTATTAAAAAAACAGTGATCTCATCAATGGAAGGAATATTGTTTCACTAACCCAACACGCTATACACTTATTCAACAAGAAATTCCAAAAGAACATTGGTACATAATGTCAATTACACAAGAAAAAACATAACGCATATAAGCAGACTTAAATTTGGACGACATGGGTGTTATCCATATCATCTACATAAAATAGGAATAGTGGCATCAAATCTTTGCGAGCAGTGCAATGAAGTAGGAGATTTAGATCATATTTTTTCAATTGCCAAAAATACTCTCATCAAAAAAGCGAGTTATATAAGAACTTAATAAAACTCAAAATAGAAGCTCCATTTAACCTTCTCCATCTTCTAGTATTAAATAATAAATCTGTAGTGGATTCCTTAATTTTATTCATTAATAAAACAAAAATTAATATTTAGAGTAGGTTTAGTCTCGTTACCTATGTGTCTGCCCTATTGTTTACTTACCTAACATAACCGTGGTCTCTCTCTGTGTGTACGTGTAACTGAAAAAATGCCCTGATCGACCCCTGGGCGAGAAGTGCGTGACCCCGTCTACTTCCTCTTGTATTACAAAATAATGTTTATTTTATCGAATAGATTAGAAGTAGGTTATTTAATTATTTAACAATTTAGTGCGTGGCTGTGGGACAACCGCCCGAATGCCATAAGGAAAAAAAACAGACAATATTTATCACCAAACTTGTATACCACGTTTTAAAGATAAAATTGAAATGATGAAAGGAAACCAAATTATATGCCGTAGAAGTGATCTGGTAGATATTATTCCGAAAAACGACGTTGAAGATTCCGAGAACTTCAGAGAGATTATAGACGAATTAAAAGAAGATATTGGTTTTAAATACTGACATATTGAAAGTTTCAAAAACACACCTTTTGTGAGGTGAAAATGAACGAAATAATTAAATCTCAGGATGAAAAAATTAGAGAAGTAAAAAATTGCATAGAAAAACTGAAAATAACGTTAATAAATTTAAGTGATAGAGAAACAAAAACCGTGACTAAACCAAACAGCACAAAGCAGGAATTTTGGAAAGAATGCATCTACGAATACTTGTTTAATTGATGAAAAAAATACTGAACCAACATATACAGGATGTGCAAATAAAAACCAGGATACGAATAATGAGAAAAATAGAAAAATTATATTAGTAGATGATAACTAGCTTGCATGACGAAATGAATTTGGTCTCCAGCAGAGTTATAATAAAATCGATGACAAAATCAAGGATACTTAGGGAAATTCAAAATCTTTATTAAAAAAGAGGGTACTAATATTAGGTGATGACAATGCTAAATACATAAACAAAAAAAAAATAGTAAGATTTTGAATCCCAGTGTATATGATATAATCTCTGTTATCAAACCCGGAACAAGATTAAGTAATGTTATGAGTAGAATCGAGTTTTTAGCTAACAACTATACTTTGAATGATCATATCATAATAATTGCAGATTCGAATGATATTTGTGCAAGAAAGACTCCTTCCTTTCGTTTTATTTGTAACAAACTAAAAAAGGTTTTATTTACCTCAGTGCCGTTTTTTTCAACAGGTACAGATTAAACATTCTCTTTCCAGCTTGGCAGCTATTAATACTGGTGTTCCGCAAGGATTCAGAGCTTTTTGTTATTTTACTTCCACGTCTAGTGGAAGTATAGTAACGTAAAAAAAAAATTATTATTATTTTTTTGAAATAGGCTTAAAATGTCATGAAACGTCGAGATTTTAAATTTGATCTGGAACTAGATTATTTTTTGATTTAATTCCGTTGAAGGGTTCGGGGGTAAATGGGGTAAATAAGGGTAAATTATTACGAAAGGAACTAAAAAAAATTAAAATGCGATTTAGTGTGTATACAAGAACGAAATGTCTAAACAAAATTTTTGGCGTTATCTACACCCTCTACCAACCCATTGCCACTCCCCATCCTATTATTAAAGGGAGTAAAGAAAATTTAAATGTGATTTAGTGTGTATACAAGAACGAAACGTCTAAAAAAATTTTCTTGGCGTTAGCTACACCCTCTACCAACCCATTGCCACTCCCCCATCCTATTATTAAAGGGGGTAAAAAAATTAAACTGTGATTTAGTGTATATACAAGAACGAAACTTCTAAAAGAAATTTTTTGGTGTCCGTTACTCCCTCTACCACCCCAATTGCCATCCCCACCCTGTTATTAAAGGGATTAAAAAATTAAATTGAGACCTGAACCAAGGGCCTCTAAAATTTATTTTAGCATTAGTTACCCCCTCTACCACCACTATTTCCACCACACCCTATTGTTTAAGGGAATAAAAAATTAAATTGGGATTTAGTGTGTATACGAGAAACAAGGACTTCTAATTTTTTTTACATTAGCCACCTCCTCTACCATCCCCACCTTATTATTAAAGGGAATAAAATATTACTAAGGTGTTTCGTATCCACAAATTTCGTTAATCTCGTGTGCAGTAGCCCGTTTGGGAAATTTCTTAGAAAAACAAAACCTCACATTCTCATTAAGTCGACATTTCGACAAACTTTATTGTCTTCCTCAGGACAACAACAATATAACATAAATTAAATAACTAACAAGAAGTATATAAATTAAAATAAACATGAATAAAAAACATTCAGCTTTAATCATACAGTATAAGGCTTTTGTTATTCAAAATGATTTAAAAAAAAATAAAGCGTTATATAATATATATGAAAATTTGGTAAACAATGAGGAATAAATATAATCTTTAAACATGACACTGTTAAAAACTATACTACTACTAACAATATTAGGGCAAATCTCGTTTACCTAATGAGGTATTTGGCTCTCTGTCAACACAATCATCATCGTCAAATCAATAAATAAAAATAAAAATAATGTCACATATCAATAGGGTCCTGTCTTCAATATTTCGGCTGCTCTAAAGAAAACACAGTAAGTGCATTTTAATGAAATGCTAGAAAACAGCAAAAGACTTTGTGCGCTTGGCCGTTCAATACATTTTAATATATGGAAATATTTTTTGTGTTTTAGGGCAAATAAAAATAATATAATTTTTTGTAAATATGAATGAATAGATTGTTATTAATATTTAAGCAGTTATAGCACATACTGTGTTTTTGCTTGTTGCAATAAATAAAATTTTAAAAAAATTAAAACACAGTAAGTGTAATTTCTGTTTATTTATCTACAACATAGTTTATAAAATAACTATAATTGTTATGAAATCGATGTTGATGATATATTATAATGATTACTACATGTCGTCTACTTCGAATTCATTGCTTAAATCTCTAACCTGGTCATTTTCGGGAATGTTCTCCCAAAATAATCGTTTTGAACTGGGCATCATTGGCACTAATACTTCTATTACCTTTTCTTTTTTCTTTTTTAATATACCACGAGGGTTGGGAAACAGGTTAGGTCGCAATGAAATGTTGAATTTCAGAAAAATCAGCACCGAAATCGGTTTTGTATTTTAACATTCTAGATCCCCTCTCAAACTTAACTTCGACTAACGAGTTTAAGTTGAAGTCTGTTAGAGGATCATCATTCCCTTTCTTTCTGGTAGCTCTCCTCTTTTTTGCTAGTCATGAAATGCATTGACTTGTAAAACGTTACATTCTTTCGTGATTGTTCAACAGTTTCTATCATATCTCTAAAGTCAAACATTTCTGATCTTATTTATCTTTTTCCCAATATTGCCATGTATGCCGTCAGCACTCATGTGCGTGTGTCCTTTAGTTAAGTATCTCATTGTGATACTGCCAGGTCCTGTATTTTCAATAACAATGATCACAAGTGCTGTATACAATATGTAGTTCTTATTTTGGGCTGTACAATTATCAGCCCAAAATATGAATTCCTTCACGTCTCTTTCTTCTTCCATAACTCTCAAGATAGAATCAACAATATTTTGTGCGAGTCGCCCTGCTAGGGCTTCATACCACATAGAGCAATAATTTTTTGTTTTCCCATCTTTTTTTAAAGAAGCAAAAGTCTCGTTGAGCACAACAAGTCGACTTGTGAAAAAGCTTTCTTTTGATGCATGCATATTGGGAAGTAACAACACTTTTTGTAAATCCATCGAATAAATGTGTGAGGTGAGGTTATCAGGGATTTCTGCATCTGAATTATATTTTTCTGCAGCTTTCTTCACTTTGATTTTATACAAATCCGATTGTTTTTTAATTTCCTCAGACAAGTCAGCATTTTTTGCTTTGGCCTCTGCTTCTTGGAATTTAAATACTCAGCAATCTTTACACATATCAGATTGTGGCATACATAACGAAATATACATATCTTTTATTACCTTTCTATGTTTCTTTTTTACACACTCTTGGATGTTTTTCATTGAAGTCTTGAAACATGGAGTTTAGGGTTAATTCTCGTGGTAGATATCTTATATTGGGGGCATTATGACGCCGGTAATGTGCAACAGATGGATGGTAACTTTCAATATGTTTTTTATCAATCGCCGGTCACTTTGAGGTTTAGGATGAACACCTCTATTTTCTTTTACCGCTGCACAAATGGGTTCTTTCTTCATAACAAGATATAATTCGGTCACCACCGAATCATTGCTATATCCAAGCGTCTTAAGAAGAAAATGACGACATACTCCAACGTTTTTACCATTTTTAGGCAGAAAAAATGAACGACTGCTATTTTGTCTGTAAGCCATCATAGATTCAGAGGGTTTTGCTGTTCTACGGGTGATGTTGATTACCTGCCAACCATTTTTTAATAATTGTTTAGTTTGTCCAAAAAATAGAATAAATGAACATATATGCTCGTGCAACATTAACACATTAACAAAAAAAGAAAAAACTGCTCTAGCTACTCATCATTTCGATTTAAATCATGTATTTAATTTTGACAACGTTAGCATTTTGGACAATGAACATAACTACAAAAAACGATTGATTAGCGAAATGATATTCATTTATAAACATAATAATACTGTCAATAAAAAACATACAGAAAATTTGAGCAGAATTTGTAATAATATAATAACAAACTTTGTAAAATTATAGCCCCTGTATAATCATCACAATAATAGTTGTGATTCATAAATATACATAATTTTTATTAACATTTCAAATGAAAATAAGAACAATTTGGTATGTCTTTTTGTGATTGCTAATATTATTTTTTAGTAGGTTTCTTTCTTTGCTTTTTTTTATGATGAGTGAATATAGTTGGTGTGTGTTGAAATTCGTATTAATTTAAAGATCCATTTCTGTTTGTACGTTTACATTGGACACTGCATTCGCATATTAACTATTTTTCAAAATAAAATATTGTTGTGTCACCTATGAATAAATATTGAAGACAGGACCCTATTGGTATAAGTGACGTTATTTTTATTTTTATTTATTGATTTGACGATGATGATTGTGTTGACAGAGAGCCAAATATCTCATTAGGTAAGCGAGATTTGTCCTAATATTGTTAGTAGTAGTATAGTTTTTAACAGTGTCATGTTTAAAGATTATATTTATTCCTCATTGTTTACCAAATTTTCATATATATTATATAACGCTTTATTTTTTTTAAATCATTTTGAATAACGAAAGCCTTATACTGTGTGATTAAAGGTGAATGTTTTTTATTCATGTTTATTTTAATTTAAATACTTCTTGTTAGTTATTTGATTTATGTTATATTGTTGTAGTCCTGAGGAAGACAATAAAGTTTGTCGAAGCGTCGACTTAATGAGAATGTGAGGTTTTCTTTTTCTAAGAAATTATCCAAACCGACTACTGCACACGAGATTAATAAAATATTACATTGGGATTTAGTGTGCATAAGACTTAGATTCAAAATCTGGAAGTGGAAGTAAGTGATTCCTTGGACAGCAGTTTTTATTAACGATATGATAAATTATTTAGAACATCCATTGTGCTCAATCATGTTATATGCAGATGACATTAATATTTTAAATAAATGTAAGGACTTGTCTGACGCGAAGAATTGTGCCGTTTTAATGTACAAGAAAATCAATTATTGGGTTGGAAAAAACTAATTATGTATAAACTACGAAAAGACAGTGGTAGTAGTTTTTAAAACATCGCAGTCTAGTCCAAATGTAAATAGTAGCCCAGTTTTGGATGGCAAGACAAATATTAAGTACTCTGAGGACGCGAAAATGCTAGGGTTAAGAATTGATTGTCATCTTAAATGGTCTGGTCATATACAGGTATGTCTGTACTAAATTGTCTAAAGAATGCTGTTTTAGCTTTAACATACAAACAGTGCAGCTTGTCAGTTATAAGGAAATTGTGTTTTGCATCATTTCATTTCATCAGATATGCCATTGTTCATTGGGGCCAATCGCCTGATGTGCATAGCATTTTCCTCCTATAAAAACGAGCAGTGCGTATCATGGCTAATTTAAAATATAATTAATCTTGTAGGGATGCTTTCAAATCATTAAATATTTTAGCTATGACATCTGTATATATTTATGAACTTACTTGTTTTTTGTATAAAAACATAGCAAATTTATTTGAAAATAGAGATCAACAACTGTATAATACCAGAAACAAAGAAACAACGTTGTATCAAAAAAGTCTTTTACTTTCATGGCTGTAACTTTTTTAATGCACTACCTGAAAATGTTAAATGCTTACCAACAATCTACAAGTTCAGAACTACAGTAAAATCATTATTATCAAACAAAGATTGCTACACTATTGATGAATTTTTATTGCCTACTTATAACAAATGTGGATCTTTATTGCAAGTCATACCTAATAAAATATTGCAAATTTTATAATTTATACACTATGATTTTATATGTATATATTATTATATTATTATATTGATTATTATGTCGATTTTTAGGTTCTCGCGGGTGTTAAATGAAGTGTTATTGTACTTCCGGGTGCTCTCTCGCGTCGATGGTCGACTCCTCCAGGAGTCACGGTTGTCTCAACGAGTTTCGGCAGAATCTCATCTGCCATCTTCAGGTTCTCACTGAAAGCTGCCTACTGCTGCTCCTCGTTGCGAGTTCAGTTCATCAACGAGATGATGTTCTAAATAGTAAAGGCACTGTTACTGCCGTGAATTCAAACTTTGTTCTAACGAGAACGACATGGAATACAGATGATCTGGCGCCTGTCAAGCCAATAAGCATGTGACCGTTTACCTGACTTTTGTATTGACTTTTTTCAATCACAGTTCCAATATTGTTATTGTTAGATCAAAAATCTTTATTTTGCTATACTTTTAATGTATATTATTTGCAAGTTATTTTCAAAAATTCATAAGAAGCTTTGCAGTCCTAGCCGAAATGTGCGATTATATTACGAAAGTATAGTCTGGGAATTTGGTCTTGAACAATTAACAGTTCTTAACCGGATTTTGATATTTCAAAAAATAAAAATATTTGACCACCTAACGGCACGTATACCTCAAAATTTTACTTTCTTCGAGTTGGTGACATTGGATTTCAGTGAGAAACTTGAAATATGTATCTGAGTGTAGTTGATCATGTCGTAAATGGGATGTGATGACCTTGACATTGTAAATTTTATAACTTTTGTCTATGATTGTAAAATTTTTCAGATATTTTTTCACCTTCTTCTTCTTTTAACGCGTGTGTCACTGCTATCCTCGCAAGAATAAGTAATTTTTTATACTGTAGGTTTATTAAACCCTATGTATCCGTTATGTTCCAGTGCACTATTTATTTATTTTTATACTATACACAGAAAACTAAGTATTAGTTGCCCTGAGGATGATATTAAAAAAATATCGAAACGTCGGCTAACTAATAAAGAGGTTTTCTTTAATACAAATGGACATAACCCCAAAAGATTTTCACCTGTTATTATTTTCTTTCTTTCTTTAAGCAGCTTTACATAGCTTGATACAGTATGTTTCCTGCATTACAATTCCATATAGGTAATGAGTTATTGAATATCATACTGTGCTTGCTTGTTGACTTTAAAGGATTTAAGGCTTCCACAGTTTTTATCCATCAAATTATGAAACTAGTAGATGAGTCAAGTATTTTCAAGACTCCCACAATACTTGTATAAGATACAAGACCTCTGTTTTTTTGATTAAATTTAGTACATACCCCTTTAAGAGGGTGCACAATACAGTGATGCGTGCATTGACATTAGGTATAAAAAACTGCATAAGATTTCTTGAATTCTTGTTTCAAAAAAATTAAATTTCCTAGGCCTTGATATCTGTAAACAAAATATGACGCTTTATCCCAAAATATTCTACCTTTAAAAGAAACGGTTGAAATCAACCACACATACAACTATTATCGAAGTATTCACGTGTTTGAATTGAATCACACTGTATAGCAATTCTCAAGACATTATTAAGTAAGTGCATTATAAATGAGTTATTTAGCAACATTGAATATTCATTAACATCCACTCTCTAGGATCATTTGCCTATATATTTTGATCGTAAAGGGTCGATACATGTCTTAAACTGAAAGTAATTAAATAACCTTTCAACATTTCATAGAGTACTCTTGAAGTAAGATTCACTGTTTTTGAGTGAACTGCGAAAATAAAGTAAAAATATTCTAAAAATTATCTGAAATTAAGGGAAACTTTATACACACTTATTTTGCATTATAATATTTATTATTTGAGTAATTAACAAAAATTCATTCTCTTTCTACACTTCTAAGAAAAGTATCATGAATTGTCGTAAACACTTTAGTTCAAAATAGAGTAAGTAAAAATTAACATGTACGTAAAATTTTATTAGGCTACTAACTTTTCCTCGTATTTCTAATACTATTTAGAATGTGTTAATGTAAACTGAATGAAATTTGAGGGCGTATTGAGGCAGACAGTAAAAAAAGTTATAAAAGAAAACTCATAAAAAAATCTGAACAATCTAATCGTATAGTCGGTAATATACACAGTACAGTCACAAATATAAAATTAATAAATAGAATAGAGTTGTCGTAAAACAAAAAAATATTTCCACATATTCGTCAAAGACAAGCGGTTCCTAGTATAACGTCAACCTCCATTTTTATGAGAAATTGTCTCATTATCGCACTTTTTAAAAGAATTTTGTACATCGTATAACCTAATCGAAACCAAACTATGAGCGCAAGGTTTTAGTGGTCCAAAGGCGGTAGATTCCTTTTGATTTCTTAACATTATGCTTTGGAACCGTGTAAGGCGAGGTGTAAGGTTTCAATTTATTGCTTTCGAAATCTTCATTCAACCACTTGTCTTTCATTATAATTTTCAAATCAGCTCTCTTTTTTGGGTTTAATACGAGAATTTTCTTTAGTAGCTTTTCGCAGCCAACGCTCATGTGATGTGGAACTTCATAGTTGCCATTTAGAATCCTCTCCATAGTATATGGTGACATTGACCTACCGAATGGATAACTACCTGTCACAAGGACATACAAAATAACGCCTAACGACCAGACGTCGATTTTTGGTCCATATTTTTGCTCCATAATGATTTCCGGTGCTACACAGGATACAGTCCCACAAAATGTGTTTAACATATTTCCAGAAGTGAAGGTGTTTGATAAGCCGAAATCTGTTAATTTTGCATTCATTTGACTATCTATTAACACGTTTTTCTCCTTTAAGTCCCTATGTATAACTTTCTTGTAGTGACAGTATTCTACCGCACACACAATTTGTCTGTAAATTGCTCGCGCTCGTTCTTCAGTCAGTCTACCGTGGTGCACTCGGTAGTCATATAGGTCACCACCAGACACGTATTCCATAACGATGTAAAGAGCTGCCTCTGAGTCAATGACTTCGAACAACTTTACTATATTTGGTTGGTCTAACAATTTCATGATATTTACTTCTCTAAACAACTTTTGAACTGCATCGGCGTCTAGATTTGTTTTATCTATGATTTTTATTGTGACCTCCTTATCAGTTAGTAGATGTCTGGCTAGCTTGACCTGGCCAAATCCTCCATTGCCGATAGTCTTTATTAATCTATATTGACCTACTGTTGATTTCTCTTCCATGTTTCTGGGCAGTGAAGTACTAATCTTCGTTGGTTCCACTGAAGCAGCGTTGATATTTTTGATAGAGCGTGAACAATTTCCTTCACTGAGAACTCGATGTGGCAATTATATGACAAAGCTGACTTATAGACCACCGTCTTGGTTTTGACTGAGGGTTTAGTACAGTTATTTGCGTCGACGTTCTTGGGCACATGTATACTCACAGACAATTTACTATGACTACACTAACTTAAAACTTGAAGCAAGAATACTTTTGGATATCAACACCTGGAAGATTATCACAAAACTGAACTCGAGTGTATGTCCCACCCTTTCCAAATACTGTATTACAATTATTATAAAATAATTATAAGTGTCATAAAATACCTGGTGGGCATAATACAATCACAATATTACATTCGAAGAAAGAGATCATTAACTTATATTATTCACTGTATAATAGTGTAGCGTTACCACCCAGGAAAATCTTACCTGTTAATACCAAGAAATGGTCAACAATATAACAATATTTGCACCAATTTATTTGTTTCCTTTTAAAGACGGCATTTATACAGCAATATTAATACAGGGTGGACTATTAATAATAGGCCATAAGGTAAATTCTTAGCACCGAAATTTGAGGATATAATCAAATATGCTTTAGTAAATTGTTGCTGTGGAAAAGATGGAAGGCGTCAAGCTGTAATTTTTTTTTGCAATATCTCAACTATCTCTGTACCTATATTCTCCAAAATTGATAAGGAAAGATTTTTTAATCTAAAAACAATGATTTAGGTATCGCATCACGCTAACTCGTGGAGGGCGCCTCACGAGCTATACCTACTGATGAATATGTTTTTCTATTTTTGTTAATAAACGTTGTGGAAGACTTGACTAGAATCATCTAATGCAGGAGTTATTTCTGCGTAAAGAAAGTATACTTGATAGAACTTGAAAATTCCAACAATTTTCGAGAAACCTGCCACAATGGGTTTCAATAATTCTTTGAAAACAAACTATATTTGAAAAGAACAAATTGTATTTATTGGAAAAATTATAGAGCGTAAGTAAAAACTGAATATTCACAACAATATAAACTCACACACTTTCTTATGAATAAATTTACTGCAATTTAGAGTAAATTTGGATGTGACCTCCACCTACTCCTGTGTAACTTTCACACCCTGTATCTTTTTCAACAACAATTTACTAAAGCATGTTCAGTTATATCCTCTTTTTGATCCAAAGAATCTATTTGAACTATGGTCTGTTATTAATGGTCCACCCTATATAAACAAAAGCAGTATTGGATTAGTATTTGATTATATCAAAATTTTGCTAAATTGCTTTTTCTGGGTCAATAATAGTATAAAATAACTCTTAGGTTTTCTAATACGGCATAAAACATAATACAATATTTTCTATTAACCTGTTCAGATACCTCAGATTTGAAAGATGTGATTATGCCTAGACGTCGCGTCGTTTCCCTAAATGAAAATCAAGAGACTTCAACAATTGTGTGCTGAATAAATACAGGGATACTTAAATCAAATCAAACACAAATTTCCTCGAGACCTGGTCCGGAACCAGCCAAATATCCACGGTGTGTGGCGCCATAGCAATTGAAATGTTAGACGGGTCAATTCCGGTTCGCCGAAAAATAAATAAAAATATAAGACTTAGCTCCTTTTATCAGAACGACAATTTAAATAGGTAATAGTGTTTAAGAAATTTCAAAAAGTATCGAAGGATTAAAACGTATTATCTAATAAAAGTAAGCGAAACAGTAAATTAACTTGAGCAGCTGATACGGGAACATCCTCAACGAAAAATCCCGTTCGAGACAACTACCGCAGCGACGGTTTCCCAGCTGCCTAATCTATAATTTTCTAACGCGCTGGTCCAAAATAATTTTTTTGACTTTAGTGAATGGTAGAGTTAGTTATATGCATACTACTAGTATTTAAATTGAACATTTTACTTCAAAAACTGGGAACGCTGTACTGTTCGACAAATCATCGTAGCATTTTTTTTCTTTTTCATAAATAACGACATTATTTAATTTCAAAACGCATTTTTAAAGTATTTTTACAAAAAAATTGCATAAACTAAAGTCAAATTTTAAGATTATAATGCGTGGCTTTTTGTAAGATTGTAATGCGTGGAAATTAACTAAATTCGTCCAAATACATATAAAATGTATCAATCTTTAATTGTTGAAAATTTACCATAATTAACGTAATTAATAATTCTTTAACAACAATTATACACGTTTTTTATTATATTATATTATATTATTAGAAGTAAGTCTACCAGATAAGATATTTTGATAAGAAAATAGAGGAAGTCACTGAAACAAGCATTTAATTTATTGAAATTACATAATTATAGACAAGCAATATTTTATTAGGCTACTAATTTTTATTCATATTTCTGACATTATTTATGAGCGTCTCAGTGTGAAATGTATGGAATTTGTGGGCGTTTTGAGATGTAATACAAAACGTATAAAAGAAAACTCATAATTAAATCTTAAAAATATATAATGGTATAATGGCTCATACAGTCATAAATATAAAATTAATAAATACAATACAGTCATCGTAAAATAAAAGAGTATCTCCACATATCCACCAAAGACAAACGGTTCCTAGTATAAGGTCCATCTATATTTTAATGAAAGATTGTCTCACCATCGCATTTTTGTAAGAGAATTTTGTATATCGTACAACCTAATCAAAACCAAACCACGAGCGCAAGGTTTTAGTAGTCCAATGGCAGTCGATTCCTTTTAATTTCTTAACGGTATGCTTTGGTCCTGCATAAGGTTTCAATTTATTGCTTTCGAAGCCTTCATTCAACATTTGTCTTTCATTATAATTTTCAAATCAGCTCTCTTCTTTAGGTTTAGTACGAGAATTTTCTTTAGTAGCTTTCCGCAGCCAACGCTCATGTGATTTGGAACTTCATAGTTGCCATTTAGAATCCTCTCCATAGTACGTGGTGACCTTGACCCACTGAATGGATAACTACCTGTCACAAGGACATACAAAATAACGACTGACGACCAGACGTCGATCTTTGGTCCATATTTTTGCGACATAATGATTTCCGGTGCTACACAGGATACAGTCCCACAAAAGTTGTTTAACATATTTCCAGAAGTAAAGTTGTTTGATAATCCGAAATCTGTTAATTTAACATTCATTTGATTATCTATTAACACGTTTTTCTCCTTTAACTCCCTATGCATAACTTTCTTGCAGTGACAGTATTCTACCGCACACACAATTTGTCTGTAAATCGCTCGCGCTCGTTCTTCAGTAAGTCTGTCGTGGTGCACTCGGTAGTCATATAGGTCACCACCAGACACGTATTCCATAACGATGTAAAGAGCTGCCTTCAAACAACTTTACTATATTTGGATGGTCTAACAATTTCATGATATTTACTTCTCTAAACAACTTTTAAACTGCATCGGCGTCTAAATTTGTTTTATCTATGATTTTTATTGCGACCTCCTTTTCAGTTAGTAGATGTCTGGCTAGCTTGACCTGGCCAAATCCTCCATTGCCGATAGTCTTTATTAATCTATATTGACCTACTGTTGATTTCTCTTCCATGTTTCTGGGCAGTGAAGTACTAATCTTCGTTGGTTCCACTGAAGCAGCGTTGATATTTTTGATAGAGCGTGAACAATTTCCTTCACTGAGAACTCGATGTGGCAATTATATGACAAAGCTGACTTATAGACCACCGTCTTGGTTTGGACTGAGGGTTCAGCAGAGCTATTTGCGTCGACGTTCTTAGGCACCTGTATACTCACATATAATTCACTATGACTACACTAACTTAAAACTAAAATTTCATTAGGCTACTAATTTTTATACGTACTTCTAACATTATTTATGAGTGTGTTTGCAATACAAAAGATATAATAGAAAACTCATAATTAAATCTTAACAATATATAATCGTATAATGGCTCATACAGTCATAAATATAAAATTAATAAATACAATACAGTCATCGTAAAATAGAAGAGTATCCCCACATATCCACCAAAGGCAAACGGTTCCTAGTATAAGGTCCATCTACATTTTAATGAAAGATTGTCTCACAATCGCAATTTTGTAAGAGAATTTTGTATATCGTACAACCTAATCAAAACCAAACCACGAGCGCAAGGTTTTAGTAGTCCAACGGCAGTCGATTCCTTCTAATTTCTTAACGTTATGCTTTGGTACTGCATAAGGTTTCAATTTATTGCTTTCGAAGCCTTCGTTCATCCACTTGTCTTTCATTATAATTTTCAAATCAGCTCTCTTCTTTGGGTTTAGTACGAAAATTTTCTTTAGTAGCTTTCCGCAGCCAACGCTCATGTGATTTGGAACTTCGTAGTTGCCATTTAGAATCCTCTCCATAGTACGTAGTGACCTTGACCCACCGAATGGATAACTACCTGTCACAAGGACATACAAAATAACGCCTAACGACCAGACGTCGATCTTTGGTCCATATTTTTGCGCCATAATGATTTCCGGTGCTACACAGGATACAGTCAAACAAAAGTTGTTTAACATATTTCCAGAAGTGAAGTTGTTTGATAATCCAAAATCTGTTAATTTAACATTCATTTGTTTGATTATCTATTAATACGTTTTTCTCCTTTAACTCCCTAAGCATAACTTTCTTACAGTGACAGTATTCTACCGCAAACACAATTTGTCTGTAAATCGCTCGCGCTCGTTCTTCAGTAAGTCTGCCGTGATGCACTCGGTAGTCATATAGGTCACCACCAGACACGTATTCCATAACGATGTAAATAGCTGCCTCTGAGTCAATAACTTCGAACAACTTTACTATATTTGGATGGTATAATAATGTCATGATGCTTACTTCTCTAAACAACTTTTGTACTGCATCAGCGTCGAGATATGTTTTATCTATGATTTTAGTTGCGACCTCATTTTCAGTTAATAGATATCTCGCTAGTTTGACTTGGCCAAATCTTTCTTTACCGATAGTCTTTATTAATTTATATTGACCTGCTATTGATTTCTCTTCCATGCTTCTGGGGAGTGAGGTACTAATCTTCGTTGGTTCCAGTCTGAAAACTCGGTGTGGCTATTATATGACAAAGCTGCCCTACAGACCACCGTCTTGGTTTGGACTGAGGGTTCAGCAGAGTTATTTGCGTCGACGTTTTTAGGCACCTGTATACTCACAGACAATTCACTATGACTACACTAACTTAAAACTTCCAGCAAGAATACTTTTGGATATCAACACCTGGAAGATTATCACAAGACTGCACTTGAGTCCATGCTATATCCTTTATAGGTACTGTATTACAATTATAATATAATTATGAGTGTCATAAATTATCTGATGGACGTAACACAAACACAATATTACAGGCGAAGAAAGATATCATAAACTTCTATTATTCACTGTATAATAATGTAGCGTTACCACCCATCAAATTCTTACATGTTAATACCAAGAAATGGTCAACAATATAACAAGATGCGTATCAACTTATTTGCTTCCTTTTACAGACGCCATTTATACAACAATATTTATAAAGAGTGGACCATTAATAATAGACCATAGTTCTAGGTTAGATTTTTAGGGCCAAAATATGAGATATAGCCAAACATGTTTTAGTATATTGTAGCTGTGGAAAAAGATAGAGGGTGTTGTTACCCGTTTACCAGACTTATAAAGAATTTAACAAAAATTGCAAAGCTCGTGGTTGCCTTAACAACATTTGGGGCAGTTAAGTTTTAACGTGAATAACTTGAAAATAAAAAAAATTCGAGAAAAATGTTCCAGACAAAAGTGTCATCATTTTAAAAGCGGGATCTAATGGCTGTATTTTTTTAAGTTTGGTGCAAAACTTCAAGGTCATTTAATTGTCAATTTTGGTTTTTTTAAATGCAAATCCTATTTCCTTTAAAGATTCATATTCTGCTCTAAGTAATAAATAACTTTTATTTTCACCACTTTTTTTATTTGGTCTCATTTGTATCTGTGAAAGGAGTTTTTAAAGAAATTTGTGCAAAAGATATTATTTGTGTAAAAGATTTACATCTGACAATAAAAATCAATTATTACGTTGTTAAACATAAGTCTTTTATTTCTTGCATTATTAGAATTCTCGATTGCTACTGTCATTAGATATTGGGTATATATAATAATTCTTAAATTTTTTCTTTGAATACTTTTCCACAAAATATTTTTTTCCGTTAAAGATGTCCTACTTTCACGTTCAATGTTTAGTTACTCGCAAACAATGGAATCAAATTTAAAAAATAGTAGAAAAAAAAGTTTTTTATTTTCTAGAGTAGGGGTTTGTATTTAAAAAATCAAAGTTGATCTTCAGACGTCCTTGAAGTCCTCAACCAAACTTTAAAAAAATATAGCCATTAGATCCCACTTTTCAAATGATGAAATTTTTGTCTGAAACATTCTTGTCGAACATTTTTTTCAAGTTATTGAAGATTGGCAACTTAAATGCCCCACCCGATATATTACAACACTTAACAACAAACAATCTTTATAAAACATCCGTAGGTACTGATTATAAGGCACTATTTAGCAAAAA
This sequence comes from Leptura quadrifasciata, assembly GCA_963675555.1. NCBI lineage: Eukaryota > Metazoa > Arthropoda > Insecta > Coleoptera > Cerambycidae > Leptura > Leptura quadrifasciata. The sequence goes on along the minus strand of OY776673.1, from coordinate 59,136,115 downwards.
TATATATGTATAATTCGAAAATAATTTAAAAGAAAATAAGGTATTTAGGCAAATAACTGCCTATATAAGAAAAGTTATACCGCAAGTGATCACTTTGCTGTACAGTTCGAAATTTAATAAATAAGCAATATTAATAATAGCGATATTATATAATAAAAAAATATGTATATATCTAGAGAACTAGAATCAAAATTATTACTGTATTTGTAAAGCTCAGTTATTAAAACAGTTAAAAATAAAGCGGTAAAACTGCAAGAAATATATGTCCCAAAAGAGCCAGATGGGCAAATGCTTAACTTAAGACTTATCTTCGCAAAATAAAATGGTGATACAGGTTCTTCAGCCAGGGTGGTGCGATGTGACAATTTCAAGATGACGGTAACTTGGGACTTCCGGTGACCGATCCACGTGCTTCTTTATAATTCCTGCCCAAAATATAACAAAAACTCGAATTTTCTTAAACTTTCTCCAGCATCCTTTCCAAATAACATCCAACATCGGAAAAATCACGACAACGGGAACGGAAAACATGTACAATAACAAAACGAAAAACAACATAGGAGACGAAAGAAAGAAAAACCCCTAAAAGGAGAAAATTATTTTACATTGTATTTATATATGACATAATGGTAGTTGGAAGTTCCATAAGTTTAGGGATAATGACTACTTAAATTTCAGTTAAAAGAGAGGTATCAAATAAATATTTGTTTAATTAACTCTGGAAATTAATACTCTAAAATACAATATTAATTTAACATACCTGATTGTAGGTGTCAGGAGGGCTTTGAATGAAATTTCGCCTTCGGTAAGGAAGGTAAAAATTGATTCCAAGAAATGGAAAAGTAAGCGGCAACTCTTGAAAGCAATACTCCAAGTAACCCTAAGCCACAACTTAAGAATGGTGCAATCCGTTTATCCCAAATTGGATATTTAAATATAATTTTTCGAACTGCACCACGAATATTCATCTTTACTACTTACACGGCGGAATGAGAATGAATCGATCAAAGAAAAAGCGTAACAAAAAAACCCTTTTTATTGCCCTATAAGTTTCAAACGTGCGATATTAACAGTGATTATTAACTGAATGAAGAAGTAACTACCTACGGTATATTAGCAATGTATCTAACCCATTAGTCTAACAAAAATTACCTTCATGCCGCATGCGCCGCGGTACTTTAATTCTACGGCAATTGGCGAGTACTTTTTCTGCTAGGTGGTCAAACATACCGAAAATTTTCCATAAAATTGTAAATTCAAGTATAAACAAAAATCTATATTAGAATAATAAATTAAGTTGTTTAAATATGATGTCAGTTATTTAAAATTGTAATTTAGGTAATCAAAAAGTATGAAAATAGACTATACATAACAGAGTATAAAGTAGGTCCAAGCAAACATTCCTGAACCAATATTGATGAAATTTTACAAAATGTGAGTGATTGATTATTTAATGACAGTAAGGCCTACGGCTTATAGGTTCAGAGTTATTTAAATATGGGACATATTCACAAAACTTATTTCCAAGTAAAGTTTATACTGATAAGATTCCTACTGCGAAAATGAGATGTAACAGTGTCAAAGCTGTATCATTTTTTCTTTCTTTTTTGCAATATCTCAAGTACCTTTTTGCCTATTTTCTCCAAAATTGGTAAGGAAACATTTTTTTAACCTAAAAAACAATAATTTATGCATCGCAGCACGCTAGCTCGTGGAGGGCGCTTCATGAGCTATATCTAATAATGAATATATTTTTTCTCTTTTTTAAAAAACGTTGTGACACTTTTGACCCGAAAATTTAATGAAGTCGTCATTTCTACGTAACAAAAATACCCATCATAGAAATTGATTATTTCAACAGTTTTCCATAAAACTGCTGCTATAGATTTCAACAATTCTTTGAAGACAAACTCAATTTGAAAAGGACAAATTGTATTTATTGGAAAATTACAGAGCATAAGTAAAAACTAAGAGTGACAACAATGCAAACCTACTTACTTTCTTATGAACTAATTTACTTTAACTTAGTGCAAATTTTCGATGTGGTCTCCACCTATTTTTATGTAACTTTGACATCCTGTATCTCTTTCTCAACAACAATTTACTAAAGCATATTTAGTTATATCCTCATATTATAGTTCAAATAATAAACACCACAGAAATTAGACTACTCCCAATTCCAGAAGCCAGAAGTTTGTGCGGAAGGGGGTTACTCATTGAAAAAATCATTTCCTCCCGTGTGATTAATCGCGATTGCCTCCTCGCGCCTTAACCAATATGGCTATCAGCCAGAGAAAGAATCTACTCTTGAATTATGGTCTATTATTAATGGTCCAACTTGTATAAACAAATACAATATTGGACTATATAATCAAATAAGGGATAATTCAGTAACATTAAGATATGTTTCCTTATATTAGTATATGATTTGATTAAAATTTTATTAAATTGCCTTTTTTGGCTCAATAATAATAGAAAATAACTCTTAGGTTTTCTAATATGGAATAAAATAAAATATAATATTTTTTATTAATCTGTTCAGATTTCTCAGATTTGAAAGATGTGATTATGCCGAGACGTCGTTTCGGCAAACGGAAATCAAGAGCCTTCAACAATTGTGTGCTGAATGAATACAGGAATACTCAATTCAAATCAAACACAAAATTAAACATTCAAATACATGAATGGTCCTCCCCGAGACCTAATCCGGAGCCAGCCAAACATCCACAGTGTGTGGCGCCGTGGCAATTGAAGTGCTAGACGGGTCAATTCCGGTTCGGCGAAAAAGAAATGTAAATAAAGGACTTAGCTCCTCTTGTCACATCGACAAATTAAATAGGTAATAGCGTTTAAGAAATTCCAAAAAAAGGATCAAACCAATTAAAACTTATTATTTAGTAAAAGTATACGAAACACTAAATTAATTTGAGTAGCTGATACGGGAAAAACCTCAATGAAAGGACTAGTTCGAGACAACTACCAAAGCGACAACATCTCAGCTGTCTATTCTATAATTTTCTAACGCTCTAGTCCAAAATAAATTTTGACTTTAGCAAAAGGTAGAATCAGTTACAGGGATATTACTAGTATTTAAATTACACATTTCACTTCTAAATCTGAAAACGCTGTACTGTTGGGCAAATCATAGTCGAACTTTTTTCGCAGATAACGATATTATTTAATTTCAAAACGTATTTTTAAAGTACATATTTTTACCAAAAAAATTGCATACAAGAAAGCCAGAATTAAATTTGAAGTGGAACTTTTTCCATAAGCAATTTTATAGTTGAATCCTTTGGGGAGGCACTAAGGAGTACCTAAAAATTTGTGTACTTCAAAGACCCTGTGCTTCGTTTGTTACTAAGAATTTAATTTTTTTAACCGCGTTTGGGACAACAAAAAAACAAAATCTTTGCAATTAAATTTTCTATAAATCTACGTTTAATGTAAGTCTTAGAGGCGCAACTATAACCTGCAGAACTGGAAAATCTGGCCAAAAATCGTTTCTTTTTTCATTTTACTGCCTAGAGCCGCTAGGTCAACCGATCAGCTTCAAACTTTCAGAAAATCTGCCTTTTCTAACAAAAACACCCTGAAAATTTGGTGCAAGAATATTAAACCTAATGTGCGCAATTGAATTTGTTATATAAAATTTGAACTGTCCGCCATTTTATGAAATTAAGTCCAAAACATAATTTTTTTTCAAAAGCTAGGTCTAGACGCCTGCTTCTTGATGACTTAAAAAAATTGTTTTAACCTATTTTGGTTATGTTTTGCATGTGTTGAAAACCCATTTAACAAAAAATTATTATTATTGGCCCTTTTGAAATAAAAATTTGACCAAAATAAACTCTTTTTTTAATTTATATAATGGTATTAAAATTTTCCTTATGATCTGATACAAAAAAATTGAAACTTTTTTCAAAATGGCCGAGAAAATTCATTTTTTGTTTATTGGGTTTTAAAAAAATGCAAAAAAAAATTCAAAATAGGTTTAAAAAAATTTTTTTACGGCATCAAAAAGCTGGCACCGAGGGCTAACTATTGAAAAAACATGATCCGATTTGGACTTTATGGCTTTATTTTATTATAATTATTTTAAATAACAAATTCAATTGCGCACACTGGGTTTAATATTTTTTACACCAAACATTCAGGGTGCTTTTGTTAGAGTAAAAGATAAACTTTCTGAAAATTTGAAGCTGATCGGTCCACCACCCAGCGGGTTTGAGCAGCAAAATGAAAAAAAAAAAACGATTTTTGGTTAGTTTCTTCACTTTTGTAGGTATTGAGCTTCTAAGATCTACATTAAACGTAGATTTATAGACAATTTAATTACAAAGATTACATATATACCCATATATATCTCGAGTTATTCACATTTTTAGGTTGAATAGCGCGGTTAAAAAAATTTAATTCTTAATAACAATTGGAGCTCAAGGTCTTTGAAGTACAAAATTTTTTTGGGTACTCCTGAGCACCTCCCCAACAGGACCCAACAATAAAATTGCTTATTGAAAAAATTTTTTTGTGCTATTTTGACTGCGCTAATATAAGAAAGTAAAATTTTAAAATTGTAATGCGTAGGAATTTTTCAAAATTTACGAAATTCATCCAGATGCATATAAAACCGAACCATTAATTGTTTAACATTGATTATAAGTAACATAATTAATAGATCACTAGAAAATTTTTTATTTGTTATTTATTATATTTTATTTTTAGAAGTAAGTCTACCAGATGAAATATTATAATAAGAAAATATAGAAAATCACTGAAACAAGCATCTAATTTATTGAAATTACATAATTATAGACAAGCAAAATTTTATTAGGCTACTAATTTTTATTCGTATTTCTGACATTATTTATGAGTATGGCAATGTAAACTGTATGGAATTTGTGGGCGTATTGAGACGCAATAAAAAAGGTATAAAAGAAAACTCATAATATAAATCTTAACAATATATAATCGTATAATGGCTCATACAGTCATAAATATAAAATTAATAAATATAATACAGTCATCGTAAAATAAAATAGTATTTCCACATATCCACCAAAGATAAACGGTTCCTAGTATAAGGTCTATCTCAATTATAATGAAACAGTGTCTCATTATCGCACTTTTGTAAAAGAATTTCGTACATCGCACAACCTAATCGAAACCAAACCATGAGCGCAAGGTTTTAGTCGTCCAAAGGCGGTAGACTCCTTTTGATTTCTTAAAGTTATGCTTTGGTACTGTGTAAGGTTTCAATTTATTGCTTTCGAAGCCTTCATTCAACCACTTGTCTTTCATTATAATTTTCAAATTAGCTCTCTTCTTTGGATTTAGTACGAGAATCTTCTTTACTAGCTTTTCGCAGCCAACGCTCATGTGATGTGGAATTTCATAGTTGCCATGTAGAATCCTCTCCATAGTATGTGGTGACCTTGACCCACCGAATGGATAATTACCTGTCACAAGAACATACAAAATAACACCTAATGACCAGACATCAATCTTCGGTCCATATTTTTGCGCCATAATGATTTCGGGTACTACACAGGACACAGTGCCGCAAAATGTATTTAACATATGTCCTGGAGTGAAGGTGTTGGATAATCCAAAATCCGTTAATTTAACATTCATTTCATTATCTAATAAGACGTTTCTTTCCTTTAAATCCCTATGCATAACTTTTTTGTAGTGACAATATTCTACCGCACACACAATTTGTCTGTAAATTGCTCGGGCTCGTTCTTCTGTAAGTCTACCGTGGTGCACTCGGTAGTCATGTAGATCACCACCAGTCACGTATTCCATAACGATGTAAAGAGCTGCCTCTGAGTCAATGACTTCGAACAACTTTACTATATTTGGATGGTCTAACAATTTCATGATGCTTACTTCTCTAAACAATGTTTGTACTGCATCAGCGTCAAGATAACTTTTATCTATGATTTTAATTGCGACCTCATTGTCAGTTAATAGATGTCTCGCTAGTTTGACCTGGCCAAATCCTTCTGTGCCAATAGTCTTTATTAATTTATATTGACCTACTATTGATGTCTCTTCCATGTTTCTGGGGAGTGAAGTACTAATATCCGTTGGTTCCATTGAAGCAGTTTGAAAACTCGGTGTAGCAATTATGTGACAAAGCTGCCCTACAGACCACCGTCTTGGTTTTGACTGAGGGTTCAGCACAGCTATTTGCATCGACGTTCTGAGGTACCTGTATACTCACAGACAACTCACTATGACTACACTAACTTAAAACTTCAAGCAAGAATAATTTTGGACATCAACGCCTGGGAGATTATCACAAGACTGCACTTGAGTATATGCTACATCCTTTATAGGTACTGTATTATAATTATAAGTGTCATAAAATGTCTGATGGACGTGATACAAACACAATATTACAGGCGAAGAAAGAGATCATAAATTTATATTATTCACTGTATTATAATGTAGCGTTACCTCCCATTAAATTCTTACCTGTTAATACCAAGAAATGGTCAACAATATAACAAGATGTATATCAACTTATTTGCTTCCTCTTACAGACGCGATTTATACAAAAATATTTATACAGAGTGGACCATTAATAATAGACCATAGTTCTAGTGTAGATTCTTAGGGCCAAAATATGAGGATACAGCCAAACATGTTTTAGTAAATTGTAACTGTGGAAAAATATAGAGGGTGTTGTTACCCGTTTACCGGGCTTATAAAGAATTTAAAAAAAAAATTGCAAAGCCAGTGGTTGCCCTAACAAAATTTAGTGGTTTAGGGCAGAGACTCTTGCTGTATAGCCTCCTATTTAAGTTTTAACGTGAATAACTTGAAAATAAAAAATGTTCGAAAAAAATGTTCCAGACAAAAGTCTGCAGAAGCGGGAACTAATGGCTGTATTTTTTTAAAGTTTAGTGGAGGACTTCAAGGTCATTTAAATGTCAACTTTGGTTTTTTTAAATGCGAATCCCTATTTTCGTTAGATTCATATTCTGCTCTAAATAATAAATAACTTTTGTTTCCACCATTTTTTTTATTTGGTCTCATTTGTGTCCCTGAAAGATTAAAAAATAACGTGTTGATAAGTGTATTGCAGCCAAAGGACATCACTTTGTACATTTGTTAAAATTACTATGTTTTAACAAAATAGTTGAAATTATTTGTTCATTACGTTTTCAAGAAATTTGTGCAAAATATATTACTTGTGTAAAAGATTTACCATTGACAATAAAACTCAATTATCTTGTTAAACATAAGTTCTATTTCTAGCATTATTAGAATTCTCAATTGCCACTGCCATTAGTCATTGGATATATACAATAATTCCTAAATTTTTCCTTTGAATACTTTTCCATAAAATGTTTTTTTCCCGTTAGAGATGTGCTGCTTTCACGTTCAATGCTTAATTAGTCGCAAGCAGTGAAACAAAATTTAAAAAAGTATGAACAAAAGTTGTTTATTTTTTAGAGTAGAATTCAGATGACCTTGAAGTCCTCAACCAAACTTTAAAAAAATATAGCCGTTAGATCCCACTTTTCAAATGATAAAACTTTTGCCTGAAACATTTTTCTCGAAAGTTTATTTTCAAGTTATTCGCGTTTGTCAACATAAATGTACCAGCCGGTATATTAGGGCACTCAACAATAAACAATTTTTATAAAACATCCTAAAATACTGATTGTAAGGCAATATTTAGCAAAATATATATGTACAATTCGCAAATAATTTAAAAGAAAATATGGTACTTATTCAAATAATTGCCTATATATGAAAAGTTTTACAGCAAGTGAATAACATTGGTGTACAGTGTGAATCGAAATTATGTAATAAAAAAAAATATGTATATACCTAGAGAACTAGAATCATAAGTATTATTACTGTGTTGTAAAAGGTATTAAAACAAGTAACAATAATGCCATTTTAAATGCATACAATGTCAATGCCATCATTAATGAACCGACTAGGTTTAATGAAAATTCATCTAGTGCAATAGACTATATTTGTTTGAATTTAAATATTGTAAATTATCATATACCGCAACAAGTTTCCTTTAATTGTATATCGGACCACTCGTCACAAACATTGAGCATTGAATATAAACCTGATATTGTTAATACAGATTTTGTTTATAAAAGAATTTTCAGCAAAAATAACTACAATTTATTTTTTGACTATTTAAGTAGATAAACTTTATTATGAATTGTATTTTCCTATGCCTAAAGTTCAAACTAATCACAATAAAGAACATGGGTTAACGAGAGGTATATGAAATTCTGCAAAAAAATTAAAAAATTTGTATGAAACTAAAATTAGAACAAAACATATTACAGATATTGGAAACTATAAAAAGTATAAAAAGTTTACAAAATAATTGTAGAACATGTGATAAAAAGTTGCAGGATGATTTGATGGTAATATGCAATTATTACACTTAACGCGCCAGACTTGTAACTTTGGTTGCTGTCTGGTTACTTTCCTTATAGTAAAATAAGGATTTATAGAGGAGTTTGCGACTAAAAGTATTATGTTTAATATTCCGCCCTCTAAAAGCACATTTGAAGAATGATAAGTTATTTACGAATTCGGATAACAAAAGTAAAACCATATGGAATATTATAAATTATAATACAGGAAGGAACCAAAAAACTAACAAAAACATTACAAGCAGTATTTCACAGCATGATAAAGTGATATCAGAACCTACCTCAATTGCAAAGAGTTTTAATGAAATTTTTTGTAAGAACTCCCAAGCAGCTACACGACAAAATAAATAATTATGATCTTGATAATACTCCTAAAAATAATAAAAATTAACCAACAATGTTTTTAGAACCAATTACAGAAAATACAGTTTTTAACGCAATTATGGGAATTAAAAATTTGTATGCAACTGATGTCGATGGCATATCATCAAACATTATAAAGAAGTCTGTTAATATTATAGTATATTCGCTTGCATTTTTAATAGGTTTGCCTCTGGACTCTGGAATTTTTCCTAGTATATATAAAACAGCAATGGTTATACCTTTATATAAAAAAGGAGACAAAATTAATATTGCAATATCGTCCAATATCTTTGCTATATGATGTATCCAAAATATTAGAAAAACATGTATACAACCAACTAAAATCTTTTATATCTAAGCATAACATATTAAATCCAGCTAAACACGGTTTTATAAAAGGGAAAAGTACTCGGCCAGCTATTTTAGATTTCCTCACCAATTTGTGTAAAAGCCTCGATTCAAACAATAAATCCATGGGCTTATTTATTGTCCTGAGCAAAGCATTTGACTTGGTGGGTCATGACTTGCTCAAGAAGAAGCTTAGGGTGTATGGTTTTAGAGGAAAAATTAGTGATTTGTTGTATTCCTAACTTTTGAATAGAAATCAAGTAATCGAAGTAAATGGGGTTAGATCTTATAAGCTGAATATTTAAATTGGTGTACCATAGGGGTCCATCTTGGGTCCTTTATTTTTTTTTATTTTTGTAAACGATTTACCAGAGCTGGATCCTCAGTACAATCTAACAATGTTTGCTGATGATAACACGCTTCTATGTACTGCCCTGTCTAATATTGAACTGATAGAAAAAATGCAAGATATAATCAACAAGTTCATATCTTGGTTTAAAGCAAACAAGTTACATTTGAATGTGTCGAAAACTGTCTTTATGAACTTCACTCCTAAGAGCTCTGCAATGCAAGGGTGTTATCTTTTAAAAATAGAGCATAAATCGATAGAACAAGTAAATAGAACACGATTCTTAGGTGCGAATATCGACAATAAACTTAACTGGGCCATTCATATGGAAAATTTGTCTAAAAAATTATGTTCTATTTGTTTAGCCTTTTATAGGTTGAGAAATATTGTAAACATGGAGGTGATGCTATCTTTTTATTATGCGGAATTTTTATCAAGAGTATGATATGGATTAATTTTTTGGGTTCTTCCAGGCATTTTGGTAGAATTTTTGTTATACAAAAGAAAGTTTTAAGAAACATAATAGGCGCATCACATCGTCAGCCGTGTCGTCCCATTTTCAAAAAATTGCAACTTTTACCACTTGTCTGTATTTACATATCAGAATTAGCAATATATGTAAAATCTAATGTAGGCAAATTTACTAAAAATAGTGATTTTCATAATTAAAACAGATTTACATAATTAGAACACTAGAAAAGAATTAGTACCGTTACAAAATAGCACTCTATACGAAAAAAGTCCTAATTATGTAGGTTTTAAATGCTACAACCATTTACCATCCATAATTAAAGATACACAAAATATAAGACACTTTAAACATGAACTAAAATTTTGTATTAGAGAAAAGCTTTTATAACTTATCATAGTATTTTAATCATTAATTTTTAAGTCGATCTGTTATTTATATTTTATACATGCTTTATACATCTTTGTTTCTCCTATTATTTGTGAACAACAGCATAATATTATGTTAGGAATTTACTATCACGTTTTTGTTTTGTTTGTTTGTAATTTGAACTATTTGCCTTGTCCTATACCATTTCATTGTAAAAAAAATGTTCTCTTGTTCTACGGTCTACTTGATAATAAAGATTATTAAGATTATTATAATTATTATTATAAAGAAGTAAAACTGTAAGAAAATATATGGCTCAAAAGGCCAGATTGGCAAATGCTTAACTTAAAACTTATCTTCGCAGAGTAAAATGGTGGTATAGGGGTTACGTGACAATTTCAAGATGACGGCGACTTGTTACTTCCGGTGACCTGCTCCTTTATAATTCCTGCCCAAAATGCAACAAAAACTCAAATCTTCTTAAAATTTCTACAGTATCCTTTCCAAATAACATCCAACAGATGGAAGAGCGGAAACGTAGTATAACATAACCCCAATTTCCAACAAACAATCGTGGCAACAGGAACGGAAAATATGTACAACAGCTATACGAAAAACAACATAGGTGACGAAATAAAGGAAAAGACCTAAAAGGAGAAAATTATTTTACATGTGTTTATACATAACATAACGGTAGTTTAAATGTATATAAGTTGAGGGGCAATGACTACTTAAATTTCAGTTAAAAGAGAGGTATCAAATAAATACTTGCTTAATTGACTCTAAAATACTCTAAAATGCAATATTGATTTTACATACCTGTAGGTATCGTATCAGGAGAGCCTTGGGTTAAATTTCGCCTTCAACAAGCAAGTTAAAATTGATCCCAAGAAATAGAAAAGTATACGGCAACTCTTGAACGCAATACTCCAAGTAACCCTAAGCCACAACTTAAGAATGGTGCAATTTGTTTATCCCAAATTGGAAATTTCACCTTTACTACTCACACGGCGGAATCAGAATGAATCGATCTCTAGAAAAAGCCTAACAAAAAAAAAATCTTTTTTATTGCCCCATAAATTTCGAATGCGCGATATTAACAATTATTGTTAAGTATCTATAGTAGTTTAGCCATTTATCTACCCCATTATCTTAATAAAAATTAATATCCTCATAAATATTGAATTTAAAATAAATTACTTTAAATGGTTTGAATTTGAAATAGAACATGCGCCTCGGTACTTTCCTTTTACGGCAATGTTTTGACGAGTACTTTTTCTGGCACGTGGTCAGACGCACCGAAATTTTCTATAAAATTGTAAATTCAAGAACAGATAAAAATAAATTTTAGAATAATAAATTAAATTGTTTAAATATAATATCAGTTATATAAAATTGTAATTTAAGTAACCAGAAAGTATGCAAATAGATTATACATAACAAAGTTAAGAGCATTACCAGTGAGAGAGTATTAGTAGGGTTAGCTACTGGGCGCGTCGCGTAAAAATGAATAAACTCTGTCGTACTCGAGGGCAAATCGAGTTAACCTGCGAAAAATTTCTAGTACTTATGCACTGGTTACGGTTTTATACAAAAGTTAACTATAAGCCGGAATTTAATTCGCATTTTAAAGTAGGTTCAAACAAACATTTCTTAACCAATATTGATTAAATTTTGCAAAATGTGAGTGGTTGATTAATTAATGACAGTACGGCCTACGGCTTATAGGTTCAGAGTTATATAAATAAATAATAATAAATACACCACAGGTAATGACGACCCCCTTTATCCCGGAAGACTCTAGAAGAGCCTTTTGTGGGAGGGGGCTATACATTTAGAGACAAGGGACCCACACCCAATATCCGTGTATAATGGAAACATCCCTCTCACAGTATTTTCCACTGCCACGACAGGGGATCGAACCCCGAACCTTTGGCTGAGAGGCAAGTGCGCTCACCTCTCGACCATCAGTCATATGGGCCATATTCACAAAACTTATTTCCAAGTAAAGTTTATACTGCTAAGATTCCTACTTCGAAAATTAGATGTAACAGTGTCAACAACATAACAAGATTTGCACCAATTCGTTTGTTTCCTTTTAAAGACGGCATTTATACAATAATATCTATACACAGTGGGCCATTAATAATAGGCCATAGTTCAAGTATAATCAAATATGCTTTAGTAAATTGTTGCTGTGGATAAAGTTAGAGGGTGTCAAGCTGTATTATTTTTTCTTTCTTTTTTGCAATGTCTGAAGTACCTTTTTACCTATTTTCTCCAAAATTGGTAAGGAAACATTTTTTAACCTAAAAAACAATAATTTATGTATCGCAGCACGCTAGCTCGTGGAGGGCGTTTCATGAACTATATCTAATAATGAATATATTTTTTCTCTTTTTTAAAAAACGTTGTGACACTTTTGACCAGAAAATTTCATGAAGTCGTCATTTTTACGTAACAAAAATACACATCATAGAAATTGATTATTTCAACAGTTTTCCATAAAACTGCTGATGTAGATTTCAACAATCTTTGAAGACAAACTCAATTAGAAAAGGACAAATTGTATTTATTGGAAAATTACAGAGCATAAGTAAAAACTAAAAGTGACAACAATGCAAACCTACTTACTTTCTTATGAACTAATTTACTTTAACTTAGTGCAAATTTTCGATGTGGTCTCCACCTATTTTTATGTAACTTTGACATCCTGTGTCTTTCTCAACAACAATTTACTAAAGCATATTTAGTTATATCCTCATATTATAGTCCAAATAATAAACACCACAGAAATTAGACTACTCCCAATTCCAGAAGCCAGAAGCTTGTGCGGAAGGGGGTTACTCATTGAAAAAATCATTTCCTCCCGTGTGATTAATCGCGATTGCCTCCTCGCGCCTTAACCAATATGGCTATCAGCCAGAGAAAGAATCTACTCTTGAATTATGGTCTATTATTAATGGTCCAACTTGTATAAACAAATACAGTATTGGACTATATAATCAAATAAGGGATAATTCAGTAACATTAAGATATGTTTCCTTATATTAGTATATGATTTGATTAAATTTTTATTAAATTGCCTTTTTTGGCTCAATAATAATAGAAAATAACTCTTAGGTTTTCTAATATGGAATAAAATAAAATATAATATTTTTTATTAATCTGTTCAGATTTCTCAGATTTGAAAGATGTGATCATGCCGAGACGTCGTTTCGACAAACGGAAATCAAGAGTCTTCAACAATTGTGTGCTGAATGAATACAGGGATACTCAAATCAAATCAAACACAAAATTAAACATTCAAATACATGAATGATCCTCCCCGAGACCTAATCCGGAGCCAGCCAAATATCCACAGTGCGTGGCGCCGTAGGAATTGAAGTGCTAGATGGGTCAATTCCGGTTCGGCGAAAGACAAATGTAAATAAAGGACTTAGCTCCTTTTGTCACATCGACAAATTAAATAGGTAATAGTGTTTAAGAAATTCCAAAAAAGGATCAAAATAATTTAAACTTATTATTTAGTAAAAGTAAACGAAACACTAAATTAATTTGAGTAGCTGATATGAGAAAAGCCTCAACGAAAAAATCCTTTCGAAACTACTGCAGAGACGACATCTCAGCTGCCTATTCTATAATTTTCTAATGCTCTAGTCCAAAATAAATTTTGACTTTCGTAAAAGGTAGAATCAGTTACAGGGATATTACTAGTATTTAAATTATACATTTTACTTCAAAATCTGGAAACGCTGTACTATTGGGCAAATCATAGTCGAATTGCTTTTTTCGTAGATAACGACATTATTTAATTTCGAAAGGTATTCTTAAAGTACATATTTTTACCAAAAAACTGCATACAAGAAAGCCAAAATTAAATTTGAAGTGGAACTTTTCCATAAGCAATTGTATACTTGAATCCTATTGGGGAGGTACTAAGGAGTACCTAAAACATTTTTGTACTTCAAAGACCCTGTGCTTCAATTGTTATTAAGAATTTAATTTTTTTAACCGCGTTCGGGACAACAAAAAAAACAAAATCTTTGCAATTAAATTTTCTATAAATCTACGTTTAATGTAGGTTTCAGAGGCGCAACCATAACCTACAAAACAAAAATCTGGCTAAAAATCGTTTCTTTTTTCATTTTGCTGCCTAGAGTCGCTAGGTCAACCGATCAGCTTCAAACTTTCAGAAAATCTGCCTTTTCTAACAAAAACACCCTGAATATTTGGTGCAAAAATTTTAAACCCAGTGTACGCAATTGAATTTGTTATTTAAAATTTGAACTGGCCGTCATTTTATACCATTAAGTCCAAAACGGATAATTTTTTCTTCAAAAGTTAGGTCTCGACACCTGCTTTTTTATGACGTAAAAAATTTTGTTTTAACCTATTTTGGCCATGTTTTGCACGTGTTGAAAGCCCAATTAACAAATTATTATTATTATCGGCCATTTTGAAATAAAAATTTGACCAAAATAAACTCTTTTTTTAATTTAAATAAAAATATTAAAATTTTCCTTGATCCGATAAAAAATTTTTTTAATTTTTTCAAAATGTCCGAGAAAATTCACTTCTTGTTTATTGGGTTTTAAAAAATGCAAAAAAAAATCCAAAATAGGTTTAAAAATTTTTTTTACGGCATCAAAAAGCTGGCGACGAGGGCTAACTATTAAAAAAACATGATCCGTTTTGGACTTAATGGCATAAAATGGGATCCAATTAAAATTTTAAATAACAAATTCAATTGCGCACACCGGGTTTAATATTTTTACACCAAACTTTCAGGGTGTTTTTGTTAGAGTAAAAGACAGACTTTCTGAAAAGTTGAAGCTGATCGGTCCACCCAGCGGGTTTGGGCAGCAAAATGAAAAAGAAAAAAAAACGATTTTTGGTTAGTTTCTTCATTTTTGTAGGTTATGGTTGCGCTTCTAAGACCCACATTAAATGTAGATTTGTAGACAATTTAATTACAAAGATTACATAGATACCCATATATATCTCGAGTTATTCACAATTTTAGGTTGAATAGCGCAGTTAAAAAAATTAAATTCATAATAACAATTGGAGCTCAAGGTCTTTGAAATACAAATTTTTTTTGGGGGACTTCTGAGCACCTCCCCAATAGGACCTATAAAATTGCTTATGGAAAAAGTTCCTTTATATTGATTTTTGTGCTATTTTGTCCGCTAATATAAGAAAGTCAAATTTTAAAATTGTAATGCGTGGGAATTTCTCAAAATTTACTAAATTCTTCCAGATGCCTATAAAATGTTTTTAACGAACCTTTAATTTTTTGACATTTATTATAATTAACGTATTTATTGATCATTAGAAAAATTTATATATGTCATTTATTATATTTTATTTTTAGGAGTAAGTCTACCAGATAAAATATTATAATAAGAAAATACAGAAAGTCACTGAAACAAGAATTTAATTTATTGAAGTTACATAATTATAGACAAGCAATATTTTATTAGGCTACTAATTTTTATTCGTATTTCTGACATTATTTATGAGTATGTCAATGTAAACTGTATTTGTGGGCGTGTTGAGACGCAATAAAAAAGGTATAAAAGAAAACTCATAATATAAATCTTAACAATATATAATCGTATAATGGCTCATACAGTCATAAATATAAAATTAATAAATATAATAGTCATCGTAAAATAAAAGAGTATCTCCACATATCCACCAAAGACAAACGGTTCCTAGTATAAGGTCTATCCCCATTGTAATGAAAGATTGTCTCGTCATCGCACTTTTGTAAAAGAATTTCGTACATCGCACAACCTAATCGAAACCAAGCCATGAGCGCAAGGTTTTAGTAGTCCAAAGGTGGTAGATTCCTTTTGTTCTTTTAAAGTTATACTTTGGTACTGCGTAAGGTTTCAATTTATTGCTTTCGAAGCCTTCATTCAACCACTTGTCTTTCATTATAATTTTCAAATCAGCTCTCTTCTTTGGATTTAGTACGAGAATCCTCTTTAGTAGCTTTTCGCAGCCAACGCTCATGTGATGTGGAATTTCATAGTTTCCATGTAGAATCCTCTCCATAGTATGTGGTGACCTTGACCCACCGAATGGATATCTACCTGCTACAAGGACATACAAAATAACGCCTAAGGACCAGACATCAATCTTCGGCCCATACTCTTGCGCCATAATGATTTCGGGTGCTACACAGGACACAGTGCCGCAAAATGTATTTAACATATGTCCTGGAGTGAAGGTGTTGGATAATCCAAAATCCGTCAATTTAACATTCATTTCATTATCTAATAAGACGTTTCGCTCCTTTAAATCCCTATGCATAACTTTTTTGTAGTGACAATATTCTACCGCACACACAATTTGTCTGTAAATTGCTCGAGCTCGTTCTTCTGTAAGTCTACCGTGGTGCACTCGGTAGTCATATAGATCACCACCAGACACGTATTCCATAACGATGTAAAGAGCTGCCTCTGAGTCAATGACTTCGAACAACTTTACTATATTTGGATGGTCTAACAATTTCATGATGCTTGCTTCTCTAAACAATTTTTGCACTGCATCAGCGTCAAGATAAGTTTTATCTATGATTTTAATTGCGACCTCATTTTCGGTTAATAGATGTCTCGCTAGTTTGACCTTGCCAAATCCTCCTTTGCCAATAGTCTTTATTAATTTATATTGACCTACTATTGATGTCTCTTCCATGTTTCTGGGGAGTGAAGTACTAATCTCCGTCGGTTCCACTGATGCAGTATGAAAATTCGGTGTTGCAATTATATGACAAAGCTGCTCTATAGACCGCCGTCTTGGTTTTGACTGAGGGTTTAGCACAGCTATTTGTGTCGACGTTCTTAGGCACCTGTATACTCACAGACAATTCACTATGACTACACTAACTTAAAACTTCAAGCAAGAAAACTTTTGGATATCAACGCCTGGGAGATTATCACAAGACTGCATTTGAGTCTATGCTACATCCTTTATAAGTGTCATAAAATATCTGGTGGACGTAATACAAACACAATATTACAGGCCCAGAAAGAGATCATTAACTTATATTATTCACTGTATAATAGTGTAGCGTTACCACCCATCAAATTCTTACCTGTTTATACCAAGAAATGGACAAAAATATAACAATATGCATCAATTTATTTGTTTCCTTTTACAGATAGCATTTATACAACAATATTTATACAGACCATTAATAATAGGCCATAGTTCAAGGGTAGATTCTTAGGACCAAAATATGAGGATATAACCAAACTTGCTTTAGTAAGTTGTTGCTGTGGAAAAAAATAGAGGGTATCAAAGTTGCATAGGAATAGGTGGAGACCGCATCGGAAATTAAGTGTAATAACAATATAATTTTATTTATATTCCAAAACTAAGACTTTCTTAAACGGTTGTTGAGAACATTCATAGCCAGGCATTACAATATCAAAATTTTACTTTTTTATATGCAAATTTTTTGTAAAAAGACGTGCGCACTTTAAAAATATGTTCGCTTTGAATTTAGATAATGTCGTTATCTAAGAAAAAACCTAAAGAAATAAAAATTCATGAAAAAATCGAAAAAATTAATTTATTTTACGTTCTACAATTTAAAAAAAAATCCTACGATGATTTTCCAGAACAGTATAGCGTCCCCAATGTTTTATATAAAATGCGTGTATTATCAATTCTAGATTATGCATAATTTCGAAATTTGGCACACGTCTTCATAACCATGAGCTTCCAATTTTAATAAAGTTTGTTCATTCCCAGAAAACTTACGATACGAATAAAAAAAATTATATTATAATATGTGTCTTTAGGTGATTTTAAGGTTATGTCGTTTGAATTCAAAATTAAGGCTTACCCAGGGTTTTAGACAATTGTATTGCAAAGGAGTTGCCGTTTAGTCTTGATCAATCCGTCTAACAGATGCCGAGATATTTCGAAAATGGCCATGGAAAACGGCAGATCTTAGATATATTCTCAAGGAAATGTGCGTGGGAGGACGTAGGGGACATTCCAGAACCGGAAAACGTATTTTTCTGGTTGTCTTTGATTTTTACAAGTTAAAAATTATCCTTCTCTTAAAATTTTCTTATTGATTATAAATATCTGGTACATTTACTCCGTTATTAACAATTGATAAAACAATGTTAAGAAATAAGTACAACTTTTCTGTTAGTTTAAAACGACAGTAGTTTTTTTGTTTTAATCATGTAATAAGGTTGGGCTATCTCAGTTACCTATGTCAGGAGATAACCTGTACTTATGTAAATAAGTTAGGATTTACCAGACATAACTATCACAGTTATACATATTATACAATAATTAGTATTGACATGACTATTGCTGTTTTTCAAGTAAAAATTGGTTATACTCCATTTTAATTTTGTTATTATTAATTTTCAGACAATCAGATTCTAATTGTAAATTTTGATAAGGCTACAGACGAGAAACATTTTAATCATTATTATTTTATGATGTGGCATACAATGAGCACATTTATAATAATGAAAAAACCTACACCTCGTCTACACAATTCAACGACAAATTGGGACAGCCACAGATTAATAAGTCAAGGTCAAGTAAACCTATCAATCAGACTCCAGGAACAAGCAGTATAGATATCGAAACAAACAATTACATCAAATTAGTTCAGTTCACTGCCAAAGCAGCTATTCCAAATGGTACCTCTCCAACACCGAATAATCAAATATCAGTTGAAATCAAGAAACTCAAGAAACTAATTGGCAACAGAAGAACAGCAAGGTCAATACGGCAACGAACTCCCACGTCGGGCGACAGAATAAAATATACGCAAAAAAGTAACGAACTAAAATCCAAACAACAAAATAGGAAACAGATCTTTCGAAATAAACGTATCAAACCTCACTAGACAAAACAACTCAATCTGGAAACCTATAAAGAATGCTAAAAAGCCAAAACCACAGCTTCTCCAATCCGTAAATATTGCACTCCTCCTGGACCTTGAGCAAAAAGTGATAAACAAAAAAGCTGATCTATTTGCAGAACACTTATGGAAGTTTTCACCCGACATGATGACAGTGAAGATCTAGAAATAGTAAAACAAGTAAATGCAGCCGCCCATGTGCAACAACATTTAAACCATCTCTTTAAGTGAAATCAAAGAAGAAATTAAGACACTCAATCCAAAAAAATCACCAAGATTCGGTCTTATTACCGCTAAAATGCTTAAAGAACCACCAGAACAAGATTGAAGTTTTGGCCAAAAGTACTAAAGATTGCACAAAGATGACCCCTAAGCCTGGTAAAGACGTTACTAATATTATCACCCAATAAGCTTGTTATCAACAATATCCAAGTTGCTTGAGAAAATCATTCTTAAATGAATTAACGCAGATGCTAGATCATCAATTTGGGTCACAGGTGCTCACCTCTCGACCACCAGTCATAATTGAAGACTAATTTTGAAATTACTTTTGGGAATGCGGATTGTTTTATTGGACTTGAAATAAGTAAAAGTAAGAAATATGGATCTATTTTTATCCATCAACATGGATATATAAAACAACTTTTTAATCCCTGGTCTTGTCGATAGCCGAGTGGGTTAAGGCGGGAAGTGGCAATCGCGACTAATCACACGGACATCGCACCACTGGGTTCGAATCCTGGTTCCGGCACTGGCACTGTTGGAGGAAATGGTTGTATGTCCACGTTTTTTCAATGTGTAACCCCCTTCCGCACAAGCCCTGGCTTCTGAAATTGGTTGTTGTCTAATTTCTGTAGTGTTTATTTATTTATTTAATCTAAAGAATGCTAAGCCTGTAAGTACACCCGCAGATCTTGCTATGTAAAAATGAAGATGGGAAGCTAAAAGACGGAGAGGTACCTCACAGAAAAGCCGTTGGGTCATGAATGTTTGCTGCAATAGTCAGTTGTCATGATATTATATTCACAGTGGGAGCTGTTAGTAGATATTTACGAAATCACCTTCAAACCCACTGAAATGCTGACAAACATATTGCGTATTTGAAAAATACTGCAAACTATGGAATATTGTAAAAGCAGATAGTTGTCAAGAGCTGATTGGATATTCGGATGCAGACTACAGACTTCGCTGGAGATGTGAACACAAGACGATCTACTACTGGATATTCTCATCAGCGATGAGCCAGTAACCTGGAAAAGTCAACGACAACTAATGTGTCTCTTTCTACAACTGATTCTGAATATGTAGCAGTAACAGAAGCAACGAAGTAAGTGTTGTGGTTGAGAAATTGGCAAGTGATATTGGGGAAATTGTACTTAGTCCCACTACAATTCTTGTTGATAACGAGAATGCTATTCGTTTAGTTCGGAACACCGAATTTGATAAACATACTAAACATATAGACATTAAGTGCCATTTCTTTCGAGAAAAATTTCAAAATGGCGATATTGGTCTTTATTATATCTCCGGTAAGCAGCAATTAGCTGGCATTTTCAGTAAACCTCTTCCAAAAGTCACTTTTGAATTTTTGCGAAACGAAATGGGTATGATTTATGTTGTTTAATATTTTATTGTTCATGATGTTACAAAACACTAATTTAGTGAGAGTATTAATATATAGAATTTAGTAATTTATAGTTACTCATAATACTGATGTTTAATGTGTTACCTACATCTATAGTATTGTTGGTGTTGGTTATTGGAGGTAACCAAACCATGGTTAGGGTAGTGAAGTTGATTTTAATTTCGAATGTATCTACTAATTTTGATTCTACAATAAATTGCTGTTAATAAGTATATTATGCAATTTAGTGGAACAGTAGTCATCCAGTATGTGTAATGTACATTGTATATTTAATATAGTGGTGACCCATTCAATATTTTTATGCCTGGCGGATTGATATTAATCATTCGCTTGAGGGTATATTGATAGTGGTACTTCAATATTGTAATCACTAAAACTCCATTGTTACTTACATGTATAATCTTAAATTATATGACATGTAACTATATAAACACGAACGCCTCGATATACATGCATATTTCTGAAATTGAGTTACATAGGCATTGAAATTCTACGTACAATGATGAAGATAATTTAATTCGGGAGATATGCATATCTGGTTGTTTGTAAAGTGTGGCATTATGCAATTGTAAATTTACTTTACTACGGTATGGTATATTACGTCGACTTCAGTTTAATAGAACTTTTGTTTAGGTTTCGAAAATTTAAATAACATGTTTTGAAACAAAATGTTAGACAAAGTTCAAAACAACAATAAAATATGTAATTGTATACCCTTCATCGTCCTATTGAAGTTTCTATAGAATTTTTGAATAATCTATTTATACGCTTTACAGCCTCTTAAAACTAATATAATATTATTATTAACAATTGTACTGCTGTGCATACTGTGTTTCTCACAATTATGTAAAAGGATATATGTTTAACTGTTACAAGTCTCTTGTAAAAATCAAGATAATTTGCGAGAATTTTCTGGTCGAAATTATCATTAATTATATCCAAGATATTATGTGGGACAGATTCCTTCGCCGTCATCACAGGAAAGTACATGCCGTAAATTATTTAATATAGTAATGAAACATTTGATAAATGTTAAACAAAAATTCATGAACTTATTGGTAAGTGGTTAAACAAATATGAAAATAATAATACGTAATTGATCATGCATTTCATTTAAAATCACTATAGAGATAAATTTTTAAAAATAGTTAACGATATGTAATGTAATTAAGTTGTAGTTGGTACACATAACGATTGGTTATACAATTAGGTGTTCTATGTTCTATATAAAAATTAAAGATTAACACAGGGTGTTTGGTAAGGCGATGCCGACTCTGAACACGGAGGTAGAGGGAGTTATTTGGCATCTGTATGATCAAACATATCTATATGAAAAATGTTACGGTTTTTTTTATATTGCCGATTGTGTAAAAGTACAAAATCGGCAATATAAAAAAAAACCGTGGCATTTTTCATATACGTATGTTTGATAAAATAGATGCCAAATGAACTCCTCTACCTCACTGTTCAGGTTCGGAATCGCCTTACCAAACACCCTCTAAATTAAAATAGATACCAAATATGTATTATTATTTGGCACTTCGTTTCAAAAGAAGCAGGAGGGAGAATTTACTGGCTCAGTGGCTCGCATGTTAGGTTTGCAACCAAGGAATTCCGGGTCCGAATCCTGGCTAGTGTAGGGCTGTTTAGTGATGTTTTTCATGCGTTACTGGGTTGGTAGTGTTGAAGAACACGCCAAAACGCTCGATAAACTTTTCGAAACTGTAACAAAATCCGACATTTCGCATGAAAAGCGTGCTTCACGTAAAAATGTCATTGGAAGAGGTTTTTATATTTTAAATCATATTTTCTCTCTACGGAGCGTTTCTTATGCGAAAATTTCAGAAAATCATCAAGGGGTGTAATTTTAGAAAGTGTAGTAAATGTCGCTGCTCGGGGACGTAATGTCGCTCCGACCACCAAAATTTAGAAAGTGTAACAAAAATTTACAAAAATCGAATTTCGGAAATTTCAAAATATGAGGACAAGTTAATCCAGCTTCTATTCAAAGTATATCGAGAGTTTTAGCGAAAATAGCCCTTAGCGACAAGGGTCCCCTATAATTTTTTAGCAGTCGATTTTGACGGGAAAATGATGGGTTTTAACGGGATTTGCCCTAAACCGTTTCCTCAGTGATTCTGTGTCAGAGAAGTATAGTTAACCATGTACTCATATGTGCATGGGACCACCTTGACTGAACGTATGAATTTGTAATTGAAAAATATAATTCGATTCAAGCATTTTTAAGCTCCGAGGGGCGATCAAAATTGATATTGAACTGAAAATACGTCAATAGACAGACAAGCAAAAGCCCACCAAAAATTTTTAAACATTGAACTTTTCTTGAATCTTTTTGTGCAATCGTTA
The DNA here is from genome assembly GCA_963675555.1 of Leptura quadrifasciata. Taxonomy (NCBI): domain Eukaryota; kingdom Metazoa; phylum Arthropoda; class Insecta; order Coleoptera; family Cerambycidae; genus Leptura; species Leptura quadrifasciata. The sequence goes on along the minus strand of OY776673.1, from coordinate 59,112,871 downwards.
GCTATGAACCGCATATTGGATGGTAATTGGTACATTATAAGTCGTCCGTTCCTCACCATGTGTTGTACACGGGCCAGGCTAAAGTTTGTAAAAACATTTTTCTTGAACGTTTTTGTAAAACAAGATTTTTTAAAGAGATTTAATATATATTTTTGAACTTAATATTGTTTTTTTATTGTGTTTACAAAATTTCCATTCAGGTTTAATTTTAAGAAAGTGTTAGTACTTGCTGTGTTAGATTTATAGTGTTATGACGTCCAATTGGTACCATCAGTGAAGCAGTTAAGCATAAACGAACAGTAAGTATAAATTTTGTATTATTCTCCATCTGAAACAGTCATTTTGAACCCTTATTTGTGAACGTTAATATTCATTTTTGGAAAATATAATAGAAGTCCTTCAGACGCGAAAAGATGGATCGTTCACAGTGGCAGTGGTCTAGATGAAATTGTGTGAGAGACAACACGTCTAGTTGCTGTACCACTCCTGAGTTCGAGTCTCAGCTGCGGCAGATGTCAATGTCGTAGGGAATGGTTGTTGTATAATTGTCTATGTGTACGTGACCTGGTTGAGTGGTGGAATAGCTAATGCTAAACTCCGCCAGGACCTTCATCTAAATAAGGCGTTAAAATAAAAATTTCAGATCAGATGAAATTTGCTATTCAGTTTTTCTACTATTAAGGCAAGAGGAGACTCATTTGTAAACGATTGTACAGCAATGATTTCTTCTTTGAAAACATTTTTTATTATTTAAAAGCTTCTATAGTTTTCTGATAGCAAACAAACAATTATGATATTAGCAGCAATTTTCCTCTGATTTACATGTGGATTCACTGCTAGCACAGCCCGTTAAAAATACCAATTCCCATTTAAATCTTTGTCAAAAAATACGTTGTAAAAGTAAAATGTTCGTACGAAAATTGGTTCAATATTTCTCTACTCTTTTAATGTATCTTGTTGACCTATAATTAAGATTGTATGGTAGAAATTATTGCTCTCCTCCTTGAACCGGAAACGGATTACAATGAATCTGTTTAAACCCATTTATTAGAACCAAATTTTACCCTAAAGAGCACCTTTTATGAAAATGTCCCAATCATTTTATAACTGTACCGGAAATAAAATGTGATAAACAGGAAGACGGTTGCTGTTCAAATCCATAACGAGCTTAGTGGAAACCGCAGACATGAACAATGAGTTAAAATTAAACATCAAACTGCTTTCTCTCCGCTGAACTTTAATCTATTTTTTTAAATGAAGCTATTTTATATTTTACTTATACACCACAATGCGAACTCATTTCAAAGGGATAGTATAATTGAAAAATAAATTAAAATCTAATAATAAATAACATGTCGTTAATATTATAATAACCCAATTTAACATCGAAAATTCTGTTTCGTATTGAAAACTTATATTCAAATTGAAATTTGACACAAAATAATTCGTGGAATATACCTTGTAAATAATTAACGAAACCCATCATAAATAAAACTTGATAGCACTCTTTCTTAGAGTTGACGAATTTGATATATCCAAAATTGTACTAAATTATATACAAATAGATATTGAGAGGATAATTATCAGATTTTTTAAATATATCGCACAAATAAAGTTAAGAGAAAGTCATATTTAACAAAATATATAAGCCAACGCAAAGTGGATAAATTATTACAAAAAGAATAAATAATAATAATAATAATCATTTATTAATTCCAATAGATCATAAACATGACATAGGACAAGTCAGAATACATTTTGGCAGACACATTTAGTAAAGTATAAGTATTTAACAAGACAAATTTAAATATCTATATTAATTGCGAATGCAGAAATTCATCTACGGAATAAAATGCATTGGCAATCAATAAAGATTTAACAGAGGAAAAAATTTGTTAATGCTGGGTAAATTTTTTATGTTGTTACTTAATCCATTATAGAGAATAGTACCTAGATAATATGGATTTGATTCAAATAATTGAAGCCTATGGATTTCATGCTGTAAATTATACCCATAACGGGTGGGATAATGATGATATGCACTTTGAAAGTTAAATTGTGATAAATTTAGCTTAACGAATTTTAATATTTCAAAAATGTATAGGCATGGTAAGGTTAATATTTTTTGCCTGATAAAAGTTAACTTACATGATTCCCTATATCCCAAGCCGAACATACAACGTACAGCTCGTTTTTGTAATAAAAAAACCCTATTAGCTGTTGTCGAGTTTTCCCAAAAAAGTACTCCATATCTTATGTGCGATTCCATATTGGAAAAATAGTACATTTTAACAGTACTAGTTATCTGGCTTAACCTATTTAAAGCAAAACATTTACATGCACATTTAGAACATACTGCGGATACATGTGTTTTCCAATCAAGGGATAGATCAATGTGGATTCCTAATAATTTGAACGAGGTAAGTTGTTTAACTGATTTCCCATTATGATGCAATAGTAAACTTGCATTATATCTTGTTGCAACCGGATGAAACTGCATAAGAAATGTTTTGTCTTGATTAAAAACGAGCTTTTTGTTGTTAAAATATTCAGTTATTGATTGAACGTTAATTTTGAGCTGCTTTAGTGCGAGTTCAGAATTGTCACCGCAAGAAATTATGGTTATGTCATCCACAAATGAACCGTAATAAGATGAAATAAAGTTATCAAAGTCATTATCATACAAAATAAACAAAAGTGGACCTAGCACACTACCTTGTGGTACACCTATATCAACCAGTATTTCATCGGATCTATGACTAAAACAATCCACAAATTGTTTCCTATCACTTAAATATGACCTAATTGGTCATTGCATTTGCCACGTATATCGTAAAACTCAATAGTTTCGAGAAGAATTTGATGGTCAACACAGTCGAATGCCTTAGAGAGATCGATAAAACTAGCAAGGACTTTCTTGTTTTAATCTAAATTTCTGTAGACTTCATTAAGTATAGCTAGGAGTGCAGTGATCGTAGATTTATGTTCCCTGAAACCGTGTTGATTTGGTGATAATATTTGCTTTGATTCCAAGAATTTATTTATGCGTATTGCTAAGAGTTTTTCGAATATTTTTGAGAATACCGAGAGGATTGCTATTGGTCGATAATTACTGAGAAGTTTGTGATCACCTTTTTTAAAAAGTGGCAGAATTTTTGATACTTTTAGCATGTCAGGGTATGTGCCATCTTGAAAACATTTATTTGTTATATGACATAATGGCTCAGCTAATTGATGAGCGCATTTTTTTATAATTTTGATCGATATATCGTCCGGACCTACAGAGTTAGATTGTTTTAGCATATTTACAATATTGATAATTTCAGTGGTTGTAACAGGCCTTAAATAAATTGATTCATTTAGTGTAGTTAACAATGGTTGATTGATTAGCTTTCGGTGGTTTAAGGAATCGCGGAGAGATTTGGATAAACTAATAAAATAAGAATTAAACTCGTTTGAAATTACTGAATTATTTGATGTTATATTGCCATTTATTTCAATTTCAAGCTTATTTGTCTTAGCGTTATTTTTAAATGAGATATTAATTAGTTTCCAGGCTTTTGATTTGTTTGCCGAGTTTACAATGAGTTCATCATAGTACATTTGCTTGGCCGGACGTATAACTTTTTTGTAGATTTTCTTGTATGTTTTATGGTATTCTGTATTTATCATTCCTGTTTTTTGTAATGAGAATAATTCCTTTAGCCTAGATAATGAGACTTTGATTCCTGTGGTTATCCAACTGTTGCCATTTTGAAAATTATTTTTTGTTACTAACGGGAAAGATGAATTATAATGATAGCTTATAATACTATTAAAGGCCTGATATTTGGAATCGACACAGTCTTTATTATAAATATTTTCCCAGGGCTCAGAGTTTAATGCTGCAATAAATTTAGTTATTTTTTTAGAAAAAGATCTAAATAAAAATATGTAGTATGTAGTTAAGTAAAAATATACCTACTACTAAAGTCCAGTATTCCACTGTTTCCTATGAAAAAAAAATCGATTCATTGCCACCAATCAAGGTGCACAATGTGCGTCCCCAAATCAATTGAAAATAATGTGCTATAACTTGCGACATACTACGTCTTCAATTGGGAAACGCAAAATAAAATCTGATTGCAATAAGCCCCCAGCAGATAGATTACTCGTAAAGAAAGTACTACAGTGCAGGGCTGTTGTGCATCGCCAACCGAAAACTAGTTTCGAACTTGTTAGCTCTCATCAGTACGACATAGGCGAATGCACAACAACCCTTCACTGTTTCTCTAGTCATCAACTTACAGACAAAAGGTGCATACAACTCGTAGATAGCTCCATCTGGTGGAGACTTTTTGCAATCTGTAGTCCTTTCTTCAGGATTAATCGATCTGCTGGAGGCTTATTGCAATCAGATTTTATTTTACGTTTTTCGATTGAAGACGTAGTACGTCGCAAGTTTTTTTTATGTATTTATTTAACGTTCACCGATTTCCGCTACTGAGGCCTAACACCGACGCCTGTAGACGAGCTACCCCCAACCAGGAATTTTGCCGAACCTCTTCCCTTAAGAAGAGTATGGATCTTTTACTTGCCTAACATTTAATAGACAAGGGTCCGACGGCTTTATATCCTCTCCGAAGGATGGTATATCCCCTATACAACCCTCGCCTACACTGATATACAAGCCGCTGGAAGATGTGTGAAGCGAGGACGCGGTCTTCGTTGTGAACACGGAAACGACTCTCTGTTGGTGAAATAAAAATCTGGGGCGGTGGGGGTTTAGAGCTGAGACCCCAGAGGGTGCTCGTTCACTTATTTTTTGATTGGTAGAGTCTCAATGTTTGATTTCCGGTAGTGTTGTTAGGGTCAATGGCTGCACCCTGTATACTGAATTTTGCACTATTTTTTATCACTTGATTTAAGTTAGCACTGATTCGACTTTGACAGCTAGTGCAGGGTCAACGGCTACAACCTGTGTATTATTTTTCTTGAAATTAAACATTATTGTTTAAAGGACAATACAAAATTATTTATTCAAATGTATTGAACAACATTGAGTTGAAGAAGAATTTATTTTATTTTACAGGTTTCTTTTTGAAATAGGAAACTAATCGACAACAGAAATTCCGTCTTAGGTTGCCTTTAAAATATATTTAAAGAATGTTGAAAAATAATTAACTAGAATTGGGCGAGCGTAGGTGCGTCTTTACTATGTACATACTTCGGTATGTGATGTAAAGCAACGACAGGCGCAGTTAGTACTTGGATGGTGACCATTCCAACGGAAACCGCGTTCTCGCCTCACACATCTTCCAGCGCCTTGTATATCAGTGTATGCGCGGAAGCTATACAACCTTAGGCGAGGGTTGTATAGGAGATATACCATCCTTCGGAGGGGATGTAAAGCCGTCGGTCCCTTGTCTATTAAATGTTAGGCAAGTAAAAGATCCCTACTCTTCTTAAGGGAAGAGGTTCGGCAAAATTCCTGGTTGGGGGTAGCTCGTCTGCAGGCGTCGGTGTTAGGTCTCAGTAGCGGAAATAGGCCGACGTTAAATAAATGTATAAAAAAAAAATTAACTAGAAAAATAGAAAGGGGCCACTTAAGGCGAAATATTTTATTATAATTGAAAGTAAAAGGCAGCCACTTAAGGCGAAGGGTTTCTTAATACTAGAGGGGCCACTTAAGGCGAGGTCTTAAAATTAATTATTTTTTACCAGGTTTCGGCCTGGGAAGCTAGAATTGAACAGTTCGTCACGAAAAGATTACAGAGACTGGGCATAAGAAACTAGAACATTAGTTAAATGGTAACCGGACCCGTTCAATAGCTATTACACAAAAATTCACTTTTTGAAATTTATATTTTCTACATGAACACTTCGCGAATACTTCACACAGGAGTCACTGTCAAAACTGAACTTGGTTTGGGCTTACTGTCCGCTGATATTTATAATGTTAGTTGGTTGCGTTTATCGTGCCCCATGAACCTAGCACGAACGTTTTTACCCCCTTTTTAGAGCTGGATTTGGCACTATCGAGTCTGGATCGGCACGATTGCGAAATATTTCACAATATTGCGCAATAGTGTACAAAAAATTGAAATTTTGAAATGAAAGTCATATGGAAAAATCGGCGATGAAAAGGAGAATTTTTTGATATAAAAAAGAAGTTCGAATCGATTCGGGTTTTGGAAATATTGAAGTTTGATTGACAGAAATTTTAATGATATGAAAGGACCCCGTAAACGCGTCACGAGGGTCAGACGTTTAACAGTTGAAATGACATGATAATGCTCCCGATAGGTCGAGGTGGTTGGAAATAAGATATGATAATGCTCCTAACGAGTACGAATCGAGTTTGAGCGGAGATACCGGTTGAAATGGAATCGAGATATTGTATGTAATTTACGAGGGGTGATGGAAAAGTAATGAAATTTGAAATATTAATCGAAACGCTGAAATTTGATGAAGCTAAATTAAATATGAAGACTGGAAGTAGGGAACGTGGTTTTGGTGTATACAGGGGGTTGTCAAAAAGTAATAAGATTAAAAAATTGAAACGGATGCGAGAAGTGAATGAAGTGAAGTTGATGGTGTGTTTTGAGGTAAGTTGAAATATACGAGGAGTCGTCAAGAAGTAATAAGATTCGAAAAGTATAAGTGGTATAAAAAGTTAATGAAACGAAATGAACTATTGCGGTTTTAGGTACGGATAGAAGGTTTGACCTATTTAATGACTATGAGGGGGCTGTATTTTTAAGGTTTTTTTTTGTGAAATTTCCTTTATAAAACTACTGGAATGAATGCTGGGAGAGTGTGTTTTCGGTGATTTTACGTTACTTTGGAATTAAAGAATGTTCGTGAAGTTTTCCTGATTTTTATGACTTAGGATATAGTTTTTTGGTGTAAACTAGGTCTTGTTGACTTTTTATCATGGTTTGCCATGATGATTGAATTGATATGAATCATTTGTTAATTTTGCATTTTTTTGTTTTTTGTTTTTGACTTATAGAGGAAATACCCTATAACAGTTGGAACGGTCACCCATCCAACTACTAACCGCGCCTTACGTTGCTTTACATCGCATATCGAAGTATGCACATAGTAAGGACGCACCCACGCTCGCCCCTATGTCGTAAGTTATAGCACATTATATTCAATTGATTTGGAAACGCACATTGTGCACCTTGATTGGTGGCATTGAATCGATTTCCTTTCATAGGAAACAGTGGAATATTGGACTTTAGTAGTAGGTAATTTTTACTTTACTGCATATTTATATTTTTAAATAATTTATCCACTTTGTGTATGTATGTTTTGTTAAATGTAACTTAGTCCTAGTTTTTCGCCAACTTTGATTACAATAAGTCGCCACCAGATGGAGCTATCTACAAGTTGCGAACACTTCTTGTAAGGTATTTTTTCTTTTTGAAATTCATATTTTCATGAAATTGACGCGATAAACATTTTACTTTTAAGTTCAATGCATATAACGACGTGGTAAACCCAATATCGTTCTTTGTAGGTAGTAAAAACTCTAAGCTCGTGTCACGTGAGCACTTTTATGTACCTTCGATCTGATTGCTGAGCTTTATTATACATCTATAGCAGTGCAAAAGATCTCCATATTAAATCTAATATGCCGGTAATATATTTTTTAAATCCCGCAAATCTCTTTTATTTTTCAACAGAATTTAGTATTGTTTTAATAACTTGAAGGGCATTACACAACAGTTTCTTTTCTATCCATATAGCTTTTTCAGAAAAATTTGTAGTTTTTCTGTAAAATTCGAAAAAGCTAATTTTTATGATTTTGTTCAGTTTTTAGTTTATTTTTAAAACATACTATACTACTGCAAGGAATCAGTCTCGGAATCAGTGTTCTTGGGTGTATGGTACATCGAGTACATATTAGTCGTAAAAACTTTTCTAAACAAACTTGGCTATTTTATCACTTGTTAGTTATTTCAGGTGATAGAATAAATTGTTAAAATGAATTATGAGTGAGCAAGTGGATAATAGTTATGTAAACCTAACAGGAGAAAAAGTGATGGTAAAAACATTGCAGTTTTTGTTATCTATGTATAAAAAACGAAACCGTGGTATCACTTATTTTGAACAAAAAAAACGAATAAGTAATATGAAATGTGTTTCTGAATAAATCGAGGCCCATATTCTGCAAAACGATAAAGATGGCAAAATAAATTGTCAAATAAATTGTACTGTGATCCTTGTTTGATAGAATTATTTACATCTACACCATTTTGGTTCTTAAAATAGTTTTTGGCTAGTTAACTTATCAGTGTTCATGTTACTTACTTATTAACAAAATAATTAGAACAATAAATTATCAGCTAGTTAGGTAGAGGGAGCAAATGATTTATTTCTAATTTATGCTTGCACTAAAGCCAAAAATAGGAAGTAGTAATAGTGAATAAAACCATTAAATTTTTCTACAAATATAATAATAATTGCGATACATCTATATTTACATACTTTCAAATACTTTTGGCATGGTAGAATACTAAATAATAAAACGGTGTAATGGCAAATCAATGTACTCAGATAATATTTAGGAACGTGTATGTAATAATAGAAAGGACAATGTTAAAAATAGCCGTTTTCTGCTCGCAAGGTGAAACGGCCAAAATGTAATGAAATTCTTTGCAAATGGTGTCAAAATAATAGGCATAGGCTCTAAAATAACCGCGGAGGTTGCAGAAATGTTTTAGAACTCCCTAAAGGGGTAAACAACACCTTCAAACCGCCTTAAATATTTATTTGAATATCAAACAAAGTTGTATGCCAGCAATATAAGTAAGAACAACAGGCATTCATAGTTTATACCACTCAAAGTAAAAATAATCGATGAAACAAAAGATCATATTTAATATTAAATTGCCAATTACCACGTAGAGATCTAATTAGTAATTCTTTTTTCAACAACCACCCTACGAGAGGATGTGCGTAAAAGTGGGAGGGTAACTTACAAAATAAAGCAAAAATGAATTTTGAATGCAAAATGTTTTATAATAATTGACAGTTATCATTTGGTGATTACACTGACAAGTATTTCTTAATAATGTCCCCTACGTTACGAGTGGAAATGGGAGAATAACCTGAGCAATAATGTATAAATGGCTTTTGAATCCATCAAAACACATTTCACAAGCTATCACTGCTAATTACCACTCAAAAACCTATCTTGCAAGCATGCGTGAAAAACCATCCCAAGTTCGGAGTTTCAACAGAGAGCAACATGTTCAAGAAAGTAAAATCAATTTGTGATGAAACAAAATATACTCAATAATGTAAAAGTTCTTATTATGGCTTAGCTGCAGCGCTATCAAGCATTTTTTTTAAAACTACCCCGATTTGAAGGATATAAATTGAGACAATGAACGATCACCACTTTCGTGTTTCCCAAAATGCACGGCGAAGACTATACATTCCATTTTTTTTTGCACTTTTTATTTTTTTTTTGTTTTTCTTGAATTGTCATATTTTTTTACTTGTAATGTTATAAAGTGTATGGCCGTTGTTACCTTTTATATTGTGGGTTCTTACTTTTTTAATTTTAAATAAATATTTAAGGTCTTTTGACGATTTGAGGGATGATTTAGCCCTCTAGAGGATTGTAAAAACGTTTACTCGTCTCTCCGAGTTTTATAGAGTGTGGGCCTGTTATTCTCACTTATGTTATTGACCTAAATCATTGATTTATATTTAATATTTTCATATATTTTTATTTTTAATTGTCACTAATTATTTACTTGTAATGCTACGTAATACCGTTTGTTAAAATTTCATTTGTAAAATGACAATTAAAAATTTGTATTTTAATGCCTCATTGTACCGACGACATCTGGATTGTAACCTATTTTAAATGCGATAGTTTTTAATTAAACTGCTCATATTTCCTATCACAGCGCCCATAATACGTACATGTGGTATTTTATTGCTTATCCATAATTGCTGATTGTAATATATAGAAGTTTTTATCCATGCCATGGTGGCTGATATTTATTTATTGTATACAATTTATTTGATCGACATTTTTTATTTTAAATTTAAAATGTATAAAATTAATTTTATATGAATAAATAGAAATGAAACTAATCAATAAAAATTCATATAAAATATCGTTTGTTCACTTTGGTGTGTAAAAATTCACTTTATTATCACCTCTAAGGTAGCTAGAGAAAAGTTATTATGAAATTTACAAAAAAGGGATCGTAATTGCTGGTATACACAAAGTAAAGACATTTCACGAAGTAATTGTTCCTCCTCGACTTCCATTTATACTCTGAAACTAGTTAAACTATGCAAGAAAATCACTATACCGTTTCTAGAAGCAAAACAGTTCATAATTCTATTATGATATTTTCAATATAGCTTAACACAGCTAGAGGTGTGATTAGTTCAAAATTTTACTCCTTATGGTCGTAAAACAACATAGCGACTGGTTCAGTAGTATAACTCACAACTTCACTGGCTTGCCGTATCTAACAATATATTTTTCAGATTGGAGAAATTCTAGATCAATTTATAGAACAGAGTGAAATTCGTAACACGTATATATTATAATACCATATTATTTACTTTAATTTTTTGTAAACTACACCAACATTATGAAGTTGTTGTTCAAAATTACGCAATACCTGTTGACAATGTTGTGGGGTAACAGTAACAATTAAGTCATTTTCCCCAAATAAGAACGGCCGAAAAATTCCAAAGGCAGATACTGCTCACCACACATTAAACTGTTTACTATAAAGCGGTACTTCGTGCAATTGCAGAGGATTTTCCGTCGTTCACTAGCGAAAGTTCTGTCTGTTAACATCCGGGAAGTTGAAAATGAGTTTCATCTAACATCAGTAAGCTATTGACTAAATTCGGGTTTTCAGCAAATAGCTTTTCGAAACGTTCGCAAAACTCAACGCGGATTCCAAAATTTTGAGGGAGAAGTTTTCTACGACTTTAATTTTGCAGGGATGGAAGTGTAAGCCTTTCACAATGCGGAGATAACTACGGTTCGAAGTATTGAGCGCTAATGCTTTTCGTTTTGCAGATCGTTTAGGACGTCGTAGAACAGCTGCTCTTGTCCTTTCAGCATCTTCAAATACACATGCAGAACGAGTTCTTCCTTTTGGTTTTTCTCACTTTTTAATTGTCACTCAACTAGGAACTGGATCTCGTAGATATAAAAGAAAGTGACGACGAAATAAATGCTGAGTGATTACAAGATAATAATTATTTTTTAAATAAGCTTCAACCGCAAAGTAACGTTGAATATTTGACCAACGCTCCATATTCACAGCTAAATCGGCATCTTTCGCAAACGCTTTGACAACTGTCTTAAATTTCCATTATCGTGAAAGTATGGCGACTTGAATTTATATCTCAGTATATTATGACATGAATCAACGTTGAAAATAAGGAATGCCAGGGAATAGATAAATTGGTATTTGCTTGCGTGTTGTACATATGGAAAATATTTTGCCGAAAATATTGAAAATTACTCTTGAAGTATAGGGGAGTTTCCAGGATGTATAATGATATTAATGTAAGTGTTCTGAGACATTGAAGTATTTCGTGGTACATAGTCCTACTGTATTTCTGACAGCGCTATTTTGAATTTTAAATATGCTTACATTTTTAGTTGAGGCACCCCAAAATAAAATACCATATGACATTCTGGACACTAACTGATCATGATAATAAGCTAAAACAACTGTACATTACTAAATCCCTAAGTATATGTAAAGCCAACAGATCAGTGATAATTTACTACACAAAGAATTTATGTGCACTTCCCAATTTAAGCTATTATCTAAATGCAGTCCAAAAAATTTAGCTGACATTGCCTGTTCTTGCCTTGATTTCCACTCGTAATAAGTTACTTTTATTAAGACGGCTGCTATTAGGGGTACAGTATATAAAAACTGTTTTTTCCGTGTTCAAATGTAATTTGTTACTGTTGAACCAAAGAGCAAATGTGTTTAACATATGCTGAATCTGTAATATTACGTCGGGCATATTTAAATTTGAACAAAGGTAACTATTCATCAGCAAACATTTGAAGGTTACTGCCAGTCTCTAAATTGGGAAGGTCATTTACAAACAACATAAGCAGCAGGGGCCTAAGCACGGACCCTTGTGGAACCCCATGTTTAATTTCTAACATATCTGATTTGTACCCATTTATGTTGACGAGCTGAAATCTTCCTAATAAATAAGCTTTTAGTAAATTTTGTGCTCCACCTTTGAAACCATAATTATTAACTTACGTAAGAGTATATCATGATCTACCATATCAAGCACCTTACTCAAGTTTCGATTAGTTTTAATTTTTGTAAATAATTCAGATGGAACATTTATGAAGTAAGAATTAAAACGGTTAGAGATTAATATGAGATCAGATGTGTTTGTACCATTGCATTTTATTTCTGTTATATTTTCTTGCCTCGCTTTTCTTGTTTTGTAACTAGTATCAATAATTTTCCATATTACTTTTGGTTTATTATTGCGAAGATTGTATAATTTGTTATTATGTAATTTTTCTGCTGCTTTTATTATTTCTTTGTAAATACCTTTATATTTTTTGAAACAACTCATGTCTTTAGTTCTTTTTGTTAAGTTTGCTAAGTTGTAAAGTTGTTTTAGCTTTTCTGTTGATTTAAGTATTCCTCCAGTAATCCCCATGTTTTTCTTCCCTGAATTTGTTTGATATATTTTTTTAATGGGAAAAGCTAAATTTATATAATATTTAAAAGTATCTATAAACAGTTCAAACCCTTTATCAACATTACTAGATTTATAGATATCAGTCCATGTTTTTTGCTTAAATGATACAAATACGTGTCATAATTATTGTCACTAAAAATGCTAGTTGTAACATATTCATTTTTAAAGTTATCTATTTCACACTTAATGGTTAGTATTTGACATGAATGATGTGAAAGATCATTGTGAATTATTTGACATGAAAGACCATTTTTAATATTAGAGCATACATAATCAATACATGTTGATGATTGAGGCATAATCCTAGTAGGTTCTAAGATCAAGCTATTATTGATGTTATATGTTTTTAAGGCATTTAATAATTTATATTTTTCATCAGAATCACTAAGTTGGCCAATAGTTAGATCTCCGCATATGGCGATATTTATATTTTTGTTCAAGCAGATTTTATTTAGAACACAATTTAATTTTATCAAAAAATTTGTTAAGTGAGCATTTAGTGATTTATAGATGTTTATTATAGTAGTTTTAATGTTATTTACTAATAATTTTACACCATATATTTTAAATATGTTTTCTTCAGAATGTGTTTTTAAATAAGGTAATTCTGTAACATTTTGCTCATATATTTGTTTGTGTAGTATAGCTACACCACCATTTTTAAAATTTTCCCTTCAAAATATACTCGACCGTCTATATCCATTTAATTCCATATAAGCAATTTCAATCTTTTTTTAAAAATGGTCCATCAGACATACAATATCAACATTTTTTTTTCTAACAATAATTCTATAAGCTCCCTGTAATTTTTAAAGATTGTACATTTTGATGATATTGTATACTAATTCCATTAAATTTAATACTTAAGAGTTCTGAGGTAAATAGGTCTACTGCTTCATCTGAATCACTGCTGATGATGAGAATTAATTTCTACAAAGATGGATTATTTTGTAATTAGAAGATCGTTACCAGTTGGTGTATCGGCCACAAATTCGGGAAATACATCACATGTGTCCTCAGACTTCATCTCAAACTATCTTCATTAACACTTTCAACATATATACAGAATACATTTCACATAAATATATCACATAATTCTTACTAAACACGTAACATCTGCTAAACCATGCATATGAGCTTCAACGCCTGTGTCTGTTGAAATTTTTATGTAACCTAAAACTTATATTTCAATTTAATGTTTATGGCACAATAATTTCAGATGATTTTGGCAATAAAATAGCACAAAAAATCAATCAAAAATCATAATCAATAAGCATTAATAAGCTTGTCAAACTTAATTAATATGAGAATATCAGCAATATTTTAAAACGTCAATTAATTTTAAAATAATAACCAAACGTCCAATTCATTTCGATATGGAATATGGCTTATGGACGTATGTTCCAATAACAAAATTTAATTTATAAATAAACCTGATAACATTTAAAATTCATTCGAATCATTTATTTCCACAATGATATAAAATGAACCTCTGCCCTATTCAAATTGCGATATCCGCAGAAATTGCGCAGAATTATACAACAAATATTTAAGTGTGTATGTAATTTCCGTTACTAAATTTCGCATATGTGCCGTGCCTATTTTCACCAGTAAGTAAATATCAACAGAAATTTTATTATTTATGGGGATTGCGCCAACGCAAGAATAACGTCGAACTGGATATTTTTGATTTATTCCTGCATTCAAAATTTTCGAACAGCCTCCTGATTCAAGAGATATCGGTAATACATTTTCTAAATTTTTTTCAGATGAAATAATAAACATTAGATATTTACTAAAATAAATAAATCCAATGCGATTTTTTTATTGATACATTAGGAGTGGAAACTAAGAGATATTTTACTAGAAAATGCCTTAATAAAAAGCAGCAAGAAGCCTCCCTGAGAAACAATTTGCCGTTAAAAGAATAATAAAATTATAAAAAAGAAAACAAATATTTAATAAATAACAAACATTTAAAACATACTAATCAGAAGTTTCAACGGGAAACGTTAAAATATTCTTCCAAAGGATAGAGCAATTTCCTTACTATTTTCTTAATTTTGAACCTAAATAGTTCAAAATAGTTATATCTCGTTATTTAGAAGGTGATTCTGTATTCATAGTCGTTCGTAGCACGTAGTGAAATAAGTGGGATTCTTGTATGTTTATTAAAATAGTAAAAATAATAGCACTTGAAGCTCGTACAGAGGAAGAACTTACTTCAGATCTGGCCAGGCAGAAGGTAATTGCAGCATATCGATAGACACAAGTAACAAGGAGGAAATTATACTTAAAGTGTCAAAACGTGACAAAAAATGTTTCTATTGTAAAGAAGTCAGACACATGAAAATATTGCGGAAAATACAAGAAATGGAAACAATGAAAAGGAAGTTGGAAAGAACAGATAGTCGATATAATCAACGCTGATAGTGATTCTCGTTCGTTACCAAAACTGTTAATGGATGATTTGTGGATTCAAGTGCGACTTGCCATAACAGTCGGGAGAAAAGAGAATTTCGTTGAATTTGACTAAAAGAGAGAGTAAATTTTTTAATGAATTTAATGAAAGTTCTACAATAAAAATAGACGATATGTTATACATTCAAGGCACAAAATGAAATCTTGTTTCTGTGAGACGTTTGACTCAAAGAGGTTTAAAAATAAAATTTACCAATCAACATTGTGAAACAAGGACGAGAAACGGGTCGAAGCAAATTGCAATAGGAGATTTGTATGGAAAGCTGTACAAGTTAAAAGAATTAAACAATATACATTTGCCAGCTGAGCAATTAAATTTGAGACATGAATTAACTTTGAAAAAAATACTTCATTCTGCTGGACCCGTTATGGGGTTTTCCCACTAATTTTATTTTAACAATTTGTGCCGTGAAAATGATATAATAAAACATTTTATTAATTTACAACAATTTACTTTTCTAATAAGAATTATTTCTAAGAAAATATCGTTAAAATAACTTGCTGATAATTTCACTGCTTTTTAAAACGGGCATTTTTACGCGCCAGAATTATGTATCTACCCGGAAAACCAATGAGATTATGGATATAATTAGTTTGTAATAGATTCTAACTGTGTGTTAGAAAGCTTTCCTCTAAAACTTCTCAGAATTTCAATTTGTAATGCTTGTACTGTGATTGTTCTAAAGCAGTGGACGTGTAAATATTGGCTAATCAGAATCCAGATAAAGACCGCACAAGTTATTCGTGAAAGCGTCGGACGTTAATATTTTGTACTGAAGTTTAGGTTTAACCTTCATCGACATTACACATCAGATGACTAACCTAAAACGTTAAATTTATATTTTTATGTTTGTATTGTTTGGAGTGAAAATATTATTTTATCAGTTTCTGGTTTATGTTTTATCAATTCTACAATCCAAATGGAATCAAGTGGAAGAGGGATATGTTAAAGGTGCCGCTGATAATTTACTTAAAGTAGAAAAGTGCTGAGTGCTGTCAATAAATAGAGGTTATGTTATGTTAACAGAGACCAAGATTAATAAACAATCTTGAACAGAGACAACCTCTGTGATTGGATTTCAGGGTGTTGACGTCACAACGCGCCAATTTATGGCTGTTTAAAATGAACCCAATATTTTTCAAACTTCAAGGTTTTTTTTGTTACTATTAGTAAAATTAATAAGATAATAAATATGCCATAAATCATTTTTTTACGTGAGTTAAGTATTTCAGCAATAATTTTTTTTCTGGGAAAACCCTATATCGTTACAGGTAATATAACCCACTTTATCCTTGAAAGCTTTGAATGGGGCTATACGTTGAGAAACAAGGGCTGCACATTAAATAATCAAGAAACCCGGTCGGGTTTCGCAGCAAATTTTCTCTCTGTCATGCGAAAGCGAAGAGTTTCATATACAGCAAGATATTGCTTTCTGCGTCATCTGGATATTGCTTTTCTTTTATATAAAAAAAACATTGGTAATTACATGCGAAAGTTGTTTATCGTTTCATCTTTCAAATATACCTGTCTTTAACTTGTCATCTCATTACGGCATTGCTATTGATGTTTTGAATTTTGAAATCTGTCATTCATGTTAAATTTGTGGACAAGACGAAAGTATGTGTCCAAAAACGGAAGTACGACGTCGACGGATACGGAAGTCGCTTAATTTAATCCTGTGACAGTGACATTTATAAATAACGTGAATATAGACACAAAAAAACTAATATTAACATAACCTAAAAAAATTTAAAGACAGCGAAGTTAGACGCAACTGGGTTCTCTATCCTAAAAATCGAACATTGAAGTAGGATTTTTTGCAAGCATCCCCCTCGGTCGAAACCTCACAATTACCTCAAAGAGGTTTAGAACAATTTTTAGAGAAATAAGGTCGGCGTCCTTCGAGTACAGGCCGGGATATTATCTATAGAGACCCGAAGGCGTACAAGGTCGGGTTCGACTATATCGATCACGGGGAATCGATTACGATGGTTATCGAATCGATCCGATCACTTCCGAGACAGTTATTCACCGTTTTTATGAACGACTTGGGGAATTAAAAAACCGAAACAAGTTTTAGGGGAATTCACACTTGTGGAAGCTAGGATTACAAGCAAAAATCTGGACTTCGCACGAACAGTTCCGCAGTTTTCCGAAGACACCCGAAGACACGAAGGCGCCAGAGGTATCGCTATCGACAAAGTCGACCACGAGGAATCGATTTCAACCATTGCCGAACCGAACCGACCAACGGTTCCGGGAAAAGTGTGCTGTGGCCAAACTAAAGGTCAGAAATAAGTAAAACGTTACTGGAGGACAACTATGATCTCGATACACCTTTTACACCATTTTTCTCCAACCGCCCAAATTTTGACCGCAATACTTAGTGACTTTGGAAAAAGGAGTTAAAGACAACGCGATCCCTCGTTTTCGAGTAACTTGAGGTCATAGAATCGACTTCCATCAGTTTAAGTTCGATTCGACCAACCGTTCCAGGAAAAAGAATGCCGTGACCAAACTAAAGGTCAGAAATAAGTAAAACGTTATTGGAGGATAACTAGGACCTCTATACACCTTTTTCACCACTTTTGATTGACCGCCCAGGTTTTGACCTGGATACTTAGTGACTCTGGGAAAAGGAATTAAAGGCAATGCGATCTGGGAGGCCATAAAGTGCTAAGATCGATATCAGTAAGTTCCTATACATAATCGAGACCAGTAGTAAGGTACTCACAAAGACATAACTACAGTCCTAAGTTTGCAAATGAGAAGGGAATGTTCTTCTTATCTGATGCAACTATTAGAAAAATCGTCCTATTAGAAAAAAATTAATAAGTACGTCTATATTCAAATTTCACGGTTCTTCTGTATAATCTATTTTAATAGCTAATTGTGAAACCACGTACTGTTTCATTATGAAAAAATAAATAAAATCCCTCCCCCCACAACGCTTCCCCGCACTCTCTGGCCATCCAGCATGTTTATCTTTTTGATTATATACTTCATGATGAACAGCATATCCTTTCCTTAAACCGAACTGGAAGACCATAACAAAAAGTGCTTTGCGGTTATCGTAGTCCCCTGCACATTCTGACCACCTTTACTTTCTTAATCAGGTTTAAAATTCATGAAATTGTGAAAGCTCGTTTTTATCCTTATTTATATTATTTTAACAGATTTCTCCTATTAATGCGAATTGATGGTAGAGAATAAAAATATAACATAAATCGCTTAAACCTTAAAATGGATAAGGGTAAAAATCAGTTCTACACATTTCATAAATTTCTAATCTGTATTTTGTTGTGATAACAGTAAAGCGATTTTTGTTATATTTTATTCTCTACTATCAATGCACATTAATAGGAGAGAAATTTTAGTCTGTTAAAATAAAATAAATAGGGATAAAATAAAGGTTTCACGATTTCATGAATTTTTAATCTGTATCAGAAAGTAAAGGTGGTCAGAAGGTGCAGGGGACTACGATAACGGTAAACCGCTTTTTGTTATTGTATCCCAGTTTAGTTTAAGCAAGGATTATGTTGGTCATCATGAAATATATAGTCAAAAAATAAACATGATGGATGGTCAGGGGGTGCGGGGAAGCCACATACAAAATTAGCTTGTAGTATTATACATTGGAAGTGTTGTGGTGGTGGTGGGGGGGGGGGGGGATAGGGTATACTGAAGTTAATTTTGACTGCTGAGAAAATCACTGTGTCAAATACTAGGTTCTGTTTTTAAAATATACAAAATCATGCTATTACTTAAATTGATATTGCCTAACTTTAGTTTTTTATAAAAGTAGTAGCGCTTTCCTTGTTTTTGGCTATAGTTTTATCTTACTTTGCAATTAAGAAGATTATTGCTCTATGCGTAAATTAGAATTTTTAATTTTGTTAAATGATTAAATTGAACTTTACATTTATCTGCACAACCAGTATAGTAATTTACAGAAGTAACAATATTGATAAAAGAACGAAGAATTTATTTCCTACAAAATACATATAATTTCGTCTTTTGTCCTTTCAGTCATATGTACGTTGCCGCCTACGTTTTAATAAAAAAATATTTAATTTCCAGAACACTCACAATGCAACCCCATTCCTTATATAAATAAAAATAAAACACATCATTATGTTTCTGCCAAGAATATAAAAATGTTCATTTACTTTAAAGCTGGTTCTCATATTTGTCACTCTTTTTCTTGCAGGCAATTTGAGTTGGCATCAGTCCGCTGGCATCTCAAAGTGGTGTATATATTTTTTCTTAATTCTCCTTGTATTTTAATAATGACGTACAGAGCTCACTTATTCAAACAGAGCTCACTTATTCAAATCCAAGAGGCGGAATAAGAAGAAAATAAAGAGGAGCCTTCTGCGGATAAGTCTGAACCCGAGAAAATTAATAATGGCAAGACTTGTAATTATACCCCGGGGTGTCAAGCTCAGTTTTATAAAGCCCCAGCGTTCATTTTCCGCGGATATCTTTCCATTTTTTATATAGGATGAGACAAACAAATACATAAATGTATGTATATATAACAGCCAAAAAATCTGGAGTCCAAATGTTATAAATGGGAATGTTTCATTTAGTATTTTTTTAATACAATGCTACACGAAAGGGCATGGAAGTAAAAAAATATATACTAACAATTTACTGATATCATTATTATTTAACAACTAATAGAATAACATTTGATTTTTTTAAATGGAACACCCTGTATATCTTATTATTTTTTTAATCTACGAACCAAATTATACGTGATTACTTTACTAAATCAAAAATAATTCCAAGACTTTCTATTTATTTTTCCTCATCCAGAAGGCAGCGACTGCAAAATTTTTCTTTTTTCACTCCGTCAACTACACAAACAATAACTCTTGATAGTAAATTGACAATATGTATTATGTGAGCCAAACAATTCGATAGTGTCGGTTTTTGATAAAAAAAATATATTTTTTAAATAGAACATATTTGGCATCTTCAACAATAGATACAAAATGTCCCTTTGAATACGACGATATGCGATATGTATATTTTAATTTCCTTTTAATGCTAAGAACTAAATAATTGATTTGATTGTTTATCCGGAATTTTATTTCGTCTTGTTTATTTGAATTAGCAATATAACCAAGCAACACCAAATAATTTAATAAACGTTTTGATTTCGTTTATATGACTAGTATATATAATGTTTATTGCAACCTATATTCAACATTCGAATGTCCGCGCTACAAACGTATATATTTGTCTTATCATATATTAAATTATATATACAGGGTGTTGCATCATGAGAGGGACATAGCTTAATAGGAGGTAGAGAACATCAGTGGTAACCGGAACCTCCCATAGAAATGTCTCATTGGGCCTTCATTACGAAGTTACAGGGTGTTAAATTATTTTTGGCCAAACCTGTTTTTTGTCATACCTTTGACAGGGAATGAAATAACGGATTCATATTTGGTACGGCTAATGTACTAACGAGCCCCAAGAGGTACATGTATAAAAAAAATATATCCAGGTCCGGACTCACTATAATTTATGTTTCTTCTTTGCATCAATAAAACATCACCCTGTATATATTTTTTTGAAATTTCGATACGATATTCGAAAAGAGCAAGAAAAAACAAACAAAATGGCCTATTTCATTTTTTTGTTACACCTTCGTGGTTATTTAAATACGTTGTTAAATGTGCAAGAAAATGGATTACAGAACCTTATTAAATGAGAGGCACGTGAAATAAATAGTTTTATAACTAAAATTTGCAAAAATTCTATTGAGCCTAGGTGGTCTGGGTGAATCCTAATTCCGGCACGTTTTAAAGGTCCATTTTGGTAAAAAAACTGTGGTCCTAATAAGTAATCGGGTATGAAATAACAAAATTTTTAATCAATCACAGTAGGCTTGTTCAAAGAATAAAAGTGACAGATAATTTAAACCAATTAGGCCTAAGCAACCAGTTACTATGATCAAGAAAATCATCAACATTTTATACTTAATAAAAATTGGAAAAGAGAACAAACTAAAATCTAAATAAATAAAATATTTTCCATTCAATTAACAATAAGTAACAAAACAATAACTAAATGTGTTTAAAAATAAAACGTAATTGACACTAAAGTAAAATTTCAAATGTCCTCCCCCACATTCTGTGCATTTTCTTGCGCGTTTAGAAAGGTCACCAATTGCTCGACGTATCATTTCTGGATTATTCCGTATTTCGTCGCAGGTTGTAACGATGCGCTGGATTAAATGTTGTCTACTTTCAATTTCAATGCTATAAACCTCATTTTTTAAGTGGCCCCATAAAAAGTAATCACAAGGGTTACAATCAGGAGATCTTGGTGGCCATTCATGTGGACCCCCGCGTCCAATCCATCTATTAGGATACACATTGTTTAAGTGTTCTCTTACTTGAAGGTTAAAATGTGGTGGGGCCCCATCATGCTGAAACAACATGCCTCTTATACCGATATTTTCTAACATATTCGGTAAAATGTTTTGAAGAAAATCAAAGTAAATTTCACCATTCAATCTTTCTTCAAAAAAATGTGGCCCTATCAAATGTCTATTCACAAGTCCGACCCAAACATTTACAGAAAACCTGTGTTGCGAACGGCGTTGGCGTACCGCATGTGGGTTTTCCTGTGCCCATTTATGATTATTTCGTGGATTGTTTACTCCATCCCTTGTAAATTGTGCCTCATCCGTAAATAAGGTTCTGTAAATGACTGGGCGATGGTTAGACAACCAATGACAAAATGCCAGGCGGGGGATATCGTCGCCTTGTTGAAGACGCTGTACCTGCTGGATATGATATGGATGGTAACGTTCTCTTTTTAGGGTTCTCCATACTCGCCAATGAGGAATATCAGTTGCCAAACTGATTCGTCTAGTGCTCATATTTGGGTTTTCTTGAACTACGTTTATAATATTGTTTTGTTCCTACACACCTTGTTGTAAAACACGCTCCACAACTGCAGAAGTAGGAAACTTTCCGTGTTGTCTTGCATACTGGAACACCGTACTAAAGGTTTTATGATTAGGGCATCGATGACCAGGAAAACGCAGCCGATATTCTCTTTCCGCCGACCTACCATTTCCATTACAGAAACCATAGATGAATATTATGTCAGCATATTCCACGTTTGTAAATTTTACTGGCATAGTTAAAATATTTTCACAAGTTTTCACTAACTAAATGCGGATTATTGACACATTAAATTACTAACAAACAATTATTCAACTGTTTAGGAGATTTCTTTTTATTATCTGTCACTTTGAACAAGCCTACTGTGATTGATTAAAAATTTTGTTATTTCATACCCGATTACTTATTAGGACCACAGTTTTTTACCAAAATGGACCTTTAAAACGTGCCGGAATTAGGATTCACCCAGACCACCTAGGCTCAATAGAATTTTTGCAAATTTTAGTTATAAAACTATTTATTTCACGTGCCTCTCATTTAATAGGGTCCTGTAATCCATTTTCTTGCACATTTAACAACGTATTTAAATAACCACGAAGGTGTAACAAAAAAATGAAATAGGCCATTTTGTTTGTTTTTTCTTGCTCTTTTCGAATATCGTATCGAAATTTCAAAAAAATATATACAGGGTGATGTTTTATTGATGCAAAGAAGAAACATAAATTATAGTGAGTCCGGACCTGGATATATTTTTTTTATACATGTACCTCTTGGGGCTCGTTAGTATATTAGCCGTACCAAATATGAATCCGTTATTTCATTCCCTGTCAAAGTTATGACAAAAAACAGGTTTGGCCAAAAATTATTTAACACCCTGTAACTTCGTAATGAAGGCCCAATGAGACATTTCTATGGGAGGTTCCGGTTACCACTGATGTTCTCTACCTCCTATTAAGCTATGTCCCTCTCATGATGCAACACCCTGTATAATAAACCTTTACTATCCTCTCTAATTCATACATATATAGGGTATCCTTGTATGGAATATCAAATACTTACAAATTCTTTATTTTAAATTTTTTGAGAAAATCATTTTTTATAGTGTTAATCAGCTTATCAAACTTTTTTTGGCAATGTCAAAATTTAGTTAATATATTCAGAGGATATAAATATCTGACTTCGCGTAAGGTGAGCATATTTCAAATTAAAAAGCTGGTGAACTATAATAGTTAAAAGGAAATTAGATGTGATCTAAATTATAATTGTTTTTATTTAATTTTTTTTTTTTGAAAATCTGAACTTTCTCTGAAGAATTTAGTTTTTTCAAAAAATTTAGAATAAAAAGATAGAAAATATCGAGAGATTTTTTAAAGGGTATCTACCCTTGTATCTTTGTTAATGAATATGCGCTATAAGTTCTTTAGACCTTTTTTTATATTGTTTTATAAACTAAGAGCTTATTTAATAAATGATTAAATAGTTTCCATCACTTTATTTTTACCAAAATTACCTTAACTGTCAAAATTTAAATTGGAAATTCTGTTACACAATATTATAGACTAATCGATTTCTTATAACTTTGCAGGTCAAATCATGTCTTAAATCAGAAATCATTTGACACTTATGATAAAATTGTTAATATATATTGCTGCATAACAATAATAAGATGACATTGAAACAATTTAATTTGTAAGTGCCTTATTTTGTAAAATATATTAATTTTTCTTTAATTATAACAGGGAAATTAAAATTAAAGTTTTTTTTTGACTTGCGATACATTTCCTTTTGCAAAATTATTTAGAATTGATCGCTCTACAATACTATAAAAAAGATAGAAGATACCCATTTTTAAATTCGAAAGTTAATATTATAATGATCTCCAATTTTTTTTAAATATATATTTTAAACCTCCTACCTATATATAACTACTATTCAATTGTATATATGTATGCAGATAGTAATTTTAAAAAAATATTTATTATTTAGTACTGGCTTTTTATATTATATTAAACTTTAACTATTCTGCGGGATTGGCTAAATACGTAAAACTATTTTATCATTTACTATTTCACCCTTGGGGACCTAGGATGTTTGACAACGATAACAAAACACAACATTGTTCATTACTCTTTACTAAAATCCAAAAATAGAGCCTATTTATTATCATTATTGTAACTATAGCGGCTTTTGGCAAGATTCAACCAATCTTGAATCGTCCCTCTAATTTTATTGTCACTGGTCTCACCCACGCCTATAACGCTAGCCATGCAGAGTTTTACACCTTCTGTGATAAAACAAATGCAGTTACTATGAAATCGCTCAGATAAACAATAATTCTTACCAATTACAAGTTGGTTCATTCTTGTAACTTTAACGCGCTACAACGTGATAACTCATGGATAAGGGCGGCTCATCAATATAACACTTGTTGAATTTCAATCAAATAATATATACGCAAAAACAAACAAGTAAATATTCTTTGTTTCGATCACAAGGCCACACTACTAAGGTTGACTACCACCACACGAAACAGCAATTAACCCGACGATCCGCGGTTGCTCACCACCTGTACTTTGAGACAATGAGAGAGACGCATATATTTATGAGAAATGCTTATGTATTATGCAACAAAGACAACAATACTAACCCCGTTGCTGGCGACTGCTCAATCGATACAGATTGATATACGTTTAAAAACCGTATATTATAAACTGCAATATTACCGAATAAATATTTTCATTCATCATCTATCTATAACAAATTTTGATTAATATAAATATTTTACTCATACTTCCAGATATTGTTATAATCTTCGAACTTTTAATTGCAATTGTTTATGACATGCCTATAAAAAATGTAGCGCAAATACATATTTATCGTATACATTTAAAAATCGTATATTAAAAACTCTAATATGGCTGAAAAAATGCAAATAGTGTCAATTTCACCAATTTACAATTAAAACATATGACGGAAGTGTAGTCTCAATTATTTCTCAAATATTCTGCGTTACTCCAAAAATTTTCGGAGAAATACATTCATAATATACGTAGAAAAATCGTTTATGAAATAAACGCTTTTCATAGACGTTGATTAAATATACGATAACGAAATTTAAACCGTAATTACATATAATAAACGTTTATTAAACCATCATGTGTTGCTTGAGTAGCTGGCCTGAAAACAAGACATATGATATGTCATGTCAATCTATAGTTTTAATTAAATAAAGTACTGTTAATGGTAAACAATATTAG
Organism: Leptura quadrifasciata; assembly: GCA_963675555.1. Lineage (NCBI taxonomy): Eukaryota > Metazoa > Arthropoda > Insecta > Coleoptera > Cerambycidae > Leptura > Leptura quadrifasciata. The sequence goes on along the minus strand of OY776673.1, from coordinate 59,087,471 downwards.
AAGTACAAAACATGCCACAAAGTCAGTACGCGAAAGCTCCAACAAAATAACTATTAAAAAACAGCCAAACCAGGAGCCAAAAAAAGCTGATTGTGGATAACCAGAACTAAGAGCGGTCAATGAATAATGAAATTACCTGATAAACTTGAATGATGGAAAGTATAAAATATCCGCTTAGACCATAAACGAAGAAAATAATAGGATAACGTAAGGAAACAAAAGGTTACTGAATAGAGAAGAAAATTGGCAAAAAAAAATTAAAAACTAAGGTGGATGTCGTTTGGCTTTAATGCAGCCTTCAAGCAGTAGGTAATATACACATACATACAATAAAAATAAATACAAAACCGCCAAATATCCGCAGTTGATCTCAACAAATGAACGAAAATTGTATGGTTGAAATGATTACTTACCTGATAATGGCTCTGATCTCCTATATATGACTAGACGATTTAAAATGACAATCAATTCTTAACCCTAACATTTTTTAAATTGTTTTTTTTTCCATCGAATGCATGACTAGAGCGATTTTAGCTATTAGCACAGTGACTGCTGACCTTTATTGTTGACTGAGAGGTAAGTGATTACAAAAATTCTTAAATTTTACTAATCCTAATTCCCTAAGTATTTATAGATATACACGTATAAGCACACACATGTATACATACACACCCATATTTCTTTTTCTCCATTTTTTTGTTTTTTTCTTTCATTTATTTTTTTTTATTTTACATTTTTTTTTTATTTTCTATTTGACTTATATACCTATATTTCGATAATTTGATCTTGCTTTATATACATATATTTTTTTCTTTTTTTTTTTTCCTCTTCTTTTTTTATTATTTTTTCAGATTAACGACTTAGGGCTCATCTAGTCTCAACCACATACTGACTGAGCCACGGAAAGAGTGGGAAATTGCAATTGGAAAAACATCAGGATTACCTAGGAACTATAGTAAAATTATTTTTATATACTTACCACATATTTACAGTTATTATATTCTTAAATCTAAATTTTTAATATGATTATCAGGTAGCTTATATATGACAATATCATTAGACTGTAATAGTTGTAGTAAATTGAATGGTCTTAATATATTCATATGACATAAATTATTCATGAACTCATTTATTTTTGCTTTTTTTAGTGGGCAATTTACCAAAACATGTTCGGTGTCACCAATTTCTCCACATTGACAGTTAGGATTATCTTTAATATTGATATTATATAAATGGCTAGGGGCTAGCGTATGATTAAATCTAAGCCTACAAATATTTTTTACTGTGTTTTTTTAAGTTTTTGTTGGCTAAATCATGGTTTGTTAAGTGGAAATGGTGTTGATTTTTGTAGTACTGGCCTTTTTGTTCTTCCCTAAATTGATTTCTCCAATCGCTAATAATTTTATTTCTAATTTCGGGAATTATATCTGTATGGGGGCAATAATAATTTAAAAGCTCTCCGTCCTCTGATGCTTCTTTTCTCATATTTGTTAACTATTTCGTTATTGATTATCCCGCAATGTGCTTTGGTCCATATTAATGTGATGGTTTTGTTATTATTTTTTAATTCTGAACTTATGTTGATAATGTTGTTTATTAAGTGATTACTTTTAGATTTCGGATTTATATTTTGTATTTTTTTTTTCTAGTAGACTTCTACTATCTGTGATTAGAAAGATGTCAATTTGGACTAGAGTTTTACAATGTTCTTAGAGCGGTGGATTCTGCTGTGAAAATACTATAGAAGTTTGGTAATTTGATTTTTTTTGTGTATTTTATTTGTAGCGTCGTAAAAAGCGCATCCTGTATTCTCTGAGGATTTCGACCCATCTGTGAATATACATACCGGGTTAGAGTTAATTTGTAATACATCGAATTTGAATAAAATATTTCTGATTTGTGGAAGAAATTGACTGTAATCTCTTAAAAACACTGTGTTTTTCTCCTCTGTATTAATTGTTGAACTGATATCAAAAATTGGATTTACTTCAGTTATTTTTGTATATGCTTTGTATTTAATTAAGTTGTAACTTTCTACTAATAGAGGAGTCTTCTTGTTTGTTCCTAATTTGTTAGTGAGATCTAATATAAAAAGAGTATGTATATTATTTATTACAGGGCTGTCCTTTGCATGCATGTTTATTACAACTTAAAAGCTGTCTTCTGGATGCAAGGGGTATTGCGCCGCATTCCGCTATCAAATTGCTTATAGGAGTGCTCTTCAGTGCTCCTAGGCACAGTTCTGTATTGTGTCTATTTTTTTCAAGTGTGTTTCTGCAGCTTGACCATATAGAATAGAGCCGTAGTCCAGGATTGATCTTATATAAGATTTGTATATAATTAGACTTGAGTTAGGGTCGGCCCCCAGGAAATGTGACATACAATTCTCAACATATTAATTCCTTTTTCGGATTTTTTTATTAAATTTTCTATATGATATTTCCATAACAATTTTCGGTCGAGTATTGTACCTAAATACTCGACTGATTTTTGATTTGGAAATCTGCAGTTGTCTAAGGAAATTTCGTCCGGTATGTTTTTCCTTTTTCTCGTGAATGTACGTACTTTTGTTTTTGAGTATGATATAGTTAGTCCTAAATGATTTATGTAGCTGCTTAAATCTCTAAAAGAACTACCTACTTAAAGCTGTAATTCCCTCTTGTAGGTTGTTATTACTGATGCTAACGTATATACAAATGTCGTCAGCAAACTGAAGAATTTTGCCATTTTTTATTGAATTTTCAATATCGATTGTGTATATTATATACAATAAAGGACTTAAGATACTTCATTGCGGCAGGCCGAAAGATGTAAATTTATCATCTAGAATTTCATTATTTGCTTTTAAAAATATTTTTCTATTTTGGTACAGCCGTATTATTTTATTTGAAAAATTTATAGGTAGCCAATTTACACATTTTTTGGTGTAGTTGAACATTATCATATGCACCCTCAATATCGACGAATGCAGCTATTTTTGTTGATTGTTTAGAAAATGATATGTTAATGCCTGTTACAAGACAAGACACATTTTCTATAGTTGAACAATTTTTTCTAAAACCAAATTGGGGTGCTGTTATTTTCCAACCATGCTTCTAAACGAAATTTTATAAATCTCTCATGAGTCTTGAATACACACGATGCTAAAGAAATTCCCCAGAATGAGTTAGCGGACATTGGTGCTTTTCCAGGTTTTAAGATTGGAGTTATTAAATACTTCGTCCAATCATCCGGAGAATCATTATCGTTTAACCATATTTCGAGGGGCGAGCGTGGGTGCGTCTTTACTATGTACATACTTCGATATGCGATGTAAAGCAACGTTAGGCGTGGTTAGTAGTTGGATTGGTGACCGTTCCAACGAAGACCACGTCCTCGCCTCACCCATCTTCCAGCGGCTTGTATATCAGTGTATGCGCGGAAGCTATACAACCTTAGGCGAGGGTTGTATAGGAGATATACCATCCTTCGGAGGGGATGTAAAGCCGTCGGTCGCTTGTCTATTAAATGTTAGGCAAGTAAAAGATCCCTACTCTTCTTAAGGGAAGAGGTTCGGCAAAATTCCTGGTTGGGGGTAGCTCGTCTACAGGCGTCGGTGTTAGGCCTCAGTAGCGGAAATAGGCCGACGTTAAATAAATGTATAAAAAAAAAACATATTTCGTTTATAATTTCGAGTAGTATTACTTTGGAGTTATATGACATATTAATTAACATGGCGTAATGTATATTATCTGTCCCTGTGGAGGAGTTATTATTATTTTTTAAACTATTCTGTAATTCTACCATCGTAAATTTGTCGAGCAGTGCATTATTATCATTAGTGCTATACACTATAAAATTTTCATTTACCCAAGGAGGTGATAGTTTCTGAGAAAAACTTCTCTATTGCAGCCTCTTCCTGCATTGGAGTATTTGGTGTTTTGTAGCAGTTCTTTATTTGCACACAGAACTAAAAATGTGGAACGCTTCACGATTTTGCGTGTAATCCTTACGCAGGGGCCATGCTAATCTTCCCTGTATCGTTCCAATTTTAGTATATGTACCGCCGAAGCGAGTACTTTTTAAATTGTTATTTAAAACACGTAGGGTAGTATTTTTTACGTTAAAATCAATATTGAAATCCCCACATATTAATAAAAACTTATTAGTATGTAAGAATATATCTAATAGTTTACCAAACTGTTTCAGAAATATATTAATATCATCATGTGGAGGACGGTACACTACTATCACAGTAATATCGTAGTGTTTAATTTCTACTCCACAACAATCAAAAATATTAACTAATGACAAGTCTTTACAATGATGTAAATGCTTAATTTTAGCATTATTTCTGCAAAATATTGTTACTTCATCATGTTTTTGTTTGGGTCGATAAAAAGATGCACATAGATTAAAATCTTGAAGGCTGATTCAGCCTGTTTCATCATCTGACTACCAATGTTCACTTAATAATAATATATCCGTATTATGATCACGTAAAAATTCATCTAATTGTTGAATCTTATTCGCTACACATTGAATATTTTGATGAGTTATCATAAAGTAGTTTGTTTTTTCTACGGATCTAACTTCATGCAGTTGCAGGTGAGCGTAGATGCATCTATACTACATACATACTTCGATATGCGATGTAAAGCAACGTACCGTTTCAAGTGTTGCAGGGTAATTCCTCTACAAGTCAAAAAACAAAAACAAAAAATTTCAAAATTCACTAAAAAATTATATTAATTCACACACCATGGCAAACCATGATAAAAAAGTCATCCAACCACAAAAAACATAGAAAAACCACATGCAAGGTCACAAAAATCTGAAAAATTCACCAACACTCGATATTTTAAAGTAACGTAAATTCACTGATAACAAACTTTCATCATTTATTCTAGTCATTTTAAAAAAGGAACTTTACAAAACACACCCCTAAAATATACAGCCTCCCCATAGTCATCAAAAAGATCAGACCACTATCCGTACATCGCAACATTTTATCTCGTTTCGTTAACTTTTATAAACCACTGTACATTTCAAATTTTATTGCTTTTTGACAACCCCTCGTATACGTCAACTACCTCAAATCTTAACATTCTATTTCATTTCGTAAATTTCTTGTAACCACCGTTATATAGAGGGTTCACGAGCTCTTGGACTATAACTCGCTAACGAAAGCCTCTAAAAAATTTATATGAAGTACTGATATTATTTTGATCCCAACTGCACTCTCCTTACATCTTATCCTGAAATTCTGCACACTGTAGAAAGAAGAGGTAATTTTTTTTTCACATTAAGTATCGATATTATATGTATGAAAGTTATTCGCTAAATAACTAAAATAACATTTTTCTATTTTTCTTTTCTATAAATATAAACTGGTTTATGAAATAGAATATTCATATCAAAGTTTTTCTTATTTCACACATCCACTGATTAGCACACCACACCATAATGGACAATAATAATAAATGTTGAACTTTAATAATTACTTGTTAATTTTGAACCGTTATATATTAAATGTATTACCTTCATATTCAGCAAATTATTATTCTACAAGTTTCAGAGGTAACTACGGAAGGACAATTATTAACGAGTACAATTTATTGCTGTACTCTCCTACTTAAAGGCTTAGTCATCCTTCCCTGTAATTTGCTCACCCACGCAGACAAATGTTTATGACATAAAAAGGACAAATAAGCAGCAGAATCGTATTATGCTCTTTTCTTCTCAAATTGACCCTTTAATGAGCATTCCAATTTATTATGTTCTTAAATTTACTGCTGCCTAAACAGTTCATTCTTACAGAAAATCTCCTTTATTTCCATTCTTCTACTTAATAGAGTTCAGCATATTTTAAAATAAATGTAAAATAAAATTATATATTATTTTAAAAAATTATTTTCCATTTGATCATTATAATATATTCCTTTCAATTTATCTAAATTGAACCAGTACGGACTTTCAATTATAACAAATGTAATGTAATGGAACTGTAAGAAATTGTATGTATCAATATTGTATATTTTGTAACAATTTTTTTTAGATTAATTGCCTTTTTTAAGTTGATGATGAAAAGTTGTTGTTTGAAGTATTACGTTTTGCTCAGTTCCATTTAAATAAATAAATCCTGAATTAATTTTAAGAAATTGGAGTACCTATCTTAATATATGTTAATCAAAATATGTGCCTCCGAAAGAACTCTATAAATTGATTCATTGTCTGTATATTTTATGTTCAAAAGATAAAAATACATTCAAATATGTTGATATTTTCATATTTTAATTTATAATTTACAAGTTTGTTTATACAATATGATCAAACGAAATTGGTAAAAAATTAGGAAATTATATTACCGATTGAGATAGGGTTTTTATTTTCACAGAGTCTTGTTCGGCATGACCTAAAACCCCTGTATATCAAATTTCGTTAAAATATATTCTTAGTGGAGTACGGTAATCGAAATGTTAATACAATTTTTCATAGAGATTCCAAATTTTGGATAGTTGCAAATTGTATTAAAAATAAGACATTCCTAGAATATCTACCTTCTGCAAATGTCGGAACGTCGTTCTAAACTCGAAAAAGTTGTAAATTAAGGAACGAAAATTTCGGTCTTCTATTGACAATGTTGAAGGAACCTCCACTTAAATTTTCGTAATGTTACGCTCATACCCCCCCTTCCCTCCCTTCATGTAACTTGGGCAAATCTTGCTCGAAGCAGATGGAATTTTGGGTGAAGATGGCTCATAGTAGGTACAAATAACCTGCTATATTTTAAGACAAAAGCTCCATTAGTTTGGCTACAATACCATTTTTACGAAAATTTTACGAAATTTTTAAAACGGTTAACTTTTTGGCCGTCAATTTTACGACAATTTTCTCCCCGTCAAAATGTAGGTTTTTTTTTATGTACTTTTGGGTGATATAACTCAAAAAATCTCGAATATAAAAATTCGATCCATTTTCGGATATTTACGGTATACATGTACTTGCGCGCAGTGATTTTCCATTGCACAAGTTATAGATGTTTGTATATGTAAATATAACTCGTCTGCTCTAGAAAATGTTCGAAAAAATGTACAAAAGGACATCTGATTCAACGGAGGAATGGTACAAATGGTAAAAGATACAAATCACATTTTATTTATATTGAAAATATTAAATTCGATTTATTTACACGTAAAAATGTTTTAAGCTGATTTTATTCTCAGTGTCTGGATTCTTCATTACACTGACGAGATTTGCAGACCGCGCTTTTCTTTTCAAACTGTTGGCGGCAGTAGCCGGCTCGTTTCAGAAAATGCATAATTTTTGAAAGTCAAATGGTTTTTTTCTCCAAAATTGAATTACTAATGTCACTTAATAAATGATGACGGAAATCCGAAACGAGTTTAGGAAAATGGGAAGTTATCAGATGAAACTTGTGATCGTCGGGTTTCCTGATGTATTATTTTGATATTAGCCGATTCATGTAATTATTTCACAACGACATCGATATTTTTCTGAGCAATGTATGCTTTGTAACACAACCAGGGCCTTAGAGTAAATCCCTCTAAGGTAGAGCTGGTAGTTTTTATCAGAAAACGTGTGCTGGACGGTTTTGTCGAGCCCGTTCTTTATGACACTACTCTAAGAGTTTCCAGGACGGTGATGTATCTAGGCGTCATCTTGGACTCCAAGCTGTCCTGGAAAAATCACATAGAGAGACAAATACAAACGGCCACCAATACCCTCTGGATATGTAGAAGGACCTTTGGAAAAACTTGGGGTTTGAACCCCAGAGTAGCAATGTAGTACTACACTGTTATAGTGAGACCCATGGTAACGCATGCTTTCGTTGTCTGGTGGCCGGCAGTTGGTAGACTACACATTCAACGGAAACTTGAGCAGCTCCAAAGACTTGCGTGCTTGGGAGTCACGGGAGTTATTCGCACTGGAGGCTCTTCTGGATCTTGTGCCCCTTCATGTGCTGATCGAGGCCGAGGCTCGGAAAGCGGCCTAGAGGCTGAAGTGGAGTGGTCAGTGGAAAGAACAAAAGAAGTGGGAGAACGACTCAGGCACACTAGGGCCCTGTCCGACGCGGTGAGGACTCACTCACTTCTGGACGCCAGAAGTGATTGTATAACCCCCGTGTTCTCTTTCTCAGTACTATTTAAGATCATTATTCCGAAAAGGAAAGATTGGTACTCACTCGGGAATATACTCGGATCTGCCAACATCGTCTGGTTTACAGACGTATCTAGATTTGAGGGTGGTTCCGGAGCGGGTATATACGGTGAGAAACCTAGGGCAAAATTCACCTATGCTCTGGGTAAATTCGCAACGGTATTCCAGACCGAGGTATTCGCTATTTTGGTCTGCGTACAGGAGAATATCCTCAGGGGATCTTCTAACAAACACACACACAATAGTAGTTTGTGCAACAAGAGTGGATATGATAGCCATATCGCATGAGAAAGAAGTTTGAGCACGACGCCGTAGGCGGAGTGCCTCAATTGACGAGATTGAAAGATGTAGCATGAGAACTAGGCCGGCTCCTGAGACAAAATACGTAGCAGCTCCACTACCAACAACGAACGCATGGGTTGAGAGGGCGGCCAGAAGTCAGCAGGCCCGTCAGCCGCCAGTGCAGCCCAGTCCAGCAGACAGGATGACGCAGGTGCCACCAACGAGGACAAGTGGAAGACCAGCGCTGTTACCTACTCCGCCTCTGCAAAACGGAGCGGTCACCACGACGGCTCAGAAAATAGGGCTGCTGGGTCAGCAGCAGGAAAGATTAACGACGCTGGTAGATTTGGATAAATTGTTGACGCTATACAGCGAATTGAACGATGAACTTGAGAGGTGTGCAAATGCTGAGGAAAAATTCTTTATCATACACCGCTTCCTGGAAGCAATTCCAGAGAATGCATTTTAGATCAAAATAAAACTCTCTTCCTGGAACGCCAATGGTATAGGTAACAAAATTCCATTTCTGATAAATTACTTACTGAGGCATAAAATTGACATTATGCTTATAAACGAGACAAAACTTACCAGACGTGACAAATTGCAGGTCCGGGGGTACGCGGTACATCGGAAAGATAGGGCCGACAATAACAGAGGCGGCGGGGTAGCTGTGCTCGTAAAGTCAGACATTGCGCACACGCATCATTCTGTACGGAACACCACCGTGGAGAATATGTGTGTGACGCTGGAGGGCGGCATGAGTATCGTCGCCGCGTACAATAGACCAGTGAACGGCTTCACGGCGGGTTGTCTGGAGAATTTAATGAACGTGAGTCCACGCTGCCTGCTCATAGGCGATCTTAACGCTAGACATCGCAACTGGAACTGCCATCGCAACAACGCAAACGGCAACACTCTGTTCGACTATGTGAATAGTCGAAATGTCATTGTGCAGTACCCAGATGATCTCACGCATTTTCCGGACAACGGCACAACACCTACAACCCTTGACATAGTGGTCAACAAGGGCGTGAGGAACTCCACGGCCCCCGTGGCCCTGGAGGAACTCACGTCCGATCATAACCCTATTTACCTTGAGTTGGATGTTATATCAAGGGAAGACACTACACGCAAAGTTACATCTTATAGAGACGCCAACTGGCGCCTCTATAAAGAACATATTAACACAAATTTAACACTAAACAACACTATCAGCACACCCGCCGAGCTAGAAAATACAGTGGAGGAATTCACGAGAGTGCTGCGGGATGCCAAGCAGACTGTTGCCACCACTATCACGATAAATCCCAACAAAGACCAACTCAACGTAGCGGTCATACAAGACATACGCGAGAAAAACAGACTTAGACGGCTTTGGCAGCGAAATCGCGATGTCAACGCTAAAGTCGAGATGATCAGGCTGCAAAGGCATATCAGAACCTCCATAATCACTGTGAGGAACCAGAAATGGGGCGACAAACTGGCAGCGTTAAATCCTCAGGACAACTCGCTGTGGAAGCTGGCGAGGGCCTTAAAAAGAACACGGGAGGCTGTACCCGCATTGACGAGCGCGAACGGACGGACGTCGATGACAGACGCTCAAAAGGTGAGCGACTTAGCTACTCATTTCGAAAGCATCCACAATAACGATATACCAAACAATTTAGAGCACGACCGCGTTGAAAATGACATTAACGATATCATTGGTCACGACGTACAAATGACAAGACGAGAATTTCTGAAAGTCATGACCAAGCCCTCGGAAATAGCAGGAATTGTCAAGGACTTACCGAATAACAAAGCCCCGGGTAAGGACAGCATCGAGTACAAGCTGCTCAAATATCTCCCGAGGGAAGGTATTGTGCAGTTGACGTACATCGATCCTGCGGCTACAACACTGGCCTAGCCAGTGGAAATGCGCCGTGGTCGTTCCGATCCTGAAGCCAAATAAAAACGCGAAGTTCGTCGGCAGCTACAGGCCCATCTCGTTGCTGTCGGCGATCTCCAAGTTGGTGGAGAAGCTCGTCCTGATCAAATTAGAAGCTGTTCAGGAGAAGCTCCACATCGACGACGAGTCCCAATTTGGTTTCAGGAGGGGCAGGAGCACGGTGCAACAGGTCGTTAGGATAGCTAACGACGTCAAACTACAATACAACCTCGGGAAGAACACCACCATGGTGCTCCTCGATATTGAGAAGGCGTTCGACACCGTCTGGATTCCGGGGTTACTATACAAAATGCATCACTATAACTTCCCAACTCATTTCATCAAGCTCATTCATTCGTTCCTGACAGGCAGATTCCTGCAGGTTCGAGTGAATAATAAACTCTCAACACGGCGGGATATTCGCGCGGAAGTCCCACAAGGATCGTGCCTGTCTCCGAAGTTGTACAGTTTGTACGTCTCCGACTTCCCAGAGTTCCCGAATACGAAGCTGGCCAAGTACGCCGATGACACAGCCATGTACGCGCATTCTCATAGCGCACAAGCAGCAAATATGCTACTGAAGGCGCACATGGCTCGTGCCACGGCTTATTACGACCAGTGGAAGATTCGGGTGAACGCTGAGAAATCCGAGGCGATAGTCTTCACGCGTCGATTTACTGAAAATAGAATTATTACTCCAATTTTGATCCGGGGAAACCAAATTCCGACCAAAAGATGCGTGAAGTACTTGGGGGTCAGACTGGACCAACGACTGAAGTTTAACACGCATATAAATGAGACAGTACGGACGGTCTACTCCCTGTCCAGGAGTCTGTATCCGCTCATGGTCAGCGGTAGCAGACTTAACAGACAGAATAAAAAAATATTGTACACTATGGTAGTCAGACCGTCCATCACATACGCGGCGCCGGTGTGGTGCAGCATACCGGCCACGACAATGAGAAAACTCCAAGTGTTTGAGCACAAATTCATGCGCCTCATTTCACATTCTGGAAGGTACACCTCCCTCAGAGATCTATACGCACGTTGCAACGACATAACCCCGATAGCGGATTACGTCCAACGCATCTCTCAAAACTTCTACTCGTTTAAACTGGACGATAGTCCGCTAACAAGACACATAACACAAATTAGACAGCATAATGCCCCATTTCGGATCAAACACCCCTTACCGTACCAGACGTTACCGATTTTCCGGCAACCTCTGTAGCCAAGTTTCACCAACTATAACTTCCGCTTATCCTATCCACCTTTACTAGTATTTCATAACTTTGTCTATCTTTAAATCTTTCCTGTCCCCCTCTTTAATTCTGTTTGTAACCTTTTTGTCGCGTTTATTTTTTGTCGTTTTCTGTTTGTACATTTTTGTTTCTAAATTCGTTTCCATCAAAATTTCAAATAAACTATAGTTTTCTTGGAATCCAAATTTTTAAAATCACAGATTAGGCCAGCCTATGCGCAGCCCGATGTTACACACCTCGCGGAAGGCTCCTTGTTTTAATTTGAGGTGCTAGCGTCAACTGCGAAATTAAAAAGTGTTTTGTGCGAGAGTTCTTTAAATATAGTGTAGTTTTTAAGTTTTGTTAAATCTGTTTTTTGGATATATTTTAATTGTATTACCTATTTTTTATTTGTTCATCGTAAAATAGGAGTTTAGGTTTAGTTGTTCTTAATTATTGTTTTCGCCGACTGTCCCGTCCGACCATGCAACCCGCCATCGCGTCAGCGCGGTGGTTGCACGATCGGCCCCGGAGCAGATACTGGCTAGGCAACTGTTCTGTATCATTTAATTCAAATAAATCAATTTTGCTTGCTTGCTTGCTTGCACGCTTCGATTCAATTCAAAGACAAGAGATCGTAGGTTCAATGCCCACATGTAGCTACTTTTTTTTGTCATATATCTCTAAAATTTTGTCTATATATAATAATTTCAATAAAATTTTAGGTGGTATACCGTTTATTGATTCTTCACTGAAATCACTCATTTTAAATTATTTTCTAGCTCAAACTGCAAATACCCCGACCTGCATTGAATTATACCTTACAAATCATGAAAGATTGGTAGCCAATGGTATTTGCCCGCTGAGTAGTTGTTTCCTGCAAATCATGTATAATAACAGTATATGGGTTAAGTCCACCAAGGGCTAAAGGTCACCGCTCTCGGTATATAGCAAGTCGCTATAGACCATGGAGACATCTATGATGTCTGGTGTATAGTAGCATTTGACCACATGAGGGTATTCACTTACCTCTCACCGGTACATATATATATATGTTGTTTTTTTAGGTTTTCGCGGGTATTAAATGAAGTGTTTTTGTACTTCCGGGTGCACTCCCGCGTCGATGGTCGACCCCTCCAGGAGTCACAGTTGTCTAAACGACGTTTCAGCAGAATCTAATCTGCCATCTTCAGGTTCTCACTGAAAGCTGCCTACTGCTGATCCTCGTTGCTCGAACTGAGCAGTTCGAAAAAAACTACATTTTGACAACATATATATATATATATATATATATATATATATATGTTGTTTTTTAGGTTTTCGCGGGTATTAAATGAAGTGTTTTTGTACTTCCGGGTGCTCTCCCGCGTCGATGGTCGACTCCTCCAGGAGTCATAGTTGTCTAAACGACGTTTCAGCAGAATCTAATCTGCCATCTTCAGGTTCTCACTGAAAGCTGCCTACTGCTGATTCTCGTTGCTCGAACTGAACAGTTCGAAAAAAACTACATTTTGACGTGGAAAAAATTAACGTATGATAAACGGCCAAAAAGTTACAGAGTTTTAAAAATTTCGTAAAATTTTAGAAAAAATGGCATTGTAACCAAATTAATTTAGCTTTTGGCTTGAAATATGGCAGGCTATTTAAAGGTATTATGAGCTATCTTTACCCAAAATTCAAACTAATTTGGGCAAGATTTGCCCAAGTTATCCCAAAATGAATTTTTGGTAAAAAGAAACGTACATATATATGAATTACAGGAGGGGGTGAACGTAACATTACGAAAATTTAAGTGGAGGTTTCTTGAATATTGGGAATAAAAGGACCACATTTTCGTTGCTTAATTTACAGTTTAAGGTATCGATAAAAAATTGAAAATCAAAAAGTGGCACGAAAGAGGGTTAATTTATCCCTTTTTGAGTTTAAGTCAACGTTCCGTCGCTTGCAGAAGGTAGATATTCTAGGAATATCTTATTTTTAAGATATAACAACTACCCAAAGTTTGGAATCTCTACAAAAAATTGTATTATTCTCCGCTATTTTCAGTTCACCTTACTCCAATATCATTACAAAAAAATCATACCTAAGATTTGAATAATAATCACCCTACTACTTGATTTATTTATTATTGGATATTTACATAACTTGGTAGTCGTGTAATAACGACCCTAAGTAAGCATTAGGATACATTTTTTCTTTAAAGAATTTATCAAATAAGTAAATATTATTTTTGTAAAGTCATTGTAAGTTAAACAACACTTAAAATTATTACTTAAACAAAAATATAATTTAAAAAAGCAAATATTAAATATAATCTTTCTCCACTAGTCCTCCATCAATTCTGATACATTTTTCAATTCTCTTCTTATTACGAGTATATTATTTTCTTCAACTGTTACTTCATTAGATCTTCTCTAATTCTGTCACATAGTTCCGCACTATTTCGTGACCTATTTTTATAGACTTGATTTTTTATGGTACCCCAAAAATCAAAATCCATAGGGGTGATGTCCGGTGATTTAGGTGGCTACGCAATTAAAGGACTCTTTCTCCGAATTCAACGCATAGGGAAGTTGTTATTCAGCCAATTTTTAACTATTATTGAAATCTTAGAAATTTGGCATACAGGAGTTTTAGGCCATGCCGAACAAGATTTTGTAAAAACAAAAACCTTATCTCAATCGCTAATATAAATTCCTAATTTTTGCCAATTTCTTTTGATCATAGTATGTGTATTTAATTTCGAAAAAAAAAATTAAATAACTTTTTAATCACAATCTGAAACACAAGAAGTAAATAAAATTTGATCTAAATTGATCAACAAATGGCCGAAGTATTGGGATGTAGTGGTGGAAAGTGAGACACACTGTATTTTACAAATATTTAGAAACCTGTAGTATGGATTCTAACTGTAGATTTGAAATTATTTCTTATTTCATTTATTACTGCACTCTTTCCCAAAGTATTCTTTCCCATATTCTAAAAATAACATTTTTTTATTGTTTTGAATTTAAAAGAATTTTACTTATATTTGACACATTACGTGAATATTAGTTTTCTTTAAAAATTTAAAGAATCGCAATTTCTTCGGCAGAATATATTTTTATTTATTTTATTTTTTATTTAACATACATTATATTTTTTATAACAATAAATAATATGAAAGTTATCTTCTAATGTAATTGTATAATACGTTTTTTACGTTCAATGTCAGTCACGTGCATACCTGACAATTGTAAATAATTATCAGATCAGTATGCAAACTTCATAGCAGCGAACCAGCAGTACAGGATTTATTTAGGTAATTCCCACGAGAGAGTATAAAACATCAACGGACTGGTCTCTGACAGTTTGATATTTACTTGTACTTTACAACAAAAATCTTATAAGTCCTATGCAAGCACATTAGTAAGCCTATTGCCCACATTAGTAAACTTATATTTAAAAACTCTATAATTCCTGAAATTTTTAAAGAAAGTATTGTGGTTCCAATATATAAAAATTCCAGTGAAAATTACTTGAACTATCGGTCGATATCGCTAACAAATAATATTGCAAAAATTATTGATAAACCTCGATCACTCCTAAAAAAAAAAAAAAACAAAAATAAGATCAAAAAATCAGTATGGATTTCAGAAGAATATTACTTCTACTTCTTCAACTGCTAACAGAGTATATATACTAAGTAACTTCGAATCGAACAAGAAAGCCTTCTTAGATTTACAAAAGGCCTTTGGACAGTATCTCAAATTCCGTTATTAAACAAATTAGACATCAGAGGGAAAGTATGTGATTTATTTAAAGACTATCTAGCTAACTCTGTCAGGCCGTAAGCAAATTATCAAAAATCCAAATAGGTCTGACGAACTTTACATAAATTGTGGGGTACCTCAAGGCTCTGTTCTTGGTCCAATTCTATTTTTACTGCATATTAACGACATAACTACTATTAATATCACAGGAAAGTTTACCCTATTCGCCGACGATACTACAATATTATGGCATAGCAAGGAAAAAAAATATTCTGCATGAAAGCATATGCAACGACATTAAGAAAATCAAAGATTGGTGTGGTTCGAACTTACTGTCGTTCAATATAGGAAAAATAAACATAATAACTTTCAAATGTGATTTGCCAGATATACCCCTAGGGAATCATGTACTTGAAAACAAAACGTGCTTGAAATTTTTAGGATTATATATTGACTGCAAATTAAAATTTAGAGTACCTATTATTGGTTTAAATAGTAAACTAGCATCTGGATGCTACGCAGTCAGGGTGGTTTCAAATCAATTAGGATATTCAGCTCCCAGAACTGTATATGTTTCATTAATTGAATCACACCTGAGTTATGGGATTGCGTTTTGGGGCGTATGTAGTAAATTTCTCTTGCAACAAATACTTGTGTTACAAAAGCGTGCCGTTAGATATCTGTGTAAGGCTAGGGCTCGCGACTCTTGCAAGTAACTATTTGTAGTTAACAGAATTCTGACTGTGATATCTATTTTCATATTAAATACAGTAGTCTTAATTCATAAGTACAAAAATAATGTTTATACGGCTTCAACATATAGCACTCGACAAGTAGGTAATATTACACTGCCAGTTCCAAGAACTACACTTGTCTGGAATTCTGTGGTTTACAATGGTCCTAAAATGTATAATCACTTACCGAGCCATATTAAGGACATCGTCTCCAGTCAGGGTTTCAAAAACGAAGTGAAAAATCTACTTATTGATAAACCATATTATGAAATAAAGGAATATTTAAATGATACATTCTGATGCAGATATATATTATGTTTTTAATGTTTGACTAAAAAATGTGATTTGTAGCGTGTTTTATTGTATGATCTTATGTTTATAGTTTTATATATTTATATTTTATATAAGTTATATATGTGTCATTTTATTTGTTTTATGCTTTGCCAACAAGATTATTCTTCTGGACAATAAAGTATATTTTGATTGATTGATTGATTGATTGATAACAGGCCACAGCAAGTAAAAATAGATAACGCTTACAGCGTAACAAAAATAATAAGAACTGGGGTTCCCATGAACATTCTTAGGTTCTAGCTTAATCCGTATATACAATTTGGCCAATATTGTCTTCCGTATTTCTGCTGCTGTTAGTACAGCGCAGTTCAGTATAGTTCAGTACAGTATAGCATAGCACATATAACCTCGGGAAGACCACCGATATTGAGAAGGCGTTCGAAACCATCTGGATCCCGGGGTTACTCTACAAACTCCATCACTACCACTTTCCGATTTACCTCATAAAACTTGTTCACTCGTTTCTGACGGGCAGAACCCTGCAAGTTCGAGTGAGTAAACTCTCAACACGGCGGGACATTCGCCCGGGAGTCCCGCAATCATCATGCCTGTCACCGATGTTGTACGTCTCCGATTTCCCAGAGTTTCCAAATACGAAACTACGCCGATTACACGGCCATGTATGGGCATTCGTACAACACACAAGCAGCGAATATGCTGCTGAAGGTTCACATGGCACCAAATTTAATAGTGTTTTGTGCGGCAGTGTTTTAAAATGTGTGTAGTCTGTAAGTTTTGTTGAGCTGTTTTTCAAGCATTTGGTTAAATCTTATTACCTATTGTTGTTTGCTTTTGTAAAAGAGGTTTAGGTTTAGTTTGTTTGCATTGTTGTTTTTCACCGACCCAGAGCTACCCCATCCGATGCTGCAATCCGCTATCGGTCAACGCGGTCATTGCACGATAGGTTCCGAAGCAGGCTCCGGTGAAGAAACTCTCTGTATCATTTACCTACAATAAATACTTGTTGAATTGAATTGATAGCATAGCACAGCGCAGCATAGCACAGTATAATACAGTACAATATGGTACAGTACAATAATGTAAAATATAGAAAAGCATAGTATAGTTAGTACACCATAGAGTACATGATATGAAACATTCTGTTACAGGCGACTAATTTGATAGTTTTCATAATAACTGGTTTCTCGTAAGACGAAGCGACATCCGAAGTGATTTGTGAGAATTTTTTAAAGAAAGTTAAAAGGAATTCATTAACATCACATCACGATTATTCCAACCAATATTGTGCATTTATAATAACCGGTGCAATACACGTTTTCTTTTACTTTTAAGAATATTATTCCTATTCTAAAGGTAATACCTTACTCTTAACCGTATATTACACAATTATTGTCATGATATTACTCTCAGTTTTATCTTACAGGATGCTTCTGTCTTATATATCTATCTCGTCTTGACTCTATTATGTCAATTTGATATAGAGCGCATCACAGGTTTCATGAAGCCACTCTCATAACTCAGAAACGACTATGCGATTTTTTTGAAATGTGGGTGGGTGATGTAATTTGACTTAATAATATTTGAGATACATCGTAAGCCGTTATAGAGACTAACATGATAGTGCATTTTCAAAAACTTATATTAGGGATTTTCTTAGAAACATCTAGTGCCAAGGATGCGGAAACAACGAAGAAACATCGTTCCATTTCTTGGGATAGTGTGAAGCGTCCTGGCGCCTGAGGTACGAGGGAAAATTTCAAGAGGGGGTAGGAGACTATACATCTATTGGTTACTGTCATCAACTATCATTGAATTTTAACTGAAATGAAATATGTTGAAGTTTATTTTGTCAAATCTTGTAAAATAGCTAAGTAAATTGCACGTAAAAACAAAAATATAAAAACAATATAATATATTTCTTATTTAGTCGCAAGAACGTAAAACATTATTAGATATTTTATTAGGTGGATTCAATTTAAGATGAAGGCATAACCTTTTTTCGTGTACTGATAATTATATTTTTCTTTGAAAGTTCTAATCAGCATTTCGAAAAAGAAGGCTGTTTTCTTAGCTTTAATTAGTAGAATTGTTGAATATGTTATAATTAAAGGGCGCACTTCGTTCTCTTAGAGTTTTGGGTTAGAATAACAGTAGTGCCACTGAGATATTTTTGGAAAATATTAATCTCAATATACTCGGATATTGGGTGTGCGTCCGTTGTCTCTAAATGTGTAGCGGCCTCCCGTCTTTTCTTTTGTATAATTGATTCCATTACTTGTGATGCTTATATATATTCATTTATTTGTCAGTTGATTGGTATTTAATTTTCATTTCGTTCATCATTTTAAAATTCTATAATTTTCATATTGATTGAAAAAATATAAATTATTGAATACATTTTTAATGTATAGTTATTCTTAAGTTTTGTTAGTTTTAACTGAAAAAACTAAAACAAAAGATAAATTCTAATATAAGTAGCCGGCTTGTAATCGAGGACTCAGAGGATCGAATCCTGGTTAGAGTATGAATATTTAGTGGTGAATTTCACGGGTTGACGAGCCGTTAGCAGTGACTCGAAAGCGGTTTTGCGAGAGGCAACAATGCTAGTCGCTCTCCTTTCCTGAGTTCGAGTCTCAGCTGCGGTAAATGGCACGACGTCGTAGGGAATTGTTGTTGGGAATTGCCTCTATATATGTGACCTAGTTGTATGGTGAAATAGCGTGGTTAAACTCCATCAGGAGGTTAATAGAAATAAGCCAAATGAAAAAATACAGAAGAAACTTAAAAAAGTCGATATTCAGTTGGATTGTTATATGAAGAGAAAAATGCCTGCAACTTTCAATTAACACAATATGTAGGTACATTTCTAAATGTTATCAAAACACGACCCATCTTTATTTATATAATATAATATACTACTGAGAAAGTATTACTCCGCCTGAATACTGAAAAAGTCTATTGATTTATTATTAAAAGAATCGAGATGAAATAGAGATTAATAATAAGAAAAACGAGAAATGTATTTAACAATATCAGACAAAGCGCTGAAAATGAATTCACTGCACATACACAGAGCTACTGCGAAGCGTAAATTGAATTTTTTACCACAGCAATTAGAACATCATTCTTCCTTTCCTTCAATCACAAAAAGTTTTATAAAACAACTTTTCACTATATAATAAACCGGAATAAATTGTGCATTCTGTAAATGTTCGGAAAAATGAATGAAAATATTTGAAGTAATATATGGTTGTAATATAATTGTTCAGGATTAATCAAAGATATTTGCGTTAGTACAATGAATAATGCCAGGCATCTACGGATGCAGTTTGGAAAAGGTAAGCTATTTTATTTATGAAGAAAAGCATAGTTTTCAATAGATATACTACTTTTCATAATAGCTAGTGAAGTTTTAATTGGCAAGCTGTTAATGGAGAATGTTAATTTTTTTTGACAGTTATTACCAAAAAAAACTGTTGGTTTAATAAAAAAAATCCATCTAAAAGGACTC
This sequence comes from Leptura quadrifasciata, assembly GCA_963675555.1. Classification (NCBI taxonomy): domain Eukaryota; kingdom Metazoa; phylum Arthropoda; class Insecta; order Coleoptera; family Cerambycidae; genus Leptura; species Leptura quadrifasciata. The sequence continues at coordinate 59,067,549 of OY776673.1, read as the reverse complement.
CTTTCATACACAGAAGTTTTCGGATTGAATTCAAAACAGTTCTATTATCATATTCATTACTGTTCTCAGCTATCTGCTGGAACTTTTCACTTATCCCGGATAATCGCTCATCAAGGGTTTAAGTTCTGTTAGGACCTATTTCATGCTCTTGGGTCTGCTATATTTCCATCTCACAACACTCTTCTCACATTGCTGCACGTGTTCAATATGACAGATTTCTACATTTATATAAACAATCCTCTCTGCAGCCCTAGGATATTAATACTCTCGTGCAGCTTCTTCGGTATCTCTCCATTGGCCCCTATCACAATTGGTACTATAGCGACATTCTCCATTTTCCACATACCCCTAATTTCGTCGGCTTACGGTAGGTGTTTATTTCCCGATGTTTGTGGGGAGGGGTACTGCAATAACAATGATGAAGGTAATCTTGTCCTCTCCCTTGGTAATTGCAATGTCAGGTATGTTATTTGGGATGGTGCCATCTGTTATAATTTTTCAGTTCCAATAGTGGCGGATGTTTTCGTCTTGCAAATTGATGATGACTCAACTGAGAATATGGAATCGTTTTCTGTAACCCCATGCGCGTGACTCTCAATGCCTGGTGTACATTTTTTGCCACTCTGTTGTGTCTGTCCAGGTAAGCTTTCGGAGCCAGTCCCGAACATCTAGTGATTATATTGTCCAGATATTCTTCTTTTACTCCACGTATGCGGTACTTGTTGTCATTCATTCTTTCCTTTAGTATCCTTTGTCTATATACTCCATTAGGGATCTTAGATCGTTGAAATAAACCCTTCAGTTTCTACGAACAGATTTCCGTTTCTCAAGTATGTCGTGGATACTGCGGTGTCCATTATATCATTCTCGACGCTTGTGAGGTATCGCCCATGTAGGGGCTTGCTTCTATATTGTCTTTTTGTTTCTTGTATTGTGGATACTCCCTCAGTCACATTGAAATTTTTGTCCGCTAATCTCGGAGGTGTTAAATTCTTGTCTATACTGCATGTAGATGGCTCTCTTTGGTTTTCTCTTGGATGTATTTTCTCAGATTTCTGCTACGTCAAATTTTAAAACTGCAATCTGACGTACCTAGTTGGTCGTCGTCTGTTGACTAACGGTATTTGCCGGCCGACTGACAGTGGAGATGGTCGGGGTTCTAAACTTCTTTGATGTATCAGGGCGCCTGATTTTTTTCTATCCAAATACCAGCTCAAGTACAATGTAACCTTAAATTTACTAAATAAATTACTTAGTGAGACGATAATGAAAAACTCAAATTCAGTTTTATCTTTTAATGACACTAAACGAAGTAGGTTAACTTATATAATATTCAATAGTACAATAACGTAGGGTATGGTATAGCAGACAAATTCAACACTAAAAATAAATGTATCTAACTGGGTATACGCGTCTTACGTAAGTGCTTAAACCCCCAACAAATATCATAGATGTTTTAATTAATTAACAGAATATTTTTATAGAACTTTTAGCAAAATTAAAAATATATATATATATATATATATACATACAGTGGTGAAATTTTTTTTAAGCAAAATATACAATATTTGTAAAAAAAATCAATATATAGATGGCGCAAGAAGGATACAAACTTGCAGGCAGCAGGGCTTCAGGTTCGGCTCAACTTCAGGAATGGGCAACTTCCAGCCTGTCAATTAACCCAAAAAATGGATGGCTCCTCCGCAAAAAAAGAAATTCCAATCCAGCGAGGAGAAATAACATAAGCACGTGTAGACCAGTGGAAAAAAAAGATATTCGTATCAGGGGAGACAAAAAAAAACGTAGGAAAAACTACGAAATCCTAGGCGAAACCGTAGGTGGAAAAAAAACCTCATTTCGGAGGGTTTTCTTAGAAAAAGTTGTTGACCTTGGATGTCCTTGGCCTCGTGTAAATTTGGCAAAAATGGCTTTTACCTATAGATCCTTCCAATGAAGACGATCATTTCCAATACCATAAAAACATGCACTCATCCAAACAAAAATGGATAATCGAAAAATATAACGTTGCGAATATATCCCAGAATGGTGAAATTACTTATTTCAAAAATCGCAAAGAGCACGTGAAATACCAGTTAATAAATTGCCAAGCGTTCATGCGAACTTACACGTGAAAAGTGACAGAATACCGGAAGACAAAACCTAAGCCAAACTATTGTGAAGAAATAAATCTGTGTTACCGATCGTCAGTACGGTTATAGGAATCTACCTATAAACTAATTAAAAGTTATTGGTTGCCTAGCTTATAGGAATTACAGAAATAGAAGCCTAAGTATATGCAACACGCTACACAATAAAATGTATAATGCCATGCCTACACCTAAGTGCAACAGATTCCTTACAATTGCGGGTTTATATAGACAACTATATAATAAATATTACGCGTGACGACGGATAACACGAATTCGTTAGACATTAAATGTAAGAGATAAAGTAATGATTTAGAGATTTTTTTATAATGACGTATACATTTTAAATTGAACTGTAACATTTCTCAGTTGTTCATGATGTCTTATCCAATAACAGATGTATGATTTACCGCGGTAAATTTGAAACGCTCCTCCTAATTTAAAAACAGACTATAGTTCTACCAAAGCATATATGATGGAAATTGGTCAGGAAAAAATGTTTAAGTTTACTTCCACGTCCAATAGAAGTATAGTAACGCAAAAATATATATTTTTCTGTTTAAATAGGCTTAAAATGTCATGAAACGTCGAGATTTTAAATTTGAGCAAAAAAAAAATTCGTCTATCTGTCTGTCTGTCTGTAACTTTTTTTTTGTGCGCACGTTTACTCTGGAACCGTTTATGATATTAACTTGAAATTTGGTACACTTATGTATTGTAACGAGATCTGGAAGTAGATTATATTTTGATCTAATTCCGTTGAAGAGTTCGGGGTAAATGGGGTAAATAAGGGTAAATAGGCAGGTAAGACTCCATAAAATTGCAATTCAGGGCATGTACGAAGAGCTAAGATCTCAAAATTCTTTTTGGCATTAGTTACCACTTCTACCACCCCCACTGCCACTACCACCCTATTGTTTAAGGGAAAAAAATTAAATTGGGATTTAGTGGGTGTAGGGCTTCTAATTTTTTTTTACATTTGTCACCCCCTCTATCGCCCCCACTCTATTATTAAAGGGAATAAAATATTACATTGGGATTTGTTTTGTATAAGACTTGGCTACAAAATCTGGATGTAGAAGTAATGATTCTTGGGCAGCGGTTTTTTAATCCTGTGCTCCACAACCTCAATCCCTGCATTCATTTAGTATAACAGGTTATGTCATCTCATACTAGTACTAAAGGAATAGCCATGTGTTAATTTTAATCAACATCGTTAGTGCAATTATAAAGAGAAAATAATTTAATTCTTTAAACCACACCCCCTGCAATATACCTCCTTGAATTTTCAAGAAACAGCTAGTCTCGCCATCTTATACTGATATTAAGGAAATATGCATATGTCCAATTTAATCAAAATCATTAAAACCGTTTTAGAGAAAGAAAATAATTTAATTATTTTAAATTTACCCCCACAGCCTTCGTCCTGCATTTTAGAGAGTATCTCATACTAGTACTGAGTATGTATTAAATTTGATCAAAACCATTCGAGCCGTTTTTGAGAAAAAAATTATTTTACGTGTCTTTATTGGTTTTCAGGGGTTAACTCCCACCAAATCTGAATTAGGATCGATTTTGAATCTGTATCAATATTGCAGCAAAATCGATCGAGTAGTTTGGGCCCTTGGTGCGACCACAGACCCAAAAACGTGTAAATTCACCAAAAACCTAAAATTGATTATATGTAAAAATAAATCAAATCTCTGTTGATAAGTAACAAGAAAACCAAAGTAAATCGATGTATATGAGGCACGTGACCTTTTCTAAACATTTTCTTTGAGTTTTAATGAATATATTGCACTGAGACTCACTGTGTTTTAAAGTTACACATAGCTAACGACTTGATATGATAAAAATTTTAGCCCCTTTCCTTTCTTTTGTCATCGTTAATTCTGAAATACGCACTTTATTGTTAATTGAAGTAAAATTGGTAAAATCAACAAAACAAGTCTCTCCACATTAAGTGGCTTTATGCTTTCTAGTCGTAAAACAAATTGCCACTTCCCTGCACTATTCGATCGAATACGGGCACATATGAACTGAATGCTAAATTGGCCGAACTCACAGCAGCTAAACTGATCAGAGCCTAATGAACCCACAATTGGTTGTCCATTATTTCACATGCCGTGTGATCCGTGACGTTAATGAGAATAGTATGCACATGAATCAATATAAAATACGTTTTCGATTCAAACTAGCGTCATGGTGCCGATAAATTATCGACCTTTAACTCTTGATTTTTCTCACTTGAGCGTGGCAAATTCTTCCAATTAATTACTCTTGAGATTTAAAGATTAAAGCTAGAATAAAGGAAATATTGGTATTACTTACTCTTTCTCTCCTAATATAGTAAATTGAGATTTACCTTATCTAATAATGATAATAATAAAAATATAATAACGTTTATCAATTCAACAAAATCAAGAATTATATAAATAAATGAAAAAATGTATAGTTAATTATATAGCGAGGTACCGTCATCGAATTAAGCGCTGAGACCTCGATCGGCGAAGTTAAGCAGCGTTGGTCGAGTCCGTCACTTGGATGGGTGAACGGCATCTTGTTGTAGGGTATGTCCCCTACAAGTCAAAATTAAAAAACAAAAAATTCCAAAAAAAACATCAAAAAATCAAATAATCTCATGCCACCTGGCAAACTATATAAAAAAAGTCAATCAGACACCGTTAGCATCGAAAAACCACATTTCAACAAAAAAATCTGAGAAAATTAGCCAACCATCGATAATTCACAAATAGCCCAAATTCACCAAAATCTAACGTCAAACATTCATTTGCACTCATCCGTAACCAATTCATCACAAAAAAACGTCACTCAAAAATACATCCTCCGGATATTCATCAACTTAGTCGAATTCTCCATCCAAACCCAAATTTTCATCATCGCACTTCGACACGTCCCTTTTTTATAAGCAATTCCCCTTTTCAAAAAATTCGAACTTCTTGACCACCCCTCGTATACGTAACTACCTTTAAAATTAACCGTCGAGCCCGTTTCCCACGTTCTTAAAACCATTTCGTAATTTTTCTATTCTTACTTTTCGATCAACCCCTGTATATGTCAAATCACGTTCCGTGCCTCGAGTCTCAAAAGTCCAAATATCGTTTCACCAAAATTCCCCAATCCAATTGCTATTATAAACTTTCCCCCATTTTCGATAACCCCTGTATAATAGCATACAAGCATACTATACCTGCACTCAGCTCGATTCGTAACCGTATTGAACCTTTTTAATATCTTATCTTAATATCGTACGCACCAATTGGAAACCTTTTAACAGCATTACAGCTTGTTAACATCGGACCTCCGTTGATACCTTACGGGGTCGAGCCAGATTTCACACATAAAACTTCGAATAACTTCTAAACAAAAATAGATCCGACTTTCAATCAAATTTTAATAAATTCCCCTTTGCATCGCCGATTTTTCCATATAAATTTTATTTTCAAAATACAAAAATTTCAAGTATTGCGCAACATGTCGCAATCGATGACTCATCCTTGCCCGCACGGAGCGATTTCAAGCCTTTCCAGCTCTCCGCGAGACTCGACGGGGCGAGAAAAACGAAACTTTCTTGAATTAGTATAAATACCGGTGCATCGCGAGCCGAAGTTAAGTTCAGTTTTGACAGTGACTCTTGTGTTAAGTATTCGCAACACTAGTGGAAATTATAAGTTTCAAAGTTAATCTTTGTGTAATAGCTGTTGACGCTGGGTCCGGTTACTATTTAACTTACGTTGTAGATACCCGCTTGGCTAGGTTTCTTATTCCCAGTTCCCTGCAATCTTTTCGTGACGAGCTGTTCGATTCTAGCTTCCCAGGCCGAAACCTGGTTAAAAAGAGTTAGTTTTTAAGATCTCGCCTTAAGTGGCTCCTTTCATTTTAGTTTTAATACTTCGCCTTAAGTGGCCCCCTTTTTCAATTTTTTCCCTTCGCCTAAGAGGCTTATTCGTAAAGTGAATTTTTTCAGATTTTTTAAAATACATTTTAAGCACAACCTAAGACAGAATTTCTGTTGTCGATTAGTTTCTACATCAAAAAGAAACTGTAAAATAAATTAAATTCTATCCAACTCTGTTCAATAACTTTCAATAAATATTTTTGTATTTCCTTTAAACCAACGTGCCGTTGACCCTACAATAGCTATATAATAATCAAACCAGTGCTAATTTAAATAAAGTGATAAACCATAGTGCAAACTACAATGTACAGGGTGTAGCATTCGACCCGAATCAGCACTTACAAAAATCAACCCTGAGACTCAACCCATCGAAAATAAGTGCAGGGACGCCTCTGGGGTCTCAGCTCTAAACCCCCACACTACCAATTTTTATTTTCACCGAACCAGAGGTGTAACCGTGTTCAATGTCATTTCGCCGTCCTGGTTGAGTGGAAGAGTAGCTATAGCTAAACTCCGCCAGGACGTAAATATAAACAAGCATTAAAAAAAAAAAAAAAACTATAAAAATTGTCCAATGAGGTCGCAGTTTAGTTAGTTAAAATGATTAGAAACGTAGATTTCAAGAAGTGCGACGAAACTCATCGACCATTGAAACAGAACAGAAGATTACAAAATGCATCAATTCCATTGAACTTCCAGTTTACCCGTGGTTTGAACACGCACTCGCCTCTCAGGTTTTGAAAAAATTAAAATTGTTTCAGAGAAAATCGAAGCTGAGACTCCTGAGGCAGTGGATGCACTGAAAATTCGAAGTTCAGGGGGGGGGGTTCCTCGAAGACTGCTGGACAGGGTCTAGACTACACCCTGTGCATAAAAATAACGACACTTGCTTTAAAAACAATTTACAAATTTTATTTCGGTACGAGAACAAAGTTTCGAACGTAATTTATTTTATTTTTCTTTTTTACAATAATATTTTTTGAAGGTAACCTTTCGACATAAAATTTCGACTAGAAAGTTATTTAATTATTTTTTAAATTATTTATTTTAATTCTGGAAAACTTTATATAAGTTAATTTAGCACGAAGGCCGGTATATTTTTAATTTAATTTAAAATTGAAAACAATATTTTACAAGGGTTAATCTTGGAAGTAGCGCGGGCACTGTATACAAAATCTAAATCTAAAACTAACTTGCTTCGAGCTCGTGGAGCTCGGCTATTTATACCATTCAGAAATATTGCGTTTGGCGCGCCCCGTGTAGTCCAGCATCCCGTTTTAATAGAGCTGGATACGGCACAGTGTAGTCTGGATCGGCTCGGTTACATAAGATTACACAACATTGCGCAACCTTTTGCTAAAGTTTAAAATTTTGAAATAAAAGTTACATGGAAAAATCGGTCTTGAGAAGGTGAATTTTTTGGCATAAAAAGAATTTTGATATCGACATTAGTTTGGAAGTTATTGAGATTTTATTGATATGAAATTGAACGTTTTCGAATTGACCCCGTAAAGTCGTAACGAAGGTCCGATGTTTACGAGTTGGGAAGCTATTAAAAAGGTGCGATAGGCGGGCTGTGTCTGGAAATAAGATAAGATAACGGGTTAAAGATAATGTCGACATGGAATGTGATATACGAGGGGTGACTGAAAAATAAGAAAATTTAAGGTAGAAGCGGGCGGTATGATTTGACGAATTTGATGGGAGTGTGGTATCGAGAAGTACGGAGAGTAAGTTGAGGTATACAGGGGGTGGTCGAAAAGCGCTGAAATTAAAAACGTAATATCTGGTTACGGAATGGTAACGAATCGAGATAGCATATCGTGTATATGAGTTTAAAAGGTGATTTTGATGAGGTTTATGATTATATGGGGCGGATATTTTTAAGATTGTTTTTTGGATGACTTTGAGTTCCGAAAGGGCGAATTCGGGTGTTTGGTGTTGTTCGACGATGAATTATGGGTTATGTATGCATTTTTTCAGAATTATTTTAGAAAGATTGTCTATTTTTGTTAATTTGAGTATCGTAACGACTTTTTTTATCGCTTTTGACATGGCGTACGATGCTTTTGTTTTTTTTTAATTTTTAGAAATTTTTATATTTTTTATAGGGCTGATAACAGGTTCCAATTAGATTCTTGTAAACTTAGACATGATAATTCAAGTGTGCTTGGAACCTGGAGAGTAGTTGTTGGTCCTTATAGTAAAATAAGGACTTTATAGAGGAATTTGCGAATGAAATACTATGTTTTAGATATGATAGTTGTTTATCCGTCAAAAAATAAATTACAACTTTTAGACAACACACAGGATAAAACTAAATTAAACAAAAGGTCCTAGAAAGGTACATTTTGAATATTATTGTTTCTAATCAAAACATCGTTAAAAACTAAAACCAAAAACCAAAGTGCATTGTATTATACATTTTCCTGTAGGTAATAAAACACTGTAATGCTAAAATTTAAAAGATAGTGATTCCCATTCAAAATTTATTGACATTTTAAACAATATCTAAAATGTATTCCATTTTATGACAAATTAAAAATTTGGCAAATTCAATTAAAAACCAATAAGAACACATTTTGTTTAATGTTTGTTTGTTATCGTAACAAGTTGTCCGGCATCAATTTCAATAATAACTCCAGACTGCGATCATATTGCATTTAGAAAAAATGGCAACATGTGATGTCGTTAAACAGGGAATTCTAATCTATATACAACTGTATAAGAAAATATACAGGGTTTCATTTAAAATTCTTGATTTAGACCAATATCTGGAAAAACCGGAAGTAGTATTCATTTGTTATTTTAATGTAAAATATTAGCATCAATAAGCAATACCTACAAACCAATTTCAAGCCTTTACCTTAAAAACAATTAACTGGCGCTTTGTAAAATGAATCCGTTGTCATTCGGTATACTGATGTTACGCAAATCTAAATCTAGAATCCTTATTAGAAAAATTGTTTCTAACATGCAAGCTGACTAAAGAAAATTGCGCACTCAAGGCCTTTGCAGTATCTCCAAATATTTTTCGAATGAATTTAATTTTCCCTAAGTGTTATCGTATTTAACAGCAAATAATAAAGCATAAAATCTAAATTTTTTTATTTTTCTCTTCGCATTATATTAAGATTCATCCTAGTAAACACTGTACTACAAATTTCGATAATACATATTATGTTATCGACATAGATATTAATGAAGTTAATCAAATTTCGAATGAATTTGAGTTTGGTAATGCAGGAAATTTGATAATCACGGAAGATGTATTAATATAAGTTTATTTTGTAACGTTCCTGTAGTAGGTACTAATAAAATGTCAAGTTTTGATCTGTGTTTAGATCTTAAAAGTGAGCAAAATGGAAAGGACACAATAAGGTAATTTGGAATCCCGAGGGACTCGGACTTTGATAAATTGTACCTAAACGCTTGACCTAAAAGCTTGCATTTAATCTCTAAACTGTAAACTGTAAGGTTTGAGTTTTATGTATTATTATATTACCTACAATATATCATATTATATTCCCTTGATAAAAGTTAATATTTGCCAAATAATTCGTTAGTGTAGTTGTAAAGGAAAAGAAATCAGTTCCAAAAGGGTTATATGAGTATTGATTGATTCAGTATGACAAAGATCCAAACGAAAAAAATTAGAAAAGAATAATGTTTTTTATACACATACAAAATTATATTTTCAAAGCACAACACAAGTGTTTTTTTTTTAATTTTGTTATTTATTCTTGTTTAATAATCAGCTTTATTGCTATAAGCTGCAACATTATAATATGTCTTTATAAGAATATTCAAATCCATGATTCCGGAGAAGCGTGTAAAATTGTAAAAATCTGATCATAACATTAAAAAATCTATGAAACTTTTAAAAAATGTGAAACTGTCTGTTTTGAAAAAGACTCTTTTCTAACTGAATTAAAAAAGAAGTACTATTAACTTGCTTTTTTAGACGTGTGATACACATATATTTCGAGATTTCCAAGAAATATAGATCAAAACTATAACGACTCCTTTGAAGCTTTTAAACGTACAATTACAAAATATGAAATTAAAAACGTTATCCTGGAATAACTGTTAATACGTCTCATTAACAAAAAAAGAGAGAAATTTTGCCGTAAATTTCATAGGTGTGCCGCTAAAAGGAATTGGCGGCATTTATAAAAAAATTAAAAATACCTCATTTAACGATTTAAAAAAAACAATATTAACCAAAATGACTGAAATTTGTAGCTTTTCGAATTTATTGAAGTTCCGAAAAAATGCAAAATGTTAAGTTTCTAAAAACTTGATTTTATCAGACTTGTTTATAGTGCACAACGACTAAAAATAACGTCAATCACGGTCCAAATAAATGCCAGACAAAAATCGTTTTTTTATGTTTCTTACTACAAATTTAAAAGTTAAGTACATAGATTTGCCCATATATTGCGTTTTCATGTAATTGTATAAACATGTTTCAAAAATATTTATATTTAAATTATTAAATTTTAATTTATTATTTATATATATTTATTAAATTATTAAATATTATATTTAAATTATTCTTCCACTGCAAAACTACATACTATTTATTCTTCGACATTTATCGAAAAAGTGAGGTTTTCGAGATTTATTCAATTTTATGCACTTGTCCGGAATCGCGGAAAAGTGGGTGAAAAATGTATGAATTTTCTTTATTTTTTTGTAGAAACGTCGATCTATTAACTTTTTGTTCTGTGATATTTTTGATAAGTGCATAGCTATCGATATATCATCAATTTTTAATTTATATTCAATACTCAAAGTAGTTATTTGAGCATCCCCATCTGTGCTGTTGGAACTTGAAATATATTAATCTGGCTTACTATAATAAGGCTAGGTTAAGGATAATGTGGGAATAATCCTTCAGATTCATTACGATGCTCGAACTAGTAACTTGTTCTGTGTAACTTATTATTGAAATGTTAATTTTGTGAACTTCAAGTTTTAGTTTGGTTTTTGAAAAACGCGTCTTCCATGTTTGAAGAGCTAACTAATTGGATTTGAAGTATCAAATAAAATATGCTCCATGCCCTTAGGAAGAATTTCATAGGAACTGTTTAATATTTCTTTGTATTCAATCACTCCTTAAAGCTTGCACCTAAAGGCCACACCTAAAACTATATCAAATTTCACAGACTTGGCACAAAGTGACCGATTCTTCTGAATTTTCAATAATTCCTGCTCCGCTATAAGAAATTATTTACAGTTTATTTTTACATTCGCTTTACTTTAAATGCAAATTAATAGACAAAACTTTGTTAATAAAGTTACTTTACTTGATTAAAATGGTCTGTTAATTTATATAACAAGGCTTTTATATTATAATGCGGATGTCAAATAGTTTAAAGCAACTAATCGAGTCTGTCTTCCAACAAAACTTATAGAAACATTTTGCTAACTTTCCTTACTTGGCATGATACTTTATAATTGGTTGTCAATGGAGAATGCAACTGAAGATATTTTTCGTTTTATAATATAATTACATAACAATTATTGTGGTGAAGAGTTTAAATTGGGAGAACAATCTACACTAGTAACTTTATTTATGTTAAAATTAAAACACAGTAAATATTGATTTCATTCGCAATGGTTTTATACGGAAACATAATTCTAAAACTATATTGATTAGCGAAAATCATAGCAATCGAATCGTAATGATTTACATGCATTTTGTATATCTTCAAGAACAAGGAGAGGCCTATGCATAGGGGTATACAAGAAAAGGCGATAAATAAGAAATAAGTGTATTCCCTGCAATAATTTACAGAGTGAATACTTACATCCCCGAAAGAAAGCAAAATTTGTATAGTTTAATAGCTTTTATTCATAGACTTGTCTTAAATTCAGTAATGTCAATATTACAACCAATCCGCGATTTCGGATAAGAAAAGTAAGCATCCATATCAATTGCCTGGATATAAATATGTTCGACAAAACATACTTACTAGTCGCATCGGAGGAGTCGGTGTGTAGATAAAAAAAATGGTTTTTACAATTGATTTATCAAATTTTGAAATTTTATTTATAATAATAATAATGAATTATTACCAGCTCTCCTCTGTGAGGGTCGGAGCCACAGAGTAGGGTGACAAAGGCAAGTATTCAGTCATCTGAATTTTGATTGTGGCGTGGAATAGTAAGCAGATTCTTTCTGCGAATGTTAATATTTGTCATGGAGATAGGATGGAGTTTTATACTTAATGATTTTATAGAAAAAACATGTCATGTGTATCTTATGAGCATTATACATATTAAGCCATTTAGCGTCCTTAAGTTTATGAGATATATGTTGTCTTGATCTAATACCAAAAATTAGCCGCAAGCATGAATTTTGAACTCTTTGTATCCGTCTGGTGTCGATACTATCAAGACAAGGCCCATAAACACTGTCACAACGATTAAAATGTGATAGTACCAGAGAGTCGCATAACAGGGTTTTAGTTTCCTTCCCCAAATAGTGTCTATGGCAATATATCATTTTTAAAGAGGTGTAAGCTTTTTTTAACATGTAAGTTACATGGCTCTTAAAACGCAAGTCAGAGTCAATCACGAGTCCAAGACTTTTAGTGCTGTCACAGTATGGTACTAATGAATCACAAATTTTAAACTGAGCCTCAGCCCTAACGGAATTAGCAAAATTCTTATTTCCAAACAAAATAACTAATGACTTACTAGGATTGATTTTTAGAAGGTGATAATTGGAAATATTATAGAGGATATTTAAATCGTTATTAATCATATTACTGGCATATTCTAAATCCTCAGGCTTAAACGAACAGTGTAATTGCGTATCATCCGCATATAGATGATAATTACAAAATTGTAAGGATCCATGAAAGCAGGAAGCCTATATGGTGAATAAAATTGGACCTAAAATGCTGCCTTGCGGCACACCGGATATATTTATTGGCTGCATTGCAAATATTAAAAAAACTTTACATTGGCCACTTATCGTGAACCCCCCTCTAATATTCACGAATGTCTTAAGCAAACCTTATCAGTACATCAGTCATATCATTCTGTCACATAATTTTTGTGACAGATTTTAACATTTATATGTCTAAAAAATCATGGGACAGTGATAATTTTAAATTTGTAAATTATTATGCCGTTAACCAGAATTTACCAAAATTAAGGTACGTCAACAATGAAGAATCAAAAATGGACACTACTTCAAGTAAAAGTACTATACATTATACTTCAATTACATTTTATTACTTGTACCTACCCGAAGAAATGAGTATTTGGTATTTGATACTTACAAATATTTTAGAATAGTATTTAGTACTTGTTAAACGAAATTACTGTACATAAAGTACTTTATAATATACTTCGAGTACTTAAAGTACTTGATCACTACTCCAAGCACTTTAGATGCAAGTAGGTTTATAGTCGAGTTGGAACCTGCAGAGACTGACAAGAGCAGTTATTCTTTATTGCTAAAAGGAGCATTTGCCATTAATAATAATAATGAATCGTCTTTATTTCTATTAAATAGCACATTTACATAGATATACGGTGGTTCTTTTATATTATGGGCAGTCAGAAGGCGAAGTTTAGCCATGGCCACTCCTACACTTAACCCTCTGATTAACCCTGGGATAACATTTTTACAAAATAAAAAATGTAATTATAAAAATACAGGCATAAAAAATATACAAAAAGCAATATTGATTTTATTCGTTTCCAATATAACGTACAGTACGTTCACTGCTAATGCAGAAGACATGGTTTAATTTATTTTTTAAAGACAGGCTTAATTTTTTTAAATCTACAGGAATTTTGTTATAATAGAAAACAGCATTGTAGGTAAAACTTCTTTAAAATAAAGCTGTCGAATGATGAGGCATAGTGGCCTTATTTTTTTTTATTAATATTAACAGAACATATATGAGATCGCTGTGTAAGTTTATCAACAATATTACGACTCTTGAGAATTAACATTTTATGCACAAAAATATTAAGGTGCGATATTTCTCTATTTACCATATTTAATCCTATGAACACATTAACTTTTTGCGAAAGCTGAGCTAACAACGGCAGCATGTTTCCACCTATGTTAATATTGATATTTGGTTATAGTAATTCTTGGATGTAAATATCATGACTTTAGATTTAGTAGAGTTTAATTTCAAGTTGTGCTGTTGACTCTTGTTGAAAATAATATTTAATTCGCCATTGATGACAGTCAGTGCTCGATTAAATTCATTTAATATAAAACTAACATAAGCTCGTATGATACAATTGGTGACTGAATTTAAAATATGAGCAGTATATATTATGAAAAATAATGGTCCAAGGGTGGACCCTTGAGCTACACCAGATGAAATATCCACAAAATCAGAGCATGAATTATTAATTTAAATTTTCTGCTTTCTATTGGAAATGTATGATTCTATGAAACATAGAGCATTAGTAGATAAACCATAATATTTTAATTTTGAGACTAGCAATTGGTGGTTGATAGTGTCAAAAGCCTTGGAAAAATCAAGCAATACCAGCACACTAATCAATTTTTATCAGATAGTGTAATGATGGCATCAATTACTACAGCTAGTGTATTAGACAACATAGTGTGAGGATAATAAACATGTAGTCATATATTAAGAGTGTTATATGTATTATGAGTTAACGTGTTCAGGTAAGTTAGAACTTATAATTTATATAAGATTAATATAAGTACCTTTATTTCTTATTATAACTTGGTTATCAGAAAGGTATATTTATTGCTTTTTATTATTAATTAAAAAACAGTAACTTTATACAAAATAATATTAAAATTATTTATTTACTATTCAATGTTCTACTTATTACATTTATTAATCAGACTCAGCAGGATTTTTACAAAAACCTGTATCATTTTTTATGTATACTCTAAATATAAAAAAATATGTCAGTGTACAGAAATATTTACACATAAATATTAATTTAGACAAAAATAAAAGTACTTGAAGTAGTTAAATAAATGTAATTGTAAGTGTTTTATTTTTAAACAGCACTTGATACTTGATACAACAAGAAAATACTTGAGGTATTTAAATGTACTTGTTAGAATTAAGCGATTAATTGAAGTAGTGCTTACATCCAAAATTGCAAGTACTACCTTGAAGTACTTGATATTTTAAGTATTCTGCGTTTTGAAAAGTAATTGGTACTTGACGCAACAAGTATCCCAACTAACTATTTGGTACTTCATACTTGAAGTAGTTTAAATCAGTACTTTGCCCATCTTTGTGAATAATACTATTGAAATATTATAATCTAATATTCAGTTCCCATTCCCAGTTTCCATAATATATCTGATCAAGACAATATGAAATCTTTCGAGGAAAATTCAGTAAGCTGGGATTCAAAGTATCATGTTATAGATGTAAACAAGAAGGTAAATGTTTTCAATATTAATGTTTTGGATTTTATAAATAAATACGCTCAGCTACTTTATGAGTGTTTTCGTGTTTTGAACCAATATTTAGATATCTTTGTATCGACACACAGAAGTACCTGTTTGCGTACACAAACCTTGATTCACTTTCCATTCTGTATCTGCAGCCACAGTATACTCTCGGTGTGATATCTTTTAGTAACGAGTACTTTATTATAGATTTACTGTATTCGCTTATACTACGTAATCATCCATTGAAGATGTATTTTCTTATTGTAAAATTATTTTTAATAGATAAACACCGCACTTATGTATTTACATTTTTTTAAGTTAACTTTAGCAGTTAGTGTGCTCGTGTATTATTTTTATTATTTCTCTATTATGTTAGTATTACAATTCTGTCAACGAAATTTTATATTATTTTGATAGTTCACTTTATATCTAATTGGAATATCAGTTAATAGACAATATTAATTTATAGTTCAAATGTGCTTTTAGAGGGCGGAATATTAAACATAATAATTTTAGTCGCAAACTCCTCTATAAAATCCTTATTTTACTATAAGGAACGTAACCAGACTGCAACCAACAGCTACTCTTCGGGCTATGTGCCCCGCTGAGCGCTGAATTACAAGTTTGCAAGTCTGGCGCATTAAGTGTAGTAATTGCATATTACCATCAAAACGCTAATACTTCGATTGCAACAAATACTAGCCGAAAGACTGATCCTACTTAAAGGAGCACTCTTGCCAGGCGTCACACACCACTTGCAGACTGCAGTATCGAGCTGTTGGCTCTCGTCAGTGCAAGGTAGGCATGTGACGACCGGCACCAGTATCCTTTGACTATTTGGTATATCCCGGTATTTTTACAATAGCGACATGTAAAATAGTCAGCAGACACCATCTAGCGGTCCAGTGTCTGTTGCAATCGAAAAATAAATAGCCTAACTGAGCTTAGCATAGTTCAAATGTGCTTTTAGAGGGCGGAATATTAAACATAATAATTTTAGTCGCAAACTCCTCTATAAAATCCTTATTTTACTATAAGGAACGTAACCAGACTGCAACCAACAGCTACTCTCCGGGCTATGTGCCCCGCTGAGCGCTGAATTACAAGTTTGCAAGTCTGGCGCATTAAGTGTAGTAATTGCATATTACCATCAAAACGCTAATACTTCGATTGCAACAAATACTAGCCGAAAGACTGATCCTACTTAAAGGAGCACTCTTGCCAGCCGTCACACACCACTTGCAGACTGCAGTATCGAGCTGTTGGCTCTCGTCAGTGCAAGGTAGGCATGTGACGACCGGCACCAGTATCCTTTGACTATTTGGTATATCCCGGTATTTTTACAATAGCGACATGTAAAATAGTCAGCAGACACCATCTAGCGGTCCAGTGTCTGTTGCAATCGAAAAATAAATAGCCTAACTGAGCTTAGCATAGTTCAAATGTGCTTTTAGAGGGCGGAATATTAAACATAATATTTTTAATCGCAAACTCCTCTATAAAATCCTTATTTTATTATAAGGAACGTAACAAGACTGAAACCAACAGCTATTCTCCGGGCTATGTGCCCCGCCGAGCGCTGAATTACAAATTACAAGTCTAGTGCGTTAAGTGTAATAATTGCATATTACCATCAAAACGCTAATGCCTCGATTGCAACAAACACCAGCCGAAAGCACATTTGAACTACACTAAGCCCAGTCAGGCTATTTATTTTTTGATTGCAACAGACACTGAACCGCTAGATGGCACCTGCTGACTATTTTACATGTCGCTATTGTAAAAATACCGGGATGTACCAAATAGTCAAAGGATACTCTTGCCGGTCGTCACATGCCTACCTTGCACTGACGAGAGCCAACAGCTCGATACTGCAGTATGCAAGTGGTGTGTGACGACTGGCAAGAGAGCTTCTTTAAGTAGGATCAGTCTTTCGGCTGGTGTTTGTTGCAATCGAAGCATTATCATTTTGATGGTAATATGCAATTATTACACTTAACGCGCCAGACTTGTAACTTGTAACTCAGCGCTCGGCGGGGCACATAGCTCAGGGAATAGCTGTTGGTTGCAGCCTGGTTACGTTCCTTATAGTAAAATAAGGATTTTATAGAGGAGTTTGCGACTAAAAATATTATGTTTAATATTAATTTATGTCTCTAATTTTATTTGTATTTTTATTGGGAAAAATCGCAATCAATTTCACAGCATCAACTTTTGTAACTTTAATTGGGATAAAACGTTTACCTTATGGTTGACCAATTTACCCACGTGATGTACACGTGATGTAATGGATCATTATTATTTGATAAATCTGATAGTCATCAGTATTGCATTAATAACACCTCACTGACATCCGACAACGTAAATAATAAATCGTATGGCGTAAATAATAAGTCGCATCGTAAATAATACATCTTAGATATACTTTGGCAGGAACCGTGCTTGTTCACGGATTCATGAGGTGGGATATTGTTGAAGGAATCATAGAATCATTAGAAGCTCAACTTCAACTCAGATAAGGGCGGTGTGAGTATCTATTGTGCATTGTTGCTGAATATCTCTGCTATTATTGTCTACAAATTCTTATTTTTAAGATTAGCGTTGATATTTAACGTTATCATTTGCTTTGTAATAACAATTATACTTTATCGTTTGATTATCTGAGGTTTTAGCACCTTTCTTTTGTTGCTTCCATTTATAAAGCAAATAAATTGGCTATATTTTTATCTTAAATTTTATGTTTTATCCTTATTGACACTATTCTTAACCACCTTTTCAGTTTTACTCCTAAGGTTTATTTGCGATTCGAAAGATTTTGTTTATACATTTTTGTAGGTGTCTATCTTCATCTTTTTAAATATCGCCTTGCTCTAAAATGTGGGATTTTACGGGGTACCGTGAAAAGTGTAAGTCTCTAGCTCTGTCTTACTTTAGAAACAAAATAAAATCGAACCTATGCCTGCCATACTGGATCGGCTTGCACCAGACCAAGTTTTATTTTATACTGAACTTTTATATCCACTGATGTGAGAGAAGATTTGCTACAGTACAAGTTGTGTTTCATTCCATTATGACCAATTTTTTTTTCCGCAGGAACGAAAATAATCCTATGCCATTTCGGTTCTTGGTTTCCTCTATTCTAAATTATAACTCTGGTACCTAACGGATGCTGAATAATTCGAAAAAATGCTCTGCACTTCTAAATTGAGCATAGATGTCTTGTCTTTAGCAGGTTGGATAAAATATGTAAAGTTACATCAGGTCCGCCATTCCAACCGACCTGTTAATATTCCAAAATATATTTTGTTTATGCATAATGTAAATACATTATGAAGTTCTCTGGATCGCAAATGGAACAGCTATGTTTTCGGGTACCTCGTATAGAAAGTAGAAATCGTGAAACTTTTTATCTCGTTACCCCTCGGACTAAAATATTAAAAACTTCACCCATATATTTTATGTGTAAAAATTATAATGAGCTTGATATATTTAATTGTAGCCTTGCCTCGATAAAAAAATCTATTATCTGTGTAACATGAATATTAGTGTATGATAAGCTTAATACTATTTGTATAATAATTATCTTTTCTCTGTCTTTCTCTCCTATTCTGTTTTCTATAGCTCTACATTCTGTTTATTGTATTATATTCTACTGATCCGTAGTATATTTGTACCTTATATACATTATTATTGTAATTGTTCCCACGCTGTAACTGGTTACCTGTTGGGTGGTTGTATCTAATAAATAAATAAATGAAAAATGACAAAGATAAGGATTAGTATAAATACTAACATGAAAATTCCATATTAGTTACATCTATTTAAACTGAAGATTGAGTTGTTATTTCGTTATTGAAGCGAGGAGCTTCAAGTTCTAGTCCATAACTCTAACGAAAAGAATATTTTAATGTTTATTAATCTACTAGGAACTAACCTGCCTTATATGGTCTTTAAGCTATAATTTAAAAAGCACATAAATAATTAGAAATATTACTATAACCTATAAATCTGAACTATAGTTTGTCGATCCCATCTGAGTGATATGTCGGTAAGATAACCTGAAACGGCTTTACTAATGCACAGTTTGTAACATGTTATGGCACCACTGGCTCGGTTCTTGATGTTGGTGACTGCGACGCAAAAAAGAAAATCTAGCTTGTTATCTCAAGACGTACTGTGCCCAGTGCTTCACAAAATTAACTATTAGAGCCTGTCATTTCTTTCTCCTAGCGTGGTAATAAAATAAAGCAATTAATCTCTATGAAGAAGAAACATACCATATTCACAAACTATTGGTTTATGATACATGTAATGTAAGATCTATATGTTTATAGGTTAGAATTATTGCCCAAAGTTTAAATAGTCGATATTATTATGTAATTTAATACCAAAATTGATGACATAAATGATTCTACTCAGTTATTCAACCTTAATCCATAGGGGGTGATTTTTAGTTTAAGATAATTGCATTTATATGTTTAAAAATCGGCAGCTACTGGAAGCGGCTGGAACCTCCCCACTCGGTGGATCTTTGAAGCCGAAAAGAGCATTAAATTGTGTAACAAAACGGCACTAAACGTAATCCGATCTCATCCAAAACCTTTTCAGATCTTCTGGGGCACTAAAAAACCCTCAACTTAATGAATTTACAATCATCTATGCGAGTTATTACCTACATTATCGCTCGTTGAATAATATGCTATTAGGATATTAACAACTTTAACATCACTTGAATGACTAAGAAAGTCTAGTTATCCTAAATACTACAGATTTGTAAAGCAACAAACTGAAAATTGGTAAAGTGATAATCTCTAATAAATTCACCAACGAAGGTACAGAAAGCATATGATATTGATATTGTTACATCTACCTTTAAAGTTTGTGACAATCCACTAAAAGTTACAAATGTGCCGAAATCTTATTAACATGACATGACACCAACGTTATCGGATGACAAACGATGACAATGACAATCATCAAAATTTGCTTATTGCAATCCGATCGCTCGCGGCTGTCTTTGTTAAATCAAACATTAGTATTTCAGTAATTTTACTAGATTTTAGAGGAATATTTGTAGTTTAATTCTTCGATTTGTCTGTATATATATATAAAAACGGCACTAAACGTAATCCGCTCTGCTTCTAGAGCAGTGAAGAAACCCTCACACATGAATTGACACGTGATGTGACGAGTTTCTCGATGTAACCGCTACGCGCATTGATCATGTCATGCGAAATGCGATCTATGCCATATTTGCTTTGTTTTTAATTTTTTTCACGGAAACCAAATCGAAAGGGTGGAAGTGTGATATATCGTTGAAATCAGAATTTTAACTGCTTTTCAATGGTTCCATTGTAAATTGAAAGTAAATATAAAATAAACAACTTGTTGCGTCAAAATGGCACTAAACGTAATCCGATCTCAACCAAAACCTTTTCAGATCTTCTGGGACACTAAAGAAACGCACACGCAAAGTTTCATTCAAATCCGTTCAGTAGTTTCGGCGCTATCGTGCTAACACACATACACACATACACACACACGGACATTTTTCAAAAACCACTTTTTTGGGTTCCTAGGACCTCAAAACGTAAAGATTTGATGTTATCTCAATTTTCGTTTTTGAACCAATTTTAGTAACCTCTCACAATTTTATTGTGGAGAGGTTAAAATATCCTTCGTAAAGCTAGCTTCGGCGCTTACATTTGATGTTGGTAATTTTTTAAGATTAATTGTAAACGTGACATTTATACTACGTGAAATTAAATACAATATACCGTCTGTATCTGTCAACCAAATATCTCTCTTAATATCTATTGTAGAAGAATAAAGAGAGTTATTCCATTTTTGTGAGCTAATTTCAGTAAAAAAAAATTTGAAATCCATAGTGAGACCCGAAAGTTTTGTGTCATGTTTTACATCGTTGGAAAGAGACAAAATAAACGGAATTAATGGGGTCATAGCCTACATTGAGATTTGTCTTTTCATTTTTGCACAAGAGCGTATGCCATAGCCAACTGCGTTTTTCGAAATTCTTAATACTTATTGTCTTTGCCGTCAACTTTCATCTCTTTAACTTTTTTCGTATCTCCTCAAATAAGGAAGCTATAACCGTTTGTGGTTTTCCTATTTTGCAGGTTTTTTTAAATATATCCCACAAAGTAGGCTATGTAGCCCAGTAGCCAGGTGGTTTTTTCTCCGAATAAGTGAGGAAGTTTTGATTTTTGGGAATTGATAGATTTTAGTGTCCTATTTAGCATACTAGATTTGCCCCTTCGTATCTTTGCCACGCACGCAGCCATATTGCCAAGATGGCGCCCAAAACATTTTCTTTCAAAATATCTCGCTTCCGATACCTCCTAGTGCCGAAATAGTTATTATAGATATTAAAAAAAGGAAATTTTCTATAAGAAACGTCCTATGCATATTTCTCATAAGTTTGATAGTTTAGGCGCTACAAGCGATTCATTGCAGGCATGTATGTTATCGCTTGTATTTATTTACTACTTTTGTGCATATACATTAGCTTTTATTTGATTCTATATTAGTTTTCATGGATAGGTTTGATGCTACTACTTTGATATTCATATCCACAGCGCCTTTTAGGTGGAACTTTATTTTTTTATTTATTTATGTCCGGTATATTGTTGTAATTTGCGTCTGTATTATTGCTGCATATAGAAACGTACTAAATAGGAAAGTCCAACCGTTCAAACATTTCTGTACATTTGTTGCGTTGTTTAGGACACCTTTCGAGCATCTATTTCATTGACTGGGGGCAGTTGAACCATGAACCGGCTGGCGGCTGAAGATGGAATGTAAAAAATCACCAAATTTACTTTGTATAAAGCGTCTTCGCCACTTGCAGATGCGAATATTCCACCTGGAGCAATCGTTAATGTCATTGATGGTGGTTATCTGCTGCATAAAGTGGTTTGGAATCGGAACGACAGCTTTTTCGCGATATGCGCATCTAATGTTCAGTTCGTACGAAAGCATTACTCGCAAAATTCGATCATAGTCTTCGATGGATATCCCGAAAATGCGACAAATAAGAGTACAAAGACCGCGGAACCGCTACGCAGATCCAGGCATAAAATGGCAGCAGAAGTCCTATTTGATGAATTCATGATCCCGATAATGGTACAAAGCAAATTCCTGTCAAAGGAGACAAACAAACGGCGCTTCATCTATATGCTGGAAAATAATTTTGAAGAAGCCAACTTCATTGTTAAACAGGCTGCGGAAGATGCAGACACACGTATCGTAAATACGGTAATAGAATTATCGTCCGCATACGCTTCGGGAATTATTGTTGGAGAAGATGTTGACCTTCTTCTTCTCCTAACAACACTGGGTTCGGTTCATCAAAACGTATACTTCCAGAAGCCGGGAAAAGGAAATATATCTCTGAAAATGTATTCTGCGCACAGCCTGAAGGGTGGTAGCTGCTTGAGAAAAATATCCTCTTTTTACATTGCTTCAGCAGCTGTGACACAACGTCGGCTCTTTTTCAGCAAGGGAAATTGAAGTTTCTTACAGTTTTTGGGAAAAATGAACCTCTAAGCGAGATCATCGAGAGAGGAGAGAAAAACCCTACAGCTAATCTTGCCAATACAGGAGGGCGTTTTCTTCTGTCATTATATGGATGCAAAAGAAACGCTGACAACACTCTGGACCTAACGATACGAACGCTTTTTGTCTTTAAAACAGAAAAGTCGCTCGAATATTGCTACTATGCCACCCACAAGTGCAGCTGCACAACATTTTCTTCTTACGTATTATCAAGTACGGTTGTGGTATGGAGTGCAAAAAAAATGCAGAAGAATTGGAATGGAAAATGCCAAACACGGGACTTACTCCACTAACAACATTGAAAAATCCTGTTGCCCAGGCGCTACTGAAATTCATATCATGCAAGTGTAAGACAGGATGTGGGGCAGCATGTGGGTGCAGGAAAGCCGGATTACATTGTTCGGTTATTTGCAGTTTCTGTGAAGGAAAACACTGTGCAAATAAACTCCAGGAAATTGTAGACCTCGACGAGGAGGATCAGATGCCACCATCTCTTGAAATATTGCATTCCAACACCGACACTGAATTAGACCACGAAGACGCTGATACACACTCTGACAATGCAATGGCAGCTATTACACAGTATCAAATCGATGAGTTCCGTCCATCCATATCTACAAAAACATAAAAAAAACGCGCTGAATATTCTAACTCGTATAGGTGGTGTGGAAACGAATATTAAAGCAGTAGCACCGAACTTATCCATAAAAACTAATATAGTAACAAATAAAAGCTAATGCAGATGCACAAAAGTGGTAAATAAATGCAAGCGATAACGTACATGCCTGCAATATTTCGTCTATAGCGCCTAAACTATCAAGTTTATGAGAAAAATACATTGGACCTTTTTTATATCAAATTTACTTTTATTTAATTTGTAATAACTACTTTGACTCCAGGAGGCACCGGAAGCGAGATATTTTGAAAAAAAAACAGCTTTTGGTGCCATCTTGGCAATATGGCGGCGCGAGCGGCAAAGGTACGAAGGGGCAAATCTAGTATGTTAAATAGGACACTAAAATCTATCGATTCCCAAAAAATCAAAATTTCCTCACTTATTCGGACCAAACCCGCTTTTTTTCGACATCGCTACTGGACTAATGGATTTCAAATTTCTTTTTACTGAAATGTAGCTCACAAAAAATGGGTCAACTGTTTATTCTTCCACAATAGATATTGAGCGAGATATTTGGTGTAGCCCTCGTAAAATAGACATACGGTATGTCTAATATAATCTAGGTGTCGATGTTGGTTTTTCAATCACATATGATTTTCCATACAGCGAATGTAATAAATAAATGCGAAGTTTTGTGGATGACACTGTTACCACGTTGCTGGATTCGCTGCTGTCGCTTTCTTTGCTACGGCGATCCTTCAATTCGACCCTGAACAGAAATTTCAATGTCTTAAACCAGTCTTCTAGGCCAAATAAGGTACATTGCTAGAAGTGTAGGACTTTAGAAGCGCTCTTAGGCTAACTGCTCTATATTACTGAACAAACATGGTGTTTATAAACTGGTCCAGTATAAGCTGTCTAAAATAACGGAGAAGATGGTAATGACGAATAAAGAAAATAAAGAAGTAGTGCCTGTGTTGCCTTAGATACTATCCAAGGCAAGAGTCAGAACCTGAAAACCTACGGTTGGTAAACTTAGTCCAATGCCACATAAGTGATAAATATACGATACCTAAACATATGGACAACCAATTTGTTGTATATCTCCTTAAGAACAAAATCGAACTTAAATGATAAGCGCAGTGTCTAGGTCGATTTAGGCACGTAATATCTGTTCCTTATAGACCACGCTAAATTTTTAAGGGGTCATATGATACCGCCTGAAAAGGTATAATTTTTGTAGTCCTACAGAAATAAATCACTTTGAGCCCTATGCCGTACATTTTAGGTGAGACATGGGAAAGCCGCGGAAAAGTAAAAATCGTAACTCACGGGTTGCATTTTTTCAAACGATCCTGTACGGCTTACGTTTATTTGGACTGTATTTATATCTGTGACTCTTAAAAAGAAAATGCCGTACAAAAATAATGGGACAGAAGTACAGGAATAATTTTCGTTTTCCGAAAAGTGACCTCTATGTATACTAAGGTGATACGATACCGTACGGCTTTTATGAAATTCGATTTTGACATTAACAAGGATAAACTTTTTTGCTATGCTGTACAAATCAATTGGAACATGGGGTGGCAAACGCGAGATCAAACCCCTTTCCTCATTTCTATTAAGGGTGGTGATTTGATCCTGTACGTCATCAATTCCAAAATAAATCTTAAACAAAAAATTACCCGTCTAAAAGAAATGGGTATTATCAATGTAAATAAAAAAATCACCCCCGAGAAAGGGAAAAACTCACGTTTTCTAGGGTAAGTATATTTGATACTCTACGGCTATTTATTGTATGTATATCTTTGCTCGAACTGAACAGTTCAGCAGGAGCAGCAGTAGGCAGCTTTCAGTAAGAACCTGAAGATGGCAGATGAGATTCTGCCGAAACATCGTTTAGACAACTGTGACTCCCGGAGGAGTCGACCATCGACACGGGAGAGTACCCGAAAGTACAACAACACTTCATTTAACATCCGCGAAAACCTAAAAAACAACATATATGTATATAAATAAATACTGAGTTAAGAGAAAACAATTTTCTTCTGAAAGAAAAATTTAAAACTTTGGAAATGGAAATCGATTATTTAAAAAAAATATACTCTGTACAATGAACAACAAGAAAAACCAATACAAAAAGCGAATGAAGAACAAATAATCAGTGCCTTAAAAACGTTACAAGTTTCAGTTAAAAGTAATCTTGAATCTCTAGAAACCAAAATAAACAATCTAAATGACAAAAAAAGTGAACTAGACAAACAAATTTAACACAAAAACCAACCCGCAGAAAAACTGTAATGGCAGTTATAAATAAAAGTACAGGAACACCAAAACTAATTTCTGAAACATTAAAAAAAAGTAGGAACTTAGGAGAAAATTCCAAAAGTCCAAACTTATTATCACAACAAAAGAATCTATCTATCTATTACATGGAAAAGAAACAAAAGGGTCTCATGAACGACATTATAAATTTAAGCGCGTCATGTCACCAGAAAAAGTCGAAGCAAATAATTCAAAAATGGAAGGCTTGACGCAAGTTGTTCGAAAGAAAAATACGCAACTCTTATAAATGAAACATAGGACAGTCTAAACATGAAGAAGGTAATTTTAAAGGGGCTAACAAGAGGGTGTGGCTCTACCTATATCGTATACTTAAAGATGTAACTGGGGAAGACATAACAAATGACCTGGTAAATAAAACTGGAAATACGAAGGAAGACTTTATTGTAAAAATTTTACAGCCTATGGAAGGGAAATATAAATGCTTTTTAGTAGCTGCTGATTACAAATTTAAAGAAAAATTTTACAACTCATCGTTCTGGCCTAAAGGAGTATATTATCGTCGATTTAATTTCAAAATTTATTATAAAAAATTTCAAATAAAAGATGTCATCACTCATAAGGATTTCAACAACCAAGGAAATTGAAATCCTGGTAAATCCCAAGGAATTTTAACCAGTTTACCTCAAGAAGTTGCTTTTTCAGGAAACACTCAAATTCATTAGAAAGCTTAAGTATAGATAAAACATCATCACATAATGCTAGTCAACAACACGAGGTACAGAGTTTGTACAATTTTATCCATATTAATATACAATGTCTTAATAACAAACTAGATGAACTTGAAGTGTTTACTTATCAGTATAAAACAGATTTTATATATATGTGCGAACACTGATATTGTAATCGTGATATTGAATATGTTTTTCTATCCGGATGCAAACTTATTTTCTGTTTTTCTAGAATATCTCATTTAAATGATGGTTCTGCTATTTATGCTAAAAATGAATTATTTCCAGAAGAAATTTTAACAATAAAAAAATCTATCTTTTGAATGCCATGTCGAAATGTGTGGAGTAAGCTGTAAAACTAGTAACGTTGATATGCCGTAATAAATATATACAATATGTTTTTACTAATTTTAAATACACTGTTTTAACAGGCGGCTTTAACATCAATTATGAAAATTAAAATGATTTGCATACTAAAATATTAAAAGACATCCTAGAATCATTTCAACTTCATGTGACTACTATCAGTCCAACACGCATTTTTACCAACATAAATGGCTTGACAAGTAATAGTACTATAGACTACCTTATTACAAACACTTTTACAGAACACTACTCATCTTTCGTGGTGAATCCTAATATAAGCGATCATTTTGCTCAAATTTTTTCATTAAATTTTGAATCAGGTTCTGAAGGCGATAATTACAGTGCTACATCATTTCAAATACGCAATACAACAGAATTAAATATAAATCATTTTATTTACCCCTTGAGTAAAGTAGATTGGAATGAGTTTTATTTAAAGGACGAAGTTGATGGAGCGTATGCTGAATTTTCGACAAATATAAGTTGGCGCTTAGATATTAGTTGCCCATTTATTACCATAAACAGAAAACTAGAGGGTTCAAATTGGTACTCGAATGACTTATGGGAAATTAAAAACATTCTAAATAAACTTCACTTTTATATGTCTGTCTTACATTGCAATGCAATTAAGGAACAATACATTACCTTAAAATCGGAGTGCAAAACACAAATTAAAATAGCTAAAAGGAGGTTTTATAGGAACAAAATTAAATCAGCCTCTAATAAAGTAAAAGTGGCTTGGAAAATTATAAATGAAAAACTAAGTAGGTCAAGGAGAGACAAAGATATTTCAATAATGAATAATGATCACATAATCACGTCTAACCAAGAATTATCTGAATTATTTGCAACCCATTTTTCTAGTGTATGCAATCTCAAAATATGTGAGCATTTTGGCCAAAACATGTCTCTTCCTTGTACATTAATAACAAATACTCCTTTAAAATCAATTTTTGTTAATTATGTCACTGAGCTAGATGTTCTTAATATAATTAATAACATGAAAAATAAAAATTGCAGTGGGGTGGATGGTATTTCTTCCAAATTGATAAAAGCTGTGGGCAATTACATAATTGTTCCTCTAACTAGTTTCATAAACTTGTCATTGTAGAGCGGTAAATTTCCAGACTTAATGAAAATTGCTCTAGTATTTCCATGATTTAAAAAAGGTGACACATCAAATATTGACAATTATTGACAAATATCGTTGTTGGCTGAATTTGCAAAAATTCTAGAACGTGTTGTATGTAACTTAGCTATTGGTTTTGTGGAAACACATCACTTACTTACAGTTTCTCAACATGCTTTTAGAGCTCAAAAAATCAGTAGAGACAGCAAGCTATCACCTATTGAACTATGTATATTATAAATTAGATAGGGGAGAATATGTGGTGACTCTTATGTTTGACCTACGTAAAGCATTTGATACTATCTGCTTACCATACATATTAAAAAAGCTTAATAGCTTAGGTATATGAGGACAGCTTTTGGATTGGATAGAATCGTATTTACAAAACCGGTATATGTTGGTAAAAATAAAAAATCAAATTTCTAATCAATACCCAGCCTCACTTGGAGTTCTTCAAGGATCTGTATTGGGTCCACTTA
This sequence comes from Leptura quadrifasciata, assembly GCA_963675555.1. Classification (NCBI taxonomy): domain Eukaryota; kingdom Metazoa; phylum Arthropoda; class Insecta; order Coleoptera; family Cerambycidae; genus Leptura; species Leptura quadrifasciata. The sequence goes on along the minus strand of OY776673.1, from coordinate 59,038,874 downwards.
TATGTCCTCAATGTATTAGTAAGGCAAAGGTAACTATGTTTGCAGACGATACAAATATTACAGTCTCAGGTAAGGACTCTAAGGAACTTCAAGAAAACATGAACTTAACACCTGATGAATTGTATAGTTGGTGTCAAAGGAATCGGCTTATTCTAAACAATTCAAAAACAGTTTACATGAATTTTCACATCAAAAAAGTACCTCAAGTGAATTTCCAATCAATAAACAGTCTGGCGCAGTTCTCAGAGACTGCTAAACTTCTTGGTACCTGGCTAGACTCGGACTCAAATCTTTCATTTGCAACTCATATTGACAGCGTATGTACATCTTTGAATAAAGCATAATAATATTATGCTATAATGCAAATGAAGTCACATTTAAACAAACCAGGTATTGTAAGTTTGTATTATGCTTTTGCTTACAGCCACTTCTCATGTAATATATTATCCTGGGGAAAATCTGTGGGTTGGAATAGAGTTTTTATAAACCAGAAACAAATAATTGGACTTCTTTTTAATTTTAATTATCGGGAAAGCTGCAAAGACAGTTTTAGATGTGAAAAATTTTTGACAATTCCATTCATTTTCATTCTGAAGTCGATCAAACACATTGTTAGTGTCCAGACGTTCAACATCTACTTTTAAAAGATCGCCAGACTATAGCAGTATCACTTTGTATAATTTACTCCCAACATCTCCAAAACAACATCAACCAAAAAATATATCAAACTATTATAAATTCAAATTGGAAACTAAACAGTTCCTTATTAAGGAATGTTTCTACTCTATAAATGAGTTTGTGTCTAAGCAAGATCTTGATATTGTTTCGCTTAAGTAGGTATTCAAATTGATTGGTTTTTATTGATTGTTTTTAATGTGTTTCTTTTATTTACTATTATTACCCATCCGACCGTCTGGTCGATAGCTGAGTGGGTTAAGGCGCGAGGTGGCAATCGCGATTAATCACACGGACATCGCACCACCGGGTTCGAATCCTGACTCCGGCACTAGCACTGTCGGAGGAAATGGTTGTATGTCCGCGTTTTTCAATGTGTAACCCCCTTCCGCACAAGCCCTGGCTTCTGGAATTGGGGGTTGTCTAATTTCTGTGGTGTTTATTTATTTATTATTTATTTATATCCAATTTATTGTATATGTCCACTTATCTGTTTATATTTACTTATTTGTCTACTTATGTGTTTATATTTATTTCATTTTAATATTTGATTCGTTGCATTTGTTGACTTCCCAGTTGTACTTGATGTATGTTTTTCTTTGCTCACTAAATTATCGATCTAACTGTATAAAAACTTTATTACTTAATTTTTTTACAAAATTTAGTACAGGACAGTTTTGAGGGTGGTGATTCCATTGGCGTGTATTTTTTTTCTTAAAAAACGCTAATATGAATTATTAAAAATTTACTCCTAAAAGCTGACGTAGTAGTCTTTGAATTTTATAGAAATTTGGCGTTTTTTGCTAAAAAAATGCAGCTCAACAAGCCCTACAATAAAAAAAATTCTGAAAATTGCACATTACATAAAGAATGGGTCACACTGTCTGTATTTAGAAGCTTTTACAAAGTTGGAGAGAAAACATGCAATTGACAAAATATGTGTTAAGCTGTCTGCAAATATTTTTTGTTTATACTATCAACTCCAAATGATACTGGAAAATTTAAAGTAATATTTCTAGCAAATGTGCATCCTGACATTTTATTACTTTTTCAATAGGTAATTAAATCTGTGAGATGGTATGGTCAGTCTCTGATTTTATACATTTTTCTCAGCAATTAAAATGTAATATAATGTCAATATATGTTATTCTGACAAAATCGTTGAATTTGTTATTTATTGTATAACATATTTTTGCACTCTCTTACGTATCAAGTGCTAAAGTATGGCTATCTTACTTATAACACCTTTTTTAGGTAAATATTCCTATGATATCCCAACTGAAGGACGTTAAAATATCACATAAAATTATTTCTAATACTAAGTCTTAAAGTCGTAAGTTCGGAATTATTAGAAGAAACACAAATAAACAATAAAACAAATTTAAATCAAACTGAACAATGTATTGTGAGAACAAAACTTCATACAACTAAAAAATAAAATTCCCTATCTGGCTTAAAATGTTTTCTTAACCGCCTCTCAAGTTACCGAAGTAACCCCCTGGAAGATCTCAAGGATCTTGTGCTAGGCAAAGAGAGACGAGGCCCTACAGTTTAATGTGGACTCCGAACCACTCTTGGGGCAATTTTTTTAATGAAAAATTGTTTCGCCTTGTGGGAATCGAACCCACTTCGCTAGGCAACTCTGTTTGCTAGCCAGTCGCTTTAACACGCTGAGCTACCATTATAAAATAAATACTATACTAAAATAAAATAATTTGGAGATGATTAAGTTTAAAATCAAATTTGTTAATAAAAAAACGACATTAATTATCCAAATTTGAAATTTAAAATATTCTCAATTATTTCCAAACAATAAAATGGTGAACAAGAACTTTATACAAACTTTTATTTCTGCATAGCTCAATATAACTTCCAGCCGCACAGTATCACTTATTTGCGATGTTCAGCTGCTATCTCTAAAGTTCCTTCAGCTTTCCAATGGTATTTTGTTTTCACCAGTAACCGTTTTCAGGACCTTAACATAAATTACGATTTTACTCCTTTTTCCTACTTGTCAAAACCTTTAAAAACTGGATTTTCTATTTCTTTCTTCCAAATTCTTTAGTTACTTGTCTGCCTTCGATTTACTTCTCTTTAATTGAACAAAGAACAGTCTGTTTTCTCTATTTTATTCCAATATTTTACTTTTTTTTAAATTTATTACCCCTTTCATTTTCACAATTTTCTTGTTATTCTTTTCAAATCCCCTAGCAACCTCCAATTTTTAATTTTTCCACAATCTCCTTTATTTTTTCTCCAAATATAAAATCGCAGATACCAACTTCTTCTTTCGTGACATCAACAAAACGAATTGGTTCTCACCACGTGAAATTGAACAATTTTTCACTTTTATCATTTTCTGGTACAAATTAATTAAAAATCTCATACTTAATTGAACATATTAAATGCGTGAACAGTTCGAAATATTTTAAATGTTTTGATAATTAGTATAACAATTACTAAGTGCATTTAAATAAAATAATTGATTTTATTTACTATTGAATTATGTTATAAACATCTCTTTCTATTTTTAATGGCTGAAATATAAAAATTGCATGTATTTATAGAAAATATCTATATTCTATAAAATACTTTGATATTTTACTACATAATACATAAAAGAAAAAAGAAAACATGCATGCATCTCTCTACTCAGAATAAAATATGATGCATTTTATTTACAATACATAACTCAAGTTGACCCGAACAGAACAGCTTAAGTACAAGTAAAAATCATATCAATAATATGTATTTATTAATTGTAACTTTCTTTTGATTTTTTTCTATTTTATAGTTGAAATTGCAATATATACAATTTGAACTAGGACTGGCGTTTTACAAAAATTTTCCACAAAGATTAAAGCGTATGCATTTAAAGGGTACCTTCTAGGTAATTTTTTATTATGATACTTCATTAAATTAACTTGCAGTTTGAAAGCATTAGCGTATATAAATGCCGCGTTTTGCATAACTAAATGGTTCAGAAATCCAGATTACATTCAGTATTTCCTTACAACACCTGTTTTCATAGATGTGCATTTTAACTACACGGCTTTAAAGGTAAAATATGCATATTTATTAAAAGAACTACACTAAATGAGTTTAATTAAAAACTTTTAAAGTTTTCACCGGATGTAGTCGCTGCTGCTATTTAATATTATCATCTGGATAGAATTTATGTATAACACATTAATGGAACATTCTGTATAAATTAGAAAAGTTTTGTTGTTGGTAACTACGACTCCATAAGATCTTTCAATAAGAATGATTGATTAGATACGGTAATATGAAGGTTCTATTTACTTTTTAAATAATTTCTGAGCAGTAGGATTCCCATTTTAAAAATGACAAATGGTGACATAAGAGCTTCTTAAAGGTGTCCATATTTCAGGAATACGAATGTTTTAAAGTGAGATGTAAAACAAAATCATATTCTGAAATTCCGTTTTCTAGATTGAAACAACAATATCATCAAAGTAGTGTATAAAGCCTAGTCAACATTTTTATCTAAAATTTTCTGTTCGTCCTAACTTCTAGGTCGGAAAATGCATAGCCCAATTATTGGCCAAATTTTCAGCTGAAATTGGTGAACACAAGTCAAAAAGTATTAACTACATAAAGTGTAGGTACTATGAAATTTTGGTCGAGTTACTGAATACGCCCCGTATCGATTATATAAACGGAGTTAAATGGTGGCAATACCTGTCTCCTATAAGCAGGGAAAGAAAACGTTATTACTAAATACACAACTCACACGGATAAAACTCGTTTTACTCAATTACTGTGGTAGTATATTCCAGCACGGTGGCGAGCATGGTTGGCCAATAGTCTATGTTCAATGTTTAGTTCCGACAGATACAATATCTGTCTGCACCTTCATCTTATTTTATTCAATATCTTACCACTCTTTCACAGTCTTCCACCATCCTAAAACCTTTCCGCTATCTTTCTACCACTTTTTACGATATTCCCTGACATTCCCCGCCTCACTTCCAGTATATTTTCACATTCATTCCATATTCCCAGAATTTTATCATAACCTTAGAACTTTTCTCGCTATTCCCATCATTTTTACCAATTTTTGACCATATCCAAGCAACATTTAACCGACTACCGACTACTTTTTCACTAATTCCAGCGTCAAAATTGGTGCAAATAGTTATCGTATGGTAACTTAGATCTTATAGTCATGAATTGACCTCGGAGCAACGTTCCTTGGGCCTTGCAAACCTATTACTTTAGCTTGGAACACCTACCAACGTTGGGTTGACGTCAGAAAGTGACTTATTTATGTTTGGTGTGTTTTTAAGTAATCTTTCAACGTTGATTAGACGTTAGTAACTGACTAAATAAAACCAGTTAAGTTATGGCTAATCGTCGTTATTGATAAAAATATTTGCACTTGTCACAACCCCAAGTCGGAATTAGTTTATTTATTTGAAATTTTACAACAAATAGTCAAATTAAGTAAGTCGTAAATAATAAATACCGACTTCGCTATATTTATTGATTCTATCGAAATCAATAGGCGGCCATGTTGGACAAACGTTTGCAAGGTTTTTAGGAACATTAAATTTATAGTTAAAAAAATTAAATACGCTATGAGAAGCACTTATTTATTCATTAAATTATACAGGGTGTTGGTGCAAAAAAGGGTCAGGCGTAGAAGGTTTTCCACGGGGGAGAAGCGAAAGAGTTAAATAATGTAGTTACCAAAATGCTGTGCTCTTATGCAAATAGCATTCTAAACACTTTTTTACTCTACATATTTTTCAGTAAAATCAATAGAAACGGCGTAAATCAGGAATTAATTTTTAAAGTCCGCCGTTTTAGGTCCGCCATTTTGAATTTTCCAATTTTCGCGTCAGATTTGTAATCAGCGATCCAAGAGCCTTCATGATATGAATTTTAGCCGATTTCGATTGAATTGGGGTTGTAAAATGGGGGCTGCAACACCCCTGGGGTGAGTGCACTCATTTTCAACGGTATACATTTCATATGTTGCCGACACTTAACATAATGCAAAAGGTTTGAAGTCTTTACATTGAAATAGTAACGATTAAGAAGTAAATGCTTTCATTTCCTCTACTATTAATCCGACCGCAAAGTCGAATTTAGGTAAGTATTCTCAATTTATTCTGATGTAAAATTTGGTGAGAATTATGTGGGTAATTGCAACGATGATAAGTCAGTCTCCGACGTTGTAGCAACCCATATTTTATTGACCAATTTGGTGTAGGTATGAGTTGGCACGACGTTTTGCATACGTCGCACACTGACTTCTAATTGGGAACTTCAACGTTGGTTCGACGTTAGAATGTTTCATGGGTAGTCTCCTATACTCACTATCATTTTCTACTTTTCTCTATCTTGTCATCACTTTTCTTTGCCCTTCCATAATTCTCCAACGTTTTCACTGTTTTCTCCTACCTTTCTAATGTTACATGGCCTATGTCCATTTAACAGTTTTATTTAAAAACTAGTGTTTTGTGGATAGTTAGCACGACCTGTATATTTTTTTGGATTCAGTTTTTGCAGGTGAAACTGTTTTCAACTAACAGAATTTTACATGTATAACTGCTAAACCATGTCACACTGTTTTATGTACTTAATTTTATATCTTAGGAACTTAGTCCTGTTTTCTATTAACACTATTATGTATCTCATATCCGTTGTAATACAGCATTATTATCCCAGGAAACAATTTGTCTACAAAATTTAGTTACATCAGATATCTATTTTTCAATTTTTATATTTTTGTTTACTATGGAGTACATATGGTTATTTTCCTTACCTTCTGTCATTCTATATATAGTAAATCCTATAACATGTAATATGTTACTGATTTATCAATAATATCAATACGTTTTACTACTTATTTATATCTGTTAATATTTGTTGTTATGTATAAAATAGAAATTGCAAAGGCAAATCAGCTGGCATGGAAAATAAACTGTTATTATAGATTCCTTTTATCGATTATATGCCACTACTTTAGTTGAGTATGGGAATCTACAAGGCAAGTTGGTGCGCTTAAATTAACCACTGACAGATGGCCATACTTGTACGATTTCTATATTTTGATAGCTTTCAATTTCAATAGGGAATTAGATTTCTCACATTTTTTTGGTGGCGTTGTTTTCCAGTAAACAGGACAAAAAAAGTTTACCTTATCAGTAAAACTCACCAGGAAGTGATTTGCTTGCAGCCTTTGTACTGATTCAAACATTATAATTTTTAACTGTGGACTTCAGTAATTGATATTACAATTTTTATATCCCAGTTACAAAGTGTTGAACATACAGGTAATTTCATTTCATTATACTCATTAAAATATTTTAATTAATCTTCAAATTTTGCCTTTGATATAATTTCAATTATTTTTAAAATAAATTTTGAATTCAAAGTCAATTCTTTTTAATTTAATAAGTAGTTAAAATGCTATATGTACCACATGGTTGTAAAAATATTTTTCTCTTTCCTTTTCATTTTTTTGGCAATTTATATTCTAAGAAATCAGCTAATTACTCGTGCATAGCTAATAATAATTCATGCATAGCTAATAATAATTCGTGCATAGCTAATAATTACTATTGCATAGTTAAAATTACTTTTGTACTGCTAATCAGCTTACTTTTGTATAGCTTAAATTAATTTCCTGCAGCTTTTGTATAGCTAGCTTAATATTTCGTGCAGCTAATTTAAATATATTTTGTACAGCTAACTAGCTTATATTTGCATAGCTAACATTGCTTAAATTTTGCATAAATTTTGTATGTGCTTATATTTGGTTAAATTTCCTACAATTTTCACCCCATTCATTGAGAGACGTAAATTGCCAAGAAAAATTTAGAATTCTTGAAATAAGAGACAATTGTGGGCCTGGATTGCTGTCCCCGAACCAGCCACCTGAACCATAAACCATCTAGGATACTGGTATTAATTTGTCTTTTATATATATATATATATATATATTTTTTTTTACATTTCAATTTGTCTCAAACCGATTTGTCTAATTTTTTTTGTAATATATTTTGTCATTCATTTTAAACTATCTTTTTATTTCTCTTACCAACAATTTCAGTCTGATCTATAGCAGACTGGTTATTCGAGAAAAAGAGACAATTTTGCTTATGTCACTATAGATGGTGCCCAATTTAACATCAATTTTTCTTTGTCTCCTTTTCTCGAAATAAACAGAAATCTGTCGCTTATGCTGTACATGTCAGAAAGGGTAAGTTTCTCCACTCTTACGAATGCTCTGGACCCACGGCTCTCTGCTCCGGCTTAAACCAGCTAGTCGTCCGCACATGTTGCCTCAATTCTTTCTCAAAAATAAATAATAAGAGAAAGGAGGTAACACTAACCCTCTTCCCTTCCTCTTCGAATGATTTTCTCCACCTTACTATCCACTTTCTTCCACTAGTTTGCCACCAACTAACGCTTTCTTCCATATTTAATTCATCTATCTGCATTCTTACTATCTTTCCCTACCTTCGTACAACTCCAGGTACAAAGTAGACTGTTCTCTAAGCTGGATAAATATGTATGTGTTGAAAGTTTTATTACAATATGTTATTGTGGAACAAAAATTCAAGCCGATAGATTAAAGAGAAAAATTCTAAAACTGCTATTCATAAATTTGACATTTTTATATAAATCCGATGACGAAGATTATAGAAAAAAGAAAATTGAAAAGATACTACTTTAATAAATTTATTTGTGTATTGATTAACAGTTTATATAAAAGACATTACTTGTGTACTTACACAATCAAAGCAACATTTTCAGAAAATTTCAGGCGTAACAATCCAGGTATTGTTCCTCCTCCTCCTCTTTGACGAAAGTATCAACTAACATTTAATCCCTTCAGCTAGGAGTTTTAGAAAATCGCTTCTTAATGTGCGCCTACATATCAAAAGTAATATCTACACCCAGGCGCGGATCCAGGCCCGAATTAATGGGGGGGGCATACAAAATATTGAGAGAAACATTCAAATAGGATACGCTAAAAATGGGATAAAAGCCTTATTAAAACAGTTTTTAGGAAGAATAACGATATGTATTTTTATTAAGTATGTTTCATAAAATAAAATATATTTTTTTCTTATTAAAAAAAATAAAAGATAAAATTACCATACCTACATAAAACATAATAGCCCAGGCGGTATTTGTTTTGGGCAGGGTGAATCAGGTATTATGGCATAATCGCTCCTAAAAATCATAAACAACGATAATTTCACTATTCGCTAGTTTGAAAACGTGGGCGTAATTTTCCTCATTTCTTCATCTCAGTAACTATTGCTTTGAGAAATTGCTTGAGAAAAGTTATAGAAATGAAAAAGTTTTGTAATTAAATTTTAAATAAGATGCAGTTAGTTGCGAATCCAAAAATTCATTTTTACTATTCCAAAAGTAGTAAAATCGCAAAGAAAATAAATATTCCCACCAAATTTCATAAAGACCGGATTTTTTGTTTTTGCATAATAATTTTGCAATCTAAACTTCGCAAAAAAATTTGCAAATTTTCAAAATGTTGCTGAGGCTAATCTAAAGCATTTAGAAAGTTGAAAATTTTGTGACATATAATAGAACAATAAAATTTTCAAATCCATTTTGAGATATTAAAATCCATTAATTAGGGGAGTCTAGGGAATTGTTCAGGCTGCCCGATTAGGGCTCCGCCCTCGGCCCTCGTGCTGTCAGAAAAATGAGGCCCTTGTTCTGTAAAAAAAATGGGGCCCCGGGCTGTCGAAAATAGGTCACCGCCCCGAGGCTCCATTAGCGCTCCGCGACCCCCGTGCTGTCAAAATGCCCCGTGTGCCCCCTTATTCTGCGTGCCCCGCACTAGGGCCCCCGGCCGGCCAATGCAATTTTGGCAACGCGGGAAGTTCAAACTGTTCTAACCTCACCAGTGGGCCCCGTTTCGACATAACCTAACGCGTCCTCTGGGGGACATAACCTCACTCAGCAAAAAAAATTGCCAAATTTTTAAACAATTTCCTAGGCTCTCCTAATTAACGAATTTTAATATCTCAATGCATCTCTTTGCAATGGTAAAAATGAATTTTTGGATTCGCAACCAACTGCATTTTATTTAAAATTTATTTACAAAACTTTTTCATTTCTATAACTTTTCTCTAAAAGCGATGATTACTGAAATATATGAAAAAATAGGAATAGAAAAACGGAATTTTTAGAAATTTGTTTTATAAAAAATTACGCCCACGTTTTCAAACTGGCGCATATTGAAATTATCCCTTAGGAGCGATTAAGCCGAGAATCTGCCGTACTACAAGATTTACCCAAACATAGGTGGTTTTAAGCAGGCACCTCCTGGGGTATAAACTAATACTAAAGAAACAAAAATATAGATTATAATTATTATAGGTGTTATAAGAAATTAATTTCAATAGGTACCTGCCTAAGTAACTTAAAGGACAAATTCTATTCTCCGCATCTTTTTGTTTGTAAATCGTTTAATTACATTGATAATGTCAATGTCATCAAATGCAACTCGGTGAATGCATATCAAAGCCAATCCATTTAAACGATATTTAGACATTCTAAATCTAATCCAGTTTTTTAATCGTCTTAGAGTCGAAAAACTCCTTTCTGAATTAGTAACGCTTATAGTTAGCGTAGATACATACAAATACTTTTTTAAAATGTACAAATTAAGTGGAATGTGGTTTATCGCACAGTTGTAAAGTTTCCAAATGTCAAATTCCCCTTTAAATTTGGAACTAGTTTACCATCTTCTTTTCCAAAAATAACTGTTTTCATATCTGTCAGCATCTTCCCAGCTGTCATAATTTCTGTTTCAGTTGCTTTCATTGCATTTGCTGGTAAACAAATATTTAAGCTAAATAGATCGAGTTTTCCAGTGGAAATCTGTCTTCTAGACCATTTATAACATAATTTAGCAGTGGGATAAATAGGGAAATTCTGTAATAGTCTTCAGGAGAATTTGAGAATAAGTTAAGGTTATGTCGATTTCTCAATTTGTTGGTAAGTCTAGGTAGAGTTACTACAGAATCAAGTTATTTTAACATATTTTGAGTTTCCGTCAATATAGCATTGAAACCTTCCAAAGCAGCTTCTCTTTTATTTTTAAGGGCAGAAAGAGTACAAGATATCATTGTGTTCTCCGTTTATTGTATGTGAGCTTACGAGGTTTTTGTGTACGTAAACAAACAATTTTTTGGGACACCCGATTAGTCATTTAAAACCATATGTGCGAAGTTGGGCGTCGGACAAACTACCAGTTTCCGTGAAACTGCGTTGTTAATAAACCCACTAAATTCATAATGATAAAGGCTTTCTCCCTAGTCCCTTGACCCACTGGCCCATTTAAAATTTTAGGCGCGATCCAAAATACCCAATGAGAGTGTCCCCGTTGATAAATATAATCGACAGGTTCGAGCATTTCTTGAAAAAAAAAAAATGGATAAATCTAGTAGCATAAGCTATTAAAATTGTATGTGTTATTATTCCAATAACTTTTTTGTTTTCATTTTTAAACATGCAATTAAATTTCAACAGTTATCTATAATTCAAACGTGTCTAGATTATGGATATCATTTATTACCAGTTCGATGCTCTGTTTTGATAAACTGAGTAGGGTCCAACAACTAGTTTGGATTATCCAGATATTATACGTCTCTGTTTAAGGACAAGAGAAAATAATAACAGGAAAGTGTTTTAATATTAAATATTATATATCGGTTGTCAACGGATCATGGTAGATCCCTTTTTTTCCTTATTTTTTAGAATATCGGAATGAAGATGTATTATATGACCAAGAAAACACTTTGTGACTTAACTGTCATATTTTACCCCTTTCCGGTTTCACCGGAAATGACTCCTACTTTTGATTTTTAAATGGAACACCCTGTATATTATTAGATTTTTGGAACCATTGAAAACTCTGAGTACGGTGGTACTCCATAAGTGACATTTCGACTCCATGAAAAAAATTTGACTTAAAATTTATTGGTGCATCTATGACCAGAAAAAAATCCTAACAATTTTTTAACCGCGCTTCTTCACTTTTTATCGGACATGGGCGGTTGTATTTATGCCGAAAAAATAAAAATAATGACTTCTTCGTAATTAAATTTCAAATAAAACCAAAACAGTAGCAGTTGTTTCTGTCAATTCGTTCAGTTATAAAAATGGAAACAAAAAATATTACCAACAAAATATATAAGCCAACACAAAGTGGATAAATTATTACAAAAATAATAAAAATGTAGTAAAGTAAAAATATAAAAGTCGTCACCAGATGGAGCTATTCGCAAGTTGTTCATTGGCCTATGTTTTGTCGCATTGATGAGAGCTAACAAGCTCGAAACTAGTCTGCGGCTGGCGATGCGCAACAGCACTGCACTGGAAATCTGCCTGCTGGGGCTTATTGCAATCTGATTTTATTTCGCGTTTTCCGATTGAAGACGTAGTATGTCCAGGACATTATTATCAATTGATTTGGAAACGCGCATTGCGCACCTTGATTGATGGCAATGAATCGAATTCCTTTCATATAGAAAATAGTAGAATACTGGACTGTCGTAGTAGGTATATTTTTACTTTATAAATATTACTGTTTTTTTTTCAAATTTCTTATAACCTAAATTGTTCAAAGCCATATTCATCTTATTTAGTGAAACTGTTGAAATGAAATTCAAAATATTTACTTAAACGCATAATTACTAATTATAAGCTGATTCTTTATCCAATCTATGTGTGAATTCTCATTTAGAAGAGATAAAGTCAAGTTTTTGAAAAACTACTATCACAAGGTCACGGAGGGAGAAAAAAAATTCAACCACTCGAGTATTTATTGCTCTTTTTATTCTGCAATGTGCCAGCTACTATCGAAAGATTAATGGAATCCTCCCCATAACGTACAGAACTTCACCACCCACTCCACGCTCACGCCCACATTCTGCCACAAAATTTTGTTTAGAAAGACATTACCAACAAAAATAACACAGGTCGAAAAAAGAGCCAGCACAAAACTCAATACATAAAATGTACTCTACAACAAAAAGTAATTTACTAGTAAAAACGAACATCATTACAAAACCACAGACCACAATAGCAACACACTATACAACAAAATGTACCAATTCTAATAATACAGGAAGAGATGACGCCAAATCTCAATTGTTAACCAACTTTATAATTTTCTGTAACTTAAAACAATATAACTATAATTGGTAATATATTATGTACAGTTGTTCGTGATTTAATTCCTTTGGTAAAGGGGGATCTGTTTCACACTTTCGAAATGTCAATTTCTAAAAATGGTTTTGAAAATTTTCCAAATTGTTCTAGCATGAAAAGATTCAACTTTCGTAAAGCTCATTATCCCGATTTATACAAATCTTTATTGGAGACTGACTGGTCCTTTTTACAGTAATTTAATGATGTTAATCTGGCTTGTACAATTTTTTACAAAAGTTAACATCAATCTTTGATAGCCATGTATCCATTTATAAGAATAAAAAACATACCTAGCCGATGTCTTATAGCCATTGGTTGAACAGTCGGAACACTACATCAAGAATTCATACCACTTTATAGAACAGATAAGAAAATACGAGGTGGAAAGAGAGGACATCCTAGTCAGCTTTGATGTAAAGTCACTCTTCACAAAAGTAGCAATTAAAGAAGCAATATAGTCAATCCGAGAACAATTGCAATACAACGGGCTGAGCAACAACCTGGTCAATCTGATAGAACTCTGTGTAAGGTCGATATACTTTCGGTTCAATGGAAACCTATACAAACAAAACGAGGTGGCAGCAATGGGCTCACCTCTGTCACCAGCACTGGTCAATATTTTCATAGAAGCATTTGAAATGTACGCCTTGGATACCTACGACCTCAAACCTATATGTTGGTTTAGATATGTGGTCGACACCTTCATTATCTGGTAGCATGGGCGGGAAAAACTGAAGAATTTCAAAACCTACCTTAACAACCTTCACCAAAACTTCAAATTTACCATGGAAATAGAGAAAGATGGTGAGCTCCCGTTTCTAGATACACTCGTATATAAAAAAAAGTATAGAACATTAGGACACAAGGTGTACAGGAAACCAACGCATACCGACAGATATATAAGTCTCACCACCATCCAGCAGAGAAGCAGACCGTCATCACTGGTACACAGGGCAAAACAAATATGCGAAGAAGAACATCTCCAAGAGGAATACCAGACTTTAAAGACATCTCTACAGAAAAACGGATATAGACCCAAGAACATAAACAACACCATCAAGAAACAGAGCATAGCCAATACGAAGGAAGAAAAGATATATATATATATAGCGACCACTTATCTACCAATATACAAGATTGTACGGACAGGATGGGAAGAGTGCCAGCAAAGAAGAACATCAAAGTGTCTACAACTCAAAATAAAAATCGGAAAATTACGAGCCACCAGAAGAGCTTGACTCACCAGGAATTTATAGCATTCCATGTTCGTGTGGAGAAGCTTACATAGGAGTGACCAGGAGACATATTAATACCAGGCTTAGAGAACATATCAGGCAGTGCGAAACACTGAAAGGAAACCGGCCACTGGATAAAATTTGACGAGATCAAAAGATTGAGGAGCACGAAATTCTACTGGCCAGAGACACCATTGAAATGCACAAGAATCAAAATAATTTCAACCGTGACTCCGAACTACAGCTATCATTGATATGGAAATCAATGTTCCGGTCCACTTACCATGCGACGTCACTGGAACCAAGCCACGCCTACTGACGATGCATATAAATAGAGGAGCTCAGGCCAACAGAGCTCACTTTGCTTCAGAAGGAGATCACGGCAAGATGGTCGAAACGTCAAGTATTCAAAATTATCAACGCGGAAGAGAACCCGGAAGCCTAACTGCCCTGCCTGTCTGCCTGCCCTGCCCTCAGCCCTGCAGTATGTGGTTCAACATGGAGAAGGGACATGAATGAAGAGAAAGTGGTGCTTAGTGTATTTGTAGACTTGCAAAGGGCATTTGAAACAACCGATCGGGATATTCTTATTAAAAAGTTGCAGTTTTATGGTGTAAATAGTAGTGCTTTAGACTGGATTGAGAATTATTTAACGAACAGGTATCAGATGACAAAAGTAGGAGGTAACGTGTCAAGTAGAATTAAAATTACTTGGGGTGTTCCTCAGAGGAGCGTACTCGGTCCTCTTTTGTTTATCATTTATGTGAATGATATTTATATAGCTTTAAAAAAATCGTTTGCCAATCTATTTGCAGACGATACCCTAATTTGTGCTGCAGGAAAAGATTTCAGAGAAATTGTTGGTACTCTGAATGATGAACTTCGAATTTTGTATGACTGGCTTTGCCAAAATAAATTAAAATTAAATACATCAAAAACAAAGTGTATGGTGTTAGGCTCAAAGGCTAATTGTAGAAAATTCATGGAATTAGATTTAAGTCTCGATATAAATGGCGAGGTGATCGGCTATGTGTCCGAAATTAAATACTTGGGTGTCTATTTGGACCCCAACTCAATTTTTCGTCACACATAGATTATCTCTGTAAAAAATTGGGTAAAAAAGTTGGCTTTTTTAATCATATCGCTAGTTGTTTATCACAATGGTCTAAAATGTTAATTTATAATGCCATTATATTACCTCATTTTAATTATTGTAGTTCTTTGTTAATATCCTGGACTAAAAATGATATACAACGGTTACAGATACAACAGAATAAAGCAATGCGTATTATATTAAATTGTAATAAATATACCCCGATAGAAGACATGTTGCAAACATTATTGTGGTTGACAATTTGGGAGAGTATTAAAAGGGCGAACTTAATACTAATCTATAAAATAGAACATAAACAATTACCTACATACTTAAATGAATTTCTCGTTAAAAGACTAAATTTTCACAAATATAATTTACGTTCTAAGCAAAATTACAATATTGACATAGTTAAACTGACGTCCTTACAAAAATCCTTGTTTTTCGAAGGGGTTCGTCTCTTTAATGCTCTTCCTGAGGCAATCAAGGTTTCACCAAATATAAATGTATTTAAGCGTGAAGTGTTCAATTATTTAAGTAATAGATAATAGTGCAATTTATTATTGTTAGATATAAGCATCTGTATTTACTAGCCAAGTGCTAAATAAAGACTTATTATTATTATTATTATCATCATCAGCTCCGCGAAAGCCTTAAAACCAAAATTATTATTATTTGTTCACAATTTAGTTATAAATTATTTGTCCTGTAATTGGATACTTATAATCTGTTGGGCAATAAAGACTATTAATATTACTATTATTATTATTATTATTAAAGCGCATCTACCAAATATTTCCCAACCCTACTGCTCCCCCTAACACCGTAAGAAAACAAACAAATCTCATCATCAACATTATATTGTCATCGAAAATACGCCACTGTGTCAAATTTCAAAGCTCTAGGTGAATGGTGAAAAATTAAATACAAGATTTGATCTATACAAACCAATAAACAAATAAACAAAACTTGTAAAAGCCAAATTTGCAACTTCCTTATATAAGTATTCAGAGGTTTATTCCAAGATTGTTCCTACAAGAATTTAGTTTATCCACAATAATATATTTTCTATGCACAGCAATTTAATTAAATAACATACAACTCAATTTTTTACTATGAGAAATATATATTCAGCATAATCCTTACTTTGAATACATACGGAAACGTATTGTGAATACAATATTAAAGCAAAACAAGTTAATTAGGTATTCGTGTAAATTGGCTGTTCCATTCAGAATTTATGCTAAATATTTCAGTAGCTTTATATCATGTGGTTAATTACACCTAAGAGCTTCTATATTAGTTTCCTACTTAGCAGCATTTTAAACCCTTAATCTCCATTTCAGAACTTTAAGATAGATGCTAATTAATTTTGTATAAGTGATTAGCTTTACTTGCTTCTTTACGTTTAAAATACTTGGTCTGGATTTGCCCCAAATCTAAATTCATAAGATGCCCTGTTTTTAAATACACCTTACAGGCTCTTGTCAGGGGATTTTAACATTTTAACGAGGTTTTAATGTTTTGTGGTTAAATATATTATACGAAATTCTTCTGAGGGTTACTTAACTTTTAAAAACAATTTTGGGAGTTTTTTAAGAACTCCAACGAGTTACATTAGAGAAGAAGTTTGCGAAAGAGCTTACTTAAGTGGAGAGAAGTTCAGCTTTTTAAACAACGAACGTAGTATATATAATGTGTTAGTTCTAGTGATTCATGTAAACTTTATATTCTTATTTAATTAGCTATAGGCGGAGAAGTCACTGGAAAAAGCCATACGTCATCGAACATTCATCTCAAGAATTAAGAGCGCTCCGGATATAAGCCGGAAAGACTGTGCAAATTACTCTCATATAAATCATTATTTTAAAAAACGGCTTTCACTAAAAGACATTAAAAACATGTTACAATGTGGGACGATGAGATAAAAAAAAGTATATATAAAAAAATATTTTTTTTTTCTTCTATTATCGACTTGCAAAAATATTTTTTATCGTCCCGCATAGGTATCATTAAAATTAACATTTTCCCTTTTGTAGAACTAAAATAAAATTAGCCTTAATGTCCTCAAATGCAGAGAGATATTTAAAGATTAGGTATAATAAATTTGTCCAATGTCATATTCTACTACATCTCTATCTCTCGCCTTCCAAGCACACCGTACATTCAGCTGCGTCATTTTATTGACGTAAAGTCATTTACAATTAAAATTGGAAGCATGGATGACTAATACACTCCGACCAACTCTTAAAGTTAGACGTTTGTAATTAGTAGTAGTAGTATATACTCAGATAACTATCTTAAACCAGAGAAAAAGTATTGACTATTTTTTGCTTAAATGTGACAAAGGATAAATACAAGGTGGTCCAAAATTGTCTCCCGATATTTCTGCTGCTGATAGTGCATCCAAAAATAATGGCAGTCTTTCATATAAAATTTATTTCTGACAATAAATAATAAGGGAGATGTGTCCCTTAAAAGAGGGATAATAAATTTCAGTGTTCACCGAAGAAATTACACAACCCCCAATTCCAGAAGCCAGAGGCTTGTGCGGAAGAGGGTTAAACATTAAAAAACGCGGACATACAACCATATCCCCCGACAGTGCCAGTGCCGAAGACGGGGCTCGAACCTTGTAGCGCGATACCCGTTTGATCAATCGCGATTTCTACCATTAACCATTAAAAATTCTTTATTTTGTTTATCTATTTACATGTCAAAGGTAATATTTTATTTATCTCA
The DNA here is from genome assembly GCA_963675555.1 of Leptura quadrifasciata. Lineage (NCBI taxonomy): Eukaryota > Metazoa > Arthropoda > Insecta > Coleoptera > Cerambycidae > Leptura > Leptura quadrifasciata. The sequence goes on along the minus strand of OY776673.1, from coordinate 59,020,901 downwards.
TTATATTCATTTTACAATCACATACTTACACCCGGCGCGTTACAAATTTTTCTATAAAAACGAGACGGTCAGGGCGGCCAATGTTATGCCAAGATGATAGAACCTTTTTTTAAATTAATGCGGTGCGGTTGCTCTCCTAACGTTTAAACAAATTATATTATTCCTCTGTTCATTACGGAATAAAAAAAGCAAAATTAAATGTAGTTTTCTCGCGTCATATTATTTTCAGTATATTTACAGGAAAATATCAAGAAAGTCTGTTTTAAAAATCATACTATTTACACCCAAAAAACACCGATTTTATATATACAAAAAATGAACTTTCCGTTTATTTTTATTGTGACTAAAACTATACTATTTACATTTTAAAAGTTACTGTATTAAAGCGAAAGAAGGCTGAATTAAAAGAACTAAATCTAAGTGATCTCGTCCTTTGAAGAGTTTTTGTTTATAATGTATATAACCGTTTTTTGTCGAATCACCTGCCAGTGGTGCCTGAGGAGAATAGTTATAAACAAAAAAAAAGTTCAGTTTTTTGCTCATATCTCTCTAATTTTGCCCATAGCCATAATTTTACAAGAACTCAATTTTGAAGCTGAGGAAATTCTACACAAATTTCTTTACAGAAACATTTTTGTGGGAGCAAAAACAAGCGCGGATAATCTAAATGTTTATAACATATAAATCTGGCGTAGTGGGGAGCAAGGCTAGCGAGCGGAGGCACGCGCGCTTCGTTATAGCATCATAACTCTTGTTTAAATTTTAATATTTTAATTAAACAAAGTGCCTATCGAAAAATGATAGTTGACTATTTAAGATTTCATTTTGTGTATATTGCACAAGAGATGAAATTACAAAAGGCTGTTTTATTAAACAATACGTAATTAAATAAACAATTAATTTTATAATGAACTTTTCCGTATAAATTCATTTTCTAGATCTTTTAGTTGATTACTAGGAAGAATACAAAAAATTACAAAAATTTAGTTTTTAAGACTCGACATTTTTAAAATCCACTTTATTTGAAAAATCGTAATAACTAAAAAATAACTTTATTTCAAAATATAATTATACAATTAGTACAATAATTGGGATAATTCTTTTTGGGCTAATTCGAAAGCTTAGCTCTTGCTCTTTAATATTTAGTTGTAACAGTTATGAAAATTTACAGTTAAATTAGGATAATTAGTAATAATTTGTGGATACTTGATCCGATAGCCACGCGACTCCAAAACTTGCCTTGATGCCTGGAAAAGTTATAAAAAAATATTTTATATTTGTGCAACTTACAGGTGTTGTCGGGAATATTGTAATGTTCAAGAAAACATCATTTTTCGGTGTTTACAATAATTATTTTTATTAATTATTTAATAAAATTAAAAAATAAGGCTTGCTTAATCATTAAATTTTATTTTTTAAAAGTGAAATAAAGTTATTTTTTATTTATTACGATTTTTCGAATAAAGTGAATTTTAAAAATGTCGAATCTTAAAAACTAATTTTTTGTGTTCTTCCTAGTAATCAACTGAAGGGTCTAGAAAATGAATTTATACGGGAAAGTTCATTATAAAATTCATTGTTTACTTAATTGCGTATTGTTTAAAAAAACACCTTTTGTAATTTCATCTATTGTGCAATATATACACAAAATGAAATCTTAAACAAATTTCATAATAGTCGCATGTAAAAAACTATCATTTTTCGATAGCCACTTTGTTTAATTAAAATATTCCAATTTAAATAAGAGTTATGATGTTATAACGAAGCGCGCGCGTGCCTTGTTGTAGTACTTTTTACTTTCAGCACCATAAAAAAATACTAAAATTTCAAAAATTAGGAAAATAAACCACGGTATCGTACGCCCTGCCAAAAGCAATAAAAAAAGTCGTCACGATACAGTAATTCACTAAAATATAAAGACTCCCAAAAATAATTCTGGAAAAAATACCAACGTAACCGATAATTCTCAATCAACCCCTCTTCACCGTCAATTAATACCAAAAACCCAAATTCGCCCTTTCGGAACTCAAAATCATCAAAAAACCCACCTTAAAAATACACGCCCTGTACAATCTTAAACTTAATCAAATTCACCATCCAAACCCAACGTTTCATCATCTCCAGCCAATCCGGCCATTTTCTATAAACAATTTTCTTTCAAAAATTCTCAACACTTTTCGACCACCCCCCGTATACCTCAAATTGCTCTCCATACTTCTCGATTCGTCAAAATAATACTATCCGTTTCTACTTTAAATTTTCTTACTTTTCAATCACCCCTCGTATGTCACATTCCATATCGGCATTATCTTCGAACCGTTATCTTATCTCGTTTCCAGGCACAGCTCGCCTATCGCACCTTTTTAATTGTCGTTTCAACTCGTAAACATCGGACCTTCGTTACTACTTTACGGGGTCAATCCGAAAACGTCTAAATTAATATCAATCAAACTCCCATAACTTCTAAACGAATGTCGATATCAAAATTCTTTTTACACCAAAAAATTCCACTCTTCAAGACGGATCTTTCAATGTAACTTTCATTTTCGAAATTTGAACTTTAGCAAGGGATTGCGCAATGTTGTGCAATCTTACGCAATCGAGCCGATCCAGACTACACGGTGCCGTTTCCAGCTCTTTTAAAACGGGATGCTGGACTACATGGGGCACGCTAAACGCAATAGTTCCGAATGGTATAAATACCCGAGCTCCACGAGCTCTCAGGAAGTCAGTGTTTTGAACGTCAGTTTCTTCGGTGTTACTCGTGAATTCGTATACAGTGCCCGCGCTACTTCCAAGGCTACTCCTTGTAAAAAATATTATTTTAATCTTTTAATCTTAAATAAATCAAACCGGCCTTCGCGCTAAAATCCCTCTTTCCAGAATTAAATTGAATAATTCAAAAAGAATACTTAGAAGACTTGTTAGTCGAAATTTTATGTCGAACAGTTACCTTCATAAAAAAATATTGTAAAATTAAACTAAATCACATCGAAACTTTGTTCATTTAAATAAATAAAATTTATAAATCGTTTAAACAACCAAGTGTCGTTATTTCCATACACAGGGTGTAGTCATTGACCCTGACCAGCAGCTTTCGAGGAACCCCCCCGAACTTCGTAAATACAAAAAATAAAGTGCACACACTGCCTCAGGAGTCTCAGCTTCGAATTTCTCTGTAACACATTGAATATTCCCGCAACCTGAGAGGCGAGTGCGTGTTCAGCCTCCGCTCGCTAGACTTGCCCCCCACCACGCTCGAGTTATACGTTATAAACATTTAGATTTTCCGCGCTTGTTTTTGCTCACATAAAATGTTTCTGTAACGAAATTTGTGTAGAATTTCCTCAGCTTCAAAATTGAATTCTTGTAAAATTATGGCTATGGGCAAATTTAGAGAGATATGAGCAGAAAACTGAACTTTTTTTTATTTATAACTATTCTTCCCAGGCACCGCTGGCAGGTGATTCGACAAAAAACGTTTATATACATTATAAACCAACAACTCCTCAAAAGACGAGATCACTTAGATTTAGTTCTTTCAATTCAGGCTTCTTTCGACAGTTTTTCTGTACTAATTAGAAAACTTTTACAAAACAATTCTTCAAAAAAAGTGTTTACCTCAAGTTACAATAATCTTGGTATCACTTTTTATTTTTATTTGTTCTCTTTTCCTATTTTATTTGCTTATTTGCCATGTTATATTAAGAATAAAATAAATATGTTTACGATAAACTAAAATCAAAAAACAAAAAAGAAAAAGAAAAACATGGCCTTTTTTTCTTCATCCTATACAAATCTTTGATTCTCTGCGTATGTCCTGATTTTAAGAAAAATTTAAAATTTATGTATTTTGGAATGATATTTTACATATTAGAAATAGAAACCACCCTTTGTGTGCTATGCATATTGAATAAAAATAATAAGATTCACGTTAAGATTGCACCTGCCTTATATATAAACATAAACACACCACATATAGTAAGTAATCCCCAAATCCAAAGCCAAGGGCTGTCCGGAAGGGGGTTACACATTTGAAAAAAATGCAGACAACATCAAGTACACAAAAAATAAGTTTAATTGTTTGATTTTCACAAATTTATTTTTAACCTAAAACATAACTGAAAATTTAACAATTGTTTCGCTACACTGTGGCTTCTTCAGATGTTGAGTTGTTAGAGAGTTGTTGAGATGTTGTTAAAATTTCGAAATTATTATTAAAACTATGGTTTTCTTCAATTAAACGATTTGCGTATGTCGAATCTTTGTTTCTTTTATTAAAGGTCCGTAAGTGTTCCTTTAATCTTGTTTTAAAATTCTTGTCTGGTTGTCCAATGTATATTTTAGGGTATGTAACAAATGTCAGCTTGTAGACTCCACTATTATTTTCTTTTTGTGTTTCATCTTTATTATTTTTAATATATTTTCCAAGAGTTTTATTCGTTGTGTAAGGATTCTTAAATTGTGTTTTTCTTAAAATGATACGCTATTTTTTCTGCATGTACTCCAATATATCTTAATGTTTTGTATTTAATGACCTCTTCTTCAACTTTTGGGAAAACCAGATTTACTGCTTTTTTATAATTAATATTAATTAATAAGTCTGCAACCATAGATTCATTAAAATTACTATTAACTGCAATTTGATTTATAATATCAAGCTTTTTATTATCATTTTCTGTAGATAATGGAATATGAATCAATCTATTTAGCATACTAACATAAGCTACATGTTTGTGTTTTGCTGAATGAGTTGAATTATTATTTATTGTAATATCTGTATATGAAGGTTTGTGCTATGTGGCAAAATCATGTGACTTATTAATTTTGGTAATTGTTAAATCCAGAAAATTAATAGAATTATCTGTTTCGTATTCCATAGTAAAATTAATGGTTGAATATAAAGTATTGATAAACTGTAGAAAAATATGTGTCTGTTAGTACCTATGTAACATGCAATACATACCTGTAAGAGTATAAGAAATTTATACTTAATTTACTTTCATGAATTTTTTGTTCTATAAAATTCATAAAAATCTCTGCTAAAATCGGGCTTAAAGAGTTCCGCATAATGAGACCCTCTGTAGATAAGTATATTTTGTTGTTAAATTGGAAATAGTTCTGTTTTAGGCAAATAGTTCACAAGGCAATTATTTAGGATTTTATGACCGGATTAGTATTATTATTGTTTAATAAATCCTTAATTATATTTACAATAACTTTTGGCGGTACACCAAGGAATAAATTTTGTACATCAAAGGAAATAAATTTTGAAGTATCAGATACTTCCATGTCTTTAATTTTATTAATTAAATCATACGAACAGACAACATCCATTACTCACCGATATTGCCAGTGTCAACCAGCAGTCTGACTAAAGCGAATTTGCAACATAACGCGTCCTAGTCGACTGAGCTACCGTGCCGGTCAAATCCATAGATATTTAGCAGTTACACAAAAGTGCTGTTATTTTTAATTTAAACAGTATTAATTTTGTTCAGTTCTTGTTTTAGCATTGCAACGAAGCTACTTTTATTCTGAGATTTTGCCAAGATATAGTAGATTCTTTTTCAGTTAATATTATGAGGTACGTAATATTGTAATATTGAAAACTGTGTATGTGAAGTATAGTTTTATCTGGACTCGCTGGACATATCGTGTCTTCACTGCGGTTACTCAAGCCCTGCTTAGCCGGTAGTGTTGTTTCAGCACTTAAAACAGGTACTGACGCCCAAGCAACCATACCGTAACTGACACTCGAATTCCAAAGTGGCACTATTCAACTGTCCATCTACAGAGACAGAGAGAGGCTTGTTAATGCTTTGATAACTAGGTTGCAGAATATAATAGAATACAAAAGAGAATATATGTTTATGTATGTATGAAATCAAAATATTTTTAATGATAGTTGATCCTTTTTATTCTAATATCTTTATATAATTTAGTTTTTCGCTTTTCAGTTTCAAGTAATAATTTTAAACGTAAGGAAATTATTTTAAATTTCAAATTTTACCGAGATATAATATTTAAAATACTTGATAAAAATCTTATTCAAGCTTGGACTTGATAAAAAAGATAACGGATGTGTTCCCATATGATATAAAATACCTACAGTGAATAACAATTATGTAGTACAAACATTGCAGAGGCAGATAATTTAAACTAAACAGATAATATACTACAAATTTTGGTAAATTTTGCTGTAATTAATAATCAATTTGTAGAACCATTGTTGTACTAGTATAATTTGAACATTTCCATCCGTATGCCAAACAATGAACCTGTTTATAATAATTAATAATATCGATCAATAAACCGGCTTTGTTGTCTTTGTACGAAAGTTGGCCTGACATATAAAGTTCAAGAAGTAAATTTCCTCCCTGACTATAGCATTAACATTAATAATGTCATTTATTAAATTAGGTATTTATTTATTTGTTGGTACAAGTCTACAGCTTTCGCAAGCTAATTGCAGACTGTATGTGCTTAACCTAACTTAAACTAGACTAAATTTAAACTGAATTAAAGTATTCACCGATAAGAGAGAGGGCGAGGGAGAGGAGATAAGGAAACTTATAACATGAAAATGATAAATAAATGACAAACAAATAATAAATAACACCACAGGTAATTACGGCCCCCTTTATCCCGGAAGGCTCTAGAAGAGCCTTGTATGGGAGGGGGCTAATACATTTAGAGACAAGGGACACACACACACACCTAATATCCGTGTATATTGGAAAAATCCTTCTCACAGTATTTTCCACTGCCATGACTGGGAATCGAACCCGGGACTTTTAGGTGAGAGGCAAATGCGCTTAACTCTCGACCATCAGTCAAATGCTAAACAATTGCATTAAAAAATGTATTTCGTTCTGCATAATAAGTTATTTATTTTTTAATAATTCTTTTATGAATACGACCTATGTATCTTCGAATATATTTAGATATTGTTGTAATGAATTAAATTTTTTTTGCAATTCTGGCAGGAGGTGACTTTAGTTTATAGTTTCTTGTTACATCATACGAAAATTGTTTAAAGGTTTATACAAAGTTCTTCTGTTATTTCGTGTAATTAAATTATACATAGAAAGATCATCTAAATAAGAGGAGGTCCTAGTAAACCTCAACTGCAATATGAAATTAATATGCTTTATAAACTTTTTATTCAGTAGACTTGAAATCGTGTAATTTCGCCAAATACTCAAAATAGATTTTTGTACGATCACAATACTTTCCTCTATTTTTCGCATACTATAAGAAAGTAAAAAAACATTATGATAATAAATAATGTCATATTTTACCAAAGAACAGTAATCCAATGAAATTATGCTAGAGTTCACTTGAAGTACTTCCTATTTAAAGCATTCGCTTTATCTATTTTTCGAATATAAAATATAAAGACTTTTACAAAGTTTAACAGTGAAACTTTCAAGTAAAACAATTACAGACTTAAAATGTTTTAATCTTCCTTAAAATATCACTTCAGAGAATCTTACAAGGAATTCACGTAATGTTTACATAATGTTTTATTTTATAAGGACTTATCTTGCGGTCTGAAATTGAAATTAAATTTTATTCTTGAAATTAGTTTTTACAACCAACAATTAAAAAATATTTGTTTCAGAGCGTTAACATACCATCTTCAAATGCAAGTACAATAATTTTTCAGATGTTATGAAATATTGATTTTCTCAGTTGAATTTAGGTTCAGTAATATTTCCCCTTTTGGGAGCAGAACAACCTCTGATGTCCATCTGACTCTTACAATATTTTAAAATCCAAATTGTGCGAGATAGGTTGTTGAGGATATGACGACAATACTGCAATTCCTACCCTACTAGATATACTTACAGGTTTTGGCATGAAAATTATGTCTGCCCTTGGGCACGCCTATTTTCCAGCACATATGTTTAAAATAAATGTTCTGTCTCCGGAGAATTGTGATATTTGTGGAGTTAAATGTGTGACCATATTTTCTTCCAGTGCTCTAAATACAAAACGTCTTGTAATAGATTATATACCAACCCTTTTAATCAAAAAAATTAATCACCTATTAATATATGTTGACTTCTCAGTCAATTCAATAAACCAGTTTTGACTGCATCATCTGCTTTTTGAAAAAATTTTGCGTGAATATATGAATAGGTTAGCCTCGTACCCTCTGCTGTTTTTCCTTTGTAGCATCCTCTAATTTATAGTGGTCCTCTAAAATTGTTATTAAAAATATCCTAACAGACCCTGAACACCAACGAGCCTCACCCGTCATGAAAAATAATGTATTTTTCTTTGGAAATTCAGCTAGAGACTCCTGAAGCCGTTGATGCACTTTATTTGATTCGATTTTGAAGTTCGGGGGTTGCCTTAAAACTGTTGGACGAAGTCAAAAGCTACACTCTGTATATGACCAGAATGGCTGATCCACCTTTTGTTTAAAAGAATGTATCTATTTTATTTTTTTTTTAACAATTTTGAGAGCCACTGGCAGGGTCGAGAGTAACATCCTGTATATTAAAATAATGACACTTTGTTTAAAAACGAATTTACAATATTTATTTAATCACTTTGAACAGAGTTTCGAATTTTATTTAACATAATGTATGTAATTTTTACAATAGATTATTTTTTGGTAACTTTTCGACAGTTATATTTACTTATATTCCCGACTTGAGAGACAATAAGTGGGAATTAGACAATCGGGAATTACTCTCAAAATTTCGTGAAAACCGAAAGACTACTAGTATATTTCTTAAAGCAATCAGTACACGAATTTCTATGTCAATTTAAAAATTCATACAAATTAATTTCACTGGCAGAATAACTTGTAGAACGATTTAAATACGCGATAAACCACTGGAAAACTACTTGATTTGGGCTTTGAGCTCGGTTATTTATGATACCACGGTTGCGTTTTTCGCGCTCCGTGAGTCAGGCACAAACGTTTTTAACCCCGTTTTATAGCTGTAAATGTGTACTGTCTAGTCTGGATCAGCACGATTATGTTTTATTGCACAACATTGCGCAATAGTTTTGCAAAAGCATGAAATTTCGAAATAAAAATTAGATGAAAAAATCAACGTTAAAAAGTAGAAATTTTTTACATAAAAATTAATTTTGAATCTATTCGGGTTTAGAACTTATTAAGGTTTTAGTGTCTGGAAATTAAATGTTTTCAGAATAACCCCGTAAAGTCGAAACGATGGTCCGACGTTTTACGGTTGCAGAGATATGAATAAGATATGAGAATGTTCCTCCTGATAGGTGCGAGGTGAATAATAAGGTATGAAAATGTTCCTAATGCGTCTGAATTGAACGGAACGAAAATACGTTTAAGACATCGGCTGCAAGGGGAATCCCGATATTGTATGTAGTATACGAGGCGCGATCAATAAATAATGAAATTTGAAATAGAGAAGAGGTTGTAGAATTTGATGCATCGAAACGGAACGTTGTTGTTAAGAGTAGGGAAAGTAGTTTGATATATACGAGGGGCGGTTGAAAAGTAGTTGAATTTAAAATGAAAAATCTGTTTATAGAAAATTAACTAGTGGAGATAAAACGTTGTGATTATAGGTGTGAATAGTGGTTCTGATATATTTTAAGATTATTTGGGGCTGATTTTTTTAAGATGGATTTTTGAACGGGTTCGAGTCCTAAAATGGTGAATTTGAATGTTTGGTGGTATTTGAAGGTGAATGCATTTTATTTGAGAATTATCGATTGAGTGTGAATTTTTTCAGAATTATTTTTGAAAAACTGTATATTTTGATTAATTTTGATATGGTAATTACTTTTTTCTTACTTTTGTCATGGTGCACATGAAGTTCGATTTATTTTTGAAATTTTGAAATTTTTTATATATTTTATAGTGCTGATAGAAGAGAAGTACTATAACAACCCCCAGGGCGAGAAGCGCGTGTCCTTTTTTACGATCTTCAAATTTTTTTTCTCTATCGTTGTAGGTTAGATTATAATGAATGACTTTCAGTTTTTTTGTAGTTTAATTATTTGAAGTAACAGTTGAATGTATGGCTAATGGTCGAATGTCATTAAAAAACCACTCTGATAGCGTCATTGTTTGAAAAATAGTTATTAAAATGGCAAACAACACAACAAAATGAGCTTGGTAGTATACGATCAAGACTGATTTGTCAAAAATATTACATAATTGTTTGATACAATAGCAAACTGGAACTCGTTTGCGAATACTGTCGATGTGTATAGACCACGAACAATTGTCAGATACATGGAAACCTAAAAATTTTACAGTTTTTTCTTGCTTAACTTGCATTTTTTGTTTTTATCAAAAGACTTTCCTCATAATTTTTCTGTAAGTTTTGCTAAATCTTAAAAATATGGACTTTTTATTATTTAAAACCAGCCTATTTTTGGTAAACCCATTCATGCGCTTGTGAGAGCTTTACATTATCTTTATTTAGCGTGCGATTTATGTTTGATTCTGCTATTAAAAGAGATGAGTCATCAGCAAATAGTAAAGAGTCATCTATAATAAAATCGTTTACATAAATAATGTATAGTAAGGGACCTAAAACTGACCCTTGTGGTACTCCTGTTGAGGTATCAAGAGTATCAGACCTAACGTTATTAATTTCGACAAGGTGCCACATAAATAGCTTTTAAACCATTTTAATGGTTCACCTCTTATACCATACCTCTCACGTTTTCCTATAAGTCTGGCATGGCATACAAGATAAAACGCCTTACTTGAGTCAAGGAAGATCCCAACATTTCCTTATATTTATCTGAATTTTCATATAGATGATTTAAAACATGTATAATAGCTGTTGTTGTGGAGAGACCAGCACGAAAACCAAAGTGATTATTGTAAAGTAGGTTATGTTTGTTAAAGAAACTTGTAATTTTTTTGTGCTACATGTTGTTTTTCAAATATTTTAGAAGATAATGGAACTCAGGCATGAATATTTTCTTCCCACCATATCTATTGTACGCGCATTATTCTCCGAACATACTAATACAAAATTAATATATTATTTATGTGAAAAGGACAATTGTATTTCGTGGCCAACAATGATAATGGAATTACGGCAAAAGAAACTTTTCAACATTTTTGTTTAACTTACCTTGATGTCTCATGATAAATGTTTTACAACTAAACTTTTCTAAGCATTAAATCAATTATATTTAGGTTATTTATTATATTGAGGGTTCCTTTCTTTTTATTTTATTTCATTAGTAATTACCTTTTATTACTTATTCAATTTCACTTTACTGTATAAATAGTAATGGAAGGAGCTAATGGTGATTCCTCAAAGTGGACGTGTTTGCTTAAGTAGAATTGAATAGACAGGTAAAAAGTACTTTCGTGTTTATAATTAATGTCTGTTTGTCAGTTAGTTTCTATAAAAGCTACACGATAGAAACAAAGTAACACTTCTAGAAAATGAAAAATGTTTAATTCATGGATTAAATATAGTACGCTTGATTTTTGTTTGTATGTTGAATGTAATAATTAAATCAATTATATTTCATCTGATTTAGTGAAATAATATGGCCTATTATTTCACTTATATTAAATATATATAAATTATTAAATAACACAATAATTTAAATATTCGATAAGTACGCGCCAATTCGTTTAACTAAACTCATCTCCATTCCCTTGGCTTAAGGATGACAGAAGACAACTGATGTCAAATAGAGCTAAAGCGAAGGAAAAACTTGAACAATAGGAAACGTATAAAATTTTTAGAAATCTGACAGCCAGTGCTACACGTGTCGCAAGGAGAGCATATTTTAAAACTCTTGGTGAAAGTCGGAAAGAAAATACCATGAAAACGTCTAAATAACTTAAATTTAACTAAAAAAGTTGCTATTCCTCCTGAACTATGCAGTACTAATGATATTAATCAGTTTCTTTTAAATAATAATAATAATAATAATAATAATAATAAACGACTTTATTGCGATACTCAATATCAACAATGTAGGGCGAAGTTTAGATCATATAATCTATTCTTACACTTAACCCAAACCAAATAATGTACCAAGATTTAATAATGATCCCTCTGACTTAATAAACATTGTAATAATAATTATTATACTGATGTACCTCCAATTTTTTTCAATTTGTGGACATAGAAATGGTTTTATCTGCATTAAATAAGGTCAAAATCAATGCAACAGGCTCATATGGAATAAATTTGCAAATGATTAAAATGTGCTTCCCAATTATGTAATATCATCTGTTAAACATAATAAATAACTGCATTCTAGAAAACTACTTTCCCAGCGAATAAAAAAATTGTGTAAGAAATACCAATTACCTAAAAGTAATAAAGTTGAGGAATATAAAGATCTCAGGCCGATAAGCATACTTCCAACGTTCTCAAAACTATTTAAATCAATTCTAAGTGCATAACTTAGAGAATATTTAGGCGGCAACAATACAGGGTGTCTCACCGGGAACTGAATCGATCGATATAGAGAAAAGTACGCATCAGAAAATTTTGAAAATTTAGATAATTACTAGTGTCGTTGTGGCCAATCAAACTGAAATAATTACAAGCAGCTGGCACTTCCGCTTATACCAGAAGTCGATACCAACTGGCTTAAATTCGTCGATTCGAAAATACGAAAATATGTAGCATATCCTATACCTAAACCTAGCCGTTTTAGATATATTTGACATTTTATAGAAAATTTGACAGGTCCAACGGTTTGCAAGAACCGTTATAACTTTCTTCGTGTAAAAGGTCCTCATTTGCTTCTTGTCACATAAAAAGAACACAAGGAGAACTACGTTCTACAACTAGAATAAATTCAATAATGTCATACCAAGTGTTCCGTTTTTCGCGTTACATTTTGTCAACTTCAAGCTGCGAAAACTTGTTTAGGTCAAATGGAACACCCTGTATTTTTACGTCAAGTTGTGTAAAATTGAATTCCCTTTTTTCTGATATTAGCATTGTGGGTGTTAGAGTTACAACTTTTTTGAAATATTTGCTACTTTATTAGCAATTCATGAATTGTTGAAATCATTTCATCAAAATAGCCATGATTAGAAACAATCAGTCATTATCTTATGTCAAAAGTGCCAGCACGTTTAAATTACACCCACGAAGACTTTTTAAATTTGTTTATTATTTATGGAGAATGTGATAAAGTAATATCAAGAACTTGCAACACATTTGCTACTCGATATCCAGAAAAACGGAAACCGTCACCAAACACTGTAAAACGCATACTGGAAAATTTTAAAAATTATGGCTCTGTCAAGGCAAAGATGCAAAGAAGAAAGCCTATTGTTGATGATGAAAACATTGAAATAGTCATTCTGGGATATTTTCATGCATCTCCAAGGATGTCATTAAGACAAGCTGCTCTGGAATCGGGACAATGCAAGAATTCAATTCACAGAATCTTATTAAAACATAAGTTCCACCCGTTTTCATTCCATATGGTTCAAGGATTAAAAGAAACAGATTTCTTAAGACGACAGAGTTTATTCTAATAAGGTCTGAGGGTCACGATTCTTATTTGGGAAATATTATATGGACAGATGAAGCAAAATTTACTAAAAATGGGCTTTTTAATAGACACAATTCGCATTATTGGAGTGACTCAAATCCTCATATGTTCAGAGATCGAAACTTTCAGGAAAGTTGGCAGTTCAATGTTTACTGTACCATAAGAAACGATAGAGTGGTGGCATTACAATTTTATCAGGAAAATTTGAACGGTAAATTAAATATTCTCTTCTGCTAATATGTATAGGTAAATTTTTTTTTTATGTGAAAGATATCTGAATATCTTACAAAATTTGAATAATAACTATTTAGAAAATTTACCTCTCGCCGAACATAGAAACATTTTTTATTAGCACAACGGTGCTCCCCCACATAACGCATATTTAATTAATAATTATTTACAAGAAACTTTTTATGCTCAATGGATTACCAATAATGGACCTTTCTTATGGCCTCCTCGCTCGCCCGATTTATGAACTATAGATTATTTCATTTGGGGAACTATTAAAAATAAAGTTTATGAGAGCCCATTAACAACCATTGAAGATTGTATGCAAAGAGTAAGAAATGCATTTCAAAACATATCACAGGATTCAATTAGAAGAGCTACCCATGAGGAACTAATCCGAAGGTGCGAAAAATGTGTCAAGGTTCGAGGGCGGAATTTTGAGCAATTATTAAATTGAAATGAAATCATATTTTAAATTGATCTTATCTCTACTATATTAGTTCATGCCATATCTTCAATTCGATTAATACGTATGTTACAGTGTTAGTGTTATTTTGTGTTTTTGTGGATATCGAGTAGCAAATGTGCTGCAAGTTCTTGATATTACTTTATCACATTCTGCATAAATAATAAACAAATTTAAAAAGTTTTCGTTGGTATAATTTAAACGTGCTGGCATTTTTTGATATAAAATAATAACTGATTGTTTCTAATCATGGCTATTTTGATGAAATGATTACAACAATTCATAAATTTCTAATAAAACCGCAAATATTTCAAAAAGTCGTAACTTTAACCCCCACAATGCAATATCAGCAAAAAGGGAATTCAATTTTACACAACTTGACGTAAAAAAATACAGGGCGTTCCATTTGACCTAAACAAGTTTTCGCAGTTTGAAGTTGACAAAATGTAACGCGAAAAACGAAACACTTGGTATGACATTATTGAATTTATTTTAGTTATCCTTGTGTTCTTTTTACGTGAAGAAGAAAATGAGGATCCTTATAGGAAAATTATAACGGTTCGTGCAAACCGTTGCAACTGTCAAATTTTCTATAAAATGTCAAATATCTCTGAAACGGCTAGGTTTAGGTATAAGATATGCTACATATTTTAGACTCAGAATTTTATGCTCTTTTCGAAAACCCTAAAATATATAGGAAGTTCCATTTAAAATAAGCAAGTTGGTACCGACTTCCGGTATAAGCGGAAGTGCCAGCTGCTTGTATTTTTTTTTGTTGGATTGGCCACATCGACATTAGTAACTATCTAAATTTTCAAAATTTTCTGATGCATGCTTTTCTCTATATCGATCGATTCATTTCCCGGTGAGACACCTTGTATATTACCGATACACCAATCTGGATTCAGACCAAAACGTAGTTGTACTATGGCTCCATTTCACATCACTGCTGATATTCTGAGGGAAAATGATGAGGATAAATTAACAGTACTATTACTATTAGACAATAGCAAGGTCTTTGATTCAATTGCTCATGACATAATGACATCTATTTTTCACTATTTGGGCCTTAGTATAGATTCTATACAACAACTATGTTCTTATCTTTCTAGTAGAATTCAATCCGTTAAAATTGATACTGAGATTTCGAGCCTGCACAGTCAACATTAGGAGTACCGTAGGGGTCAATACTTAGGCCACTTCAGTTTTGCCTTTACACTACTAATTTTCACAATCATGTTAGTTACTGTAAAATGCATATGTATGCTGACGATACGCAGCTATATTTGTCATTTAAACCAAATGAGCTAAACGGTCACTAATTTAAATTCGGACTTAGAGTCAATCTTGAAAGCTTCCAAAGATCATGCTTTAATACTTAACGCATCTAAAACTAAAGTTTTACTATTTGGTACAAGTAACTTACACCAATAGTATGCCAAAAATATTAAATTAAAATAAAATTATATCGAACTAGATGTAGTCACTGAAGCAAAAAATCTAGGTTTATGGATGGATAACTCTTTTAGATACAGGTTATATGTATCTAAATGTGCACAGAAGGCTTACAGTTGTATGCGATTAATATATCCACATAGAACGTATCTTAGTACAAGAATAAAAACAATTCTTTGTGAAATAATTGTCTTATCGCAATTTTCCTACAATTCATGTGTTTACAGTTTTTCTTTAGATTCTATACAAAAAAATGAAATGCAAAAAGTTCAAAACTCTTGCCTTCGTTTCATTTCTGGCATTAAAAAATATGATTGTCTATCACATAGGCTTAGAGAGATACAGTGGCTTAATATGCAAAACAGTTTTATTTTACAGTCTTCTACCTTATTTTATTCTATTATCTTTAATGAAAAACCAGCTACCTGTATACAAAATTATAACCCGCTCAAATATACATAAAGTCAGTGTTAGAAATAAGAACGCTTTGGTTGCTCCATTACATAAGGCAGCACAATTTGAAAGATCTTATTTATAAAATATATAACAGTTTAGATGAAGTTTCCACATTTAAAAAACGTTTTCGAGAATTGTTACTACTTAAAGAACAGCATTAGGCAGGGTGATTACTTAATTTTATTTATACATTATTTTATCATTACTAAGGTATTATATTAATTGAGGTATTGGGTGTCTAGTTACTTACAAAAATGTTACACCTAGTGTAGTTTTTTACTTGTTCAGAGTTAATGGAATAGCAGATGTCAGTGTCTATACTGTAATCTGAATTTTGCTCCATGGTTTCTTTCCTTGCGCTTATTTATGAACATATAATACTAATATTTTATATATATGTTGTTAACTTAACAGTACTTAACATTACATTACGTTACTTTATATTTGTAAAGTAAGGAAAAAAATAAAAAGGCATTTTTTATTATTATTATATTTCTCGTTTATGGTAACCGATCAGCTCTTTCTTAGAATATAAGCTAGCAGTGATTCTGATCCACGTCTTACGAGTGTACACGTAATATAAAATATCTTGTATAATATTTTCAGAAGAAACTGCACTAGAAACAAATTTTGCTTCACATGTGTGTTACCTCATTCCCAAATGTGCTGATTAGTTTTCTGAAACAAAAATAAAGATGAATTAAAAATTTTGTGAAAACTATTCATAATAAATTTAAAATATCAAGTTGTCACATTATTAGATATATGCAATTATAACTTGTCATAATCAAAATACGCCAGATAACTTGAATTTGTAAATATATACAGGGTGTCCGGAAAGCAAAAAAAAATTTGGTAAAATCCGAATATTTTGAGGGTATAAGTATTTCTGAATATCATAGATGGCGCTGTCGGCATATTTTTTGACATATTTCTATCATAGCTTTTTATTATTATTATTATTTTGAGTCCGAATTACTTCATGTTAAGATGCAAAAAATAAGGTCTACTTGTTTCATGTCGATAAAATGCACCGTTTTCAATACAATCCCACTTAAATATTTTAGCGCATGCCAATAGTGATCATGCAATATTCGACTAAGTTAGCTTTGTCAAATTGACATTATTTAACCAGATTAGTGATTATTGTTGTAGTACTAAGACGTTTTCGATTTTGTTTCACTGTTGTGCAATATTTTCTTGGATATTTTATCACATTTTCAGAAGATTCCGCGACATAATTTATTTTCAAACTCTGAAATGACGGATGCGATTGCGGTTTAATGTCAAATGCAATTTAATGGAGGAGCTGCAGCAAGAAGGTACAGTGAACTGTATCAAAATCGTCGCCAATCTCACAGAAAACTGTTTGAAATTCTATTTCAGTGGCAAAAAAATCTGAGGGTTTTCGAGTGAGGTACCATGCAGGAGATCAACTGCTCGAACCGTTGACGAAAAAGAGGTTATTTTAGAGGGAGTAGCAGAAAATCCTGAGATTAGTGTACGGCGTTTATCTGCAGTTACTGGTGTACCCCGGACAAGCGTTCATAATATTCTTCGGACCCAGTTACTCTATCTGTATCACCAATATCATCATACAAAAGTACAGGAGTTACTACCAAATGATTTACCACTTAGATTACATTTTTGCAGGTTACGTAACAAACAAAATAATGACCCAACTTTTCTTGGCCGTGTGCTCTTGACTGATGGGGCAAATTTTACCCCCCATGGCATCATTAATAAATGTAATTCCCATACATAGAGTAAAGAAATTTCCCATATAACACGAGCCAAACATTTTCAACACGAAATTTCTATTACTGCATGGTGCGGTATTGTTGGCGATAACTTATTGGGATCTTATGAAATTCCTTCTCGTTTAATACTCCAGGCGTTTTAGCTGTAAAATTGACGTGCTAAACTCGTCTATGAAATTTTTTTTATTATGTTTATTTGGACGTCCTGAATGACTTGGTAGATACGCCACGATACACCTGGAGGAATTCGTGAAAATCGCTTCGGAAAGTCGCGAAAATCGCGGATTCGCGATTAACTCAGTTTTTATGGCCCAAACGGGAACAGCACCTACTATAAAATTTGTACATCTGTAAATTCTCTGCCTTAAAGGTAGATGCATTTCGTTCCGCCAAACCTCTTTTGCACCACATATTTCGCAATTATCTTGAACAATTCAGTCCTACTTTTTCCTACGACTGCATTTTCCTGCACAACCCTTCGTACAGTTGCAAAACATTTAATTTAACAATATGTCTAGTCCTGGTGGTAACTGCGTTGGTACTGACTGCATCGTTCTTCCTAATCCAGCCCCACTGCTCAGGATCAGTGTCTTTTCCCAACCATGTTTGAACGTCTCAACAATTCTGTGTGCATTATAACAAAAATATTTAAAAAACATAAAAAAAATAGCGATTCGTATTTAAATTTTTTTGAAAACTTTTGCCAATCTTGCTAGAAGACATTCCTTTAAATCTGCGGAGGACTCTGCGGTTTATGAACGATGGCTCACCTGTTAATTTCGAACTAAATGTGCGAAACTATTTGAATAATCAGTTTCCGCAACGGTGGATTGGACGTGGATTTGATCATTTATAACCACCACGGATCCCAGACCTTAATCCACTAGATTTTTTCATCTGGGGCAAAACTGTTCATTTCGAACTAAATGTGCGAAACTATTTGAATAATCAGTTTCCGCAACGGTGGATTGGACGTGGATTTGATCATTTATAACCACCACGGATCCCAGACCTTAATCCACTAGATTTTTTCATCTGGGGCAAAACGAAATCCAATATATGAACACTCGAGCCATACTAGAACCGAGTGCATTTTATAGACATGAAACTAGTAGAACTTATTTTCATCAAATTAGTTTCTATATCATAATATGAAGTCATTCGGACCCAAAATTATAATAATAAAAAGTTATGATAAGAAATATGTAAAAAAATATGCCGACAGCGCCATCTATGATATGTAGAAATACTTAGATATTCCCTCATAAAACCCTGTATTTTTGTACATGTAATTACCACCGGCTAGAGAAAAAACAATAATCACTCTAGTAATTCTATATAATGCTACAAAATCAGGCGGATAACTAAGAATCAAGCAAATAACGAGATTAATTCAAAATAGTATATAATACAATCGTTTTGATAGGTAGCAATTGATACATAAGTAAATTTCTCATATAACTTAACCTACAGTTAAAAATAAAAATTCAAAAGATAAGGGGACGGATACATTCGTTTATATATAGGTATTATTATACGGCCTTATAACACAACAAGATAAAAAAAGGAACAATCTATTTATCAGAGCAACAGAAAACAGTGTTAAACAAAGGTTGGTGTAGTGTCTGTTAAATATATGAATTAACTTAAAGCCCCTCAAGAGGAGATAAGAGTACGATTTGTTTAAAAACAAGAAAAATAAAACCTCATGGCACGGTCAAGGAACTCCTTACCAAAGGGTGAGGTGTTTATTACAGGGCGTTCTACTACACTCTATAGTAATAACATATACCCCCGTACACGAAAATATTTCCAGAAATGTAGCTCAGCCTAGGAGAAAGGATTTTGTAGCATGAATACATGGTATAAGAAAGGATTCTCATATACAAATCTGGTCCAACCTAAGAATGTGATATTATCCCTTGACTTTGGAAGCATGTTTTTGGCATTGGTGACGACAGTTAAAGCAAATTGAAATTTGGACAGACGTGCAGAAGATAAGTGGTTGATTACTTATGTGAAATGGTAAGATAATTAATCTCTATACACGTCACCAACAAGCAAAACTCAAAATGGAAACATTAGCCTCATAAATGAAAGACTTCCCAAAACGCCGCCACCAAAATCCATCAAACGATGATTCTAGAAATAGATTTATGATTTCTTTACCGCAGCGTTCTCGCCATTTCTTCTCTTATCCATTACTACCATGATTCCTTATACACCTTCCGGAAGCTCCGACCCAACGCCGCACCAATGTTACCATTAGCAACTCCTGGTTACCAGCGGCGGATCTAATTCCTAGTGCACCTCAATATCTTTAAACTTCTCCTAAATTCAACTCAGCACTGAGTAATCCCACAACCTTAATCGACCCTACAAAAACTCACATAAACCACTTAATACACTATAAATAAAAGAAAACAGAAAATCTAGTCGACCCATCTACGGTGCTTGCAACAATATGCCATACACCACTGTGTGCATGGCTATTCCCATGCTAGTGCTGTAATCCATCGTCCTAACCTAAGTTACACCGTCCTAACCTAAATTAATTCTAGATAAGCAGACCCTAATGTTCCGATGTTTAAGACTAAATGATGTACCAATCAGCAATTAAATCCAGCCGGCAAATAAATTCAGGTAAGTGACCCAGATTCTCTATCTATAGATACGTATTTAGTTTAGCGCCTAGACGAAGTGAAAACGCGACAATAACTAAACAATTCACCAAACCACGTGATTACGGCATAAATATGTGATTTCTGGAAGCTTATCGAGCTACAATTCTATTTATTTAACCTTTTGACAACTAAATAAACTTGACCCGATTCTCAGGTATGCATTAAGTGTCTCATAGGAGTTATTAGTTAATTTTTAACAAAAATAGTAGATGCTAGGTTAGTTCCTTCACAAGAACCCTTATAAAAGATAACCATACAGCAATTATCGAAAAACGTAATCCATAGATCAGAAGTAATAACAGAGAAATACATTTATTTGAATGAAATTGGTACCAAATTTTCGATCTTATAGTTTTAGTTACGAGAGACAAAAGTGATATTTAAAAGTCGGTCTCGGGGTACATGCACCGCGACAGTACTTTTTCATTATCTCATTATCTTGCATAATATTTTAAATTTTCTAAAACTTCTTGGAATAACGTAAAATTTCCAAACAGAATTTTCAATACAATTTACCATATTAATTTTTGTTTAAATTATAGAGAAGGAATTCAATCAAAAATTTTCATGAGTCCTTCTTGGAACCTATCCTAATGCCTACAGTTTTTCATCCCGAACAGTCAAAACTTTTTTGATACAATTTTCTATCGTAAACAATTTCTATTTGAGACATTTTTTTTTAATTTGGTGAAAATTTTATTTTGGTCCATCTAGGGTTTCTGATGTTCTGAAAGGAAATCTGAACAATACTTTTTCGAACCAATTGTTCACTCCAAATACTTTTATTTGAAAAAAGTTTAGACGAGAACATTTTGTTGCCACCTCTGGGGCCGCATCTGATGATCTGATGAGAAATTTTCAAATAGCACTTTTGATTAAAAAATGCACTCTAAAAAAATTTTGATTTTAAACATTTTTTGATTATACGAAACCTTGTTTTTGAATCCTTACTGATCTTACGTCTACAATTTTTGTTTTACACGTTGAGCCGTGCACGAAAAAAAACGTATGTATCACCTACAGACACACTGACAGACAGACACACAGTCTTTCCATCATCTTCATCCTCCTGATTTTTTTATTCTACAAAGAATTATCTTCTAATTCTTCTTGGGGCCTTCCTTGGTTCATTGAAGAACAGTTTACAAAAGTCATTTTCTATACAATTTTTCATACCGAAAAATTTGTTGGTTTCACAACAAATTGTATTCGGATTCTCCCTGAGGCCTTTCCAGGTGCAGTGGCGATCAATTTACAAAAAAAGAGATACAATTTTTCAACTATTTTAACTTTTATTTTGACATGAAACATTTATCAATTTGACGAAAAATTGTTTTTGGCCTTGATTGAAGCTATCCCTAGTTCATCAATTTGACTAATATTTGATAGTTACCTTAGACTTCCCAGAACTTATATCTAAAATTTCATCATTATATGTAGAATCGCATGAGGTTATTTTCTTCAAAGTTATGATTATTTGATATATGGTAGAATATAAACTAATGCCACACGCAGTTTTTGTATGACTATATTATTGATTAGTGGTTTGTGACACAATAAATTCAGAAAAAATATCGTTCCCATTGCAAGTTGGACAAGAAAGAATTTTATCTGTTTGCGGTATTATAGGAAATTATTATATATTATGTATAAGCTCTGTATTGTGGATTTGAACTTAATGTACATTATTTAGGTCATGAAACTTGTTCAGTTATATTTTAAATTTCAATAAATGCCCTGTTATGTAGAAAGATTGGGACATTTATACAGGGTCGGGCAATAATGCCTTGGACCTCGATATCTCGAGTTCTAAGATAGCTGGAATTTTTTTAAAAAATTGCAAGTAAACTAGAGAAAAAAGTCTATAACTGGAAATTATTTTCGAACACACAGAGCGAGCCCAGACGAAATTACAGGACCAAGTGCCTTTTTCAAAAATGGAACGCTATGTACATCAGTACATTTTTTCTAAGCTCTATTCATTCCTATATTAGCATTGAATATCTTCCAACCACTTGGATGTAATGATTTTTTTTGTTGAAATAATGCAATCTGCAGATGGATATTAAAGAAATTACCACAATCACAATTATGGGTTTTAAGAAAAACTTACATGAATATGAGTTACGAGACATCTAACTAATGTTTTTGAATTATTTTCATTTCCTAAAAATGTACAGGGTGGCCAAATATTATTTTTCAATTAAGAACATTTTAAATTGAATTTTCTCAATTTTTTCAAATGTAACACCCCGTATATTTTTCGACGATGTGATGTAGAAATGAAAAACGAAAATTTTTTGTAAGTACTTCCCTAGGGCTAATTGCAACCAATTTCGTTTTATAAATAAATAAGTATCAAATTCAAGAATAAACTTTAAAAAGAGGTGCCCTCAAATAATTCATTAGAAAAATGTATAATAGGTGTTCGACGTGTTGCCCATTTTGATTGACACACGTCTTTATGCAATTTCGAAATGAGGCCATTTAGTGGGACCGTTTCTTCCAATCCATTGAAATGAGTAAATAATATTTAACCGGTCCTTAACTGTCATGTTTTTTTGTACATTTTTTTGTTGTTTTCATTATTCGACAAGCAATAAAGCCTCAGTTTGGTATAAATTACCGTGTACAAAGGAGCATTTATCACACTTATCGGTGGGAATTTGGTCTCATTTGAACTTTTTTCTGTGGGGAGTTCTTTAATCACAATCGCTACAACCATTTTAGAGGAAACAAATATTTATTTGTCCTAACCTTACCCCACACAGCCTCCATTCCTGCATTCTTTAGGGCCAATATGCTATATCATCTCATACTAGTACCAAGAGAATAGTCATGTCTTAAATTTTATTAAAATAGCTGTTTTTGAGAAAAATTATTAATTCTTTGCACTACTGTACACCCCTTGCTACATTCTTCACTAAATTTTATTAAGCGAATAGTAACGACATCTTGTTCTATTTTATTAAACGAATAGCAACGACATCTTGTTCTCGTATTAAGTAGCTATTCATGTGCCACATGATCACAATCGTAACAACTGGTTTGGCAAAAAAAATTATTCCTTTGACCTTACCCCCACAGCTTCCATCCCTGCATTTTACAGCTAACTAATCATGTCATCTCATAATAGTACTAAGAAAGTATTTATGTGGTACATTTGATAAAAATCGTTAAACCCGTTTTTGAGAAAAAAATATTTTGCATTTTTCTATCGGTTGCTTACTGAAAATTGTTGTAGTATTTTTTTATTTATTTACATTAATTTATAATATTGGAAATTATTAAGTTTAGTTAGAACAAATATTTTATTTCTGTTAATGCCATCGAAATTTTAATTTTATTTCTCTTAACACTTGAAGCATTACATGTTATTAATATTTTTTCACTTACTAATAGTACTGAACTAAAGCCAGCCCTGTCCCTTCTTCTCTAGGTAAGCACGGCATCTTTAAAGGTTTTTTGCATGATTAGAGAACTTTAAAATAACTAATAAATTATTAAAGGAGGACTAGAAGTTCATTAAAGAACATATATTAAAAATATTGATAGTCCATCGGGTATTTCCAATAACATAGATTTCTAAAAACCTCGAAAAAGACGCCACTAGTGATACTTGTATGCTGAAGTAATTTGAGTATTTTTCATTGATCTACTATAATATTCCAGTCTAAATGTCTTTAACTTTAATATGCACATGGTAAACCGTTGCTAGTTACTAGGATCCATTTCAAACTACTCTGATAGCCTCTCATTTCAGTGGTATTTATCTTTATCTCTAGTAGTTTCACAAACGACATGAAGTCGATAAAGGAGCTTTAAACACTGTATGTTATTACCTGAAAGTTAGATATTCAGGTAACGTTTGAAACATAGATTTGCATCAGTATGTTATTAGTTCAAAAAAGTATAATACCCTTTTACAATTATTGTTAAAATATATTTTCCTCATTAATCGATTAGCTTCATTATGGAAATAGTGTCTGGAAAATCGCCTATGCCATGCTACTTACATCATCCAAAGTGCCAAGAACTTTGAGAGCAGACCTGTCACATTGCTGTTCGTTTCAAATCAAAATCGTTGCTGATATATAAATATTGTTATTATTAAATGTTTTACAGGTCAGGTTATTTTGAAGATTTTTCACGAATTTACGAATTTTCGACCTTTACCCTTGTTGTAACTGTAAAATATAAAGTTCTCGAACCATGGTCCCATTTGAACTTTTTATCAGAAAGGTATGAACTACAACATATCTCAATTTCGACTATTTTCACTGGGATCCCAAATCCCACGTTTTTGTGCGGGATCGTTTATCCAACATAGGAAAACTTGCAGAATTAATCACCAAAAAATACAAGAGAAATATTGTATTACATTATTAAACACTGGTGAGATTAAATTGTTCATGTCTGTTAATTTCGTTTTTCATTAATTTTGTCTCCTCTTTGTCTTTGTCTCCTAAGTTGAGCCCATCCTTTCAACTTAGCTATACTATACTGATGATGATCAGAAAGTGCAAAACACATGTCTACGGTTTGCATTTTTTTCTTTGCGGGCTTGCCCATGAATTTTCTTTGTTGATAATTCACTCTCCGCGGTAACATTTTTTTATTTTGTGACAATCCTTGGGTTGTAGAATTCCACGCAGGTGGCTATAGTTTACCTCGGTGGCAATACGTCGTTGTTACTCTGGGATGCAGGGTCTACCAGCGGCGTCACAAATGAGCAGCTGGCTTCCTGCTTGTGATCCATTTGTGTTGTTTGATTATTACGTTGAGCCCATCTTTCTAACTTAGCTACACCGTACTGATGAGGATCAAAAAGCCCGAAACACGTTTCTACGGTTTGCATTTTTTCTTTGCGGGCCTGCTCATTAATTTCTTTTGTTATATGTAACTATTGTTATTGCTATGTTGATTTCATTAATAAAACTTTTAAAAACATGTCAATAATTTTTATGGCGCCTCATCGTATGCAAAAGGATATACCAAAACCACAGTATTTATATTTATATATTTATTGTTGTTCTGTTTTATATTTTTAACAATTGTGTTATAATTAAATTGACTATGAATTTCATGCCTGTCAATTTGTTGTAAATATTTTTCACATCTTTCATAAATATTTGAATATTAGTTATATTTGTTAATTTCTTTAGGAATTTATTACATAATCTAGAGGCTAAGTAATTACAGCATCTTTGACCAATATGTTCCTTTGAGGAAGCTGTTTTATGGATTTCATTTGATTTATTTCTTGTTTGGTATACACGATCTTTTCAAATTATTTTTATTTTCAAATTGATAAATTAATATACTGAGAAAATATGTCTTATATCAAATATTTTAAATTCACAATAAATTGATTCAACGCATTGTACAACAATTTTAAATAAGGTAGTCTAATATATTTCTTAGATATTTAAATCTAAATAGTAAAGTTCTAAGAATATTTGGAACACTTGTAATGCCACAAAAATCGAAGTCCCGTTAAAAACACTAAATTACGTGATTTATGGGCAAATAAAATTCACCAAAATTGTTTTTGGGGCAAAATTTTCAAATGGAACCACATCGGTACCATGGTACCATATTATTAGTACTATTAATAAGGAATTTATTCATATGTCGTATTAAAATATACGATAAATACAAATAAAATTACAGCTAAAAGAACATAAGAAAATACAATTTTATTCTAATTACCTTGATACATATAAGGTGTTTTTGGAATAGAAAAAATTAACACAAAACATTACAACAGTTGTTCAAAATTCTGTCCATTAACGTCAATGCACTTCTGAACTCGCATAGCTGTTTCTCGAAGAACGTTCGCCAATTGCTGGGTCGTTATGCTATTAGTTGCTCATACTTACTAGTAGCTTCAGATCTTCACGGGTTATAACGGCGGTTACATAAACAACATTTTTTAAATGACCCGAAACAAAGAAATCAAGGGGCGTTAAATCAGGTCACCTTGGAGGCCACCTTACATGACCATTCGTCGAAATTACGTTTTCTCTGAATCTTCGTTGAAGATAATCAATTACTATCCTTGAATTATGGGGAGGAGCGCCATTTTGTAGAAAATACAATCCCTGTCCTAAATCTAAAGGTAACTCATCTAAAATATCTTCAATCTCATTTTCCAGGAATCTCAAGTATCTGACATCAGTCAGAGGTCCTTGAAATATTATTGGACCAATGATTCTACTACCGATTATTCCAAGCCAAACATTGAAACCGAACCGCACTTGAAAGTTACCCTCCCGTAATAAATTTTGATTTTCTTGTGACCAATATTTTGTATTTTGTCGGTTAAATAATCCCAAATTTGTAAACCTAGACTCGTCCGAAAATAAAATCAGTCCCAAAAAATCATTGCTTGGCTGCACGTTATTATACAAAATCAAATTTCATTATTCCTTCCTACGTTCCTAATCACTTTCGTATGAATGCTGGTGCAATTGGTATTTAAAAGATTTATAGTTGTATTTGTGTAAAATTTGACTTACTGTTTGGTGACTGATGTCTAATTCAAATCCAACTTGCCTTATCAACTTCTATTCGAGCCAAAACATTAATTTCCGTTCCTTCGCCAATAATGAAGTTTTATTTGGGATAATTTTTGGGCCCTCTTCGGAATTGGTCTTCAACACGTTTAAAGTAATTTTTCTCTGAGCATTGTCTAGCAGGATATCGTTAGACATAAAGGTCGGTAGCCGCAACAGCATTTCTTTTACTTTCCCCATAAATAATTAACACGTCCACTTTTTCATATCTTGTATAAATTTGCGGCATTTTGAACACAATTAATAAGAATTTTAAACAATTTTTAAAGACACAATAAAAACACCGTTAAACCAACAAATGTGACAAGCTAAATATTTCATTGTTTTCAAAGCCACCTTAATTACTGCTTAACAGAATAATTATAAATAATAAGTTATTATCAGTTTTTAAGACTCTTTGATAATGGTCGCAATGCCGAAACATATGTCAGAGAAATATGAACAAAACAATAAACCAAGTGCGTATTGTAACTATTCTTTTGAATATTTATAATTATTCTATTGAATATGTTTCATCAAGAACCTACCGCAGATTCCATCTAATTACTTCTTAACATTTAATTAGAACAAAATTGTATTTTCTTATTTTCTTTTAGCTGTAATCTTGTTTGTATTTATCACACATTTTAATACGACATATGAATAAATTCTTTATTAATACTACTAATAAATGGTACTACGGTACCGATATGGTTCCATTTGAAAAAATTTTTGTTTGCCCCGGAAACAATTTTGGTGAATTTTATTGGCTCATAAATCACGTAATTTTGTGTTTTTGACGTGATTTCGAATTTTGTAGCATTACACGGGTCATTTAGAATAAATCGGAACCATCGTGGCATACATAAATTGAAAACTAAAAATTATATTATAAGAAAAACTATGTTTGAAATGTCAGTAATTTGGCGTCGTTGGATTCAGAAAATTATGCAGAATTCAAAAATGCAATAATATACGGGGTGTTCTATGTGAAAAAGTGCCGCTTATTATGTATGTAGTATATCCCAAATTTCAATGAACCATCTTCCAAACTAATGGAGAAAGGGGGTATACCATGATCCTGTTACACCCGATATACATGATTTTTTGCTTTTTTCACCAAAAACTGCCTATATCTCAAAGGAGAAAATTTCAAATAATAGTTGTTCAAAATCAAATTTCCTACAAAATTACTCTTATGAAAACTTTTCATTTTCCCAATAGTTTTCCCGTAAAAGCGGAAAAACTGCATGTATATTTATATATACATTTTTGTGTAAAAGTTAATGTTTTGAGTCACGTATAAAATATCTTTGTATGCGTCAGCATAGGTATGTGTACGTTGAATCTGTATATATGTGGATAGTCTAGCGGAGTGGTATTTTTTCTTGGTTACCATAGCGACGTGTATCTAGGAATTATTTTGGGCGGTCAAAATATATGGGCTATTATTTTATATATCAACGTAATAAATTCAATATTTCTATAGATTTATTAATTATATTAATACAATTATGCTGTGTACAAAATTCAAATGTTTATATTGCAAAATATTGCCGGGATTAAAAAGAATATGTCTATTACGGTCCGCAATGCATACAATATTCCACTTTAACAAACGTTACAATGTTTATGCATGCATTTTGCGATTGTGATACAACGTCGAATTTTCACAAGATATTTGAAATTTTAAAAGATGATAATAATCTTGCTAAATCTGCTGAAATATACAACGACCCCAATGCAGATAAATCAAGTTTATACGATGTTGCCAAATCCATTGTCTTCAAATTATATGGCAATTATACCTATGGTTTTCCATGTCATTAAACGAATTTAGAGCTGAAATATTGTACAAAAATAAAATTAAAAAGTTGGAACTAATGTCATCTTAGTACGGGGGCCATGCACCTTCCCGTGGCCCTTTGAGGTCGCGACGAGTAAATAGGTGTTTTCGACGTATTTTTTCATGCTGAATCCAAATATGCAACTCAATTTTACGGAGTCATGCAAGAAAAATTGTTATTAACATTTTAATTGTTTATAAGGCTATAACTTATTACACTTTGGAAAAAATTATATATTTGTTTATTATTATTTACAAATTATTTATTAATGTAAATATTTCAAAAATTATTTATTAAGTAAAGCCAGGAATAAAACGGTAGTCGCTACATGTAACGCGTACTCAGTGCGCGCATTGCGCGCGAAATCGCTTCAACTACAAATTAATATTACTCGGCGAAAAATCAATCAAAGTACATTCAGCAAGTCAAAAAACGTTCGTTTTGAGATGTACAATAATAATGTATAACTCAATTGCTGATATTTATAGATTAACTTTCCTCAAAATGCGTATAAACAAATTACTTATCTTTTTTCCTCAAAAATTTCAGGCTTTCATCACATGTAAAATTTTTCAAGAGCATGGTGGAATATTTCACTACAAAAGATATTAAAGCTTGAAGCTTTAACTTTAAAATGAGACCTGGTAGAACTTTCTACGTTGAATAGGAGCCGAGTTGAGTGAAATAGTGCGGAAAAATCGTAATTATGCAATTTTTTAATAATAAATGTGCAATATCTCCGGTTCTAATCAACCGATTTTAATTTTTCAAAAAGAATTTTCTTTGTTTTTGTATCAGAAATCATAAAAAAATTTGAAAATTCTCCCTTCCATTGTTAACTTTGAAGTTATAGCCTTATAAACAATTAAAATGTTAATAACAATTTTTCTTGCATGATTCCGTAAAATTGAGTAGCATATTTGGATTCAGCATGAAAAAATACGTCGAAAACACCTATTTATTCGTCGCGACCTCAAAGGGCCACGGGAAGGTTCATGGCCCCCGTACTATTTCCTCCAACTAATGGTGCCATCAGAAAGCATGCAGAAAGAGTATATCTGCAGTGAAAAACTTGGTTAGGAAATAATATGGATCCTTGCGAATTTGGATGGAGAGTCGACAATGACAATCTAATCCCCATATATTCAGATGAGCCTTTGGTATCGGAAGATCTCTTGAAGAAATTCCACTGCAACTGTAAAAACTGCACAAATAAATGCATTTGTAGAAAATTGGGTTTAAAGTGCAATAAATATTGTGGAACCTGTAAAGGCATGGACTATTTGAATGTGGAGACGGACATAATAAATTCAATCCAAGTAATTGATAGTACTGAGGATAATATTGATGATTCACATACGAAAATAATATAGTTACATCTGATATTGAAGATGAAGTTATTGAAATTGAACCTGATATGTTTTTCTTTAAGGAATTTGATGTTGCAGAATCTCAAATAACGAAGAAGAAGAAGAATGCGACAGCGATAAAGCAATTTTACCTAAAAAATCTAACTATGGAAGTCCATAATAAATTGTTAAAATTAATAAATAAAAAAGCTGTTTTTCAATTATAAATAAATAAATATAATTAATAAATAAGTCATTTTTTCATATTAAATATTGATATATTTTTTTTTTATTATACTTTTGCAGCTCGCAGCTTCAGAAAATTCCTTTCCTGTCATCAAATTTAAATTCTCAATTTCATTATATTACAAATTTTTATTTTTTTATATTCAAAGTAAAAAAAAATCAAATAAAACAAATTTTCTTGGAAAATATTAAAAAGTGTATATAGTCCAGGAAGTTCAGCATTAACCTTCGAAAAAATTTACAGTGAGCTATACACGTACCTTTCAGGTCCCCAAACAATCTGTGAAAAGTCCAACGATTCCGGTGTATGCATAACTTTTGACAGCGGAAACAGTCCAAAAAGTTCCTTTTTTCAGTTTTTATATCAATATCTTCCTTCCCATCGATTTTACGGCTATGAAGTGTCCTTATAAAAAAAAATAGCAAAAAAGGTGATATAAAGTTTATTGATAACACTAATAGTTTTTACGTAATCGGGCACTGAAACTCCGGTAAAAATTTTATATGAATATTTCAGTGCATATAATGATGAAAATATAGTTTTCTGTGCGTTACCTTCTAATTTCTACAAATAGGAATTGTGGTATGAAAAATAGTGATCAAAATGTATTAATTATTTATTTAAATTATTGATTATTAACTTAATATTAATAATAACTACAAAAATTAGGTTTGCTAATGTAACTCAGTTTTGACTTATTTTCTGACATTTTCTTCTTATTCATTCTCGATATCTTCTTCATTTTACCACTGGACTGGAGGAAAATACCAGGATTCCAAATAATGAACAGAAGTTGTTTATGAATCGTCGTCATTTCTTTTTTCGAGATTATGGTCTTCGATTGGGATAACATTCAGACAAGATGTCTCATGACAGTTGTCACAAACTGCTGAATATTGCAGTCCCAACATTCGACAGCCGCGCAAAGCACCAGTCTTTCGAACAGATACAAAAAATCATGTTCAAAAGACAATCCAAACCAGGGGGTTGCGAGGTTTTCATTGACTCAAATAAACCGTTTTTGAATACCCATTCCCAATCTTGAGGGTTCAGCTCGTTTGCTAAGCACTTCTGCACCTGGTAGTAGACACGATATAGGTGCTCTTTGCCGCATCGGCTGTGGGGGGTAACATACTCAAGTGGACCGACTTGTTTCTGCCTACAGATTTCATAAAGCACTGGTAACGGTATTCTCCCAAGTCATCTTGATTAACCGGAGCGTCATACATAGCTAGGAAGATGCGTATTCCATCCGAAGAAACGATTTGGGACTGACTGGCACATGCCACCAGCAAAAACAGTAAAGCAGGTAAAAACCCATCCCCGACCTCAGAGAGGAAGCCGGAGCTGCTATTTGCATCGCCGCGCCATACAGAACGCACCACGCAGCGGCGCCCAACCACAAAATTTAATGTGATGTTTCACGTCTTTTTCTGTGAAAATTACTAGTTCTATCGATAAACTTTATATCACCTTTTTTGTAGATAATTTTCCGTTATTTCTTTTTTGTAAGTGCATTTCATAGCCGTAG
Source organism: Leptura quadrifasciata (assembly GCA_963675555.1). NCBI lineage: Eukaryota > Metazoa > Arthropoda > Insecta > Coleoptera > Cerambycidae > Leptura > Leptura quadrifasciata. The sequence goes on along the minus strand of OY776673.1, from coordinate 58,988,812 downwards.
GATCGATGGGAAAGAAGATATTGGCAAAAAACCCAAAAAAGGTACTTTTTTGGGCCGTTTTTCCCGTCAAAAGTTATACATACACCGAAATCTTTGGTATTTTTTTTGTAGCTGACGCTTTTCGTCTACAGTTACTGAAGTAATAATTAATTCGTAATGTACACCCAAGAAAACCTATAACATACATACATACATGTTGTTTTTCCGCTTTTGCAGAAAAACTATAGGGAAAATCGAAACTTTTTATAGAAGCGATTTTGTAGGAAATTTAATTATGACCAACTTTTATTTAAAACTTTTTTTCGAGAAATGCATTTCCCGTGAGATATTGGCAGTTTTTGGTCAAAATACGCGAAAAATCATGTATGTATATCTACATTTCAAAACCCTGTATGTTGCTGGTGGTTGCCTGTGTGACTTCAAAAACCTACACTTTTCCATAAAAAAGCCTCAGAGTCAAAAAGTTTGCTCATTTTTTCCTTATTTTCCTGGACTAAAATATATTTTGTATAGAAAATGAAAGACGTTTCAAATGAGGTATCAGAAATCCTTCCTTCCCATTTAAAAATCTAGGGGTTTCAACTGCCACTCAGAGGGTGTTGGTTTTAGGGGTAAAATTCCGATGTTGCAGGATGTCATTTCAGAATCCAAAATCGACGCGTCTCGGGATTTTTCTATAAATATGCACAATAATAGAGATACTGAATTTATTTCATTTAGTTATTCCACACTATATACGCAAAGTATTAAAAATAAAACCAATTTGGTTTTATTCTAGTGGAGTTTTATTTTTAGTCGCTGATGGTATCATAAATAATGTAAATATTACAAAACTTGCTATTACTGTAAATTCATATTAAAATCGAGTTTTTATTAGAGCTTGTTAATTTAAATTATACTCTCCGGAATTTTACTGAACTTCCCCAAGGATATTATGGTAATATTAATTACGTTTTTTGTTACTTTAGGACGGGCAGCATTAACATCAGCTAGAGTTGCTTGATGTTTGAGGAGAAAGAGTGATTTTTAAATGCTTCGAAGCACGACACACGTAAAATAACAAAGTTATGATAATGTAAGTCTCTGTAAAAACAAATCAGTATTAATCATTGCTTAATGTGTCGCCGTTGTATTAGTACAAAAGCACTCGAAAAACAAATCGCACTTAGACGATTTATTTAAGTCTAAGCTTTGTATTATCAATAGCAGGACATTCCTAGAAAGAAGTACTACATATTTTGCTGGAATATAATATTAAGTGATAACTTTTCCTAGGGTATTTATAGCTCACAAAATTATGTGATCTTAGCAACCTACTTCAACAAACTGATTTTTCAGAAAAATATATTGCTCAATATGTTGCAATGGCTTACTCATATTTCTGGAGTCAATTTTATCATTGTTTAGATGTAGCATGTTTACAAAAGTAAATTATCATAAAAATAATTGGGTTAATGAAAATATTATTGGAAAAAGTGAATATGTAAAGGATATATTCTGGTTGCGCAAAAATAACTGTCTGGATGAAGTTAGGCAAGCCTATTTGGAAGCAGGAAACTTATTTTCTTTAAATATAAAAGACACTAAAAAACATTTTATGAAAACATTATTAGCAATGCATATAACACGAATAAAACGACTTGGCAAGTTGTAAATGAGAATATGGGAAGAAAAAACACCAAAGAAGAAAACTATAATTATTATTAATAATAATATATCAGATGAATTTGAAATTGGCAAGTTATTTTGCAAACACTTTGTCTCCATAGCAAAAGGAACTATCACATCCGAGTTTGGTAATGGAACAATAAATATATAATCTAGAAGGTCAAAAGTGAGCTTAAATGCAATGCTATTTGATGAAATTCAACCGAATGAACTCATAGCAGCTGTTCAAACGCTAAATAACAGAACATCCGCGGGTCCAGATGAAATAAATTTTAACATTATCGACTCTTGCGTAAGCCTCTATGTCATATTATGACTTTATCAATAAGTACAACAAATTTTCCATCATCTCTAGAAATAGCTCATTCTATACCGTTACATAAAAAGAGTGACACCCATATACTAGAATAGATCACATAACATAATATTTTTAAAATATTATGTTTTAATATTCCGCCCTCTAAAAGCACATTTGAACTATGCTAAGCCTAATCAGGCTATTTATTTTGCGATTGCAACAGACACTGGACCGCTAGATAGCACCTGCTGTCTATTTTACATGTCGCTATCCCAAAGATACCGAAATGTAAGTAGTCAAGTGATCCTCGTGTCGGTCGTCACATGCCTACCTTGCACTGACGAGAGCCATCAGCTCGAAACTGCAGTCTGCAAGTGGTGTGTGACGACTGGCACGAGAGCTCCTTTAAGCAGGGTCAATCTTTCGGCTGGTGTTTGTTGCAATCTAAGCATTAGCGTTTTTATGCTAATATGCAATTATTACACTTAACGCGACAGGCTTGTAACTTGTAATTCTGCGCTCGGCGGAGCACATAGCCCGGAGAGTAGCTGTTGGTTGCAGTCCGTTACGTTCCTTATAGTAAAATAAGGATTTTATAGAGGAGTTTGCGACTAAAAATATTATGTTTTAGAATACATCAGTTACTCAAAACTCTTATTTATCAAAACTGCTCGAAAAACTAGTACACAAGAGGACGTATGACTATCTCTTGTACTCACAACAATTATCTATAAATCAATATGAATTTAGACCAAGACATTCAACAGACACAGCAACATTCAATTTCATGCAATTTATTTATGAATCCTTAGATGAAAATCGGTATGTAATTGCAATATTATTCGAATTATCAAAAGCATTTAATAACACCACAGGTAATTACGACCCCCTTTCTCGCGAAAGGTTCTAGAAGAGCCTTGTGTGGGAGGGGGCTATACATTTGAAGACAAGGGACACACAGACCCAATATCCGTGTATAGTGAAAAAATCCCTCTCACAGTATTTTCCACTGCCACGACCGGGAATCGGACCCGGAACTTTTGTATGAGAGGCAAGTAGTGCGCTTACCTCTCGACCATCAGTCATATTTGACCCGGTGGATCAGGAAATGTTATTACTAAATAATATGAGAATTGGTGGAAGCTTAAATGACTGGGTTGGTTCATTTCTCTAAAACAGAAAACTGATCATACATGATCACAATGCATACAGCCCGGAGTTCCGAAAGGAGCTGTCTTATTATTTATAATATTTCTAAATGGTCTCGAACATCATTTTAATAATTTAGCATCACAGATAAAAATAATAATGTACGCCGATGACGTTACCATAAGTGTATCTGCTACAACCGGACACGAACTGCAACACATGACTAATAAAATTCCTAATCACTTTTCAGATTGCTGTATGCAAAATAGACGGATACTGAATCCAAATAAAATCAGTTATATACAATTTCATAAATGTCGCGATCCTCAACTTCATTTGGAAATCAAAAATTGTGTTTTAAAAAATACCACAGAAGCCAGATTCTTGGTCCTAAAACTAAAATAGACAATATCATGGGAAAATCATATCGAGTTTGTAAGTCATAAATTTAACTCGGTTTTTGGGGCGAGCGTGGGTGCGTCTTTACTATGTACATACTTCGATATGCGATGTAAAACAACGTAAGGCGCGGTTAGTACTTGGAATGGGTGACCGTTCCAACGAAGACCGCGTCCTCGCCTCACACATCTTCCAGCGGTTTGTATATCAGTGTATGCGCGGAAGCTATACAACCTTAGGCGAGGGTTGTATAGGAGATATACCATCCTTCGGAGGGGATGTAAAGCCGTCGGTCCCTTGTCTATTAAATGTTAGGCAAGTAAAAGATCCCTACTCTTCTTAAGGGAAGAGGTTCGGCAAAATTCCTGGTTGGGGGTAGCTCGTCTACAGGCGTCGGTGTTAGGCCTCAGTAGCGGAAATAGGCCGACGTTAAATAAATAAAAAAAAAAAAAAAAAAAACTCGGTTTTTTCAGCACTGCGAAATTTAAAAAACATTATACCTATAACGTTCGGAACTAATAAACGTAAATAATGGGATCGTTTACCATATATAAAATATCTCATTTTAATATCATCACGAGGAATTCCTATTATGCAAAATAGAATAATCAGACTTATCTTCTCATGGCATTTAGAACCATGCAGACCCGTGTTTAAACAATATAAAATTTTGATAGTTCAATCCATATTTATTTACGAAACAGCATTATTTGCCCACAAACATACATATCTTTTCACACGTACCGCAAGCACACACAGTCACAATACGCGAAATGCAAATAATATATCAATTCAAAATTTTAACTTAACCAAATTTCAAAGGAGCCCTTATTACTGATTTTTGAGGCTTTTTACATAAAAATCTTATATTAACATTAGAAACACATCCAACACCAATGGAAAACACACCTTAAACACTAATACATCTATTTTTATTGATATTATGCCGAACAAATGGCTTTTTCTTAAAATTAACTCGTATAGAAATTTTTAGGCTGTGGCCCCTAAACAAATCGCACTTATATGTGTCTATTTACACGACTGGTGTCTCAAAACTGTACCCACATATGGTCCATCATCTCTATTATTGGCATACTACACAATTATTGTTCAAAAATCTGTTTATGTTTGACTGGGAAGAAATGTTACGGCATGGGGTGACCTACCTTTAAAAGTGTCTATAAAGCCCTATCTACGCAAACAGTTCAAGAGCTGCTACTAAAAATATTACCACTAGGTGAGTATCTAAATGTTTATGTGTTAAAAGTTTAATTTCTCACACTATTTAAGATTTTATTTGCAAAATTCATTTTTCAGACTGTTCTGCCACTATTATTTATTTAAATTTTATTGTTCCAAAAGCATATATTTTAGATATTTTACATTATATGGACTCACTTGAGCCTATGTATCACTGTCCTAGGCTCATACACAGATAGAACACTAAAATATTTTAAATTTGTAACATTTTTATGATTTTTCAGATTTGCCGTTACGTCGAAACCTGACTGCTTACAACCTTTTGCAGCTGTATTCAAGTATAAATTCCTATTTCAAAGCAGCGTAGTAGCAAGCCAACTGAATATATTTGCATTATTAGTGTCTTTAGATTGATGTGGTACATTTAATGATATAATTTATCACAGGTATTTATGATTTTGCTTAAAACTAGTACATAAAATTCATTACAAAGCTAAAGTTTTCCCTTGTTATATGTTTACTAGTGAGTTATTTGTATTCTGAAAGGTAGGTTCACATGTACACCTGCTTTGCTAAGACATGTGCCCTGGATAAAGTTGTTTATTAAAGTTAAATTTTTGATATCGTGGTTTGATTTTTTTATCGTATGGCAAAATTTTATTTTATGATTTTATATCATTCTTTTCGTTTTGGTGCAATGTAGTGATATGGGTGATCATGACAATACATATTTGAAGCTTTAGAATTTTGAGCAACGAAACTTCATTTGGAAACACCGTGAGACGCTGGATATGAATATGATATACCCAAGATCCAAAGTAGACCAATGTTATTAGTGAATATCGCAGAAAAATCAGACATGGCTAACATATATCTGCGCTTGTCAATAGTCGCAATTGCGGCGGTCTATACTGTGATAAAGAAAGTAACATCAGTGGTCTCGTAAGTAGATCCGTGCAAAAAGTAAATAATGTTAAACCGATTACAGCTTCCGTTCACTTTTTAGCGTACAATATTATATAATTTTCAAATAAAATTATGACATAGTTTCAATTACTCCACAAGTTAACGATTATTTGGCAAACATACGAGAACTGATAATCATAGTAACAAAATTAATAAAGCGATCAAGTTTTATCTAACAAAGAAATTGAAGAGAAGCTTTACTATGTTCTTTATAGGTACGAATTTTAAGAAGCTATTAAAAAGTGGTAACATTGGATCAAATAGATTTCCGAAATATTCTCAATTTCCACAGCTCTTCAAATCTTTATCACTAATTAGTAGACTTTCATTAATCGGAAACGAAACGGTAGCTCAGTCGGATAGAGGGCGTTATGTAGCAAATTCATTTTGGTTACACTCTGCTGTGATTTAGGTTCGATCCCCGCACCGACACTGGCAATGTCGGTGCGGGGCCTGCGTTTCTTCAAATGTGCAACCCGCTACCGGAGAGTTCTTGGCTTTGGATTTGGGGGTTGTCTACTAATGTGGTTTGTTTTGAAAAATAAAATGCATTTTAAAATATTTCGTTATGTTATGTCGTTCGCTGCACCAGGAGTAGTACAAAATTATTTAGCAAATTAACAAAAACTTTTACATTTATAATAGATATATACATTTTCAAGGCGTTAGCATATAAGCAACATTTTGCATTGTGGCCCAGTGAGGTTTCGACACCAACTTTTAAGAAATACTTAATATATTATACAGGGTGTTGCATCATGAGAGGGACATAGCTTAATAGGAGGTAGAGAACATCAGTGGTAACCGGAACCTCCCATAGAAATGTCTCATTGGGCCTTCATTACTAAGTTACAGGGTGTTAAATAATTTTTGGCCAAACCTGTTTTTTGTCATAACTTTGACAGGGAATGAAATAACGGATTCATATTTGGTACGGCTAATGTACTAACGAGCCCCAAGAGGTACATGTATAAAAAAAAATATATCCAGGTCCGGACTCACTATAATTTATGTTTCTTCTTTGCATCAATAAAACCACCCTGTATATATTTTTTTGAAATTTCGATACGATATTCGAAAAGAGCAAGAAAAAACAAACAAAATGGCCTATTTCATTTTTTTGTTACACCTTCGTGGTTATTTAAATACGTTGTTAAATGTGCAAGAAAATGGATTACAGAACCCTATTAAATGAGAGGCACGTGAAATAAATAGTTTTAGAACTAAAATTTGCAAAAACTCTATTGAGCCTAGGTGGTCTGGGTGAATCCTAATTCCGGCACGTTTTAAAGGTCCATTTTGGTAAAAAACTGTGGTCCTAATAAGTAATCGGGTATGAAATAACAAAATTTTTAATCATTCACAGTAGGCTTGTTCAAAGTGACAGATAATAAAAAGAAATCTCCTAAACAGTTGAATAATTGTTTGTTAGTAATTTAATGTGTCAATAATCCGCATTTAGTTAGTGAAAACTTGTGAAAATATTTTAACTATACCAGTAAAATTTACAAACGTGGAATATGCTGACATAATATTCATCTATGGTTTCTGTAATGGAAATGGTAGGTCGGCGGAAAGAGAATATCGGTTGCGTTTTCCTGGTCGTCGATGCCCTAATCATAAAACCTTTAGTACGGTGTTCCAGTATGCAAGACAACACGGAAAGTTTCCTACTTCTGCAGTTGTGGAGCGTGTTTTACAACAAGGTGTGCAGGAACAAAACAATATTATAAACGTAGTTCAACAAGCGACAATATCCCCCGCCTGGCATTTTGTCATTGGTTGTCTAACCATCGCCCAGTCATTTGCAGAACCTTATTTACGGATGAGGCACAATTTACAAGGGATGGAGTAAACAATTCACGAAATAATCATAAATGGGCACAGGAAAACCCACATGCGGTACGCCAACGCCGTTCGCAACACAGGTTTTCTGTAAATGTTTGGGTCGGACTTGTGAATAGACATTTGATAGGGCCACATTTTTTTGAAGAAAGATTGAATGGTGAAATTTACTTTAATTTTCTTCAAAACATTTTACCGAATATGTTAGAAAATATCGGTATAAGAGGCATGTTGTTTCAGCATGATGGGGCCCCACCACATTTTAACCTTCAAGTAAGAGAACACTTAAACAATGTGTATCCTAATAGATGGATTGGACGCGGGGGTCCACATGAATGGCCACCAAGATCTCCTGATTGTAACCCTTGTGATTACTTTTTATGGGGCCACTTAAAAAACGAGGTTTATAGCATTGAAATTGAAAGTAGACAACATTTAATCCAGCGCATCGTTACAACCTGCGACGAAATACGGAATAATCCAGAAATGATACGTCGAGCAATTGGTGACCTTTCTAAACGCGCAAGAAAATGCACAGAATGTGGGGGAGGACATTTTGAAAATTTACTTTAGTGTCAATTACGTTTTATTTTTAAACACATTTAGTTATTGTTTTGTTATTTATTGTTAATTGAATGGAAAATATTTTATTTATTTAGATTTTAGTTTGTTCTCTTTTCCAATTTTTATTAAGTATAAAATGTTGATGATTTTCTTGATCAAAGTAACTGGTTGCTTAGGTCTAAATGGTTTAAATTATCTGTCACTTTTATTCTTTGAACAAGCCTACTGTGATTGATTAAAAATTTTGTTATTTCATACCCGATTACTTATTAGGACCACAGTTTTTTACCAAAATGGACCTTTAAAACGTACCGGAATTAGGATTCACCCAGACCACCTAGGCTCAATAGAATTTTTGCAAATTTTAGTTATAAAACTATTTATTTCACGTGTCTCTCATTTAATAGGGTTCTGTAATCCATTTTCTTGCACATTTAACAACGTATTTAAATAACCACGAAGGTGTAACAAAAAAATGGAATAGACCATTTTGTTTGTTTTTTCTTGCTCTTTTCGAATATCGTATCGAAATTTCAAAAAAATATATACAGGGTCATGTTTTATTGATGCAAAGAAGAAACATAAATTATAGTGAGTCCGGACCTGGATATATTTTACATGTACCTCTTGGGGCTCGTTAGTACATTAGCCGTACCAAATATGAATCCGTTATTTCATTTCCTGTCAAAGTTATGACAAAAAACAGGTTTGGCCAAAAATTATTTAACACCCTGTAACTTCGTAATGAAGGCCCAATGAGACATTTCTATGGGAGGTTCCGGTTACCACTGACGTTCTCTACCTCCTATTAAGCTATGTCCCTCTCATGATGCAACACCCTGTATATGAGCGGGGGTCTTACAACCTCTCCGCATCCCGCATTTCGATAGCCATCTTTCTCTATTTCTCCATTCTTCCTCGTCAATAGCTCTATCTCTCATTGTCTTTACTATTCCAAGCATCCATGCCAGTGCTGGCCTTCTCTCTTTCTTCTATCTTTTGGGACATACTTCATAGCTTTTTTGGCCATCTATTTTCCTCCATCCTCATTATGTGTTCACACCACAGAAGTTGCCTTGTTTCTATTCTGTCTATAGTCGTATACGTTCTTTTCGCGCTCCTTCTAATTTCTTTATTCGGTATACGTTCCAACCTTGACACTCTACTTGCCCTCCTTAAATAATCAATTTCTACTGCCTCCACTCTTTTCCTGTTTCTGTCCGATAATAGCCAGCACTCTGATCCGTATGTCAATATAGGTTCTACTATTGCTCGGTAGATTGTCATTTTTGTATTTATTTTAATGTGATTCGACCAAAGTAATGAGTTGAAAATTCGCACATATTTCTAACCTTGTTGAACCATGTACCTTATATCATCACTGAATGTTCCTTCGCTTGATATCATTCTCCCGAAGTATTTATACTCTTTACATTTCTTTAATTCTCTAAGTTGAAGATCAGGGTCTTCGTGATCCTCTCCTATTAGTAGGTATTCTGTTTTTCTCCTGTTCGTATTCATACCCCACTTTCATATTTTTCTATAAATTTTCTTAGCATGTAGTTAACGTCTTATTCGCAGTTTGCAATGACTACTTGATCATCAGCAAATAAGAGAGTTGTTAAGCATTTATCTCCAATGTCCATTCCCATTCCTGAATATTTCTTCCTCCAATTTTCTAAAGCTTCATGAATATATATCTTAAACAGGGTGGGTGACAGATAGCATTCCTGTTTATGACTTTAAATGGTTTAGTGATTTTATTTCCAACCTTTACGATGCTTTGGTTCTTATATAAGTTCCAAATTGCACGAATGTACGTTTTGCTGGGGCCGATCTTCGTGAACACACCAAAAAGCTTGTCAAGGGCACTGTATCGTAGACTTTTTCAAGATCTATAAATACGAGATGCGTAGGTTGATTTCGGGTTTTCCGTTTTTCTATTATTTGCAGGAGGGTGAATATATTATCCAAGCATGACCTGCCTGCACGAAAACCGCTTTGCTCCCCTAAGTTTTCATATTTGGATTCAATTCTTTCCTTATGAATCCTGCTATACAACCTTCTCATTGAACTAGTGGCACTAATCCCTTTATATTTTCCACAAACTTATTTGTCTGCTTTCTTATTGAACTGATATATGATATATTCCAGGCCTCTGGGATGACTTCTCGTGTAATCAAATAGGCATTAAAAAGCTCTGCTAGAATTTCCAACAAATGTCTGGTCCATGTTTTATTAGTTCGATGGGAATGGTTTCCGGTTCCGGAGCTTTGCCGTTCTTCATGTCTTTTAATATTTAATATTGTTAAAATATTGGCTGATTAAAAATTATACTATATATAGTCACCCATCTATGCATAAGTAGGACTCAAATATAGGAACTATCGACTTATTTTTAACCGGAATAAAATCATTCTCAAGCCTGTCGAAGGATTTAAAAAATTTCAGCATATATGACAGACATCACCCTAATCGTACAAAATTAAGCTCTCACCTTATAAACGCAGTGATATCATCCAAATTGCTTAGGGTAGAGGGACTTTTAGATTTTAATAGTACCTGAGCTATTTTTTCAGAACTGGACAAATTTTAGCAACTTTTACGGTTTAAATTAAAACACTAGCTAAAGGATTTGCACAAAGTATTATAGTGGAACCTTTAAGAAGAAATATCGTTTTACATTTATTGGCAGATATATTTTACGTAAATGCCTTACCATCAATAAACATCTTGTCTTATCACCTCAGAGATATCTAAAGTGATAGCAATATCCCGGACCTCGCCGAATTTCTCCGTTGCGTCTCGTCTTTTCAAATAAGGGGATCATACCTACGTGAGGAAATCTGTTGAAACAATTCACAACCTTATGTCTGATAGCTGAACGTATAAATAGGCATAATGATCACTTTTGGATACTTATACAAATTTGAAAGTGTAATCAACGGAATATTAAACTAAAATACTTGTAATGTAGATTGTAGATACAACTAGGCGCGTAGGAATGATAACCGCTACACGATTTGGTTCACGCATTATTTTATATTATACGAGTATGAAAAACCAGTTTTAAATTTGAAGTTACAAATGTTGATTTTTAGGACATAACAGGAACTTAACTATTATTACTTAATTTACTGATAAAAAATATTGACAGAAAATAAATCAGTAGAATAACTAACATGAGGAAAGACACTGGGTTTACGAGATTAACCTATAGCTTAATTTCGGTGTCATTTACGATATTTATAATACTGTTGTATATTTTCCTTGAACCAATTGACAGTAGACTTAGTAAATTATATAGAGGGGGAATATTGCAATCTTGTACAATTCTTTGTATTAGCGTTGTAGTAGCTTGGTATTCTGGGCAACCAAAGAACACGTGATCAAGATCTCCTAAGACGTTGCATTCTTCAGAATTGCTTGAGGTAAAAACTCCAATTTTAAAGAAATGAGCAGGGTAGCATATATGGCCAAGCTTTAATTGTATCAGCGTTGTGGTATACTTTCTTGAATAGGAATATCCATCGTGATGAAGTAGATTCTTCCGGGTCTTGCCGTGGTCGTCGAACTTGACTTGACGTTTCGCTGATCATCCTGTCAGCTTCTTCAGAAGGATTCTAAAGACTGAATCTGTTGTGTTACACTCGCTGGTACTTCGCTGGTCATTGATCACGCTTGGTTCGCTTCGCTGCTCATTCGTCGTGTTTGGTTGACCGTGACTTACTACGGTGCTGGTACTTGGCAATACCAGTCTGCACGTGTTACTAAGTCGATACCCATCCTCTCTGTTAAAGTTGTTCACGTTTTTCATAATTTCCAGTGATTCCCTAATAATTCGCGGATAGTAGCGCGTATTCCTGTCTAATATATTGACGTCCTCGTAGTCGATTTTATGGTTCTCGTTATTATGGACATGTTCTGCTATCGCCGACCTATCCGTGTATCCAAATCTGGCATTTCTCTGGTGTTCTTTGATTCTGCACTGGATACTCCGTCCTGTTTGTCCGATGTAGCTCTTACCACATGTGCACTTCAACTGGTAAACACCTTTTGATAACAGTTTGGGGACAGGGTCTTTGACTGAGGGAAGCATCTGCTGTATTTTCTTCACTGTTCGAAACCGTACACCTACTTTCTTTTTGAATAAAATCTTCTTCAGCCTATCTGTGACTCCCGCGACGTTGGATAGGCATGCATACGTTGTTGGTTGTTGCTGTTCTTCTTCTGTAGTTTTCCTCTGGTTATTTACTACTCGTTGTATATTGCTTTGGCTGTATCCATCCTTCTCTAAAGCTTGTTGGACATTCTGTAGTTCCTCGGGTTTGTTCTCGTCGTCGCGTATTGTGTTGGCTCTGTGGACCAAGGTTCTAATTAACGCTCTCTTCTGTTGTGGATGGTGGTGAGATGTCGCATGTAGGTAACGATCGGTGTGCGTTTTCTTTCTGTAGACACCATGGGCCAGCTTGCCATTGTCTGACCTTTTCACTAATACATCTAAGAAAGGTAAAGCTCCATCTTGCTCGGTCTCCATTGTAAATTTGATACTTGGATGCTGTTTATTCAAATGGTCGAAGAAAACAGATAAAGATGATTCTCCATGTGGCCATATGATGAACGTATCGTCTACGTAGCGTAGCCAGCACTTTGGTTTATTCTCACTGCAGCGAATGGCTTCCGCTTCGAAAGCTTCCATGAATAGGTTGGCTATCACAGGTGAAAGTGGTGATCCCATGGCTGTTCCTTGTTTCTGCTCGTAGAAGTCTCCATTCCATAGAAAGTATGTTGTAGACAGGCACAATCGGGCCAGATTAGAATTGTTTCCACATTTACGAATGTTATTTAATTTCAATATAGTCTGTCTGTCACTTGCACATAACTGCTCGTTCAAAAGATGGCCTGAATTAGCACTTTCTTTGGCCAAAATGTCAACTTTTTCATTATATTGCAATCCAATATAAGCTTTCACCCAGGCAAAAATAACATCCCTTCCTGATGGTTTAATTCAAGACTAAATGTTTAATTTTAAATAGATATGGGTTGGTCTTGCAGAAAAAAACCAAAGTTCTTTTAATACTCATGAGAGAATTTTAGTTAAAAATAAATATTTTATCATAATGCCTAAGGCGAACACCTAATTTTCCTACTGGGAAAACATACGATTATTTTATGTATAAAATGTTAAATAAATGAAACTAAATCGACGCCAACGGTGAAGTTTTCTTTCATAATTGCTGCATATCGCCCAGTTTTCGAATGGAAATACAGGATATTACGTTTAATTTAGAATATATCTATAAATTTATTTCAAAGCTGTTTATCTACCTGCTTATAAAAATAATTACTATTATTTGCGGAACTACATTAAAACAAAAATTTATTACCCTAATTGTGGAATATACAATTATAAAGTATTACTTATAAACAAAACGGAAGCAAGTAAATAAAATAAAGACAGATGAATGTAAGAAGAAACTGAATTTAATGTTTTGGCTCTAGCGGAAATTGAAAGAACTGTTTCTTTAAGGCAAATTGCATTTTAATTAGAAATCATTCACTAAACAGTCGCCCGATTTTTTAAATAAATACAACTATAAATATTTTAAAAGACAATTACACCAGCACTTGATCACTATAATAATCACTAACGTAGGATGTACTATTGCAATTTTATTTTATAGAATAACGTGCCAAACAATGATATTTTGGGAAGGATTTTTTATTCGGATGAGTCTACGTTAACAAATTTGAGGTTATTTAACGGACAAAATACAAGATATTGATAACAGGAAAATCTAAATTTATTAAGAGGGGTTAATTTTCAAAATCGTTTCGGTTTCAATGTCTTGCTTAGAATAATCGAAAGTACAATCGTTGGTCCAATAATACTTGAGTGACCCTTGACTGATGCCAGATACTTGGAATTCCTGCTAAATGAAATAGAAGACATTTTAGATGAATTACCCTCGGATTTAGAACAGGGAATGTATTTCTAACAAGATGGCGTTCCCCATAATATAAGCATAATAGCTGATTACCTTCAACAGATTTTCGGAGAAAATTTCATTTCAGTGAATGGTCCTGTGAGGTGGCCTCCAAATTCACCTGATTTGACTCCCCTAGACTATTTTACTTGTGGTTAGTTAAAAAATATTGGCTACTCAAACGCCGTTACAACCCGTTGAAATTACGAGTAAGACGCGCAATTAAGAGCATAACGGCCGAGCAATTGAAGTATGTCCTTCGAAATGAAGCTATGCGAATTCAGAAATATAGTTCAAGTAGGAATAAACTGAGATAGAAAAAACGTAACAAAAACTTTACGACGTCATTAATATACCATTACTCTTTGTGCTACTTCGACCGACCCTCTACCGCAAAGCATCTCGCTCGTTTTTAATGTGCGGCTAGTCGTTAGATCTTTTGATGTTAGGCATGCCGCCGGTGGCCCGCGGCGATAATAATGATATCGTAAAGTTTTTGTTTCATTTTTTTTTGTCTCAGGAAGTCCTTACTTGGACTATACATTGTCGTTAATGGACAGAATTTTAAACAACTGTTTGTGTCCCTGTTTGTATTCCAAAACCACCCAATGTACGGTAAAGAAATCATATTATCTTATATTTTCTTTTAACCGTAATTGTGATTGTATATATCGGATATTTTAATAATGCACATAAATGAAACTTTATTAATAGTATTAATAAATGGTACCAGGTACCAATATGGTTCCATTTGAAAAAATCCTGTTTTGTCCCAAAAGTCATTTTGATGAATTTTATTAGCCCATAAATCGCATAATTTCAATTTTTATAACATTACACGGGTCAATTAGAATAAATCGGAACATCATGGCACACTTAAATGAAAAACTAAAAATTAAATTAAAATAAACATTTATGTTCTAAATGTCACTTATGTGATATCATTGAATTCAGAAAATCATGCAGAATTCAAAAATATAATAACATACAGGGTGTTCCATTTTAAAATCAAAAGTTAGTGTCACTTCCTGTGAAACCGGAAGTGGAAAGAAATCATTTATACATCAAAAAGTGACGTTTATTGAGTATATGGTGTTCCTAATATGCAATCACATTTTTTAAAATTTGAAACCTATTATACAAAATGTCCACTAAATAGTGGATAATTCTGGAAATGATACGATATGATGAACTTGACCTAATTGAAAACCCTATGGTTCTCGAGATATGGGCACATTTTTGAAATTTTGACAATATCTACTCTAAAATAGTGTTTTGCATTCTACTGCCGCAAAGCGAGGATTTATTCAATATGTTTTTTGGTTAATATTCTAGAACAGTTGTGTCATGGAACGTGTATAGAAGTTTTTGGATAACGCCGACGGTTTCCTAAAAAAGGACATTATTAAAAAGAAATATTCAAACAACTTATAATACATTTTCGAATTGCTCTCCTCCAGCCCTGCACCTTTTAATAAAGGAACATTTTAAAGTGGGCGAATAACCGGATCAGCTGATTTCTTCAGCGGCTACTCCGATGCGCTCATAAAATTCGTTTAAGGATTGAACAGGTCAGAAGTACACCTTTGTCTTTAATATTGGGACCATTGTTTATTTAAATATATAAGCCATTGATATTTTACAGAAAATTTAGCATTAACTATCATGCGTATACAGATTATGCTAATTTGTATCTTAGTTTTAACAAAAATGAAGCTAATATTGCTAAACAGACAATTAATGAAAATCTTAATATCATTTCAAATTTTTCATAAAAACATAATCTCAGTTTGATTCCTAGTAAATGCGTGGCAGTATTTTATGGTACTAAACAAAATTTAAATGTCAAAAATTAAATACAATTTAAAATCAATGATTCTGTAATTCCAACACTTGATTCCTGTAGGTACCTTGGTGTTGTTCTGGCTTCTTAAGTGAAGTTTAAACTATATGTTAATACCATTTGTTAAAAACCATACTTTAACATGAAATTGCTTTATTCCAATAGGCGTATTATAAATTTTAACATTCGTAAACATCTTTGCGATACACTTACTAGTTCTTTCACGTATAAATAAAAATTCTAGTTTCTTTTACTGGTACTATTGCAAATTTATAATACATGTTATAGATTTATTTTTGGTCTTCGTAAATTCTATTCGACATCACATAAAATTAATATTTTAAATTGATTAGGTATAAGCAATCACATCAAATTGCAACAGATGGTTTTTAGTCAGAAGATCCATTACCTATGCTACCTCTCCATATTTAAAAGAAACATTTATTCCTAGACATAAATTGCATCCTATCAATATCCATATAAAAAATACACTTGGTATGCCTAAATTTAAATCTGCTTCATTTAATAAGTTCGTTACTTATACTGCCCTCACAACAGACACTATTGCCCAATCACTTTAAGCAATTAAGAATAAATGCTTTAAAAAAAGTCAGATCACATCGGATTTGTTTAATAAATTAATAACAATGCACTGTTTTCAGCATAATACCAATTGTTTTTATTAGAATATTCTGTAATTACTGAATTTGGATGCTTCCACCTTTTGTTCAGATATTTATAGCATATAAGCTGTTTATCATTTATTTATATTGTATTGTTTTCATTGTTAATATGTATAAATGAAGGTAAGTGTAAGAGTATCTCTGAGTTAATCTTTGCTTTGTTATATACTGCAATTATTCGCAATTCGTATTCGTTTGTTATATATATTTCAAATGTGCTTCTAGAGGGCAGAAAATTGAGACATAATTTTTCTGTCGCAAGTTCCTCAATAAAATCCTTATTTTACTATAAGGAACGTAACCAGACTGTAACCAATAGCTACTCTCCGGGCTATGTGCCCCGCCGAGAGCTGAATTTGCAATCGAAGCATTAGCGTTATGTTGGTAATATGCGATTATTACACTTAACGCGCCAGGCTTGTATCTTGTAATTCGGCGCTCGGCGGGGCACATAACCCGGAGAGTAGCTGTTGGTTGCAGTCTGGTTACGTTCCTTATAGTAAAATAAATATTTTATAGAGGAACTTGCGACAGAAAAATTATGTTATATATATCATAATTTAAAAATAAATTATTTCAGGATATTGCATTTCCTACAACAAATTTCTTTAACCATAGCTTTTACTCTGAGCGAACATTATATATCATTCATAAACGAAGCGCTTTAAAATGCCTCTCAAGTTATTGCAATTTATATTGACATAAAAAAGGCCCGTGTCACCGTTCATCATGTCAATCAAAATATCCTTCTAAATAAACACTCACTGTATCGTATTAATGGTACATGATTCAGTGGATAAAATCCAATTTCCAATTCTCATGCTCTTGTATGATATTAACCTTTTTCGAACAGTTTTGACAAACTTGACACACCGAAATTTTAAAAAATACGTCCGAAATTGGTGCCCGCTATGGCTCTGCAAAACTAGTGGATGAATGACATCAGTGTCCGCTTTGGCCCGACATTTGGAAATGAAACTGATGGGCACGAAATTTAACGAAGTGACCGGCAATCGAGCCATTCTTGTCTCGACACTGGCATCTTCATTTAATATTTTTTTGTAAGGCAAATAATATAGAACTGTGTTGTTTGATGATTCCTTCCATACGAGTCGATGGTATTTGATGAAATCACTCCCGGAAAATTCCTAAAAGATTTCGTTTGTTCTCTAAAATCTTTTGCTTTCAAATAGTTATCCCTTTGGTTTATTTGTAGTTTCTTCTATTATAAAATGTTGACTTCCTTCCATTTGAATAAAAAATTTGATTTATAATTTTTAAAAATCTGGGCCATAGCGGCCGCTCTACTTCACTAAAATCCGTAAAAGCCTGTCCTCATTACACAACCAGATCGACTAACAATCAGAAGTCGAACGGACATCGGTGGCCTTCATGGCTCAGTGGACTGAAAATTTAGAGGACACCGGTATCCTTCCTGGCACGTAACCTATCAATAGTCTTTTTCTTTTTCCTTGCTTTTCTTTAACTCGCAATGTATTTTTCATATTTGTCCAGATTTTGCATCCTTTATTTAACACACTTCCTGATATAATCAATTGATGAAATTTTGCACAGTTACTAAGATCAGCTGACAATACAGAATTCCACTGTTACCTTTGCAAATATTTGCACGTAGGGGGCGCGGGGGTGAAAATTGTTTAAATATATTATCCAACTGGCACCTCCGGCAAAACTTAGAACGCAAAAGGTTTTTTTCGCCTCATTAAATAAGACTTCTACGGGAGCCTTCACAATATTCATGTATAATAATAATAATAATTTAAATAAAATATGACAAAACAGTAGAAAATAAAAAAATTAAAAAAATTTAAAAATATGCTTTTCTTACAAAGTCGTTCTAAAAAGTAAAAAAACAATTTTTCAGGTACGACTGCAAGAAAAGCAAAGAATACGCACTTTGTATGATTGTACGCATAATTGTATGATAGGGAAAATACAAAGTGCTTACGCCTTGCTTTTCTTGCAGCCGTACATGAAAAATTACTTTTTACTTTTAGTACGATTTTGTAAGAAAAGCAAGTTTTAAAAAAAATATATTTTTTTTATTTTCTTCTGCACATAATTAAATAATTTAAAATTGTCCTTATAAAAATAATGTTTAGAATCCTTTGTGATATCATATTATTATTTTATTAGCTTAAAAATATTTATTTCCAATGTAACTGTGTGTGGGTGGTTACTAGCTTATGATAACCTTTAAGGTTACCTATGTACAGTGTCACGTATCATTGTGTAATGTAATGGTTATGAGGTACCCTGTTTAATTACTAAAGAAAGTACTGGTAATTATGTCACCAGTAAATTTATTACTATTTATTTATCTGAAGGATAAACAAATAAGATTGGCCATTTGCGTGATCTTCTAGTTTTGTTAGTGTAAGACCCAAATTTCGTTGTGTGTGTGTAGTAGCCCTTTTTTAATTTATCCCAGGTTCTTTTATATATAGTTTAATATTATTTGTTTCTGTCTGATACGATATACTTTAGAAAATTAATCACTCTGTTAATTGAAATACCTGGTTAATTTGTAACACACTGTCTATTAATTGAGAGACCTAGTTAATTATATATGTTATTAATGTTGTATCTTATTACTCAAGATTGCACTGTACATTTATAGTTGGACTGCTTTCTATTTTGCTTTGAAACAAAAACAGTTATTTAGTTTATTACTTATATGACGAAACGGTAAAGGTGAAAGAATAAGACAATAATTGATGGGAAAAAATAGTAAAAAAAACCCATTTTATTTTATATAAATTGATGCAATAATAGGAAAATCTGCGTCGCTATAGTAATGACCATACTATAGATATGCTGAGTGTTTTGATGCAATAACAAGAACTGAGATACAAAAGTATGCTGTTTTATTTTAATAGTAATTAGAGTTGTGGCAATGGCCTGATAATGATAATCTATAATAGAACTGTTAGCAATCGCTAGGTAATAATGGTTTATAATTAAAGAAAGTTGTTAGCAATCGCTAGATAATAATAATTTATAATTAAAGTTGTTAGCAATAGCCAAATAATGAATCGAATGCAAAACAGAGGATAAGAATCATGTCAAAATTAAGTTGAGAAATGAACATTAAATACTCATGTAAAAGATCATAGAATGTTGAGGAAGAATCCTTTGATTATAATTAAAACAAGCAGTCTACCAAATTTTGTATGACTGTCCAACAACGTAAAACGAGATGGGTAGATGTAAATCAAACAGACGAGACGTCCCGGTTCAGCACTCGACGAAAAGTAAACCCTTCTTAATACGAACAGGTGTACGGGCTAATTAACCCAGCACTGACCGATGGCCTGTATAGTTTGTGAGCGCAAGGTAATTAAATGGATGGATCGTTATTAAACAATCATAGAAAACCAAATAGATCGCTGGTGAGAAATCTCAGATAATCATTTGAAACACAAACATTATTATGACATCTGACATGTCCAAAATTAGGCACACAGTAGCCTTAATAAGTACATCAAATGAAAAATAATGGAAGTGAAAGTTTCTTGTCATTGCATAAACGCAGAAAATATATAGTTCTTGAATATAAACTTGTTATTTTGCAAACGCAAATTACCCTAGTAAAATATTCAGAAAGTGAAATTTTATGAATTAAGTTAATGAATGAAATCATAACTGAATAACTGGTAATATAATATTATGATAGTTAAAAATCAAAGCTAGTATTTCATTTAAAAAATCTAATATTCTTTTGGTACCACAAATTCGTCATTTAAACCTTTTTTTAAACACCCCGTAACCAGAATATGAATGCACTTATAAATAATAAAATAGAGTCTCGAAATAAGAAAGTAATCACCTTTAGAAATTTATGCCAGTTAAATTTCTGTGCGCCCTGTATAGCGTTATATCGCCCGTGATTGCTCTCCTCCAGGTTCTACATGTTTAACGTCCTCATAGGGCATCGTAGAGATGTTAAAACGACACTTCTTAAAGTGTGCGTTAAGCAGTGATTGTCTTTAATGTAAGTACAACGAACACGAAGTACTGCGATGCAATGGTGTATTAGAACTTTATTTCCCAAGTACAGCTGACTGAAGTCTGCAAAGTATCTTGAGCGTGGTTTAATTTTATTTCCTAAGTACATCTGTCCGAAGTCTGCAAAGTACCTTAGGTGGGATTCCAAATGCATCTCCTCTTCTGAACAGTCTGATCTTCTTTTATATGGTTCCTGATGTCACCCTTCTACCCGGATTATGCATCTCCGCTTGTTTCTTGTGGGAATATGTTTATTTTAACGCTATTATAATATTCGACACTGTTCAGCACTTTAGAGTGACGCTGAACTTTCTATCTTTTTCTATGGTTAAGCTAAAAATGTGTAGGCGATTCCATACTATGGGAATACACGAAGTACTTGACGTTTATCTTAATATACGATAAACAAACACTGCGACTCGACTAGATTTTATGTAAATTCTCTCTCAAAATTGTAGCGTTTAACTTTGCTTTA
The DNA here is from genome assembly GCA_963675555.1 of Leptura quadrifasciata. Lineage (NCBI taxonomy): Eukaryota > Metazoa > Arthropoda > Insecta > Coleoptera > Cerambycidae > Leptura > Leptura quadrifasciata. The sequence goes on along the minus strand of OY776673.1, from coordinate 58,967,706 downwards.
AAAATATAATTTTAAAATGCATTCTGGTAACTTTATTGTGTCCAATGTTAAATGACTAAATAAATGTAAAAATGAAACGAATTAACTGCAATAATTACTTGAATTTGGAAACATAAATAGGACAAAATTAAATTTGTAAATGCCCTATATACTGGGCGTTTCAGTAACAAACAATTTTTTTCTTTCTTTCCTTGTTACCTACTAATCATATTTTCATATTGATAAATAATAAGTATAAGTAGAATCCTGCCCACGCGCAGTATTTGCTTTGTGGGTTTGTTTTTTTTATCTTACGCGAAGTATATATTTCTAAGTATGTATTTTTTAAATGTTGCCTATTTGCTACTATCATGGAGGAATAAAAACGTTATTATTATAGATTTAATACATGAAATAATGATATATTCTAAACTGATAATTTTCATTCAGCTACTCACCGAGTGACGCTGCGTTTTGTTCAGTATATATTCGATAATATGTAATATAAATAAAGGACTGACAATTTCCACATCAATCATTTAAGGTTAATCAACTTCACTTCTAAATAACTTTTTGTTTATTTATGTTGGAATAAACAGCATTTACTATGTTTACCTAATTTGTTATGAAACTTTAGGTATTCCATCTTCCCGTACTGACCTTTTAGGGACCCTGTGTCAGAACATAATTAATTTATAACTGTGTCCCCAATGCAATTTTCGGCGGTATGAACATATATATTTCACGGTTCATTTGAAAATATTATGTAAATTGTAATTGGAAACAACAGTAAATAAGGGTTTTAGATGCTAATATGCACGACCACTAATTGATATATGCATTATAGATAAGGCATATGTGACACACAATATAATGGACGAGTGGATTCTTATAAAATATTCAAGCGGAAAATATATACAGTTGTTGTGGAAGAGATGAATTAACATTGAAAATCAAATGTGAGTGGTTGGTTTTACTAGATCTAATATTTGTTATTATCTAACTGTAACTGTATCATTTTTTTAAAATGGATATAGCCAATAGAAGCGTCATTAATCGGACCCCATTTGTTGCGAAAATGCTATTCATTGTGTTTGGAAGTCGTCGCTTCACTATCTTGGGCCACTTTTTTACAAATTGCCGCAGTGCCTGGTTTTTGAAGTTCTTTTTTAAGTATATCCGCTTCTATTGATCCTATCAGAGCGCGTAAGGCCTCAAGATCTTTGTTTTTGAAAGGGATACTAGGATAGTCAGAAAGTGCAAAAGTTTAACATAACCTCAAAAAAACAACAAACATGCGTTAATCAGTTAATTTCCAACTTTCTTCTATTACTCAGGCTCTAGTAGACCGATTTTGATGAAGGTACCTCTTATCAGTACTAAAGTGTACCTAATTTCAAAGAGGTATATATCAAGAAACACGTACGTAACTCTATATATTCTAAGAGCATATGTGTTTGACAAACTGTTATTTTAGTTCTAGATGAGATATCGATATTTTTTTTGGTTTCCTTCTTTTATCTTGAAACCAATGAAAACCCTCTAAAGTTCTCCATTAGAAAATTTTTCTGGAAAGTACCTGTTTTTCTTATTTTGTTAAACAGCTTCCACATAATTTTAATTTAAGAAATATATTATTGAATAGTTAATATTATTTGCAAGCATATAACGTAAACATTTTTTTTTAAACAGTTACATGCTTTAAGTTTCTGTCACACACAAATTACATATATATATATATATATATATATATATATATATATATATATATATTCACACGCATTGTCAAATACTAATTTGATAAAATTAATAAATGAAGTGGGGTACGGTCATCGGTTTAAGCGCCGAGACCTCGATTAGCGAAACTGGCCAAGTACGCCGATGACACAGCCATGTACGCACATTCACACAACGCGCAAGCGGCGAATATACTGATGAAGGTACACATGGTTCATGCCACGGAGTATTATGACCGGTGGAAGATTCGGGTAAACGCTGAGAAGTCCGAGGCGACAGTCTTCACGCGCCGCTTTACTGAAAATAGAATTATTTCTCCAATTTCGATCCGGGGAAACCAAATTCCAACCAAAAGAGGCGTGGAGTACTTGGGAGTCAGACTGTACACTGACGTGTAATACGCACATTAATGAGATAGTACGGACGGTCTACTGTCTGTATCTGCTCATGGTCAGGGGTAGCAGACTTAACAGACAGAATAGAAAACTGTTGTACACGATGGTAGTCAGAACGTCCATCACATACGCGATGCCGGTGTGGTGCAGCATACCGGTCACGACAATGAAAAAACTTCAAGTGCTAAAACACAAATTTATATGCTTCATCTCAAATTCTGGAGGGTACACCTCCCTCAAACACTTATATGCACGCTGAAACGACATAACTCCGATAGCGGACTACGATCAGCACATCTCTCAAAACTTCTACTCGTTCAAGCTGAGCGATAGTCCGCTAACAAGACACATAACGCAAATTAGACAGCATAATGCCCCATTTCGGATTAAACACCCCGTTCCGTACCAGGCGTTACCGATTTTCGGCAACCACTATAGCCAAGTTTCAACAACTATATTTACTTCCGGAGTGCTAGCATCACCACTATCAAAACTTACTTAAAAAGTGCCAGCATCACAGCTATCACAACACATTTGTTTCAACGCGGTCCTATCGGGAATATTTCCATAAAGTTGCCAGCATGCGGCGGGAACCTTCATGAGACCGTATGGGCCCGTTTCACTATTAATCGTTTTATTCAGACAGTTATTCGAAATAACTCCGAAACCGCAATAAATTCAAACTTCATTTATATATCAAAAATGACTCATTTTTAATACCGAAATGATTATACAATATCAATCCTGAAATATTATGTTTGTTACTTATTCTTATGATATATTGCATAATCGAGCCGACAAGAATGGACGGGACCATTTCCAGACCTATAAAAAATGGAGAAAATGGTCATGAAAGACTAGGGTCTTCGCTTAAGTGTAACGGAACGATACCTATACGTATAATGCCTAGCTCAGCTCAAGTATATATGTTAGCGAGTCCTTAGTAGTTTTTTAAAAAGTGTTTTAATTGTAATTAGTTATATATTAGTAAGTCGTTCGGCTTCTAAGATAAAAGATTAGTGCCGTCTGTCTAGTCAAGCTTGCCTACTTCGGCCAACGAGAATTTCCCTGTAACCGAGCCACTGTGGTTGCTTCATTGTTAGAGCCTAGAAAAAACCCTAAACATTATCACCGTCGCGCAAAATTCGCTAGGTAAATTTTTTCTGGCTTTTAACCCCCGTAAACGTTTTTTAAACAATTTTTATCCATTTTCCCAAGTCGGAATTTCCGTTGTCGAAAAGTTACCACTTTCACAACTGTGTTAACATTAAATATTAAAGTTATAAAAGTTTCACGAACTGTAGCTTTCGACCCTGACAAAGGCATTAAAATCAATCGAATGTTAAATAATAACTTATCAATGAAATGAAGTATGACTGGTTGTCGAGAGGTGAGCGCACTTGCCTCTCACCCAAAGGTTCCGGGTTCGATCCCCGGTCGTGGCAGTGGAAAATACTGTGAGAGGGATTTTTCCACTATACATGGATATTGGGTCCGTGTGTCCCTTGTCTCTAAATGTGTAGCCCCTCCACACAATGCTCTTCTTGAGCCTTCCGCGATAAAGGGGGTCGTAATTACCTGTAGTGTGTGTTAAGTGTATCACAAGTTCCAGAATTATGCATACACGAGGTGTAGCAGTCGACCCCAGCAAAAACTGCAACTGTCCAAAACCAACTCCGAGACTTCCCGAAATCAAAATAAATTGGACGTGGGCCTTCTAGACTCTCATCTCTGCTCTCACAATATATTTTTTCACCCAAAGGAGTGTCAAGCGTGTACAGTGACAGGTATCTCATTTGCCGTCCTGGTTGAGTGGTAGAGTAGCTGTAGCTAAACCCCCACAGTACGGATTTCTTAGATCAATTTTACAATGAATGCTTTATTTAATGTGATACTTATTGCAGACAGGTCTTAAAAAATTCCCCTATTCTTTAAAATTCCTTCTCTTTCTATGCTGCGAAATTAAAAAATGTCAAAGCATAGCTACTTTCATAGCAGCAGCTGTTCTTTGGCTGTTCCATTTTTTTATAGAATCGTGATGCGTATATTATTATTCTATTTTGTTATTTGGTGTATTTTTACAAGATATTTCATAATAATTTTAAACTGCTCAGTACGCATATTTCTGTTAATTCCATCAATGTAATTTTATTAAAACAATGTAAATTTTTTATATAAAAAAATAAAACAAACGATTTGCAGATTACTTTATGCATGATTCCCTATATTTATCCTATTTTTTTGTTACAAATACCATTTTGCAACAACAAGCTTTAGAGGGTTTTCATTGATCTCACATGAAAGAAGATAAAAAAATAAACTAAAGAAAATTACCGACATCTCATCTAGAACCAAAATGACACTGTCTGTCAAAGCTACAGGGTCTTTCTGTATCTTGACATATACCGCTTTGAAATTTTAGATGCGCTTAAGTAAACTGTTAAGAGATGCATTTTCCCCGAATTTCATCAAAATCGGTATACTAGAGCCCGAATAATAGAATGAAGTTGAAAAATTATTCGTTAACGCGTATTTGTTGGTTTTCTGAGGTTATGTTAAACTTTTGAGCTTTCTAACTCTAAAATTATTTATTTAATATAAAGGTCTCCAAACACGGCACATAAAACTTAAATTCGGACTCTTTTTACTACCGATGCTTTGCCAGATCTGCAACAAAAAGTAAGCTCTACCATCCACACAAAAAGCTGCTCGGCAGCATTCGTTAAAGATTACCATAAAGTTTAAGCTTGGTAGGGCAACAAAAAATTACAGGGGAGTAATGGTGTTGTGTCATTAGGGATATACCTAAGAATGTTGGTATTTTTTCTACAATATATCGAATTCAAATACTATTCTCAATTACTAATGTATCTAAAAATGGTAGCTATCTATTGTCTTCAACTTTAAAGATGAATATTTTCACTGAGCTAGTCAGTGTCGCTTCCGCACTTTTGATAATAAATTTATTTACGAAAGGGGCACTAGAAATACCCCTTTTTGTTACATTCACTGGATGAGACTAAATAAGAAGAGTTTCTTCTCTAACCAACCAAACTAGGCTAGGGCAAAGGCCGGATTTACATTTTTTTTAAAATTCTTTATAAGCCCTATTATTCATGTAACACACGTAATGTATTCGACTGTTTTGTTAAACTATTTTGAAGTTTGTGGAAGCTACGTCAGAGTTATTCTATATACATAAATAAAAATAAAATAAGTAACTGGTTAATAAATTTAATTGAGAACGAGAACCTCTGTACATCTCGCAACAAGTAAACAAATTTTCAGAGTCTTTCAGTTTCCGGACTTTTTGTATTTTAACGTATTAATATATGTACATAAAAATAAGTACTTTCGGCAAAGAGACCGGTTATCATTACTGGAAAATGTTTGTCGGAATATTTCAAACAAATATTACAAAGCAATGTTTTCAATGTACGCTTTCAATGGGCTGTTTGTATGACGAATCACTAAGTAATAATGGTTTTAATATTCATCTCGATAATTAAATAGGTATAAATTTGAAAATAAAAACGTGTGTGCTACACAGAAATTTATACCAGGTATTTTTCACGAAGTTTTTACAAGATTTGCAAAAAGATATTCTTATTTGTTAATGTTTTAAAACTTTTTCTAATAAGTTAATCATTTATATTAAATTCTTTTATTCTTTTTATTTTTATTTCGAATTCGACCAATATTGGCAGAGATATGACTTTTTTTTTAATAAGTATTATGAAAAAAGAAGTACAAGACTTATTTCATCTCCTTTTGAAAATATAGAAGCTCATTATGGGTACAACTTTAGAGAATATGACTTTTTCAGTATCTTTATAACGCGTTATCAGAATATTTGTTTCATGATAAAATCGATAAAAACTCGAAAACGATAGATCATACGCATATAGTGTATCTAACAAAAGTTAAATAGAATCAAATTTTGAATATGTTGGGGCATGTACAAAATCGTCATAATAACGAGTGAATGAAGATAAAACGGAAAACATGAAAAATTGTCATTTTCAAGTGCATTTTGACAAATAGCAATTTTTTGATTGGCTTTAGGCAATAATGATACTAAAGATTTTTTGAAGCCAATTAAATTATCTGTAAAATAACCTTCAAACGGCCTTCATATGATGAATGGTTCGTTCATGAGTTACAGCTGTTTAAAGCTACAAGCAAAAATGTCATTTTTCATTATAAATTAAGATTTTTTTTACAAAATTTCCTGCAAAAAACACTTTTTCTATATGATTTCCAATAAGTATTGATAAGGAACTGACAACTGAAAATGCGATTGATTTTTAATTTTTAGCAAACAGACAATTTTCGACACGTTTGAAGTAAAAAAAGTAGTTTAATAATGTTTTTTCACTTTTTGAAGTATCAGAAGTTATTCTGTGGGCATTTCTGAGTCGTTTCATACTGGGCCCATATTTTTAGGACGTGTAGTACTATTTACACACAAAGAAAAAGGATCCGTTGGCATGTGGCGTAGCGGAGGCCCCAGCGACCGTTGTACGTTGTGACTCAGTCGTACTTTTCATTTTCGTATGCGTAAAAAAGTTGTGAATGTAGAATGTAGAAACAATGATATATATAAAAAAGGAATTAAAAAAATATTGGTTCAACCTCATACACCTCCCCCTCTTCCATCCCGGACTTTTCTTACTAGTCGATAGCCTTCAATATTTACAAATCTATTAGCTATAGTCTAGTATACTTTAACTTGGCGTGTGTATGTGTGATCCAGAAATATTGTCCACGTAGACAATGTTTCTGGACTATTGTTTTAACTTTGTGTACAATATGGGAGAAAATGAAATCGTACGGAAATATTAACTCATACATCCACACGCCAAGTTAAAGTATACTAGACTATATATGCGACGATAACCAAGTTTCTGTTACTGCTAAAATATCATATTGATTATCTTGTAAAAAAGTTTTTATTGTGTTTATTTTTATCAAAAGTGATCGTACATTTATATGTCCCACCCTAATATTATTTTGTCATTTTAATTATAGTCAGTAACTAATATTATATAACATAACTAAATTAAAGTTTTTTTTATGTATTGCAAATAAGTATTAAAATACAAAAAACTGTAGGAAATCAATAACACGTAAAAAAGAGATCCAGAAAAAACATCAGTTGCTCACAAATAGATCAAGGTAAATTGATACTAGAGGTGAGTTCATCACTTCAGTTCTGCACAATAACAACTATATATAACTCATTTAAATTTCCAAGTCTCTTAATGAAGAAAATTTATAAATTCTTTCATTTGCTTTACATATTACCTTGCCTTCCGAAGACCAGACATTCCTAGGACCAAATTTCACACAGGCTTGTTTATAAACAGCTACTCTTCTTAATGTTAAATCCTCTTTTATGACTATTTTGCTGCCCTTTAATTTTCTTTTATTTTTGAAAATATCCTGTTTAAGCCAATTTCGACAAAATTTTACAATCACGCATCCATTGATACTTTCCTTTCCTTTTAGTCTAGTTTAACACCAAACTTATTTCGAAAACATTGAATCAATTTCTCAGATAAACTTTCTATCTTCTACCAACCCATAAATTCGCAAATTATTACGTCGAGAAAACTGTTCCTGATCATCGATTTGCTTATTTAGATCCATTATTTTCTTATCAAGTTGTTCTACCTTATGTGTACATACCTTGATGGTATTTTCAACCTGCTGAGTTAAAATGACAGATAACTTGTTGATTAATTTAGAGAGAAAATCTTCAGATGCAAATATTTTCTCTACAACACGCTTTATAAAATTTTCGTCTTCTTCCTGAGATTTACCAGATCCTGTTTTATAAAATTCAGGCTTTATGACTAATTAATTCAACTTATTTACTTGGAAATATTTGATATAAGCTGGAGCGGCTTTTGATATATCTATTCTCTCGCGCTATACATCTATCGAAATATATATATATTATTATATATGATTTGCAGGAAACAACTACTCAGCGGGCAAATACCCCGACCTGCATTGAATTATACCTTACAAATCATTTGGTAGCCAATGTAAGGTATAATCCAATGCAGGTTGGGATATTTTCCCGCTGAGTAGTTGCTTCCTGCAAATTATATATAATAACAGTATAGGTTAAGTCCACCAAGGGCTGAAGGTCGCCGCTCTCGGTACTTGCAAAATAGCAAGTCGCTATACGCCATGGAGACATTTATGATGTCTGGTGCATAGTAGCATTTGACCACATGAGAAGATTCACATACCTCTCACCACTACATCAATGATTGGCACTCATGCCAATGATTAGAAGTAGCTCTCAGTATGGTCGAGAGGTAAGCGCACTTGTCTCTCACTCGATAAAATCGGTGATTTTTGCAAGCGTAAATAGTCATTTTCTAAAGCAGGTTTTGCTCAGTTTCCTGTATTAAACATAATATTTTTAGTCGCAAACTCCTCTATAAATCCTTATTTTACTATAAGGAACCTAACCAGACTGCAACCAACAGCTACTATCCGGGCTATGTGCTCCGCCGAGCGCTGAATTACAAGTTACAAGCCTGGCGCGTTAAGTGTAATAATTGCATATTACCATCAAAACGCTAATGCTTCGATTGCAACAAACACCAGCCGAAAGACTGATCCTACTTAAAGGAGCTCCCTTGCCAGTCGTCACACACCACTTGCAGACTGCAGTTTCGAGCTGTTGGCTCTCGTCAGTGCAAGGTAGGTATGCGACGACCGACATGAGAATCCTTTGACTATAGTACATCCCGGTATTTTTACAATAGCGACATGTAAAACAGCCAGCAAGCGCCATCCAGCGGTCCAGTGTCTGTTGCATTCAAAAAATAAATAGCCTGACTTGGCTTAGCATAGTTCAAATGTGCTTTTAGAAGGCGGAATATTAAACATAATATTTTTAGTCGCAAACTCCTCTATAAATCCTTATTTCACTATAAGGAACCTAACCAGACTGCAACCAACAGCTACTTTCCGGGCTATGTGCTCCGCCGAGCGCTGAATTACAAGTTACAAGCCTGACGCGTTAAGTGTAATAATTGCATATTACCATCAAAACGCTAATGCTTCGATTGCAATAAACACCAGCCGAAAGACTGATCCTACTTAAAGGAGCTCCCTTGCCAGTCGTCACACACCACTTGCAGACTGCAGTTTCGAGCTGTTGGCTCTCGCCAGTGCAAGGTAGGTATGCGACGACCGACATGAGAATCCTTTGACTATAGTACATCCCGGTATTTTTACAATAGCGACATGTAAAACAGCCAGCAGGCGCCATCCAGCGGTCCAGTGTCTGTTGCAATCGAAAAATAAATAGCCTGACTTGGCTTAGCATAGTTCAAATGTGCTTTTAGAGGGCGGAATATTAAACATAATATTTTTAGTCGCAAACTCCTCTATAAATCCTTATTTTACTATAAGGAACCTAACCACTGCAACCAACAGCTACTCTCCGGGCTATGTGCCCCGCCGAGCGCTGAATTACAAGTTACAAGCCTGGCGCGTTAAGTGTAATAATTGCATATTACCATCAAAACGCTAATGCTTTGATTGCAACAAACACCAGCCGAAAGACTGATCCTACTTAAAAGAGCTCCCTTGCCAGTCGTCATTAGTAGTTTCCTAATACTACTTAATGTTACCAGATTGCAATTAAATAACAAGATTTTGAGAAATTAAAATATTCGTAAAATAATTTAGAATATATTAACACCGTACCAATAATTGGACGAGTGCCAACGTTTGGTGGTTTTACCCTGGTTTCATTTACTGCCACGTCAAACCGATTGCCCAAAAACATCGTTTACGTATGTCTACTAAGCATCTCTCTCACTACTTTTGAGATGGAAATATGACATTATACATTCAACAGACATAAATAATCTATCTTTTTAACAAATTTAGCGGTTCTCAAGATTTGTGAATCGTTATCATCAACTATTATTTATTTGGGTTAAAAGTCTTTTCATATTAGACTTAAATTTGACTTTATATGAAATATTCAAGTCATTTTTAATGGTAAATAGTGGGTATTCATCCGATAAACAGACATTGTCAAACCACTAAAAGTCTTTTTTAGAAGTGTGATCTACTACTCTGACAAAGGTAGGAAATTAATGTATTTCTTACTGTAGACTTTTTAAAACAAGATCCATTCTCAAGCACGTTTCATCGTATTTTGTCTTTATAACACAGTACTTCAATGTATATGATATCTAATGTTATTTACTCGTCATAATCCTCGGTATATATTAAATTTTATTAAAATAAAAAGATGCCAATATTTGGTATTATAAATATAAATAAATAAACCACAGGTAATGACGACCCCCTTTATCCCGGAAGGCTCTAGTGTGGGAAAGGACTATACATTTAGAGACAAGAGACACAAACCCAATATCCATGTATAGTGGAAAAATCCCTCTCACAGTATTTTCCACTGCCACGACCGGGGATCGAACTCGGGACTTTTGAATGAGAGAAAATTCAATTCAATTCAACAAGGCTTTATTAATATTAAACAGAACAAGAGACTGCCTCCCCAGCACCCATCCCGGGACCGATCCTGCGACCACCGCGTTAACGCGGTGGTGCATCGCAAGGTCGGGCCGAGGCGGGGCTGGTTCGGCGCAAGTAAAAAATGTATAACAAAAAATAACGACTTAAACACCTTCTACAATAGTAGATAAAAATAAGTATTTGTATATAATGAAAGGCTTAAAAAATAAAGCTTAACATAAAAAGGTTAAAACTATCACTGGCTTTCGCCGTTCGCGCACATTCACTTTTTTTTTAAATTTTGTTGCTGCCGCTGACACCGTAACTTGTACGACGTGCCATCCGCGAATCACTCCAGCGACGGGCTGCGCAAGGCTGGCCTAAACTGTGATTCTAAATTTTGAATTGTTTTGGTATAAAAAATTTGGAAACTGTTACAAGATTAATGAAGGAAGAATGAATTTACAGACAAAAATGTACAAACAGAAACGAAGGAACAAAAAACGCGAAAACAAAAATACACAAAAACAAAAGAAGAGGGGGACAGGAAAGAATTGAAAGTCGATGAAAGGTATGAAATATCAGTGAAAGGTGGATAGTAGCAGGGAAGGTATAGTAGGTGAAAGTTTGGCTAGAGTGGCTGCCGGAAGAGCGGTAACGTCTGGTAAGGTAAGGGGTGTTTAATCCGAAATAGGGCATTATGCTGTCTAATTTGTGTAATGTGTCTTGTTAGCGGACTATCGCCCAGTTTGAACGAGTAGAAGTTTTGAGAGATGCGCTGGACGTAGTCGGCTATCGGGGTTATGTCGTTGCAGCGTTCGTAGAGGTCTCTGAGGGAGGTGTACCTTCTTGAGTTGGAGATGAGGCGCATAAATTTGCGTTCTAAAATTTCGAGTTTTTTCATTGTCGTGGCCGGTATGCTGCACCAGACCGGCGCCGCGTATGTGATGGACGGCCTGACCACCTGAATGAGAGACAAGTGCGCTTACCTCTCGACTATATTGAGCGCTACTTCTAATCATTGACATGAGTGCTAATTATTGGACAAACATTTAATTAGAAGCTACACCAAACGTCGGCACCCTATAAACATTAAGATAAATAATATGAAAAAAAAATTCAGATGCCGAAATCAAAGAAAAATGAAACATGTACAAAAAATATAGTGAAGCTACACTTCAAAGAGCCCTTGAAGATACCAACGCCAGTTTACTAAAGAAAACAGTAGCAAAGAAATATGGCATACCGCGAGCCACCTTACAGTTTAGACTTAGCTCTAAATTCAAAAAACACCAACTTGGTAGAGGAATCTATTTAACAAAAAATGAGGAAGAGATCTTAGTTGAATGGATTCTGGAAAGTCACCGCAAAGGTTTTCCTAGAAGAAAACTTGATGTACAACAATCAGTGAAATCTTTTATGGATGCTTCTCAACGATCAAACCCTTTCAAAGACAATCTACCTGATGATCATTCTTACTATTTGTCCTTGAAAACACACAAAATTTTAAGAGAACGCACCCCGAGGATGTTACGACAGTATCCACTGATGTTTCCGAAAAAGATATAAGGAGTTGGTTTACACAGATATAGGATTATTTCAAAGAGAAAGGCCTTATGTCAGTAATGAAGAATCCTTCCAGAGTATTTAATGGCGACGAAACATGTTTTCATTTTTATCCCAAGCTTGGAAAAGTGATTGCACCTCGATAAACTGAGAATGCCTATGAGGTAGGTTTGGATAAAGCAAAACACAACTTAACTGTGATGTTCTTCTTTTCGGCTGAGGGGTACCACCTCTAATTATCTACCCAAACAAAAGACTTTCCAAACCAATCAACGAAAGCGTTCCGTATGATTGGGGGGATATCACTTAGTGACAATGGTTGGATGAAAACTATAATTTTTGTAGATTACATAACGAACATTTTTCATCCTATCCTTATGAGAAATAACATTGAATTCCCAATGGTGTTATTTGTGGACGGATACAAGACATACCTTACTTATGAACTGAGTAAGCTCAGTAGCTCTATATCCTAATTCCACTCAAATCTTGCAGCCAGCAGGTGTTGTAAGCTTCCACCCCTTGGAATATTTATGGAAAAAAGGTGTACTTGAATGGCGTAGAAAGAATCAGTTTTGCAATCTAGGAAAGAACAGTTTGCACCGATTTAGAAAAAGCACTTTTGTTACCTCAAGCGAGAAACTATTGTCATTGGATTCAAGGCATGTGGTTTTTATCCATGGAATTCGAATGCTATTGATTATACAAGTTGTTTGGGGAAACAAGAAATTAACAATGTCAATGATAATTCTGGACAGGTCACCGGCATTCAATAAACTTTTGTCAACTAATTAGAGAAGCTAAAATTCATGAGTTAGAAAATATACTTGGTTATTGTCTGAAAGTTATTTGTGGCATTCCACGAATATTCTTTCCTTTTATTTGGGTCTTCTACCACATGTATTATCCTCTTCAAAAACAAATCATCAAGTCTACAAAATAATGGAGTTATTTGAAAGAAGCCTCTGCGCATGTGACGTTTACGTCAAAGGAATAGTTAGAGGTTATTTTTTTCCACAAATAATATAAATCGGAATAAATGTTAAAGAACACGATAAAACCCTCGATATACTTTTTGAAACTGTAACAAAATCAGACAGAAAATATTTCATACTTCACGTAAAAATATCGTGGAAGAGGTTTTTATACTCTTATACTCTTATCATATTTTCGCTCTACGGAGCGTTTTTTACGCAAAAATTTCAATAACTCATCAAGGAGCGTCATTTTAGAAAGTGTAGTAAATGTCGCTGCACAGGGACGTAATGTCGCCCCGACCACCAAAATTTAGATACAGTAACAAAATTTGACTTCAGTTTCGGAAATTTCAAAATTAAAAACCCTTTTACGAATCCACGTTAAGCACTGCAACTCGTGCCTGGTATTAAATATGAGGACAAGTTAGTCCAGCTTCTATTCAAAGTATATCGTGAGTTTTAGCGAAAATAGCCCTTAGCGACATGGGACCCCCATCATTTCCTAGCAGTCGATTTTGACGGGGAAATGATGAGTTTTAACGGGATTTGCCTTAAACCGGTTCCTCAGTGATTCGGTGTCAGAAAAGTATCTTTACCATGTACTCATTGGTGTATGGAACCGCCTTGCCTGAACGTATGAAATTGTAATTGCAAAATGTAATTCAAAGTCGTTGCGATTCAAGCGACCAAAATTGGTATTGAACTAAAAATACGTGAATAGACAGGCAAGCAAAAGCCCACCAAAAATTTATGAACATTGAACTTTTCTTGAATCTTTTTGTGTAATCGTTAGCTCAAAAACCGCATATTGGATGGTAGTTGGTACATTATAAGCTATTTCGTCCCTCACCGTACACGGGCCAGACTATAGTTTGTCAAAAACATTTTTCTTGAAGTTGTAAAACATGAATTTTTAAAGAGGTTTAATATATATTTTTGAACTTTATATTGTCTTTTACTTGTGTTTTCAAAATTCCCTTTCAGGTATAATTTTAAGAAAGTGTTTGTTAATACTTACTGTGTTAGATTTATAGTGTTACGACGTCCAATAGATACCATCAGAGAAGCAGTTAAGCAAAAACGAACAGTAAGTATAAATTTTGTATTATTTTCCGTCTGAAACAGTCGTCTTGAACCCTTATTTTGTGAACGTCAACATTCATTTTTGATAAATATATTAAAAGTCCTTCAGACGCAAAAGATGGATCGTTCACATAAACACAGAAATAATGTATTTTGCTGATATTTCGGAAAGTAGTCTCTTTCCGTTTTCAAAGCTTTTTTCTAAGAACTCTTATTTGTTGTGTATGTTAAATACACAGCTTTAAGGTTCTGTTTATGTTATTTCCATAGATACTTACTGCTTACACAGAACTGATGATATTTTCTTTTAGATAATGTTGAGTTTGTTAAGTTCTTCTTTTAACATTGGTAGGCAGGTCGTTCGAATTGCTCCTTAGATATTTGTATATTTGAAAAGTTCTGGCAAATTCTATAACTAGGACCTCATATTAATATTTTTATAGAAAAATATAAATGTTTTTATGACAAAAATTTATAATATATACTCTTAAAGTGCCAATCATTGGCGGCTTTACCGTATACACGCAATGTCAGCTCACACACGTCAAGTTAAAGTATACTAGACTTTATTTCGTACAAAACCGGAAGTTGGCAAATTTGACTACTTGTCCTATTTTTATTTTAATATTAAAAATTTGTTTTATAAAAAATTACCACTAACGTTTTATATCCAAATTCGTTTAAAGCTCCACCCAATATCCAAGGTATTAATGACATTAATTTAGAGCATAGCAGGATTAAATTTTGGAGCATACACATATGACATGACATTATAATGAAAGTCGTGATAAAACTGGTTGACTCAACGCGGCATGGTTCATATTAAACTAGTATCATTAATAACTATAACAAAGCAAGCGTGAAGAAATTAGAATTTATCTTGTAATGAACAATGCAGTTTTACTAAAAACTATTTGAAATGATTTTTAGTTTGTTTTGTACGGCAGTAAACGAGAGAATATATAAAAATAAATTGAAATTTCAAATAAAAGGCACGCAAAGCGATTCCAGTAATTAACTTTTCATGGCCTCCATAAAATGGTTCAGGAAATTTGCAGATGTTCAAATTATCTAACATTTATAATTTTAATTTCCGCATTTGATTGAACATTCTCAGTTAGTAATACGAAATATTAGCCTGCTACCTACCGTTGCGGATATTCAATGATTTGTGACTCAATTGGATTACTAATAAACTAATGGTAATAAATTTTAGCACGGTCTAACCACGACTGAGGAAGTTTTCTGATTGAATTAAATGTACGAGGTGAAATGTGCTTGGCATGCATTAATAGGTTTTTGCGGAAGGCTAAAAGCCTGCTAAATATTTAACGTAACGCGAGATTGTTGAGATACTAATGAGGATTCATTTTATATTCAATTGCTTAACGTTGACCAGTTTCCACGACCGAGGCCTATCATCGACGTCTGTAGGCAAGGTTGTCCCAAACAGAATTTTTGCACGAATATTTTCCCCGTCGAAGAGTGGTATTTATTTGCATATCATATAACCATTAGAATCAATGCTGCTAGCTTCCTGTATCTTCTTTGCAGTAATATTAGTCCAAGACTTAGCGTATCGTGAACTTTTTATTCGTGCGCCAAACTTTTGGCGGTCTGTTTTCATAGTTAGTGTATGCGTATTATCAAATTATAGATGTACTCCGTTATGACAGGATTACTGTGACATGCATCATTAAAAGTGCATTAATTGCAAGTTTGATAGGTTTGTAATGCGCCTCTGAAGATGTGGACTTTCCAATACAATATTCATTTATAGTTACAAATAGTTTATGCTATAACGTACGTTCTAAAATTGTTTTTATTGATTTTATACATAATACGTATCCTGATTTAATCATCTGTCAGGGACCAGTAGTAATCAGTACATGCGCATAATTTATCGAGTACGCTAGAGTCTTGGTTTAACAACTTATTTAAACTGCTAGTTTAAATAAGTTGTTGAATACTGCTGTATTGGTCTAATAAGTATATGCATTTAACAGACAAGGGACCGACTGATTTACATTTTTTTCGAAGGATGATTAACTACTATGCAATCCTCGCCTAAAATTGCTTAGCTTCTGCGTATGCGTTTATATACAAACCGCTAGAAGCCGTGGAGATCACTCTATTCCTTTGGCAGCCACCCACACAAGTATGATCTGGAATTAGCCACTGATATACTCTTCGTATCGACGATTGAGCACGACTTTGGCCCTCGAGATGAGAAAATAAAAATTATTTCAGTCGGATAGCTTGAGTAGAGACCGTAGAGGGCGTTCGTCCACTTATTTTTGATAGAAGAGTATCGGTTTATGTTTCAGAAGAAATATAATATTTTCCGCGCAAGAGTCAAGGCTTCACCCTGTATGTGCAGTCGAAGCTATTATTTTTTAAAATCAATTTGTCGAAAAAATACTTTTTGTTATGTGGAGTAGGATATTTTTGCACCACCCTGTATATTATTGCTCAGAATAACACACTAGTTTAAAACGAAAATTAAAATATTTATTTATGTAATACTTCACACACACATTTAAAATTAACTTAAAATAAGTTTTCAAAATGGTAACTTTTCAACAGCGAAAGTTTTGTCTTAGGAAAGAAAAAAATGAACTCGATATGTTGATTTGTAGATTTAAAATTCACTTTGGGGCGAAGGTGCCGGTTAATAGTTAAAATAGTTTTGCTTTGGAAGACATTTGATAAATTGTCTGAATTTATTGCACTAATTTTCGACTCACCCTCGTAATACTGTTTCTCAGCAAGCGCTTATAAAGTCGCTGCGCCAAACAATAAAAAATATGATGAGTTGAACAAGAAAATTATCGATGAAACATAGCAGGCCTTATCAATGGGAAAACGACAATTGAAATTTTAATGCGAATAAGAGGGTTAAAGAATAGGAAGCTTAAAAGTCAAATTGTACGAAATTTTCATAATGTTATGGCGACTACAATGATTTACCCAATATAAATATACAGAATAATCTATTTAGCTTGAATTAAATTACTAATAATAAATACCGCAGAAATTAGACAACTCCTAATTTCAGAAGCCACAGGCTTTTGAGGAAGGGGGTTACACATGGAAAAATGCTGACATACAACCATATCTTCCGACAGTACCAGTGCCGGAGTCGGGGCTCGAACCCGCTAGCGCGATACTTGTTCGATTAATTGCGATCGTTCCCTCGTGTCTTAACAAACGCGACTATCGGCTTGACAATACAAACTTTAAATGAAACTCTGCATACACTTACTTCAATTTTTGTCGTAAACTGGTTTTCAGCAGCATTTTGTTTTTTGCATCTATCTGAAAACATTATATTTTATTTGATATTTATTTAGAGTGAAGAAGGTCCATCGAATTGTATCCAAGAGTTGTTGCAAATTGACTACCGCAGAATTCTCGATTAGAGTTATTTATCCAGAAAGAATTTCATTTTGAGTAAATCCTAATTAACACTAACTGAAAATGAACCTCATTAATAACCGAACATAATATATTATATTGCATATAACTAGGACCCATATCTAAATTCAAAGCTAGGGCTAATTCAGTCAATAATGACTTGTGCCACAGACTAGATTCTGATATAGAATCCGCAAGCGTCAGCTCCTCCGGACTTCGGTTTGAGACAAGTTCTATTATTCTGCCATATTGTATAGGCTTTGAGCAACCTCTAAATCATTTTCTGAATGTATGCTGTAGTTCACTAGGTCCAGGCCGTGGTTCCTTACTTCTTACATTTACAATGTGATTGAGTTTCATGATTTATTGCAACCAAAGCGAATGAATTTTTTTCAAGTGGCGAGAGACTCTACTCTATATGTTCTTTTTTTGCCTTAAAATCCATGTAAATCCATTGAACAGCTAACAGATATTTCTAGCTATTACCCCCTATATATTTTATCTAAAATTACTACACTCCATTATTAATAATATCATAATTTTTTCAATAATGAAAAATAGAATACACTGTTAAATGAAAAGTGACTGTCGTCGGATTGGACACAACTAGCTGGAAAGCCTGTGATTTCCACATTACATTTCGAATCGTGCAAAATGTCAGGTTCCATGCTAGTTATGTAATATAATATTGTAGTAAGCGTAAACCTGTGTGATATTTTGTTAATGCTTTTAAGCAAGTTTCGTGTTAGACTAGTGATTTTTCAGCACGCAATTTTAAAGTTAGGTTTAAAATTCTGTTCAACACACCAAATTTAGCCACAGTTTCATAACAATTAATTCATTCGATAGTAACTATCAATGTCAACATCAACTTTGTTCAAATTTAACGTTCGTTTTTATAAACTGGCGATCGTTCAAAATTTGACAGTGCCATTTATAATTATTTCAATTTAAACTTGCGTTCATGTCTATCCAACCAGAAAAAGAATTTACAATAATTTTGAAAATAGGTTTTAACTGTATCCGAAGTTAATCAGATTTATTCATCTATTATTTCCAAGAAGAATACTTTACCAAGCCATTTTACATATAATGTATTATAATAACATATAGGACAATTATTTTATGTCTCAATAGTCATCTAAAAAAAAATATTCTTCAGAAAAAGTTTTGTTTATCTTAGGAAGTCATAGACAATTGTCAAACTAATCATAAATTATACAGGGTATTCCAAAAATTAATGAACAGGAAATCGATTCTAAGCAAACTACTTATTTACATTTTTTATGAAAATTTATATAACTAAGTTTTTCAATTAACTTCAATACCAAGTTTAGTTGCAAAATAAGATAAAACATCTTTCAAACGTAATATTTTATTTAACTAAATTAAAAAGTGTTCTACATGTATACCTCTTACTAGCACACATCTTCTTTATGAAAATTTCATTAAAGAATTAGAATACAGTGTACTAGCAGGTATTCTGCATGTAGAATAGAGTTTAACTTAGTAAAATAGCGAAGGTCAACTTTGTAGATAAGCCCAGTGTCACAGAACACATAGAGAATAGGTTTATCCGATTTCCCAGTTACCGAATACAAAGCTGTCCAAGTACACCGATGATACAGAAATGTATGCGCATTCAAATAACGCGCACATCTCTCGTGTTACGGCTTATTACGATTAGTGGAAGATTCGGGTAAACGCTGAGAAGCCCGAGGCTATAGTCTTCATGCGTCGTTTTACAGAAAACAAAACCGTAACGGGCATTTCCAACTACAGATGCGTGGAGAACTTGGGAGGGTTAAGCTGGACCAGCGACTGACATTTAACACACATGTAAATGAGATAGTTCGGTCGGTCTACTCTCTGTCCAGGTGTCTGTATCCGCTCATGGTCAGGTAATCTGGAATTAGTTGGGAGGGTGGTCAATAACAATTATTGGATAGCCCCAGAAATTAGGCCCCATTGGGCCTCTTGTACATCCTCCTGTAGGCAGACCCTCGCCTAGGCCTACAACCAATCTTGCGAAATAGGTGGCGAATGCTGCCTAGGGGTATCTCCCATACATCGGCCAATGTAGGCCAACGTTCTCCCAAAATGGATTGATGAGACGGCAGAACAATCACAAAGTACATGTTGGACCGTCTCATCTTCTTATTCACAACCTCTACAGAGAGGTGTTTCGCTTAATCTCATATTATGTAGATGTTCCCTTAAGGGATAGTATCAAGTCTGGATTTCTGTTATAAAACTTAGGTTCCTTCTGGACATTGCCAGGTAGTCCATTGCTGTACCCTTATTGGGATATTTTAGTAGTTCCCTAGCAAGCTGACAGCTGTTTGTTTCATCCCACAGCTTCTTGAATTCATTATGTGTGTTATCTTTAATTATTTGTGTTATCACCGTGACCGGTAATAGACGGTAGGGCTTGGTCTAAAAATACTTAGGCCTGCTGCCTTCTTGGCCAGTCTGTCGGCTACTTTGTTGCAGTGGCAACCGTGTAGTGACACTATGCATGTCCTTTCTCCCAGCATACCAGTATGTTATTCATGCTGGAGGTACCCACAAGCGCTTGGTAACATTTCCATACTGCCCCTGTGGTAATTTTGTAACTTCTCAGGGCTAGTAATGATTGTTTATAATCTGTGTTGATCCTGATTGTTTTGCCCGTAGTTTGTCTATGGACAATCTTTTTTGCAGCTATAGTTATGCCCGCCAGTTCCCTTTGTACTACGCTGGCTCGCCCATCCATAACCCATTTATATTAGATTTGCAAACTTCTGGAGTATATTCCACATTCTGCCCCATCCTTCTTTTTTGATCCGTCTGTGAAGATGTTGATCACACCTTCTCCAGCGGCCTCGTTCTCATTATTCGTCTGTATTATGTAGGGTATGTCAAAGGCAAACCGGGGACAACTGCCATCAGTCCACGTATGTAGAAGAGGCATCTTTCTGACAGCCTCATTGCACAGGCGATTTCTGGCCTCTCCACAGCCTACATTTGGTTGTATGCCATCGGATTTGAGGCGTATCGTTAGGTTTTCTTTAAATTGTCATTTTAACCGAAGCAGGGCGCTCCGCTCGACTTTACAATTTGCCGTCGCGATCAACGCGCTGGCCACGCCCGGTCTCGGGATACGTCCTTGGCAGATAACTGTTTGAATTTTAATATTACGAAAGTTATATTAAATTGAATTGGTTTGTCGATGTGGAGCCAGAACAAATTTTTCAAGTCGGCAGCTTTAATTTGGGCTGTCAGACGATTTGGCGGAAGCTCAGTTACTGATTCTGCATCGGTACCTCGCCGACTTCCTCGCCTGAAGTTGAAGACAAGACCGAGATCATCTGCCGCTCTTCGCGCTGCCTTAAATAAAAATGCGTCAAATTCCATGGTTTCATGATCTCTCACAGACAGTAGGAGTGGGTCTGGGTTCCTCAGTGTGTCACACACTGTACTCAGCGCTACTCTGCCCAGCTCAAAAGTCCTCGACCGCCTGTTGATGTGGGAGCTATAATCGAGGAACGGACGAACTAGAATGATTATTATTATTATCGTTGCTATTACACTCTCACATGAAAAGTGACTTTCTTTCGACAGTTACATACATACTTAACTAAAATTATACGGTACAATATGTAAGTTTTAAAGCATTCTGTATAAAAGATAATTTTTCACATAGTATGAAAGTTATACGAATGGAGCTTTACACAGAACATATACGATTACTCGAATAATGTCCATTACTTTTTTAAGGTTTATTTTCTCCTGGCGCATTGAGCCTAAGAAGCAAAAAATTCATTATTCTGTATATCCCTCGTATTTTAATCTGTTTTGTACCCTGTTGTGATGTTCCCATTACCTGAGCTAACATTGTTTGGATTCTAGATACCATCAGTTAGTATGACCTTTTTGTTGTAATAAATTTCTTTTATATTTTTACACAAACAGGAGATCTATTGATTATTCTTCTATTATAAAGGCTGCATTGTTATATGTACATACCCATCAATAGTTAATTATACAAATGCAGCGCTACAGTATTTTTTTGTTTTCATGAATATACATTAGATATTTCAGCTTAATGGTAATTACCCTTTATATTACTTGTTCAGTAAGTTTTTAAACGGTTTTATTTCCACATTTAACAGTATAATTACAAATAAGAAACAAACGAGTTTTCTGCTTGTCAGATATTTTTTTCGGAAAGCGCTCAAAACTATCGGTGTGCATCTTTGGCAATAGAATCGACGACTTCCAGTATTCAAAAACGACCATACAAGCAGGAAACACGCCCGCTTCTATTTTCGTGAGCCACAGGTATATTTTTGATTATAAAAATAATTCAGTATCTCTTTCTGTTTTATATTTCGAAAAAATTGAGGCATATTGTTAGAAAAATCTAGATTAAAATTATTTGGAGTATTTTATTTCTTGGCTGGTTTGAAATGAATTCGACAGAAGTTGCATCACGCCATCTGTAAACTCAAAAATTTAATATCGCATTTTTATGATATTTTGAATTCTTCTTGTTCTGTTATGTCTCTGTTGGGTCTCTACAAAACTACATTTCTGGACCGTATTTTCAATGAAAAAATTACTTTAAAAAAATATATCTTACCAAACATCCAAAGTCAATTGTTCCTGTCAATATATCAGTGTAGAAAGGAGAGGTACAAGACGTATTCTTAGTAAAAAAAATAGTTGTTCAAAAAATGTGTTATGAACTAAAAAAATGCTGATGCACCATCTTGCTGAAACCACATACTGTTTCCAATTCTTTCAGGGAGATTTACCAATAATTGTGGCAGATAGTTTTCCAAAAAGTGAAGATAATGCAGTTAATGTACCATCAAATAAATGTGGCCTTATTACATGTTCTCAAATAATTCCTTCCCAAACGTTTATAGGCCATCTGCGTTGGATATCAACTTGCATAAAAATGTGAGGATTTTCCCAAACATAATAAAGGAAATTGTGCCTATTGACCAATCCATTTTTATGAAAAGTTGCCTCATCACTGAATAAAACAGTATTGAAGAAGTTGACATCATGTAGCATTTCACCTTTGGCCCAATTACAAAATTGTAGGCGCTTTTGAAAATCGTCATCAGATAATTCCTGGTGCACTTGAATATGATATGCATGCAACTTATTTGTTTTTATGATTCGACCCACAGACCATATACTTATTCCTACTAATGAGCTCACTTCTCATTCTCAACCGTTGCTAGCACAACAGAGAACTCATTTTCTTCGTTCACAACACGTTTTATTCTTTCACTTTTTTTATATTCGACATTTCCAGTTTCAAGATATCTCTATCGAGAAGATTTTGGAAGCTGGTAACATCAGGAATTCTTCTTTCAGGACAACGTTGGTGATAAATTCTATTGGCAAGTAAACAATTTCTGTCTGACTCGCCCAAAACAAAAGTCATGTCTACAAGTTCCGCTTTATTAAAATTCATATTGTAAAATTCTATATATTTTAAATTCAATACTAATTGTAACGACCGGTAAGTGTGATAAATGCTCCTTTATACACGACAATTTATACCAAACTGAGGTTTTATTGCTTGTCGAATAACGAAAACAGCAAAAAATGTACAAGAGACATTACAGTAAAGGAACGGTTATTCGGTTAAATACTATTTACTCATTTCAATGAATTGGAAGAAATGGTCTCACTAAATGGACTCATTTCAAAATTGCATAAAGACGTGTGTCAATGAAATTGGACAATGTTCCTAATGAATTATTTGAGGGAACCTCTTTTTTAAGTTTATTCTTGAATTTGACACTTATTTATTTATAAAACGAAAATGGTTGCAATTGGCCATAGGGAAGTACTTACAAAAAATGTTCCTTTTTAATTTCTACATCACATAGTAGAAAAATATACAGGGTGTTCCATTTGAAAAAAATGTGGAAATACGATTTAAAACGTTCTTAATTGAAAAATAATTTTTGGCCACCTTGTATATTTTGGAAAATGAAAATGATTCAAAAACTGCTATTTACATAAGTTTTTCTTAAAACACATAATTGTGACTGTGGTGATTTTTTTAATATCCATCTGCAGATTGCATTATTTCAACAAAAAAATTCATTATATCCAAGTGGTTGGGAGATATTCAATGCCAATATAGAAATGAATAGAATCTAGAAAGAGGCTTCAAAAAATGTACTGATATACATAGCATTCCATTTTAAAAAAGGCACTTGGTCCTGTAATTTCGTCTTGGCTCGCCCTCTATGTTCGAAAATAATTTCCAGTTATAGATTTCTTTATCTAGCTTACTTGCAATTTTTTTAAAAATGTTTAGCTATCGTAGAACTCGAGATATCGAGGTCCGACGCTCTATTGCTCTACCCTGTATAAGTGTAGAAAGGAGAGGTACAAAACAGGATGGAAAGGGAATCTGGTATACTTTAGTTTAAATCATTTTTTAAATCTGAATTGAAACAACAATTTTAACATTAAATGATAATATAACAGTAAGGCCTGTCACTTTTACACTCTTCACACCCAATTTTTAATCTAATCCCAATGTGTTGCCTGCAAAGCCACATGAACAGCAACAAGAAACTTCTAAGTTTCATGATTCTGGCAAATATATTTATTCCACATTAGATCCTCTCAGAGACAGCTGTTGTTTATAAGACGTATTTTTTTCCAATACAAAAATTGCAGATTTCTTTAGAATTTAATTTAATAAATAAAAAATTTATAACAAATTCGGGGCATAAACATGTTCTTATGTTTTCTTTTCTAGTTTTTATAGAGATCGTGCAAAAATCCTAGTTTTTATTGCTTCGCGGATTTAAAATTTTTCAACTCTTCTAAATCCAACAAATTAATCTTTAAAAAACATCCATGGTCGACTCTCCGCCACCAGCTGGAGGTCATACCTAGAATGAAGGTCACTGGTTAATATTGCTCATAAATTTTGCATGTGCCTTCAAGATGATCACGCCTCCTGAGATGAGGTTGCAAGTACGGTAAAATGAACCAGTAAAATATGTGTAAAACAGTGCTTGTCTCCAGAACGTAATGTTTCACTCAAAAGCTGCTTTATACATCCTTATTTTTATATGGCATGTCAAGGCTGCAACCAACTGCTATTCTCCGGTCTACGTGTCCACGCCGAGTGCTGAATAATGAATTATAAGCCTGTCGTATTAAGCGTAATAATTGGATATTACTTACCAACAAGAGTGATGACACCTCAATAATAAGGAAAACAAAGAAATTGGAGATGGATCACTACTAGATATGCATTCTTTGCATTTTTCTGAATTTCTTAACGAAGGTGGTGGCTCAGAGTGAATAGAAGCATTGGACGCTCCATTGTTTGACACAAATTTGTCTGAAGTGTAATTAAGTCAATAAAAATGTCACTCCAATTGATATTTTTGACCTTGCGGGTTAAAATTTTATAGAAATGGTTATTGAGAAGGCCAATAATAATAATAATAATAATAAATAACACCACAGAAATTAGACAACCCCCCAATTCCAGAAGCCAGAGGCTTGTGCGGAAGGGGGTTACACATTGAAAAACGCGAACATACAACCATATCCTCCGACAGTGCCGGAGCCGAGGCTCGAACCCGGTAGGGTGATAGCCTTTCGATTAATCGCAATTGTCACCTCGCACCTTAATCAACGCGGTTATTAGCTAGACAATGGTCAACCATTTTTCTTTAGGCTGCTAAATATTTTTTCTACTCCCTTATGTAAATTTGCTGTTTTCCGTACAGTCTGTAGAATGGATAAGTGGGCCATTCCAGTTAACTGAACGGATATATTTCATATACGTTCTAGGATGGATATGAAATCGACCAATCACAGTTCGTGTATTAAGTACATAGGCAACTATTAGTTTTAAAAAATTCAAGTTAGTGCGTAAGCTGTCAAAGTAAGTGTCAGTGTGCATTCGCGCAGTTTGAGCTAGAAAATAATTTGAAATGAGTGATTCCAGTGAAGAATCGATAAACGGTATACTACCTAAAATTTTATTGAAATTATTGTATACAGACAAAATTTTAGAGATATATTATGACAAAGAAAACGTAGCTATATGCGGGGATTGAACCTATGATCTCTATGATTTGATTGATTTCGAAGCGTGCATATAACCGCTAGGCTACTGAATCTTATATAAAATGTTTCCACCTAGAGCATAAGATTTAGCAGAAGCTAAGTTTGTATATTAAAATTTGATTAAAACTATTATTTGTAGTTTTTTCTTAATCCGGTCGTAGAAAAAGTATACTGTACAACTCGAGTGGATTATCCATATCCCCTCTTGTTGTACAAACTACTATTAAGAAGTATTTAGTATAGCTAAAGCCTAACAAAATGCAATTTATTAAATTCAGTTCCATATTATATTTGATGTTAAAATATATGTTTCTGAGAAATAATCTATTTGTTTGCTTTATGATAAGAGCGTACAAATTAATTTATTCATTTGCATGTTCTTAAGTCTCTGACTTAATTTGACAACTCTGTATGCCAGAATCCGCAAGGAAATTTAATCAATTAGGAAAGCAGTCAATAGTAATACATCAACTTAAATAAAACCGTACTGAGTAGAAATAAGGATCTCATTTAAACTTCCTAATCAATGGCAATATACAACAGTAGCATAATAAAAGTGAGCGCTTCCCTAAATTTATAAACATTACAGCGGGCAAAGCTATTGCGAATCTGTAATTCTCATCGAACTCTTTAAAGTCGAAGGTCTATTCACTGAATTACGGTTTTCCTTGAGAGTGTTTATATAAAAAAGAGATTATGGCATAATTAGTTTGAATAATACGTAACCGGGAAAATTGCATTCAATTTTAAAATCGATATAAACTAACAATAAAATAACAAACCAATTTGGATACACCCATTTATTTTATTACAAATCAAATGTGTTTTTAGTGCAAAATAGAAACATTCTGTGTGCCAGCTAAATGCGCATCTACACACAGAATTATGGACACATAAATATACATTTCTATTGCCCGACGGCAAAACAGAGTTTTATTTTATAGTTATTCACAATGAAACAGTTTCAAATCAAAACACATTATTATACGGCCATGTAATTTCATGTATAAACCTACCTAAATATAAAATAATGAACATAGACAGTCCCATTAAAACCCAACTCAATAGATTCTCCTTTATGAGTTACCAATATCGTTTAACTAAATGTGATTTGAAGTTAATTATTAGTATTTTAGTTTACATACAAAGATAACTGATTTGTGTGGTTGTAAATTTGAAGAAATACATTTAATGTGATAAATACTGACGCATTCATAAAATTTTTACCAATATTGATACACTTTAAGATAAATTTTCAAAGGTTCGTAGTATTAATGATTCATGCTCCTACAATACAAATTGTTTTATGATTATCTATAAAGAATCACATCAGTGAACCTCAGGAATGTACATGATCAAACCTCGCAAGATTTAATCAAACAGCGATATTGTCAGCTCTCATAACGTAATACAATAAATATGATGTTCCTGCAATTCCAAATACCAATTAAACCCCTCTACCTAGATCTTGAAGAGGCGAATAGAAGCTTCTGGACCAATCAACGTTCAAAACTTATAGCGGAAATTATTATCATTATTTATCCATTTTGCCTAGCATTCCACAAAGTTTTTGAGGATTCAAGAAGATCCCTCAATTCCTGGGTCAAGTAATAAGTTAACTGTTATTAAAAAATCGATTCTTCTTCTTCTGCTACCATGCAATTATGCGTAGGTGACTATCTCAGAGTGACTACCTCCTTGTTTCCGATCTACCAACTCGTCGCGTCGTTAAATCATGTACACTACTCTAAGATAATAAATAGCATTACTGATGGGATGCAAAGAATAACCAACTACATACTCGGTAACCATCAGACAAGCCTAAAATATTAAAACTTCAGCATGGCCTACACAACCATTTGGTTTGGTATCTTACGACTGGCTAAAAAGCGCCAGAAGTAAGAACGCATTAGTCATTCACAGTCAACGTTAGAGTCTTCAACAAGAACATCTCAATCAAACTTGGGCTTGAGAAATGTACCGAAGTACATTATATAAGTAAACGCTAATGCAGCAATGGTGGAATACCATGATACAAGTAAACTCTTCTATAGGAAACTTATAAGGAGTTCCGCAGAATAGAAGGACAAGCCACAGAAAAAAGGAATTCAAAAGGAAAGTAGGAAATGCAAGACATTTATATAAACTTCTTAATACAATACTCAACATTGGGAATATGATTACAACAATCGGTATATATTTTGTCTCTATAGTGGCGTATTCATGAAAACAACAGGTGGTTTATGACTCCAAATTATTATTTCTAAGAAATTAAGCCACCAATCTTTGTTTATGATGAAATACAAAAATGACGTTTTTTTTTCAAACATGGTTTTGACTAGCTTTTTTAGAACTTGCCCCTCGTCGCGGTTTCTCATTAGAAAAATGCGAATTGCCACTACATCTACTCACCGTCAAAGAACGGTGGTCCACTATAATAATGAAACCCGAACATTATAGAAAAACAATTTGTTTCACGGAAAGTATACAATTTTAAACAATGCAAAGATTAACAAAAGTCAATGTGTTCATGTCGTTGGAAGTAGCAAACTTACATCTGAAAAGAGGAAGATTTGTAACTGCTATCTTGAAAAGGATTGTCTACACGAAACTATGAGAGCAAAACTACAGAAAAAATTATTATGTAATCGTACCTGCTACTAGAGGTTGCCGCCTTTGATCCAAGTTCCCCACTACTAATCTACCAAACTTCAATAATTGCACGTTTTTGGTATTTCTTCAAAATGATGAAACAGTACTGTAATGAAACAGACTCATGTACAATCCAACCTCACTCCAGACCATATTGCCTTGATAATACTGGTGTTTAAGAAAATATCCCCTAGTAAGCAACCTTCTGAAGAAGAAGGAGGAAAAGCAGAGCAAATATCAAAACGTGGATACTGGGCTTCGGCACGTATAACGGTTAGAAGAAGTGCAAATTATTGCAGTCGCAATATCGCATGCAGGTGTTGTGATGAAGTTCTTGATGATTAATTCATCCAAAGTCCTCATAAAGATTATCCAGAGGAAGGTGGTTCTTCAGACCCGCAACATCATGAGAGAGCATTCTTGTTCCTGCAGTTGACCGAATGAGACGTGCCGGGTCCAGCTTAGCAGAGGCTAATTCTTAAACAGCTACGATAAAGTGGTCGTAAAGTGTATCGGTTTTTCCCAGTGACCCAGTGCTACTTTCCTAAACTTAATAATGTTTACCCGCGAGCAGTTAAGCGATATACAATTTAAACCATTGGGAAACTCATGAATGATGACATATTTTTTAACACACTAATAACAAACATTCAAGAAAAACTTGAGATCAATAAAATGCAACAAAAGATAGACGAATTGACGGAAGAAATCGACAAGCTAAAAGAAGAAAAAAGGAAGTAAATATAACTATAGCTAAAAAAATTGAAATAATGGAGCAGCACATGAAAAGAAAATTAATATGATTGCACCGAGTTTTAGAAAGTAATGGAGAAAAAGTTACTGAAAAAGCTCTAGAAATCCTAAATACAAAATTAAATTTAATCCTAGGATCTGAAAATCTAGATAACTGCTTCAGGGTGGGGAAATTACGAACTGGGAAGAGACCAATATCTTCACAAAAAAACTGTAATCCAAAACCGAGGAAAATTTAAAAGCAACGAAATGTCCATCGCTGAAGATTTAAGTCCAGAACGATACAGACTATTCAGGGAGGCAAAATAAAAACTAGGCAAAGAAAATGTGTGGATAACAGGTGGAGAGATCAGAGCCCAAATCAACCAACAGCGACGTGTGATAAAAGACAAAGCAGAACTTGACCAACTTTAAGAAAAACCCTCTGGCAAGCGCGCACCGACAACAAAATACCCAATCAGGTAACCTTGAAAATAGTGATATTTTATTTTCATTTTAAAAAATAGTCGTATTTCATTACGCTTTTAATCATAATTTAATTTTAGTACATACGGTAAGAGGAGTAATATAGATTAGCATGAAGAACTTAGACGAGGCAATGAGAATATTAGGAAACTATAATAATACCGAAACAAAAATAAGTAGAAATTTTGATAACTTAAAGTCACTTTTCCCCACGAACATAAAAAAAAATTCTATTATTAGTTACAACATAAGAAGTATTAAGTCTAACTTTGACGAGCTTTGTGTGAGCATAGGCGAAATAAATCATACAAATGGGAACTTAGGTATATAGTCCTAACTGAAACGTGGTCGGTAATAGATACACAGGATTATTTTATAGATGGTATAAACCATATTATAAAGAGGGAAACTACAACCAAAATGATGGCATAATAATTTTTGTAAGAAACGACCTATGCCCAGAAATTAAGATAATAAAACTTAGTCAGGTTACTATGCTAGAATGCAAATTTATCTTTAACGAAGTTAAATGTTCAATAACGGGCGTCTACAGACCCCCATCTACAAATACAAATTAATTTGTTAATGACATAGACAATTACCTGAAATCAATAAACGACAGCTACCTAATAACTTTGATCGGAGAATACAGTTCCTCAGTTTCCTCAGTAATAGATCACGTTTTTGTAAGCTAAATGCAAATTTAAAAATGAACTCTACGCCCATTGTACTAAAAAATAGCATAACAGACCAACCACTATCCAGTAATTCTCAATTTATAATTTAATGAGACCTCACGGCTCAAACCGGAAAAGAAGCATTTCATAAAAAAAATAGACGACAATAAACTCTTAAGAACTGCAGCATTAATAAAATGGTATAAACAATACGCAGAAAGAAATCCCAAAAACGCCATTAATATATTCTATGAAAACATGATTAAATATACTAAATATGAAAATCTCGATATATTTGTAAACACTGGTCTTTTTCCTGTATCATAAGAATACGAAACTTAAAAACATAAGTCTACAAAACGCAATTAAACATCCATCTCGTATTTGTCTTTCTTTGTCGTCCTTACAAACATATGTGCACATAAATTAGTTACTTAAATAGTTGCTACTTATATATTTTTTTTGTTGTTGTTTTCTTTTTTGTTTCCTTTTATACTCACCTTCTTTCCTTGCTTACTACAATCTCCTCTTTTGCTTGAGCTAAAATTGATGTATGAAAATTGACAGTAACTATGCAGCTTACATTCACAGACACTCGCAAACAGTTTTTATAACTTCCGCGAGGCTTACCTTAATATTTTTAAATTGATAGGTACCGTCAAATTGAATGTCATTTTATACAACACAAAAAAAATTATATCCATTTGTATCTTTTTACTATTTATTTCTTATTTTTCACTGTATTTACATTTCTTTGTATATATTTATATTTTTGTATATGTGTATAATATATGTGTGTGTATATATATATCTCACTGTATTGTACTTTAAATGCAATCTGTCAATAAACATTATTATTATTATTATTATTATGAATCTAAACGCAAATGAAACAACCAAGGCAATTAAAATAAAAAGTAAAAACACCAAACTCAAACTATGGATGACTCAAAGTATTCTAAACTCTATAAGAAAACGCGATAGACTTAAACAAGAACTACTAAAAAACAAGCATAACACTGATATTAGAAACTATTATAAGAACTATAGAAATATTATAACGACACTAATTAAAACTTCAAAAAACAACTTCGATAAAGGGAAAATTCCCGAGGCCGGAAACAATTTCAGAAAAGTTTGGGACTGTATCAACGAAATCACAAATTGTAATGAAAAATGCAAGGACAATATAGACCAAATAATAACAGAACATAGTAATCACAAACAGAGATGAAATAGCGTCTAACTTTAACCAGTTCTTTATTGACATCGGCGAAAAAATATCTAGCGACATTCCTAAACACGCACAAAACCTGGCCTTAAACGACAACATAAGCCAAAATCTAAACTCCATGTTCCTGGAAGATGTTGATGATATTGAAATAAAAAATATATGTTCCCTCAAAAACTCCTCCTCTCTTGGAAAAGATGGAATAACGGTAAAAATACTACAACTGCTATCGGTTCATATCTGTAAACTTCTAGCACATATTATCAACCTTATCTTCAAACACACAATTCAAAGAAAGCATAGTTGTCCCAATTTATAAAAGTGGTAAAAAAAATAACATGACAAACGTCCAATTTCGTTGATAAACAATATCGCAAAAATTTTCGAAAAATGTATGAACTATAGGCTTCCTGCATATCTTGAAAAATAAAGAACTCTCAAAAAATCAGTATGGATTCCAAAGAAACTTAAGCACAGAATATCCATTCCAGCTATTAACAGACAAAATCACAGCAAACTTTGAAAAGAACGAAAAGTCATAGCTATCTTTTTGGATCTACAAAAAGCCTTCGATACGGTATCACATTGCAAGTTACGGGACAAACTAAACAAGATGGAAATTAGAGGTATTGCCCATAATTTATTATAACAATATCTCAAATAGATCCAAGCAAGTAAAAAATGGCAATGCTCTTAACACTAAAAAAATAATAAAAACTGGAGTCCCACAGGGTACAGTCTTAGGTCATACCTTATTCCTGCTGTTTATCAACGATTTACTGGACAGAAACTTTGAGTGCAACATCATATCATATGCAGATAATACTGTACTGATATGTTTGGGAGACACCTGGAACTTAACGAGACGAAAGGCGGCTGAAGCAATTAAGTGAAGTTAAAAACTGGCTAGACACAAATTTTTTTAAACTAAATATAGCAAAGACTAAATTTATGGCCTTTTCTCCAACGAAGGCAGGACTACCCCAAACGGTGAAACCTATTCTTATAGATAGAGAAACGAATAGTTATTAACTAAATACCACTACTATCAAACAGCTAGGAGTTATTTTCGATAATCACCTAAAATTGGATAACCATATTATTTAAACGGGAAACTAAAAAACTAATATATATATTCTATAATCTGAAAAATATACTAAATAGAAAGACTTTCTTAGTGACATATAACAGCCTAGCGGAATCCCTAATTAAGTATGGTATTAGCGTCTGGGGCTCAGCTTACAATACAACTCTCCAGCCTCTCCAGATAACACAAAATTATATACTATGGATAATTTTTAACAGGAAAAGTCGAGACAACTGTAGAAATAGATTTATTGATAATAAATTACTGAGTGTGAAATGATTGTATATGAATGCCTCTATAGTTTATACTCACAACAAGAAACATACATTTGGATCGCATGTAAATCATCAATGTGAGATAAGAAATAGATCTGAAAACGCTTATCAAACTCCAAAATACAACAAAACAATCTGCCAGAAACAAATCAATTTTAATGGAACTAAATTATACAACCAACTACCTGAACACATTAAAGTGCATAATAAAAAGAAATTCAAAAGGACGTGTAGAAAGTATATAACAGCCAATTATACCACACTACTCCAACTATTGGCCTAACAACAAAACAAATCTTTCCCCGTTTACTACCGACTTTTGTAACTAACCAAGTCGAAAATGAAGGTAATAATATATAATAAATTTAAATGCAATTAACTGTATATTCTCCTTATCTTCCTTTGTATAATTATTTCAGTTTATATTATATTATACTGTCACTTTATATTATATTATAACTACAAACGTAATCGTAATATTCCTAGAAAATGCAACGAATATTAACATATGAACAAAATGTTAAATATTGCTAGACACAACACGAGGTCCTTTCAGGTGTCATAACACATAATGTTAATACAATTGTAAAATGAATAATAAATATTATTATTAACTATATAATTACACAAAATGTACAACTTGTAAATATGTTGCAGTAATAAATAAATAAAAAAAAATGAAAATAATACACATTTTTTCCAACAATTGTCAAACCCAATTACAGGAAAAGCAATACAATAAAGAAACAATGACACTTAAAAAACACACAAAGAATTATTACTTGCAGTACTTAATAGTAAGTTAGTGTTCTAGTACATCCGTAACAAATACTTAGTTACTCCAAAAATAATACATTACATGCATTCGACCATATTTCGATAGTATATATCAATGATAAATTTTAAGACGTAAAAATTGATTCTTTATCTGGCCGATAACCGCGCTGGTTAAGACGCGCTGTGGCAATCGCGATTAATCACACGGGTACCGCGCCACCGCGATTGAATTGCGGCTCCGGCACTGTTGGGGGAAATGGTTGTTTTTTCAATGTACAACCCCCTTCCGCACAAGCCTTTGGCTTCTGTAATTGGGTGTCTAATATCTGTGGTGTTTATTTATTATTATTATTATTATACATAGGTCTAATATTATATTAAAAATTCTGCACATGTTAATAATTGGTGATTTATACATTAAATTCGTTCATGCAAAAGAACAATAGAATGTGTTTGAGATCTGACATAGGTCTAGGAACTAAAAAATTTATCTTACTCAAAAGTGCTGGATAATCAATGATATTATTTAATAAATTATAAATAATTGAGACAGCAATAACTTTTCTTCGATCATACAAGGAAATCATATTAAAATTATTAAATAAGATTTTATTGTCGATACCTCTCGAGGAATAAAAGCCATGAAACTTAAGAAATAGAAATTTCATATATTTTCTCTGGATTGATTCGATGGAGTGGATAGCATTGTTATAAATTGGGAACCAAATGAGAAATTTCAATGCTTTCGATCTTAGAAAAACAACTTCAGTTTCTTGAAAAAATCCAAGTAGCTAAACGCTGATTGAGCTACGTGTTGCGATAAACTTAATAGGAAATCTAAAATAACTCCTAAATCCTTAAATTCCCTTCAACGGGTAATAATATTGTCATTTATAATATAATTAAAGCGAACAAGGTTTAATTTGCTAGTAACAGTTAAATATTAGAATCTGAACACATTCAATTTCAATGGATTGTTGGTGCACCATGAGACTACACTGTCGAGCTCATATTGCAGGCTCATGCAATATTCCATCCTTATTGTTTTTATATCAATTTTGAGGTCATCCACTAGCCGACAGCAGTGTGAGTTAAGGCACGAGGCGGCAATCGCGATTAATCGAATGGATATTGGATTATCGGCGGCACTGGCACTGTCGGAGAATATGGTTGTATGGTCGCGTTTTTCAATGTGTAACTCCCTTCCGCACAAGCCTTTGGCTTCTGGAGTTGGGGGTCGTCTCATTTCTGTGGTGTTTATTTATTTGGTGTTTATAAAAAGAAGATGATCACATTTAATTTCTGATTTTAAGACTGATTTTAAGACTAGAAATAGCAGCAGGCCTAAGTTAGACCACTGCGGAACTTCCGATGTAGCAATATATATTTTAGATATGTGATCACCATAATTGACATATTGATTACGCAACGATAAGTATGATGTAAATAATTTAACAGAGAAACCAGTTACCTTTAATTTATTTAACCGAAAATTACGATTAATTGTATCAAAAGCTTTCTGAATATCTGCGTATATTGCATCAACCTCGCCTTATTCGTACAGTGTATTACAAATAAACTTTGTAATGACAGCCAAATCAGTTACATTTGATTTTCTCGTCAGGAAACCATGTTGAGTTGGGGATATTAAATTTTAGTTTCATTATAAATATTTTCATATAATATTATTTCGACGACTTTCACAAAATTACTTAAGATTGCTATGGATCTATAGTACATATAGTTATGATGAAGAATAGACAACAGAATCAACACCATTGAACTAATAGGATATCACAGATTATATCATCAAGTAGATGGAATTCCAGTGGTACGTACAAGTGATCGGTCAATGTCTTACAGCTTTGGGTAAGAAAGTGTGATTGTAGCAATAATCATAATAAAAAAATGAACTTGCTCAG
Organism: Leptura quadrifasciata; assembly: GCA_963675555.1. Taxonomy (NCBI): domain Eukaryota; kingdom Metazoa; phylum Arthropoda; class Insecta; order Coleoptera; family Cerambycidae; genus Leptura; species Leptura quadrifasciata. The sequence continues at coordinate 58,932,084 of OY776673.1, read as the reverse complement.
AAATAAATTGCAATAAATAAAAATAAAATGAAATAGAGAGAGAAATATAAATAACATGTGTCAATCAAAATGGGCAACATGTGGAACATTTATTATAATTTTTTCTACTGAGTTATTTCAAGAAACCCCTTCTTTTTAAGTTAATTTTTGAATTTTGTAATTATTACTCAATAAAACGAAATTGGTTGCAATTACCCCTAGGAAAATACTTATAAAAAATGTTTCTTTTTCATTTTTACATCACATCGTCTAAAAATAAACAGGGTGCTCCATTTAGAAAGTTTGAGAAAATTCAATTTAAAATGTTCTTAATTCAAAAATAATTTTTGGCCACCCTGTACATTCTGAGGAATTGATAATGATTCAAAAACATTAATTAGATGTCTCGTAACTGGTGTTCGCAAAAGTTTTTCTTAAAACCCATAATTGTGACTATGGTGATTTTTTAAATATCCATCTGCAGATTGCATTATTTCAACAAAAAAATTCATTACATCCAAGTGGTTGGGAGATATTCAGTGCTAATATAAGAATAAATGGAGCCTAGAAAGAGGCTTTAAAAAATGTACTGATATACACAGCATTCTAATAAAAAAGGCATTTGGTCCTGTAATTTCATCTTGGCTCGCCCTGTGTGTTTGAAAATAGTTTCCAGTTATGGACTTTTTTATCTAGTTTACTTGCAATTTTTTAAAAATTTTCTAGCTATCATAAAACTCGAGATATCTCCGAGGCACTCTTGTCCCACCCTGCATATGCAGTAATTACTTGGCTTTTACAAAATTTGGAGACTTTCCAGGCGCTCCAGACTTGAAGGTTGTTGACCGAGATCCTTGCTGTTTGTAGAAATCCTCGCAATGATTAGGTAGGGTCTTTTTCTCAGTCGTAAAGTGTAAATCAGGGCAAATTCGTATACAGTTCTAACTCAAAATCTAGCTCCACCAAATCGAAATCTGGCCTTACCAAAATCATCCAGAATACTACTTCTGGACGAACTCGCTAATTAAATCCGAATAAATCGAAATTTCAATTAAAATAATCCAAAATATTCATTGAAAATATGTGTGACATCTATAGTTTTTGATCCGGTACCAAACCGAGTAGCAACCACATGCCATTTTAAACTAAATTAATCACTCAATAAAGTTTTCAGTTCAATTTCCTGATCCAAAAAGGAAGTTTGACGGTACTTGGGTAATATTTATAACCATTTTAACTCACAAAAACAAGGGGAAATGAATTAAACTGACAGTTCGACAATTCGGCTGTCAGAGTACCAACTTGAGAAATGTTAAAAACTAAATCGATTATTATCGATTAAGGACTTTTCGATCTTTTAGATATCTGTATCATATCATTTTGTAGACAATTTTTATACATCACTTATAGTAATAATTTAAATTTTTATGGTACACATATCAATTTAACAAATTTGTATGTTTTGCCAGTGGGAGCTATCTGTTGGCAGAAAACCTAATTTAGGTGGTAATTCAAATGGCGTGACTATCGGTAAAAGTTCAATTTATTACTATAGATTGCTGAATTGATCTACTATTATTAACTTGCGGAAACCAGCGAAAGATGGCCCGTCACATTATCTATAAACAAATTTTACTTGATAACAGTGTCGAATAGTCTAATATTACTACAACAAAGCTATAAACGAGACACCACAATAATTGTGTTCACAGCTTGCAACGCAGTCAGAGCTTGGTTTAAATTAAATCTAGGGAAAAGATAAAGGACTAAATAAGATTACAAAATAGCCGACGTGCTCACCGATTTCTAAAATGTCAATTTCTACCACTTCCACGGTGCGTTTGTTATTTGATAAAATTTTCAGCTAGAAAAAGGACATGGAAAGTTTAAAGTAAGGGATGAATAAAATTGTAATTTTGTTTTCCTGTTTACTTTTTTAAACCGCAATGCAATTTGGTTGCGTCCCTGGAACTAAGTGCTGATGTGCAAATATGATAATAACATTGCTGGGCATGATTTTAAAACTTGAATAATATTTAGCTAAACTTTAAATATGGAAATTACATAATACGTGGATGATATCAATGAATTGTTAAGCATATCTTTATACGTGTTATAAAATTAATTAGGAAGTATAATATATAATTTTATTTACTCTCTACATTAATCATTTTTAAATTTTTAAAAATTGTTCTTGCATTTAAAGCGTGTCAAATGATTTCAAGTTATGCGTATAAGCTATATGCAGTGTGGAATATCAAAATGGAATAAATTCAGTATTTCAATCCCTAAATCTTTAAATGGGAAGTAGGTGTTAAAGCTCATTTCAAAGGTCTTTTCATTCTCTATTAAAAAATGCCATGGTTTTAATATTTATTGCAAAATTAATTCATGTGCTTGACGTAATTCACAACAGCGAACTAAAAAGAACTTAATTTTAATGTAGTAAATATTAAAAATCAGTTCCGTAAACGTCTTGGCAGCATCCTAATCATGAATAAAATATCTTCTAACGTTTTCCGACGTCTGAGGGATGGCCTACCTAACCACATCCGTTATTCTTCTTAACTCAGGTATATCGCGTGGCTAAATTTTGCATACCGTAATTTTCACATATCCCCATAGAAATAAATCTAAGGGTGTAAGATCAGGAGAACGTGCTGGCCATTCTAGCGATCCTGGCCTCCCTATCCATCGACTTGGAAATGTTAAGTCGAGGTATTGCCGGACATCGATTCGGTAATGTGGTGGTGCTCCGTTCTGCTAGAACAATATTACATCCGCTGGACCTTGTGGGTTTGCAGGCAGCGGCGCTGAGTAGAAACTAGTACGGGCGGACAGAGCCGATCGAACAGTCGAGCTCGTCAACCTTCGGTATAGGCAAAATTTACATAATGAATTAGCGATCAGTTATTTATAGTTTTGATGGACAAGTTGTATTATTATTATCATAGACAATGTCTATGATCATTATATAGTTGCAAGTTACAAGTGCCTAGTGTCTTATAAAAGTTGGGAGTAGAAATAGAAATTTGAAAATACAGCGTAAGGCAAAATAAACTTGTCAAAATACGAGATATGAGAGAAATAATATAATGATTTCTGTCGTATATTTAAATGCCATAGGAGAAGGTCAAAATGAAAATGTAAAAAAATTGTTTTAAGCATCGAGGAAAACTGACACGTACTACTTTTTTTGTTTATAAATAAACACCATAGAAATTAGACAACCCCCAATTCCAGAAGCCAGAGTCTTGTGCGGAAGTAGGTTGGTTACACATTGAAAAAACCCGGACATACAACCATTTCATTCAACGGTGCCAGAGCCGGGATTCGAACCCGGTGGTGGCGCGATGCCATGCGCATCTACACTTATTCAAGGAAATTACTTACTTTTGACAATTAATTAAAAATATACAATTTTTTTTATTACAACTTTTAATATCTTTAATTGAAACAGAAATTTATAAAAAACGAATAATAATTCAAGCTGTATAAACATTGAAATACGTGTTTATACATGAAACTTACAACTGAAGCCGAATTACATTCCATGCGTACAATGCATCATAATATTCTCCGCGCCACCTTTACAGCATAACCGGAAGGAACATTTAAGCAGGCTTATCTGCTTTTTAAAATAATTGTGTAGCTTATCTCAATTGCAATTAACTTGATTTGAAGTAAAATTAATTTATAATTTTACTAAGTAATAACTTATTTTTATTTGATAATACCCATTCAATCGAATTTGAAGCATAAGGTTGAAAAAATAACTTTTTTATTAATTTCTCATACATTTTTTTTCCATTTTTAGTCAATATAGGGGGATGTAGGGGTATTTTTACCCCCTTAAAGTTGGAAAATAATTTATTTTTATTTGACAATACCCATTTAATCGAATTAAAAGCATAAAGGTGAAAACAAAAATTTTACAATTTTTTTTATTTTTAGTCAACATAAGGGTAGTTTAACCCTCTAGAATTGTCCTTTATCATCAAATTTGACTTGATTTGATATATATCAATCACCTGTACAAAAAAATATTTAAAATTGCGCATTTCATTCGATTATTCTTGATTATTATTAAAATTATCGCGAAAAACCCTCAAAAAAGGGGTTTTTTGGATTTTTTAGGGTGACTCAACTATTTTAGGACTGCGGGAACCAGATTTTTGTAATCAACGACCCAAAAAACATAAAGTAAAAGTAGTCTGGAACCGGTGTTCTGTTCCGACACCCGCTCCCCCGTGTTTTGTATGGACTATTAACCAACGTGGCTATCGGCCAGATTATATTTCATTTTGTCATAACTAGATACGTCAAAGTGAAAATCCATTTCGCGAAGAATACATTGCAATACAAAATAATGGGTTTGGTACACTATTTGAATTTTTCATAATATACGAGGTAGATCAAAGTTAAAACATGTAAAAGTGAATTGTTTTAAAATTCGATCGATAATATCCAATGTCTCCTACGGTTGCATCGTTTAGGAGAACTGTGAATTTTTTCTTGAATTCCGGTCCTTCCCTTTAGTTCAATTTTATTTTTTCGGTTGTTCAATGTTGCAATTTATTTTCCCTGAATAAGAGTTTATATTTATACTATACCTTTTTCTGAAGGTGCTTTACAACATTCACTAGAAATGCAATTCAGTACTTACCTGATTCTTAAAAGGATTTGTCAGAGGGACCTATAAAAGATAAATGTCATTAATATCATAAAAAATCAACACAGGAAACGAAAATTGTCAAAAGGTTACATGAAAAAGGTGGATTTTATTTAAAAGCTTAGAAAGATTATGAGATGGTTACTTTGGATAAGTATGATTATTACGAAAGCGAAACAATTATTATTTTTTTCCTGATAACTGATAACTCGCAAACCAACTATACAGTCGTCTTTATACGAATAGCTCTCGGAACAAAGAGGAAGAAAATTAAAAATAAGACATAAAGGAACTACTTAATTAATGTAACCGGCCAATGAGGACTGTGTAAAGAAAAAATGTTTTAGTTGGAATGTTAGTTCAGGATTTGATGGTCAAGCCTGCATAGTCACCGGCCGCAAAATTTGATTATAGTGTACCTGGCAATGGGGGTGGTAGAGGAGGACGTGGCTGATGCCAAAAAAATTTGTTGAGACGTTTCTTTCTTGTATACACACTAAATTACATTTTAATTTTTTTTTACTCCCTTTCATAATAGTAAGGGGTGGCATTGTGGGTGACAGTGGAGGTGGGGGTTGCTGATGCCAAAAAAAAATTATGAGACCTTGACTCTTCGTACATGCCCTAAATTGCAATTTTATGGACTCTTACCTGCTTGCTTTGCCTATTTACCCTTATTAACCTCATTTACCCCTCGAGTCCTTCAACGGAATTAGATCAAAATATAATCTAGTTCCAGATCTCGTTACAATACATAAGTGTACCAAATTTCAAGTCTATATCATAAACGGTTCTAGAGTAAACGTGCGCACAAAAAAGTTACAGACAGACTGACCGGCAGACGGACCGACAGATAGACCGACAGACAGGAAATTATTTTGCTCAAATTTAAAATACCGACTTTTCATGATATTTTAAGCCTATTTCAACAAAATATATATATATATATATATATATATATATATATATGTTAGATAATGGATTGTAGAAATCACTTTTTAAAAACTTTATTTACTTGGTACAATAATGAACAATAATAAATTTAGAATGTATTAGGTCGAAAATGAGTATATGACTGAAGGTACAAATGTCTGTTGGTTGTATTTATAATATAAGAGAACAAAGAACATTAAATTGGCAATTCAGCATGATAAGGGATTACCAAGAAAGAAACATTAAGCTCAGCCAACGTGAGCGGTTATTAGAGAAGAGCTGTTGCGCAATTTGTAACATGATATGTTTGAGAAGGTTAAGCCTGTCTCGGTGATATTATATATCATAGTATATTTCTAATATAACAGCTTCCCCCTTATAAAAAAAGTTGGTGTTTTATGCAGCAACTTTTGAAATGAATATAAAATGTATATAAAAGGTAATGGCACAATTTGGAAAAATATAAAGAGTACAAAAATGTTGTCGTAAAGTTTAAAATACAGAGTATAACCTTAGTGTCTAAAATATGAAATGCAAGCACAATAAGCTTGATTCATAAAATAAAATAACATAAAAATGTTAGAGTTAAAATATAGCTTTAGCAAGAAAGCGTAAAATACAAACATAATAAATTTGTCTTAAAATGGGGTAAAATATTCCCAGGGTTAAAATATAGCTTTAATATAAAAGCATAAAATATGAGTATGATAAGTTTAAATGAAAATAACGTAAAAATGTTAATAAAATTGAAATTAACAAAGGATAGAAAAATAATGAAGTATAATGATTAAATAAATGAAATGAAATTCACTGAAGAGTCTAGCACTAAAAGTCAGTAAAAAGGCACAAAATGTCTTTAGTTAAATTCTATGTCTTCGGCTTCGTTGTCTTCTCTTCTTAAGGTAGGTCGTCTTCGTTGATGAAACAGGCTAGTGATTGTCCTGAGGGGTTCACTAGGCCTTGGTGGACATGGAGGAGTCGTGGAAACGTTGATGGCTAGTCTTCGTCTTCTTGCTTTACACTTACAGAATAGATACAAGAATAAGAGTCCGAAAATTAGCACTATGGTAAGATAGGTAAACCAAGAAATGTGTCTCGTGATGAAAGGTTCCTTGATTAGGTCGTCTAAGTCTTTTGAATATTGGTCTAGTTGGTGTCTGGCGACATCGAGGTCTTCGGTGTTCAGATCACTTAGTTTTAGTGGTTTCAGGTTGGGCACTCGAACTTTGTCCGGAACCTGGTTGCAACACTCGAACGGGATTTGTATAGGGTGAGCGTCGTTCTTCACGTCTGTCGTTTCGCCTGAGCTGGCTTGGATCTTCGTGATACCTATGAAGGCGTAGCAATTTGGTTGTAATTTAATTATACAATTTTTGAGGATGGTGTCGGTTTTTGGGGTCTCTTTCGGGCAATTGATAGTCATCTTTAGTGGCTCTGTATTGACGATCATCCACACGTTTTCGTCTAGTTTTTGGATGTTGTATCCTTGGCCGATGATAGTTGACGTTTGACAGTTTTCTGGTAGAGTTTGTAGATCCTTGAAAAGGCGGGCTTCGCATATGGCGTTGTTGTCAATTGGATATGCAAACAAATTTGGACATAATTTAGTATTGGTATGGAGTGGCTTGCATTCTCTGAGGTCAGCAATGGGTATGTACATCAAAGAATCATCATCTCTCGCAATATATTTTTGAGAAGTTGACAAAATATGATACAGACCAGTTCTACTATCTAAGATAGGAATGGGGTATAATTGGAAAACGGAGTACGTTTGAGGGTCTACTAGGGGTATATCTAATACAAATACTAATTCTGAGTTCATTTGGAAAGCTTTTAATTCAATAATATCTAAATACTGTGCAATTTTTGAAAGTTTAATTGGGAGTGGCAAATTGTTCTTTTGTAGGTTTTGTGAAATTTCCTGCAATGAGTTTACCAAATCTTGGGGGTTAATGATAGACGTATGAATTACTTTGAGTCTCGCGAAAGTGATCGAATTTAAAATATCGTTGAGGTTGTCCTCTATAAATAGGTAGCTCGCCATGAGTTGTTCACAAATTTCCAAGAATTTTAATTTTGTTTCAACTGCTCGTACGTTATACGTAATGTCTAAGATTGCGTATTCGATTTCTTTTATGTCTTTGTTGAATGTCTCCTCGTCTATTAGTAGTTTTTGAATTGTCGTGTTAAAATTTTTAATAACTGAATTTGTAACTGATATTTGATTTTTCATCAAATTTTCTATCTGACGTTCGTCTTGGTTTAATTTATTGATACAGTCAGAGTAGTATTTACCGTCTTCTGCGTCTAAATTTCCGGTAATTGCTTTGAATATTGAACCAATTCCGTTTATGATTCCGCGTTTGTAGCGTTTCGTGTCGAGATGTATTTCGTCAAATTTAGTTTGTATGGATTTTGAGATTTGTCCTAGGAGGCTTAAATGCGTTTTAACCTCACTCGCGAATTCGTTCATGTTTTTGTATGCTGGGTCAAGGGTAGTAAGGATTGTCTGTAAAATTTTGTCGTTTCTGTCAAGAGCTGTCTTAAAGGTCGATATATTTTTATGTACGAGTAATGTCCATTTCTTGTGTGAGATGACAATGTCCGTGTCTTTGTGATAGTAAACACCGATAGTATTGTTTATTGGTGTTATTTCGTATTAAGAAAATGCTGATCCGAACAGCAGTAGAAACCTGAAAATAAATTTTAATCTTCAGTATATGGTTCCATTCTATCAAAATTTACTTTACTTGTTTGATTTGTCTCGGGATTTAACAAAGTGGCAGAATTTTGGAAAATTTCTTTGATCTCGAAAGGGCCGTTGAATTTATTTTGTGACTTGCTTTTGATTTGGGATTCCTTTACATATACTTCGTCTCCAACGTTATACGTGGGGCGATTTTCTGGGATATTTCTGTCGAATCTGACTTTAGCTTTTTGTTTTTGCGCTTCAGTCCGACTGCGTGCAATTTGGTAATAGTGGGATATCCTATTATTTAAGTCCCTAACATATTTAGTTATTAGGTCTTTTTGGTTGTACAGGGTCTCTGGTGGTCTATTAGCTGTGTGTCCAAAGATCAGTTCGTATGGCGTAAAACCGTGCGTTTTATTAACCGAATTGTTATAGCATATTACTGCATACGGCAATATGGTAAAAGGATGTTCATTTGGGTTTTCAGTTTTGTGAATTCTGATCATTTCGGCTAAGGTAGCATGAAAGCGTTCTATAGAACCGTTAGATTGGGGATGTCCTACGCTAGAATATGTCAGTTTTATATCGTAGAGGGTACAGAGGTCTTTTAGTAAGTTGTTGTCGAATTCACCGCCGTAATCACAGTGAATCCTCAGTGGGGTACCGTAATGTTGAAAATATAACAATAGGGTATTTACCACAGATTTTGCGCTTTTATCCGGTACTGCATAGGCTTGTGTGAATTTTGTAAGTTCGTCACGGATAGTTAGAGCGTAATTTCGTGTAGGGAATTCGAATAGGTCGATGTTAATTCTTTCGAAAGGCGTTCTCGGAGTTTCAGTGATTACTAGAGGGTTGTTAAGATTTTTTCGGCAAATTTTAGTCCGTCGACAAATTTCGCAATTTTTTATGAAATTTTCAACATCTTTGGTTAGTCCTTGCCAATTGTATTTATTTTTGATCCTACGCATAGTCTCGTTTATTCCGCGATGTAGGTTGTTTTTGCCGGTATGGTTTTGGTCAAGAATTATCGGTCTTTGGTCTTCGTCAGGTGTTTGTACTAGGTTTTGACAGATAATGAGTTTTAAATCTTTTTCTGCGAAGATAAATGACAGAATTTCGAGTATGGGGAGGTCTAAGTTGTTTTCGACATGGTAAGTATTAGAAAGATCTAGTTCATTTTGGTTTTTGTATATTGCTAGGAACAAGTGTTCTACTACAGATTCAGGGTCAAAGGGTAGAGGAATGATATATTATTTCCTATGTCTAACCGATCTACTAGAGAGGATATTTATTTTGTCGTCGTAAAATTCGGGGTTTTCCTCGAAAATGTCGTTAATAATCTGGTGATGAAAATCTCTTAAGTTATTTTGTTGAAAGAAAGTTATGATGTATTTGTTTTCTCGGTCCAAGAGTTGTTTGTTCGAGATTTGAATTTTAGAATCATCTATTGAATATCTAGTTTTGTAAAGTCTAGAAAATGTGTTAAATTTCTGAGAAGTTTGTTCGTTTGTGATCTTGTCCGAAATATATTCATTTGTTTTTACTTAGGGCCTCTCAAATAAAAAATATATATTTTTCGAACATTTTGAAGAATGTTTGATTTTCAGTTTCTGAAATTTCTTCTGAACGTTTGTGAGTTTCTTTCAGGGTTTACGAGTAGTTCAATTATTTAATTTGGAAAAGGTATGTCCTGATTTTAAGTTTTAATTAAATCCTGAAAAGTTCTTACTGCATATTATTTAATTTTTCTGCCCTTGGTATTAATTATTATATAGTTAACAGCTGTTATTACTTGTGCTTGTAAAGCGTTTATATTGGTGTAGGGAGAAATCATAATGAGTGCAATGCGATACTATGGTGCTGGATATCATGCAATTCTTATTAAAATGTTTAAGTCCATAAATATACAGGACGTGCCTCTGTGCAAAAGTTCAAGGTACTGCTATCAAAGTAGTACTACTATTATGAGTTCCTTGAACTAAATGTAATTACTTTATGTGCATTTATTTAAATGAACAAAAATATTTCGTTATAATTAAGGTTTTGTTTCATAAAGTAGAATTTACTACAGGAGAAGTTTCCTAGTAATAGAGAGAAGAAATAAAATTCTTTACATGAGAAGTGTTTTGATAGTTAATTAATTTGTTATACAATGGTTTTTTTTTGTCAAATTTTCTGGTAGTATTAATTTAGAAAGGTCTAAGAAAATGGAAAATACTTTTAATGTAAACTGTTAATTTTTTGATAATATTCTAAAAGATTTAGTTTAGGTGACTAAAAAAAATATTTGTGAGATAATTTTGAAAGTAATTTTGGGTTGCAAATTTTTGTAACTATTTTATTTCCAGGGTCGGCATATAGTTGAGACTGAAATCGGTATTACCATTATTAATTAGGCTTAAATATAGATTTGAATTTTTGAACTGGTTCAAATATTAAATTAGAAAATTCTACTATTTTCGGTATTGTTTTTACCGGGGATAAAAATGAATTTCGTTGGTATATTTTTCTGATTGTGTGGGGTATATAAATTTTTCTTTTGTTTTGATTACGCAAAATCGTATGCGTGTTTCCTGGATTATTCTTTACTTTATTTGTTTTTCGAATTTTCGATTTCCTGAATATTTTATTATTAATTTTGAATACTGTTTGCGAAATAAACATTTTTCTGTTTAATGTTATTGTTTGTTTCGAATTGTTATTGGACATGTTTGGATTTAAGGTTGTCTATTTAAATTTGCCTGTAGGAGATGATTTTGTTTCTGAAAGGTTCATTTTTTGTTGGTTAACCGTAGGGGTTACATTTGAAATTGTTTTTGTTTCTTGTACCTTATGTTTAATTATTCCTTTGATACGAGATTCGGTAAAGATGGAATTTTGGTTTTTGTCTTTACAGGAGATGTCTGAAAGTTTAGAACTTTTGTCTATTTGATCGGAGTCTGAATTTTGATAGTTTTCATCAGACGTTGTCTCGAAAAATTCGCTTTGTATGTTTGTCTTTGCAAAGGTGTTAGGTAAGTGTATTTTTTCTTGTTCCTGAGCTAGCGGTATAGCGTCAGTGTCACAATAAAATTCAAATATTTCTTCAGTGTCTGGTACGAAAAAAATAAGATTTTGATTAATGGTGTTATCTGAAAGGTGATTGTTAATATTTTCGTTTGAATTTGTAACTGGTTGTAAAGGTAAATAATCGTTAACTTTAAATAACGGTATATTTTCAAAATTGGTAATTAGTTGATTGTTTTTGAAATCTATAATGCATTCGTAATATTCTAGAAAGTCGTTACCTACAAAGCCATCGAAGTCTGTATCTAAATCGTATACATAAACTTTGTGTGGATCGTTAAAATTGAACGGTATAAGAACAGATTCAGTGATTTTAATTTTTTGACCTGTTACTTGTATATTTAAATTTTCGGGGTGTCTTAGGTTATAATTTTCTGTTGCTTTGGGTTTGAAAATGGAAATATCTGCACCTAAATTGATTAGAATATTAAATTTATTTGTTGGGTCTTTCATGAAATACAGGTTTTTCGAACTTATTTGAAACGGAGGGTTAGATGGTGATTTTACATGAAACACTGTTCTTGGGGATTCGAATGTGGGTTGGAATTGTCTTTCAGGTTTAATGTTTGAATTTGGTTGGACATTTGGTCCACTGGGAAATTTATCTCTTGGGTTGGAGTATTCATGGAATACTCCGGGCCTAATGGAAAATCCTGAGGATTAGCAGTATAATCCTGCGACATCTGAGAATTAGCTGTATAATTCTCATTTTGGTATGGCATGTTATCGTCGTTATTTTGCGGAAAATGGGGGTAATCTTCATAATTTATTTGTGGCATGTTTGCCATATTATCAAGGCTAGAATTAGTTTGATAGTTTCCGAAGTTATGGAATTGCGGGTCACTGAAATTATCAGTTTCATGGTAAAAATTAGTATCATAATTTTGAGAGTCGAAATGATTGTCAAAATTAACGTGATGTGTTCTCTGCGGGTTTTGTCTGTTAAAGTTAGGATTGAAATTTGAATTTTGTTGATTTGGGGATCTCTGAAAGTTCGGATTAGGTCTTATTACAGAAGGCCTATTCTGTTGAAAATTTTGTTGCGGCATGGAATTTCTTTGATATTGCTGGTTGGGAGAATTTTGGAAATTCGGTCTAGAAAATTGTGGAGGACTGGCAAAATTGTTTTGTCTAAAGTTCTGATTTTGTTGTGAGAATTGTAGTCTTGTTCGGCACTCATTAAAATTGTGCCCGTTACGTTTGCAAAAATTACAGAATTGTTGGGAGTTGGGACGCCTCTGTTGGTTCTGGATGGGGTTTTTGTTGATAGTTTGTTTTGGGAATTTTTGTGACTCGAAGTAGGACAGTTGGAGTTCGCGTTTGATTCTATTAATTGCTTCTAGCATGTCGCTGGGATTTCCGGCACGGATTATTTGTCCAAGTTTGGGTTCTAGTCCGGTAAGTAGTGTTGTTAGAGTCATGGTTTCAATTAAGGATGATTGGGCTGTCTTTTCTTCCAACGTCAAAGTCTGTTTTTGCACAGCAGCGTGCATTTTGGCATTATGTGTTTGTAAACGAGATACGAATGTCAGGGCAGTTTCATTAGGTAGTTGGTGAATCCGTTGTAAGTCTTGTATAAGGGCTGTCAAGTCGCATGAATCACCGAAATGCGCCTCAAGTAGGCTTTTAATTTCTGCCCAAGTGGCAGGGTTCCTCGAATTTATTAATTCGGCAGCTTTTCCGCGAAGTTTGTTTTTAATATGCAGGGTGAGTAAAATACGCTGGTCTTCTATGGACATACCGTATGCGTAAACACTCGCGGAAATAAAGGTTTGTAGGAAAATGGGGTTCCCGTCGAACTCTGGAACTATTGAGAAAATCTCACTTAACCTGTAGGGTTCTATGGTAAGGGTTTCGTCAGCGTTATTGGTATTATTTGCTGTAGTATTTGGTTGGTTCGCCATTTTGTATTATTAAGATTTGTATATAAATTTCAGATAAACAAACAAAAATTAATTTGGTACACACAAAAAATAATAAAAATTAATTGTAAAAGGTGCAAGAGTACGCCACTGGCAATAATAATGAATAAAAGGAAACGAAATTGTATTCTTTTCTGTATAAAGCATGTAACAAATTATTTTTGCGATGGTATTTGCACTTATTCAGATATTATAGTCATATGGTATAAACAATACGTTAACCTTTATTAGTAGTAGTAGTATTAAATTGCAGTAAAAACGTTACAAGATAAGGATTAAACTTGATATATGTCAAATTAATATATTGATTGCAATGAAAATATTTATGTGTTAAAATAAAATAAAATATCGGCTAAAGTAATACGATATTTAGATAATATATTCAACTAAATTAGATTGCAGAACTGTCGTGGGTTTAATGCAAATGTGAATGCAATGTACGAATGATAAAATATAAATGTTTAGTGCAGTTTGAAATAGAAAATAAATCGAGATGATTCTTAAATTACTTACATTACTATCTTCATGCCTGGGGTCCAGATGGAAGGTCGAATGCGGTTTCGTAAGCGTTGCTACACTGGGATGTACCGTCAGGGGTATCACTAGGTGTTCCTATCCACGGTGACGTGTTCCAAGTGCCGAAGACACCGACTTTCAGGGGCCAGGAATGTTTCTTACTTGCTAATTATTTCTCGATGTGTATATGATGCTTCTTGTGAGCTTGTTGAGACGTTGCTTGTCTGCTTGAAATTGTATTTTTCTTGTTTCTCGTAGATTCTTTGCTGATTGAAGGATTGAAATCCACCACCTCTGGGTTACAGGGTGTTTTTCAGATCCTACCGACTGCGCCAATGTTAGATAATGGATTGTAGAAATCACTTTTTAAAAACTTTATTTACTTGGTACAATAATGAACAATAATAAATTTAGAATGTATTAGGTCGAAAATGAGTATATGACTGAAGGTACAAATGTCTGTTGGTTGTATTTATAATATAAGAGAACAAAGAACATTAAATTGGCAATTCAGCATGATAAGGGATTACCAAGAAAGAAACATTAAGCTCAGCCAACGTGAGCGGTTATTAGAGAAGAGCTGTTGCGCAATTTGTAACATGATATGTTTGAGAAGGTTAAGCCTGTCTCGGTGATATTATATATCATAGTATATTTCTAATATAACATATATATTGCGTTACTATTATACTTCCACTGGACTTATGTGATAACTATGATAAAATATACATAGGGAGAAACTTATAACATTAAAAGAAGAATATAAAGCCATAAATGCGGAAAATTATGCAAAGGAGCACTCGCATAAACAAACCATGAAACATGGCACTAAAATTGAAATACCTGCTACTAAAAAAGAAGTTAAAAATCGGTAGATGATAGAGGTGATAGAAACCAGAAAATATCCAAACGAAGTAAACGAAAAAGACAACAATAATCTGTACCATAATATCGAGCATAATATTCAGCAACATGTTAACAAGGCAATTTAAATATGTAAATTAAAATGAAAATATGCTTATTTTAGATTTACAATACAATGAGATCGATACGTCTTTCTTCAAGTAAATGTATAAATTATAGATATTTATATTAGCAAGTCGTTACAATATAAGAAATTTTTCAAAATAATGCGTAATAGTCACATTGAATGAGTTGTTCGAGTCTGCGTAATATTGCTATTTCAGATTATCTGTGCTATTCTACGACGGTTAATGACAAATAATAAAAACAGACTAATCAATGTCAATGCGTAATCCTAGTAAGATACGAAGCATACAAAGCGAATCTATAGAGGAAGCTTAATGATTATAATAAATGATGTGAGAGGCAATAGAATTATCTTTGTAATGCCACCGATGAAAACATTTTGAGTGACACTGGCAGAAACAAAGTTGACGCATTTGTATTGTATGGCTTATTTAAATTAATGACAATGACGAGATATTATACTGGTGAAAATTACGGTTTAACGACCACCCCAACGAACGTGTTTGAGGTAAATGGAGGTTCACCGACGAATAATTATAACTTTTAATAGGTTATACAGCCGCAAAGAACGGCAAGTACATATTAAGTTACATAAAGATCATATATTTATTATCCATGTACAGGTAAAACGAATAGTATGAGATATTTTACAGAAATATACTTTATGTTTATAACCTAAATCCTAAATGCTATAAAAGCAAAATTCATAGTTTTGAAATATCTCTCATTTCAGTAATCGAGTTAATTTTGCTGTTATAATCTGTTAGCCATTATTTCGAGCTACAATCATTTTTTTTTTCTGATTCTTTTACTTCCCTGCTAAAAATGTCTCATAGGAACTCATAAAAATATATATAAGGTTTGACAAATTTCTAAAACCAAAAATTCGTAAGAGTTAACAAGATTTTAAAAGATTCTATGTGTGTATTTGAAACAGTAATAGATATATCACTTAGATGGCAATGAGTTTTGATAGGATTTTACGGGATTTTATACGTTGTACTGCTGGAAATGGCGAGAATATTCAGATAACTTCTAAATGTTTTTTATAAGATATAATTCGTACTTATAAGTTTTTATGAACTCTTCCAAAACATATTTTTTGAGTTTATATATAACCTTGTATATGGGTATTTGAAGCAGTATCCACGAGTATTTATAAAATATTATCAGTCAGTGAGAGTTTCAACGATCATTCTCTAAAGTTATTTTATGAGCCTATATAACCGTCTATGTGTATTTGAAACAGTTTTCAAGAGTATTTATAAGATATGGTAAGACAATGAGAAGGCATCAATGACCATTTCCAAAGTAAACACTGTGATATTCGCTTTTATAACTCAGATAATTTTAAATAATCATCAAACAAGTACTTATGCAAAATAAATTCATTGATGGCAATTAATAAGCCAGCACCGATAGGCCCAATTTAAATTTAATGAACCAGAAAATTGTATAAGGCATCTAGGAAACAATATATATAGGCAACATGAACATGAGACCCCTCTACTGGAAACTGTAGTCTGCAAGTGATATGGGACGACTGGCACGAGAGCTTCTTTAAGTAGGATCAGTCTTTCGGCTGGTGCTTGTTGCAATGTTTTGTTTTATTCCATTTAGTAATAGATTGGGGGTGGTAAAGGGAGTGGCTAATGTAAAAAAAGTTAGACGCCCTTGGTTCTCGTATACACACTAAATCCCAATTTAATTTTTTATTCCCTTAAACAATATGTTAGGGGTGGCAATAGTAGAGGGGCTAACTAATACCAAAATAAACTTTAGAGGCCCTTGGTTCTCGTACTCACACTAATTATAATATAATTTATTACTCCCTTTAATAATAGGGTGGAGGTGGCAATGGGGATGGTAGAGGAGGTGGCTAATGCCAAGAAAATTTTAGAGTTCCTTGGTTCTCGTATACACACTAAATCCCAATTTAATTTTGACTCCCTATAATAATAAGGTGGGGGTGGCAATGGGGTAGTAGAGGGGGGAGCTAATGCCAAAAAAAATTTTTGAGACGTTTGGTTCTTAGCTCAAATGTGCTTTTAGAGGGCGGAATATTAAAACATAATAGCTACTCTCCGGGCTATGTGCCCCGCCGAGTGCTGAATTACAAGTTACAAGCCTGACGTGTTAAGTGTAATAATTGCATATTACCATCAAAACGCTAATACTTCGATTGCAACAAACACCAGCCGAAAGACTGATCCTATTTAAAGGAGCTCTCGTGCCAGTCGTCACACACCACTTGCAGACTGCAGTTTCGAGCTGTTGGCTCTCGTCAGTGCAAGGTAGGCATGTGACGACCGACACGAGGATCACTTGACTATTTAGTTTATTTCGGTATCTTTGGGATAGCGACATATAAAATAGTCAGCAGGCGCCATCTAGCGGTCCAACTGCAGTCTACAAGTAGTGTGTGACGACTGGCACGAGAGCTCCTTTAATTAGGATCGGTCTTTCGGCTGGTGTTTGTTGCAATCGTAATATGCAATTATTACACTTAACGCGCCAGGCTTGTAACTTGTAATTTAGCGCTCGGCAGGGCACATGGCCCGGAGAGTAGCTGTTGGTTTCAGTCTGGTTACTTCCTTATAGTAAATTTTAGTAAGATTTTATAGAGGAGTTTGCGACTAAAAATATTATGTTTTAATCATGGAATTTGTCTTTGATACTTTCGAACATTTTATACGAAAATAGTTGTTAAAGCTCGTAAACTCTTGACTGTAAATTCTTGTAAAATACTTATTCTTTTCAATTCTCTAGAATGCTTGTAACAACTGTGATTATAAAACCTCTCCAAATCCCATATGAACTTCATTCATAAATTAATGCGAAAGTTTTTAATCACATAGGTAATTGCAAAATATCTTAAAAACAATGTTTACGTATATTACTTGTAACGCTTACAAATACTGCTAAGTAAAATCTTGAAATCTCTCTTTGAAACTTTCGAACATTTTCTACGAAAATATTTATAAAAACTCGAAAACTCTTAACTGTAAGTACTTGTAAAATACTTGCTTTTTTCGATCCCTTAAAATGCTCGTAAAGACTGTGAACTATGAACTCTCCAAAACTCATACAAACTTCATTCATAAATTCATGTTAAAACTTTTAATTACATAACTGCAAAATCTCTTGAAAACCACATATATTTATAGTATTTTTAAAACTTATAATACTGTTAAGAAACATGATGGAATCTCTCCTTGAAACTTTAGAACATTTTATACTTGTAAAAGCTCGCAAGCTCTCAACTGTCAATTCTTGTAAAATACTTGCTCTTTTCAATTCCTTAGAATGCTCGCAAAAACTGTAATTATAAAACCACTCCATATCTCATACAAACTTCATTCATAAATTCATGTGAAAGCTTTCAATCACATAACTGCAAAATCTCCTAAATAAAATGTTTGCTTATAGTACTTTCAAAACTTACAAATACTGCTAAGAAACATGATGGAATCTCTCTTTGAAACTTTCGAAAATGTTATACGAAAATACTTGTAAATACTAGCAAATTCTTGACTGTAAATTTTTGTAAAATAATTGTTACACGGTAATATCTGCAATACTCATGAAATCTTATGGGTCATTTTTCTTGAAGTCGTCTATAAACTTTGCTTATAAACCCCCACAAATGCATGTGAACCAACGTCAGTAAATGCTTATTAAGGATTAAGGTATAATTACTTTTAAAGCACATCAAGAAATTAACACTTCAAATCTTTAAAAACTCTGCTTATGATTCCTTTTAGATGTCTATAAAGTTTCTTCAATTTCTTGTGAAATCTTTGATAATCATATTTATTCTCAATTCTTACCAAATCTCGTGGAAGAAAGTGAGTAGAATCATAATAAAAACTCATAAAACACTCTTGCTCTTGAAAACTTTCAAAAATTTTATAAAGCCTACACCTTCGGCTCATAGAAACATGAAAACCTCATACATGATTACAAAAACTAATAAAACTTTAGAGTTCTGATTGCATATTGATGAGACATTTTTAGCAGGGTTAATACATACCTATATATAAAAGAAATAATGCCTTTGATTGCTCCCACAAAGACACTCATGCAATAATGCCGTTAGGCAATTGTCATAGTCCTCTTGATATGCAATTCATTAGCTTTTACTTATTATATTCTACGGCAATGACGTGGTAATGGGAGAGATATAGTTATAATAGATAAAAAAAATTATAAATCTGCAATAATAAAAATTCTAAGCTAAGTTTCTTCTGATATGTATTGGCTAGTGATTAAATTATCATATGATATGGTACAAGTTTCTTATTATTTTCCATCCATATTTCTATGTCAGTATAATAAGAGAAGAAGTAGGTACATTGATAATACAAAAATGTCTGTATCTGTAGCATAGGTTACAAACCGTTTATATTATACCTCTTTGTAAAATCAATCAATCAATAATAGAAAACCTTCTTAAAATGTTTTCTTAGCCGCCTCTCAAGTTACCGAAGTAACCCCCTGGAAGATCTCAAGGATCTTGTGCTAGGTAAAGAGAGACGAGGCCCTACAGTTTAATGTGGACTCCGAACCATTCTTGGGGCAATTTTTTTAATGAAAAATTGTTTTGCCTTGCGGGAATCGAACCCACTTCGCTAAGCAACTCAGTTTGCTAGCCAGTCGCTTTAACACACTGAGCTACCATTCCCTTCTAGTATCCAACTTTCTCATGTTCCGTAAATTCTAATTCCGTGGCCACATTAGTAATAAATTTGGAGAACATAATTGTTTTACTGTTTTCTTCTACCATGACAGCTATTAATACATTTATCCTTCTACAAGCCAACCCTATCTTTTATCTTGTGACGCGACGCGGCGGTCAAAGTGTTATATTGCAGCACCGTTTTCTTGAAAACTAAGTTATCAAAAAAAGCACTAAAATAAAAAAATTTCTTTGGTTCTTTGGCTACAATTTTATAGTTTACTATACACATCTATCTTTAAAAACAAAAAAATTTTCACAGTCGAGTATTTGTTGCTGCATTTTTAACAAATTTCATGTTACTAACTTTTAAAAAAATACTACTGCTGACACGTACATTTTTTTTCATTTAGTCATGATTACAAAGGTCTAAATTGGCACTCCTAAAAATTTCAGTTTAATCGGACTTAAACTAAGGAAGATATAAGGTGATAAATAAAAATTTAAATATTTCATTAAAATTTCATATTTTTCAGAAACTGTCGATTTTGACCAGTTTCGCGACTCCGGATTGTCTGGCGAATTCCAAAATCGAATCGCCAGGTCGATTTGCATAAGAATCAATTTTTTTCTAGGTGATTGTCCGCGAGTGTTATAGAGGGTGCATCTTAGACATTCGTTATCCGACTATTACGAATTCCCAGACACACTAGTCTCTTTAAAAAAATTCCTGAGTACAATGCCTTACCACAAACTTATAAGGGTATAAATAATTTAAAAATGTTGAGAATTATCTCTCTAAGAATTGTTTTTATTCTGTTGAAGAATATCTAAATTAAAATAATTGTATTTTAATACTTGTGTGAGGGGCGAGCGTGGGTGCGTCTTTATTATGTACATACTTCGATATGCGATGTAAAGCAACGCCAGGCGCAGTTAGTAGTTGGATGGATGACCGTTCCAACGAAGACCGCGTCCTCGCCTCAAACATTTTCCAACGGCTTGTATATCAGTGTATGCGCGGCAAGTAAAAGATCCCTACTCTTCTTAAGGGAAGAGATTCGGCAAAATTCCTGGTTGGGGTAACTCGTCTACAGGCGTCGGTGTTAGGCCTCAGTAGCGGAAATAGGCCGACGTTAAATAAATGTATAAAAAAAATACTTGTTTGTATAATAATTTGAATTGCAGTAGTTGTTTTTACTATTTTTATTTATTTTACGTGTATCTGTTATTTATATTTTAATTAATTTTGATCAGTAGCATGTCAGTTTTTTGTAATATCGCACTGGTCATTTTTTCACGAATCCAATGTCAATAGAGTAGTAGCAGCTGACGTCACAGTCAAGCTGTAACTTCAGTTCAGTGGACTCAAATTTTTTGTGATATTTACGGTCATTTAATTATCCCAAGTTTTAAGGAATTTTAGAGTTTTTTGAAAAGCTTTTTTTGTGTAAAATTAATTATTAGTGTTCTCTTTTACTAATACGTTTGGTGATTTGTTGAACTGGCTTCAATTTTGTGTTTTATTTGCGTTTTTTTAACCGACGTGTTTTTTTTCCGTATTGTCAAAAGGTGTTTTTTATTTTCGTAATGGTGAGTTAATTTTAACAATTTAAAATTTGTTGAAATTTGATCTATATACTTCATTTTAGGAGTCACCAAATTATATTTCTAAGTTAGAGTAGTACATTAACAGTGTTGATCCATATAGTTTAAAAGTAGATTTAACTGCATCGCTAAATGATATCCCAAAAATTTATAAAAGTATGGTGATGGATTATATATTATTTCGAACGAGCCCTACGATCATGATGGCCAAGTTTAGATGCCTTTGCTCAGCTTGCCTGTAAATGGATAGAATTTCTGGATACAAAAAAATTTAGCAAGTGATATCTCGTTTGTGAAGTAAGTGTAGATTCTATATGAATAATATGAAATTCAAAGTTTATTATCAAAGTATACTGCTTATGTCTGTAATGTCTAATCACAAATTGCTGCTTTTCAACATTTGTACATTATAAAAACAGATTAAGAATGAATGTAATTTTTGTTGTAGGTTAGGCATTCTCAGAGATTATCATAAGTACCGTTTAAGCCATGGATTGTTGTATGAGGATACATCTGTGACGGATGTATTGGCTTATTGAATAGAACTCAGTAACAAGAACATTGATATGGCTGTAGTATTAAAAAACAAGGTGAGATGCTTAGAGTATGCAATGCACTTTGGCATTTCACAAAGACTTTTATGTAACCTATACATTTGTAAATTATGCAGTTATGATATTTAAGAAGTTAATGGCTTTATATAATGTATATACAGATGTATGTTTCCTAAGTTTACATGTAGAATATGTTAATAAAAACAACAAAACCATTATGCGTTGCTGTAAAAGAAAGTATTTTGTTCTAAAGTATTATGTTCTTATCTACATTTAATATATTCATCGTTCTTTCTTCCTGAATTTAAAAATGATCAGATACATAAAAAGTTTTTCAAAAAATTAGGGTTTTATTTTTCATTTTTCCATGTATTTTGCATAGTTTAGTACACTCTGTTTAAAATCTGATTTGATCTTAAAACCTACCTTCATTTATCAACCCAAAACTATGTCTATTCGTATGTTGCTGGAGGAGGATGTAATTAATAACTATATAACTACATATTCAACCAGTTTTATTTGTGTTATTAACAATACTTTTTTACATAAGTCAGTATAATAGAATACATGTTAAAATAATATGTAAAGCGTACTAAAAAAAAAACATGTTACATATCACCTTAGGAACAATCTACACTTTAAGTGAAATTTTAAGAATTTTTATGCATCCTATTTTGACTAAATAGGCAAATTCACTGTCAACATTGCAATATTATGTTATAAATCATGTAAAACCTATCATATAAGTACCCATAATAAAATATTTGGAATATATTCTTGCATTTTTTATTTTCGATTCGAGAAAATCATCATCATAGTGACAAATTCAAACTTTTGAGCTTGAAGTACAACCCCGGCAAAAAGTGCTCATAGAAACAGATAAAAATAAAGCTATGAGGTTCTCTGAGACCGATAGCAGTTTTGAACGAAATTAGTCGATTCCACATACAGTCATATCAATAACCATAAAAATTACAAGAGATAACCTTCTTCAATATGATGGAAAGTCGTTGTGCAATAGAATGGCATAGAAACTTATATGTAAAACTGTTCCCTCATCAACATAAATCTTCTCCATGCTTATAGAAAAGTATATATTTTAAATTACTTTGGAGATATTTCTATATGCCATTTTTGGCAGGGAATTCATAATATTGTCAGAAAATATAAATTTCACAGCAATAGATATTAATCTTTTATAAAACCATTAATATTAGTAAATAAAAATTACTACTATCTAACCTATTATATTCTGTCAATATTGGCTTATACCAAATCTATGAATACATATATTAAATGAATAGTTAAGCAAATAAGTCATACAATATACTTACTTAACAAAAAAAAAAACAGAAATACAAAATTATTAGCGTTATTAGTGCTTATTTTTACAATTTGCGAGTTAACAGGGATGTCAACAAAGCTGACAACAAATTTTCTTTTTCCAACAATAGCACTGATACGATATATAGGTATAGAAATTTCTCCCAAACTAAGCTTTTAAAAAAAACGTTAATAAATGTCACCACGCAAATTTGATATTAAAATTATGCACCAGTAATATTCGACCACAAACTAAGACATACTCTTATGTCAAATTGTTCAAAGTCCACTTAACCGTTTTCAGGCTGTCAAATGATGACGTCACTGCTACTACTCCATTGTACTTTTGTACCGGTTTAAATGGAAAATAAAATTTATTTATCTATCAATGTAAAATTTGCTTATTGTGTACGAGATAGCTGTTAACTTCTTATCACCTTTAAATACTACATGGAAATGTAGGTATATTACATAAAAAGATGAAAATTACATTCACCATAATTACTAGACTATTTGAAGGCAGGTGAAAACTTCAATTATAAGAAGATCAACAAATTCCTATATTATATTATTTTCGTTTCTGATAACATTATATTTGCTTATTGATCATCAAAGAGTTTTAGTTGTAAAGTTCAGATTAGTGTAACCCTTGAAGTAGCTTGTATATGTAACCGTAACCGTAACCGTAATGGCATTGATTCATTAGAGTGATTTTAATACCCTGCTTGCACAAATCACCACCAATTGGCCTTTGTTCTCTTTGTTTGCAATGTGACAGAATTTGTTTGGTTTGGTTTCCTAAAATTCATTATTTCTACCATTTAGCTCTAGTTTATACTAATAATGAAGAGTAGCATAACACATAAACAAAATTATTGAATTATTGTTTATAGGAAAAAGAAATCTATTAAGGTTTTTAAGAAATGGGCCATAATTTTCTATAAAGTAAAAACACTTTTCATGTAATGTACATAAACTTATCGACTAAAATGAGTTCCAGATCTATAAAAATACAAAAATAAAAGAGAGAGAGTCAAGGTAAAAGTGTAATATAAAGA
Organism: Leptura quadrifasciata; assembly: GCA_963675555.1. Taxonomy (NCBI): domain Eukaryota; kingdom Metazoa; phylum Arthropoda; class Insecta; order Coleoptera; family Cerambycidae; genus Leptura; species Leptura quadrifasciata. Next base: position 58,908,090 of record OY776673.1, on the reverse strand, counting down.
CATTCAACATTTTAATAAATTTTTTCAACGGTTGCGACTGGCGCACCATCTGTTACTGTTTATATTACACATTTTACGAGATATTCTCTAATTTTTGAAGCAATATTACTTCCAAAGCATCATGTCAGATAGTTGTGCTTAAGCACAATTTATTTGTAATACAGTTTTAGTAATTTCAATAACCTTCTGACAGACGAATATACACCTAGCCTCAATGAGTGACATGATATTCCATTTAATGCGTATGCTTTGCTTTCACTTTAATAGATACTATATTACAAAATATATGTTTTTCAATTTAACATAAATAGTAAGTAGTTGATTGATATTTAATTAATTGTTTTATGTAAAAGTCAATAATAACAATAGTTTATATACATGAGACTCGTCGTATTACTAAATGTAATATTTTAAAATAAATATCAGTATTAGTCTACCTCAAACATGGGGTAGATTCTTTTGAAAGGAGAAATCCATTCACCTCCTATTACATTACATTCATAATAAAGGACGAGGGTCAAGTTAGCTCGATTTTGAGCCAAGGCAAGATCCCGTTCAAAGAGGGGCATTCTGATCCTCTACAGGCATCTCCTAATCGTTTTAAATGACTTCGTCTTTGAGACATTGCGCTCGTTATAATTATTACAATCTCTCGCGATTTGTATGGTATTTTATACTCTTGTTTGGGCCACATTTATTTTACATAAATAGTTAATATTCATTCACACTATTTTACTTCCTCAAAAATCTTTCCACATATGATATAAAGTATGTCATTATTTTTCATGTATTGTATATATAAAGTCGGGGCAAGAATTCAGGCGATGCACGTCACGAGTGACGTAATTGAAAACTGTTAACATAATTTTAAAGTTTTAATTACATTAAAAAGAGTAATTCTTGACACCAAATTATTAAGCTTTTTTCAGAAATAAGGACAGTTCAATGTGGCTTCATAATCCTTAGCATTATTGTCTTATTTTTAGAAATAGAAGTTAATTAAATCGTATTTCTTCGCGAAAGGTTGGTAATCTAAATTTACTAAATTTACAAAAGTACCGATATTTTAAATCGATTCACTGTCGATTTTATTGATTCGAATTGTTTTATTGTTGATTTCATTCTCTTGTGCCTTTAATTAATTGTTATTTCCCTGTTTTATTTACCATCAGTTCTTTTGAGAAGTAATATAATTGTATTATTAGTGTTATTTTAGTAAGTGGAGTAAAATTTATTTGTGTGAAAACAAATTAATGCATTATATTTTTAGGTTACCTGTCAAAATGCCGAAGGCGTTTGGTAAAAATATCCAGGAGTTAATTTGTTCTTTAATAAATTATTTTGAGAGAGGACGTGATGCCGGTGGACCACTGTTACCATTAACTGCTGTAAGAGAGGCAAGTATAATTCCAGAAGTTAAATATATATCATAACATAACCAGTAAATTTCAGAGAGTTGCTAATGCTTTAAACATAAGTTTGAGTGCTGTTAGCAACGTTTCCAAAAAAATGCAGACTGGGGAAGCTTTAGGTAGCCCTAAAAGAACTGGACCAACAACAAGCCTGTATGCGACATTGACAACTTTGACCAAGCAGCAATTCGAAATGTTATTTATGAAATGTAGAGAAACAGTGAGTATTTATTAAAATAACGTATGGAAATATTTATTAAAGTATTTATTATTGTTTTAGATCAACATATTACCAGACAATCGCTTTTAGAGCTGTTGATTGAACGGGACATTTACAAAGGAAGTTTGAGTAGCTTGGGCAAAATATGGAAAAAAATAGGTTTCAAATTTCTAAAAGATAATCCACGTAGAGGATTAATGGAACTGCCAAATATTGTTTTCAGCCGCGTCACTTTTTTGCAGAAATATGTAAAAAATATTTCATTGGGGTATCCTCGACAATTTGTGTATTTAGATGAGACGTGGATCTTTGAGTATGGTTCTGTACAAAGATCATGGCGAGATGGAAATAAAGAAAGTTTAAAAAAACAAAACTGAAGGGAAAAGCTGTGTAAATGTCTGGTTTTTTTTTTCATAAACGAGTTTTACATACAGGAGATTTAAAAAAAATGCATTTTTTTTTACTTTGCACGTACAATCACTGAAAAAATATACAATGTAGCTAAAATTCGTTTCTGAAATGATGAGACCCTTGTATATAATAAATTTATTAAATATAAATTTGTTTATTATTAATGTAGAAATATATTTTTAGGTTTATTATACTTCTTGCTGGAAATGAAAATGGTTTTATTCCTGGGGCATCATTATTATTTTCGTCATCAACAAAAAATCCTGATTATCATGGTGAGATGAACAAAACAAATTTTTTGAAATGGTTTGAACACCAGTTATTAAAACATTTGGAAGAACCGTCTTTAATAATCATGGATAATGCTAGTTATCACAGTAGTTTAGTGGATAAAATTCCAAAATCGCGTTGGACAAAAGTTGATATTATATCCTGGCTACAAAACCGAAATATTGATAATGAAGAAGGAATGCTTAAAGTACAGTTACTTGAGTTGGTGGCGCAGTAGGTGATTTATTATATATTTAGAGATTTAGTGCGGGTACATAAAAAGTGCACTGCCTTTTAACTCTTGTGAGTACATATGTACACTCGACTCAGTATACATATCATAACTAATTTTATCAGATAATTCTGGTTATTTTCATTTATTAATATCAAGAGTCCAGGGACAGAAATTGTAATTTGTAGTAATAATATTGTCTTCCTATACTCTTGTAATACCCATATGAATTTATATTTATGTATTAACAAACCTTATTTTTATAGAAACAAACCGCCCAAGGAATATGAAGCTGATAAGCTGGCACAACAATACGGTCATGAGGTGCTCAGACTTCCACCATATCATTGTATGTTCCAGCCAATTGAAAAAGTTTGGGGCATAGCAAAAACATATTATAATAAATATATTGGGAGAGATGGTAATGGTGTGGAAAAAGTGATAAATATGTGGATGGAAGCATTAGATACTATTACCCCAGAAATTTGGTCAAACACTATTAAAAACATAAATAAGGAAATACAAAAATATTGGGACAGGGAAGTGGCTTTTGACAGAGAAGATATTATCCATCCAATTATTATTAATTTAAATGGATCCGATACAGACGACAGTTCAGACGAAGAAGAAAATATGTGAATGGTTTCAATTTGCTTAAATATGTAAATGTTTTTTCTCTTATCAAGAATAGTAAACAACTAAAAAATGTATAATTGTTTAATATCGTAGTAATTTTATTTAATTAGCAGAATTTAATTATAATTATGATTGTACTATAATATATATTATAAAACTCATTGTCCAATTATTAAATAAAGTACATTTGAGAAATTATTTATAATCTATTTTTATTCCAATTAATCGAATTTTGATAGATTTTTGTTACATGTATTGTGGGCTGCAGACGTTGCAGTTATCACAGGCACAGTATAAAGCAATTCATCATTTTAATGATACATTTTCAGTTATGGCAATACAATTTGCATGTGACCTGAATTGGGGGTTGCAGCAATTTCAGGTGCAGTCGCTTTGATTGACTTCATAATCTTCATATAATTATAGTAATTTTGTCGATCTGTGACGTGCATCGCCTGAATTCTTGCCCCGACTATATTATGATTTGGTTAGTAATAGTCGAGATCCTAAATTCGGAATTAATCAATAAAAGTGCGACTTAGGTCATATATGTATTAGGTCTAAAACAAATTACTACTCTCCCCTGCTATGATAATATATTATTGTATAAGAATATATTCAATGTTGCTCGTCACTTTTCCAATTATAATTATTTATTTATTTTATTTTGATTTGTCATAATTCACTAAATAATGACTATTTTACATTATAAACATTTAATTTTAAACTGACAGCATATGAAACTTTGTCTAATCCAATTAACAGTATATGAAGCTTCACAAATAATAATTGCCATTTAAATAACACAATTATTGTTACCACAATAACCGCATATTTATTTAAACTTTACAATTGCAATTATGTGACAATAAATAATGTACTATTTCCCGTGTGAATTTAACAGTTATTTGAGACATATACAGTAACTTTATGATAGTTTCCCTCCATGGGAATACGCAGAAGTTGATAATTGTAGAACAGAACCATTAGAATTCAATTATTAAGTATTTGGAAGCCAAACAATAAGTTTTAGGAAGCAGACTATAACGACGTATCTAATAAATGGGCTCTAGAATTGAAATAAATAAAGATGAGTTATTGACAAATTTATTAAATTCTGTATACATCGAAGAGGATCTTGGGGATATCTCAAATGAATAAGCTTAAAAAAGGTACCGTAATATTATAGAAATAATGGAAAACGAAGATGTGTTATTGGGTGGCGCTAGATCACCAGGCCTTATGTCGTTGGATTTTTCCTACGGGTATATCTAAAGGCTAAAATTTGTACAATAAAGCCAAATTATATCAATGATCTGAAAGAAAGGAAACAGACAGAAATACTATTTGAAATATATGCTTCTGGAGGTAGAATATCAATTAAACGTAATATCTCAGTCACAAGCTAATTTGAAAATTGACACTTGAATATAAAGATTTATAGAGGAGCTTGTGACTGAAATATTAGGTTTAGCTAATATTCTGCCCTCTAGAAGCATATACTTGAAGTCATCCTAAGCTAGATACCGGACCGCTAGATAGCACCTAACCATGGTGTTATATTTCGAAATATTAAAGATTTCGTGATCTGAGACCGTCGCGTCGGGAGGGCACTTGTGTCGATCGTTACAGACCTATCCTCTACTGATGAGAGCCAAGAAGCTCGGAGCTGCGCCTGTAAGTAGTATGAAGCAACTGGCACGAGAGTACCTTTAAGTAGAAATTAGTACTACGGCCAGTGTTTGTTACAATCGAAGCTTTAATCCGATAAGGAAATATTTATTATTTATAGCCATAACTTTATTTTTAATACATATACAGGGTGTTGCACCATGAGAGGGACATAGCTTAATAGGAGGTAGAGAACATCAGTGGTAACCGGAACCTCCCATAGAAATGTCTCATTGGGCCTTCATTACGAGGTTGCTGGGTGTTAAATAATTTTTGGTCAAACCTGTTTTTTGTCATAACTTTGACAGGGAATGAAATAACGGATTCATATTTGGTACGGCTAATGTACTAACGAGCCCCAAGAGGTACATGTATAAAAAAAATATATCCAGGTCCGGACTCACTATAATTTATGTTTCTTCTTTGCATCAATAAAACATCACCCTGTATATATTTTTTTGAAATTTCGATACGATATTCGAAAAGAGCAAGAAAAAACAAACAAAATGGCCTATTTCATTTTTTTGTTACACCTTCGTGGTTATTTAAATACGTTGTTAAATGTGCAAGAAAATGGATTACAGAACCCTATTAAATGAGAGGCACGTGAAATAAATAGTTTCATAACTAAAATTTGCAAAAATTCTATTGAGCCTAGGTGGTCTGGGTGAATCCTAATTCCGGCACGTTTTAAAGGTCCATTTTGGTAAAAAACTGTGGTCCTAATAAGTAATCGGGTATGAAATAACAAAATTTTTAATCAATCACAGTAGGCTTGTTCAAAGAATAAAAGTGACAGATAATTTAAACCATTTAGGCCTAAGCAACCAGTTACTTTGATCAAGAAAATCATCAACATTTTATACTTAATAAAAATTGGAAAAGAGAACAAACTAAAATCTAAATAAATAAAATATTTTCCATTCAATTAACAATAAATAACAAAACAATAACTAAATGTGTTTAAAAATAAAACGTAATTGACACTAAAGTAAATTTTCAAAATGTCCTCCCCCACATTCTGTGCATTTTCTTGCGCGTTTAGAAAGGTCACCAATTGCTCGACGTATCATTTCTGGATTATTCCTTATTTCGTCGCAGGTTGTAACGATGCGCTGGATTAAATGTTGTCTACTTTCAATTTCAATGTTATAAACCTCGTTTTTTAAGTGGCCCCATAAAAAGTAATCACAAGGGTTACAATCAGGAGATCTTGGTGGCCATTCATGTGGACCCCCGCGTCCAATCCATCTATTAGGATACACATTGTTTAAGTGTTCTCTTACTTGAAGGTTAAAATGTGGTGGGGCCCCATCATGCTGAAACAACATGCCTCTTATACCGATATTTTCTAACATATTCGGTAAAATGTTTTGAAGAAAATCAAAGTAAAGTTCACCATTCAATCTTTCTTCAAAAAAATGTGGCCCTATCAAATGTCTATTCACAAGTCCGACCCAAACATTTACAGAAAACCTGTGTTGCGAACGGCGTTGGCGTACCGCATGTGGGTTTTCCTGTGCCCATTTATGATTATTTCGTGAATTGTTTACTCCATCCCTTGTAAATTGTGCCTCATCCGTAAATAAGGTTCCGTAAATGACTGGGCGATGGTTAGACAACCAATGACAAAATGCCAGGCGGGGGATATCGTCGCCTCGTTGAAGACGCTGTACCTGCTGGATATGATATGGATGGTAACGTTCTCTTTTTAGGGTTCTCCATACTCGCCAATGAGGAATACCAGTTGCCAAACTGATTCGTCTAGTGCTCATATTTGGGTTTTCTTGAACTAAGTTTATAATATAGTTTTGTTCCTGCACACCTTGTTGTAAAACACGCTCCACAACTGCAGAATTAGGAAACTTTCCGTGTTGTCTTGCATACTGGAACACCGTACTAAAGGTTTTATGATTAGGGCATCGACGACCAGGAAAACGCAGCCGATATTCTCTTTCCGCCGACCTACCATTTCCATTACAGAAACCATAGATGAATATTATGTCAGCATATTCCACGTTTGTAAATTTTACTGGCATAGTTAAAATATTTTCACAAGTTTTCACTAACTAAATGCGGATTATTGACACATTAAATTACTAACAAACAATTATTCAACTGTTTAGGAGATTTCTTTTTATTATCTGTCACTTTGAACAAGCCTACTGTGATTGATTAAAAATTTTGTTATTTCATACCCGATTACTTATTAGGACCACAGTTTTTTACCAAAATGGACCTTTAAAACGTGCCGGAATTAGGATTCACCCAGACCACCTAGGCTCAATAGAATTTTTGCAAATTTTAGTTATAAAACTATTTATTTCACGTGCCTCTCATTTAATAGGGTTCTGTAATCCATTTTCTTGCACATTTAACAACGTATTTAAATAACCACGAAGGTGTAACAAAAAAATGAAATAGGCCATTTTGTTTGTTTTTTCTTGCTCTTTTCGAATATCGTATCGAAATTTCAAAAAAATATATACAGAGTGATGTTTTATTGATGCAAAGAAGAAACATAAATTATAGTGAGTCCGGACCTGGATATATTTTTTTTATATATGTACCTCTTGGGGCTCGTTAGTACATTAGCCATACCAAATATGAATCCGTTATTTCATTCCCTGTCAAAGTTATGACAAAAAACAGGTTTGGCCAAAAATTATTTAACACCCAGCAACCTCGTAATGAAGGCCCAACGAGAGATTTCTATGGGAGGTTCCGGTTACCACTGATGTTCTCTACCTCCTATTAAGCTATGTCCCTCTCATGATGCAACACCCTGTATTGGTAAAAGAAAGTATAGGACTACCTAAGTAGTACTATGACAGATGTAGTGATATAAATTTTCACTCAATAATTTTAGTTGTTTTCAAAATAGTCAGATTTAATTTAAAAAGAACCGCTGCCCAAGGAATCACTAATTCGTTATACAGATTTTAGTATCTAAGTCGTATGCATATAAATCCCAATGTAATATATTATTCCGTTTAATAATAGAGTGGGGGTGGTAGAGAGGCCAACAACAAAATTTCACTTGCTCAGAAATCTCATGGCATTAAGCCCAAGTTTAACATAAACTATTAGAAGTTATTCTGCTTATTTAACATAAAGTCGCTGAGGGTTCCATCCGTAGTAGTCGCAGACGAAATAATGACACTTTCTTTCAACATGAAATGTACTATATTACTGTATTTACATTTTTGGTTCTCTAATATAAACCTGGCGATATTCAGTTATGTGGCTATATTCTGTCAAATATGTTACAACATCAAATAAATGTAAACACCCCTTGTGTACTTGATTTACAAGGGTTACCTAAAATGAATTTGGCCGCAATTAGGTTACATTAGAGAACTTATTTAATAAATGTGAATGAATAAAATCTTGGTTTTAAATATATACAAACGTAAGTTAAAGAAAATTATTACACAGAACCACTGAAAGAGGTTTCTCGGTGAAGGATACAATACCATTCATCACAAAAATGGTACGATACCCAAATGTCAACAGGAGATGAGACTACAGCCCTACGGTGGTGATTCGGAGCAAACTATGTTGGTGAGTTTATAGCCTCCCTAAATCGTGGAACGCTCAGTCTAATCTGTGGGACTTTCTAACTTAGTCCGTGGAATGTTCTAACTTAGTCCGTGAAAGTTCAAACCCATTCCGTGGACCCTAAGATATACCCATTTAATTTGTAAGTCGAAAATGCACGTAAAACGTGCCTAATGAGAGCAATTGAAGACAGGTATAATCCATAAAAGAAATTATTTACCTCTACTTGTTGAGGGAAACAATTCACCAAAATTCCTGTACAACGGTGCAGCTTAATTGACAGCGAAGATACTCCCAAGGGAAAGTGGTCAACTAGCCTATAAATATTTGAAATACGTGGGTAAAGTCGAAAAAAGATGACGATGATAAAGTAAGGTTACTCGCGTGTGCACACATAAATCCCGCAGATGCGAATTAAACTCCCTCTGTAGCAACGAAATATTCTGATAAACAGCAACAACTTAACACGAAGAAAATTTTACCATTGCCGATAATCTGAAATCTCTAAAGATGGCTCAATTATCAAGCTTTTTAGAAATTATCAGCAGGGTAGAGCTCCTTTCACCTCTGGACAAGAAGGAAGTCGCGTCACCGTTCCCAGCAGCTGGAAGGCATGAGACGCCCTCTACCGAACAAAAGCCCAGATTTGGCTTTTCTCGGTTCAAGGCTGTTGACGATATGTAGCCCGTAAAACACAAAAGGTGTATTGCGGGTCGCATATGCATTGGATCGGTAACATATATACTAATATACAAACCCCTAGATGTGACGAGATCATTGTATTTCCTTGAACACGAAGGAGACTCTTTGCTTATAGTACGAGATCCCACTGCAAGAAATATACCCTCATCTGTTTTTTCATCAAAGTGCGGAAAAAATGAATGATCATGTATGGGTAATGCACCGCGGCCAGGTTGCGTATCGAACTCCTGCTGCAGATAAGGTTAACAAATTACTTAACAATTAATTTTATTTTGGAAATTATCCTTATTTTTTTCATTAATTCAAGCGCCGTTTCGAAAATAAACAATAAACATCTATGCTACTATAAAAACAAGGGTTGCCAACTCTCAGCCTGCTGAAACACTTTGGCTGACTGCTTGAAATAGTGGAATTTTTATTAACAATCTACTCTCATATATTTTTTCAAATATTTTTTGCCAAATCGATGCTCAAATTTTTCCCTACACGATGAAATAGGGCTGGTAAAGTAAAAGTTGCCACCACTGGGTTGCCAGCCGATTTATTATTCTATTCTCGCGCTTGATCGAGAGCGAATGAGAAAGGATGCGCGCGCAATTCCGTGCGACAGACAAGGAAGGAGCGTTGGCGACTGGTCAAGGACTTCAAGAAAACAATGTACTTTGGTGTTATTTTGACAATTTCATTTATTTGCAGTAAACTCAGATTTGATACACTTAATAGAAAAAAAACACTGCTACCCCTTTATTTGGAAATTTTGCCGAATCTCTTCTTTATCGAAGAACAAAAATTTGTCACCTGCCTAACATTTAATAGACAATGGACCACTCCTAATATTCAAAGCTTCTGTGTAATATACAATAGTATACAGCACGAAAAGCTCAATTGCTGAGTAAGTTCTCTCAGTCAGTTCTCTTACTTTATTTTTTATATCGAAATATGAGTGTAGTGAAAACAGAGCTGCCCTCGCAAGACAATCTTTAAATATTATTTTGTAGTAAATTATGTATTGATTTTGGGGCCAAGCACAAAAAAGAATTATTCATCTGAATATTTGGTATAACATATATATATCCATCTAGAAATATTATTCTTCTGTCATAGATACCATTAGCAGCGGACCTAGATACCAGAGGTATTTTTCTTAATATAAAAATAATAACAATAAACAACTAACAATTAATGGTAGTAGATACGTTAACTTGATAATATTTGTTTATGGCAAATACTTATTCGTAAGGTAACGTTGAGTGGAAAAAGAGATGTGCAATAATAATTCTAGAAATTGAACTCCGCCTTTTTATTGTCATTATAGTTTGTAACTTTCATTATAAAAGATATGTTTTTCATGCTGATGTTTATTATTATTATAAATGTGAAATGTTTAGAGAATTTCAGCATTTTCAGAGTTGAGAAACTACTAATTACTGGACTGAATTCGTTGCGAAGTAGCGATAAGCAAAATTTAATCGTATCCATCAGTTTTATTTATTTTGCTTTCAAAACTTTAACTACATAAGGCGATTATAATGACAAATTCTGTTCCACCATTGTCTATTGCCATTAGTTTGCTAGCTGTCGATATAGAAAATGACACGGTCGGAGTTATGTCAGTTAAACTGGGACTGCAGATATGATTGCGATGTGACATAGTTTACAATTTCATGCTTAATAAAGATCGTTACAAAGCCCATTTGTAGTCATGATGAAATTTCAGATGATAATACAGCCATATTCCGAATGCACGGACATGGTAGTATCCAATCATTTTCAGAAAAACAATGATTTATGCTCTTCCCTTGTTCCAGAAATGGTTTTTATCTACTTTTCATTGTTAAATCTGCTCGTGAAAGTTTACTTGTTGCATTACATTATACTCGGACTTTTGTGATATTTGATGTAAAAGGATTTCTTAGAGGTAAACATGTTTTTCAATATTGCTATTATATCATGTAATTAATATATGTATAAAAAAAATATGGAGATGGATTTACACAGGTAGACAAACGTTGTCTCATTTTTATTGCATTGATAAAACGTGGCGATTGTTGCATAATATTTGACCAGAAATCATAAAATGATTTCATTTTTTGCAATACAATATTATGGCATTGTAAAAAATATAATATCTATAGCGGGGAAGAAAACTGACATAGGTCAAAAAATGCTCTTTTTCATTTGTATACAAAAAATTATTGTGAAAGACATACACTTTTCACTAGAAAAATGTCATAATGAAACTTACACAAGCATCCAAAAGATGGCGCCAGTGTCAATTCTGTCCTCAAGTAACTTATGAAGCTGTAACGAAGTGTTTTTCGTTATCGAAATATACCCAGGATATTTATACCCTCTATATGAATTATCCTTTTATATTTATTATTGTATATATATTCTACCGTCTTAAGCGAATTAGCTTAAAAATTAATAAAACCATTGATTTATAGATGCACCAAATAACTCTATCAATTGTAAGTACAGATGAACTCGGGCGACGGGAAAGCGACAAGAGGGGATTGTCTATTTACGCGAGCCAAGCAGCAAATATTTAAGTACTTACCCAACCGTCTCGCGTGTTAGATGTGTAGATCTCTCCATCCTTACTGATTGCGAAATATTCTAAGCATCAAAGTAGTAAGGTGATAGAAATATTTTCTAAGTCGATCTGATGTCACCTGTAGAAAGTCATCTTCGCGGTATAAGGGGTAATTGAAGCCGTTCGACACGTTAGACGTACCTATCTGCCTGCTTCTATCTGCGAAGAAAATATTCCCAATAGTCCCAAATTCAGATGAAAATATTCCGAAATATTTTAATTACTAACAATAATTTATTTTTATTAAGTCCATTTGACGTCACGTGGATTAATCGCGCATTTATTACCGCCGTTTCATCCTCTTGTAAACTCCTGAAGGAAAGAATTAAATTCGTCCCGTGTTAGAGCATCTCATCGGCAGCAGACGTGTCCACTTCGAGAATCGAACACAGGTATCGTTGGTATTGTATATCGTCGCTAAGCAGCACAATGTTGGTAAAGACCATACTACATCATCGATCAGCCGCGCATTCGTCTGGCGCCTATTACTGCTCCTTTAACAAGTTGTTTCATTTCAGAAGAGGACTGAGAAGCCCCGTAGTGTATTATTCCGTATCTTCCGCTCCACCGCAGCAGACGTGTCCGATCATAACCACAGGAAATAAGTAAGTCCATGGAGGAGTAAGTAAACTGAAGTATTAACCAAGTATTGTATAAAACTTCTTTATAATTTTGCCACTTGTTTTTCTACTTGAGCTACTCAGCTTCGCGTATCCGGCTTGTGGCTAGTGTCTTAACACTTAAACTAGGATTGGCTAAACCGAAAACCCCTTTTTGGAGCTCGAGTGTCACAAAGCCGCCATTAAAGAATACTGTCACAAATCAGTTCTATTTTGACATTTGAAACACATTTCGAAAAGTGACTGTTTCTATGTATAATTTATTAGATAAAAGTGACCATTTTAGTGCTGGGACACTATTCGCGCTAAGGTGAGTACAATTATATTTGTCACACATGCTATTATCTAGTATAGAGTCATTATCATCATTATGAACGTTTCTCGCCGTTTTTTTTACATGACTGTTCTCGTTTATGGAATAATATTTTTAATGGTCAAATTATGAAACAAGGCAATTTTATTTGAATAATTATGAGTAATATTAATCAAAAAGTCTATCATATACTTCAATTTTCTGCGGGAGGATAGTGTTAATGTAGGTTATTTGCAAAGAATTGATACTTTAATTTTAATAACATGAGAAATTTGGGATATTTTGATTACTGCAGATAGAAATTGTATTTCTGCTTTGACTGACAACCAAAGAATTACACTATGTTAATAAATGAGAACGCACTTGGCACTGGTAGCATACATAAAATAAATTAACATCTACACTTTGCCTTATTCTCAATAAGCTAATTTTAAATTGAGATCTTTTGACCATTTTAGATAAAGATTGCCATTTATCCCGACTGACTCACATCCAGATAGACTTAATAATTGCATTAACCAGAGCCGCACAATTTAAGGTAATAACTTAGTTGTTTCATAAATTCGTTTATTCTTATAATTTAATGTTATTTAGTACAATATAGCTTATTATTCATAGAAATAACAACATTGGTTTGTTTGGATGGTCCTCTAGCACAAAATCGTGGGGACGATGCAAATGATGGGCTCAACTTTTATCTAATTGACTCAGATGACTGCATTACTGACCCAAATTGCAGTACAGCTGATTTTTAAATCTTTTCTGGTAATGAAGAAATCGAGATTGCGCTACTAGACATTATAATTGAAATAAATGCTGAAAACAGCATTAATGAAATAGTTGGTGACAACAGAGGAACTAGGAAAGTTAATAATCTATATACTCCGAATACTCAGTCATTATTTTGTCGTGCTCTGGCTTCAAAGGAGTACATACGGGAAGTAAATCTATTGCCGATCTTCGTAGGGAATACATAGCGAACAGTAAAGAAAATAATCTTCCTTCTGCTAATTACATGATGTATTCCCGAGGTATTTATAAAGAGTTTAACTTGTCCTTTTGCTTTCCCAAAAAGGAGCAATGTGAGCTGTGTATTGCCTATTCAAATGCTACAAAAAACGAGAAGGCTGAATGCAAAACTAGCTATAAAACTCACCTGAAGAGACCAAATTATCTCAAGATGAGATGCGGAAAGACAAAAAAGTAGAAAATAATATTACAGTATCTGTATATAAAGTGTATACGAACTTAATTGAAACTGTATAAAAACTGAAAGCTGGCAAAAACAGTCGGCATCTCTTTATTGTACACGGGCGGAGGCTTGTCATAAGAAAATGATAAGATTTTCGGACGTTATTATATTATCCTCTGTTTCAAATGGTCTCCAGGAAGCCATGGTAAATTAGTAAATAATTAAAATATTTCACCTTTTATATAGTAGTAAATATTTATAAATACGCTTGATAATAGGTATTTATACACTGCACTGGCACATTGACAGCACACCTCATCAACTTCTGAGAAACGATTTACGAGTTTTTTTATGTTAGTAGGCCTGTCCGTTTTATAATCTTTAAATCAGTGCAGTAGTAGATGCTTCATTCAGGCTGATTACATTGCCAGTCTCGAACTCGCCTGAACAGTTTCAACTACCGTTACAATCTCAATACCATTGCTAAATATATAGGACAAAATATCAAGTTCAGTGCGCACGGTCCTATGCTTTAACACTGACCAGTTTCAATTTTGCCCGTATAAATTATAACCCTCAAGTTCTTTTTCCGTATCCTATAGAGCAGGTTTCTTCTTTTTATTACGTATCGAAGTTAGATGTCTTAAATATGACTGTACTCAATTTGGAAAGGAGTAATGTTCATTGTTTCGTTCGGCATGAAGAAGGAGCTCAGAGAGGATCGAGCCAAGCAGCGCGCAAATTAGACCTCCATTTACGTTGGTTTTAACCGTGGATTCCATGAATCTCTGCGTGCGCCAATATCCATTGGCTGGATGTCGGTCTCGATAACTAGGGCCGAGTAGGACTATTACTCTTTGCACCTAGATTATCTCTGTAGACCTGGACCGGCCTTCGTGATAGGTGGGCCCGCGTACTTCTACCAGACCCAGTTCATAATTGTGAGATGTGTCGTGGTATTTTCTGCGGACCTCCCCTGGTCCTGGCTGTTGAACCTCGCTGGCTGAGGTCTCTTCTGGCGCTCTTCTTGTCTTGATGTTTTCTTTCTTCGCCAGCTTGTCACCCCCGGGGGTAGTCATCGGTCGAGTTGGGTTTAGGAAGTTTTGGCTGGGACTGACTGCCGGTACGTAGGACATCAATTTATATCCTACCCCGGATCGTCGGAAAGGTAAGGATGAGCTGTGTAGCTCGGAAGTGTGGAGACCTAAGTGCTTCTTTTAGCACTTTCGGTCTCCACGGAGCAGGTAGGATAACGGGCGTCGGCGGGGTCGTAATCAGTGGCCCGTCTGATCAGCGGGTTTCCATGCTCCTCGGCTTGGGCGTACAGCTTCTTCGCTCGTTCCCGGATGAATTCAGTGACCGTGGTGTACTCCAGGTCTCTGACGATGTCTGCGGTTCTCACGTACCATGGGGCGTCAACTACCGTCCTGAGGGCGATGTTCTCCACTGCCTGGATTCTCTTCATGTAGGACTTCGCCTGGTAGCCCCACGCAACCGAGGCGTACGTCAGCTGCGGCCTGATGAGGGTCTTGATAAGCGTGAGCTTGTTCCTCAAGTTAAGTCGGCTCCCATTTCCCGTCATTGGGTAGATGAGGGCTCTCGTACGTCGGGCCTTGGCTGTGATGGCGTCCGTGTTTTGTCTCCACGTTAGGCTTCTGACCATGACCACGCCAAGGTATTTGACGGTGTCGTGCCATTGGATGTCCTCGCCGTTCATGGAGACGTGTCCTATGGGAATTTCTTTCCACACTCGTCTGAAGAGGATGGCTTGGCTCTTGTCGGCGTTGACTGCGACTTTCCACTTCGTGCACCATTCTTCCAGGAGTGTGGCCGCAGTGTAGGTAGGATCTCACTAGTTTGACGAGCTCGATGGGGTAACTCATACTCATCATTTTAGCTAGGAGACCGTCGTGCCAGACCCTGTCGAACGCGTTGGCGACGTCTAAGAACAGCGCCGCGGTGACTTGACGCTGGTTGAACCCCTTGGTGATCTCCTCGGTGAGGCGAAGCACTTGGAGTTCCGTGGAATGTCCTGTTCGGTACGCGAACTATTCATCCGGGATGATGTTCAGCTCTTCTGTCTTCTCTGTTAGCTTCTTCAAGATGACCCGTTCTGCAACCTTGCTCATGGCTGAGACGAGGCTGATGGGCCTGTAAGAAGACGGGAAAATTAGTTCTTTCCCTGGTTTAGGGATCATAATGACGTCGGCCTTTTTCCACCTGGCTGGAAAGTACCGTAACCTTAACATCGCGTTTACGATGTTGACTAGCGCCGCTACTCCTTTCCTGGACAGCTTTTTGAGAGCGATGTTTCCTATCTTG
Source organism: Leptura quadrifasciata (assembly GCA_963675555.1). Taxonomy (NCBI): domain Eukaryota; kingdom Metazoa; phylum Arthropoda; class Insecta; order Coleoptera; family Cerambycidae; genus Leptura; species Leptura quadrifasciata. The sequence goes on along the minus strand of OY776673.1, from coordinate 58,891,932 downwards.
TCACATCCCGGAGCTTTTCTCGGCTTTAGGCTCCTCAGGATTTCCTTGACTTCCTCGGGGGTAGCCGGACGGCGGCGGATCCCTCGTACTCTGCGTTCGACGTCGTCCACCCAGTCCTCGTCCTCGTCATCGAGCTCGTTCTCTCTGCACTGCAGTTCTATGCTGTCGGCGAACGCCTCGGCTTTTTCCTGGTTAGTGTAGACGATCCCTCGCTCTCCGTGAATCGGGCGCATAGGCTTCCTTCGGTTTCGCAGGGCACGTTGTGTGTTCCACATGCTTCTGTCCTGTGGATCCAGTGACTCAAGGTGGCGTTGCCACCCCTCCTTACGGTGTTCCTGGAGGGCGGCTTTCACTCTTCGGCTGAGGACACTATACTCCCTTCTGTCGGCGGGGAGCCTGGTCCTCTGAGCCCGTCTCTTGGCGCTCCTTCTGTCCCTTATCAGCTGCCTGGTGACCTCTGGGAGGTTCGCCATGGGTGCTGGGTGTCTTCTTACTTCTATTTCCGTCGTGCTGGCCCTTATCGCATCCAGGATCTGCTCCTCTAGGGTAATGATGGCCCTCTCAACGTCCTCCACGGTTTCTAGCCTGGGAATTTGTGCGATGTACTGCTGCAGGTGCTGCCGGTACGATTCCCAGTCCGTTCGTCTCTTCGTGAAGGTGGCATTGTTCTCACCCGCCTGTTCTCCTAGGGTTAGGAAGATTGGGTTGTGCTCGGTAGATCCCTCCGTTCTGGTGGTGATCTCTGCCTCGAGGGTCATCTCCTTTAGGATCGCGATGTCCAGTACGTCTGGCCTGTGTCTGCCGTTGTCGAAGGTGTGCTGGTCCGGTCCTACCACCATCAGTTCGCCGGCGTGCTGTCCCAGGAACCTCAGCAGTTCTCGTCCTCGAGTGTTGGTTATGCCGCTGTTCCATTCCTGGGATTTGGCGTTGAAATCGCCAATTGCGACGACCTGTGTCCTGGCGGGCAGGATTGCGTCCAGATCCACTTCGGTAAGCGTGCTGCGGGGTGGCTGGTAGCATGAGACCACTTGTATGTCGCCATTTCGCGCTGTGGACACTACTACGGCGGTGGCGTTCATGTTTTCTAGCTCAGGCAATACTGTCGGATGGTGGGCTATGGTTTTCTTCACCAATAGGGCCACTCCTCTCGCGGGTCGCTGAGGGTTGTTTACCCAGTCCATCCTGTAGGTGTGGTATCCTGGGAAGTTGTTCTCCTTGGCCGGGGTCATCTTGGTTTCCTGCAGTGCCATGACGTCTATGTCGTACCTGGTCAGGAGCTCTTCGACTTCAAGTCTCCTTTCTCGCAGGCCGTTGACATTCCAGGCCGCCATCTGCAGGACTTCCGGCTTAACCTATAAAGACATTACAGGTTAGCTAGGATTGGCATTTGTGCAAAAAATGCACTCATTGCTGAGCACATTTGTTGCATTTGAGCGAGCATCGCTGTGAGGTTTTTGGCCTCCGGCGATGCTTGCTGTTTTGCGACAGGGGCGGTGTTCTGCCCTGCCTTACCCTGGGCTACTCTCGCGTAGCTTGTTCCTGGCGCTACGCCGCCCTTTTGTGTAGAGGCCATCGTCGGCCTCTGTGCTGGCTTCTGTGTTGTGCCAGCTGTGTTTTTGGGGTACTTAGGGCAGCCCCTGTAGCTGGCCGGGTGTGCTCCCTGGCAGTTTGCACACCTGGTTGGTGTGTCGCTCTTTTTGCGACACTCCGTCATCCTGTGAGCCTCGCCGCACTTTACACATTTCGGCTGGGCTGTGCACCTCGTTTGCCCGTGGCCGAAACGCTGGCAGCGGTGGCATTGAGACACCGCAAGCTTCGCCCGCTCGCTCTCCGTCTTGACTACAAGTGAACAGCACCGTGTCACTTGTAGTATTTTATCCTGGTCCTGGGGGACTAGGATGAGCATTAGAGGGATCTCTAACTTGGTACGTCTTGATGTCATCCTCTGCACGGAGGATGGGTTGAATCCCTGTTCTACGAGGTCCTCTTTAACCGCTTCGGGGGTCACTCCGCTTGGTATTCCTCGAATTACCACACCTAATTGTCGCTCCTCAGGTAAGGAATATGTGTGATATTCCCTCGTCTCCGAGGTGAACATCCTCGTCATTTTCCTGTAGTCCTCTGCTGTGGAGGGCTCTATGGAAATTCCTTCCCCGATCACCTTGGCCTTCTTGAAGTTAATTCTCCCTTCATTTAGACGGCGGCTTACGGTTGTCCATGTTTCTTTGTTTCTGAGGACTACAGGGAGTATCCTCTGGCTTTTCTGAGGGACTTCGGCCTCCTCTTGTTGCGGGGTTCGAGCCACCTGCTGGGGGGCTCTGGCCTCTGGTCTTCTGTTTGGTGTCTCAGGCTCGGGGGGGCACTCGAGGGGCTCTTCAACCACATTTTTAGCCGCCTTAGGGGTCTCATCGTCTGAGGTTACGGCAGGGTTTTTTCGCTTCCTGGTTTGCGAATCTCCCCTTATCGCTTTCATGACCTCTTCGTGCTGTGCGCGTTGCACATCTTGCATCCTGGCCATTTGTTCGTGCAGATCGGCTATCTGCTTCCTGAGTTCTCTGTTTTCTTCAGAGAGTCTTCTAATTATTATGTCCTTTTCGTCCTCTCTGTCGGGGGTACTCTCACGGGAAGACCCACTGTGGGACTTCTCTTCCTCGTCGTAATCCATTTTACCGTCCTCCACGGTAAAATCGTCGCTGTTATCCTGCAAGGGAATACCTATACTTTATTATTTGGAAAGAAAACAATGGTTAGTAAAGAAATGGTGTCTCCAAAGGAGGGAGAGTTTATTTATCTTTTTAGTTCACCGTCTTGAGAAAGACGTGTGAACTTCCTCTTCTTAGAAAAGTGTCGACGTCGTCGACGTCACTGACTGTGGGGCTTCCACTTCACTGTGCACTCTGTTGGCTCGGTATACGTCCGTACGCTGTCACCTCTCGATGCACACTGTGACTGCATGAATCTCTGAGTCTACATGTAAATTTGGTCTCATTATTTCATTGTTCAAATTGCGTTCAACTTGAATACAATTTTTATTAATGTGGCAAATGTTGCTAGGAAGATAGTAATAGGCTATACCAATACGACTACAAAGCAAAGTAGAGAAGTAAGCATGAAATAGTATTAATTTTGAACTTTTTAAAAACACAAGATCTTCCGCCATTTCTTAGAATATCCTTTTCAGTTTCAAGAATAAATGTTGATGAAACATTCACCAAATGTATGTTAATATTTGGAGGGGAATTAAAATTTCTATAGTCGTCTCTGAATACCTAAGTGATCATTAATTAATTTTAGGTATTTAAACTTCATCATGAATCGCTTTGAACATTCACAGCAAATGAGAGCAAAAAATAGTATAAAAATATACAGAAGCACCGAACTTGTGCAGTGTAAACGGGCTTTTAAGTTATCAACAACTATCGACGTATTAGTAAATCATCTACAAATCAAACCAAATAAAAAAAAAATGAACATATGGAACATTCTAGTTTTACTAATGTGGAAATTAAATAAAAATAAACCTTTCTGCATACTGCGCTATCAGACAATATGTTCATCACATCTAGAATTAAAGGGTCAATTTCAATGTGTCCCTCACATTGAGCTTCCGTATTATCCCGGTACACTGCAATGCAATAATTCAAACTTCGTTTCCGCTTTTGTTTTGTGATAATTGATGCCATCGTATACGCTGTTTGAAATACTGCCTACGTAATTTGTCATATAATCCTTTTACGTATATGAACATAAACGAAGTGGTAAAGTGGCCTGAAGTATTGAATAATTTTTAGTCCATTTACTTTACGTTCATAAATTTTGCGATAAATCTACACTAGTATTGAATTTCTCAAATAAATCAAGTACTATGGAAATATTTGTAAGTTGAAGAAAGATGAAACCTCATAAGTTTGCATTTAATTACATCCAAACTGTATTCAACATTATTATAATAATTATAATAATACCAACTACAATATATCTATGGTATATTATCCATAAAATTGAGAATACAAAATGTTTCTTTTCAAATATTTATTCAGGACGTCAAAATGGTTTTAACAAGTCTTGTTATTTTTATTACCATGACGCTTATCTTACAGGGTGGTCTGTAAGTAATGGCCCATAGAGAAACAGTGGATTTCTGACAGTAAAATATTACGATTTAACTAAACTTACCTTTATACAAAAGTTGATATTAACAGAGATACTGGGGGGGGGGGAGCGTATGTGCGTCTTTACTATGTACATACTTCGATATGCGATGTAAAGCAACGCCAGGTGCAGTTAGTAGTTATGTGGGTGACTGTTCTAACTGTTATAGGGTATTCCCCCTATAAGTCAAAAAACAGAAATAAAAAAATGCAAAATTAACAAAAAATTCATATTAGTTCAAGCATCATGGCAAACCATGATAAAAAAGTCAACCAGACATAATTTACCACAAAAAACCACATCCAAGGCCACAAAAATCAGAAAAAATTCACGCACATTCCATAATTCACGAATTTCATTCATTTCAACAATTCTATAAAAGAAAATTCCCAAAAAACGTCCCTTAAAAATATAGCCCCCATATAATCATCAACTTAGTCAAAATCACCATCCAAACCCAAATTTTCATCTTCTTAATTCAATACGTCCATTTTCTATGAGCAATTCCATTTTCAAAATTTCAAAACTTCTTGACCACCCCTCGTATACGTCACTACGTTTAAACTTAACTTTCGAGCTCGTTTCCCAACTTTCCTGCAACCATTTCGCATTTTATCCTTCGTACTTTTCAATCACCCTCTGTATACTTCAAATCACGTTCCGTGCCTCGAGTCTTAAAAGTTCAAACTTCCTTTCATCGAATTTCCGCAACTGGATTGCAATTTTAAATTTCACCAATTTTGATCACTCCTCGTATAATAACATACAAGCATACAATATCTCCGTTCAACTCGACTCGTACCCTTTAGAAACATTTTAGTATCTTAGCTTCATGCACTACGCACCTATCGGGAAATTTTAATAGCGTTACAACTTTTAAACATCGGACCTCCGTTGATACCTTACGGGGTCGCGTCAGATTTTACTAATAAAAACTCGAATAACTTCTAAACCAAAATAGATCCAACTTTCATCTAATTTTAATAAATTCCCCTTTTCATTGCCGATTTTCAATATAACTTTTATTTTCGAAATCTTAAAATTTCCAGTATTGCGCAACATGGCGTAATCGATGACTCACCCTCGCCCGCACGGAGCGATTCCAAGCCTTTCCAGCTCTTTATAACGGGATGCGAGACTCGACGGGGCGCGAAAAACGAAATTTTCTCGAAACAGTATAAATACCGGCGTGCAATAAGCCGAAGTTAAGTTCAGTTTTCACAGTGACTCCAGTGTTAAGTATTCGCGTAAGTTTCAAAAGTGAATTTTTGTGTAATAGCTGTTGACGCTGGGTCCGGTTACTATTTAACTTATGTTGTAGATATACCTGCTTAGCTAGGCTTTCTTATTCCCAGTCCCTGCAATCTTTTCGTGACGAGCTGTTCAATTCTAGCTTCCCAGGCCGAAACCTGGTTAAAAAGAGTTAGTTTTAAGTAATCGCCTTAAGTGACCCCTTCCTTTTTAAATATTTATACTTCGCCTTAAGTGGCCCCCTTTTATTTTAATTATAACAAACACTTCGCCTTAAGTGGCCTCCTTTTCAATTTCCCCTTCGCCTACGAGGCTAAATCGTCAAATAGTATTAATTTTGAACTTTTTAAAAACACAAGATCTTCCGCCATTTCTTAGAATATCCTTTTCAGTTTCAAGAATAAATGTTGATGAAACATTCACCAAATGTATGTTAATATTTGGAGGGGAAAGTTTTAGATATGCCCACGCCAGCAGTTCTCAAACTCTTGCCACTAGAAATGTAGATGTTTATTCAAATACGCCGTTTTAAAAAAGTTCACTAAAATTATGAATTAAAATGTCAACCAGTTATGCGAGTAATTGGGCCTTGTTATTTAATATTGATTTTAAGTCGGTATATAAATAAAAATATATGTAACAAAACGCTTCTTTATCCGACTTAGCAGTAGATAATAAGATATAATTAACAATCCGACTAGACCGAATTTTATTTTATAGTTTAAGTTATCTTTTTTTAAAAATGATTTGTTTTTGCTAGTATAGTTTTGATAAACAGAAGTGCTTGCTCTAACGCGATATTTCTGTTATTACTGGTACCTACCCTGTATGAATTTAGGAAATAAGAAAATTTTACATATTGAGGAAAAAATTTACTTTCTACGAAAAATCTACGATGATTCTAGAAAATTCGCTTTACAACATCATTTACAGTGTTCCAAAATACATCAAAAACTCATAAAAATTATCATGTCATACATGATATGTTATTTACTAAGCCACTTATGTGCTCGATTAGAATAGTTTACATTTAAGAGACAATTCATTATACATACTAGTTCGGTACCTACAGCTATTCATACTGATTCATATGTGTTTAATTACAATGCGTTTTCTGTTAGTGCAGTGAGTGGTAGTGACATCTTTGAAGCTGTGAAGAAGTTCAAATCTAAATTAACTATGGGTCCAGGATTAGTACCAACATTTATGGTAAAGGTGTAGTTCTTATTTTGTTATGCTCCTCTGTTATATCTATAACCTTTGTTTCAAATCTACCACACTTGCAGATAAATGGAAATTATCAAAGTTAGTTCCCTTATTCATAACAGACCTTCCAAAAATGGCTCATAGAGACTTATAAAAATATATATACATGAATCTATAAGATTCGACTTGGATAGTGAAATTGTAATTCTCCGTAACCCCTCATTGAACTTTACTAATATATAACAAGATTTGCATATATATCTTTAATCAGTTTGAAATGGTAATTTCATAAGTAATTCTTAAGTCTGTATAAGTTAACTGATGGATGGAAAACTACAAATTCGCATAGATTCTTATGTAAAAACAACAGGAAATCAAGATAAATTATTATATAGTTCCCTATTCACAAGTCATTTGAACGTATGAGATTTCATGTGATTTCACTAAAAATAGGAAATGGTTATCATTAAATATTTTGAGAATGTATGTGAAAAAAATACTGGAATTAGGTGACATTTACGAGGCTTAATGTGGTTTCAATACGATACGTATGAGGATCTATCTGAAAAACCGAGCAGAAATATTTAACCTGTATATCAGGTACTCTACACCACTAAAGGCATCTTGTGGCTTTTGTTAGTACAGACTACAGATGAGTATCACCAAACAAGTGAATTTTTCATGTTATTATAGAATCACATTATTCAAGCATCTAGCTAGAGTCTCTAGGGTACATCTGTATAAGCATATTGCAAGGAGAGCCACCTACTGCAACTTATTGCAATCAGACTAGACTCAGCATGATGATATCTGTAGCTATGCAATTGTATAAGCTCCCTTCATGAGTAGATATAAGATATATGTGAAAACAATGGAATACATGAGGCTTGATTTGGTTCGAAAATGGTATATATGAAAATCTACATCTATGTAATCGTATAAGTTCCCTATATAATGTTCCCTAATAAGATACTGTAAAAATGTATGTGAAACCACAATGGAATATATCAGGCTTGATGTGATTCCAAAATAGTATGTATGAGGATTTATCTGTGAATTGAAACCTAAATAATCATTCCTAAACCCTCGAGTACTTTTCCAAACAAACTCAAAGGATGTGATGAACACTGTAACTGTATATCGACTCATAAAGAACTCATATAATTATTTTTTTGAGGATTAAAAACACTTGGGATGCGATGAAAATTATTTTTGTTATATAGGTAATGAGCAACTTATCGAATACAATAAAAATTAAAACTTAGTCTTAGTCATCAATTGAATATTCGATAAAATGTTAACTTAATTAGTCTCATAAAGCATTAAGTTCAACTTTTCTGATGAAAAGACAATAAATATTAGAACTTTATTGTCTTATAAAAACTCAAAATCTGACGTAATTCTTATCGGTCAAAAAGTTTTAGGATACGATAAATACTGAATCTGTATTGTCCTATAAGTAAGTACTCCTAAATCCTAGAGTATTTTCCCAAATAAAATCTCAAAGTATATGATGAAAACTTTTAATGCATTGACTTATAAGAATGTCAATTATTTCTCGTCTTATAAAAACTCATAGAAAACAAAAAAAAATTAGAACCGTATTGCCTCATTAAATCTAGTATATTTTCAATAAGCCAGGAAATCATGAGATTTTGTAGAAAGTGTATAGGGCAATATCACGTGCTTATACAGGGTGTTATACGGAAACAAAGTAGAAAAAAATGAACTGTAGATTCCTTAGCCCAAATTAATTGGGGTTCTTCATATAACATTTATCAAAATACCCCTTCGTTTACAAGTTTTACAAGTTATAGCCCCTTTAAAGGGGTGCGTTAAAAACTACTTTCATTTTTTTACTCAAAAAATACTATTCCAAAAAACAAAAATTTAGTATATCTACTACACTTATTGAAAGGCAGCTTGTGAATTTTTTTCATCCCCTTGACTACTTCACCAAAGAGTGGAATGTTAATATATGTTTTTAAATATTTTTAAAATCCATTCATTTTACATTCTAGAATAAAAAAATTTTGATTTCTTTGTTGATTCTAAAACTTTTTCTTCTCTTTAAAAATGCCGTATTACCAACCGTTTTCGTGATAAAAAATAAAATTTACGTTCATGCATTTCATTCGTTACTGATACTGATAACGTTTTTTAAGTTTTAGTAGGCTGCTATAATCGAATGATCTAAATATTCATTAACAACTTTTATGCAATAATAAAAGTTTACATTACATACATTTTTTAAATCAAATTGACAAATATTATATTTATTAATGGAATAATATATTAAATACAAGTAATAATATTAAATAATCAAAACAATTTTTTAATTTATTAAAATTCCAAAAAACAAAACATTTGGCGTATCTACTACAATTATTGGAAGGCATCTTGTGAGTTTTTTCATCCCCTTGAGTGTTTCACCAAGGGGTGGAATGGGCAAGCCATAATAAATTTGTAAATTGTTTAACCTCTGTAATATTATTATTTATATTTAATAAATTATTCCATTAATAAACATAATATTTGTCAATTTGATTTAAAAAATATGTACTTTTATTATTGCATAGAAGTTGTTAATGAATATTTAGATTATTCGATTATAACAGCCTACTAAAACCTTAAAAAACATATTATCGGTATCAGTAACGATTGAAATGCATCAACATAAATTTTATTTTTTATCACGGAAACGGTTGGTAACACGGCATTTTTTAAAGAGAAGAAATAGTTCTAGAATTAACAAGGAAATCAAAAATATTTTATTCTGAAATGTAAAATGAATGGATTTTAAACATTTTTAAAAAATATATTAGGGATTGCCCATTCCACTCCTTGGTGAAGCACTCAAGGGGATGAAAACAATTCACAAGGTGCCTTTCAATAACTGTAGGAAATACGCTAAATATTTTATTTTTTGAGTAAAAAAATTAAAATAGTTTTTAACGTACCCCTTTAAAGGGGCTATAACTTGAAACCGAAGGGGTATTTTGAAAAATTTTGTATGAAGAACCCCAATTAATTTGGGCTCAGGAATCTACAGCTAATTTTGTTCTAGTTTGTTTCCGGACGGACACCCTGCATATTACAGAATATGATGATAAATTCTTAAGAGTCTTATAAATTGTTTATATTTTTTATGTGTCTTAGGCATTTTTGGTAAGGAGGTGATAAGGGTGGGATGGAGAATTATCAACCCATTGGCGTATTTGTAATTTCTTCAAATCTACTTCTGTATAGTTTTATTTATGTTAAATTCACTGTTATTACTTATTTTGGCAATTAACCAAACAAAATAAATTTTTATCTGTATCTCTGTAATTAAACGCATTAAAATTTCTATAGTCGTCTCTGAATACCTAAGTGATCATTAATTAATTTTAGGTATTTAAACTTCATCATGAATCGCTTTGAACATTCACAGCAAATGAGAGCAAAAAATAGTATAAAAATATACAGAAGCACCGAACTTGTGCAGTGTAAACGGGCTTTTAAGTTATCAACAACTATCGACGTATTAGTAAATCATCTACAAATCAAACCAAATAAAAAAAAAATGAACATATGGAACATTCTAGTTTTACTAATGTGGAAATTAAATAAAAATAAACCTTTCTGCATACTGCGCTATCAGACAATATGTTCATCACATCTAGAATTAAAGGGTCAATTTCAATGTGTCCCTCACATTGAGCTTCCGTATTATCCCGGTACACTGCAATGCAATAATTCAAACTTCGTTTCCGCTTTTGTTTTGTGATAATTGATGCCATCGTATACGCTGTTTGAAATACTGCCTACGTAATTTGTCATATAATCCTTTTACGTATATGAACATAAACGAAGTGGTAAAGTGGCCTGAAGTATTGAATAATTTTTAGTCCATTTACTTTACGTTCATAAATTTTGCGATAAATCTACACTAGTATTGAATTTCTCAAATAAATCAAGTACTATGGAAATATTTGTAAGTTGAAGAAAGATGAAACCTCATAAGTTTGCATTTAATTACATCCAAACTGTATTCAACATTATTATAATAATTATAATAATACCAACTACAATATATCTATGGTATATTATCCATAAAATTGAGAATACAAAATGTTTCTTTTCAAATATTTATTCAGGACGTCAAAATGGTTTTAACAAGTCTTGTTATTTTTATTACCATGACGCTTATCTTACAGGGTGGTCTGTAAGTAATGGCCCATAGAGAAACAGTGGATTTCTGACAGTAAAATATTACGATTTAACTAAACTTACCTTTATACAAAAGTTGATATTAACAGAGATACTGGGGGGGGGGGAGCGTATGTGCGTCTTTACTATGTACATACTTCGATATGCGATGTAAAGCAACGCCAGGTGCAGTTAGTAGTTATGTGGGTGACTGTTCTAACTGTTATAGGGTATTCCCCCTATAAGTCAAAAAACAGAAATAAAAAAATGCAAAATTAACAAAAAATTCATATTAGTTCAAGCATCATGGCAAACCATGATAAAAAAGTCAACCAGACATAATTTACCACAAAAAACCACATCCAAGGCCACAAAAATCAGAAAAAATTCACGCACATTCCATAATTCACGAATTTCATTCATTTCAACAATTCTATAAAAGAAAATTCCCAAAAAACGTCCCTTAAAAATATAGCCCCCATATAATCATCAACTTAGTCAAAATCACCATCCAAACCCAAATTTTCATCTTCTTAATTCAATACGTCCATTTTCTATGAGCAATTCCATTTTCAAAATTTCAAAACTTCTTGACCACCCCTCGTATACGTCACTACGTTTAAACTTAACTTTCGAGCTCGTTTCCCAACTTTCCTGCAACCATTTCGCATTTTATCCTTCGTACTTTTCAATCACCCTCTGTATACTTCAAATCACGTTCCGTGCCTCGAGTCTTAAAAGTTCAAACTTCCTTTCATCGAATTTCCGCAACTGGATTGCAATTTTAAATTTCACCAATTTTGATCACTCCTCGTATAATAACATACAAGCATACAATATCTCCGTTCAACTCGACTCGTACCCTTTAGAAACATTTTAGTATCTTATCTTCATGCACTACGCACCTATCGGGAAATTTTAATAGCGTTACAACTTTTAAACATCGGACCTCCGTTGATACCTTACGGGGTCGCGTCAGATTTTACTAATAAAAACTCGAATAACTTCTAAACCAAAATAGATCCAACTTTCATCTAATTTTAATAAATTCCCCTTTTCATTGCCGATTTTCAATATAACTTTTATTTTCGAAATCTTAAAATTTCCAGTATTGCGCAACATGGCGTAATCGATGACTCACCCTCGCCCGCACGGAGCGATTCCAAGCCTTTCCAGCTCTTTATAACGGGATGCGAGACTCGACGGGGCGCGAAAAACGAAATTTTCTCGAAACAGTATAAATACCGGCGTGCAATAAGCCGAAGTTAAGTTCAGTTTTCACAGTGACTCCAGTGTTAAGTATTCGCGTAAGTTTCAAAAGTGAATTTTTGTGTAATAGCTGTTGACGCTGGGTCCGGTTACTATTTAACTTATGTTGTAGATATACCTGCTTAGCTAGGCTTTCTTATTCCCAGTCCCTGCAATCTTTTCGTGACGAGCTGTTCAATTCTAGCTTCCCAGGCCGAAACCTGGTTAAAAAGAGTTAGTTTTAAGTAATCGCCTTAAGTGACCCCTTCCTTTTTAAATATTTATACTTCGCCTTAAGTGGCCCCCTTTTATTTTAATTATAACAAACACTTCGCCTTAAGTGGCCTCCTTTTCAATTTCCCCTTCGCCTACGAGGCTAAATCGTCAAAGTGAATTTTTTCCCATTTTAATTATTTTTTAACATTTTTTAAATATATTTTAAATACAACTTAAGACAGAATTTCTGTTGTCGATTAGTTTCAATTTCAAAAAGAAACTTTAAAAATAAAATAAATTCTTCTCAACTCTGTTCAACAATCTTTAATAAATAATTTTGTATTTCTTTTAAACTACCTTGTTATTTTTTTCAAGAATAATAATATACAGGGTGTAGCCGTTGACCCTACAATAGCTATAAAAATCAAAACAGTGCTAATTTAAATAAAGTATTAACAAATAGTGCAAACCACAATATACAGGGTGTAGCATTTGACCCTAACAAGCACTTCCAGGAATCAAACCCTGAGACTTTACACATCGAAAAATAAGTGCACGAGCGCCTCTGGGGTCTCAGCTCTAAACCCCCAACGTACCAGATTTTTTATTTCACAGAACAGAGGTCTTTGTTCGTGTTCACAACGAAGACCGCGTCCTCGCCTCAAACACCTTCCAGCGGCTTGTATATCAGTGTATGCGCGGAAGCTATACAACCTTAGGCGAGGGTTGTATAGAGGATATACCATCCTTCGGAGGGGATGTAAAGCCGTTGGTCCCTTGTCTATTAAATGTTAGGCAAGTAAAAAAAAAATTCAGCAAAATTCCTGGTTGGGGGTAGCTCGTCTACAGGCGTCGGTGTTAGGCCTCAGTAGCAGAAATAGGCCGACGTTAAATAAATGTATAAAAAAAAGAGATACGGGATGTTAAAGTCAATATTATATTTTTAATTTTCTGATATAACTTTTGAAGTTTTTCAAGTATTGTTGTGAAAATTGGTGAATGGGGGTTTGACATGAAAAATTCAAATCTGCTCCCATTCTATGTGTAGATCCTAGAGGGAGCCATATAAGCATGGTTTAAACTGTAAATGTACTCTTAACTTTTTTATCCGTTACGTTACCCCTTTTTTTATTAAAAATCCTAAACCTATCTCATTTTAGCGAAAAAAAAGTATACTTGTCATTAGTCTTATAAATTGACCATATTAACGTAGTAAGTGCCGATGCCAACAATACATTTAAAAATTGTCGTGACATTTATTTTTTGCAATATTATTTATCTATTTTTCTTAATTGATATTAAGAAAAATTATATCAACTGATATTAACTGATGTTAATTAACGAAAATCAGAACATGCCGAGACATAATAATTATTCAAACTCAGATATGAGAGATATGGTTAATATTTATTGTCAACTGAATTATAATGGACGTGCAGCGCAACGCGAGTATTTGCGAAAAAATTCAAACAGATTGCAACCTGATTGTAGACTATTTCAAAATCTGGTCAGAAATTTAGGCGAAAGTGGTTCATTTCGTCCTAGACGTGACAATTTAGATTGACTGAAAATTATTACGCCTGACCAAGAAGGAGAAATATTAGTTCGCATTGCAGATGATCCACAAGTTAGTACAAGACGATTATGTGTAGCTACAGGGATCTGTAAAACTTGCGTTCTAAAAATATTGCTTGTAGAAAAATACCGTCCATTCCATTTTACGTCCGTTCAAAATTTATTGCCTGCCGATCTTCCACTAAGCTATCAGTTTGCAAGTGATATTCGGAACAGACAACATATTGACCACTCATTCGTCAACAGAATATTATTTACGGATAAAGCTGCATTTACCCGCCGAGATATTTTCAATTTAAGAAATAATCTTTTTTGGGAAATTGAAAATACTCATATAAAGCGAGAACGACATTTTCAACATGAGTTCAAAATCAATGTATGATGTGGAATCATTGGGGGCCATTTTCTAGGACTACATGCTTTGCCAAGAAATTTAAATGGTAACAATTATTTACATTCTTTACAAGATAATTTTATTGATATATTGGATGCATTACCACTGAGTTTGAGACAAAATATAATAATAATCATAATAAACGTCTTTATTACACTAAGATACAGGTATAACATACACAGTAACTTGAGTAAATGGTTTTTACATATGTTGTTCATACAGGATGGTGCTCCACCACATTTTTCCAAACAAATACGAATTTATTTAAACATCCTTTTTCATGAGCGCTGGATTGGTCACGGTAGTTCATTTAATTGGCCATCGCGTAGTCTAGATTTTAATTGGATTTCGATATATGGGGCGCAATGAAAAATCTTGTTTACAAAAAACCTGTAAATACCCACGCACAACTTTGGCAAGAAGTCAATGCAGCAGCAGCCTTTTTTGATCCAATGGTATTATTTAATATGAGGCGATCTTTTATGAATCGTGTGGATAAGTGTATCGAAGAGAATGGTGGACATTTACTCTGAAATTATATATCTTTTGTTGAGTTTCCATTCCCATTCTGTTTTTTATTCGTTGAAAGCTTGTTCAAATCATAATTTTGTTTAATTAAATTTTCTCTTCACTGCTTTTCATATAAAATGAATTAACTTGATAATTTGATAATAATATTAACGTAATAGTCTCAACGTTACAATTTATAAATGTCAAAAGTATTGCTGGCATCGACGCCAACTACGTTAATATTTCTTATAATGATTTATGAGGGTCATTGTTAAAATGCGATTTTCTCGAAAACGGTCAATTTCTAAGACTAATGACAAGTATACCTTTTTTTCGCTAAAATGAGACAGGTATAGGATTTTAAAAAAAGAGATTTAAATTTTTCATCTCAAAAAACTCCCATTCACCAATTTTTACATAATACTTGAAAACTTTCAAAAGTTATATGGGAAAATTAAAAATATAATATTGACTCTAACACCCTGTATCTCTGTTAATATCAACTTTTGTACTAAGGTAGGTTTAGTTAAATCTTAATATTTTAATGTCAGAAACTCACTGCTGCACTATGGACCATTACTTACGGACCACCCTGCATAATAATAACATAAAACAAAGATGGTAAAAGCAGCCTACGTAAGCAAATACACTACATATACTCCCCCTGCAAATGTAAAAATCAAAGCATCAATATCGAAACGAACTTTTTTAAAATCCTATTTGACAGGTAAGTCTATAACATTATTTAATAAATAGGCAGGTTTGACTCGGTTAATACTGACAGGGAGATCTTTCCCTTGTTTAAGGACAGTAATAAGTTTATTTGTACGAGAAACCACTCGAGAAGAGCCTTCAAACCAAGGGGAAAAAGTCGGCTTAAGCCTGTATTTTTGTATGAAAATGTATTTAAAAGGTTTATCGTCAGGACTGATAAATGTGCTTTGAATGAGATTTCATTTAGGATTTAAATTGTAAGTTATTAAAATAATTTTGTAATTTGTTAATAAATAATGGTATTCGAGTCTCAGTATGTAATTTAATAAAATATTCACCTGGGAGACATAATGTTTGACTATAAATAAGTTCGGCAGATGAGCAAAATAAATCATCTTTAGGCATGGTTCGTAAACCTAATAAAATTATTGGAAGTTCACCTTATCAATGAACGGAATTAGCCCTGGCAGGCAATGCAGTTTTCAAGATTCTATGAAATTAGTAAATCTAATTTAAAAAGCCTGGATACAGTGCACACCTCCGCTCTTCATATATGTCTTGGAGCCATTAAATCTAGTCCTATTGAATCTCTTCTCTGTGAGTCACATGAGCTCCCTCTTTCGTTACGTCGTCAACAACTCATCCTGCCATATTCAGCCAGAGTATCTGCTAACCCTAACAATCCAGTTTTTGATATTTTCAACTCTACCCAAATACAACCACTCAACTTTCCAAAAAGACATTAATCTCGTCAAGACATCTGCTAACCCCATCTCAGCTATACCGTTATGGATTAAAACGCTACCTTCCATCAATACTACTCGAAATAAACATATGAAGCACGAAACTCCTCACGCCATCCTGAAACAAACATTCTCAGAAATTACCAACAGAGGGAAGTTCGATAACATCTTATATACGGACGCATCAAAAGCCGAAAACAGTGTCAGCTGCTCAGCTACCACACTGAATTCTACTATAGCGAAACATCTACTCCCCAACCATTGCAGTGTTCACACCGAAGAATTATACGGAATTTTAATGGCGCTTAAGACATTAACAGCTGCTAAAGAGACAGTGGCAATCTGCACTGATTCACTAGAATCTATCCATTCTATAAAGAACTTGTATTGTATACCCAAAATCCTCTTGCCCAAAACATTCATGAGACCTGTTACCTACTCGCCGCTCAAGGTATATCCATTACTATCGTCTGGGTACCATCACATGTCGGGATTACCGGCAATGAGAGAGCCGACCAAGCCGCTAAGGCAGCCTTGGAGTCCGATTTACCATCGAGGAGGTCCAATTCCTAAAGATCTAATAAATTATATGAAAAGTTTGATCACAACTAAATGGAAACATATATGGAACCAGTTTAATACTAAGTTACATATGATACAACCAAGAATAAATTCAGACAATCTACCAGCCTTGAACCGAAAATAATAATCCGAAGATTAAGAATTGGACACACCCGTACCACACATGGCTATATGATGGCATCAAGTAACCCGCCACTATGCAACCGTTGTAATAACCACCTTACAGTGAAGCATATTCTCTCGGAATGCCCCCTGTATACCGAAGCCCGTCAACGCCCCAACCTTAAAGGAAACCTCAAAGAAGACCTTAGCCCGCCCAACGACTTCAGTAATATAATTAACTACTTACATGATATGAAAATGTACCATCTTATATAAACCCTTTACATTTACTACCTTTGTGCATACATTTGTATCTATGTGCCAATGGCCATATGCAGTCGAAGCACGTAAAGTTAAAATAAATAAAAATAAAATAAATACGAAAGCGCCTATGTGTCACAAAATTATAATAAAATTATTTTATTTAATATATTGGAAATAAATTTAATATATTAGAAAAATATTTAATATATTTAAAAAAGTTGAATATATTCGAAAATAAATTTAGCATTTTGGAAAACAATTCAAAATATTGGAAAAATAATCAATATCTTAGGAAAGAATTGAATATGTTGGAAGCGTAATTTAATATATTGAAAAAATTTAACGTATTACTTTTGTTAAAAAAGTGACTAATATCTATCAAGCTAATTTAGATAAATATCTGCTAGCCTTCATTAATAGTCATTATGTAGATATAAGTTTACCAAACTTAAATGTAAATTGAAAAGGATGAAATTGAATAGGAGAAAGCAAATTTAGGATTTAAGTACAGTTACCGATTTTATCCAATATCAGTTGAAGACATCTGGTCAATTGTGTGGATATGGCTGCTGGATGCATGAAAGATGTATCCAGAATGGACTTGTTGTGACACAGGCTACAGTTAGAGTGTTTTGTGCAAGAACCGGATCTTGAAGAAGTAGAATACAGAAAACACAAAAGACTACGTCGACGTAAATATGCAAGGCCCCAATTATGTATGGCACATGGATGCATATGATAAATTAAACCTTACGGAATAGCTATTAGTGGATGTATTGATAGTGTTGAGACGAATAATATGATTGAGAGCAGGTAGGAGAGTAAATAATTCAAAAGTAATTGGAGGATATTATTTCGCTGCAGTTAAAAAACTTGGTGGATCCAAGAAATATTCAAGAAAGCAGCAATTAATAATTTCCGTAAGATTTTTAGAAATAAAAGTTTTATGTACGGAATTAGTCAAAACAACCAGCGTATTGAAACATGGTGGTCTATATTGAGAAAACATTCTGCTTAGTTCTGGATGAATCTCTTCCAAGAATTAAAAGAAAACGATCACTTTTCGGGTTGAGAACTAGACAAGTCTCTAATACAGTTTTGCTTTCTAAGAATTATACACGTAATTTGATTGTTTTTATTAAACATGAATTTAAGATCCCTTACAGACGATTCTTTTGCAGGACGATCTAGAGCAATTTGTTTATTAATGGAATACTCATAACATTAGTGGATCACGAATCGCAGTATCACCACGTGGACGTCCTGCAATAATGTTCGAATTGCCACAAATGTAAAATACCCTCTGCAATATTTATGATTATCTTGAGAAGAATGTGAGAGTCACTGTGTTTTTTTTTTCAAATGCCATATAAAACCGATACCTATTAACTATGTACAATTATACGAAATGAAAAAAAGATAGAAATGCCACAAGTTCCATACTCAGCAGCAGAAATGTATATTCAGTTAAGAGCGTCTTTTAACTTAGAATGTAATATTTGCTAACACAAATTTATGCACCTACCTAGTTCGTTGGCAAACCTATCAATAATGATTCCAGGGACCCAAAACTTGAGCGATATATGCTGAAATTAATAGTTCAATAAATACTGTAACATACTTTTCAGATTTTTATTACATGCTCATCTTATAAAAATATTAATAAAAAAAAGCAACATAAGAAAAACATAAACAAAATACTGCAACGGAAAGGGGACAAGATATTATTCCAAACATGACAAGGTAAAACATAAAAAATATGCAAATAATGTAGGTGGAAAAAAAGCACAATCAATCATTACCAGCGACTCAATAGGTATTATCATCAGTAAGTTTTGCGCTAAAATATCCAATTAATTCCTCTATACCAGGTCTTTCTGTTGGATTGTGATTAAAACATCTATGCACAATGGCTGAAAAAATGGTGGGAGAACACTAATATTTGGACTTTTCAAAAGTTCCTATTTTCTTTTTCACAGTTTCAGAATTTCTGGGGCCATTAGACGACGGTTGAAGGCAACAGTCTGAAATCGTGTTGCTATATTTTTCAGCTTTGCTAGTCCTAGGTCACATAATTTTACAGCTAAATTTTTTCTATATATTGAATTTATTTTTAATATATTTCCCAATATAACTTTATTTAGTATTTCAGGTTAGTAGTATTTTATCAGTTTTCACTGTATTGCTGTACTGTGTTCATAGAAATATTATACACAATAAAGATATTATTATATGCATTTACGAAATATCAATGCGTTTATTGAATATCTGCAATTCTGCATATAAATTTGGAAAATTTGTTATACCAAAATTAAGTCTTTTAACATCATCCTTATTATCAGAGAAATTAATACATTGATTGTAAATAATTGGAGTGTCGGTACATACTGAAGAGTGATGTAGATATTCGCTTATGACAAGAAAAAATTCTAAAAACACTACTAACGCAGTAAAAATAGCGCAGTAAAAATAGCACTAGAAATCAATATTACTTTTTCCATAAGCAATTTTATGGTTGGATCCTGTTGGAGAGGTGCTCAGGAGTATCCAAAAAATGTTTGTACTTCAGAGACTCTGTGCTCCAATTGTTATTAACAATTTAATTTTTTTAACCGCGTTTTTCAACATAAAAATGGGAATAACTCGAGATTCATAAGTCCGATCGGGACAACATAAAAGAAACAGAATGTTTGTAATTAAATTTTTTACAAATCAACGTTTAGTGCAGGTCTTAGGAGCGCAACCATAACCTACAAAAGTGACAAACCTGGCCAACAATAATTTATTTTTCATTTTGCTACCCAGAGCCGCTGGGTGAACCGATCAATTTCAAATTTTCAGAAAATCTGCCTCTTGCTCTAACAAAAACACCCTAAAACTTTGCTGCAAAAATATTAAATCCAGTGTGCGCAAATTGGATTTCTTATTTAAAATGTGACGTGGCCGCCATTTTGTGCCATTAAGTTCAAAACGGATAATTTTTTTTTAGATAGCTAGGCCTCGACGCCAGCAGCTTTTTGATGCCGTAAAAATTTTTTTTAAACCTATTTTGGCCATTTTTTGCATTTGTTTAAAAACCCAATAAACAAAAAATGGTTTTTTTCGGCCACTTTAAAAAAACGTAGAAGTTTTTTTTATCAGATCATACCGCTTGAATACCGCACCTAAGATAATTGCGAAATATGCGGTGCAAAAGAGGTTTGGCGGAAATAAATACATTTTTCACTTAGTTCACGTCGTATCTCCAAAACCTTTAGGCGTACGAAAGAAATGTATAGCACCTTTAAGGTAGAGAATTTACAGATGTACAACTTTTATAATAGGTGTTGTTCCCGTTTGGTACATAAAAACTGAGTTAATCGCGAATCCGCGATTTCCGCGACCTTCCGAAGCGATTTTCACGAATTCCTCCAGGTGTATCATGACGTAACTACCAAGTGTTATTCAGGACGTCCAAATAAACACAATTAAAAAAATTGTTTCGTAGAGCACGAATTTAGCACACAGGTCAATTTTACAGCTAAGACACCTGGAGTATACGGCAATATTAGTAAGTTTACATTGACTCTAAAATTTCAAAATATCTGAATTTCAAATCGAAGTTCTTAGCAACTCTGCTAACGGATTTGATTTATTCAGCAACATTTATGCATTTCATAGTAATCTTCATAATCAGTTTACTGCTTGCAACACTGGAATACTCAGAGGGATTTTACGATCAGAACGATTATCATAGATAGGGCTATTAAACGGAATGCTAAGTACGATAAAGGGTAACATGCTTCAATTAGTAATCTAACTACAATATCGTAAATTCAATAGGATTATATTGTAGCTTTTAAGATTATGGTTCATTAACAAGATTAAAATGATAATTAACATAGGATTGTTATTTGCGAACTCAATGTGATTTGGTCAGATATTAGTACATAAATGCATTATCTACTAAAACTGAGAGTATAGAAAATAGGATCAATATGTCACATAAATAATTAGCACAAATATAATTACTAAATCGTAGATTTGATATGAAATATGTCAGTTTGTTGAGAGCTCCACAGTGCAGAGAACTTAATTTTAAACTAATAGATGTGCAACTCACCCTTACTCTGGACTAATCGGCAAAATTAATATAATATTAAGTGTTTTAAGTCAGCGGAGTGACTCAATGCTCAACCATCGTCAGGTATGGAAGTTTAGTAGTATTTTTCATGTGGTGCCGAGACAGTAGCTGTAGTTGTGTGAGAGACAACACGGTTAGTCACTATTACCTCTTCCGAGTTAGAGTCTCAGTTGTGACAGATGGCAATTTGGCACTGTCTATACAAGATATGCCCTTATTAAGAACTCCCAGATGAAATATTTCAGAAACTACTAGAGATATTTGAGTCCTGTAAAAGCCTATTTGATGGAACATATTAATGACTTTTGTTTTGAATAGAAATAGTTATTTAATATGTTAAGGGGTAGATGGCGCTGCGCTACCAAGAATTTTTTGGATGGCAAGAAATCATTAACTATCTTGTTGTATTGTGTACAATCAAAAAAGTTTAAACAGCTGATCAGTTCCTCAATGTATGTATATAAATATTGACTTATATAATATCGATTTAAATTACTTATATTAAAATTCCCTATAATAATAAAATTACTTTCATATAAATAGGGTAAGTTTTCCACAACATTTAAAAATTTTTCCATTGATATTACAGAGCACGCAGGAACTACATATACCGCAAATATGTACACTGTACTGACAGTACTAATCAAAATCTTTACACACAAAACCTTAATTTCAAGTTCATTAAACTGGAGTTCTAATTCGCTAGAATTAGAAATATTTTTAACCGCTATCAAGAAGCCTCCACCTCTTAATTTTTCAAACATGTCTAAGTTTTGTCCTTTCTGTATACCATAAATTGATCGGGAAAGAGTTCAGCATTGAAGACACTATCGTTGAGCCATGTTTCACTTAGTACTACAACTTGATATTCTCCAGCAGAGAGATTAATCGCATTATAAAAACTTGTTTTGATATTTAAACCTCTGACATTTTGGTAAAGGATATGGAATTTATTGTTGCTGTTACCATCGCAGAAAGGTGTTTGTTTCAGTAACTGAATAGATAAGCCACTGCTAGGAAGTAATTGCTATCCAATATAATCCACCTTGAACTTGGCCTGAGTTACAAGTTTCTGATACATTGGGCAAGATATGTTGAAGGATACATGATCTTCGTTAACTTTCCAATTCATTTTCGAGTTTGAAATGGTACAATTAACACATTTAACTTCAAAACTTTCACAGTTCTTGGTGGAGTGGTCCCTACAACAGCATTTTCCGCATATTTCTACATAGGGGCATTGACTCGCTGTATGATTGTACTGATAGCATTTAAAACAACGCATTGTATAAGCTTCTTTCGACCATAATTCTCTTGTACGTATTTGGATCACATTTAATAATCTCAAAGTATTTGGTTCTCATTTTCTCATAGATCCTGATAGTTAGCTTACTCTCTTCAGATACGATTAGTTCATTGTGTTTCTGTATGACACAAATTAAATCATCATCGGCTATTTCAGGCCCTATGCCAATAATTTTTATACAAGGATTTTTCTTATTTGGTATTTGTGTTGTATAACCATGTTTTTATCTAACTGCTCCCTGACTATATTAGCATGACATTTATCTTTACATTTTATGATAACACTTCCATTTCTGGATTTACTAATGCTCAAAATGCTCACTCCTAGTTCAGCTGGCTTAATTTTTTCTTGAATTGCATTCCTTATTTTAACACTATCGTCATCATTAGCAGGTTTGACAACAACTATTCCTTCATTCAATGTAGCTGCATAACTACGCGTTCCGACAACTTTAGAGTACAATGCTTACTTCTCGCCTTTACTTACATATGCAATTTCACTTTCTAGATGTTCAATTTTGGCCTGCAGCAACTTAATAATCTCTCCCTTATCATTAATTATAGCTTGCTTCATTCACTAATTACTTTTCTTTGTTCTTGAAAATAACTCAGAATCGGCAAATTTGAGGTAATGTTTTAATTTCCACAACAAACTATTTTACTAACTGATTTGTACCAATTGTTTCCTCTGCTTTAGGCGATCTATACAGCTTAAGTGATAGACTCCAGAACATTATAAGCAAACAATCACAGAACTCTTTTTGTTTGCACAACATATATAATACTTGTGAGAATCATCCACGCGTCCGTCAGGCGGATCGGCCATTTTATAATATATATATGTATATATTGTTATAGCTGGTTATTCTGCATGGAAAATGAAATGAAATTTATTTTTATTTGTGCAATTTGAAAATTTTAATAAAATAAATTATAACAAATGAAATTACTCGTTTAAAACAAAGTTAAAATTAGTAAAGTTTGCCTGGGCGCCACCTGTGTTGAGACACAGGAAATAATGAACTCAGCCAGCAGAGATGAGAACCTCTATCTGACAGGAGCAGATTCAAGAGATTTATTGTAGGGTTGTAGACTGAAATTAAAGATTACTATAACAATTAAGCTTTTATTCTGGTATTTGAAGGGTCGAACACAAACAAATGACAATTGACAGTGGTAAAGCAATTCTTAAAACTAAAATGCATGAAAGAAACAGTGATATCGACTTGAAAATCGATTTAATTTAAATGAAAGGGATACCTTTTGGTATCAGACCTCTTTATTGTTTGTTACGATCGTAAAGCTAGCTAACCTTATACACAAATCGGAGTGCCTGATCCCTTGCCACTCGTCCAAATCAGTTGGTCTCGTTCTGGTGAAAGTTTTACCTGCCTGGGAAATGAAGCGTAGCGAAGATGCACTTTATTTTAATATTCGAAGCACTTTATGTTTTATTTTCGAAGTGAAGTGACTTACGGTTAATGACAATTTGAATTTTAAACAATTTTTGGTGAGTACAGGTTTTAATATGAAAGGCACAATACCTTTATAGAATATTTCTGTAAACAACTTGTATAGAAGTTTCAAAATTTACATTTTTCCTTGTATTCTATTTTGATTAGAGTTATTTTATTTTGTTTTTATTTTATTGCCTTGTTTATATTTACGTCCTGGCGGAGTTTAGCCATCGCTACTCTTCCACTCAATCAGGACGGCGAAATGAGATGCCGTTCAAGCATCCAAGCGGCGGACTCGACCAACGCTGCTTAACTTCGCCGATCGAGGTCTCAGCGCTTAAACCGATGACGGCACCTCACTTTCATTAAATTTTATTCACGTCACTTTGATGTTTTCATAAAATGGCAAAATCCTAAAGTAAAAGTGAGGTTATCCGTGGACAAATTCGGAAAACGTCTCACCTTAGCAAATGCAAATTTTCACCCATTTGACATTATTTCCATGGATACCATCAAAATTTTGCTATTTTTGGCCTTCTGGATTTAAAAATATTTAATTGTCAAAATTAAATGTGGACTTTTCATGCCTTTTTGAATAAATTTCCTTAATTGTTTTTTGATTTTATTGATATAGGCTTCATGCTGGTTCTATTGATATCCCTATCTTGCCCCTAGGGTGGATATTAAGAATTTAGAAAATTTTGAAACTTTTTACTTAAAATTAAACCTTGTGCACCCCAAATACCATTGAAAACCCTTCCTTACTTACTAATACAAACACTTATGATAATAAAATGCCGTACAATGGCTTTTTCTTAAAATTAACACTGTCTGAATTTTTCAGGGAATGCTATCCTCAAATTATGCACTTGTTGTGTCCCCGCACGTTTGTAAATTGTTTTAAAACCTTGCCTAGCACTGTGGCTATTAACATCTAACACACATGCAGTTTAACAAACTCTTGAGTTTAAACTATTAGGGATTTTACCTAGTCCTTGAGGAACTAAACAAAATCGTCACTGGGGCCTCTTTTTGGAACTTTAATCCCAGAGTAACAGTTGCACTAGGTAAGTACCCAAGTACTTGTATGGAGAAAGTTTTATTTTCAGTTCAGTTATTAAAGTTCTGAACAAAAGTTTATTCTGACGCTTAAAATGTCACTATTTTTAACTATATTTTATTATATAAAAGTGTAATTAGAGGTTTGCTGTGGACACAATTTACTTTATTCAGATCAGTAATCATTGTTCTTTATTAATATGTGCTGCAATACTTGTTGCAGACGGATAAATTATTAAATTCCTTATACTTTCTAGGTCTCCTGCTACTGCGAAAGCTCAAAATGGACTTACGACCTCCTGGAGCCAAATGTGAGTGTCCTGACCAGCATGTGAGATAAACTAAGCTTTTTTCTATATTATAAATGTTCTAGCAAACTTGTGATATATCATGTGATATGTTATAATAGGTATTTATGTAAAATTTCTGTAAACTAATATAAAATTTCTTAAAATTATTGAGTTTTTCATAGGGTTATGTGTTATAGTCATTCTATTTATAGTTTCTTATTAATCCTGCATGCCTGAGCCATTAAATTCCCAGATACAAATTTCAGGTAACGCTCAGAGATTAAGTTATAATTTTGTATTGAGTATAACAAACCTTAACATATTTCGCAATGGTTCGGTGACCATGGCAATATATATGTTATATGTGAACAGCAAGATGTTATTCGAGCATTTTTCTCAATGATACATGTAGATTGTTTCTATTTGGCACAAACGTATTTCCGCGTTCCTAAACAGCCGGTAATTGACAATAGTAATTTCATAGCAATATTTAAGCAGGATGATATGATGAATTTGCACCAAATTTTCTCCGTCTACGATGCTTAATTTTTAAGATTTTTTTCCAAGTTGTTTTCGTTTGGTCAGCTGATCTTTGTCGCCACGTCCCTTTCTGACATGGACTGTAGCTCCCGCGTATTTAGCGGTTCTGGATGCACGCACAGCACGTAGAGGGGTATTTCACGCATCAAAATTGTGGTGAATTTCTTTCTTTACAACGTGATATATATTTTGTTATTATTAGAAGTATTTTATGGCTGTCGTACCGCGTTAAAGTCAAGCAAGGCCAATTTGTTGATAGTTTTTATTTATTTACAAAATTGCTACAACACCCAAGTCTTAAACATTTTAATATGTTATTCCTGACATTTTTCCTTATTGATTGATCATAAAACTATCCCATGAGAAATAAAATCCAAAAGATGTGAAAAATTGGTCTAAATTTATTGTACTATATCTTAATTTGCAGATTTGGAAGAATACACTAACCGCAATCCTGCAAAAATTTAGCAATTTATTAATTGATGATAGTAATAATATTACCAAGGCATGGCTAGTGGAAATTAAATTCGGCTGCAAAGGGTTATATAAAAAATTTGTTGCGAATTAAAGTAGAGTTTGCCGAATAAATATACCACTTCCAATTTTGTACTACACTGAAGACAAAATGGAGAAACATTTAAAATAAAAAAGATGACACTTCTTAATAAAAATAAACGTGATAATGTTATATTATCATGTTATTACTTCGTAACTCCATTAAATATATTTCGTAGGTATAATTTTTAATATCATTATTTATGAATACACGAAGTATTTATATGTATTTTATTTATTCACTTATCTGCCTAAAACATCTTTACTAGGCGAGTAGTTCTGGCATGCTCTGGTCTGGAAGCTTGCGGGTTCCGTAAACTTGCGCAAATATTTATTATTTTATTTGTAGAACATAACCAGCCTCGGTGGAGCAGTAAGTTAGAGTATATTATGTAGTAAATGTGACTAATTTCCGGGTCCTAACTCCGGCAGATGGGATGTCTGCAGGGAATGATTGTGTGACTAACTGTTATTCAAAAGTATCACTCTTCTGCGCTGACTCCATGCAATTGAATGCAGAGTATTTTGTATATTCTTATTATGATTTAGATAATGGAAACAATAAATAGAAATGAATGATCTATAACATGCAGAATGTCCAGAAAACCTAATGAAAAATAAAAATCTCGAATTTTGGAAATACTTTTGTGTCGACTCGTCATAAATTACCTTCATTCCTTCTTAGGGGAGCTAGAGTACTTTAACGATGTCAACTTTTCATCAGTTTTTTAAGAATATTTTTAAAACACTTTTAAAAAATGTTTTAAATGTTATAAAAAATTCTGAAATAGACTGTCGTTTGTTGTAAAAGTGATTTTTAATTGCAACCATAAGCAGCTAATTTGCGAGGGGAGGGGGTAGATTTTAAATTGTTTCACAACGAACATTTTGAATCGTAACTTTTTTTATCCTTCATAGTATAAATTTTTTTAAAAGTTTGGACATTTGAGAACTTAAGAAGGTACTCTTGTTTTGTACTATTTAAAACAAAACAATAAATGATAAATTTGGTACCTAAAGTTTGATAACAAACAAAATATAACCTAAACAATTGCGCAAGCTTTGAACAACTACGTGATCTTTATACGACAGTTTATATCCTAGATCCACAAATGTCGCACCGAACAAAACATATACAGCCGTGTAACCATGAGAAAAGAAAGCTACAAATTGCTTACTTTTCTCATTTTACTTCCACGTCCAGTGGAAGTATAGTAGCGCAAAAAAAAACTCTTTTTTTGTTGAAATAGGCTTAAAATATCATGAAAAGTCGAGATTTTAAATTTGAGCGAAAAAATTTCCTGTCTGTCTATAACTTTTTTTTGTAGGCACGTCTACTCTGAACCGTTCATGATATTGACTTGAAATTTGGTACACTTATGTATTATAACGAGATCTGGAACTAGATTATATTTTGATCTAATTCCATCGAAGAATTCGGGGGTAAATGGGATAAATAAGGGTAAGGGTCTCTTTCTATTATGATCTCACCCGCGGCCCAAGACGAGGAGACAATGCCCAAGAGAGACTGTCACGGCAGCGAGCTGCATCTTCGAAGGTCAAAAATTTCAGCGGACCTCTCACCTGATAGAGTGAGAGTAACATAGAGAAGAAAAACAATACGCGATGGGGGTGGGCGTAAGGAAATCGAAGGTCACACAAAGGTGAGTGTGACGTTTTCTCTGTCTTTCTGACACGTGAAGTTGAGCGATAAGGTTCTTCTCCACAACTGCATTATCCTGCTGACGGTTAAGCAATAACAAAACGGAACGATATTGTGCTCTTCAAGATATTTATTTACTATAAACTATTGTAAGTACAGCTTGATCAGCAGAATCGGGAAGCATGATATACAGCCGCTATCTGTCTTTTTCACCCTCTTTCGTTTTATTCCCCGCTCACTCTAACGTCGACAAGCAACTTCCTCATGCACGAAAGGCAAATCATTAAAAACGGTTGAGAATTGAAGGAGTTTAAATATTTGAAAACGTCGCATGCGACGGCTCACACGGACACAAAGAATTTCTCTTTGTGTGAGTGAGACTGGCGAGAGAGTAGAAACGGTAGAGGCCACGCCTGCTCTCGCGCCGCTGTAGCTGCTGATTGAAAACAAATAAATTTTTAAATGTAACTCGCGCACGTAGCGCAAGTTACCGTCCGATCTAACTAATTTTTTTTTAACAAAAAGAGAAATTTGCTCCCTTAAAAATGAGCCCTGATAGAAGGGCGTAGGACTTTCTCTTGCCCTTCTACAGGGCTTAAATTCTTCCTGACTCTTCTAATGAAGGAATTTGAAAAAAAAATTATTTTTGAAGGGGATGAACATCCCAGTCTTTTGAGGAGCATTTCATCCCCTCTCCTCCCCACCTCAGTGAAAAAGACGAAAATGTCATTTCTTCATTTTCTTCCCATTTTTGAATTTTTACCAAAAATCAATTCGGACCAAACGGAAGTTGAAGCTGCCATAAAGACAAAGAAATCCCATTTTGATTTTTAAAATCGCACGAGCAGATCTGGAGATATGGCCGTTTTCCAGTCTTGCACGTTCCCCACTCTCATCCCTTCCGTAATTTCCCTAGAGAGCTCCCCCTCGCAACCTCGGCCTCTTCTTATGACCACCTACAACAGAAAAAAATTACCCTCCTAACCCCATCCTTTATCTCTTAAACATCCCTGTCCAATCTGTCCGATCCCTTTTCCTACCCTGAAATTCAATCCCTTCAAACGGCCATACCTCTGGCCCTAATTGGCCGATTTTAAAAGACCTGTTTACGCGCCTCGAGGAGGCCTTTCTTTTTTCTTCGAAACATTTTCTTGTCGGGTTTCCCGATCGCACGCAAACTAAAAAAACCGATTTTCCTTATGTTCCCCCATCCCCCATCACCTGCCTGGACCATGTGAAAGTGTCAGGGAAGTGGGGGAAGTCGTTCTCTATAAGATGGGAAAAAATATTTGCATTTCAAATGCCAGATCTACTCCACTATATCTGTATTCTGTATACATGAGAAGAAAACTTAATCCAGTCGAATTTACTCACTTTTTAAATGATCTTCACTTGTCTAGATGCAGTCAGTTTAAAGATCTTGAGTAATCTTCGACAGTAAATTAACCTTTAACCACCACATAAATGATACCGTGGCAAATACACAGGTTGTTATTATTATTATTATTATCTAGAGATTGGTAAATATTACTAATAATTGCAGTACTCGGTATATAAATTATTTTGGAATCCCAACTGGATTCTGGATATTATTTATTGGGTAGATTTTTTCAAATTAACATTTGTTCTAGTTTTTTTTATAAATTTCAAATTTAAAGCATAAAAATATATACTCTCAATATGATACTCCCTTAATTGAATATAACAAATTACTTTATTATAAAGATGGTTTAACTCCGTTATTTGAATTTGCGGTTATGAAGCTGTGGGTAGGTAATGATATGGCGGACCTATAATTGTTTATATATGTATTTAAGTATAACTGTTCCTAATATTGTCAACAATATTATTATAATTATCAAGTAATTTCTAATAAAGTATAATTATACAGTTCCCATTATTTGCATTTGACAATAATTGTGTTCAATATAAACATCCGTATATAATTTAAAATTATTACAGAAATACACACATTTAATCACAATAATAATGTCCTTAATTACAGTAATTTTATGTACAACTTATTTGATATATGCGAGCAAATTAAACCAATTTGCATCCCTCGTGTATTTACAACAAATATTCTATTTGTTTATGCACATTACAGAGGTTTACTTGTATTTGCATATCAGCCGGTCTTCCCACAGTTTATTTTATTTGCAACCAGTTATCGTATGGCCAGACGGATTTGCATGTATTTTAAATATTTAAATTGGAGTTTTGTTGCCATTTTATTTGCCAATTCGTCCAAGTCGAGTTAATTAAAGTATAGTGCCGTTTGAGGTTTTCACATTAACGATCTATGTATAGTATATCTATCTTTTTAATCCTTTTTCAACGATATGTAACATCACATGGTTTCAAAATCGTCCACAATTAAAGAAATGTTTATATCGAAATAGTGTGCCTATATAACGTTCAAGTAAGAAAGATAGATAAACAGTTCTCCACAAGTAAAAGTTGACAATATAATAATTCATCAACCTGAATAAATAGTTAACGAATTCAATAAACATTACCTAAAAAACTAAACGAAAAATCCTTGGAGAATAATAACACATTTGAGTTTCACTTTGATGTGTTACCTACAATATTTCTGGAACCTCTATATGAAACAGAAAGGATCCCGCACCAAATGTGTGGGAAATTTTTTGTCGACGGAATCGTTCCAAAATTTAGGAACAGAATCTTTGGGTAGTTCTGATAAAAATTGGCATGTACATAAAATCACAAAAAGCCTTTACTTAAAAAATACAGCAGGTCGTAGTGTGAACGTTCCATCTTTATACATCTGGAGGACTTTTATTATACTTTCCAAAATGTATATTAAACGTTCACAAATAGGGGTTCAAAACGACTGTGTGCGGACCTCTAGCGTATGCGACCCACCATACGCCTTTGCGTTTTGTGGGCCGCATTATAACAACTGCAACCTGCGAGGGGTAAGAGTCCCCAAAAATGGTTTTGTGTGGCGCTTGCGTCTTGAGGGACTCCGTCTCGTTGGGGGCGCTCACATTGCTGGCAGCTGCCTTTAAAGGTATCCATCTGGAGGGGCTCGAGCTTGGGAGGTGCTGCTTGGAGGTAGCCTGGTCTAGGCCTGGTTATCATTACCCGGGTAGGCACTACTGGGCTTCAGACTAACCTCGTTGTCTAGCAAGGGTGGTCGTCGTGGTGTGACGGGGAACACTCCCGTACTTCAATGTTTTGCTGGTGGAGTAGCCTTGGGGCGAGCTACTTCCTAGCTGTTAAGTCCTTATACGTTTTTGTTCTTCTTTTTTTCCCTCTCTTTCTTTTTTTTCTCTATGTATTTTTTTTGATTTTGTGTTGTTATGCCTGATGGTAACTTGGGAGACGAGTTAGCCATCCCCGTGCATTTAAGTCTCCTTATTTTTTGACATTATTTTTGTTGTTACGCCTGATGATAATTTAGGAGGCGAGTTAGTCATCCTCGTGCATTTAAGTCTCATTATTTTCATTGTTATGCCTGATGGTAACTTGGGAGGCGGGTTAGCCATCCCCGTGCATATTAAGTCTCCCCACCTATCCATGCTCTGGTGAAAAGCTAGTAAGAAAAAAAAAATCTTCGATTTTTTTTTCCTGCGAGTAAAGGGGGAGTTGTTGCGGACCTCTAGCGTATGCGACCCACCATACGCCTTGGCGTTTTGTGGGCCGCATTATAACAACTGCTACATGTCCGTAACACATTTCACTATCCTCCACGGGAGGGCGACACGTGAACAGCAAAGAGAAACGGAAACCGGGTAGGCAACCATTTTTTGTTGGCGTGGTTGCTAGTAATTAGTTGATCATTTTGTGAACCTCGGTTTTATCCAAGGCATCCTGATGGATTTTCGAATTATCAACACAAGAAAATTTCCTCAATCTGTTGTTGTTCCGTTTAGCGGAATATTTTGTGGTTGCGAGTGAATTTTATCTGCGGAAGCAGGATATTAAATTACACAAGGTAAGCTAACCTCTTCACGCCATCTTGCCCGTTCTCTACCCACGTGTTTCGCAAATTTGCAGGCTTTCCTTTGGAAGTACCGTGTCAACCTGAAAGGCGGACTCCACCCCATTTATCCGACTGTGGCTTCCAGGAGTTTTGGTGGATTGTTCCCTCATCAGTGAGGTAAATTATATTTCTTTTGTAGGTTATGTCAGAAGGTTATGCCACATTAAGCACGCTTCGCGTGCATTTCTGACTTTGTAAATTTAAATCGTGATATCTTTAGGGTTCCACGGACGGGGCTTCTACACACTTCAGTGAAAGTTCCACGGACGGGGCATCCACACACAGTGGAAGGTGCCAGGGCTGGTGAGGCTACAATCAACCCCATCCTTGGGTCCATTTCTTGTGTCCCGAAGACATCTCTGTAGGGCTACTGTTCTTCCACGTCCGGACTCGGTATCGTACCACCCTAAACAAGTGTGTTTGTGTTGTGTTTATTTTTTACTCACCGGGGACCACCTTCAGTGGTTCGGCTGGATTTCAATTCATACGTTTGCACTTTTAACTTGTACATATTTAAGGATTTTATGCATTTACATATATTTAAGGAGGTTCTTTAAATCAAACCTTTGTGGCAGAATCTATGACAATTTTTGAGGACATTGTAAACCGATGTGTAGCTACACGAGGAATTTTATGAATGTGAACTTATTAATCGTGAACTTTGAACATCGCCAGGTTACATGCTAGAGAACCAATATCTGTAAATTGAATAAAATAGTGTATTTCATTTTTAATGAAAGTGCCATTATTTCACCTGCAACCACTACATATGGAAAACCTCAGTGACTTGTTAAGTAAGTAAACTAATAATTTATTATAGTTTATGTAAGCTTGGGCTTAACGCTCTGAGATAGTCTGAGCTAGAGAAATTTTATCGTAGGCACGTACATCACTTTCCGGGTAAGTCAGTGCCTACGATATCTGCTACGCTACAGTAGCCCAAGTGATTTCGTTACGTAATATCTGATAATCATTAAGATCCAACGTATCTATTTGTTTATGTACGTGAATCTCGTAGCAACTGTTTCAGACGGAGAATAATACAAAATCTATACCTACTGTTTCGTTTTTGTTTAACTGCTTCACTGATGGTACCAATTGGACGTCGTAACACTATAAATCTAACACAGTAAATACTAACACTTTCTTAAATTTAAACCTGAAAAGTAATTTTGAAAACACAAGAAAAAGACAATATAAAGTTCAAAAATGTATATTAAATCTTTAAAAAAATTATGTTTTACAAAAACCTTCAAGAAAAATGTATTGACACACTATAGTGGCCCGTGTTCAGTTCGAGCAACGAGAAACAGCAGTAGGCAGCTTTCAGTGAGAACCTGAAGATGGCAGATGAGATTCTTCCGAAACGTCGTTTAGACAACCGTGACTACTGGAGGAGTTGATCGTCGACGACGCGGGAGAGCATCCGGAAGTACAACAACACTTCATTTAACACCTGCGAAAACCTAATAAACAACATATATATATGAATTGACAAATGAGATTGACTACCATTCATGATTTGTAAGGTATAATTCAGTGCAGGTCGGGGTATTTGCCCGCTGAGTAGTTGTTTCCTGCAAATCATATGTAATATCAGTATAGGTTAAGTCCACCAAGGGCTGAAGGTCGCCGCTCTCGGTACTTGCAAAATAGCAAGTCGCTATACACCATGGAGACATCTATGATGTCTGGTGTATAGTAGCATTTGACCAGAGGAGAGGATTCACTTACCTCTCACCGGTACACCATTTACATCAGTTTGTATAAAACTAGCAGGTTGGCCACTGTCATTTGTCTGTTCCACGACCTATGGCATACTGATGAGAACTAATAAGTTCGAAACCGGTCTATGTCTGGTCGGGGAATTGACAAATGACATTGGCTACCATTCATGATTTGTAAGGTATAATTCAATGCAGGTCGGGGTATTTGCCCGCTGAGTAGTTGTTTCCTGCAAACCATATGTAATATCATATATATATATATATTAAAAACTTTTGCAACTTAGTCCGAGTTTGTCGCCAACTTGATTGCGGACACCTCGGGTCTGTAATTTGATGACTATGGAAGGCCAGTGAAGTGAGCTAACAAGCTCGAAACTAGTCTGCGGCTGGCGATGCACAACAGCACTGCACTGGAAATCTGCCTGCTGGTGGCTTATTGCAATCAGATTTTATTTTGCGTTTTCCTATTGAAGACGTATATCGGAAGTTATGGGACATTATTTTCAATTGATTTGGAAACGCACATTGTGCACCTTGATTGGTGGCAATGAATCGATTTCCTTTCATAGGAAATAGTGGAATACTGGACTGTCGTAGTAGGTATATTTTTACTTTACTACACTTTTATTATTTTTACATAATATAACTACTTCATATAAACCAATACGATCGTTTTGGTAAAAAATACGTAAAATCGCGATTTTAAAATTTCTAATTTCGGAGCTACGACCTGCTGTATTTTTGAAATAAAGGCATTTTGTGATTTCATGTACATGACATCTTTTATTCAGAATGACCCAAAGATTATGTTCCCAGATTTTGGAATGATTTCGTCGGCAACAAATTACCCATGCATTCGGTGCGGCGTCCTTTATAATTTCATAATTAATTTAAAAAAATAAACTAATTCTTATGGACTGGATGGTATAACTGTGAATATTGTAAAAGCTTTCATAAAATCCTTAACTTATCTAATAAATTTATCGAGTTTCTTAACACATTGAAGACTACCCGTGTTATTTAGCTAGAATTACTCAATCCCTATTAAATAAATTTGTCACCTATTTCAATATTAATAAGCTATTCTTAAATAGTAATGAAACTGTATATATTAAATTTACATCTCATAAGAGAGTTATTGATGAGAGTTATTTAATTAAAATAGAAAGTAAATCAGTTGAGCAAAATGAAACAACAAAGGTTCTAGGAATTCACATAGAGAACGATTTAGGTTGGGAAACCCGCACAAAATCGGTTTGTAGTAGATTATCGTCGGTATGTTTTGCGATATATAGGCTAAGAGAGTTGACTAGTATTGGCTTATTATTATGCTGAATGTGTTTCTAGAGCTACCTAATGGTATTTTATATTGGGGTAATTCAAGTCTAGTTTTACGTGTATTTAAATTACAGA
This sequence comes from Leptura quadrifasciata, assembly GCA_963675555.1. Taxonomy (NCBI): domain Eukaryota; kingdom Metazoa; phylum Arthropoda; class Insecta; order Coleoptera; family Cerambycidae; genus Leptura; species Leptura quadrifasciata. The sequence continues at coordinate 58,856,640 of OY776673.1, read as the reverse complement.
AAAAGGCTATTAGAAATATTGTTCAAATGTGCTTTTAGAGGGCGGAATATTAAACATAATATTTTTAGTATCTCCTTTAAGTAGGATCAGTCTTTCGGCTGGTGTTTGTTGCAATCGAAGCATTAGCGTTTTGATGGTAATATGCAATTAAAGGAGCTCTCTTGCCAGCCGTCACACACCACTTGCAGACTGCAGTTTCGAGCTGTTGGCTCTCGTCAGTGCAAGGTAGGCATGTGACGACCGGCACGAGGATCCTTTGACTATTTGGTACATCCCGGTATTTTACAATAGCGACATGTAAAATAGTCAGCAGGCGTCATCTAGCGGCCCAGTATCTGTTGCAATCAAAAAATAAATAGCCTGACTGGGCTTAGCATAGTTCAAACGTGCTTTAAGATGGCGGAATATTAAACATAATATTTTTAGTCGCTCCTTTAAGTAGGATCAGTCTTTCGGCTGGTGTTTGTTGCAATCGAAGCATTAGCGTTTTGATGATAATATGCAATTATTACACTTAACGCGCCAGACTTGTAACTTGTAATTCAGCGCTCGGCGGGGCACATAGCCCGGAGAGTAGCTATTGGTTGCAGTCAGGACTAAAAATATTATGTTTAATATTAGAAATATTGTTCAAATTTCAAATCGAACGTCTTGTCGTCAATTTTTGAAAGGCTTTAAAAACCTAACTTTGCATGTTTGTATATCTTAGCTGTATTAATCTATGTTAAAAGATAATTTTCAAGTTTTATTCAAAATAACGTTGTACACGAATATCCTATCAGATACGGTAATGATATACGAATTCTCAGACACACTATAAGTCTCTTTAAAAAATTCCCGAGTACAATGGTATCATAATATATAATGCCTTGCCACAAACGGAATGGGTATAAATAATTTCAAATAACATGTTGAGGATTATCTCTCTGATAATTGTTTTACTCTGTTGAAGAATATTTAAATTAAAAACAATTGTATTTTAATACTTGTTACCTAATTGTTTTTACTATTTTTATTTATTTTACGTGTATCTCTTATATTATTAATTTTAATTAGTAACATGTCAATTTTGTAGGATCGTGCTGGTCCTTTTTTGACGAATCCAATGCCAATTGTGGTTTTGTACCGGTTTAAATGGAAAACAAATTTATCTATCTATCTATCTCTCTATAACCTTGAAATATTAAGTTTAAATATAGATGCTATATTCGCCCAGTAAGGAAGGAGTTAATGGTTTCAAATCACTCCCCTACTGAAACATTAATATTTGTTATAGATGGATAGTTTGCGACGCGGGCATGTATTGAAAAGGAATTTCTACGAAACTGAACCCCTAGATCTTTACAGCTAAAAGGCACTACGCACTAGCTAAGGCCACTTATTTTATTAACTCTGTAGTCTTTCACTGTATATATTAATCTGTATTTTTGCTTCTCATACCTGATATTTGTTTACTGTCTGTCCGTTACCAGCGTACCGACAACGTCCTCCATTAACCCACATCTGCCATATTGCAACCGTTTTAAAGTTTATCTGTCGCAGTAACTATCGTTGTCTAAACTCCAACTGCCACTGCCAGTTTAAATTTTAGGTGTAGCTTATTGCCGCTCGCCTCGGTTTACGTAGTTATAAATGAATGTGTAAGTAACTGAGAGCTTAGGATAGTTTTGTACATATTAGAACTAATTATAATAAATATATTATTTTCCTGATTGTGAGTTTCACTGCGGTGTGTGTAAATGTCTAATTTTCCTTATTGGCTCACTGGATATTTCCGTTTCTCCACTTTTGTTGTATAATCCTGAGTAAACTACTTGTGTAGTGTTAAAACTTGAACTGGCACTCGAGCAATGGTATAGAATCGTAACGATCCCTAAGCACAAATGCGAAAATGATATTTCTGTCCTCACCGTTTATATAGGCTGAGAAAAACAAGTAACAGTACATTACAAGATGTAATAATACAGACATAGCGGATGCAATGAATTTACCGTGAATATTTTATTATCAATTTTTGTTTATTACGCCCAATAATATAATATAATATCTAGTTGAAATGAACTAACACATGTACAATAGTTTCAATATATTTCAAAAGTTGCTTTCGAGCTACTCAAATAATTGTGTTACTGTAAGAACGGTCATTATCACATTAATTGTTTGTCACCTGCTTTGACCGTACTAACAAGTTATAGTAGCATATGTAGGAGAATGAATTTAATTCATCATGAATATTTTTTGGTTACATAATTCATATTACATCACTTTTCCTGTAATTATTACTAGACAATAACAACAAATATTATATGTAACGGCATATTAAAAGGCGTACAAATGTATACAAAATAATACATTATTAAAGTTTCTTTAAAATAAATAATCACATTTTGTTATTTTTGGTATGGTTATTAATATGTAATTATGCGTAGACCATGCAAAGAAAGATATTACAATAACCCATAAATAATTGCAAATTAATATCACAAAGATATAAATTAATGTCGCACTTATCAACATTGACCAATATTTTATGTTATGATACATCACTTTCATAGTAATGGAGTGTGTGAGTTGAAAAAAAAAGCCGGAGATTGTAATAGCGGCTGTACCTACACTCTCTCCGAGGCATACCGAGACAGGTCGAGTGCGAGAGTAGATGAGAGCTCTCGTCCCGCCTCGGTGTGTTTCGGTGTTCCTCGCTCGTCCTCTGTCCAGTGTCTGTTGCAATCGAAGAAAAAAAAAATATTTTTTTTGCGTTACTATATTTGCACTGGATGGGGAAGTAAAATAAGATTTCCGTGTTTCCTGTTGTGTTTAATTTTTGAATAAAAATTTAGCCATTAGTAAAAACAACTCAATTAAAATGGTTACTTTATTTTGTCGGACCCGTTATTATTAACTTCTAAAAAATAATTTAAATGAAAGCATCAATTATCAACAAATTTTGTTAGAAACCTATAATAAATAGAATTTGTGTTCACTATATAATAAAATATTTTAATTACAATTATAAGAAGTTTAAACGCTGAAAAACGTATAATCGTATGTGTACATTTTACAAAATAATGTAATAATATCACGTACCAAATATGAATTCATAATTAATTTCGAAATGCCGCACCTACATAGCATGTCATGCGCCATCTATTAAATCAAAATCTACGTGCCTCGATAACACTGCAGTTATGATGTACCATTATTGTCGTCCACATAGGCAGTAAATCACATGTCAAATGCATTACATAGAAATAATGCACTTTTTACATAACTCGCTATGATCTGCCTAATTTATTAGCAGAACTAGATGTAGGTATTATAATGCTTTTCGTCATATTATTTTCATATAATTTTTGAACATTTTACAGGGTTGTTCATTTTTTGAAAATAAATTAATTGTCGTTTTTTTTATCATTGATTTTAGAAAAAAGTTCCCTCTTCTTAAGAGGATTTGAGAAAATAATATAAATTGTATCGATAAGATGCGAGATTGTTTGTGTTATTTCAATAGAGTGATTTTTTAGTTTGTTACTAAGGAAAATTATTAGTTTGGTATATTTTTTTGAAAAATTAATTGGAAAATTCTTTATTTTAATAACATTTAAATCAGATATCTGTTTAAATGAAAATAAACCATCTATACCATTCTTTAACATTGATATTATAAAAATTAATTAACTCGTCTTTAGGTGTCTCATAATTATTTAAGGTATTAATAAAAAAATCATTGATAGTATCCACATTATTTAACTGTTCAGCAGCGCTATTCTTGACATACTTCGCAGTTGTGCGTATACGTGTTAATGCGAGCGGTGTATTTGCGAACACTTTCAACAGATGGTATTCTCGACTGCACTTCGCATATGTACACGAACGAAATTAATCGCAAGTAAAATAGCACTTGGCAACATCTCAGTTTCGAAAAATATCTAATTTCATTCTGGTAGGGATGACAGAACAGCATTGTCGACTGACATTTCGTGATTGTTGGCTCATGTTAGTTTGTTGTAGGTTATATTTGTATTCACAAAGAAAAATATTTGTTTATTAATAATTTATTGTGTAATGGAGACTCCAAGCAGAACTGCTAATGCTTCTACTGAACAAAAACTGTTAATACTGAAATTTATAAAGAAATATCCAAAACTCGCGTCTGTTAAATTTTCTAAGGAATTTACTCAAAAAGATAACCAACGTAGAAAATTGGAGGAGGGCCCAATGAAATAAATACATTTTCCATATTTTCAATGTTCGCAATATATTGTAAATCGCCCATTATCAACAAATTGCAATACAAGAGACTTTTTCATTCGCATTATGGTGGTATGCGAGTAACTTTTAAAAATGCGAACAGTCAAGAATAGCGCTGCAGGTATCTTGATATGTCGGTTTTTACAAATATTTAGTTTTTTTAATTCACTCTATTTATCTTTTATATTACAATTACTAAATGTATATCTTAAATAAGCCTTCTTTTCAGTATTAATGGCAGTATAAGTCAAATTTCGTAGTTCTTTATAATAAGACCAATGACCATTTTGCCGGTTTGTTTAAATTTTGTTAGTTTTGTTACGTAGTTTCTGCGTAAATTTAATATTGTCCATGATCCATGGAGCATAACTTCCTTTAGAACATTTTAGAGATTTCATAGGTGCATGCGTATTAAATAATTGTAAAATGATATCAGTAACAAAATCGATTTTATCATCAATATTATTAATGTAATAAATATTATTCCAAGGTATAGATTCTAAATCTAATTGAAAGTTTTCAAAATTAATAGGCTTTAACGCTCTGTAATTAAAAATCATTTCAGGTTCTTCAGTGTTATTTAACATTATTGTACAGTGAACGAAAAAATGATCGGAAATATGTCTACAACTTTCCGAAAATTATATTCAAGTTGTGTGCTTTTATTATTATTATATTATTTTTTTTTATACGTTTATTTAACGTCGGCCAATTTCCGCTACTGTGGCCTAACACCGATGCCTGTAGACGAGCTACCCCCAACCAGGTCGAACCTCTTCCCTTAAGAAGAGTAGGGATCTTTTACTTGCCTAACATTAAATAGACAAGGGACCTACGGCTTTACATACCCTCCGAAGGATGGTATATCCCCGACACAACCTTCACCTAAGATTACAAGTTTCCGCGCATACGCTGATATACAAGCCCCTGAGAGACGTGAGGCGATTACATGGTCTTCCTTATATACCCCTATATGTATATCCCCTATACGACCATCGCCTAAGGTTGTATAGCTTCCGCGCATACACTGATATACAAGCCGCTGGAAGATGTGTGAGGCGAGGACGCGGTCTTCATTGTGAACACGAAAAAGCTCCCAAATTTCGAGAAATAAAAAATGGTCGGCAGAGCTTAGAGCCTTTGAGCCTTGTAGAGACTCCGGGAGCCCTTCGGGCACTTATTTTTTGATTTGTAGAGTCTCAGGGTTTGATTTATGGTAGTGTTGTTAGGGTCAATTGCTACACCCTGTATATTGGATTTTGCACTAATTTTTAACACTTGATTAAAGCTTACTTTAATTAGTACTGAATTGACTTTTACAGCTAGTGCAGAGTCAACGGCTACACTCTGTGTATGATTGTTCTTCAAATTAAACGCTGTTATTTAAACGACAATACAAAATTATTTATTCAGATGTATTGAACAGAGTTAAATAAGAACTTTTTTTATTTTTTACAAGTTTCTTTTGGAAAATTAGAAAAATAATCGACAACAGAAATTCTGTTTTAAAATTGCTTTGAAAATATATTTGAAAAAATGTTTAAAAATAATTAAAATCGGAAAAATTCACTTTGAAGGTTGAGCCTCGTAGGCGAAGGGAAAATAGAAAGGGGGCCACTTAAGGCGAAGTGTTTCTTAATACTAGATGGGGCCATTTAAGGCGAGGACTTAAAACTAACTCTTTTTAACCAGGACAGGTTTCGGCCTGGGAAGCTAGAATTGAACAGTTTGTCACGAAAAGTATGCAGGGAATGGGTATAAGAAAGCCTAGCTAGACGGAGGTATTTACAATATTAGTTAATTAGTAACCGGACCCATGCAATAGCATAATCAGCTTATTACACAAAAAATCACTTTTTGAAACTTATATTTTCCACTAGACCACTTCGCGAGTACTTAACACAGGAGTCACTGTCAAAACTGAAGTTGTTTTGGGCTTGCTGCATACCGGTATTTATACTGTTAGTTGACTGCATATTTCGTGACCCATGAACCTAGCACGAACGTTTTTACCCCCTTTTTAGAGCTGGATTTGACACCATCGAGTCTGGATCGGCACGATTACGAAATATTTCACAATATTGCGCAATAGCTCACTAAAAATTGAAATTTTGAAATGAAAGTCATATGGAAAAATCGGCGAAGAAAAGGAGAATTTTTGATATGAAAAAGAAGTTCGAATCGATTCGGGTTTTGGAAATATTGGAGTTCGTTTGACAGAAACTTTAATGATCTGAAAGGACCCCGTAAACTTGTCACGAAGGTCAGGCATTTAACAGTTGATATGACATGAAAATGCTCCTGATAGGTGCGAGGTGACTGAAAATAAGACATGATAATGCTCCTAACAGGCACGAATCGAGTTTGAGCGGAGATATCGGTTGAAAGAGTAATCGAAATATTGTATGTAGCTTTACGAGGGGTGATTGAAAAGTAGTTAAATTTGAAATATTAGTTGAAGCGCTGGATTTTGATGAAACTAAATTAAATATTAAGATTCGAGGTAGGGAACGTAGTTTTGGTGTATACGGGGAGTGGTCAAAAGTGATAAGATTTAAAAATTGAAACGGGTGCAAGAATTGGATGAAATGAAGTTGAATGTTGAGTTTTAAGGTAAGTTGAAGTATACGAGGGGTTGTCAAGAAGTAATGAGGTTCGAAACGTAAAAGTGGTCTAAAAAGTTAATGAAACGATATAAACTATTGCGGTTTTAAGTACGGCTAGTGGTTTTGACCTATTTGATGACTATGAGGGGGCTGTATTTTTAAGGGGTGCTTTTTGTAAAATTTTATTTATAAAATTACTGGAATGAATGTTGAAAGTGTGTTTTCGATGATTTTACGTTACTTTGGAATTATAGAATGTTTGTGAATTTTTCCTGATTTTTGTGACCTTAGATGTAGTTTTTTGAGTAAACTAGGTCTGGTTGACTCTTTTATCATGGTTTGCCATGGTGCCTGAATTGATATAAATTTTTTGTTAATTTTGAATTTTTTTGTTTTTTGTTTTTGGCTCAAAGGGGAAATACCCCCCTATAACAGTTGGAACGGTCACCCATCCAACTACTAACCGCGCCTTACGTTGCTTTACATCGCATATCGAAGTATGTACATAGTAAAAACGTACCCACGCTCGCCCCTTAATATTATTTTCTACAGTATTATTTTCTACCGTGAGTCTAATTACTATTGAAAAATGATAAGTTATTTTATTTTGTAGTAAAAATAAATTAATATTATCAACATTATATGTTATCTTTATAAATATGTGATCAATGTATGACTTAGTTTCTCCGTACTGTTGCTAACACTTAGTTTTAGATCCGATATATTTGGGCCAATTAAACTGCTTTCAGTCGTTTTAAATATAATAAATATCGAAACTAAGAACACGTTTAATTATAGTAATTATGGTTTGCTTCAATAAACTCATTTAAGTGCTTAATTGAGCGCACAGAAGCATTTAGATTTTAAAATCAAAACCTTTTTAGAATGAGGTGAACAGCAATTAAAACCACTGCATTGCACACATCAGGAGCAGCAATGTATTTAGTACTAGTTTAAGATATCTCATTCGAGAATTGTCTAAGTTGGGGTGGAAAATAATTTAGAACAATGAATACTCACTTCAGTTAAGAATGCAGAGTGTCTGTAATTGCAGAAGTACTCGGAGATGGAGTTTATGTTGCTAAACATATTAATTTCATTAATGTAACGTAACTAAGCACAAGGGGATTATTGCAGTTATAATTGCTTCTTTATGCTGATCACGTTTTAAGTAGGTAATCAAATTATCGAGCCACTTAAATAAAATGAAATTGTTAATAAAAGGGAGTTAGTTAAATTAAGTTAATCAACAGCCCTTTTATTAATTGAGGTAGATGAAAATGTGATGAATACTCTGTATGATGTTGAAAGAACGTTTAGCTTAAAAAAGTATTCGGACGGATCTGAGCTTGACTTTAGTAGTAATACTTATAGAATTTTGGATGGCACATATAAACGATCTCCAGAAATAAATAATTGTATAATAAGAAGATCAAATATCTCCAGATTATTTCTGCAATGGATGTATAGTTGGTCGTAATAACAAGGTCAGATATTAGTTAAGCTGATTATATTTAGTGAGATCAAGATTTAAAATATTCCAGTTAATAGGAAAAAAAGGCGCATATTTGTCACAAAATTTAATAACTAAACTGCAAAGGAGAAATGGCAAGAGCTTAGAAAATTCAATATTATCGCATCGTTTAAATGACGTCAATAAGCTAAATAATTTTTTTGTTATTATCTAGGCAATATAAAAAATGGCGTTAACAAAGTTTTTTGTTTTGAACTTAGTACTGAAGATAGGGCTATGAAAGTGTTAAAAAGCATAAAATTCAAAGCATTTGGTTGTTACAAAATAAATTTAACAGTCAGATTGTTATGCTGTCCATTTACTGTTAAGTTTATTACACATATTATCAATGAATGCATAATGTGTTCTTACTTTCCAAAATCGTAGAGGCATGCTTATGTAGTACCAATTCCAAAAGTAAGTCAACCTTCTGAATTAGAACATTTTAGGTCTGTAAGTATACTTCGGATATTATCAAAAATCTTAGAAAATATTCTAGAAACACAAACAAGATCTTATACTGACAAATTCAATTATCAATTAGCCAGTCCGGGTTCAGATTAGGTTATTCTTGCACTACAGCTCTCACTTCTGTAACAGATGATATTATCCGTTCTTTTGATGATCATGACTTATGCGCATTTATCCTTTTAGATTGCTCTAAAGATTTTGATTTATTTTTTAATTCTCACAATTTTGCATTTCATAGGGTTTGGCGACACTGCTTTTTATTTAATGGCCTCGTATCTTTGGGGAAGATATCAATAGGTTTCAACTGTTCAATTAATGTAGAGATGGTGGCCAAGGTGTCCCGCAGGGGAGTATATTAGAGCCCCTGATATACACTATCTACTCATGTAATTTTCATAACTACTTAGAACACTGCAGCTTCCATCTTTATGCTGATGATTCCCAGTTGCACTACTCATTTAAAATATCTGACGTTAGAGAAGCTAAAGAAAAAATCAGTCATGATCTAAATATGATTTTAGAAGTTTCTACCAACCACCTTCTCAAAATCAATGTAAAAAAATCCTGTGCTGTTTTGTTTGGTAGCAATAGCCTAAGAAATACTCTATTAAATAATATGAAGCTTCAATTGGAAAATGATACTATACCTTTCAGCGAATTCTGTAAAAGTTTAGGGGTGATTATTGACTTCGTTTCAAAAAACACGTGGCTAACTTATTAAAAAAGCATATACATCATTGAAACTTGTACATAATCAAAGATACTATTTAAATAGAGATATAAAACAGTTGTGTGATTCCTAGATTCTGTTACACTTTAATTATTGTGACAGTGTTTACAGTCCTTGTCATGATAGTATAGATATACGTAGAATTCAGAAAATTCAAAATTGCTGTTGAAGACTTACTTACAGTGTAGACACACAGAACACAAGTTGAGATGCACACTGACTGGATATGCACAATCGGAGAAAATTACATATGATGTGTTTCTTCTTCAAAATATTAAAGTATAAACCACCTGCCTATCTACACAGGAGAGTATCCTATAGAACCTAATCCTGCTTCATAAAAACGCACTTACCATACCAAGTCATAAAAAAGACATTTTTAAAATGTCTTTTTCTAATAATATAGCGACTTGCGGCGAATTGGTATATACCTAACATTTGGCCTTTTGTTTGCCCAATATATTATACATGTAAATAAATTTGTATAATCTTTTTTTTAGCAAGCAATAAACGTATTATTATTATTAGTAATATATCGAAATTTAGCTCATGAAAATCAAATTAGAAAAAATGTAATATATAAAAATTCGTATTATAATTAAATGTGAAAGATAGAAATTCCAAAAATATAATGAAAAAGCACAGTAGAAATTATGGAAAATAAATATAATGTAGCAGAAGAAACATTAAAACAACTAAAAATTATCATCATAGAAATGGTAAAAGAATTCATAAATCAAAGAATACTGAAAGCAATTGTAGAACAAGACGATAGAAACTGATGGGTAAATTAGAAATTGTTAAGAAATATTCCAAAACAAAAAAAAGAAAAATTGTGCAAATATAATAATCTAAGTTGGGCCGTAATAATATATTGTGTATCTAGTCGTAAACACAATACGATGTAAAATGTTGGACAAGGCGTTAGCCATGCCAACAAGCAGTGAAGTTCTGGAATTTGCTTTTACTACGAGGTACACATACTATTTTTTCTGAAGTCGCAATCAATATTATCATAAATTAAGAACTCATTTATTATAAAAAAATAAAGATAATAAAACAATATTGGAAAGTCACTTTCCCGGCCTAGGCCGGGAATTTCTTTTCCGTACTGTTTTCTGACGGTGCTTAGTAAGTACTAAAATCTGGTACTTTGGTACAAGAAAATACGTCGAGAAAATAAATATTCTTGATGGATTTCAGAAAAAATTATTTAAGTTAAAAAAGCCGGAAAAAATTGATATTAGACAGAGAAAATCAATAACAAAATGTATAAGCCAACAACAAAGTGGATGAATTATTACAAAAATAATAAACGTGTAGTAAAGTAAAAATGCCTACTACAAAAGTTCAGTATTCCACCGTTTCCTTTGAAAGGAAATCGATTCATTGCCAGCGATATTTTGTTAAATATCACTTAGTTCGAGTTTGTCGCCAAGTTGATTGCAATAAATCGCCACCAGATGGAGCTATTCGCAAGTTGCGGACACTTCCTGTCTGTAATTTGATGACTAGAAGACCAGTGAAGTATTGTTGTGCATTTGCCTATATCTTGCTGATGAGAGCTAACAAGCTTGAAACTAGTCTAGGGCTGGCGATGCACAGCGGCCCTGGACTGGGATCCTTTCTTTAGGATTAATCTGTCTGCTGGGGGCTTATAGCAATCAGATTTCATTTTGCGTTTTCCGATTGAAGACATAGTATGTCGCAAGTTATAGGACATTATTTTCAATTGATTTGAATACGCACATTGTGCATCTTGATTGGTGGTAATGAATCGATTTCCTTTCAAAGAAAACAGTGGAATACTGAACTTTTGCTGTAGGTATTTTACTTTACTACATGTCTATTATTTTTCTGAGAATGTAATATTTATTTATGTGAATTTCGATATAACAAGATATTTTCACTGTACCGCTATGCACACAGATTGGCTTGTTATAATCACATAACAACTAATTGCAAATCAAATGGTTTTAAATGTATTAATTGCCTATCAGTAATGGGAACGAAATAATAGATTAATCATAATATTTTTAGTCGCAAACTCCTCTATAAATCCTTATTTTACTATAAGGAAAGTAACCAGACTGCAACCAAAGTTACAAATCTGGCGCGTTAAGTGTAATAATTGCATATTACCATCAAAACGCTAATGCTTCGATTGCAACAAACACCAGCCGAAAGACTGATCCTACTTAAAGGAGCTCCCTTGCCAGTCGTCACACACCATTTGCAGACTGCAGTTTCGAGCTGTTGGCTCTCGTCAGTGCAAGGTAGGTATGCGACGACCGACATGAGAATCCTTTGACTATAGTACATCCCGGTATTTTCACAATAGCGACATGTAAAACAGCCAGCAGGCGCCATCTAGCGGGCCAGTGTCTGTTGCAATCGAAAAATAAATAGCCTGACTTGGCTTAGCATAGTTCAAATGTGCTTTTAGAGGGCGGAATATTAATCATAATATTTTTAGTCGCAAACTCCTCTATAAATCCTTATTTTACTATAAGGAAAGTAACCAGACTGCAACCAAAGTTACAAATATGGCGCGTTAAGTGTAATAATTGCATATTACCATCAAAACGCTAATGCTTCGATTGCAACAAACACCAGCCGAAAGACTGATCCTACTTAAAGGAGCTCCCTTGCCAGTCGTCACACACCACTTGCAGACTGCAGTTTCGAGCTGTTGGCTCTCGTCAGTGCAAGGTAGGTATGCGACGACCGACATGAGAATCCTTTGACTATAGTACATCCCGGTATTTTCACAATAGCGACATGTAAAACAGCCAGCAGGCGCCATCTAGCGGTCCAGTGTCTGTTGCAATCGAAAAATAAATAGCCTGACTTGGCTTAGCATAGTTCAAATGTGCTTTTAGAGGGCGGAATATTAATCACAATATTTTTAGTCGCAAACTCCTCTATAAATCCTTATTTTACTATAAGGAAAGTAACCAGACTGCAACCAAAGTTACAAATCTGGCGCGTTAAGTGTAATAATTACATATTACCATCAAAACGCTAATGCTTCGATTGCAACAAACACCAGCCGAAAGACTGATCCTACTTAAAGGAGCTCCCTTGCCAGTCGTCACACACCGCTTGCAGACTGCAGTTTCAAGCTGTTGGCTCTCGTCAGTGCAAGGTAGGTATACGACGACCGACATGAGAATCCTTTGACTATAGTACATCCCGGTATTTTCACAATAGCGACATGTAAAACAGCCAGCAGGCGCCATCTAGCGGTCCAGTGTCTGTTGCAATCGAAAAATAAATAGCCTGACTTGGCTTAGCATAGTTCAAATGTGCTTTTAGAGGGCGGAATATTAATCATAATATTTTTAGTCGCAAACTCCTCTATAAATCCTTATTTTACTATAAGGAAAGTAACCAGACTGCAACCAAAGTTACAAATCTGGCGCGTTAAGTGTAATAATTGCATATTACCATCAAAACGCTGATGCTTCGATTGCAACAAACACCAGCCGAAAGACTGATCCTACTTAAAGGAGCTCCCTTGCTACGAAATAATAGATGTTGGTTTTAATAGTTTATTGCGTCAAAAATGTATATAATAAAACGAGTGTTGTAGAAAATTATGTAAAAAATGTTTTCAATATACTTGCCATATTATCATTTTTATTTTCACCCCAATTTCTTCAAACTTCGATGCTCTAAGCAATTTGCTATTAATGGAGTGGAACTAGAGTCAATCCATTTGTTGATAAAATGGAAATATTTCCTTTACGCTTCATATATTTAGTTAATATATCGTGATGTAATATATAACACGATGATTTAATAAATATTTATCTTTCTGAGCGTTCATAAATTGTTGCGCTGGATGATAAATTTTTCGAAGGTTTGTCTATTACGAAAAGAGCATTGTATGTCTGTTATGTTCCAAAATTTATATTAGAATGAATCTGTCTGAGAAATTTATATATAAACAGATAATGCTCACCTCTCCATAATATGAAATTAAATGAAAATTTGACTTCCTTTTCTTGATAAATAAAAATTATAGAATGGTAATAAATTCTTCTAAAATAAATAGACTCTCATCATATCCTATAAATGCATTTAAAACGCAAGCAATTCGAAACTTTGAGATAACCAGTTCTACCAATTTCTTTTTAAATAATTTAAGGCTCAAAACCATGCAGCCATCCCCAACTTAAAAGCAAAATATCACATTATGTATATTAAACTATCCAACAAAATATCTAATGTAAATGCTTATGTGCTCCCAACATACCATACATTTGCTTAAAGCCAAAATGGTTTATATTGTCTAACCGATAGCCGCGTTGGTTAAGGAGCAAGAGGGCAATTACGATTAATCGAGCGGGTATCGCGCTACCCCGGCTCTGGCACTGGTACAGTCGGAGGATATGTTTGTATGTCCGCGTTTTTTCAATGTGTAACCCCCTTACGCTCAAGCTTCTGGTTTATGGAATTGAAGATTGTCAAATTTCTGTGGTGTTTATTATTTATTATTATACGAGTAAAGCAAAAAATATTATATCTGAATCGTCTACGATTTAATAATAATAAAAAATAACGATAAATTAAAGAAAAAAAATGCTAATTCTCTACAATTCTTTTTTTCAAAATACTCTGATTTGTAGGATTTCAACAATTTTAGTTTTGTTTTGTAGAGTAATGTTTCTGAAATGCAAAGCCGTGCTGATTTTAAGTTGAAACTATTTTCGCCACCAGCTAAATTAAAATTTAGTTTAAAAGTAATGGTAGCTTAATTATTTTTTAACACTTTTGTTGATAATACATTTTCTTATGTTTGATATTCACCGAGAGATGGAAAAATGTAAAATTTTAATTTCAGTTTTTTAATGCAATTATTTTACTACTCTACTGATTCTAATTACTATTATAAACAATTCAGTAAACTACAAAACTTATGATTCAAAATTACAGACTCGAAAAAATTGAAATCGCGAACGCCTTTAAAAACTGACGTTTTCTGTCCCCGTTCTTTATAATTTTTTTACTTAACACATTATATTATATATTTAAATAAAAACAATATGTACTTTACGCAATTAAATTATGTTTCAATAATATTGTTTTAGAGATTGCCAACCTCGTCCTTGTTAAAATATATAAAATTGTTTAACGATTTACCATTAACAATTTAAATGCTAAAGGAAAACTCGTTAACTAAAGCAACCTCTTTGCAAATAAACATCTTCCTAGGACGTTGGAGATTATTAAAGTAGCATTAATTAAGCCTTATTAGAAGCTTTCTTGAACAATACTTTGCTAGTAGTAATTGAAAGTAAAATTTATAAGATGTTTTCAAAACACCAGATCCTCCGCCATTTTTTTAGAAAAACGGTCACTAATGTAAAATTATCTTTTATGCGACAGTAAGATTAATTAATAACCTCAATAGAGTGAATAGTAATACGAAAACCCGAACCTGATCCGAAGTCTGTTAGACATCCATGTGCGAACCACTGTGAAGCGCCAGGTTGGGCAGGTATGTTTCAGAGAAAAATAAAACAAAAATAAATAAAACCTAATTTTTTTCAATTACACAGCGAACTGAAAAACATATTTCAAATTTCCAAAAAGAATAAAGCTAGTTAAAATTTATAACCACAGGAAGTGATCGAGCACTAATTTAATTTTGATTGTTAATAAAATTCATATTTTATGGCGCTGTCTCCTGATTAAGAAGACAATCCTACGCTAGGTCCGGGTCCTTGCAGTAGAGGCAATTTTTTACGAGGGTTATTTTTCATAAATCAATATCTTTGGTATCTAAAGGCCACTTTTACAAAACGCTGAATCATTTGGACACTACTTTCTAATACATAACTCGACGCACATTTCGTTAACTCTGTGAACATCATCTGGAGACGAATATGACTGCTTCTCAGTTTTAATCATCTCGCGATGATGCTGACGTGTAGAAATAATAAAGGATTAATGTACAGTACGGCTAATCTGCTGAGTATATGGATTTCTATTAGTGGAATGCGTTTAAATTGCAGCTCAATGAGAAAGACGAAGAAGAAAGATCCCCACCACTAGCCATATGAATCAAAGTTAGCTAACGTCGCAGCCTCGTCGGTGGCGGCCTCGTAACGATAAACGACCACTCAGTTGCTAAACCTTCCGTTTGGTGTGTATCAGGCTTGATTTTGTGCAATAAACGGCGTGAAGCAAATTAATTTCAAAATGACTTCTTACGAAATTTGCGAGAAAATTCAAATTCTTAAATGGTACTTTAGCGGTAACTTGCAAAGGCAGGTTACGGATTTATTTACTCAGTATATTTTACATCTTCCAATTTCTTCTTTGTCAACAATTGCTAAAATCATATCCTTAGTGGACTAAACACAATTTTTCTAAGCAGGACATGCAGGAAACAACTACTTAGCTAGCAAATACCCCAACCTGCATTGGATTACACCTGCAAATCCTGATGGATTGATAGCCAACTATCAATTGTCAATTTTTAACCGGGCAGGGCTTCGAACTTTTTATGTTCTCATCAATATGCCATCCCAAGCAACATTCTAAAGTCGAGCCAACGTTGAGGCTCCCAACTAGAAGTCAGTGTGAGACATATTCAAAACATCGTACCAACTCATATCTATACCAAATTAGTCAATAAAATAAGCGTTGCCACAACGTCGGAGACTGACTTATCTAATTCACACCAAATTTTACGTCAGAATAAGACAACTATATAGAACCAAAGGTACCTATGCCTCCGTACTATTTTATTACGTCATACGTCGGTAATATTTGGGCCTCAATCTGGCAAGAGAGTTGGACTTAAGTAAAACCAACCAACTTTGTCCACCTAACCTATCATTTGTTTAGAACATGGATATATTAGAATAATACGTTAAGTTTAACTTAAAATTTCGTGTGAAGGGAAGACCAAAATTCAAACAAAACTAATTTTATTGATAAATGTATGTCGGCTGGGTCTAAAAAAGTTGATACCCTTTAAGAATTATTATCTTAAAAATATATCTTCATAATAATAATAATAATAATAATTTTGTAAAAAAATACTACTACTGCAAAATATCGCATATATTATAACGTTTCCGCTACAGCCTAACAGTAGTGGTTAACTATCGCAAAGCCTCTAACGTTTCCGTCACAGCTCAGCGGTAACCAACAACTATCGTGCTCGGATAACTAACAGTGGAGTAAATCGATGGTTCAAATAAAAGTCAAGGATTAAAATATCAATTCAACAATGTTTATTAACAGATAAAAACTATTGATAACATAAAACGGTGATGTTTATTTACAGACGAGAATATCATCAATCATCATACGAAACCTTAATGCTACGAAAGGTTACAAGGAACCATTGGTAATGGAACTAGCACCCCTTGCCGAGAAAATAAATAAAGTTATCGACAGTTCTTATGTCAAACACGGTTGAACGGATGAACGGTTGTATAAAGAATATATCGTTCGTTTACTTCAATGATCTATTTACAATTGTTTATCAACTGTGACATATGATACTTTGATAGTTGAACTTGAACAACTATTATGACGTTCACTTTGACAACTACTACGACACCCGTCACTTTGGCAATTACTTTGACATCTGTCACTTTTGGCACTTTGACAGTTACTATGACATCCGCCCCTTTGACAATGAGGAAGTTGCATGATTTTTTTTATATCATAGATAGATAGACGACAGAAAAATATGCTTCCTCGTATTTGTTCTTTCTCCTTTTTGTTAAAATTGAGGGCGAAAAGAAATATTTATTTCTGCTAAGAATTTAAAACCATTAAAACACTCTATCCCTAACGAATAGCGTTATTCGTAACCTATAGCGTCACGTCGTTATTGTTAAAACATCGAAACATCTAAAAAGAATGCTGTGGTTATAGATTAACGCGTTAGGGATGTTATGAAATGATTGTCCGTCATATTAACCAATAATTAATAACAAGATTATGAATAACAACTTAAATTAGCAAATTCAAGTCAAATTAGTGACGTCAAAATGACGTTAAAGCAATATTATAGCGTTTTCAGTCACGTGGTTTTGTTTACACAAAAGTTCAAATTTTAATGTGGCATATTTACGAAGCAAAATTTTTCTGAGTTTCTTTCATTATATTATCAACTTATATAGTACATATTATGGAAAAATAATAAAATTAAGCATTTTTAAAATCCATGCATCTTCCTCATTACTATGACATGTCACTTTTGACAACTACATGGCATCTCTCACTTTAACAGCTATTATGACATCTGGCAATTTTACTATCGTCAGCGTGATCAAACTCGACAGCTGGGATTTAACTTCGCAAGTAGTGCGAGCATGCGATAAAGGTCGTTAATTGTAATCTCAGGTATGAGGACAGACACCCACACTTGGGAAACTAGCCAGTCGTTTCTCGATCGTAATTATTATTACAGTTACAACAACTTAATATCCAGCAAGCGTTGCTCACAAAATCTCTACTGAATTTGCGACGACATTCCATCTAGCAAGTATCAATCATAAAATCGTGCACCAATTTTAAGGTTAGGAGAAGACTTCTTTCCCGGTCAGGTCTTGGGACCCTTCTCCTCAAACTAAGCTCGTGCATCACTTTATATAGTAGAAGGTTGCTAGGCCGCTATGTTTCCTTAGTTACAATATTGTCATAGATACCAACAAATAATGTGTTCGTTACAACGATCCCAATTTTTCTTTGTTTGTACAGTTGATTTAAAAAAAAGTGGTACACTTTCTTATAGAAAATCATTCGTTTTTTGATTGATATTAATAATCTTACAAATGTCATTTTGATGTTAATCAGTGGCGTCATTATTAAAAATGGTTCGACATCTAACAGATATTCAAAAACTTCGAATTGTTTCTAAGATTGAAGATGGTTGGTCCATAAGAAGACTTGCTGGTGAATGCAATGTAAGTAGAACCACGATAATGAGTGTTAAAAAACAATGGGAAACTAACCAAATGGTATCCCGTAAAGTTGGTTCCGGTAGGCCCAGAAAGAGCAATAATCAAGAAGATGAAAATCTTATAAATTACCTAAGAGAAACCCCTGTTCAGACTGCAGTAAATGCAATTTCAGAGACAAATTTCCCTGCTTCGGTACCTACTACTTGCATAAAAATAAAACTAGGAAGCGAATTGAAGAGTTGTTCAGCGGCTAAAAAATACAAACTTTCAGAAGAAAAGAAGCAGGTTAGGATAATTTTTGCACTGACCTATATAATCAACGATGAAAACTTCTGGGGAAAAGTTGTCTTTTCTGACGAAAAGGTTTTTAAATCCTGTAACGATGGACATGTTTGCGTATATAGGCCTCCTTCCACTAGATACGACGAAAAATATACTTTCGATCCACAAATATCAGGAAGGTTTTCAGTCAATGTCTGGGCTTGGATGAGCCCAAATGGGTTAGGTGAGTGTTGGAACAGTGGTGGTCATCTCAATTCCATTAAATATATTTAAATATTAGACAATATTATGTTGCCGTCAGTAATAGAGGTGTTTCCGGAATATAATTTTATTTTCCAACAAGACAACTGCTCCATACATACGGCCCATCGTGTCAATGGTTTCTTATTAAGAACATAGAGTTTATACCGTGGTCATCTAAAAGTCCGGATTTAAATCCTATTGAAAATGTTTGGGGGCTAATGGTGAAACATATAAGAAAATTAAATAACCATGCAAATAATGCCCGAGAATTGGAAGGGATATTACGTAGTTGAAGTTAATTTATTTTATTTTTTTATTCTATTTTTATGTTCAGTTTGCATTGTTTACATTTTTTTAATCTCAAGTGGTATTTTTGTATTCTTATTTTAAAAATAGAATTATCATTATTCAGTTAGTATTTTAATTACAACAATTAGTAGAATTATCCGTAACAACTAATATTTTTTTAAACAATAATATGGCAGGCTTGAAAATGTTTTGAAAAAGTTATTTTCTAATTATTTTTAAAAATTCCATTTGAATAAAATTAAAAAGAAAGGTTTAATAAGTTTAAAAACTCTAAGAAAACTGGTCTTCTTCAAAAAACTCAGGTCCGGGGTAAATCACCTCTTCTCCACCCATGCACGCAACTAAACTATTAAGATTTTCGATTACAAGAGTTGTACCACTTGTTTTTTAACTCAACTGTACGTGCCCAACTTATTTTAAATTACCAAACAATAAGTAAAATTAGGATTAATCGTTACAGTATAATTTAATGAATAAATAAATGCTTCTCATAGCGTACTTTCTTTTTTAAACTATAAATTTAATGATCCTAAAATCTTTGCAAAAGTTTATCCAACATGGCGTCTTATTCTTGATTTCGATAGAATCAATAAATATGGCGAAGTTGGTAGCGACACGTTAAGTTATCAACGTATAAGTGACGTTAAAAGATTACCCATAAGTTAATCAGTTCTATTCACACACGACAATAAAAATTAGCGAAATCCGAGCTGAGACCATTTTTATACAATTACCCGACAATAGCTTTTAATTGAATATTTTTTTAACATTACAATAAGTAGCGATTTTTTAAAGCAAGATCAATGTTAAAATTTAATTTATGAATGTGAATTTAAATATTTCAGTACATAGATATTATTCATTCTATACAGCCAGACATATCCGTCCTTCATATAAGTCTCAGACGAAATTAGAAATATTTTATTTTCTTGAGAGACTGACTCGTGTAATTTATATGTGTTTCTAGTCTATCTCCAGATGAAACAACCCATATTAGCTGAGTTTAAGTTCGTGCTTTATTATACGTAAAACCCCAATATTCTAACATTTAAGAGAATTAAATATGTTTAATTGTCTTTAAATTACACCAACCGCTTCACTTGAAACTAGCTGTATTTAATTTTCCGTCCTTCATTTCCTTGTTTAGACGATACTTAATGTTTACCGATTGGCATTTAGATTCGATGGAAATTTAAAATGTACCCGGTGATAGTGGTGATACAGAAAACATGTATTCTTCTCATTTTCGAAGCTAAAATTTTGAAATTTTTAGAAATTACATAACCAATAATAAATTATCGTGAAATTTTGAGAGCACTCTACTCCACTCACGTTTCGCTATGTTGATGCCATCTGAAGAAGATTAGAACTATTTTAAGTTCATATTTATAATCTACATATTACATCAATGTGAGTAACGAACCGTGAGAAGATTAGGATGTAGTACGAATGTAGTATCTTGATATTCGCGGGAAAACCTTAAATATCAGTACCACACCCGAGGTTCTAACCCGTCTTTCAGAATATCTTTTTATGAACTAATCAAACAATTAGTATATCGCGTACGTAAATATTTGTGAACAATATGAGAATAGGGCTAGGGCGCGTTTTATAACTTATTTTAATGACACCATGAACATGTCACTGAATTATATACTAAAACCCTGCATAGGCGTATCCTATATTAATTAAGATAAAACAATAACACAATTAACTCTCGAGTTGATTGCGTGTGTAGAAGAAAAAGGAGTATAAATTGTCAACAGTTCTGAGAAATTCCCCGTAAAAAAAGGAATATGGAATATTAAAATGTCTTTCGCAAATATTTATATACCTTCATACATTTTATTAAGAATTAAAGTTCTGGTAGGTATGGCGGACCTAATCTAGGCAAAACGAAATTGCAAAAAATTATATTTTCAATTACTGTTGGTTTATTTACTAACTAATAACAAATAAAATAATATAACATAGTCTGCTTAATGATGGTCCTAGAGGAAGATTGGCGGACGACAACTAAAAGTAAGATTTTAAATGTTAAAATTATAGAGATAAAAGAAGAAAGAAATTGTACCTTGTAACGGTGACTCAAATTGCCGCTGAATCCATGATGGTAAAACCACTTTTCACTAGCTAGCCTTTTCAACATATGAAAATTGCTTTTGCCTGACGCTCTCAATAATTCTTGATAAAGCATGCAATGGACTCTCAATATACGACAATTTTCAGACGAAATCTCAGCTTGCTGTTGATTTTTTATTTTTCATCATTATGTCAATCAAAATCCAGAAACAAATGACTAAAATTTCATGTATTTATAGTATAAAGTCTATATTAGTACTTTTTGCTGCATAGGCTTGGAATGAGCCAAACGGTACGGTTTGAAGGGAAGAAGGTTATGATGAAAGAAAGAGAACAAGAAATATAAGAGAACAAAGAATATTTGTTTAAGATAAACAAGGACGGAACATTACCGCCCACCAAATTCTGAGTGAAAACAGAATTTTGACTAAAATAAAAATAAAATAAAGCAAAAGTTCAAGCGCAAAGCGAAAATTATTAAAATGAACCCGACTTGGCATATCACTGCGACGGCAAGGCGCATAATTTAACTAAAGAGCGTTTAAAAGTACCTTGAGAGGTACTGACTGTCGCAGCACAAGCTATTCTATCTCTACCTGAGTGGAATTCGAAGATTTTACCTAGTCTTCATTTGAGAGGAGGAGATAAGTTGTCTTTAATGAGTACAAGGGTACCAATATCGATAGATTCGAGCATATGTAAAGTGGACCTTCCTTCTTTGATATAGTGTATGTAAATATTTATTTTTCCACCGAGTCCAAAACATTTGGTGCATTTGATGAACGATTAATGGATAAATGAGAAAGGTCAGTGCCGGGTTAAAAAAAGTCCAGGCGATAACACGTTAAGATCATTTGGGTCTGAACGAGTATAAAGTGATCGAGAGTTTAATAACGATTCGATTTGTAACGAGTATATTTCCTCGTTTCTCCGGGGAGGGTGCCCACAGGGACACCTCATCGAATGTCGAAAAAACACCGACAAGTTAAATCCAACAAAACTAATTCTTTCATCTACGGCGCTTGGAATGTTCGTACTTTGAACGACAGCACTCGCACCGATCGGCCTGAAAGAAGAACTGCCCTAATAGATAGAGAACTTCACCGACTCAATGTTGACGTTGCAGCTCTCAGCGAAACTCGATTTTTGGACGAAGGCTCTCTCACAGAAAAGTACTACACCTTCTATTGGAAAGGTCTTCCCATCAATTCAAGAAGACAACATGGAGTAGGATTTGCCGTTCGGAATCAACTTGTATCCAACTTAACACAAAAACTACAAGGCCTATCCGAGCGTCTAATGCTGCTACGCTATGAGCTATCAGATGGCAACGCGGTAAATCTAATAAGCGCCTACGCTCCCACTCTGGATGCAAGTCACGAAACCAAGGAAATCTTCTATCAACAGCTGGAAGAAACCCTCTGTAGAATACCTAAAACGGAACGACTCGTTATTCTTGGCGATTTTAACGCTAGAGTAGGGAGAGATGCAGACACCTGGCCAGGCATCATAGGCAAGAACGGTTTGGGCAACATGAACGCTAACGGTCAACTACTCCTAACTAAATGCGCCGAACATGATCTAGTTATAATAAATACCATTTTCCGACAAAAGGATAAATTTAAAGGCACCTGGCGTCACCCCAGATCAGGTCACTGGCATCTACTGGACTATGTTATCGTGCGTAGGAAGCATCTCAAGGACGTCCAAATTACAAAGGCGCGCATTGATAGCGAATGTTGGACCGATCATCGTCCTGTTGTCTCTAAAATGAAAATTGTTATGAGACCCAAACACCGAAGAACTCAAGTAAAACGTAGACTCCGTCTCTGTATTAGTAAATTGCGTGGCTAACAAACCGTCGAACAGCTAAAGCAAAAAGTTCAAGAGAATTTGAGTGCACTAGAGGAAACCAATTCTGTAGATGTCGCTACTACCTGGACACAAATTAAAGACAGTTTAAAAAGTGCGAGTGAGGAAATTCTTGGCACTGCAGCAAGTAAAAAACAGGAGGACTGGTTCAATGATAATGAAGCTTTTATACAAGAACTTCTTGACCACAAACATATTGCCTTCCAAAACGCTATCAACCACCCCAACGACTCATCAAAAGCAGAAGCTTTTACCCAATCTAAGTATGAAACGCAACGCGAAATCAGAAGAATAAAGAACGAGTGGTGGGCAAGCAAGGCCAGAGAAATTCAAAGGTACGCCGATTCACACGACTACAGGAATTTCTTTCAAGGAGTAAAAGCAGTGTACGGCCCCAGTCGGAAAAATATGTGCCCTATTAAAGATTTAAATGGAAATCTCTTCAAAGAAGTCCAGGAAATAACAGCCCGATGGAAAGAACACTACTCTAACATTCTTAACCAGCAAAGTCAAGCCGATCACGATATTATAAATCTTATCCCTCAATATGACACCTTCGATAAACCACTAACAACGGAAGAGATCTTAGCCGCCATTGGGCAGCTAAAAAATAACAAATCTCCCGGCGCCGACTCACTCCCAGCTGAGATCTTTAAAGCTGTGTCGTCAGAGCTCATACCCTACCTCAAAAAACTGTTTGATGTCGTGTGGGAAAGTGGTCAAACTCCGCAGGAGTTTCGTGATACGCTTTTAATCAACTTCTTCAAAAACAAAGGGAGCGCTGCGGACTGTGGAAACTACAGGGGTATAGCTCTCCTGGCTGTTGGAGGGAAGATACTCACTAAAGCGATGGCAAATAGGCTAACACCTGTTATGGAAAAGTTACTTCCTGAAACAACACAGAGTGGCTTTAGACCAAACCGAGGCACATCGGATTTAATCTTCACACTTAAACAGCTTCAAGAAAAAGCACTCGAACATCAAGGAGAAATTCACATGGCCTTGATTGATTTAACCAAGGCGTTTGACTCGGTGGACAGGGAAGTGCTCTGGAAAATTATGTTCCGCTTAGGTATCCCTAGAAAATTTGTGGAAGTATGTCGTCTACATACAAACAACAACGCCCAGGTTATGTATAATAATGAGGCAACCGAACCTTTCCAAACCCTCACTGGAGTTAGGCAGGGATGTGTCCTGGCACCCTTACTCTTTAATTTGTTTACCACTGCTCTAACAATTATTGTTGACAACAAACTGACAGTCAGAGGAATAGGTCTCAGATACCGTTTTGATGGCGGTCTCTTTAACATAGGGCGCTTTAGAGCTTCCACGAAGACACGCACACGATTCATTTGTGATCTCCAGTATGCGGATGACTGTGCACTTTTAGCCTCTACGCCGGAAGAGCTTCAAGAACTTTTAGATGTGTATGCCCAGAGCTATGATTCCTTAGGACTTAAAATCAACATTGGAAAGACTAAGATTATGTCAACCCCTCATCAAGTGAACCACTTTACACATTACACTTAACGGAAATTCTCTTGAAGTGGTGGATCAGTTCAATTACTTAGGCAACGTTGTTAATGACAAAGCAAACATGGACAGCGAGATTCGCAATAGAATTAACGTTGCATCTAGAGCACTCTGGGGACTTAGAGAGAGAGTATTTGACAACCACGACCTTGCTTTGTCAACGAAAATGGCTGTCTACAGAGCAGTGTCATTCCAACACTGCTATATGGATGTGAAAGCTGGGTCACTTACCGACGTCATGTGAAAGAATTCGAACATTTTCAGCAAAGACACCTCAGAAGTATGATGAAAATCCGTTGGTTCCATCACATATCAAACGTGGAAGTACTCACGAGAGCAAACAGCCTTCCAATAGAGGTGCCTATTTCAAGAGCACGCCTAAGATGGGCAGGTCACGTTCATCGTATGCATGATAACCGCCTTCCTAAATGTACACTTTATGGTGAATTGCTAAGCGGTAGAAGAAGGCGTGGCGGTCAACGAAAGAGATTCAAAGACGCTTTCCATGAAAATCTAAAATCCTGCGGCATTGCAGACGAGCAATGGGAACAACTTGCAGCGGACAGAACCGAATGGCGAGGGGTTGTGGCCAGCTATCAAGGGAATGTTGCTGCAAGAAGGCCGAATCCAAGACCTAACCAGGTCTATGTTTGTCCTGACTGCGGTCGACATGTGCTCTCCCGAATTGGCCTCTATAGCCATAGTCCTGTGCAGTAGATGAATGGGAATTACAATAGACTACACCTTTTACTTGTTTTTTATTGTACACAATTTATCGACTGTAACATTTTTATACTCGGACTCGAGTAACGGCTAATAATAATAATAATTTCCTCACTGTTTTGATACTGCTTTCCTAGAGTGCTCAAAAATGAGGTGCGGACGGTGGGTTGAAAGTCCACGAAATGTTTTCTGCTTCGACAGAAATTTGCCTATATTAGTTAAGCTCTGAGTACCGATAAAGTTAGTTCCACAATCGGAAAATAAGCGGGAGCAGCGGCCGCGCCGAGCAATGAAACGCCTTAAGGCGCCGATAAAGGCATCTGCAGATAAGCCGGAAGCTAATTCGAGGTGAACTGCTTTGGTGGCAAAACAAATAAAATGTCTTGGTTTTTCTTGCCCCACGATTTTTCCCTTAGGTAATTGAAAAGAGACCGGCATAATCAACACCGACGCAGCTGAATGGCTTGACCTGCGAAATGCGATTTTTGGATAAATCTCCCATTAGGGGACAGTAGCGATAGAATTCATACGAAAACATCGATTTTAATGCGATAAAGAATGCCGAATGGCACGGCGAGCTGATAAGATCCAAAAATTTTGTTGTAGAAGATACCAAGTTGTATTAACCCCAGAAAGTAAGTTTCGAAGTTGGGTTTGTTCGATGATTAATTCAGTGATGCGATGTTTACATGGGAGGATTACAGGGTGTTTGGTTGAGAAGAATAGATCAGCATTTGTAATTCTACCACCGACACGTAAAATTCCATCAGCATCAAGAAATGGCGACAGTTTTTGTAAATATTTAGGACATTGTTTATTTTGTTGAATAGCCAAAACGTCTGAGGAACACACCTGATATTGAACTAGTTTAACAAGTCAAAGTAAAGTTTGATGAAGTTCCTAAGTTGATAGGGAAGCTCGGCTTGAACACGAACGGTTCCTCTGGTTTGGAAAAAATAAAATGTTGTTACGTAAGGAGTATTCATATTTTAGGAGAAAACTATAAATCAGCTTTAGTAGGTTACATATTGATACAAATTATTTTTCCAAATTCTAAATTGATATAGTTTGCAATAATATTAAACAAATATTGAGAACGAGACCTGACACTGGATTATTAAAAACAAACAATAAATACGAACTTGTACTCAATAGGTAACCTGCTTAGTAAGCAACTAGTAAAATGATAAATACGAATTTTATTAACGCGGGCGACAGTCGAATTCTTAAGACAGTCCTACTCTTAATGTGTTAAGAAGTGCGACTCCTTATCCTGACGCATTTCCCCACATCAGTGATGTTGGTAAGAGCCCCCAATTTGTTACTATTGTTGTTGTGCCTGTTTGTACTGTGATATTGTTTGTTGTTATTTTGTTAATAAATTATATTTGTTTTAAACTCGTCTTCTACTTTGACTACCCAATCTCCCTCTCTCACAAGCCAAGTGGCCGTCAGTCGCGGCTTCCCCAAAGGGGGGTCGTGACAATATTTTTGGCTGGAGAGCTTTAAGCGAGACTTTAGAGGCCTTTCGTGCGCTTTATTTTGTTTGACTCGAAGTCGGGGTGGTTAAACTTGAAAAGCTGGAACGGGCCAAATGCTTCGCCATGTATACTCTCAGAGCTGATTTCCACTTAAAATTAATTTTATTAAATTTATTTAGCACTTTACTCAATTTTATTTCAGCTGGCAGGGTCAAAGGCTACACCCTGTAAGGTATTTTAGCACTAACTTTTAAATTAAACACTTTGATTTAGAACGAAAATTAACAGTTTATATTTACGTACAAAACACAGAGTTGATTATTTCATTATTTGAAATTAAAATTTTATTCGCATAAATATATTTTAACGTATCGACACTAGAAACTAATAGAGTTAGTTTTGTTTTATTAAAAAATGTATTAATACTGAGAAAATTCACTTAACTTAATTTGCACGAAGGCGATGTGATTTTTATTTGAAATTAATGCACTGGGGCGATTTTAATAAAGTACTTTTTTACTAGGATCTGCCTAGGAAGGTGTACGGGCACTGTGTTTAAATTCGCGAGATACACCAGAAGACACACTTGGATTTAGGCTCTGAGGCGACCAAAGAGGTAACGCGGGCACTGGATTTAATTGTCACTAGATACGCCGAAAACACAACTTGGCGTGTTCCTTTATTTATACTAATGATGGGGACTTGGGTTGCTGAAATCTGGATGAAAGCCGGATCGGGAGCCAGCCGCTCCAACGGGATCGTATTGTGAAATATTACATAATAGATGCTAGAATTTTGGAATATCGGGATGAAAATTATATCAATAAAACGGAAATGGAAAATTGAACGTTTTGATATAAAAATGTCAGGGTAATCTATATTAGTTTTAGAAGTATGAATGATAACTGTCCGAATAACTTGTTGAATTGAATTAGTCCCATGAAGTAACGTTGAGAGCGGTAATCCATATTTGATGTTATATTAAGTCATGTTAATGTTATATTAAGCCATATTGAGGGTAATGTATCACCGGTGTTGAACGATGCGAGAATCAACTTTTAGGGTAATAGCATTTGATTGGGGAACGTGTATACCGGTCTTACTTTGGAACAAATATTTTTTGGGCTGGCTAGGAAGGTGAATGAAAGATATTTTAATATATTTATGGAAAGTTGAATTTGACGACAAATGGAAGAGAAAACTTTGGAAAGTGAACTGAAATAATTTGACTTAATGTTTGGGGAGTAATTTAGAAGTGTTTTGAGTTGATGGAGGGGGGAGGTACTGTATTTTTTAGGGCGATCTTTAGTAAAGTTTTTCTGTAATTTCATGAGTTTTGCTGTTTGAATGATTTTAGTGATATATTCGAATTATTTGGAAATTATCGATGTTGCGTGAATTTTCTCATAATTACTTTTTGAATATTGTAGTTTTTAAGTTCTACGAGTGTCTTAATGATTTTTTTATGGGTTTTGCCAAGTTGACCTTAACGATTGAATTATTTGACAAATTTCAGTAGTTTTTCTTCGGTCATCTTGTTAATATGGAGAAGGTACTATAACAGGCTATGGGTTACAAATCAAAGAATGTAGGCTACAATACCTTGGATTTTGCGAAGCGAATAAAATGTATCTAAAAGATTAAAATTTCCGAAAGGTTTGAACAAGTAGAACATATTCGTAAAAGAATGCGAAGCTGAAGAATCTAGTAGCCACCGCAAGAAAATGACAAATATATTAGTAGGGAAAAGGAGGACGTTTCCGTAGTTTAGGGCATCTCTGGTTAGTACTGGACGATGTTGATAACATAAACTGACAAGCCGATATCCCAGTTTTCTCCCTTTTTTCTGTATACTTCAGAAAATTGAACTAATAAGTGATAAGCACACAACCGACGATGTTTTCTAGATGTGGATCTAGAGTTATTTTATTGTTAAGAATATCTTGGATATAGCTCATCGTACCAATAATTCAATTCCCTAGGAGATGCGCCTATGTTCGCTTTTGTAGGTACTTTTGCGTATAGACTAACATTGGTATTTCACAGCAGCAGAATTGCGTCGTCGTATTTAACCACTATTACGACTATCACTTTCTGGAGTACAGTATTATCTGTTTATGAGTCTTAAAGTGGTCGTATTAAATCAATATTGACTTAACTTATGTTACTGTTTTCAATTTTGCACGCCATATTTTCATTTGTGGGACGTATGGAGATCGTATTCAAGATTAATATAACCTCCTTTACGACTTCTTTCAATTTTAGGACTACCTGGAGCCAAGGTTCTATTTAATTTTTTTTTTATAATTTTCCTACAAGACCATAATGAGATAATAATATTTTTTTAACTACCCTTATACAACCATACTCTCAAGCCATGACAAACGTTGTATGTAGATGATATCGACCTTTTACGATCCCATAACGACCTTTTAAGGACCGTCCATTTTTGCTGACCAACTAGTCATTTTATGCTTACTACAGGACCTTCCCCAAGTAACATTTTGATTTATAATTTTTTGTCTACATGCCCTATTAGTTATGTAATTCTTGCAAAATGGTCTTTAAAATAAATTTAACAACTCTAGGTCTTATGAAAGTCATTATAAAGTTATACACACGAATATCGAAATTCATCATATCATCATATGAGGGTCCTATAGCAGACATAAAAAGACTAATTGGACACAAAAATATATAGTCTTTAAAAGGTCATTATTAAGCAGTAAAGAAGTCGATATCACCTACAATACAACGGTTAACATGACCTAAGGGTATGGTTATACGATAGTCGTTAAAAAAATAATATGACCTCGTTATGTTCTTGCACGAAGATAGTTATACAAGTCACTAAAAAACTTGATACAACTTGGACCTTGGCGTGGGATAGTATCTAACATTGAAAGGAGTCGTAAAAGAGATTATATTGATTTTGAATACTACATCCATTTGTCCTATAAACTAAAATATGGCTTCCAAGATTGATAACATTAGCAGAAGTTATACCGGTATTTAATACGATAGCTTTACGACCCATAAACAGAAATAATTTAGTCCAGAAAATGGTAGTCGCAGGAAACAACTAAAATCATATATTACAACAGTAGGTTAAGTCCACCTAGGACTGAAAGGTCGCCGCTCTCAGGTACTTGTAGAATCGCAAGTCGCTATACGCCCATAGAGACATCTATGGTGTATAGTAGCAATTGACCATTTGAGAGGTTTCACTTACCTCTCACCACTACTAAATACCAAACTTACCTGTTATTCATAAAATTAAGTATAAATTTTCCAGGAATTTCTGCTATAATGGAACAATCAAATAAATAATTGCCGAGTCCACAAAAGGACGGGGTGAACTCGAAAACCACCCGTAGATCCGTCACTGGTTCAGATACGTGTTAGTATACATCATTGCACAGTATGTCATATGATGAATAAGACGTTTCTAAAATATTAAGTAGCTTCACAATTAAGTTTATAATAGATCATAAGCAGTCTCGGCCATATTTTACGTTGAAAATTCAATCAAGTTTGGCTTCCATGTCTTACAAGCAAAAATATTAAAAATTAAAATTTAATTTACAGGCTTGTTATATGGAAATTTAACTTAGAATTTTTTTTTAGGGGGCGAGCGTAGGTGCGGCTTTACTATGTACATACTTCGGTATGCGATGTAAAGCAACGACAGGCGCAGTTAGTACTTGGATGGGTGACCATTTCAACGGAAACCGCGTTCTCTTCTCACATATCTTCCAGCGGCTTGTATATCAGTGTATGCGCGGAAGCAATACAACCTTAGGCGAGGGTTGTATAGGAGATATACCATCCTTCGGAGGGGATGTAAAGCCGTCGGTCCCTTGTCTATTAAATGTTAGGCAAGTAAAAGATCCATACTCTTCTTAAGGGAAGAGGTTCGGCAAAATTCCTGGTTGGGAGTAGCTCGTCTACAGGCGTCGGTGTTAGGCCTCAGTAGCGGAAATAGGCCGACGTTAAATAAATTTTTGATATTTTCAATAATCCTCTATAAATTTGTATACATTTTAATCCTTTCAAACTTATATTTAAAAATTCATAATTTTTTATTATTTCTTATATTTTCTTTAGTTTTCATTATTTTGAACGCGAGTTGTATTTTTTGCGAGTATATTCGACACTACTACAATAAAAAATAATCCGCAGTAGTTTTGGCATCATAACTTGGCTAGAAATCGATTTAAACATTTAACATTTTATTAAATAACACCGCACATTTGGTTTCGTACTTAGCAGTTCATCGTTGGCGTCTAACTTAACCGAGCCTTAAACGAACGACTAAAATACATACGTATAAGTAAAATATATAGAATGCATATTGCCGTTACGTTCCTTTTTTGTGGCAATATTGCATTCATCTCTTATGACTATCTGGTCATATGAAGGTCATAATAAAGGTAGTCATGATCTTGTAATGACATCTTTATGACGTTAAGATATCCTTAAATTCACGGGACCCTATGGCCCAATAAAGATCGTATCCAATTAAGTCATATAAAAGTTGTATGAAAAGCCGCGACAACCCTTTCCTAACCATCCAGATTTGGTCATAAAGAGGTTTTAACAAGGTTGTCACGTCTTAAGGTAGTCGTATATTAGATCGTACTAACGTCGTAATGTTTTTTATAAGACTAAAAATGTTACTTGGGTCATATTTGTGTGGATAACTTTATAACGACCTTCATATGTCCTAAATTGTTAAATTTATCTTAAAGACCACTTTACAACCACTACACAGCTAATAGTGCATGTAGATAAAATATTATAACTTAAAATAATACTTGGGAGACAGATGTAGTGCCACTTCCCTTTGTGTGATAATTAAATCTCATAAAATGCTGAAGAGAATTCAAGAGAAACTTTTAGAACATTTTCTTTAACTTAATATATTAACAATTGGCAAACTCGTAAATAAAATTGATATTCGTGGGTGGAAACTCTCCAGCTGTTTCAGCTATTCACAATTGATTTAGACAATCAAGTAGACATCCGTAAATTTGTTATAGTTTACTACCGTCTCCGCCTTTGAATAAGACATTCCTTTACTTCAGGATGCATATCATCAATACCTATAAATATGGAGGACTAATAAATATGGAACGCTGGGCACGTCAAATATTTCAATCAAAACTTCCTGCATATACCGCTATAACTCATCAAAATTGGCAGAGCGAATATATTGAGTTCCTTTGTTTTTAGGGAACATTTTTATTTAGTAGACCATTGGAAAATGTGGTAATGAAAACTGGCAGATGAAAAATGAAATATTTGGTGTAACAAAGTGGGAATTGCCTTAACGAGGCAGCGTTTAATGGAGTAAGTATCAAGGGTAAATACCTTAAAATATCTCTAATTAGTATTACGTATACATTTCAATTGATTACATAAGTATTATGCTTCAATAAGAATATCACTTATACGTCATGTGACGTAGTTAAAATTACTGATTTACTCGATTGCAAAACTATGACAGCAATGATAAAAATATCACTTTTTACGACCATTGAATAATGAATTTATTATAGATACGGTTTTGAACAAGCAAATGGAAACATGCATAGTGTTCAGTATCATGAAGGATTTCATTTTATCAAGAATGGTTAGCGGCTTAGTGGATAGAGTATTAATCTATCAGTCTTACCCACAGCCCTTCACAGTGCTCAATAAGGGCGTGAGGAACTCCACTGCCCCCGTGGCCCTGGATGAACTCACGTCCGATCACAACCCTACTTATCTCGAGTTGGACGGTAGAAGAAGAAGAAGCCAACTGGCGCCTCTATAAAGAACGTACTAACACAAATTTAACACTAAACAACACAATCAGCATGCCCGCCAAGTTAGAAAATGCGGTGGAGGAGTTCATGAGAGTGTTGCAGGATGCCAAGCGGACTGTTACCACCACTATCCCTGTGAACGAGAACAGAGACCGACTCGACGAAGCGGTAATACGAGACATATGACATACGGGAGAGAAATAGTCTGAGACGGCAGAGAACTCGCGATGTCAATGCTAAGATTGAGCTGATCAGGCTGCAGGGGCAGATCAGAACCTCCACAAACAATGCAAATAACCAGAAATGGGGGATAAACTGGCAGCGCTGAATCCTCAAGACAACTCGCTGTGGAAGTTGACGAGGATCTTAAAAAGTACGAGGGATACAATACCTGTGTTGATGGGCGCAAACGGACGTCAATGACAGACGCTCAAAAAGTGAGCGACTACTCACTTTGAAAGTATTCAGAATAACAACATACCAAATAATTTAGTGCACGACCGCATCGAGAAGGACATTAACGAAATCATTGATCATGGCGTACAAATGACACTACGTAAATTCCTGAAGGTCATAACCAAGCCCTCGGAGACAGCAGAAACTATCAAGGACTTACCAAACAATAAAGCCCCTGGAAAAGACGACGTCGAGTACAATATCTCTCGGTAACGCGTCCATCACATACGCGGCGCCGGTGTGGTGTAGCATACCTGCCACGACAATGAAGCAACTCCAAGTGTTTGAGTACAAATTTATGCGCCTCATATCGAATTCAGGAAGGTACACCTTCCTCAGAGATCTATATGTACGTTGGAATGACATAACCCCAATAGCGGACTACGTCCAACGCATTTCTCAAAACTTCTATTCATTCAAGCTGGGCGATAGTCTGCTAACAACATAACGCAAATTAGACAGAATAATGCCCCATTTCGGATTAAACACCCCCTTACCATACCAGACATTACCAATTTTTCCTCAACCTCTGTAACCAAGCTTTGCCAACTGTAACTTCTGCTTACCCTATTCACCTTTCGCTAGTATTTCATACCTTTTGACTATCTCTAGATCTTTTCTGTCTCCCTCCTTTCTGTTGTGTCCTTTTTCTTTTGTTGTTTTCTTGTTTTTTTTTGTACTTTTTGTTTTTCTAAATTAATTTCTCATCACGAATATCAAATAAATTAAAATATTCTGAAAATCAAAATTCTTAAAGCCCGGCGTTCATGCGTTTCGCAGAAGGTGCCTCGTTTAGATTGAAGAATCTGCATCAACTACAAAATTTTTCAAAAAAGTGTTACAGTGAGTCAGTTATAAAAATTATGTGTAATTTTAAGTTGTTTTTTAAAAAAATCTGTATTATTTTATATTCAATGGTATTACCTAATTTTATTTGCTTGTTGCAAAAGGTGCTTATGTTAGTAATTATTCGTTTTCGTTTTTACCAACCCACATCTGTCAGCCCGATCCTGCAATCCGCCACCGCGTCTGCGCGGTGGATGCATCGTCGGTCCCGGGACAGGCTCGGGTTAGGCAATTGTTTGTTTGATTTTGATTTTAATAAATCTTTGTTGAATTGAATTGAATAGAAAATGTCAGTCCCATAATTCGGGTTTAAACCCTATCCAGTTTTTTCATTGCCAATTATTATATTTTTTTAATAATTAAGTCCATTTGATTAAATAATAATTAAGTTTTTATTATTTTTCACACATATATTATGCAATGTTTCAAAGAGACAAACCAACAAAAAATAGCATGCATATAAACTTAGCAGTACAAAAAATAAATGGTGAAATTGAGTTTGGCACAGACAAAAAGTACGTGACAATTGTTTTTCCACTTAGTCATAATCAGGTACCCTTGTTAATATTTTTAATTATTTCAAAACATCTATTTTTTTCTGAAAAATTCACTACCTATTTTATTGAAACATTTTCTTCCTCATTATAAACATAACTATCAAAACACAATCTCAATGCATATAAATAAACGAACATGAATTTAAAAAAATTTGCAGAAACCTTTACCAGAACAAAGAGGTTTCACTAATTAATCTCATGAAAGAACAGAAAAATGATGAAGCAAGAAAAAGTTGTTAAAGAATAATTCCAAAAAAAATAAGCAAAATTGTGCAAATCTAGTAATTGAAATTGAACCGGAAAATTATTTATATTTAAAAAATAGGGGTAAAATTAATATTGAATGGAGAAAATACAGTATTTATGACTAGATATAACAAAATGTTTTAACTGTGCCGGCTACAATTATAAGTCGAACAAATGTACAAATAAATTGGCGTGTTATAAATGCGGTGAAAATCATAAAATTACTGATTGCAAATCAAATGTCCTTAAATTTATTAACTGCCTTTTAATAACAGATACATTAAAAATCAATTTTAATCCTAATCACGCAACAAACGATTTAAATTGCCCTTGTTATAAAAGACAAGTTAAAAGACAAAACAACGAAACAAGATATATTACACAGCAATCAAAAAGAGTGAAATTGTTTATTTCAATTGTCAGGGTTTTTCAAATAATAAAGAACAAATTTGTATTTGTATGTCGACGACAGTGTAAATACGAAAGAGTTGTATATAGAAAATTACAAAATGGAAAACTATGTAACAGAAAACAGAAAAACGGTAGGAGTACTGATATATGTTGACAAGGAACATATAAGACAATAATGAATGAAATAGTGAAAAAATTTATATAGATATTAGGTGTAGAAATTAAAACAGGAACAACAAATTTTCAAATAATAACTATTTACCGTTCACCACAAACGACAGACAAATTATTTACAGGATATTTTGAATGACTTATTGAAAATATTGAATTGAATGAAAATCTAATGATAACTGAAGATTTCAACTTTGATATTCAAAAGAAAACATTCTGTAGCAAGAAAATAAAAAATGTATTATACTAAAATGGATTATATCAGATTATTAGGTTACCAACAAGAATAACCCAGAATAGTTCAACAATAATTGACTATGTGATAAGGAATAAGAAGGATATAATATGAAGTGCACCAAAAATTAGTGATCATAATATAATAACAGTAGACACTAATGAAGCGTAAACAAAACACAAAAACGGACATGTGACAGTAAAAAAGAGATTATTAAAAAATTATGTGCATCTATTTCAAAATTTATTGCGAGATTAACCATGGAACAACAATATATCAAACGTAAACACGTTAACCTATTCACTGATAAAGAATATAGTCAGATCTCTCGATGATATATACCCGATAAAAGATACTAAGATTCAATCTGAATTTTCTGATAATAAATGGATTAATGAAGGAATTATACAGAATCTGAAAGGAATTTAAAGTAAAAATGATTTAAAGTATAAAATAATAGTGTTTACAGCTGAATATGAAGATTAGAATACTAAAAATGAGGTAAAAAATGGTATATGTTTGAGTTTTAATTTTTTAAAAAGCTGATCTAAGTTCAATATTACAAACCAACATTTTTTACATAATGTCTGGTGGCAAGACATGTTTTTTGAGGTACCAGCAAAAAGAGAAAGCTCTCGAGAGACGCAGAACGTCAAAGTCAAAGGGTTGCAAAATGAGAACCAGATAAAAACGATGTTTTAAATTATTATGCGTATAACTGTGTTTAAAACATGCGTTTTTATCATAAAAATGAGACACTGACCAAATTTTGTGTTTTTTTATTATAAATCAGCGATTTTATCATCATTTTATAAGTTTTATCTTTGCTATTTAGCATTTTTGTCAAAATCAATATTTCAATAAAATAGCAACAAATTTACGTTTTTTAAAATATTCTTGTATAACTTAGAAGCCAATTTTAAAAAAAATTGCTTCAAATGGATTTTAAAATAAAATCTGTTTGTTGTTTGGAAAATGTATACCCCATTTTAGTAGTTTCCCTGCCATGTTCTCCTCTACATCTGCGAAAAAGTTGCAGAATTCCATAGATATTTATTTTCTTTATGTTAATTTTATTTCGATACATTCCATATTTTTTTGTTTAATTATTATTTGGAATTTTTAGTAAAAGTTGATGAAGTCAGCTCGAATTTTCATAGAATTAATTAAGCTGTTCGTTTCCCACCCTTTCCTTTTAATTCATTTTCGTGTTCTCAAATAATTCTTTAATTGCTTGTGAAATATACCCCATCACTACATTACACCGCTGACTAATATACTCTAGTAGGTATATTCTGGAATTCCGGAATTGGTTGGGAGGGTGGTTAACAAGAATTATTGAGCCACAGCATTTAGGCCCCATTGGGCCCCTTGTACATCTTCTCTGTAGGTAGACCCTCGCCTAGGCCTACAACCAACCTAATCTTGCGAAATAGGTGGTGATTGGCCAGCGTTCTCCCAAGATGAATTCTCTAATTGATGAGACGGCAGAACAGTCACAAAGTATATGTTGAACCGTCTCATCTTTTTGTTCACAGCCTCTACAGGGAGGTGTTTCGCTTAATCTGATATTATGGACTAAACCCAATTTTTAAAATACAAATTAGTTTTGACTTGATGGAAATTTGTTGAAATTATGTATTATTTTGCTTCTCTTTTTTAAATTTATTTTAGTCCCTAATATAATTTTTGATAGTGCATTATAGTGTACTGAATGATTTTATTTCAATACCATAGGTATTAGGTAGGTAATACTATAGATATTAAACTTTATTGATTCTTTTAGACAAATAATTATATTTAACAGTTTTGTACTTATGACGAAATGCTTAAAAAAATAATAAAAATTGGGCATTGAGAATTTAGTATGATTTCACAATTTTCCTAATTGAAGCATAAATATTATTAATTACATGTTTAGCTTTAAATATCGAAGCTGAAAGAAAACTAACACTTTTACTCTGTACCATTTTGGCTTAAATTATAACTTGTAATCTCCCTAGTACTTGAATTATTTCTTTTTTGACATTCAAATTTTTCGAAAATCTCGTGGTGTGAATAATTTTATTACCGCTTTTGAGAGAAATGTCGCATTTTGGACAGGAAAATACTGAGATAATCAGAAAAGAGGTGGACAAACTAATTCCAACAAATACAAAAAGTTCTGAAGCAACTACATGGACACAATTGGAAAATAAACTCGGAAGATTATAAAGAATCTGATGTGAAGGTGATAAAAATTGTTAATTATTTTAAATACTTATATGCCATTAAAATATTTTTGTTAGATGGAGAGGTTAGAATTCACAAATGTAATATTATTCACCCGCAAAGCAACTTCAAAAAATGTGCACCAGCTCAAATTTGCTGCCCTTACTAATGAAGAGTATAATAAAAGATTTTAAATATGGAATGAAATTGAATCTGCTGGCTTGCAGCGAATATTTTTTCACGTAATATCACGCGAAGATACAATGGCTAAAGTGGAACATTTTCGTAAATAAATAGACCATAAGGGAAAGT
This sequence comes from Leptura quadrifasciata, assembly GCA_963675555.1. Lineage (NCBI taxonomy): Eukaryota > Metazoa > Arthropoda > Insecta > Coleoptera > Cerambycidae > Leptura > Leptura quadrifasciata. The sequence goes on along the minus strand of OY776673.1, from coordinate 58,818,356 downwards.
TCACAGGAAGAATTGAATATAATTCTGTGTTTACTAAAGCAACCCAAGGCGGATCAAGGAAACTAGCCGATAGTAAGTGGTTGATAGGAAACACAAAAATCTTACGACTGTTTGAATAATTTATGGAGAAACGAGGAGATCTAACAGTTGATAGATTGTTTTTGACCCCCAATCCAAACTGAAATGAAAATTTCTCGAAAGGATTGTATAAGAATAGTCCTGTTTGTAAAACAGGATTGCTTTTTATTTAAAAGAATCTGCATCCAAAATAGGAATTGATGTTAAGAAATTCAAAACAACAAGTCATTCTGCGAGACCCACGGCAGTGTCAAATTTGGCAGAAAATGGTGTTCAGGAACAACAAATCATTAGGATTACTGATAACAGCAATTCCCAGTCCATAAAGCCATACCTTCAGATGGATATGGAATACCACGAAAATATAATTTACGTCATGAGAAGTGAAAAATCTTTGGGAAACAGTAGAAGCCTCTGTCAAAGCCATAGGCAAAACAAATTCAAATTGAACAATACATCCGAATAATGTTTATAACAATTGTGTGTTTAATATTTCCAATAATTATAAGAGTTGAAGTAATATCTACTTATTAAGTAAAATTGCGTTTTAACAAATTTAATCTACTTATTTTTTTCTACTCCCTACATAGAAAATACTATTTTGCTCCCTCATTTCACGGAGCAAAGTAGTACTTTTCCTCCCTCGGGAGAACAATACCTTGCCTCCCTAGGGAGGAAAATACTTTGGCTCCCTCTGGAAGCAAACAAGTAGAAACTTCAAATAGCTGGTACTCTTTTTCATATTTTTCACGAGACTTTAACGGTAATAGATTTAACGAAACCACGTTTGCTTCTTCCAGAATATCTTGAGGAACTTCATCTTCACATTCGGAATACATTGTTATAAACTTTTTGGAAGTTTGTTTATTTTGTAAACAAGAAGCAACCTTAGCAACGTTCCATGTACTTTGATTTTTAACAATATTTACTTATCTAAATACATATTATGACATTTTGACATATTTGGTTTTTTGATTGTCATGCATAAGAAAATATAATAAAATATATGTAAAACCTATGTAAAACACTGTAAATGGAGCAAACACAGGAGCAAACTGGCATTTCCTCCCTTGGATATTGATAACCTCCGCTTCGCGTCGGGCATCAAACTATCCGCGGGAGGAAATTATGCACTTTTCTCCCTTGTCATACAAATAGCTATTGTTACTTTGTTATTATATTAAAAAAAAACTTTAGTTATTAATTTACGTTAATTTACTTTGCACACATTCTAGTAAAATAAGGTGAAAATAATTGTCTAAAATAAATATATTATACTTATACTTATTTTACATAATTTTCTCTTATTACAGAAAAGGGAAAAGTACATATGAATATATTATAAAGAAAGGGATTGGAAATAATTTCTTTTTAATTTTTTTATATTTTATGTGGTTTTTCATGTCTTAGTAAAATAAAATATTTAATTGTAAATAAAATTTGGTAAAAAAATATATTGATTATTTACATTTGTAAAAGCTTTTATTAAACTTGCAATATTTGTTTGTTAGTTAGTTACTTAGTTTGTTTAGGTCAACTTGCAATCAAAATTTCGATTAGTTCTAATTAAGCTAAAGCTTTGAAATTTTGCACATGTATAACTCCAATGGCAATACACTTTAACATTTTCATATAAGAAAAAACAAAACGGCGGCTTCAAGATGGCGGACGGCTTTACCATTTATGATCCGATTCAACTCAAAATCGATATCTGGGAATTTTCTAGGTCGGGGATTATGGATTTTTAGTCAAAATAGTCAAAATTCAGAAATTTAAAATGGCGGCACCAATATGGCTGACGATTTTTGTCATTTATTTTACATTCAAATCGATCAAAATCGATATCTGGAGATTTTCGGGGTCGCGGATTACGAATTTATAGTCAAAAATTTAGTTCAAGATAGCGGACGACTTTACCGTTTATGATCCGATTCGTCTCAAAATCGGTATAAGGGGATTACAGCATATCAAAAGACTAAAAAGTAAAAAATAAAATTATATAAAAAAGCTTTTATTTAAATGTTCTAAAAAGTATAAAATAAACTTTGAAGTAAATCAAACCCATCATTTTGTTACATTATATATTTTTTTTATGATATAAAAGCTTGTCGCGAGCAATTTCCTTTACACAAAAAATCTTGCGACAAGCTTTCATATCATAAAAAAAATTATATAATGTAACAAAATGATGGGTTTGATTTATTTCAAAGTTTATTTTCTACTTTTTAGAGCATTTAAATACAAGCTTTTTTTAAAAATATTTTTTATATAATTTTTTTTATACTAGGATTCAGGGGAATGCTGGTATAAGGTAAGTGATAATGAAAGTCAAGTCAAATTAAAACAAGCTTAGTATACTTATTTTTTATATTCCCTAAGCTCTAGTCGCATAAAAATTATATAGTGAATTAATATTAGCCATAATAATTTATTTTGTATACAATCTTTATACTCCAGTAAAGGGAAACCAAAATTAAATGACATTTTCTGTCATTTAAAGTGGTGACAAATAATATCGCCTAAAATATCGCTAATTTAGTTATGGAATCACAAGTGTCTTGGAATATGTCATAAAACTCACTTGTCAATATGAAAGATGCGTTGTAGCAAGCAAGCTACATGACAGGTAGCCAAAAAATTGTTAATAAAATGAATAGCACATCATACAGACTCGGTTCTTTTTGCAAAGAATCTAAGCACATTAAAGCCTATCATAAACATGTGAAAGAGCAAGAAAATCTATTTCAGGAGATTCATAAAATTCTTCGTGAAGATGTGCCTTGTTTTGACCACAAATCTAGCGTCTAAAAGAATAAATTGGTGTAGTAATTTGTATTTTATGAAACACAGACATATAGTAAAAAAAAACAATGGCTCTGTGACTGAGGAAAGAAAATAAATATAAAAATATTTTTCATAATATAAACGCTATTGTCTAATCATTGCTGTCAAGCTAAGGAAATTTCCATTTATTAATCACATAGGTAGGACATGCTCATGGGTAAATAAGATTTCCAAGAAAAATGATCTTTGTCATAACAACAATAACAAAATGAACGTGTCCGATAGGCTGATAATGATTGGTATAAAAATTTCAATAATATTATTTATTGTTTTCGGTTTTCGTTAAATAACATAGACGTGATAACTGTGACGTTTATGTAGCTCAGTTTTTGTGAATAAAGCTCCTTCGGACAAGTATCTTCTTTATTGTTGCCTATTATGAAACTACTAGTGTTATATTAGTGTTACAAAAATTGGAATATCTTTCTATAAATCTATAAAAATCTATAATATATTTCATAGAACCTTCATGTTTATAGGCAAATAACACTTTTTAATAATGATTTATCTTTAAGGAAGTTAGTACGGAACAGTATTATATTTTACAAAACTGATGTAGTTATTTTCTTCTTCTGCTTTGGCAACCAATTGTAACCTTTACATAAGGGCAGTAATTTTGACATTAACGTAAATTTAAATTTAAAAATATTTATTAATCTCCAAGTCACATATATTATTTATAAGTTTTATGGTACCTATGTATTCTTAGGAAAATGTTAAATGAAAATTTCTGCGATTTTTTGAATTTTATGTATTATATTTTTGCGTTACTATTATAAAAAGAAAATGCAGTTGAACTTCCATTCTAAAAGCCTTAAAAGGCATCAACTCAAGTTTTCTAAATCAATATATCGCAGAAGTTATTTACTACAACAAGGCAGTAATGTTCAAGATTTAAAAAATAATCTCTGACCAGATAAATTAAAATATTTTTTTGTTTTGCCATTTCCTACAACAATTAAATAATATTATTATAAAGTCTTCATTATGTCTCTAAGTACAAAGTTGATAAGTTTTATGATAATATGTCATCAAATTTTATTTATTTTTTCCTTTTCCTCTTTATTGTTAGGTATGTTTTAGGTATTAATACTTATATCTGAAGTTTCTTTTTTATCAATATTTTTGTTTGTGAATAAATATAAGAATAGTTTACTTATAGCTATAGCTTATAGCCTAATCCCAACTATAGTTATATGATACCACTTGTCTAGTATTTTCCACAAAGGTTTTTAGGATCCTTCGCTAAATAAATAGATCTTTGACTTCAGCTGAGTATTTTGCATGTGCACATACACCAATACATTAACTAAATAATTTGTTAATTAAACAACCATTGCTCCCAGACTCTAACGGGTCTTTGCAATTACTTATTTATTTATAATTATAGATATTATAATATATATTTCTCTTACTCATGTAAATAAATCCATATTCTATTATATAATTACTTAATTTAGATTCGTCTTGCGTACATTTCTTATAATAATGAAAACAAAGTTTTAAACTTTTGACCTAGTTTGTAGTATTAATCTAAAATGTACTCACACAATCCTCCAAAGAGAAAAACTTCAAAATAACTCTGCAAACTGAAAATCCAAAAACAATATCCAATTCTGAAAGAACAATTCAACCATATTCACATAGTTGTTAACACAGCACAAAAACAACCATTAATTTAAATCCCTGGTTTAATTCACTTTTGTGTTTCAGGTTATAAGTTTATAGCTGCAATCATGAGAATAATCAAAGTAATTTTTTTTAAATGTATATGTAATTTTGAACTGCATACAAAATTATTTACGTAAATATTTCGCGCCGATTATAATCTGAGCGTGCGTGACACGTTCCGGAGTATTTCCCGCGGTAAACTGCAGAACTCCGGGTCCGGAGTTTGTAACCTGTGTTCTTGTCTAAACTCCAGTAGGCACATGCGCACGGATTTGCCCAAGGGGTACATGTATATCATTATGAAATATAGTTCATTTAAATATAATGCTTTTCTGGCTGTATTTTACCTCACGGGAACGTTTTTTCTTCATTTTCATTGTCGGTTGATTGTATTTGACGTGTGTGGTGACTTAAATAAATTTATTGAGAGATAATGGAACGCTGCCTAGATTTCAACAGTGTAGGGGAAATTGTTGTATACTGGGATTTTTCGAATAGCCTTAAAAAAATTGAAGTGCAATATACTTTAAGTTTACACTAGTTCGTTAAATTGGAAACATAAAACTGTTTTAGAGTATCACTTAGTTGATACAAAAAAACTGTTCCACTGTAAGGTAATATTGGAGCAAAGGCATGTGCGTACTGAGACAATACTAATAAATTGATTTCTTACTAAGAAAAAATTGATGAATTTAATTTTAACTAATGCGATATATTTATATATTTACGAAGGCGTAGAAGTGTCACAAGAAAAAAATTATTTTTAAAGGTCATAATAATTCTTATTTGTAACTAAGAATTCTGACTTTTTTCTCTGGGTCATACAAAATTCTAGTAGTTGTGTCGTCATATAATCAATATGGCTTCCACTGTATTACGTATAGCGCCATGTTTAAATATGCGTAAATGCAATTTTTTAAAAAGCCACACAAATACTAAAACATGTATAAAAATAAAACACTGTCCCTCCTAATAATTTTTTTAAAGTTGTGGTTTCGTTAACTATTAATTTACTATGCATCATCAGGAAGCAGGTCTATAATATTCAATATGGATATTTTGAGCACACTGCACTCTTCATAAGATATTTAATATTTCTTTCTTGATAAACGAACACCGTGAATCTATTTTAGATGGGGTGTATAAAAGTGAACTACCAACCAATTATTGATATTAACAAAAAATTACAGTAGATAGACTTGTATATAACAGATAGTTATACATACAAATAAAGATAATTTAGCACCTAAATAGGTATACTTTAGGTAGTGAATTAAACTTAATATTGAGCATAAAAATTACTGATAAAATGTACCATGTTAAGAAGGATATATGGGCATACGGTTAGGTTAGGTGTAAAAACAACAATTAGCTAATTATGTGACACAATTTTGTCACAAATAATTTAAACAAACTAAAAAAATACATCAGTCACTAAACTTTACGGAAATTGGGACAAATATCGAGGAAATATGATGATTGTCCCACCTTAATTGTTACCAAACGAATGAAGCACATTAAATCAGTGTCAATTAAATGTATCTATTGCAATTAATCAATAAATAACATAATGAATAATATTACAGTAACAACGCATTCAATATATATAAAGGTTATATCTAATAACATTAAAAATGTAACGTACATACACACACATGCACGTTTATTACTATACAATATAATACTATAATACAAAATATATAACAGAGCCACAGTAGCCGACTGTCTAGTCATATGTACTGTGAACACGGCTTGGATCTTGGCGTTGTAATAAAAATTTAATTGGGCTAGCTCAGAGCTTATAAGAGACTCCTCAGAGCCTGCGCGCTCTTAATTTTAAGTAAAAGTATCTTGATTTATTTGAAACTGGTTAGGGTTACTGCTCCACCCTGTAGGTAATAATAGAAGTTTGAAAAAACACTGTTTAAGTTTGGGTTCGAAAACACTTGATTTTTTGGATTGTCTATAGAAGGGTATTTTTTGAGTTACCCTTTATATTCTCTCTAGAATTGTTACACTTAGTTTTAGTCGAAATTATGATATTTATTTATTTGTTGATGATAGGATTTTTTAGTTACCCTGTATATCGTTGATTACATGAAACACTTGGTATTAAAATGGAAATTAAAATAATTTATTTAAATAAGAAAGAAGATTCTAATTTCACTTAAAATTAACGTAAATTGTTTATTCTAAGAATAGACAAAATTAAGTCATGGTCGCAGATTGTTTAGAAAATTTGGAAAAATTTACTTTGGTTTGATGCGCGAAGGCAGAATAGATTTTTTAATAATATGTTCTTAGAGCTAGGGCACTAGGTGCAAATTATGCATTTTTGACTTGGTGACGGTTCGTTAAATACTGAGTTCACTGGGTTAACACTAAGTGCGGGAACTAGGCAACCGGCACTACAAAGCTATTAATTTAGAAACCGACAATTATACTAGTATACTATACTTTTGGAAAACTTCGCAAAACTGACTTGATGCTCATTTGCCGATCGAAAACTGCCGCCTTATATACTATTGTTTGGTTGCGTTAATCGTGCTCCATCTAATCAGGCACAAACGTTTTTTTGTGATCTGGGTAGGTACCGTCGTTCCGTGCGGGCACGGTCTAAAACTCATCTTCGTACAACACTCTCGCCGATTGGCGATCATCACATGGCTATGTCATGATAAGTGCCGTATGGGGCGAGCTCAACCGAAGTGAAGTTGGGATCATGTTTCGAACGGAGCGGCAAAGTACAGGTATGATATTAACATGTACATATGGCAACGGAAATGAGTTTTGATAGTAATTTGTAAGCTCTGGAATGTGATGAATGAAAGTATGGTGTTTTTTTTAAGAACCTAATAGATATTTAATTTAAATAGAAAATTAGTTATAAAAATGTATGGAATGGATTATTATCCTGGGGTTGCGGAAAGTGCTTTAGATAATGTTTAATATTATAAAGAGGCAATATTTTTCATGTAATTTTTGTCAGTCTAAACGCTGTAAAATTGACGTAGGGAACTTTTTGAAGTGTTGGGTGATTGTTTGGGCATATTTGTGAATTATCGAAGTGCCGTGAATTTTACAAAAATTATTTTTGAAAACTGTAGTTTTTTGCATTGGCCATAGATCTATAGTTAGATTACTGTTTTTCTAGTTTGAACAGTTGCACGGATAGATGAATTTAATATACAAATTTTCTCGAAATTTTGCGAAACATACTACAACATCTGTAGCCGTTAGAACTATGCACTATTTACATGGATCACAATACGAATCGATATACCTGGCTGTTTAAAACAGTCGTATGTGTAATATATCGTGAAGTATATCACATTTGTTCATATACTCACGAATACCTATACTTTAAACTTATAAAATCATTCACATACGTAAACTAATGTTATAGACATATAAACATAGACATACGCATAAGCAGAAATATAGGTATTTTTATCTAGAAGATATCTAAAAACTGTACTAGATTTCTTTGTTCATATTTTTTTACCGAATTTGAAAATAGTGCTAAACTATTATAAGTTTTTATTACCGTAGGTATTTTATTATATTATATATTAGTGCATGTGTATCTAATCGGCCATTTATATGAGGTCTTGTTAAGTTTTATGACAATAACCGTAGCATTTATTTTACTTCTGGTATGATACATATGATCAACAAGATTGTGCAACTGTGGATTTTCGTACACAAGTTTAGAGGCATTAAATATGTATAGAGCCCAAACACACATTACTTGAGTGATTTGGAAAAGATCTGATGTTGGAAATTGTTTATTTTTATGTAGAATTATTTTTCATATACTTTTTGTGCAATTCCCAGTGGTTTTAATTGATTTTCCTATAAGCCACCCGAAAGCTATGCCATAACTAATTACAGATTCTACCAGGAGCATTTTTTAACGTATATGGTATGCATGTGGTAAAATAGATGAACTAATTTATTATGTTTTTCTCACACTGCAAGCGTGGTTGTTCTACTTCAAATGACTGTCTAAATATGGTTCTAGTTAATTAAAATTATTGATTACCTCAATTTTGGTTTAACAATTGTACTGTACCCTTTTGCAATTGATATGAAATGCAATATTTTGCAGAATCGGAAAACTTACAGTATTATTATTAAATGCCATGATTTTGGTTTTTGTATAATTTAGTAATAAGATGTTTTCATCCAACCAACACTTGACATTCCTTTCTGGCTTTTTTTATTGCCTCCTCCTGGTTAATTTCTGTAAATATTACTGTACTGTATCATCAACGTATAAAACAATATCTTCCCCTAAGTCACAGTCTAACAAATTCCAAGTTCCTTCTCGCCTGGTAAACTGCACGTATCTTTATTTTTCCACTTGAGTTCTGCAACTAAAATAGTGATATATTAATCTGAGGAATATACCCCTTACCCCATAAGATTCTAATTTGTTCAATAATATTCGGTGTGATACGATAGTATCTATTTATTTGATCGTTACCGCTAGGAACAAATTCAACAAGGCTTCTCTGTTTTATTTTTCACTGAACAAACTGTCACTACACTTAATCTATATATATTAAAATCGTACAGGTGCGAGCCCCTTGCACTTTCGCATTTTGCAATACTAAAGGCTTTTCTTAACGGACGCGCAGCGTCCGCCTGCCGCCGCAGGCGGCAGGCGGACGCCGTTCTCATTGGTATAGACCGTAGGGATGAGGGGCGGGCGGGGGTCGGTATTTTTTATTTCGATAATAATGTCGGCTATCTCTTTCCCCACACGTTTTTACGACCCTCAAATGACTTTTGCGTTGCTCCTTTTCGATGACGTCGAAGCGGGCGGAATTTGGGTAAACGTCAAAAATTTGCGATCTATTTCCGTTCCTGGCGGGGTTAAAATTCGATTTTGCCGATGGGATTTACGATTTGCTTTCATTGCCAATCTCGGTAATTCCGTATCGACATCGTACGGCCGTCTGCGAAGAGTTTTTCGCCAGATATGAGCGTTTAAAGATTGCGTGTTTGGCGTCTTTCCGCGATTCTGGCGAAACACGCACATTTTCGGTTCCCCTCGAATAACTTTTAAACGGCTGGAAATTTCGCAAAAATAATCGCACCCAAAGGACAAGATTTTTTAATGAGGAATCGTTTCCATCTTTCAGATCTCACCTACGACGAGCCGTTCCCGAGCTAGAGCCTTTCGAAGGAGACGACGTTCGGTGGCCAAAATACGTAGCTGTTTCGTTAAAAGCCGAATATCTCGGCAAATAGGCCGTTTTGGGCCGAAATGTTCGTATCTAACGAAATTATAGCTAAATAAATTATCTACCTCTATGCAGAGTTTTATTTGTCTACTTTAAATATTAAACAAGTTGTGACCTTTAGAAAATGCCGCTTTGCGGTGGAATCGGCCATTTTGTAGTCGTAAAAAAATCACCCTTTTTCCAATCCACGTAACGGGCGTAATTGCCCGTCTGTGATTTCCACGTTATCACGTACTGACATTTTCACTTTTGTTTCCCATTATCGGTACTCATTTTCATCCCTCATCGCTTAAAATTTCCCAAAAAAGCATTCAAAAATACCCTTTCCGATCGTTTCTCATTACCTTCAATTCGCACATTTATCGCTTAAGAACGCGCAATTTGTCAAAAAGCCTCCCTTGCCACGTCAAATTACATCTTTTCCCTTTCCAACAAGGCATCGGGCGACCTTCTACGCGCCTCCTTCGTTAAATAAGCGACATTTTAAATATCCGTTCGCATTTTGCGTTAATACACAATTAATATATTTACATTTCTATATTAACCTATATTTTTGGGTTTCGTACCCCCTAAATTGTCCCGTCGTCGTCGTCTTATGCACCGTTCGGGTGTTATCGCTTGCCTCAATTTACCTACAAAAAAAAATAAACATTCATGTCCTTGCGTAAAACGCAATTCGAAAATCGTCTCCATATCATGTCTTTTTAACCTTTCATCTGCCGTGAATCGTAGCTTACAGCCCATTCCTCCTGACATAGTACAAGAATTTCTGTTTGTAATCAACAAATCCTATCCTTACGGTGCCCCATTTCATCTATGGAAGAGAAAAATAAAAGAGTTTCCCCCTAATTAGTCATTTTCCTGTACCAAATTCATTAATTAGGCTCATTAATTAGCTACTCCAGTGACCCCCGGGTGTCCTTCTTTTTCAAACATACCGGAATTATGCAGTTCCACTCGCTATTTTATCGGTTACAATATAAAAATTAATCTAAAATGTTCCCACCCGGCATTACAGTACAGTTCGGTCGTTCTCGCCTACCATCGCCGATTATTTATTAAACTTTATTCAATCTGTGATCCCACTATCATTCCATTTTCCCATAATCAAGGATTTCATTAAATTCAATATCTATGAAAAGTAGTAACCTACCACGGAAATGAAACTTCTACTAACATCTAACATCCGCCCTGTTCTGTGATATTAGTTTGACATTTGGCGAGGCCCCAACCGAGTTTCTTAAGTCGCACCGAAGAAACCAACAAGGCTACATTATACGTTCTACTTGCATCGATAAGTACCCATATACTTTGACGAAATAGTCCAATGTAAAGTAAGTGTAAAATGTTTTCTTTCTTATGTGTTCCTAACCTGTGGAAATAAAGTGGGGCTCACAACAAGTCGTTCTGCAATGCAGACACAAAGAAATTGAGTGCTTACTGTCGTCTATACAACGCGTCCCCCCACAAGTATGCAAGTGCCCTATGAATAATGCAAACGGGAACGTCACACTCTCCACATCAAGTAACCCAAAGGAAACTTTTGTACTTATACATTTCTGTCTGTAAAAAGTCACCTCCAAGGTCCAACTGATAACAGTGCACTCTTAAACAGACTAAATAATTATCAGAAGCGAATCAAAAGTATTTATAAACGTTTCCAATCTACATAACAGTGATATATCAACTGTCCACTTGCAAAATCTTGAACGTTTGCTTCCCAGGCTGCACATAACCTTGCAAATGGGGGCCCCAAATCGTCTGTAAACGTAGCGTCTGGCTACCCGGCTAGAAATTGCTTTCGCATTGACATATGTAATGTACATTATAAGGTAGGTCGGCCACTCTGTGCCTATAGCAGTGATTCTATTTATATAAAAATTAAGTTAAATTACTAAATTACAATAACGTCAAAAAAGTTTAAAAAGCTGAAGCTCGATGACCTCTGTAGGACACCAGGATTATGTTGTATTATTAACAATCGAAATAAATTAATCGTGATACTTTTGCTACAAAAATTTTATGGTTTTCTACAAGTGAAGTCCAACAAATAGGTAATTTTATGAAATTGTTACATTGTGGCACGTCTCCTTAATATGCAATCATTATTATCCCACTTTCCGACGACCCGCATTTCAATAAAATATACCTTCTATGTTCCTATTGTATCCGTGTATCTGTGCGTGAAAATGCATTTGACATGTTGTCATGTTATGGTTAACGAAGCCCCAGCTGAAAGTCAAACGTGCATCTATAAACATAAATTGTGCGACGATATATATGTCGAAATGTCCAGTGTAAAGTGTAGACGTGTGCTGTTTATTTCACGTGAATATTATAACCTTAGAAATGAGGGCCCCCGAATCGTCTTTGAATGAAATAGACGTTCTACGATGATAGAGGCATATAAAATACTTCCATTGCAATATGCATTAAGTCTCTACTGAGTATTTTTATTGTTAAACAAATGTAGACAGCCCCATTGTATTTATGTGCTAATTCAGTGTTAGGAATGTGAATTATTTCTTCTTCGACACAATTTCGGAACATCCCAGTTATTTTTCTACGATTACACCAGTCTTCCCTGTGAATGACAATATTTACGATGACATAACCTATATATAAGTAATGAGGCTTCTTTAAATTTTTGGTGACCAAGAAATTAAGTACTACCATCTATAAATATCAAGAAAACATATTATACAATCAGTGGTTTGGTGGTTCAGTTCTGTTTCGACAAATCTCTTACATTTACAAAGAAATGCTGCATATCAACAGGTCTATCTATCATAAGGTAAGTTTTACATTTTATGTTTATTTATGAATTTCAACGAATAAATGTACAGTCGATACTCCAAGTAAGTATCACAAGTGATTTTAGTTTTCAAAACATATATTAGCTACTGCAAAGTGTACATTTATGTGTGCTTTCTAAAAAATTATAGCCAGATACCATTCACTTCCAAATCTCCAATATTATTATGTGAATATAATCTTAGAGGGCTCAAATCGTCTTTCGATGAAATGGACATTCCGCACTGTACAAGGCTTTACAGAAACTAACAGTTATGTAAAATGAACGTAAAGCAGGATTTCAAAACAATCCAAATATAAAGTGACATATCACATAATCTTTGCTTAACGGCAAAGATAAATCTTAAAATTAATAGAGAAATACCTGTGGTAAATAAAAGTGTATATATAAAAATCAGTTATCAGGACACTAGCTGTTTCTTCCTTAAAATGTAACCTCTTCTCTTTATTTTTGTAGAAATTGCTGCCATCGGTTGTGTCCAGCAAACATAGTATTTAAAAAGTTTAAGAGTGCTTCTGCGAATGATGTCACATTCACAGGAGGGCATGAGAGCTGATATTCGAGGAACTGGGTGAAAACCAAATAATTTTCCAAGATAAAACTCCAACCGACCCTGTGACAACAACACAAGAGGCTTATAAAACAGGTACAGACAAAACTCTAATTTGTTTTACATCGACAATAACTTATTGAAAAGAAAATAAATTGGGGGTAACATAAAGATATAACGTAAAGGCCATCGTATGCATATAATTCATATTTTGCAGAAATAGTAAAAGGGAATATTTATTTACCTTTTACTGATATTGGGCCCTTGGGTCACAGAGAACATAAAGAACAGGTACAGGATTTACATATTCTTTAAAGTTGACAGTAACATGAAAATTTAAATAGGTTTTCCTCATTTTTCATTACATTATATGGATATTTCCTTCACGAATTCGTACCTCCAACTATTCGAGGAATGTCGTTGCAATATTTTATAACGTATACAAACTTAAAATATATGTTCGGTTACAGATAGGTTCTCCTACATTTCTCTGCCGGTCTGTAACTTTTTTTTTTTATTGAGCGCACGTTCACTCTGGAACCGTTTATGATACTGCGTTGAAATTTGGTAAACTTATATATTATACCGAGATCTAGATCTGGAACATATTTTAATCTAATTCCGTTGAAAGATTCGAGGGTGAACGGGGTAAATAACGGTAAATAGACAAAGCAAGTGGGTAAGAGTTCATAAAATTATAATTTATGGCATGGACTAAAAGGTAAGGTCTCCAAGGTGTTTAACGGTGACAGTAACATGAAAAAAATAAAATAAACTCGGTATAACATGAAGAGTAGGTAAAGATATCATAGAGGTCTAACAATATAACATTATATATAACTATTCATATCCACATTTGCAGAAATATTAAAAGGAAATATTTACCTTACCTAATAATGTATTTTAAGTTGTTGTTTTTTCTGTTCATATAAAAAATTCTAATATGGACATTTGATATTTACATCAAAATTTAGTTTAGACAACTAAAAACACTAAAAACAAATTGAAATCATTCAGCTTTCTTTTTCCTTCTTTATATTTAAAGTGTACATCATAGTGGAAGAAATGAGTGCAAGAAAAGGATGTAATTCTTCTTATTCGTTATACTAAAATGTCAAAACTTTAAACCTTCTGTATTATGTAATGTTTCGGGAACATATAAAATGTGTACCTTTGAAAATTAGTGTGCACCTATAGATTAGATACTTTTTACTATTTATCCATTCATAACGTCCAACAGATAGGTGCTTTTATGAAATTTTTACATTTTGGCACGTCTCCTTTGTTACATGGGGTACATAAATTACAATTATTGCCACCACTAATTTTGTTTGCTCGGCTTTAAATAAAATGCAGATTCAGTATTACAGCTGTAGTTACTGCATATGGCTCGGTTCGATTAAAGTTAAAATACAATTTTGGTATGACGAGTCTTAAATTATGTACCTTTCGAACATGTCAAGTGAAACTGTCTGTGATAAACCTATCTATTTCAATTTTCATATGCACACATTACAGATTCAGTATTATATTGTGTATGATAAGTTCAAATTTGAAATGTAATAATCCTATATTCCCAATGAGGAAACGCAACAATTTGTTAGCAATAATTGATCTGTAAAACCTTTCCCTTCTTTTTTTAATACACTTATGGGTAAACAAATTTAGCAGCTGGAAAATTACTTTCCTGTATACGAACGCCAAGTTACTACTTGCCTAGGAGTTAATGTTTCAGATTTGAAGGAGGTTTAGGTCACATTGGTAAATGTGTATGGTAGAAAACATAGGGTATAGAGATTAAAAGGTTTTATATATATATATAAGCGACAATGAACAAAGAACAGATTTCGAAACTCCATAAACAATAAAATATTAATGTATTACTCAACGGGTAGCGAAAAGCAAATTTCATATACCAAATTACACAACTACAAACTAGCCCGAACTGACCTCAGTAATGTAATAAAAAGATATACGGGTCAACTTCTGACATAGATTCATAACTTATCTTGAAATTTCTACTTTTCAATGTTTTGATATAGATACATAGCGGCCATAAAAAGTAAACATTTTTACACATTTTCACCTAACAAAACATTTCTCAAGATCACATCGATATTTTCACCTTATTTACTATATCTAATATTTATTGTAAATACAATAATAATAATTCAAAATTAAAATTTACTTTCACGTCCAGTGGAGGTAGAGTAACGCGAAATTTTTTTTAGATTGAAATAGGCTTACAATGACATGAAATTCAAGATTTTAAATTCCAGCGAAAATAAATTTCCTATCTATCAGTCCGTAACTTTTTTCTGCGTACGTTTACTCCAGAACCATCTATGATATTAACTTGAAATTCGGTACACTTGCGTATTGCAACGAGGTCTGGATCTGGAGTATATTTTGATCTGATTCCGTTGGAGGGTTCGGGGATGAATGGGGTAAATAAACGTAAATAGGCAAAGCCAGCAGGTAAGAGTCCATAAAATTATAATTTAGAGCGTGGACTAAAAGTTAAGATATCAAAAGTTTTAAGGCAATACCACTCTCACACTATTATGAAAAAGAGTAAAAAATTAAAATATAATTCAGTGTGTATCCAAGAACGAAACGTCTCAAAAATTTTTTTTCCATTAGTTACCCTCCCCACCACCACCTCTACTCTATTATTAAAGGACCAAATCATTTGTAGGTCCAAAACAGCGGCGTACGTCGTGTGAATTTAATAAAATTAAAAATATTCGTAATCTCTTTGATCGGAAGTTGTCGATTAGATTTTATTACGTAAAACCACTTACTGCAATGTCCTTTAACTACTGTATAAGGTCAAATCATTTGCAGGCCCGAAACAGCGTCGTACGTCGCATTTATTTAATAAAAATAAAAATATTCGCAATCTTTTTGATCGGAAGTTGTCGATTAGATTCTATTACGTAAAACCACTTACTGCAATGTCCTTTAACTACTGTGCAAGGTCAAATCATTTGCAGGCCCGAAACAGCGTCGTACGTCGCATTTATTTAATAAAAATAAAAATATTCGCAATCTTTTTGATCGGAAGTTGTCGATTAGATTTTATTACGTAAAACCACTTACTGCAATGTCCTTTAACTACTGTATAAGGTCAAATCATTTACAGGCCCGAAACAGCGTCGTACGTCGCATTTATTTAATAAAAATAAAAATATTCGCAATCTTTTTGATCGGAAGTTGTCGTTTAGATTTTATTACGTAAAACTACTTACTGCAATGTCCTTTAACTACTGTATAGGGTCAAATCATTTGTAGGCCCGAAACAGCGTCGTACGTCACATTTATTTAATAAAAATAAAAATATTCGCAATCTGTTTGATCGGAAATTGTCGATTAGATTTTATTACGTAAAACTACTTACTACTATGTCTTTTAACTACTGTACAAGGTCAAATCATTTGCAGGCCCGAAACAGCGTCGTACGTCGCATTTATTTAATAAAAATAAAAATATTCGCAATCTTTTTGATCGGAAGTTGTCGATTAGATTTTATTACGTAAAACTACTTACTGCAATGTCCTTTAACTACTGTATAGGGTCAAATCATTTGCAGGCCCGAAACAGCGTCGTACGTCGCATTTATTTAATAAAAATAAAAATATTCGCAATCTTTTTGATCGGAAGTTGTCGATTAGATTTTATTATGTAAAACTACTTACTGCAATGACCTTTAACTATTGTATACTGTCAAATCATTTGTAGGCCTGAAACAGCGTCGTACGTCGCATTTATTTAATAAAAATAAAAATATTCGCAACCTGTTTGATCGGAAATTGTCGATTAGATTTTATTACGTAAAACTACTTACTGCAATGACCTTTAACTATTGTATAGGGTCAAATCATTTGTAGGCCCGAAACAGCGACGTACGTCGCATTTATTTAATAAAAATAAAAATATTCACACTATTTGATCGGAAGTTGTCGATTAGATTTTTATTTTTAGATATTTTTATTTTTATTAAATTCATACGACGTACGCCGCTGTTTCGGACCTACAGATGATTTGGTCCTATACAGTAGTTAAGGGACATTGCAGTTAATAGTTAGTTTGATCGGAAGTTGTCGATTAGATTTTATTACGTAAAACCACTTACTGCAATGTCCTTTAACTACTGTATAAGGTCAAATCATTTGCAGGTCCGAAACAGCGTCGTACGTCGCATTTATTTAATAAAAATAAAAATATTCGTAATCTCTTTGATCGGAAGTTGTCGATTAGATTTTATTACGTAAAACCACTTACTGCAATGTCCTTTAACTACTGTATAAGGTCAAATCATTTGCAGGCCCGAAACAGCGTCGTACGTCGCATTTATTTAATAAAAATAAAAATATTCGCAATCTTTTTGATCGGAAGTTGTCGATTAGATTTTATTACGTAAAACCACTTGCTGCAATGTCCTTTAACTACTGTATAAGGTCAAATCATTTGCAGGCCCGAAACAGCGTCGTACGTCGCATTTATTTAATAAAAATAAAAATATTCACAATCTTTTTGATCGGAAGTTGTCGATTAGATTTTATTACGTAAAACTACTTATTGCAATGTCCCTTAACTACTGTATAGGACCAAATCATTTGCAGGCCCGAAACAGCGTCGTACGTCGCATTTATTTAATAAAAATAAAAATATTCGCAATCTTTTTGATCGAAAGTTGTCGATTAGATTTTATTACGTAAAACCACTTACTGCAATGTCCTTTAACTACTGTATAAGGTCAAATCATTTACAGGCCCGAAACAGCGTCGTACGTCGCATTTATTTAATAAAAATAAAAATATTCGCAATCTTTTTGATCGGAAGTTGTCGATTAGATTTTATTACGTAAAACTACTTACTGCAATGTCCTTTAACTACTGTATAGAGTCAAATCATTTGCAGGCCCGAAACAGCGTCGTACGTCGCATTTATTTAATAAAAATAAAAATATTCGTAATCTCTTTAATCGGAAATTGTCGATTAGATTTTATTACGTAAAACCACTTACTGCAATGTTCTTTAACTACTGTATAAGGTCAAATCATTTGCAGGCCCGAAACAGCGTCGTACGTCGCATTTATTTAATAAAAATATTCGCAATCTTTTTGATCGGAAGTTGTCGATTAGATTTTATTACGTAAAACCACTTACTGCAATGTCCTTTAACTACTGTATAGGACCAAATCAATTGCAGGCCCGAAACAGCGTCGTACGTCGCATTTATTTAATAAAAATAAAAATATTCGCAATCTTTTTGATCGAAAGTTGTCGATTAGATTTTATTACGTAAAACCACTTACTGCAATGTCCTTTAACTACTGTATAAGGTCAAATCATTTGCAGGCCCGAAACAGCGTCGTACGTCGCATTTATTTAATAAAAATAAAAATATTCGCAATCTTTTTGATCGAAAGTTGTCGATTAGATTTTATTACGTAAAACCACTTACTGCAATGTCCTTTAACTACTGTATAGGGTCAAATCATTTGTAAGCCCGAAACAGCGTCGTACGTCACATTTATTTAATAAAAATAAAAATATTCACACTCTGATCGGAAGTTGTCGATTAGATTTTTATTTTTAAATATTTTTATTTTTATTAAATTCATACGACGTACGCCGCTGTTTCGGACCTACAGATGATTTGGTCCTATACAGTAGTTAAGGGACATTGCAGTAAGTAGTTTTACGTAATAAAATCTAATCGACAACTTCCGATCAAAGAGATTGCGAATATTTTTATTTTTATTAAATAAATGCGACGTACGCCGCTGTTTCGGACCTACAAATGATTTGGTGCTATACAGTAGTTAAAGGAAATTGCAATAAGTAGTTTTACATAATAAAATCTAATCGACAACTTCCGATCAAAAAGATCGCGAATATTTTTATTTTTAATAGATACATGCGACGTACGCCGCTGTTATGGTCGGATAATAATAATAATGATAATTCAAAATTAAAATTTACTTCCACATTCAGTGGAGGTAGACGCGAAATTTTTTTTTTTTTTTTGAGTTGAAATAGACTTAAAATGACATGAAATTCGAGATTTTAAATTTGAACGAAAATAAATTTCCTGTCTGTCTGTCTGTCTGTAACTTTTTTCTGCGTACGTTTACTCTAGAACCGTTTATGATATTGACTTAAAATTCGGTACACTTACGTATTGTAACTAGATCTGGATCTGGAATATATTTTGTTCTGATTCCGTTGAAGGGTTCTGGGGTAAATAAGGGTAAATAGGCAAAGCAAGTGGGTAAGAGTCCATAAAACTGTAATTTACGGCATGGATTAAAAGTTAAGGTCTCCAAAGTTTTTCTTTAACACAGGTAAATAGGCAGAGCAAACGGGTTAAAGTCCAAAAAATTGCAATTTAAAGCAGACTTGAAATGTCATGAAACATAAAGATTTTTAAATTTGAGCGGTCTGTAACTTTCATTAGGCACACGTTTACTCTGGAACCGTTTGTGATATTGACTTGAAATTTGATACACTTATGTATTGCAACGACATCTACAACCTAATTATATTTTGATCTAATTCCGTTGAACGGTTTGGAGTAAATGGGGTAAAAAGGCAAAGCAGGGAGGTAAGACTCCATAAAATTACAATTTAGGACACATACCTACCTTAACTTTTAAGTTAAGGTTTCAAAACTTTTTTTTGGCAACAACCCCTATCACCCCCAATACCACCACCACACATTCCGAAAGGAAATAAAAAAAATTAAAATATGTTTTAGTGTATGTATACATAAGAACGAAATGTCTCAAAAATAACTTTTTTGCGTTACCCCCCGCCCTATTATTAAAGGGATAAACATGAAAAACTGGAAAAATGTAAAAAACTGGAAAAATGAAAAAATCAAATATGGAAATTGAAAAAATTATTGATGCAGATTTTGATATACATTTTGACATTGACTTTCATATAGATTTTTATGTTGCTATTGATTTTGATATTGGTTTTAATACTGATATTAATTCTGATATTGACTGATATTAATTTTTTTATTGACAAACTGATTTTAATATTGACTGATATTAATTTTGATAACGGTTTTAATGTTAATTTTTATATAGCTTTTGACATTGACGTTGACACTGATTTTGATATTGATTTTGAAATTGACGTTGATTTTTTATATTGGTATTGATTTTTATATTGACTGACATTAATTTCGATATTGACTTATTGATTTTAATATTCATTTTGATATTAACTTTAATATTGATTTTGATAACAGTTTTGATATTGGTTTTGATATTGACCTGCATACTAACTTTAATATTGAATTTAATGTTGATTTTAAAATTGATTTTCATATCGACTTTTATATTGGCATTGACTTTAATAACGATTTTCATATTAATATTGATTTTGGTATTGACTGATATTAATTTTGATTATTGGCTTTGATATTGATTTTAAAAACTTAACTATTTGATTTAACATTGACTAATATTGATTTTGATAACTATTTTGATATTGATTTTTCTATATTGATTTTAAAATTGGCTTTGATGCTGACTTTAATATTGAATTTGATGTTGATTTTAATATCTTTCATGTTGATTTTAATATTGATTAATATTAACTTAAATACTGATTTTAATATTGACTATGATATTGATTTTGATATTTGCTTTAATATCAACTTTAACATTAACTTAAATGTTGATTCTAATATTGACTTTGATATTGATTTTGATAACTATTTTGATATTGATTTTAATATTGACTTTGATACTGAGTTTGATATCGATTTTGAAATTGACTTTCACATTGGCTTTTATCTTGATATTTATTTTTATATTGACCGACATTAATTTTGATATAATTTTAATGATATTGACTTACTGATTTTAATATTGACTGATATTGATTTTGATAACAGTTTTGATATTGATTTTGATATTGACTTTGACACTGACGTTGATATTGATTTTGAAATTGACTTTTATATCGACTTTTATATTGATATTGATTTTTATATTGACTGACATTAATTTTGATATAATTTTAATATTGACTTAAGTACTGATTTTAATATTGACTTTGATGCCGACTTTGATATTGATTTCGAAATTGACTTTCACATGGACTTTTATATTGATATTGATTTTTATATTGACTGACATTAATTTTGATATTGACTTACTGATTTTAATATTGACTGATATTGATTTTGATAATGGTTTTGATATTGATTTTAATATTGACTTTGATAATTATTTTGATAACGGTTTTGATATTGATTTTTATATTGACTTTGACACTGACTTTGACATTGATTTTTATATTGACTGACATTAAGTTTGATATTGACTTACTGATTTTAATATTGACTGATATTTATTTTGATAACGGTTTTGATATTGATTTTAATATTGACTTTGATATTGACTTTAACACTGATTTTGATATTGATTTTGAAATTAACTTTCATATTGACTTTTATATTGACATTGATTTTTATATTGACTGACATTAAGTTTAATATTGACTTACTGATTTTAATATTGACTGATATTTATTTTGATAACGGTTTTGATATTGATTTTAATATTGACTTTGATACTGAATTTGATGTTGATTCTGATATTCTTTCATGTTCATTTCGACATCCTTTCATGTCGATTTTGATATTGATTTTAATTCTGATATTGATAATAATAATGATTAATTTTGAGGCGCATTCAGGGACGATTCCTTAGAATTTTGAGGCTAATCCGAGGACCGATCCTAGAATTTTGAACATATCCCCGACTTCCATGCGTCCTCAACCGCGGGGATGCGACCGGAGGGAGCATCACCGCATGGCGCCGAAGGCGCCACATCGAGCGCGAAGCGCGAGTGCCTCCGCAGGAGCTAGAAATGGCCGTAGGCCATTTCTAGTCTATATATATTAAAATCGTGTTGGTGCGAGCCCCTCGCACATCGGGATTTTGCAGCCGCAAAGGCTTTTTTGGACGGACGCGAAGCGTCCGCCTGCCGCCGCAGGCGGCAGGCGGACGGAATTCTACGTCGCTTAGGCTATAGGGGGACGGGGGCCGTGGGGGTGGGTATTTTTAATTTTCCTGATAATGTCGGCTATCTCTTTCCCCACACGTTTTTACGACCCTCAAAACGAATTTGCGTTGCTCCTTTTCGATGACGTCGAAGCGGGCAGAATTGGGATAAACGTCAAAAATTTGCGATTTTCTTTCGTTCCTGGCGGGGTTAAAATTCGATTTTGCCGGTGGGATTTACGATTTGCTTTCATTGCCATTCATGTACTTTCCGTATCGACATCGTAAGGCCGTCTGCGGGGTGTTTTTCGCCAGATATGAGCGTTTAAAAATTGCGTGTTTGGTGGTTTTTCGCGATTCCGGCGAAATACGCACATTTTCGGTTCTCCTCGAATAACTTTTAAACGGCTGGAAATTTCTCAAAAATAATCGCACCCAAAGGACAAGATTTTTTAATGAGGAATCGTTTCCATCTTTCAGATCTCACCTACGACGAGCCGTTCCCCAGCTAGAGCCTTTCGAAGGAGACGACGTTCGGTGGCCAAAATACGTAGCTGTTCCGTTAAAAGCCGAATATCTCGGCAAATAGGCCGTTTTGGGCCGAAATGTTCGTATCTATCGAAATTGTAGTATAATAAATTATCTACCTCTATGCAGAGTTTTATTTGTCTACTTTAAATATTAAAAAAGTTGTGACCTTTAGAAAATGCCCCTTTGTGGTGGAATCGGCCATTTTGTAGTCGTAAAAAAATCACCCTTTTTCCAATCCACGTAACGGGCGTAATTGCCCGTCTGTGATTTCCACGTTATCACGTACTGACATTTTTCACTTTTGCTTCCCATCATCGGTACTCATTTTCCTCCCTCATCGCTTAAAATTTCCCAAAAAAGCATTCAAAAATACCCTTTCCGATCGTTTCTCATTACCTGCAATTCGCACATTTATCGCTTGAGAACGCTCAATTTGTCAAAAAGCCTCCCTTGCCACGTCAAATTACATCTTTCCCCTATCCAACGAGGCATCGGGCGACCTTCTACGCGTCCCCTTCGTTAAATAAGCGACATTTTAAATGTCCGTTCACATTTTGCGTTAATACACAATTAATTTATTTACATTTCTATATTAACCTATATTTTTGGGTTTCGTACCCCCTAAATTGCCCCCCGTCGTCGTCTTATGCACCGTTCGGGTGTTATCGCTTGCCTCAATTTACCCACAAAAAAAAAATAAACATTCATGCCCTTGCGTAAAACGCAATTCGAAAATCGTCTCCATATCATCTCTCTTTTAACCTTTCATCTGCCGTGAATCGTAGCTTACAGCCCATTCCTCCTGACATAGTATCGTGAAAAAATCACCCTTTTTCCAATCCACTTAACGGGCGTAATTGCCCGTCTGTGCTTTCCACGTTTTCACGTACTGACATTTTTCACTTTTGTTTCCCATTATCGGTACTCATTTTCATCCCTCATCGCTTAAAATTTCCCAAAAAAGCATTCAAAAATACCCTTTCCGATCGTTTCTCATTACCTTCAATTCGCACATTTATCGCTTGAGAACGCTCAATTTGTCAAAAAGCCTCCCTTGCCACGTCAAATTACATCTTTCCCCTATCCAACAAGGCATCGGGCGACCTTCTACGCGCCCCCTTCGTTAAATAAGCGACATTTTAAATATCCGTTCCCATTTTGCGTTAATACACAATTAATATATTTACATTTCTATATTAACCTATATTTTTGGGTTTCGTACCCCCTAAATTGCCCCCCGTCGTCGTCTTATGCACCGTTCGGGTGTTATCGCTTGCCTCAATTTACCCACAAAAAAAAAATAAACATTCATGCCCTTGCGTAAAACGCAATTCGAAAATCGTCTCCATATCATCTCTCTTTTAACCTTTCATCTGCCGTGAATCGATATTTTCGTAGCTTACAGCCCTTTCCTCCTGACATAGTACAAGAATTTCTGTTTATTATCAACAAATCCTATCCTTACGGTGCCCCATTTCATCTATGGAAGAGAAAAATAAAAGAGTTTCCCCCTAATTAGTCATTTTCCTGTACCAAATTCATTAATTAGGCTCATTAATTAGCTACTCCAGTGACCCCCGGGTGTCCTTCTTTTTCAAACATACCGGAATTATGCAGTTCCACTCGCTATTTTATCGGTTACAATATAAAAATTAATCTAAAATGTTCCCACCCGGCATTACAGTACAGTTCGGTCGTTCTCGCCTACCATCGCCGATTATTTATTAAACTTTATTCAATCTGTGATCCCACTATCATTCCATTTTCCCATAATCAAGGATTTCATTAAATTCAATATCTATGAAAAGTAGTAACCTACCACGGAAATGAAACTTCTACTAACATCTAACATCCGCCCTGTTCTGTGATATTAGTTTGACATTTGGCGAGGCCCCAACCGAGTTTCTTAAGTCGCACCGAAGAAACCAACAAGGCTACATTATACGTTCTACTTGCATCGATAAGTACCCATATACTTTGACGAAATAGTCCAATGTAAAGTAAGTGTAAAGTGTTTTCTTTCTTATGTGTTCCTAACCTGTGGAAATAAAGTGGGGCCCACAACAAGTCGTTCTGCAATGCAGACACAAAGAAATTGAGTGCTTACTGTCGTCTATACAACGCGTCCCCCCACAAGTATGCAAGTGCCCTATGAATAATGCAAACGGGAACGTCACACTCTCCACATCAGGTAACCCAAAGGAAACTTTTGTACTTATACATTTCTGTCTGTAAAAAGTCACCTCCAAGGTCCAACTGATAACAGTGCACTCTTAAACAGACTAAATAATTATCAGAAGCGAATCAAAAGTAATTATAAACGTTTCCAATCTACATAACAGTGATATATCAACAGTCCACTTGCAAAATCTTGAACATTTGCTTCCCAGGCTGCACATAACCTTGCAAATGGGGGCCCCAAATCGTCTGTAAACGTAGCGTCTGGCTACCCGGCAAGAAATTGCTTTCGCATTGACATATGTCATGTACATTATAAGGTAGGTCGGCCACTCTGTGCCTATAGCAATGATTCTATTTATGTAAAAATTAAATTAAATTACTAAATTACAATAACGTCAAAAAAGTTTAAAAAGCTGAAGCTCGATGACCTCTGTAGGACACCAGGATTATGTTGTATTATTAACAATCGAAATAAATTAATCGTGATACTTTTGCTACAAAAATTTTATGGTTTTCTATAAGTAAAGTCCAACAAATAGGTAATTTTATGAAATTGTTACATTGTGGCACATCTCCTTAATATGCAATCATTATTATCCCACTTTCCGACGACCCGCATTTCAATAAAATATACCTTCTATGTTCCTATTGTATCCGTGCGTGAAAATGCATTTGACATGTTGTCATGTTATGGTTAACGAAGCCCCAGCTGAAAGCCAAACGTGCATCTATAAACATAAATTGTGCGACGATATATATGTCGAAATGTCCAGTGTAAAGTGTAGACGTGTGCTGTTTATTTCATGTGAATATTATAACCTTAGAAATGAGGGCCCCCGAATCGTCTTTGAATGAAATAGGCGTTCTACGATGATAGAGGCATAAAAATACTTCCATTGCAATATGCATTAAGTCTCTACCGAGTATTTTTATTGTTCAACAAATGTAGACAGCCCCATTGTATTTATGTGCTAATTCAGTGTTAGGAATGTGAATTATTTCTTCTTCGACACAATTTCGGAACATCCCAGTTATTTTTCTACGATTACACCAGTCTTCCCTGTGAATGACAATATTTACGATGACATAACCTATATATAAGTAATGAGGCTTCTTTAAATTTTTGGTGACCAAGACATTAAGTACTACCATCTATAAATATCAAGAAAACATATTATACAATCAGTGGTTTGGTGGTTCAGTTCTGTTTCGACAAATCTCTTACATTTACAAAGAAATGCTGCATATCAACAGGTCTATCTATCATAAGGTAAGTTTTACATTTTATGTTTATTTATGAATTTCAACGAATAAGTGTGCAGTCGATACTCCAAGTAAGTATCACAAGTGATTTTAGTTTTCAAAAAAACATATATTAGCTACTGTAAAGTGTACATTTATGTGTGCTTTCTAAAAAATTATAGCCAGATACCATTCACTTCCAAATCTCCAATATTATTATGTGAATATAATCTTAGAGGGCTCAAATCGTCTTTCGATGAAATGGACATTCCGCAGTGTACAAGGCTTTACAGAAACTAACAGTTATGTAAAATGAACATAAGGCAGGATTTCAAAACAATCCAAATATAAAGTGACATATCACATAATCTTTGCTTAACGGCAAAGATAAATCTTAAAATTAATAGAGAAATACCTGTGGTAAATAAAAGTATATATAAAAATCAGTTATCAGGACATTAGCTGTTTCTTCCTTAAAATGTAACCTCTTTTCTTTATTTTTGTAGAAATTGCTGCCATCGGTTGTGTCCAGCAAACATAGTATTTAAAAAGTTTACAAGTGCTTCTGCGAATGATGTCACATTCACAGGAGGGCATGAGCTGATATTCGAGGGACTGGGTGAAAACCAAAAAATTTTCCAAGATAAAACTCCAACCGACCCAATGACAACACAAAAGGCTTATAAAACAGGTACAGACAAAACTCTAATTTGTTTTACATCGACAATAACTTATTGAAAAGAAAATAAATTGGGGGTAACATAAAGATACAACGTAAAGGCCATCGTATGCATATAATTCATATCCTAATTTGCAGAAATATTAAAAGGGAATATTTATTTACTTTTTACTGATATTGGGCCCTTGGGTCACAGAGAACATAAAGAACAGGTACAGGATTTACATATTCTTTAACGTTGACAGTAACATGAAAATTTAAATAGGTTTTCCTCATTTTTCATTACATTTTATGGATATTTCCTTCACGAATTCGTACCTCCAACTATTCGAGGAATGTCGTTGCAATATTTTATAACGTATACAAACTTAAAATATATGTTCGGTTACAGATAGTTTCTCATACATTTCTCAAATAGACAGAAATTTGTGTCTGCCGGTTTGTAACTTTTTTTTTTATTGAGCGCACGTTCACTCTGGAACCGTTTATGGTACTGAATTGAAATTTGGTAAACTTATATATTATACCGAGATCTAGATCTGGAACATATTTTAATCTAATTCCGTTGAAAGATTCGAGGGTGAACGGGGTAAATAACGGTAAATAGACAAAGCAAGTGGGTAAGAGTTCATAAAATTATAATTTATGGCATGGACTAAAAGGTAAGGTCTCCAAGGTGTTTAACGTTGACAGTAACATGAAAAAAATTAAATAAACTGGGTATGACGTGAAGAGTAGGTAAAGGTATCATATAGAAGTCTAACAATATAACATTATATATAACTATTCATATCCACATTTGCAGAAATATTAAAAGGAAATATTTGCCTTACCTAATAATGTATTTTAAGTTGTTGTTTTTTCTGTTCATATAAAAAATTCTAATATGGACATTTGATATTTACATCAAAATTTAGTTTAGATAACTAAAAACACTAAAAACAAATTGAAATCATTCAGCTTTCTTTTTCCTTCTTCATATTTAAAGTGTACATTATAGTGGAAGAAATGAGTGCAAGAAAAGGATGTAATTTTTCTTATTCGTTATACTAAAATGTCAAAACTTTAAACCTTCTGTGTTATGTAACGTTTCGGGAACATATGAAATGTGTATCTTTGAAAATTAGTGTGCACCTATAGATTAGATACTTTTTACTATTTATCCATTCATAGCGTCCAACAGATAGGTGCTTTTATGAAATTTTTACATTTTGGCACGTCTCCTTTGTTACATGGGGTACATAAATTACAATTATTGCCACCAGTAGTTTTGTTTGCTCGGCTTTAAATAAAATGCAGATTCAGTATTACATCTGTAGTTACTGCATATGGCTTGGTTCGATTAAAGTTAAAATACAATTTTGGTATGACGAGTCTTAAATTATGTACCTTTCGAACATGTCAAGTGAAACTGTCTGTGATAAACCTATCTATTTCAATTTTCATATGCACACATTACAGATTCAGTATTATATTGTGTATGATAAGTTCAAATTTGAAATGTAATAATCCTATCGAAAGATATTCCCAATGAGAAAACGCAACAATTTGTTAGCAATAATTAATCTGTAAAACCTTTCCCTTCTTTTTTTAATACACTTATGAGTAAACAAATTTAGCAGCTGGAAAATTACTTTCCCGTATACGAATGCCAAGTAATAGCAGCCTAGGGATTCATCTTTCAGATTTGAAAGAGGTTTAAATCACATTAGTGAATATGTATGGTAGAAAACATAGGGTATAGAGATTAAAAGATCATAATATGTATAAGCAACAATGAATATGGAACAGATTTCCAATGTCCATAAACAATAAAATAATAATATATTACTCAACGGGTAGCGAAAAGCAAATTTCATATACCAAATCACACAACTACAAACTAGCCCGAACTGACCTCAGTAATGTAATAAAAGGATATACGGGTCAACTTCTGACATAGATTCATAACTTATCTTGAAATTTCTACTTTTCAATGTTTTGATGTAGATTATGAAATTAAATTTTCATAACTTTAAAACCTCCCAAAGTGCATAAAAGATCAGCAATTTAAAGGAAACAGTTGAACGATTCTATTTATATAAAAATTAAGTTAAATTACCGATCTATAATAAAGTCAAAAGTGTTTTAAATAACTGAAATTCGATGACCTCTATATAAGGACACAAGGATTGTGTTGTATTATTGAAAATCGAAATAAATTAATTGTAATCGTCATTCTATTGATCCAAAAGTTTTACGGTTTTCTATGAGTGAAATCTCGAAAAACAAGCCACCAGTCTGTACTGAATTTTCAACAGTTCACCCCTACTAATAATAATTAAAATCTACAAATAACCTCACATTTTATTTAATTTTGACAAACAGTCAAATGTTATGTTATGTCAACATGCCATACATTTATGTGCATGTTTGGTTGCCTACCTAAATAGGTACATAAATGTTATATCTGATCTAATACAATCAGGGTGTCTCAAAAAAGCAAGATACATAGCGGCCATAAAAAGTAAACATTTTTACACATTTTCGCCTAACAAAACTTTTCTCAAAATCGCATCGATATTTTCACCTTATTTACTATATCTAATGCTTATTGTAAATACAATAATAATAATTCAAAATTAAAATTTACTTTCACGTCCAGTGGAGGTAGAGTAACGCGAAATTTTTTTTAAATTGAAATAGGCTTACAATGACATGAAATTCGAGATTTTAAATTCCAGCGAAAATAAATTTCCTATCTATCAGTCCTTAACTTTTTTCTGCGTACGTTTACTCCAGAACCGTCTATGATATTAACTTGAAATTCGGTACACTTGCGTATTGCAACGAGGTCTGGATCTGGAGTATATTTTGATCTGATTCCGTTGGAGGGTTCGGGGATGAATGGGGTAAATAAGCGTAAATAGGCAAAGCCAGCAAGTAAGAGTCCATAAAATTACAATTTAGAGCGTGGACTAAAAGTTAAGATCTCAAAAGTTTTAAGGCAATACCACTCTCACACTATTATGAAAAAGAGTAAAAAATTAAAATATAATTCAGTGTGTATCCAAGAACGAAACGTCTCAAAATTTTTTTTTTCCATTAGTTACCCTCCCCATCGCCACCTCTACTCTATTATTAAAGGACCAAATCATTTGTAGGTCCGAAACAGCGGCGTACGTCGTGTGAATTTAATAAAATTAAAAATATTCGTAATCTCTTTGATCGGAAGTTGTCGATTAGATTTTATTACGTAAAACCACTTACTGCAATGTCCTTTAACTACTGTATAAGGTCAAATCATTTGCAGGCCCGAAACAGCGTCGTACGTCGCATTTATTTAATAAAAATAAAAATATTCGCAATCTTTTTGATCGGAAGTTGTCGATTAGATTTTATTACGTAAAACCACTTACTGCAATGTCCTTTAACTACTGTATAGGGTCAAATCATTTGCAGGCCCGAAACAGCGTCGTACGTCGCATTTATTTAATAAAAATAAAAATATTCGCAATCTTTTTGGTCGGAAGTTGTCGATTAGATTTTATTACGTAAAACCACTTACTGCAATGTCCTTTAACTACTGTATAAGGTCAAATCATTTGCAGGCCCGAAACAGCGTCGTACGTCGCATTTATTTAATAAAAATAAAAATATTCGCAATCTTTTTGATCGGAAGTTGTCGATTAGATTTTATTACGTAAAACCACTTACTGCAATGTCCTTTAACTACTGTATAGGGTCAAATCATTTGCAGGCCCGAAACAGCGTCGTACGTCGCATTTATTTAATAAAAATAAAAATATACGCAATCTTTTTGATCGAAAGTTGTCGATTAGATTTTATTACGTAAAACCACTTACTGCAATGTCCTTTAACTACTGTATAAGGTCAAATCATTTGCAGGCCCGAAACAGCGTCGTACGTCGCATTTATTTAATAAAAATAAAAATATTCGCAATCTCTTTGATCGGAAGTTGTCGATTAGATTTTATTACGTAAAACCACTTACTGCAATGTCCTTTAACTACTGTACAAGGTCAAATCATTTGCAGGCCCGAAACAGCGTCGTACGTCGCATTTATTTAATAAAAATAAAAATATTCGGAGTCTTTTTGATCGGAAGTTGTCGATTAGATTTTATTACGTAAAACCACTTACTGCAATGTCCTTTAACTACTGTATAGGGTCAAATCATTTGCAGGCCCAAAACAGCGTCGTACGTCGCATTTATTTAATAAAAATAAAAATATTCGCAATCTTTTTGATCGGAAGTTGTCGATTACATTTTATTACGTAAAACTACTTACTGCAATGTCCTTTAACTATTGTATAGGGTCAAATCATTTGTAAGCCCGAAACAGCGACGTACGTCGCATTTATTTAATAAAAATAAAAATATTCGCAATCTTTTTGATCGGAAGTTGTCGATTAGATTTTATTACGTAAAACTACTTATTGTAATGTCCCTTAACTACTGTATAGGACCAAATCATTTGCAGGCCCGAAACAGCGTCGTACGTCGCATTTATTTAATAAAAATAAAAATATTCGCAATCTTTTTGATCGAAAGTTGTCGATTAGATTTTATTACGTAAAACCAGTTACTGCAATGTCCTTTAACTACTGTATAAGGTCAAATCATTTGCAGGCCCGAAACAGCGTCGTACGTCGCATTTATTTAATAAAAATAAAAATATTCGCAATCCTTTTGATCGGAAGTTGTCGATTAGATTTTATTACGTAAAACTACTTACTGCAATGTCCTTTAACTACTGTATAGGGTCAAATCATTTGCAGGCCCGAAACAGCGTCGTACGTCGCATTTATTTAATAAAAATAAAAATATTCGCAATCTTTTTGATCGGAAGTTGTCGATTAGATTTTATTACGTAAAACCACTTACTGCAATGTCCTTTAACTACTGTATAGGGTCAAATCATTTGCAGGCCCGAAACAGCGTCGTACGTCGCATTTATTTAATAAAAATAAAAATCTTCACGATCTTTTTGATCGGAAGTTGTCGATTAGATTTTATTACGTAAAACCACTTACTGCAATGTCCCTTAACTACTGTATAGGACAAAATCATTTGTAGGTCCGAAACAGCGGCGTACGTCGTATGAATTTAATAAAAATAAAAATATTCACAATCTTTTTGATCGAAAGTTGTCGATTAGATTTTATTACGTAAAACTACTTACTGCAATAACCTTTAACTATTGTATAGGATCAAATCATTTGTAAGCCCGAAACAGCGACGTACGTCGCATTTATTTAATAAAAATAAAAATATTCGCAATCTTTTTGATCGGAAGTTGTCGATTAGATTTTATTACGTAAAACTACTTACTGCAATGTCCTTTAACTACTGTATAGGGTCAAATCATTTGTAGGCCCGAAACAGCGTCGTACGTCACATTTATTTAATAAAAATTAAAATATTCACACTCTTTGATCGGAAGTTGTCGATTAGATTTTTATTTTTAAATATTTTTATTTTTATTAAATTCATACGACGTACGCCGCTGTTTCGGTCCTACAGATGATTTGGTCCTATACAGTAGTTAAGGGACATTGCAGTAAGTAGTTTTACGTAATAAAATCTAATCGACAACTTCCGATCAAAGAGATTGCGAATATTTTTATTTTTATTAAATAAATGCGACGTACGCCGCTGTTTCGGACCTACAAATGATTTGGTGCTATACAGTAGTTAAAGGAAATTGCAATAAGTAGTTTTACATAATAAAATCTAATCGACAACTTCCGATCAAAAAGATCGCGAATATTTTTATTTTTAATAGATACATGCGACGTACGCCGCTGTTACGGACGGATAATAATAATAATGATAATTCAAAATTAAAATTTACTTCCACATTCAGTGGAGGTAGACGCGAAATTTTTTTTTTTTTTTTGAGTTGAAATAGACTTAAAATGACATGAAATTCGAGATTTTAAATTTGAACGAAAATAAATTTCCTATCTGTCTGTCTGTCTGTAACTTTTTTCTGCGTACGTTTACTCTAGAACCGTTTATGATATTGACTTAAAATTCGGTACACTTACGTATTGTAACTAGATCCGGATCTGGAATATATTTTGATCTGATTCCGTTGAAGGGTTCTGGGGTAAATAAGGGTAAATAGGCAAAGCAAGTGAGTAAGAGTCCATAAAACTGTAATTTACGGCATGGATTAAAAGTTAAGGTCTCCAAAGTTTTTCTTTAACACACCCACCCCCACCCCCTGCCACACCCACTACCACCACTATGAAAGGGAGTAAAAAACTAAGATGTGATATAATGTGTATCCAAGAATGAAACGTCTCGAAAAATTTTTTTGGCGTCAGCTACCCCCACTGCCATCCCCAACCTATTATTAAAGGGAGAAAAAAAATTAAACTGTGATTTACTGTGTACACAAAAATCAATAAACTCTCAGATTATTTGGGAAGGTTTTAAAAATATTTTAGGCGATGTACCGTTTTTGGGAAGATTTACTGTAATTGGCCGATTTCATATCCATTCTACAGACTGTACGGGGTAAGCGGCAAGTACACAAGGGAATAGAAAAAAGTTTCAATAGGTTTTCCTCATTTTTCATTACATTTTATGGACATTTATTTCGTGAATTCATACCACGGACGATTCCAGGCATGTCGTTTCGATATTTTATAACGTATACGAACTTAAAATATATGTTCGGTTACAGATAGAGTTTCTCATACTTTTCTCAAATAGACAGAAATTTCTGTCTGTCGGTCTGTAACTTTTTTTTTGAAAGCACGTTCACTCTTGAAATTTAGTACACTTATGTACTACAACGAGATCTGAAACTAGATTATATTTGGATCTAATGCCATTGAAGGGTTCGGGGGTTAATAGGGTAAATAAAGGTAAATAGGCAGAGCAAACGGGTTAAAGTCCGAAAAATTTCAATTTAAAGCAGACTTAAAATGTCATGAAACATAAAGATTTTTAAATTTGAGCGGTTTGTAACTTTCATTAGGCGCACGTTTACTCTGGAACCGTTTGTGATATTGACTTGAAATTTGATACACTTATGTATTGCAACGACATCTACAACCTAATTATATTTTGATCTAATTCCGTTGAACGGTTTGGAGTAAATGGGATAAAAAGGCAAAGCAGGGAGGTAAGACTCCATAAAATTACAATTTAGGGCACATACCTACCTTAACTTTTAAGTTAAGGTTTCAAAACTTTTTTTTGGCAACAACCCCTATCACCCCCAATACCACCACCACACATTCCGAAAGGAAATAAAAAAAATTAAAATATGTTTCAGTGTATGTATACATAAGAACGAAATATCTCAAAAAAAACTTTTTTGCGTTACCCCCCGCCCCATTATTAAAGGGATAAACATGAAAAACTGGAAAAACGTAAAAAACTGGAAAAATGAAAAAATCAAATATGGAAATTGAAAAAATTATTGATACAGATTTTGATATAGATTTTGACATTGACTTTCATATAGATTTTTATGTTGCTATTGATTTTGATATTGGTTTTAATACTGATATTAATTCTGATATTGACTGATATTAATTTTGATAACGGTTTTAATGTTAAATTTTTATATAGCTTTTGACATTGACGTTGACACTGACTTTGATATTGATTTTGAAATTGACTTTCACGTTGATTTTTTTTTATATTGGTATTGATTTTTATATTGACTGACATTATTTCGATATTGACTTATTGATTTTAATATTCATTTTGATATTAACTTTAATATTGATTTTGATAACGGTTTTGTTATTGACTTGCATACTAACTTTAATATTGAATTTAATGTTGATTTTGATATTGATTTTCATATCGACCATTATATTGGTATTGAGTTTAATATCGATTTTCATATTGACTTTGATATTGACTGATATTAATGTTGATATTGGCTTTAATATTGATTTTAACATTAACTTAAATATTGATTTTAATATTGATTTTGATATTGACCTATATACTGATTTTAATATTGATTTTAAAATTGATTTTCATATCAACTTTTATATTGGCATTGACTTTAATATCGATTTTCATATTAATATTGATTTTGGTATTGACTGATATTAATTTTGATTATTGGCTTTGATATTGATTTTAAAAACTGAACTATTTGATTTAATATTGACTAATATTGATTTTGATAACTATTTTGATATTGATTTTTCTATATTGATTTTAAAATTGACTGATGCTGACTTTAATATTGAATTTGATGTTGATTTTGATATCTTTCATGTTAATTTTAATATTGATTAATATTAACTTAAATATTGATTTTAATATTGACTATGATATTGATTTTGATATTTACTTTAATTTCAACTTTAACATTAACTTAAATGTTGATTTTAATATTGATTGATATTGATTTTAATAACTATTTTGATAATGATTTTTATATTGATTTTGATATTGACTTTGATACTGAGTTTGATATTGATTTTGAAATTGATTTTCATATTGGCTTTTATCTTGATATTTATTTTTATATTGACCGACATTAATTTTGATATAATTTTGATATTGACTTACTGATTTTAATATTGACTGATATTGATTTTGATAACAGTTTTGATATTGATTTTGATATTGACTTTGACACTGACGTTGATATTGATTTTGAAATTGACTTTTATATCGACTTTTATATTGATATTGATTTTTATATTGACTGACATTAATTTTGATATAATTTTAATATTGACTTAAGTACTGATTTTAATATTGACTTTGATGCCGACTTTGATATTGATTTCGAAATTGACTTTCACATGGACTTTTATATTGATATTGATTTTTATATTGACTGACATTAATTTTGATATTGACTTACTGATTTTAATATTGACTGATATTGATTTTGATAATGGTTTTGATATTGATTTTAATATTGACTTTGATAATTATTTTGATAACGGTTTTGATATTGATTTTTATATTGACTTTGACACTGACTTTGACATTGATTTTTATATTGACTGACATTAAGTTTGATATTGACTTACTGATTTTAATATTGACTGATATTTATTTTGATAACGGTTTTGATATTGATTTTAATATTGACTTTGATATTGACTTTAACACTGATTTTGATATTGATTTTGAAATTAACTTTCATATTGACTTTTATATTGACATTGATTTTTATATTGACTGACATTAAGTTTAATATTGACTTACTGATTTTAATATTGACTGATATTTATTTTGATAACGGTTTTGATATTGATTTTAATATTGACTTTGATACTGAATTTGATGTTGATTCTGATATTCTTTCATGTTCATTTCGACATCCTTTCATGTCGATTTTGATATTGATTTTAATTCTGATATTGATAATAATAATGATTAATTTTGAGGCGCATTCAGGGACGATTCCTTAGAATTTTGAGGCTAATCCGAGGACCGATCCTAGAATTTTGAACATATCTCCGACTTCCATGCGTCCTCAACCGCGGGGATGCGACCGGAGGGAGCATCACCGCATGGCGCCGAAGGCGCCACATCGAGCGCGAAGCGCGAGTGCCTCCGCAGGAGCTAGAAATGGCCGTAGGCCATTTCTAGTCTATATATATTAAAATCGTACAGGTGCGAGCCCCTTGCACTTTCGCATTTTGCAATACTAAAGGCTTTTCTTAACGGACGCCTTTCTCATTGGTATAGACCGTAGGGATGGGGGGCGGGCGGGGGTGGGTATTTTTTATTTCCGTAATAATGTCGGCTATCTCTTTCCCCACACGTTTTTACGACCCTCAAATGACTTTTGCGTTGCTCCTTTTCGATGACGTCAAAGCGGGCGGAATTCGGGTAAACGTCAAAAATTTGCGATTTATTTCCGTTCCTGGCGGGGTTAAAATTCGATTTGGACCTTTGAATTTACGATTTGCTTTCATTGCCATTCATGTACTTTCCATATCGACATCGTACGGCCGTCTGCGGGGTGTTTTTCGCCAGATATGAGCGTTTAAAGATTGCGTGTTTGGCGACTTTTCGCTATTCCGGCGAAACACGCACATTTTCGGTTCTCCTCGAATAACTTTTAAACGGCTAGAAATTTCGCAAAAATAATCGCACCCAAAGGACAAGATTTTTTAATGAGGAATCGTTTCCATCTTTCAGATCTCACCCACGACGAGCCGTTCCCGAGCTAGAGCCTTCCGAAGGAGACGACGTTCGGTGGCCAAAATACGTAGCTGTTTCGTTAAAAGCCGAATATCTCGGCAAATAGGCCGTTTTGGGCCGAAATGTTCGTATCTAACGAAATTATAGCTAAATAAATTATCTACCTCTATGCACAGTTTCATTTCTCTACTATAAATATTAAACGAGTTGTGGGCTTTAGAAAATGCCGCTTTGCGGTGAAATCGACCATTTTGTAGTCGTAAAAAAATCACCCTTTTTCCAATCCACGTAACGGGCGTAATTGCCCGTCTGTGATTTCCACGTTATCACGTACTGACATTTTCACTTTTGTTTCCCATGATCGGTACTCATTTTCATCCCTCATCGCTTAAAATTTCCCAAAAAAGCATTCAAAAATACCCTTTCCGATCGTTTCTCATTACCTTCAATTCGCACATTTATCGCTCGAGAACGCGCAATTTGTCAAAAAGCCTCCCTTGCCACGTCAAATTACATCTTTTCCCTTTCCAACCAGGCATCGGGCGACCTTCTACGCGCCCCCTTCGTTAAATAAGCGACATTTTAAATATCCGTTCGCATTTTGCGTTAATACACAATTAATATTCCTATATTAACCTATATTTTTGGGTTTCGTACCCCCTAAATTGCCCCCCCGTCGTCGTCTTATGCACCGTTCAGGTGTTATCGCTTGCCTCAATTTACCTACAAACAAAAATAAACATTCATGCCCTTGCGTAAAACGCAATTCGAAAATCGTCTCCATATCACGTCTTTTTAACCTTTCATCTGCCGTGAATCGCAGCTCACAGCCCATTCCTCCTGACATACTACAAGAATTTCTGTTTATAATCAACAAATCCTATTCTTACGGTGCCCCATTTCATCTATGGAAGAGAAAAATAAAAGAGTTTCCCCCTAATTAGTCATTTTTCTGCACTACATTCATTAAATAGGCTCTTTAATTAGCTACTCCAATGACCACCGGGTATCCTTCCTTTTCAAACATACCGAAATTATGCAGTTCCACTCGCTATTTCATCGGTTACGGTTACAATATAAAAAATTAATCTAAAATGTTCCCACCCGGCATTACAGTACAGATCGGTCGTTCTCGCCTACCATCGCCGATTATTTATTAAACTTTATTCAATCTGTGATCCCACTATCATTCCATTTTCCCATAATCAAGGATTTCATTAAATTCAATATCTATGAAAAGTAGTAACCTACCACGGAAATGAAACTTCTACTAACATCTAACATCCGCCCTGTTCTGTGATATTAGTTTGACATTTGGCGAGGCCCCAACCGAGTTTCTTAAGTCGCACCGAAGAAACCAACAAGGCTACATTATACGTTCTACTTGCATCGATAAGTACCCATATACTTTGACGAAATAGTCCAATGTAAAGTAAGTGTAAAGTGTTTTCTTTCTTATGTGTTCCTAACCTGTGGAAATAAAGTGGGGCCCACAACAAGTCGTTCTGCAATGCAGACACAAAGAAATTGAGTGCTTACTGTCGTCTATACAACGCGTCCCCCCACAAGTATGCAAACGCCCTATGAATAATGCTAACGGGAACGTCACACTCTCCACATCAGGTAACCCAAAGGAAACTTTTGTACTTATACATTTCTGTCTGTAAAAAGTCACCTCCAAGGTCCAACTGATAACAGTGCACTCTTAAACAGACTAAATAATTATCAGAAGCGAATCAAAAGTAATTATAAACGTTTCCAATCTACATAACAGTGATATCTCAACTGTCCACTTGCAAAATCTTGAACATTTGCTTCCCAGGCTGCACATAACCTTGCAAATGGGGGCCCCACATCGTCTGCAAACGTAGCGTCTGGCTACCCGGCAAGAAATTGCTTTCGCATTGACATATGTAATGTACATTATAAGGTAGGTCGGCCACTCTGTGCCTATAGCAATGATTCTATTTATGTAAAAATTAAGTTAAATTACTAAATTACAATAACGTCAAAAAAGTTTAAAAAGCTGAAGCTCGATGACCTCTGTAGGACACCAGGATTATGTTGTATTATTAAAAATCGAAATAAATTAATCGTGATACTTTTGCTACAAAAGTTTTATGGTTTTCTACAAGTGAAGTCCAACAAATAGGTAATTTTATGAAATTGTTACATTGTGGCACATCTCCTTAATATGCAATCATTATTATCCCACTTTCCGACGACCCGCATTTCAATAAAATATACCTTCTATGTTCCTATTGTATCCGTGTATCCGTGCGTGAAAATGCATTTGACATGTTGTCATGTTATGGTTAACGAAGCCCCAGCTGAAAGCCAAACGTGCATCTATAAACATAAATTGTGCGACGATATATATGTCGAAATGTCCAGTGTAAAGTGTAGACGTGTGCTGTTTATTTCACGTGAATATTATAACCTTAGAAATGAGGGCCCCCGAATCGTCTTTGAATGAAATAGACGTTCTACGATGATAGAGGCATAAAAATACTTCCATTGCAATATGCATTAAGTCTCTACCGAGTATTTTTATTGTTCAACAAATGTAGACAGCCCCATTGTATTTATGTGCTAATTCAGTGTTAGGAATGTGAATTATTTCTTCTTCGACACAATTTCGGAACATCCCAGTTATTTTTCTACGATTACACCAGTCTTCCCTGTGAATGACAATATTTACGATGACATAACCTATATATAAGTAATGAGGCTTCTTTAAATTTTTGGTGACCAAGAAATTAAGTACTACCATCTATAAATATCAAGAAAATATATTGTACAATCAGTGGTTTGGTGGTTCAGTTCTGTTTCGACAAATCTCTTACATTTACAAAGAAATGCTGCATATCAACAGGTCTATCTATCATAAGGTAAGTTTTACATTTTATGTTTATTTATGAATTTCAACGAATAAGTGCAGTCGATACTCCAAGTAAGTATCACAAGTGATTTTAGTTTTCAAAAAAACATATATTAGCTACTGTAAAGTGTACATTTATGTGTACTTTCTAAAAAATTATAGCCAGATACCATTCACTTCCAAATCTCCAATATTATTATGTGAATATAATCTTACAGGGCTCAAATCGTCTTTCGATGAAATGGACATTCCGCAGTGTACAAGGCTTTACAGAAACTAACAGTTATGTAAAATGAACATAAGGCAGGATTTCAAAACAATCCAAATATAAAGTGACATATCACATAATCTTTGCTTAACGGCAAAAATAAATCTTAAAATTAATAGAGAAATACCTGTGGTAAATAAAAGTATATATAAAAATCAGTTATCAGGACATTAGCTGTTTCTTCCTTAAAATGTAACCTCTTTTCTTAATTTTTAATTGCTGCCATCGGTTGTGTCCAGCAAACATAGTATTTAAAAAGTTTACAAGTGCTTCTGCGAATGATGTCACATTCACAGGAGGGCATGAGCTGATATTCGAGGGACTGGGTGAAAACCAAATAATTTTCCAAGATAAAACTCCAACCGACCCAGTGACAACACAAAAGGCTTATAAAACAGGTACAGACAAAACTCTAATTTGTTTTACATCGACAATAACTTATTGAAAAGAAAATAAATTGGGGGTAACATAAAGATACAACGTAAAGGCCATCGTATGCATATAATTCATATCCTAATTTGCAGAAATATTAAAAGGGAATATTTATTTACTTTTTACTGATATTGGGCCCTTGGGTCACAGAGAACATAAAGAACAGGTACAGGATTTACATATTCTTTAACGTTGACAGTAACATGAAAATTTAAATAGGTTTTCCTCATTTTTCATTACATTTTATGGATATTTCCTTCACGAATTCGTACCTCCAACTATTCGAGGAATGTCGTTGCAATATTTTATAACGTACACAAACTTAAAATATATGTTCGGTTACAGATAGTTTCTCATACATTTCTCAAATAGACAGAAATTTATGTCTGCCGGTTTGTAACTTTTTTTTTTATTGAGCGCACGTTCACTCTGGAACCGTTTATGGTACTGAATTGAAATTTGGTAAACTTATATATTATACCGAGATCTAGATCTGGAACATATTTTAATCTAATTCCGTTGAAAGATTCGAGGGTGAACGGGGTAAATAACGGTAAATAGACAAAGCAAGTGGGTAAGAGTTCATAAAATTATAATTTATGGCATGGACTAAAAGGTAAGGTCTCCAAGGTGTTTAACGTTGACAGTAACATGAAAAAAATTAAATAAACTGGGTATGACGTGAAGAGTAGGTAAAGGTATCATATAGAGGTCTAACAATATAACATTATATATAACTATTCATATCCACATTTGCAGAAATATTAAAAGGAAATATTTGCCTTACCTAATAATGTATTTTAAGTTGTTGTTTTTTCTGTTCATATAAAAAATTCTAATATGGACATTTGATATTTACATCAAAATTTAGTTTAGATAACTAAAAACACTAAAAACAAATTGAAATCATTCAGCTTTCTTTTTCCTTCTTTATATTTAAAGTGTACATTATAGTGGAAGAAATGAGTGCAAGAAAAGGATGTAATTTTTCTTATTCGTTATACTAAAATGTCAAAACTTTAAACCTTCTGTGTTATGTAACGTTTCGGGAACATATGAAATGTGTATCTTTGAAAATTAGTGTGCACCTATAGATTAGATACTTTTTACTATTTATCCATTCATAGCGTCCAACAGATAGGTGCTTTTATGAAATTTTTACATTTTGGCACGTCTCCTTTGTTACATGGGGTACATAAATTACAATTATTGCCACCAGTAGTTTTGTTTGCTCGGCTTTAAATAAAATGCAGATTCAGTATTACAGCTGTAGTTACTGCACATGGCTCGGTTCGATTAAAGTTAAAATACAATTTTGGTATGACGAGTCTTAAATTATGTACCTTCCGAACATGTCAAGTGAAACTGTCTGTGATAAACCTATCTATTTCAATTTTCATATGCACACATTACAGATTCAGTATTATATTGTGTATGATAAGTTCAAATTTGAAATGTAATAATCCTATCGAAAGATATTCCCAATGAGAAAACGCAACAATTTGTTAGCAATAATTAATCTGTAAAACCTTTCCCTTCTTTTTTTAATACACTTATGAGTAAACAAATTTAGCAGCTGGAAAATTACTTTCCCGTATACGAATGCCAACTAATAGCAGCCTAGGGGTTCATCTTTCAGATTTGAAAGAGGTTTAAATCACATTAGTGAATGTGTATGGTAGAAAACATAGGGTATAGAGATTAAAAGATCATAATATGTATAAGCAACAATGAATATGGAACAGATTTCCAATGTCCATAAACAATAAAATAATAATATATTACTCAACGGGTAGCGAAAAGCAAATTTCATATACCAAATCACACAACTACAAACTAGCCCGAACTGACCTCAGTAATGTAATAAAAGGATATACGGGTCAACTTCTGACATAGATTCATAACTTATCTTGAAATTTCTACTTTTCAATGTTTTGATGTAGATTATGAAATTAAATTTTCATAACTTTAAAACCTCCCAAAGTGCATAAAAGATCAGCAATTTAAAGGAAACAGTTGAACGATTCTATTTATATAAAAATTAAGTTAAATTACCGATCTATAATAAAGTCAAAAGTGTTTTAAATAACTGAAATTCGATGACCTCTATATAAGGACACAAGGATTGTGTTGTATTATTGAAAATCGAAATAAATTAATTGTAATCGTCATTCTATTGATCCAAAAGTTTTACGGTTTTCTATGAGTGAAATCTCGAAAAACAAGCCACCAGTCTGTACTGAATTTTCAACAGTTCACCCCTACTAATAATAATTAAAATCTAAAAAGTAACCTCACATTTTATTTAATTTTGACAAACAGTCAAATGTTATGTTATGTCAACATGCCATACATTTGTGTGCATGTTTGGTTGCCTACCTAAATAGGTACATAAATGTTATATCTGATCAAATACAATCAGGGTGTCTCAAAAAAGCAAGATACATAGCGGCCATAAAAAGTAAACATTTTTACACATTTTCGCCTAACAAAGCATTTCTCAAGATCACATCGATATTTTCACCTTATTTACTATATCTAATGTTTATTGTAAATACAATAATAATAATTCAAAATTAAAATTTACTTCCACGTCCAGTGGAGGTAGAGTAACGCGAAATTTTTTTTAAATTGAAATAGGCTTACAATGACATG
This sequence comes from Leptura quadrifasciata, assembly GCA_963675555.1. Classification (NCBI taxonomy): domain Eukaryota; kingdom Metazoa; phylum Arthropoda; class Insecta; order Coleoptera; family Cerambycidae; genus Leptura; species Leptura quadrifasciata. The sequence continues at coordinate 58,775,089 of OY776673.1, read as the reverse complement.
AAATTCGAGATTTTAAATTTGAACGAAAATAAATTTCCTATCTGTCTGTCTGTCTGCAACTTTTTCTGCGTACGTTTACTCTAGAACCGTTTATGATATTGACTTGAAATTCGGTACACTTATGTTTTGTAACGAGATCTGGATCTGAAGTATATTTTGATCTGATTCCGTTGAAGGGTTCGGGGGTAAATGGGGTAAATAAGCAAGCAGATAATAGTCCATAAAATTACAATTTAAGGCATGGACTGAAAGTTAAGATGTCAAACGTTTTTTTGGCATTAGGCTATACGAACTTGAAATATATGTTCGGTTAATATTGAAAAATGAAAAACTGAAAAATGAAATGCTGCAAAATGAAATAGGTACTGAAAAATAAAAAACTGAAAAATGAAATCCTGAAAAATGAAATGCTGAAAAATGAAATACTGAATATTGACTTTGATATTGATTTTAATATTGACTTTGATACTGAATTTGATGTTGATTTTGATATTCTTTCATGTTCATTTCGACATCCTTTCATGTCGATTTTGATATTGTTTTTAATTCTGATATTGATAATAATAATGATTAATATTGAGGCGCATTCAGGGACGATGCCTTAGAATTTTGAGGCTAATCCGAGGACCGATCCCAGAATTTTGAACATATCTCCGACTTCCATGCGTCTTCAACCGCGGGGATGCGACCGGAGGGAGCATCACCGCATGGCGCCGAAGGCGCCACATCGAGCGCGAAGCGCGAGTGCCTCTGCAAGAGCTAGAAATGGCCGTAGGCCATTTCTAGTCCACTATATATTAAAATCCGTCAGGTGCGAGCCGCTTCCTCTTTGGGAATTTGCAATACTAAAGGCTTTTTTTTAAGGACGCGGGGCGTCCGCCTGCCGCCGCAGGCGGCAGGCGGACGTCCGCGAAAATCTCAACGCGACATTGGCGAGGGTGGGATTCGGGGGTAAATATTTTTAATTTCCTTAATAATGTCAGCTATCTCTTTCCCCACACGTTTTTACGACCCTCAAATGACTTTTGCGTTGCTCCTTTTCGATGACGTCGAAGCGGGCGAAATTCGGGTAAACGTCAAAAATTTAAGATCTATTTCCGTTCCTGGCGGGGTTAAAATTCGAGTTGGACCTTTGAATTTACGATTTGCTTTCATTGCCGATCTCGATAATTCCGTATCGATATCGTACGCCCGTCTGCGAACAGTTTTTCGCCAGATATGAGCGTTTAAAGATTGCGTGTTTGGCGTCTTTCCGCGATTCCGGCGAAACACGCACATTTTCGGTTCCCCTCGAATAACTTTTAAACGGCTGGAAATTTCGCAAAAATAATCGCACCCAAAGGACAAGATTTTTTAATGAGGAATCGTTTCCATCTTTCAGATCTCACCTACGACGAGCCGTCCCCCAGCTAGAGCGTTTTGAAGGAGACGACGTTCGGTGGCCAAAATACGTAGCTGTTCCGTTAAAAGCCGAATATCTCGGCAAATAGGCCGTTTTGGGCCGAAATGTTCGTATCTAACGAAATTATAGCTAAATAAATTATCTACCTCTATGCAGAGTTTTATTTGTCTACTTTAAATATTAAACAAGTTGTGACCTTTAGAAAATGCCGCTTTGCGGTGGAATCGGCCATTTTGTAGTCGTAAAAAAATCACCCTTTTTCCAATCCACGTAACGGGCGTAATTGCCCGTCTGTGATTTCCGCGTTATCACGTACTGACATTTTTCACTTTTGTTTCCCATCATCGGTACTCATTTTCCTCCCTCACCGCTTAAAATTTCCCAAAAAAGCATTCAAAAATACCCTTTCCGATCGTTTCTCATTACCTGCAATTCGCACATTGATCGCTTGAGAACGCGCAATTTGTCAAAAAGCCTCCCTTGCCACGTCAAATTACATCTTTTCCCTTTCCAACGAGACATCGGGCCACCTTCTCTGCGTCCCCTTCGTTAAATAAGCGACATTTTAAATGTCCGTTCACATTTTGCGTTAATACACAATTAATATATTTACATTCCTATATTAACCTATATTTTTGGGTTTCGTAGCCCCTAAATTGCCCCCCCGTCGTCGTCTTATGCACCGTTCGGGTGTTATCGCTTGCCTCAATTTACCCACAAAAAAAAAAATAAACATGCATGCACTTGCGTAAAACGCAATTCGAAAATCGTCTCTATATCATCTACCTTTTAACCTTTCATCTGCCATTCTGCCGTGAATCGTAGCTTACAGCCCATTCCTCCTGACATAGTACAAGAATTTCTGTTTATAATCAACAAATCCTATCCTTACGGTGCCCCATTTCATCTATGGAAGAGAAAAATAAAAGAGTTTCCCCCTAATTAGTCATTTTCCTGTACCAAATTCATTAATTAGGCTCATTAATTAGCTACTCCAGTGACCCCCGGGTGTCCTTCTTTTTCAAACATACCGGAATTATGCAGTTCCACTCGCTATTTTATCGGTTACAATATAAAAATTAATCTAAAATGTTCCCACCCGGCATTACAGTACAGTTCGGTCGTTCTCGCCTACCATCGCCGATTATTTATTAAACTTTATTCAATCTGTGATCCCACTATCATTCCATTTTCCCATAATCAAGGATTTCATTAAATTCAATATCTATGAAAAGTAGTAACCTACCACGGAAATGAAACTTCTACTAACATCTAACATCCGCCCTGTTCTGTGATATTAGTTTGACATTTGGCGAGGCCCCAACCGAGTTTTGTAAGTCGCACTGAAGAAATCGACAAGGCTACATTATACGTTCTACTTGCATCGATAAGTACCCATATACTTTGACGAAATAGTCCAATGTAAAGTAAGTGTAAAGTATTTTCTTTCTTATGTGTTCCTAACCTGTGGAAATAAAGTGGGGCCCACAACAAGTCGTTCTGCAATGTAGACACAAAGAAATTGAGTGCTTACTGTCGTCTATACAACGCGTCCCCCCACAAGTATGCAAGCGCCCTATGAATAATGCAAACGGGAACGTCACACTCTCCACATCAGGTAACCCAAAGGAAACTTTTGTACTTATACATTTCTGTCTGTAAAAAGTCACCTCCAAGGTCCAACTGATAACAGTGCACTCTTAAACAGACTAAATAATTATCAGAAGCGAATCAAAAGTATTTATAAACGTTTCCAATCTACATAACAGTGATATATCAACTGTCCACTTGCAAAATCTTGAACGTTTGCTTCCCAGGCTGCACATAACCTTGCAAATGGGGGCCCCAAATCGTCTGTAAACGTAACGTCTGGCTACCCGGCAAGAAATTGCTTTCGCATTGACATATGTCATGTACATTATAAGGTAGGTCGGCCACTCTGTGCCTATACCAATGATTCTATTTATATAAAAAATAAGTTAAATTACTAAATTACAATAACGTCAAAAAAGTTTAAAAAGCTGAAGCTCGATGACCTCTGTAGGACACCAGGATTATGTTGTATTATTTAAAAATCAAAATAAATTAATCGTGATACTTTTGCTACAAAAGTTTTATGGTTTTCTATAAGTAAAGTCCAACAAATAGGTAATTTTATGAAATTGTTATATTGTGGCACGTCTCCTTAATATGCAATCATTATTATCCACATTTCAATAAAGTATACCTTCTGTGCTCCTATTATATCCGTGTATCCGTGCGTGAAAATGCATTTGACATGTTGTCATGTTATGGTTAACGAAGCCCCAGCTGAAAGTCAAACGTGCATCTATAAACATAAATTGTGCGACGATATATATGTCGAAATGTCCAGTGTAAAGTGTAAACGTGTGCTGTTTATTTCATGTGAATATTATAACCTTAGAAATGAGGGCCCCCGAATCGTCTTTGAATGAAATAGACGTTCTACGATGATAGAGGCATATAAAATACTTCCATTGCAATATGCATTAAGTTTCTACCGAGTATTTTTGTTGTTCAATAAATGTATGCAGTGTGAATTTGTACCCAGTTCAAGAACATCTCATACCGAATCGTGCAGTACCGTCACTGAACAGTGCTGTTTACATAATTCTCAAAGAATGATTGACGTTACAAGACAGCCCCATTGTATTCATGTGCTAATTCAGTGTTAAGAATGTGAATTATTTCTTCTTCGACACAATTTCAGAACATCCCAGTTATTTTTCTACGATTACACCAGTCTTCCCTGTGAATGACAATATTTACGATGACATAACCTATATATAAGTAATGAGGCTTCTTTAAATTTTTGGTGACCAAGAAATTAAGTACTACCATCTATAAATATCAAGAAAACATATTATACAATCAGTGGTTTGGTGGTTCAGTTCTGTTTCGACAAATCTCTTACAATTACAAAGAAATGCTGCATATCAACAGGTCTATCTATCATAAGGTAAGTTTTACATTTTATGTTTATTTATGAATTTCAACGAATAAGTGTGCAGTCGATACTCCAAGTAAGTATCACAAGTGATTTTAGTTTTCAAAAAAACATATATTAGCTACTGTAAAGTGTACATTTATGTGTGCTTTCTAAAAAATTATAGCCAGATACCATTCACTTCCAAATCTCCAATATTATTATGTGAATATAATCTTAGAGGGCTCAAATCGTCTTTCGATGAAATGGACATTCCGCAGTGTACAAGGCTTTACAGAAACTAACAGTTATGTAAAATGAACATAAGGCAGGATTTCAAAACAATCCAAATATAAAGTGACATATCACATAATCTTTGCTTAACGGCAAAGATAAATCTTAAAATTAATAGAGAAATACCTGTGGTAAATAAAAGTGTATATATAAAAATCAGTTATCAGGACACTAGCTGTTTCTTCCTTAAAATGTAACCTCTTTTCTTTATTTTTGTAGAAATTGCTGCCATCGGTTGTGTCCAGCAAACATAGTATTTAAAAAGTTTAAAAGTGCTTCTGCGAATGATGTCACATTCACAGGAGGGCATAAGCTGATATTCGAGGGACTGGGTGAAAACCAAATAATTTTCCAAGATAAAACTCCAACCGACCCAGTGACAACACAAAAGGCTTATAAAACAGGTACAGACAAAACTCTAATTTGTTTTATATCGACAATAACTTATTGAAAAGAAAATAAATTGGGGGTAACATAAAGATACAACGTAAAGGCCATCGTATGCATATAATTCATATCCTAATTTGCAGAAATATTAAAAGGGAATATTTATTTACCTTTTACTGATATTGGGCCCTTGGGTCACAGAGAACATAAAGAACAGGTACAGGATTTACATATTCTTTAACGTTGACAGTAACATGAAAATTTAAATAGGTTTTCCTCATTTTTCATTACATTTTATGGATATTTCCTTCACGAATTTGTACCTCCAACTATTCGAGGAATGTCGTTGCAATATTTTATAACGTATACAAACTTAAAATATATGTTCGGTTACAGATAGTTTCTCATACATTTCTCAAATAGACAGAAATTTCTGTCTGCCGGTCTGTAACTTTTTTTTTTATTGAGCGCACGTTCACTCTGGAACCGTTTATGGTACTGAATTGAAATTTGGTAAACTTATATATTATACCGAGATCTAGATCTGGAACATATTTTAATCTAATTCCGTTGAAAGATTCGAGGGTGAACGGGGTAAATAACGGTAAATAGACAAAGCAAGTGGGTAAGAGTTCATAAAATTATAATTTATGGCATGGACTAAAAGGTAAGGTCTCCAAGGTGTTTAACGTTGATAGTAACATGAAAAAAATAAAATAAACTGGGTATGACGTGAAGAGTAGGTAAAGGTATCATATAGAGGTCTAACAATATAACATTATATATAACTATTCATATCCACATTTGCAGAAATATTAAAAGGAAATATTTGCCTTACCTAATAATGTATTTTAAGTTGTTGTTTTTTCTGTTCATATAAAAAATTCTAATATGGACATTTGATATTTACATCAAAATTTAGTTTAGATAACTAAAAACACTAAAAACAAATTGAAATCATTCAGCTTTCTTTTTCCTTCTTCATATTTAAAGTGTACATTATAGTGGAAGAAATGAGTGCAAGAAAAGGATGTAATTTTTCTTATTCGTTATACTAAAATGTCAAAACTTTAAACCTTCTGTGTTATGTAACGTTTCGGGAACATATGAAATGTGTATCTTTGAAAATTAGTGTGCACCTATAGATTAGATACTTTTTACTATTTATCCATTCATAGCGTCCAACAGATAGGTGCTTTTATGAAATTTTTACATTTTGGCACGTCTCCTTTGTTACATGGGGTACATAAATTACAATTATTGCCACCAGTAGTTTTGTTTGCTCGGCTTTAAATAAAATGCAGATTCAGTATTACAGCTGTAGTTACTGCACATGGCTCGGTTCGATTAAAGTTAAAATACAATTTTGGTATGACGAGTCTTAAATTATGTACCTTCCGAACATGTCAAGTGAAACTGTCTGTGATAAACCTATCTATTTCAATTTTCATATGCACACATTACAGATTCAGTATTATATTGTGTATGATAAGTTCAAATTTGAAATGTAATAATCCTATCGAAAGATATTCCCAATGAGAAAACGCAACAATTTGTTAGCAATAATTAATCTGTAAAACCTTTCCCTTCTTTTTTTAATACACTTATGAGTAAACAAATTTAGCAGCTGGAAAATTACTTTCCCGTATACGAATGCCAAGTAATAGCAGCCTAGGGGTTCATCTTTCAGATTTGAAAGAGGTTTAAATCACATTAGTGAATGTGTATGGTAGAAAACATAGGGTATAGAGATTAAAAGATCATAATATGTATAAGCAACAATGAATATGGAACAGATTTCCAATGTCCATAAACAATAAAATAATAATATATTACTCAACGGGTAGCGAAAAGCAAATTTCATATACCAAATCACACAACTACAAACTAGCCCGAACTGACCTCAGTAATGTAATAAAAGGATATACGGGTCAACTTCTGACATAGATTCATAACTTATCTTGAAATTTCTACTTTTCAATGTTTTGATGTAGATTATGAAATTAAATTTTCATAACTTTAAAACCTCCCAAAGTGCATAAAAGATCAGCAATTTAAAGGAAACAGTTGAACGATTCTATTTATATAAAAATTAAGTTAAATTACCGATCTATAATAAAGTCAAAAGTGTTTTAAATAACTGAAATTCGATGACCTCTATATAAGGACACAAGGATTGTGTTGTATTATTGAAAATCGAAATAAATTAATTGTAATCGTCATTCTATTGATCCAAAAGTTTTACGGTTTTCTATGAGTGAAATCTCGAAAAACAAGCCACCAGTCTGTACTGAATTTTCAACAGTTCACCCCTACTAATAATAATTAAAATCTACAAATAACCTCACATTTTATTTAATTTTGACAAACAGTCGAATGTTATGTTATGTCAACATGCCATACATTTGTGTGCATGTTTGGTTGCCTACCTAAATAGGTACATAAATGTTATATCTGATCAAATACAATCAGGGTGTCTCAAAAAAGCAAGATACATAGCGGCCATAAAAAGTAAACATTTTTACACATTTTCGCCTAACAAAACATTTCTCAAGATCACATCGATATTTTCACCTTATTTACTATATCTAATGTTTATTGTAAATACAATAATAATAATTCAAAATTAAAATTTACTTCCACGTCCAGTGGAGGTAGAGTAACGCGAAATTTTTTTTAGATTGAAATAGGCTTACAATGACATGAAATTCGAGATTTTAAATTCCAGCGAAAATAAATTTCCTATCTATCAGTCCGTAACTTTTTTCTGCGTACGTTTACTCCAGAACCGTCTATGATATTGACTTGAAATTCGGTACACTTGCGTATTGTAACGAGGTCTGGATCTGGAGTATATTTTGATCTGATTCCGTTGAAGGGTTCGGGGGTAAATGGGGTAAATAAGGGTAAATAGGCAAAGCAAGCAGACAAGAGTCCATAAAATTACAATTTAAGGCATGGACTGAATGTTAAGATCTCAAATGTTTTTTTGGCATTAGGCTATACGAACTTAAAATATATGTTCGGTTAATATTGAAAAATGAAAAACTGAAAAATGAAATGCTGCAAAATGAAATAGGTACTGAAAAATGAAAAACTGAAAAATAAAAAACTGAAAAATGAAATCCTGAAAAATGAAATGCTGAAAAATGAAATACTGAATATTGACTTTGATATTTTTTTTTATATTGATTTTAATATTGACTTTGATACTGAATTTGATGTTGATTTTCATATTCTTTCATGTTCATTTCGACATCCTCTCATGTCGTTTTGATATTGATAATAATAATGATTAATATTGAGGCGCATTCAGGGACGATTCCTTAGAATTTTGAGGCTAATCCGAGGACCGATCCTAGAATTTTGAACATATCCCCGACTTCCATGCGTCCTCAACCGCGGGGATGCGACCGGAGGGAGCATCACCGCATGGCGCCGAAGGCGCCACATCGAGCGCGAAGCGCGAGTGCCTCTGCAAGAGCTAGAAATGGCCGTAGGCCATTTCTAGTCTATATATATTAAAATCGTACAGGTGCGAGCCCCTTGCACATCGGGATTTTGCAGCCGCAAAGGCTTTTTTGGGGGGACGCGCGGCGTCCGCCTGCCGCCGCAGGCGGCAGGCGGACGGCATTCTACGTCGCTTAGGCTATGGGGGGTCGGGGGCCGTGGGGGGTGGGTATTTTTAATTTTCCTGATAATGTCGGCTATCTCTTTCCCCACACGTTTTTACGACCCTCAAAACGAATTTGCGTTGCTCCTTTTCGATGACGTCGATGCGGGCGGAATTCGGGTAAACGTCAAAAATTTGCCATTTTCTTTCGTTCCTGGCGGGGTTAAAATTCGATTTTGCCGGTGGGATTTACGATTTGCTTTCATTGCCATTCATGTACTTTCCGTATCGACATCGTAAGGCCGTCTGCGGGGTGTTTTTCGCCAGATATGAGCGTTTAAAAATTGCGTGTTTGGTGGTTTTTCGCTATTCCGGCGAAACACGCACATTTTCGGTTCTCCCCGAATAACTTTTAAACGGCTGGAAATTTCGCAAAAATAATCGCACCCAAAGGACAAGATTTTTTAATGAGGAATCGTTTCCATCTTTCAGATCTCACCTACGACGAGCCGTTCCCCAGCTAGAGCCTTCCGAAGGAGACGACGTTCGGTGGCCAAAATACGTAGCTGTTCCGTTAAAAGCCGAATATCTCGGCAAATAGGCCGTTTTGGGCCGAAATGTTCGTATCTAACGAAATTATAGCTAAATAAATTATCTACCTCTATGCAGAGTTTTATTTGTCTACTTTAAATATTAAACAAGTTGTGGGCTTTAGAAAATACCGCTTTGCGGTGGAATCGGCCATTTTGTAGTCGTAAAAAAATCACCCTTTTTCCAATCCACGTAACGGGCGTAATTGTCCGTCTGTGATTTCCACGTTATCGCGTACTGACATTTTTCACTTTTGTTTCCCATTATCGGTACTCATTTTCATCTTTCATCGCTTAAAATTTCCCAAAAAAGCATTCAAAAATACCCTTTCCGATCGTTTCTCATTACCTTCAATTCGCACATTTACCGCTTGAGAACGCGCAATTTGTCAAAAAGCCTCCCTTGCCACGTCAAATTATATCTTTTCCCTTTCCAACGAGGCATCGGGCCACCTTCTACGCTTCCCCTTCGTTAAATAAGCGACATTTTAAATATCCGCTCACATTTTGCGTTAATACACAATTAATATATTTACATTTCTATATTAACCTATATTTTTGGGTTTCGTACCCCCTAAATTGCCCCCCTCCGTCGTCGTCTTATGCACCGTTCGAGTGTTACCGCTTGCCTCAATTTACCCACAAAAAAAAATAAACATTCATGCCCTTGCGTAAAACGCAATTCGAAAATCGTCTCCATATCATCTCTCTTTTAACCTTTCATCTGCCATTCTGCCGTGAATCGTAGCTTACAGCCCATTCCTCCTGACATAGTACAAGAATTCCTGTTTATAATCTTTTTCACTTTTGTTTCCCATTATCGGTACTCATTTTCATCCCTCATCGCTTAAAATTTCCCAAAAAAGCATTCAAAAATACCCTTTCCGATCGTTTCTCATTACCTTCAATTCGCACATTTATCGCTTCTAAACGCGCAATTTGCGAAAACGCCTCCCTTGCCACGTCAAATTACATCTTTTCCCTTTCCAACGAGACACCGGGCCACCTTCTCCGCGTCCCCTTCGTTAAATAAGCGACATTTTAAATATCCGTTCGCATTTTGCGTTAATACACAATTAATATATTTACATTTCTATATTAACCTATATTTTTGGGTTTCGTACCCCCTAAATTGTCCCGTCGTCGTCGTCTTATGCACCGTTCGGGTGTTATCGCTTGCCTCAATTTACCTACAAAAAAAAATAAACATTCATGTCCTTGCGTAAAACGCAATTCGAAAATCGTCTCCATATCATGTCTTTTTAACCTTTCATCTGCCGTGAATCGTAGCTTACAGCCCATTCCTCCTGACATAGTACAAGAATTTCTGTTTATAATCAACAAATCCTATCCTTACGGTGCCCCATTTCATCTATGGAAGAGAAAAATAAAAGAATTTCCCCCTAATTAGTCATTTTCCTGTACCAAATTCATTAATTAGGCTCATTAATTAGCTACTCCAGTGAACCCCGGGTGTCCTTCTTTTTCAAACATACCGGAATTATGCAGTTCCACTCGCTATTTTATCGGTTACAATATAAAAATTAATCTAAAATGTTCCCACCCGGCATTACAGTACAGTTCGGTCGTTCTCGCCTACCATCGCCGATTATTTATTAAACTTTATTCAATCTGTGATCCCACTATCATTCCATTTTCCCATAATCAAGGATTTCATTAAATTCAATATCTATGAAAAGTAGTAACCTACCACGGAAATGAAACTTCTACTAACATCTAACATCCGCCCTGTTCTGTGATATTAGTTTGACATTTGGCGAGGCCCCAACCGAGTTTCTTAAGTCGCACCGAAGAAACCAACAAGGCTACATTATACGTTCTACTTGCATCGATAAGTACCCATATACTTTGACGAAATAGTCCAATGTAAAGTAAGTGTAAAGTGTTTTCTTTCTTATGTGTTCCTAACCTGTGGAAATAAAGTGGGGCCCACAACAAGTCGTTCTGCAATGCAGACACAAAGAAATTGAGTGCTTACTGTCGTCTATACAACGCGTCCCCCCACAAGTATGCAAGCGCCCTATGAATAATGCAAACGGGAACGTCACACTCTCCACATCAGGTAACCCAAAGGAAACTTTTGTACTTATACATTTCTGTCTGTAAAAAGTCACCTCCAAGGTCCAACTGATAACAGTGCACTCTTAAACAGACTAAATAATTATCAGGAGCGAATCAAAAGTATTTATAAACGTTTCCAATCTACATAACAGTGATATATCAACTGTCCACTTGCAAAATCTTGAACGTTTGCTTCCCAGGCTGCACATAACCTTGCAAATGGGGGCCCCAAATCGTCTGTAAACGTAACGTCTGGCTACCCGGCAAGAAATTGCTTTCGCATTGACATATGTAATGTACATTATAAGGTAGGTCGGCCACTCTGTGCCTATAGCAGTGATTCTATTTATATAAAAATTAAGTTAAATTACTAAATTACAATAACGTCAAAAAAGTTTAAAAAGCTGAAGCTCGATGACCTCTGTAGGACACCAGGATTATGTTGTATTATTTAAAAATCGAAATAAATTAATCGTGATACTTTTGCTACAAAAGTTTTATGGTTTTCTACAAGTGAAGTCCAACAAATAGGTAATTTTATGAAATTGTTACATTGTGGCACGTCTCCTTAATATGCAATCATTATTATTCCACTTTCCGACGATCCGCATTTCAATAAAATATACCTTCTATGTTCCTATTGTATCCGTGTATCCGTGCGTGAAAATGCATTTGACATGTTGTCATGTTATGGTTAACGAAGCCCCAGCTGAAAGCCAAACGTGCATCTATAAACATAAATTGTGAGACGATATATATGTCGAAATGTCCAGTGTAAAGTGTAGACGTGTGCTGTTTATTTCACGTGAATATTATAACCTTAGAAATGAGGGCCCCCGAATCGTCTTTGAATGAAATAGACGTTCTACGATGATAGAGGCATATAAAATACTTCCATTGCAATATGCATTAAGTCTCTACTGAGTATTTTTATTGTTCAACAAATGTAGACAGCCCCATTGTATTTATGTGCTAATTCAGTGTTAGGAATGTGAATTATTTCTTCTTCGACACAATTTCGGAACATCCCAGTTATTTTTCTACGATTACACCAGTCTTCCCTGTGAATGACAATATTTACGATGACATAACCTATATATAAGTAATGAGGCTTCTTTAAATTTTTGGTGACCAAGACATTAAGTACTACCATCTATAAATATCAAGAAAACATATTATACAATCAGTGGTTTGGTGGTTCAGTTCTGTTTCGACAAATCTCTTACATTTACAAAGAAATGCTGCATATCAACAGGTCTATCTATCATAAGGTAAGTTTTACATTTTATGTTTATTTATGAATTTCAACGAATAAGTGTGCAGTCGATACTCCAAGTAAGTATCACAAGTGATTTTAGTTTTCAAAAAAACATATATTAGCTACTGTAAAGTGTACATTTATGTGTGCTTTCTAAAAAATTATAGCCAGATACCATTCACTTCCAAATCTCCAATATTATTATGTGAATATAATCTTAGAGGGCTCAAATCGTCTTTCGATGAAATGGACATTCCGCAGTGTACAAGGCTTTACAGAAACTAACAGTTATGTAAAATGAACATAAGGCAGGATTTCAAAACAATCCAAATATAAAGTGACATATCACATAATCTTTGCTTAACGGCAAAGATAAATCTTAAAATTAATAGAGAAATACCTGTGGTAAATAAAAGTATATATAAAAATCAGTTATCAGGACATTAGCTGTTTCTTCCTTAAAATGTAACCTCTTTTCTTTATTTTTGTAGAAATTGCTGCCATCGGTTGTGTCCAGCAAACATAGTATTTAAAAAGTTTACAAGTGCTTCTGCGAATGATGTCACATTCACAGGAGGGCATGAGCTGATATTCGAGGGACTGGGTGAAAACCAAATAATTTTCCAAGATAAAACTCCAACCGACCCAGTGACAACACAAAAGGCTTATAAAACAGGTACAGACAAAACTCTAATTTGTTTTACATCGACAATAACTTATTGAAAAGAAAATAAATTGGGGGTAACATAAAGATACAACGTAAAGGCCATCGTATGCATATAATTCATATCCTAATTTGCAGAAATATTAAAAGGGAATATTTATTTACTTTTTACTGATATTGGGCCCTTGGGTCACAGAGAACATAAAGAACAGGTACAGGATTTACATATTCTTTAACGTTGACAGTAACATGAAAATTTAAATAGGTTTTCCTCATTCTTCATTACATTTTATGGATATTTCCTTCACGAATTCGTACCTCCAACTATTCGAGGAATGTCGTTGCAATATTTTATAACGTATACAAACTTAAAATATATGTTCGGTTACAGATAGTTTCTCATACATTTCTCAAATAGACAGAAATTTATGTCTGCCGGTTTGTAACTTTTTTTTTTATTGAGCGCACGTTCACTCTGGAACCGTTTATGGTACTGAATTGAAATTTGGTAAACTTATATATTATACCGAGATCTAGATCTGGAACATATTTTAATCTAATTCCGTTGAAAGATTCGAGGGTGAACGGGGTAAATAACGGTAAATAGACAAAGCAAGTGGGTAAGAGTTCATAAAATTATAATTTATGGCATGGACTAAAAGGTAAGGTCTCCAAGGTGTTTAACGTTGACAGTAACATGAAAAAAATTAAATAAACTGGGTATGACGTGAAGAGTAGGTAAAGGTATCATATAGAGGTCTAACAATATAACATTATATATAACTATTCATATCCACATTTGCAGAAATATTAAAAGGAAATATTTGCCTTACCTAATAATGTATTTTAAGTTGTTGTTTTTTCTGTTCATATAAAAAATTCTAATATGGACATTTGATATTTACATCAAAATTTAGTTTAGATAACTAAAAACACTAAAAACAAATTGAAATCATTCAGCTTTCTTTTTCCTTCTTTATATTTAAAGTGTACATTATAGTGGAAGAAATGAGTGCAAGAAAAGGATGTAATTTTTCTTATTCGTTATACTAAAATGTCAAAACTTTAAACCTTCTGTGTTATGTAACGTTTCGGGAACATATGAAATGTGTATCTTTGAAAATTAGTGTGCACCTATAGATTAGATACTTTTTACTATTTATCCATTCATAGCGTCCAACAGATAGGTGCTTTTATGAAATTTTTACATTTTGGCACGTCTCCTTTGTTACATGGGGTACATAAATTACAATTATTGCCACCAGTAGTTTTGTTTGCTCGGCTTTAAATAAAATGCAGATTCAGTATTACAGCTGTAGTTACTGCACATGGCTCGGTTCGATTAAAGTTAAAATACAATTTTGGTATGACGAGTCTTAAATTATGTACCTTCCGAACATGTCAAGTGAAACTGTCTGTGATAAACCTATCTATTTCAATTTTCATATGCACACATTACAGATTCAGTATTATATTGTGTATGATAAGTTCAAATTTGAAATGTAATAATCCTATCGAAAGATATTCCCAATGAGAAAACGCAACAATTTGTTAGCAATAATTAATCTGTAAAACCTTTCCCTTCTTTTTTTAATACACTTATGAGTAAACAAATTTAGCAGCTGGAAAATTACTTTCCCGTATACGAATGCCAAGTAATAGCAGCCTAGGGGTTCATCTTTCAGATTTGAAAGAGGTTTAAATCACATTAGTGAATGTGTATGGTAGAAAACATAGGGTATAGAGATTAAAAGATCATAATATGTATAAGCAACAATGAATATGGAACAGATTTCCAATGTCCATAAACAATAAAATAATAATATATTACTCAACGGGTAGCGAAAAGCAAATTTCATATACCAAATCACACAACTACAAACTAGCCCGAACTGACCTCAGTAATGTAATAAAAGGATATACGGGTCAACTTCTGACATAGATTCATAACTTATCTTGAAATTTCTACTTTTCAATGTTTTGATGTAGATTATGAAATTAAATTTTCATAACTTTAAAACCTCCCAAAGTGCATAAAAGATCAGCAATTTAAAGGAAACAGTTGAACGATTCTATTTATATAAAAATTAAGTTAAATTACCGATCTATAATAAAGTCAAAAGTGTTTTAAATAACTGAAATTCGATGACCTCTATATAAGGACACAAGGATTGTGTTGTATTATTGAAAATCGAAATAAATTAATTGTAATCGTCATTCTATTGATCCAAAAGTTTTACGGTTTTCTATGAGTGAAATCTCGAAAAACAAGCCACCAGTCTGTACTGAATTTTCAACAGTTCACCCCTACTAATAATAATTAAAATCTAAAAAGTAACCTCACATTTTATTTAATTTTGACAAACAGTCAAATGTTATGTTATGTCAACATGCCATACATTTGTGTGCATGTTTGGTTGCCTACCTAAATAGGTACATAAATGTTATATCTGATCAAATACAATCAGGGTGTCTCAAAAAAGCAAGATACATAGCGGCCATAAAAAGTAAACATTTTTACACATTTTCGCCTAACAAAGCATTTCTCAAGATCACATCGATATTTTCACCTTATTTACTATATCTAATGTTTATTGTAAATACAATAATAATAATTCAAAATTAAAATTTACTTCCACGTCCAGTGGAGGTAGAGTAACGCGAAATTTTTTTTAAATTGAAATAGGCTTACAATGACATGAAATTCGAGATTTTAAATTTGAACGAAAATAAATTTCCTATCTGTCTGTCTGTCTGCAACTTTTTCTGCGTACGTTTACTCTAGAACCGTTTATGATATTGACTTGAAATTCGGTACACTTATGTTTTGTAACGAGATCTGGATCTGAAGTATATTTTGATCTGATTCCGTTGAAGGGTTCGGGGGTAAATGGGGTAAATAAGCAAGCAGATAATAGTCCATAAAATTACAATTTAAGGCATGGACTGAAAGTTAAGATGTCAAACGTTTTTTTGGCATTAGGCTATACGAACTTGAAATATATGTTCGGTTAATATTGAAAAATGAAAAACTGAAAAATGAAATGCTGCAAAATGAAATAGGTACTGAAAAATAAAAAACTGAAAAATGAAATCCTGAAAAATGAAATGCTGAAAAATGAAATACTGAATATTGACTTTGATATTGATTTTAATATTGACTTTGATACTGAATTTGATGTTGATTTTGATATTCTTTCATGTTCATTTCGACATCCTTTCATGTCGATTTTGATATTGTTTTTAATTCTGATATTGATAATAATAATGATTAATATTGAGGCGCATTCAGGGACGATGCCTTAGAATTTTGAGGCTAATCCGAGGACCGATCCCAGAATTTTGAACATATCTCCGACTTCCATGCGTCTTCAACCGCGGGGATGCGACCGGAGGGAGCATCACCGCATGGCGCCGAAGGCGCCACATCGAGCGCGAAGCGCGAGTGCCTCTGCAAGAGCTAGAAATGGCCGTAGGCCATTTCTAGTCCACTATATATTAAAATCCGTCAGGTGCGAGCCGCTTCCTCTTTGGGAATTTGCAATACTAAAGGCTTTTTTTTAAGGACGCGGGGCGTCCGCCTGCCGCCGCAGGCGGCAGGCGGACGTCCGCGAAAATCTCAACGCGACATTGGCGAGGGTGGGATTCGGGGGTAAATATTTTTAATTTCCTTAATAATGTCAGCTATCTCTTTCCCCACACGTTTTTACGACCCTCAAATGACTTTTGCGTTGCTCCTTTTCGATGACGTCGAAGCGGGCGAAATTCGGGTAAACGTCAAAAATTTAAGATCTATTTCCGTTCCTGGCGGGGTTAAAATTCGAGTTGGACCTTTGAATTTACGATTTGCTTTCATTGCCGATCTCGATAATTCCGTATCGATATCGTACGCCCGTCTGCGAACAGTTTTTCGCCAGATATGAGCGTTTAAAGATTGCGTGTTTGGCGTCTTTCCGCGATTCCGGCGAAACACGCACATTTTCGGTTCCCCTCGAATAACTTTTAAACGGCTGGAAATTTCGCAAAAATAATCGCACCCAAAGGACAAGATTTTTTAATGAGGAATCGTTTCCATCTTTCAGATCTCACCTACGACGAGCCGTCCCCCAGCTAGAGCGTTTTGAAGGAGACGACGTTCGGTGGCCAAAATACGTAGCTGTTCCGTTAAAAGCCGAATATCTCGGCAAATAGGCCGTTTTGGGCCGAAATGTTCGTATCTAACGAAATTATAGCTAAATAAATTATCTACCTCTATGCAGAGTTTTATTTGTCTACTTTAAATATTAAACAAGTTGTGACCTTTAGAAAATGCCGCTTTGCGGTGGAATCGGCCATTTTGTAGTCGTAAAAAAATCACCCTTTTTCCAATCCACGTAACGGGCGTAATTGCCCGTCTGTGATTTCCGCGTTATCACGTACTGACATTTTTCACTTTTGTTTCCCATCATCGGTACTCATTTTCCTCCCTCACCGCTTAAAATTTCCCAAAAAAGCATTCAAAAATACCCTTTCCGATCGTTTCTCATTACCTGCAATTCGCACATTGATCGCTTGAGAACGCGCAATTTGTCAAAAAGCCTCCCTTGCCACGTCAAATTACATCTTTTCCCTTTCCAACGAGACATCGGGCCACCTTCTCTGCGTCCCCTTCGTTAAATAAGCGACATTTTAAATGTCCGTTCACATTTTGCGTTAATACACAATTAATATATTTACATTCCTATATTAACCTATATTTTTGGGTTTCGTAGCCCCTAAATTGCCCCCCCGTCGTCGTCTTATGCACCGTTCGGGTGTTATCGCTTGCCTCAATTTACCCACAAAAAAAAAAATAAACATGCATGCACTTGCGTAAAACGCAATTCGAAAATCGTCTCTATATCATCTACCTTTTAACCTTTCATCTGCCATTCTGCCGTGAATCGTAGCTTACAGCCCATTCCTCCTGACATAGTACAAGAATTTCTGTTTATAATCAACAAATCCTATCCTTACGGTGCCCCATTTCATCTATGGAAGAGAAAAATAAAAGAGTTTCCCCCTAATTAGTCATTTTCCTGTACCAAATTCATTAATTAGGCTCATTAATTAGCTACTCCAGTGACCCCCGGGTGTCCTTCTTTTTCAAACATACCGGAATTATGCAGTTCCACTCGCTATTTTATCGGTTACAATATAAAAATTAATCTAAAATGTTCCCACCCGGCATTACAGTACAGTTCGGTCGTTCTCGCCTACCATCGCCGATTATTTATTAAACTTTATTCAATCTGTGATCCCACTATCATTCCATTTTCCCATAATCAAGGATTTCATTAAATTCAATATCTATGAAAAGTAGTAACCTACCACGGAAATGAAACTTCTACTAACATCTAACATCCGCCCTGTTCTGTGATATTAGTTTGACATTTGGCGAGGCCCCAACCGAGTTTTGTAAGTCGCACTGAAGAAATCGACAAGGCTACATTATACGTTCTACTTGCATCGATAAGTACCCATATACTTTGACGAAATAGTCCAATGTAAAGTAAGTGTAAAGTATTTTCTTTCTTATGTGTTCCTAACCTGTGGAAATAAAGTGGGGCCCACAACAAGTCGTTCTGCAATGTAGACACAAAGAAATTGAGTGCTTACTGTCGTCTATACAACGCGTCCCCCCACAAGTATGCAAGCGCCCTATGAATAATGCAAACGGGAACGTCACACTCTCCACATCAGGTAACCCAAAGGAAACTTTTGTACTTATACATTTCTGTCTGTAAAAAGTCACCTCCAAGGTCCAACTGATAACAGTGCACTCTTAAACAGACTAAATAATTATCAGAAGCGAATCAAAAGTATTTATAAACGTTTCCAATCTACATAACAGTGATATATCAACTGTCCACTTGCAAAATCTTGAACGTTTGCTTCCCAGGCTGCACATAACCTTGCAAATGGGGGCCCCAAATCGTCTGTAAACGTAACGTCTGGCTACCCGGCAAGAAATTGCTTTCGCATTGACATATGTCATGTACATTATAAGGTAGGTCGGCCACTCTGTGCCTATACCAATGATTCTATTTATATAAAAAATAAGTTAAATTACTAAATTACAATAACGTCAAAAAAGTTTAAAAAGCTGAAGCTCGATGACCTCTGTAGGACACCAGGATTATGTTGTATTATTTAAAAATCAAAATAAATTAATCGTGATACTTTTGCTACAAAAGTTTTATGGTTTTCTATAAGTAAAGTCCAACAAATAGGTAATTTTATGAAATTGTTATATTGTGGCACGTCTCCTTAATATGCAATCATTATTATCCACATTTCAATAAAGTATACCTTCTGTGCTCCTATTATATCCGTGTATCCGTGCGTGAAAATGCATTTGACATGTTGTCATGTTATGGTTAACGAAGCCCCAGCTGAAAGTCAAACGTGCATCTATAAACATAAATTGTGCGACGATATATATGTCGAAATGTCCAGTGTAAAGTGTAAACGTGTGCTGTTTATTTCATGTGAATATTATAACCTTAGAAATGAGGGCCCCCGAATCGTCTTTGAATGAAATAGACGTTCTACGATGATAGAGGCATATAAAATACTTCCATTGCAATATGCATTAAGTTTCTACCGAGTATTTTTGTTGTTCAATAAATGTATGCAGTGTGAATTTGTACCCAGTTCAAGAACATCTCATACCGAATCGTGCAGTACCGTCACTGAACAGTGCTGTTTACATAATTCTCAAAGAATGATTGACGTTACAAGACAGCCCCATTGTATTCATGTGCTAATTCAGTGTTAAGAATGTGAATTATTTCTTCTTCGACACAATTTCAGAACATCCCAGTTATTTTTCTACGATTACACCAGTCTTCCCTGTGAATGACAATATTTACGATGACATAACCTATATATAAGTAATGAGGCTTCTTTAAATTTTTGGTGACCAAGAAATTAAGTACTACCATCTATAAATATCAAGAAAACATATTATACAATCAGTGGTTTGGTGGTTCAGTTCTGTTTCGACAAATCTCTTACAATTACAAAGAAATGCTGCATATCAACAGGTCTATCTATCATAAGGTAAGTTTTACATTTTATGTTTATTTATGAATTTCAACGAATAAGTGTGCAGTCGATACTCCAAGTAAGTATCACAAGTGATTTTAGTTTTCAAAAAAACATATATTAGCTACTGTAAAGTGTACATTTATGTGTGCTTTCTAAAAAATTATAGCCAGATACCATTCACTTCCAAATCTCCAATATTATTATGTGAATATAATCTTAGAGGGCTCAAATCGTCTTTCGATGAAATGGACATTCCGCAGTGTACAAGGCTTTACAGAAACTAACAGTTATGTAAAATGAACATAAGGCAGGATTTCAAAACAATCCAAATATAAAGTGACATATCACATAATCTTTGCTTAACGGCAAAGATAAATCTTAAAATTAATAGAGAAATACCTGTGGTAAATAAAAGTGTATATATAAAAATCAGTTATCAGGACACTAGCTGTTTCTTCCTTAAAATGTAACCTCTTTTCTTTATTTTTGTAGAAATTGCTGCCATCGGTTGTGTCCAGCAAACATAGTATTTAAAAAGTTTAAAAGTGCTTCTGCGAATGATGTCACATTCACAGGAGGGCATAAGCTGATATTCGAGGGACTGGGTGAAAACCAAATAATTTTCCAAGATAAAACTCCAACCGACCCAGTGACAACACAAAAGGCTTATAAAACAGGTACAGACAAAACTCTAATTTGTTTTATATCGACAATAACTTATTGAAAAGAAAATAAATTGGGGGTAACATAAAGATACAACGTAAAGGCCATCGTATGCATATAATTCATATCCTAATTTGCAGAAATATTAAAAGGGAATATTTATTTACCTTTTACTGATATTGGGCCCTTGGGTCACAGAGAACATAAAGAACAGGTACAGGATTTACATATTCTTTAACGTTGACAGTAACATGAAAATTTAAATAGGTTTTCCTCATTTTTCATTACATTTTATGGATATTTCCTTCACGAATTTGTACCTCCAACTATTCGAGGAATGTCGTTGCAATATTTTATAACGTATACAAACTTAAAATATATGTTCGGTTACAGATAGTTTCTCATACATTTCTCAAATAGACAGAAATTTCTGTCTGCCGGTCTGTAACTTTTTTTTTTATTGAGCGCACGTTCACTCTGGAACCGTTTATGGTACTGAATTGAAATTTGGTAAACTTATATATTATACCGAGATCTAGATCTGGAACATATTTTAATCTAATTCCGTTGAAAGATTCGAGGGTGAACGGGGTAAATAACGGTAAATAGACAAAGCAAGTGGGTAAGAGTTCATAAAATTATAATTTATGGCATGGACTAAAAGGTAAGGTCTCCAAGGTGTTTAACGTTGATAGTAACATGAAAAAAATAAAATAAACTGGGTATGACGTGAAGAGTAGGTAAAGGTATCATATAGAGGTCTAACAATATAACATTATATATAACTATTCATATCCACATTTGCAGAAATATTAAAAGGAAATATTTGCCTTACCTAATAATGTATTTTAAGTTGTTGTTTTTTCTGTTCATATAAAAAATTCTAATATGGACATTTGATATTTACATCAAAATTTAGTTTAGATAACTAAAAACACTAAAAACAAATTGAAATCATTCAGCTTTCTTTTTCCTTCTTCATATTTAAAGTGTACATTATAGTGGAAGAAATGAGTGCAAGAAAAGGATGTAATTTTTCTTATTCGTTATACTAAAATGTCAAAACTTTAAACCTTCTGTGTTATGTAACGTTTCGGGAACATATGAAATGTGTATCTTTGAAAATTAGTGTGCACCTATAGATTAGATACTTTTTACTATTTATCCATTCATAGCGTCCAACAGATAGGTGCTTTTATGAAATTTTTACATTTTGGCACGTCTCCTTTGTTACATGGGGTACATAAATTACAATTATTGCCACCAGTAGTTTTGTTTGCTCGGCTTTAAATAAAATGCAGATTCAGTATTACAGCTGTAGTTACTGCACATGGCTCGGTTCGATTAAAGTTAAAATACAATTTTGGTATGACGAGTCTTAAATTATGTACCTTCCGAACATGTCAAGTGAAACTGTCTGTGATAAACCTATCTATTTCAATTTTCATATGCACACATTACAGATTCAGTATTATATTGTGTATGATAAGTTCAAATTTGAAATGTAATAATCCTATCGAAAGATATTCCCAATGAGAAAACGCAACAATTTGTTAGCAATAATTAATCTGTAAAACCTTTCCCTTCTTTTTTTAATACACTTATGAGTAAACAAATTTAGCAGCTGGAAAATTACTTTCCCGTATACGAATGCCAAGTAATAGCAGCCTAGGGGTTCATCTTTCAGATTTGAAAGAGGTTTAAATCACATTAGTGAATGTGTATGGTAGAAAACATAGGGTATAGAGATTAAAAGATCATAATATGTATAAGCAACAATGAATATGGAACAGATTTCCAATGTCCATAAACAATAAAATAATAATATATTACTCAACGGGTAGCGAAAAGCAAATTTCATATACCAAATCACACAACTACAAACTAGCCCGAACTGACCTCAGTAATGTAATAAAAGGATATACGGGTCAACTTCTGACATAGATTCATAACTTATCTTGAAATTTCTACTTTTCAATGTTTTGATGTAGATTATGAAATTAAATTTTCATAACTTTAAAACCTCCCAAAGTGCATAAAAGATCAGCAATTTAAAGGAAACAGTTGAACGATTCTATTTATATAAAAATTAAGTTAAATTACCGATCTATAATAAAGTCAAAAGTGTTTTAAATAACTGAAATTCGATGACCTCTATATAAGGACACAAGGATTGTGTTGTATTATTGAAAATCGAAATAAATTAATTGTAATCGTCATTCTATTGATCCAAAAGTTTTACGGTTTTCTATGAGTGAAATCTCGAAAAACAAGCCACCAGTCTGTACTGAATTTTCAACAGTTCACCCCTACTAATAACAATTAAAATCTACAAATAACCTCACATTTTATTTAATTTTGACAAACAGTCGAATGTTATGTTATGTCAACATGCCATACATTTGTGTGCATGTTTGGTTGCCTACCTAAATAGGTACATAAATGTTATATCTGATCAAATACAATCAGGGTGTCTCAAAAAAGCAAGATACATAGCGGCCATAAAAAGTAAACATTTTTACACATTTTCGCCTAACAAAACATTTCTCAAGATCACATCGATATTTTCACCTTATTTACTATATCTAATGTTTATTGTAAATACAATAATAATAATTCAAAATTAAAATTTACTTCCACGTCCAGTGGAGGTAGAGTAACGCGAAATTTTTTTTAGATTGAAATAGGCTTACAATGACATGAAATTCGAGATTTTAAATTCCAGCGAAAATAAATTTCCTATCTATCAGTCCGTAACTTTTTTCTGCGTACGTTTACTCCAGAACCGTCTATGATATTGACTTGAAATTCGGTACACTTGCGTATTGTAACGAGGTCTGGATCTGGAGTATATTTTGATCTGATTCCGTTGAAGGGTTCGGGGGTAAATGGGGTAAATAAGGGTAAATAGGCAAAGCAAGCAGACAAGAGTCCATAAAATTACAATTTAAGGCATGGACTGAATGTTAAGATCTCAAATGTTTTTTTGGCATTAGGCTATACGAACTTAAAATATATGTTCGGTTAATATTGAAAAATGAAAAACTGAAAAATGAAATGCTGCAAAATGAAATAGGTACTGAAAAATGAAAAACTGAAAAATAAAAAACTGAAAAATGAAATCCTGAAAAATGAAATGCTGAAAAATGAAATACTGAATATTGACTTTGATATTTTTTTTTATATTGATTTTAATATTGACTTTGATACTGAATTTGATGTTGATTTTCATATTCTTTCATGTTCATTTCGACATCCTCTCATGTCGTTTTGATATTGATAATAATAATGATTAATATTGAGGCGCATTCAGGGACGATTCCTTAGAATTTTGAGGCTAATCCGAGGACCGATCCTAGAATTTTGAACATATCCCCGACTTCCATGCGTCCTCAACCGCGGGGATGCGACCGGAGGGAGCATCACCGCATGGCGCCGAAGGCGCCACATCGAGCGCGAAGCGCGAGTGCCTCTGCAAGAGCTAGAAATGGCCGTAGGCCATTTCTATCCACTATATATTAAAATCCGTCAGGTGCGAGCCGCTTGCACATCGGGATTTTGCAGCCGCAAAGGCTTTTTTTTAAGGACGCGGAGCGTCCGCCTGCCGCCGCAGGCGGCAGGCGGACGGAATTCTACGTCGCTTAGGCTATAGGGGGACGGGGGCCGTGGGGGTGGGTATTTTTAATTTTCCTGATAATGTCGGCTATCTCTTTCCCCACACGTTTTTACGACCCTCAAATGGAATTTGCGTTGCTCCTTTTCGATGACGTCGAAGCGGGCGGAATTCGGGTAAACGTCAAAAATTTGCGATCTTTTTCCGTTCCTGGCGGGGTTAAAATTCGATTTGGACCTTTGAATTTACGATTTGCTTTCATTGCCGATCTCGATAGTTCCGTATCGACATCGTACGCCCGTCTGCGAACAGTTTTTCGCCAGATATGAGCGTTTAAAGATTGCGTGTTTGGCGTCTTTTCGCTATTCCGGCGAAACACGCACATTTTCGGTTCCCCTCGAATAACTTTTAAACGGCTGGAAATTTCGCAAAAATAATCGCACCCAAAGGACAAGATTTTTTAATGAGGAATCGTTTCCATCTTTCAGATCTCACCTACGACGAGCCGTTCCCCAGCTAGAGCCTTCCGAAGGAGACGACGTTCGGTGGCCAAAATACGTAGCTGTTCCGTTAAAAGCCGAATATCTCGGCAAATAGGCCGTTTTCGGCCGAAATGTTCGTATCTAACGAAATTATAGCTAAATAAATTATCTACCTCTATGCAGAGTTTTATTTGTCTACTTTAAATATTAAACAAGTTGTGGGCTTTACAAAATGCCCCTTTGCGGTGGCATCGGCCATTTTGTAGTCGTAAAAAAATCACCCTTTTTCCAATCCACGTAACGGGCGTGATTGCCCGTCTGTGATTTCCACGTTATCGCGTACTGACATTTTTCACTTTTGTTTCCCATTATTGGTACCTATTTTCCTCCCTCATCGCGTAAAATTTCCCAAAAAAGCATTCAAAAATACCCTTTCCGATCGTTTCTCATTACCTGCAATTCGCACATTTATCGCTTGAGAACGCGCAATTTGTCAAAAAGCCTCCCTTGCCACGTCAAATTACATCTTTTCCCTTTCCAACGAGGCATCGGGCCACCTTCTACGCGTCCCCTTCGTTAAATAAGCGACATTTTAAATATCCGTTCGCATTTTGCGTTAATACGCAATTAATATATTTACATTCCTACATTAACCTATATTTTTGGGTTTTCGTACCCCCTAAATTGCCCCGTCGTCGTCGTCTTATGCACCGTTCGGGTGTTATCGCTTGCCTCAATTTACCTACAAAAAAAAAAAAAAACATTCATGCCCTTGCGTAAAACGCAATTCGAAAATCGTCTCCATATCATCTCTCTTTTAACCTTTCATCTGCCGTGAATCGATATTTTCGTAGCTTACAGCCCTTTCCTCCTGACATAGTACAAGACTTTCTGTTTATTATCAACAAATCCTATCCTCACGACGCCCCATTTTATCTATGGAAGAGAAAAGTAAAAAAATGTCCCTCTAATTAGTCATTTTCCTGTATCAAATTCATTAAATAGGCTCTTTAATTAGCTACCCCAGTGACCCCCCGGATGTCCTCTATTTCCAAAGATACCGAAATTATGCAGTTCCAATCGCTATTTTATCGGTTACAATATAAAAATGAATCTAAAATGTTCCCACCCGGCATTACAGTACAGTTCGGTCGTTCTCGCCTACCATCGCCGATTATTTATTAAACTTTATTCAATCTGTGATCCCACTATCATTCCATTTTCCCATAATCAAGGATTTCATTAAATTCAATATCTATGAAAAGTAGTAACCTACCACGGAAATGAAACTTCTACTGACATCTAACATCCGCCCTGTTCTGTGATATTAGTTTGACATTTGGCGAGGCCCCAACCGAGTTTCTTAAGTCGCACCGAAGAAACCAACAAGGCTACATTATACGTTCTACTTGCATCGATAAGTACCCATATACTTTGACGAAATAGTCCAATGTAAAGTAAGTGTAAAGTGTTTTCTTTCTTATGTGTTCCTAACCTGTGGAAATAAAGTGGGGCCCACAACAAGTCGTTCTGCAATGCAGACACAAAGAAATTGAGTGCTTACTGTCGTCTATACAACGCGTCCCCCCACAAGTATGCAAGCGCCCTATGAATAATGCAAACGGGAACGTCACACTCTCCACATCAGGTAACCCAAAGGAAACTTTTGTACTTATACATTTCTGTCTGTAAAAAGTCACCTCCAAGGTCCAACTGATAACAGTGCACTCTTAAACAGACTAAATAATTATCAGAAGCGAATCAAAAGTATTTATAAACGTTTCCAATCTACATAACAGTGATATATCAACTGTCCACTTGCAAAATCTTGAACGTTTGCTTCCCAGGCTGCACATAACCTTGCAAATGGGGGCCCCAAATCGTCTGTAAACGTAGCGTCTGGCTATAGCCGGCAAGAAATTGCTTTCGCATTGACATATGTAATGTACATTATAAGGTAGGTCGGCCACTCTGTGCCTATAGCAGTGATTCTATTTATATAAAAATTAAGTTAAATTACTAAATTACAATAACGTCAAAAAAGTTTAAAAAGCTGAAGCTCGATGACCTCTGTAGGACACCAGGATTATGTTGTATTATTTAAAAATCGAAATAAATTAATCGTGATACTTTTGCTACAAAAATTTTATGGTTTTCTACAAGTGAAGTCCAACAAATAGGTAATTTTATGAAATTGTTACATTGTGGCACGTCTCCTTAATATGCAATCATTATTATCCCACTTTCCGACGACCCGCATTTCAATAAAATATACCTTCTATGTTCCTATTGTATCCGTGTATCCGTGCGTGAAAATGCATTTGACATGTTGTCATGTTATGGTTAACGAAGCCCCAGCTGAAAGTCAAACGTGCATCTATAAACATAAATTGTGCGACGATATATATGTCGAAATGTCCAGTGTAAAGTGTAGACGTGTGCTGTTTATTTCACGTGAATATTATAACCTTAGAAATGAGGGCCCCCGAATCGTCTTTGAATGAAATAGACGTTCTACGATGATAGAGGCATATAAAATACTTCCATTGCAATATGCATTAAGTCTCTACTGAGTATTTTTATTGTTCAACAAATGTAGACAGCCCCATTGTATTTATGTGCTAATTCAATGTTAGGAATGTGAATTATTTCTTCTTTGACACAATTTCGGAACATCCCAGTTATTTTTCTACGATTACACCAGTCTTCCCTGTGAATGGCAATATTTACGATGACATAACCTATATATAAGTAATGAGGCTTCTTTAAATTTTTGGTGACCAAGAAATTAAGTACTACCATGTATAAATGTCAAGAAAACATATTATACAATCAGTGGTTTGGTGGTTCAGTTCTGTTTCAACAATTCTCTTACATTTACAAAGAAATGCTGCATATCAACAGGTCTATCAATCATAAGGTAAGTTTTACATTTTATGTTTATTTATGAATTTCAATGAATAAGTGTGCAGTCGATACTCCAAATAAGTATCACAAGTGATTTTAGTTTTCAAAACATGTATTAGCTACTGTAAAGTGTACATTTATGTGTGCTTTCTAAAAAATTATAGCCAGATACCATTCACTTCCAAATCTCCAATATTATTATGTGAATATAATCTTAGAGGGCTCAAATCGTCTTTCGATGAAATGGACATTCCGCAGTGTACAAGGTTTTACAGAAACTAACAGTTATGTAAAATGAACATAAGGCAGGATTTCAAAACAATCCAAATATAAAGTGACATATCACATAATCTTTGCTTAACGGCAAAGATAAATCTTAAAATTAATAGAGAAATACCTGTGGTAAATAAAAGTGTATATATAAAAATCAGTTATCAGGACACTAGCTGTTTCTTCCTTAAAATGTAACGTCTTTTCTTTATTTTTGTAGAAATTGCTGCCATCGGTTGTGTCCAGCAAACATAGTATTTAAAAAGTTTAAAAGTGCTTCTGCGAATGATGCCACATTCACAGGAGGGCATGAGAGCTGATATTCGAGGGACTCAGTGAAAACCAAATAATTTTCCAAGATAAAACTCCAACCGACCCTGTGACAACAACACAAGAGGCTTATAAAACAGGTACAGACAAAAATCTAATTTGTTTTACATCGACAATAACTTATTGAAAAGAAAATAAATTGGGGGTAACATAAAGATACAACGTAAAGGCCATCGTATGCATATAATTCATATTTTGCAGAAATATTAAAAGGGAATATTTATTTACCTTTTACTGATATTGGGCCCTTGGGTCACAGAGAACATAAAGAACAGGTACAGGATTTACATATTCTTTAATGTTGACAGTAACATGAAAATTTAAATAGGTTTTCCTCATTTTTCATTACATTATATGGATATTTCCTTCACGAATTCGTACCTCCAACTATTCGAGGAATGTCGTTGCAATATTTTATAACGTATACAAACTTAAAATATATGTTCGGTTACAGATAGTTTCTCCTACATTTCTCTGCCGGTCTGTAACTTTTTTTTTATTGAGCGCACGTTCACTCTGGAACCGTTTATGATACTGCGTTGAAATTTGATAAACTTATATATTATACCGAGATCTAAATCTGGAACATATTTTAATCTAATTCCGTTGAAAGATTCGAGGGTGAACGGGGTAAATAACGGTAAATAGACAAAGCAAGTAGGTAAGAGTTCATAAAATTATAATTTATGGCATGGACTAAAAGGTAAGGTCTCCAAGGTGTTTAACGTTGACAGTAACATGAAAAAAATAAAATAAACTCGGTATAACGTGAAGAGTAGGTAAAGATATCATAGAGGTCTAACAATATAACATTATATATAACTATTCATATCCACATTTGCAGAAATATTAAAAGGAAATATTTGCCTTACCTAATAATGTATTTTAAGTTGTTGTTTTTTCTGTTCATATAAAAAATTCTAATATGGACAATTGATATTTACATCAAAATTTAGTTTAGATAACTAAAAACACTAAAAACAAATTGAAATCATTCAGCTTTCTTTTTCCTTCTTCATATTTAAAGTGTACATTATAGTGGAAGAAATGAGTGCAAGAAAAGGATGTAATTCTTCTTATTCGTTATACTAAAATGTCAAAACTTTAAACCTTCTGTATTATGTAACGTTTTGGGAACATATGAAATGTGTACCTTTGAAAATTAGTGTGTACCTATATAGATTAGATACTTTTTACTATTTATCCATTCATAACGTCCAACAGATAGGTGCTTTTATGAAATTTTTACATTTTGGCACGTCTCCTTTGTTACATGGGGTACATAAATTACAATTATTGCCACCAATAGTTTTGTTTGCTCGGCTTTAAATAAAATGCAGATTCAGTATTACAGCTGTAGTTACTGCATATGGCTCGGTTCGATTAAAGTTAAAATACAATTTTGGTATGACGAGTCTTAAATTATGTACCTTTCGAACATATCAAGTGAAACTGTCTGTGATAAACCTATCTATTTCAATTTTCATATGCACACATTACAGATTCAGTATTATATTGTGTATGATAAGTTCAAATTTGAAATGTAATAATCTTATATTCCCAATGAGAAAACGCAACAATTTGTTAGCAATAATTGATCTGTAAAACCTTTCCCTTCTTTTTTTAATACACTTATGGGTAAACAAATTTAGCAGCTGGAAAATTACTTTCCTGTATACGAACGCCAAGTTACTACTTGCCTAGGAGTTAATGTTTCAGATTTGAAAGAGGTTTAGGTCACATTGGTGAATGTGTATGGTAGAAAACATAGGGTATAGAGATTAAAAGGTTTTATATATATATAAGCGACAATGAACAAAGAACAGATTTCGAAACTCCATAAACAATAAAATAATAATATATTACTCAACGGGTAGCGAAAAGTAAATTTCATATACCAAATCACACAACTACAAACTAGCCCGAACTGGCCTCAGTAATGTAATAAAAGGATATACGGGTCAACTTCTGACATAGATTCATAACTTATCTTGAAATTTCTACTTTTCAATATTTTGATGTAGATTATGAAATTAAATTAAAGGAAACAGTTCAACGAATAAAGTCAAAAGTGTTTTAAATAACTGAAATTCGATGACCTCTATATAAGGACACAAGGATTGTGTTGTATTATTGAAAATCGAAATAAATTAATTGTAATCGTCATTCTATTGATCCAAAAGTTTTACGGTTTTCTATGAGTGAAATCTCGAAAAACAAGCCACCAGTCTGTACTGAATTTTCAACAGTTCGCCCCTACTAATAATAATTAAAATCTACAAATAACCTCACATTTTATTAAATTTTGACAAACAGTCGAATGTTATGTTATGTCAACATGCCATACATTTGTGTGCATGTTTGGTTGCCTACCTAAATAGGTACATAAATGTTATATCTGATCAAATACAATCAGGGTGTCTCAAAAAAGCAAGATACATAGCGGCCATAAAAAGTAAACATTTTTACACATTTTCGCCTAACAAAACATTTCTCAAGATCACATCGATATTTTCACCTTATTTACTATATCTAATGTTTATTGTAAATACAATAATAATAATTCAAAATTAAAATTTACTTTCACGTCCAGTGGAGGTAGAGTAACGCGAAATTTTTTTTAGATTGAAATAGGCCTACAATGACATGAAATTCGAGATTTTAAATTCCAGCGAAAATAAATTTCCTATCTATCAGTCCGTAACTTTTTTCTGCGTACGTTTACTCCAGAACCGTCTATGATATTGACTTGAAATTCGGTACACTTGCGTATTGTAACGAGGTCTGGATCTGGAGTATATTTTGATCTGATTCCGTTGGAGGGTTCAGGGGTGAATGGGGCAAATAAGCGTAAATAGGCAAAGCCAGCAGGTAAGAATCCATAAAAATTACAATTTAGAGCATGAACTAAAAGTCAAGATCTCAAAAGTTTTAAGGCAATACCACTCTCACATTATTATGAAAAAGAGTAAAAAATTAAAATATAATTCAGTGTGTATCCAAGAACGAAACGTCTCAAAATTTTTTTTCCATTAGTTGCCCTCCCCATCGCCACCTCTACTCTATTATTAAAGGACCAAATCATTTGTAGGTCCGAAACAGCGG
The DNA here is from genome assembly GCA_963675555.1 of Leptura quadrifasciata. Lineage (NCBI taxonomy): Eukaryota > Metazoa > Arthropoda > Insecta > Coleoptera > Cerambycidae > Leptura > Leptura quadrifasciata. Next base: position 58,743,411 of record OY776673.1, on the reverse strand, counting down.
CGTACGTCGTGTGAATTTAATAAAATTAAAAATATTCATAATCTCTTTGATCGGAAGTTGTCGATTAGATTTTATTACGTAAAACCACTTACTGCAATGTCCTTTAACTACTGTATAAGGTCAAATCATTTGTAGGTCCGAAACAGCGGCGTACGTCGCAAGAATTTAATAAAAATAAAAATATTCGCGATCTTTTTGATCGGAAGTTGTCAATTAGATTTTATTACATAAAACCACTTACTGCAATGTCCTTTAACTACTGTATAGGGTCAAATCATTTGCAGGCCCGAAACAGCGTCGTACGTCGCATTTATTTAATAAAAATAAAAATATTCGCAATCTTTTTGATCGAAAGTTGTCGATTAGATTTTATTACGTAAAACCACTTACTGCAATGTCCTTTAACTACTGTATAAGGTCAAATCATTTGCAGGCCCGAAACAGCGTCGTACGTCGCATTTATTTAATAAAAATAAAAATATTCGTAATCTCTTTGATCGGAAGTTGTCGATTAGATTTTATTACGTAAAACCACTTACTGCAATGTTCTTTAACTACTGTATAAGGTCAAATCATTTGCAGGCCCGAAACAGCGTCGTACGTCGCATTTATTTAATAAAAATAAAAATATTCGCAATCTTTTTGATCGGAAGTTGTCGATTTGATTTTATTACGTAAAACCACTTACTGCAATGTCCTTTAACTACTGTATAGGGTCAAATCATTTGCAGGCCCGAAACAGCGTCGTACGTCGCATTTATTTAATAAAAATAAAAATATTCGTAATCTCTTTGATCGGAAGTTGTCGATTAGATTTTATTACGTAGAACCACTTACTGCAATGTCCTTTAACTACTGTATAAGGTCAAATCATTTGCAGGTCCGAAACAGCGTCGTACGTCGCATTTATTTAATAAAAATATTCGTAATCTCTTTGATCAGAAGTTGTCGATTAGATTTTATTACGTAAAACCACTTACTGCAATGTTCTTTAACTACTGTATAAGGTCAAATCATTTGCAGGCCCGAAGCAGCGTCGTACGTCGCATTTATTTAATAAAAATAAAAATATTCGCAATCTTTTTGATCGGAAGTTGTCGATTAGATTTTATTACGTAAAACCACTTACTGCAATGTCCTTTAACTACTGTATAGGGTCAAATCATTTGCAGGCCCGAAACAGCGTCGTACGTCGCATTTATTTAATAAAAATAAAAATATTCGCAATCTTTTTGATCGAAAGTTGTCGATTAGATTTTATTACATAAAACCACTTACTGCAATGTCCTTTAACTACTGTATAAGGTCAAATCATTTGCAGGCCCGAAACAGCGTCGTACGTCGCATTTATTTAATAAAAATAAAAATATTCGCAATCTTTTTCATCGGAAGTTGTCGATTAGATTTTATTACGTAAAACCATTTACTGCAATGTCCTTTAACTACTGTATAAGGTCAAATCATTTGCAGGCCCGAAACAGCGTCGTACGTCGCATTTATTTAATAAAAATAAAAATATTCGCAATCTTTTTGATCGGAAGTTGTCGATTAGATTTTATTACGTAAAACCACTTACTGCAATGTCCTTTAACTACTGTATAAGGTCAAATCATTTGCAGGCCCGAAACAGCGTCGTACGTCGCATTTATTTAATAAAAATAAAAATATTCGTAATCTCTTTGATCGAAAGTTGTCGATTAGATTTTATTACGTAAAACCAGTTACTGCAATGTCCTTTAACTACTGTATAAGGTCAAATCATTTGCAGGCCCGAAACAGCGTCGTACGTCGCATTTATTTAATAAAAATATTTGCAATCTTTTTGATCGGAAATTGTCGATTAGATTTTATTACGTAAAACCACTTACTGCAATGTCCTTTAACTACTGTATAGGGTCAAATCATTTGCAGGCCCGAAACAGCATCGTACGTCGCATTTATTTAATAAAAATAAAAATATTCGCAATCTTTTTGATCGAAAGTTATCGATTAGATTTTATTACGTAAAACCACTTGCTGCAATGTCCTTTAACTACTGTATAAGGTCAAATCATTTGCAGGCCCGAAACAGCGTCGTATGTCGCATTTATTTAATAAAAATAAAAATATTCGCAATCTTTTTGATCGGAAGTTGTCGATTAGATTTTATTACGTAAAACTACTTATTGCAATGTCCCTTAACTACTGTATAGGACCAAATCATTTGCAGGCCCGAAACAGCGTCGTACGTCGCATTTATTTAATAAAAATAAAAATATTCGCAATCTTTTTGATCGAAAGTTGTCGATTAAATTTTATTACGTAAAACCACTTACTGCAATGTCCTTTAACTACTGTATAAGGTCAAATCATTTACAGGCCCGAAACAGCGTCGTACGTCGCATTTATTTAATAAAAATAAAAATATTCGCAATCTTTTTGATCGGAAGTTGTCGATTAGATTTTATTACGTAAAACTACTTACTGCAATGTCCTTTAACTACTGTATAGGGTCAAATCATTTGCAGGCCCGAAACAGCGTATAAAATTTAATCGACAACTTCCGATTGTTGAAAAGATTGTATATATTTTCATATCAATTAAATATATGCCATCTGCGCCGCTGTTTCGAACTTACAAATGATTTGGCCCTATGAAGTAGTTTGAGGACATTGCTATAAGTAGTTTCATTTAATAAAATCTAATCGACAACTTCCGATCAAAAAGATCGCGAATATTTTTATTTTTATTAAATTCTTGCGACGTACGCCGCTGTTTCGGACCTACAAATGATTTGGTGCTATGCAGTAGTTAAAGGAAATTGCAATAAGTAGTTTTACGTAATAAAATCTAATCGACAACTTCCGATCAAAAAGATCGCGAATATTTTTGTTTTTATTAAATTCATACGACGTACGCCGCTGTTTCGGACCTACAAATGATTTGGTGCTATGCAGTAGTTAAAGGAAATTGCAATAAGTAGTTTTACATAATAAAATCTAATCGACAACTTCCGATCAAAAAGATCGCGAATATTTTTATTTTTAATAGATACATGCGACGTACGCCGCTGTTACGGACGGATAATAATAATTATAATAATTCAAAATTAAAATTTACTTCCACATTCAGTGGAGGTAGACGCGAAATTATTTTTTTTTTTTGAGTTGAAATAGGCTTAAAATGACATGAAATTCGAGATTTTAAATTTGAACGAAAATAAATTTCCTATCTGTCTGTCTGTCTGTAACTTTTTTCTGCGTACGTTTACTCTAGAACCGTTTATGATATTGACTTAAAATTCGGTACACTTACGTATTGTAACTAGATCTGGATCTGGAATATATTTTGATCTGATTCCGTTGAAGGGTTCTGGGGTAAATGGGGTAAATAAGGGTAAATAGGCAAAGCAAGTGGGTAAGAGTCCATAAAACTGTAATTTACGGCATGGATTAAAAGTTAAGGTCTCCAAAGTTTTTCTTTAACACAGGTAAATAGGCAGAGCAAACGGGTTAAAGTCCAAAAAATTGCAATTTAAAGCAGACTTGAAATGTCATGAAACATAAAGATTTTTAAATTTGAGCGGTCTGTAACTTTCATTAGGCACACGTTTACTCTGGAACCGTTTGTGATATTGACTTGAAATTTGATACACTTATGTATTGCAACGACATCTACAACCTAATTATATTTTGATCTAATTCCGTCGAACGGTTTGGAGTAAATGGGGTAAAAAAGCAAAGCAGGGAGGTAAGACTCCATAAAATTACAATTTAAAGCACATACCTACCTTAACTTTTAAGTTAAGGTTTCAAAACTTTTTTTTGGCAACAACCCCTATCACCCCCAATACCACCACCACACATTCCGAAAGGAAATAAAAAAAATTAAAATATGTTTTAGTGTATGTATACATAAGAACGAAATGTCTCAAAAAAAACTTTTTTGCGTAACCCCCCGCCCTATTATTAAAGGGATAAACATGAAAAACTGGAAAAACGTAAAAAACTGAAAAAATGAAAAAATCAAATATGGAAATTGAAAAAATTATTGATACAGATTTTGATATAGATTGACATTGACTTTCATATAGATTTTTATGTTGCTATTGATTTTGATATTACTTTTAATACTGATATTAATTCTGATATTGGCTGATATTAATTTTTTCATTGACAAACTGATTTTAATATTGACTGATATTAATTTTGATAACGGTTTTAATATTAATTTTTATACAGCTTTTGACATTGACGTTGACACTGATTTTGATATTGATTTTGAAGTTGACTTTCACGTTGATTTTTTATATTGGTATTGATTTTTATATTGACTGACATTAATTTCGATATTGACTTATTGATTTTAATATTCATTTTGATATTAACTTTAATATTGATTTTGATAACGGTTTTGATATTGACCTGCATACTAACTTTAATATTGAATTTAATGTTGATTTTGAGATTGATTTTCATATCGACCATTATATTGGTATTGAATTTAATATCGATATTCATATTGACTTTGATATTGACTGATATTAATGTTGATATTGGCTTTAATATTGATTTTCATATTAACTTAAATATTGATTTTAATATTGATTTTGATATTGACCTATATACTGATTTTAATATTGATTTTAAAATTGATTTTCATATCGACTTTTATATTGGCATTGACTTTAATATCGATTTTCATATTAATATTGATTTTAGTATTGACTGATATTAATTTTGATTATTGGCTTTGATATTGATTGGCCATTTCTAGCTCCACTATATATTAAAATCCGTCAGGTGCGAGCCGCTTCCTCTTTGGGAATTTGCAATACTAAAGGCTTTTTTGGGGGGACGCGCGGCGTCCGCCTGCCGCCGCAGGCGGCAGGCGGACGTCCGCGAAAATCTCAACGCGACAGTGGCGAGGGTGGGTTTCGGGGGTAAATATTGTTAATTTTAATTATAATGTCGGCTATCTCTTTCCCCACACGTTTTTACGACCCTCAAAACGAATTTGCGTTGCTCCTTTTCGATGACGTCGAAGCGGGCGGAATTCGGGTAAACGTCAAAAATTTCCCATTTTCTTTCGTTCCTGGCGGGGTTAAAATTCGATTCGGACCTTTAAATTTACGATTTGCTTTCATTGCCGATCTCCGTGGTTCCGTATCGACATCGTACGGCCGTCTGTTAAGAGTATTTCGCCAGATGTGAGCGTTTAAAGATTGCGTGTTTGGCGACTTTTCGCTATTCCGGCGAAACACGCACATTTTCGGTTCCCCTCGAATAACTTTTAAACGGCTGGAAATTTCGCAAAAATAATCGCACCCAAAGGACAAGATTTTTTAATGAAGAATCGTTTCCATCTTTCAGATCTCACCTACGACGAGCCGTTCCCGAGCTAGAACGTTTAGAAGGAGACGACGTTCGGTGGCCAAAATACGTAGCTGTTCCGTTAAAAGCCGAATATCTCGGCAAATAGGCCGTTTTCGGCCTAAATGTTCGTATCTAACGAAATTATAGCTAAATAAATTATCTACCTCTATGCAGAGTTTTATTTGTCTACTTTAAATATTAAAAAAGTTGTGACCTTTAGAAAATGCCGCTTTGCGGTGGAATCGGCCATTTTGTAGTCGTAAAAAAATCACCCTTTTTCCAATCCACGTAACGGGCGTAATTGCCCGTCTGTGATTTCCACGTTATCACGTACTGACATTTTCACTTTTGTTTCCCATTATCGGTACTCATTTTCATCCCTCATCGCTTAAAATTTCCCAAAAAAGCATTCAAAAATACCCTTTCCGATCGTTTCTCATTACCTTCAATTCGCACATTTATCGCTTGAGAACGCGCAATTTGTCAAAAAGCCTCCCTTGCCACGTCAAATTACATCTTTTCCCTTTCCAACGAGGCATCGGGCGATGACCTTCTACGCGTCCCCTTCGTTAAATAAGCGACATTTTAAATGTCCGTTCACATTTTGCGTTAATACACAATTAATATATTTACATTCCTATATTAACCTATATTTTTGGGTTTCGTAGCCCCTAAATTGCCCCCCCGTCGTCGTCTTATGCACCGTTCGGGTGTTATCGCTTGCCTCAATTTACCCACAAAAAAAAAAATAAACATGCATGCACTTGCGTAAAACGCAATTCGAAAATCGTCTCTATATCATCTACCTTTTAACCTTTCATCTGCCATTCTGCCGTGAATCGTAGCTTACAGCCCATTCCTCCTGACATAGTACAAGAATTTCTGTTTATAATCAACAAATCCTATCCTTACGGTGCCCCATTTCATCTATGGAAGAGAAAAATAAAAGAGTTTCCCCCTAATTAGTCATTTTCCTGTACCAAATTCATTAATTAGGCTCATTAATTAGCTACTCCAGTGACCCCCGGGTGTCCTTCTTTTTCAAACATACCGGAATTATGCAGTTCCACTCGCTATTTTATCGGTTACAATATAAAAATTAATCTAAAATGTTCCCACCCGGCATTACAGTACAGTTCGGTCGTTCTCGCCTACCATCGCCGATTATTTATTAAACTTTATTCAATCTGTGATCCCACTATCATTCCATTTTCCCATAATCAAGGATTTCATTAAATTCAATATCTATGAAAAGTAGTAACCTACCACGGAAATGAAACTTCTACTAACATCTAACATCCGCCCTGTTCTGTGATATTAGTTTGACATTTGGCGAGGCCCCAACCGAGTTTTGTAAGTCGCACTGAAGAAATCGACAAGGCTACATTATACGTTCTACTTGCATCGATAAGTACCCATATACTTTGACGAAATAGTCCAATGTAAAGTAAGTGTAAAGTATTTTCTTTCTTATGTGTTCCTAACCTGTGGAAATAAAGTGGGGCCCACAACAAGTCGTTCTGCAATGTAGACACAAAGAAATTGAGTGCTTACTGTCGTCTATACAACGCGTCCCCCCACAAGTATGCAAGCGCCCTATGAATAATGCAAACGGGAACGTCACACTCTCCACATCAGGTAACCCAAAGGAAACTTTTGTACTTATACATTTCTGTCTGTAAAAAGTCACCTCCAAGGTCCAACTGATAACAGTGCACTCTTAAACAGACTAAATAATTATCAGAAGCGAATCAAAAGTATTTATAAACGTTTCCAATCTACATAACAGTGATATATCAACTGTCCACTTGCAAAATCTTGAACGTTTGCTTCCCAGGCTGCACATAACCTTGCAAATGGGGGCCCCAAATCGTCTGTAAACGTAACGTCTGGCTACCCGGCAAGAAATTGCTTTCGCATTGACATATGTCATGTACATTATAAGGTAGGTCGGCCACTCTGTGCCTATACCAATGATTCTATTTATATAAAAATTAAGTTAAATTACTAAATTACAATAACGTCAAAAAAGTTTAAAAAGCTGAAGCTCGATGACCTCTGTAGGACACCAGGATTATGTTGTATTATTAACAATCGAAATAAATTAATCGTGATACTTTTGCTACAAAAGTTTTATGGTTTTCTATAAGTGAAGTCCAACAAATAGGTAATTTTATGAAATTGTTACATTGTGGCACGTCTCCTTAATATGCAATCATTATTATCCACATTTCAATAAAGTATACCTTCTGTGCTCCTATTATATCCGTGTATCCGTGCGTGAAAATGCATTTGACATGTTGTCATGTTATGGTTAACGAAGCCCCAGCTGAAAGTCAAACGTGCATCTATAAACATAAATTGTGCGACGATATATATGTCGAAATGTCCAGTGTAAAGTGTAAACGTGTGCTGTTTATTTCATGTGAATATTATAACCTTAGAAATGAGGGCCCCCGAATCGTCTTTGAATGAAATAGACGTTCTACGATGATAGAGGCATATAAAATACTTCCATTGCAATATGCATTAAGTTTCTACCGAGTATTTTTGTTGTTCAATAAATGTATGCAGTGTGAATTTGTACCCAGTTCAAGAACATCTCATACCGAATCGTGCAGTACCGTCACTGAACAGTGCTGTTTACATAATTCTCAAAGAATGATTGACGTTACAAGACAGCCCCATTGTATTCATGTGCTAATTCAGTGTTAAGAATGTGAATTATTTCTTCTTCGACACAATTTCAGAACATCCCAGTTATTTTTCTACGATTACACCAGTCTTCCCTGTGAATGACAATATTTACGATGACATAACCTATATATAAGTAATGAGGCTTCTTTAAATTTTTGGTGACCAAGAAATTAAGTACTACCATCTATAAATATCAAGAAAACATATTATACAATCAGTGGTTTGGTGGTTCAGTTCTGTTTCGACAAATCTCTTACAATTACAAAGAAATGCTGCATATCAACAGGTCTATCTATCATAAGGTAAGTTTTACATTTTATGTTTATTTATGAATTTCAACGAATAAGTGTGCAGTCGATACTCCAAGTAAGTATCACAAGTGATTTTAGTTTTCAAAAAAACATATATTAGCTACTGTAAAGTGTACATTTATGTGTGCTTTCTAAAAAATTATAGCCAGATACCATTCACTTCCAAATCTCCAATATTATTATGTGAATATAATCTTAGAGGGCTCAAATCGTCTTTCGATGAAATGGACATTCCGCAGTGTACAAGGCTTTACAGAAACTAACAGTTATGTAAAATGAACATAAGGCAGGATTTCAAAACAATCCAAATATAAAGTGACATATCACATAATCTTTGCTTAACGGCAAAGATAAATCTTAAAATTAATAGAGAAATACCTGTGGTAAATAAAAGTATATATAAAAATCAGTTATCAGGACATTAGCTGTTTCTTCCTTAAAATGTAACCTCTTTTCTTTATTTTTGTAGAAATTGCTGCCATCGGTTGTGTCCAGCAAACATAGTATTTAAAAAGTTTACAAGTGCTTCTGCGAATGATGTCACATTCACAGGAGGGCATGAGCTGATATTCGAGGGACTGGGTGAAAACCAAAAAATTTTCCAAGATAAAACTCCAACCGACCCAGTGACAACACAAAAGGCTTATAAAACAGGTACAGACAAAACTCTAATTTGTTTTACATCGACAATAACTTATTGAAAAGAAAATAAATTGGGGGTAACATAAAGATACAACGTAAAGGCCATCGTATGCATATAATTCATATCCTAATTTGCAGAAATATTAAAAGGGAATATTTATTTACTTTTTACTGATATTGGGCCCTTGGGTCACAGAGAACATAAAGAACAGGTACAGGATTTACATATTCTTTAACGTTGACAGTAACATGAAAATTTAAATAGGTTTTCCTCATTTTTCATTACATTTTATGGATATTTCCTTCACGAATTCGTACCTCCAACTATTCGAGGAATGTCGTTGCAATATTTTATAACGTATACAAACTTAAAATATATGTTCGGTTACAGATAGTTTCTCATACATTTCTCAAATAGACAGAAATTTGTGTCTGCCGGTTTGTAACTTTTTTTTTTATTGAGCGCACGTTCACTCTGGAACCGTTTATGGTACTGAATTGAAATTTGGTAAACTTATATATTATACCGAGATCTAGATCTGGAACATATTTTAATCTAATTCCGTTGAAAGATTCGAGGGTGAACGGGGTAAATAACGGTAAATAGACAAAGCAAGTGGGTAAGAGTTCATAAAATTATAATTTATGGCATGGACTAAAAGGTAAGGTCTCCAAGGTGTTTAACGTTGACAGTAACATGAAAAAAATTAAATAAACTGGGTATGACGTGAAGAGTAGGTAAAGGTATCATATAGAGGTCTAACAATATAACATTATATATAACTATTCATATCCACATTTGCAGAAATATTAAAAGGAAATATTTGCCTTACCTAATAATGTATTTTAAGTTGTTGTTTTTTCTGTTCATATAAAAAATTATAATATGGACATTTGATATTTACATCAAAATTTAGTTTAGATAACTAAAAACACTAAAAACAAATTGAAATCATTCAGCTTTCTTTTTCCTTCTTTATATTTAAAGTGTACATTATAGTGGAAGAAATGAGTGCAAGAAAAGGATGTAATTTTTCTTATTCGTTATACTAAAATGTCAAAACTTTAAACCTTCTGTGTTATGTAACGTTTCGGGAACATATGAAATGTGTATCTTTGAAAATTAGTGTGCACCTATAGATTAGATACTTTTTACTATTTATCCATTCATAGCGTCCAACAGATAGGTGCTTTTATGAAATTTTTACATTTTGGCACGTCTCCTTTGTTACATGGGGTACATAAATTACAATTATTGCCACCAGTAGTTTTGTTTGCTCGGCTTTAAATAAAATGCAGATTCAGTATTACAGCTGTAGTTACTGCACATGGCTCGGTTCGATTAAAGTTAAAATACAATTTTGGTATGACGAGTCTTAAATTATGTACCTTCCGAACATGTCAAGTGAAACTGTCTGTGATAAACCTATCTATTTCAATTTTCATATGCACACATTACAGATTCAGTATTATATTGTGTATGATAAGTTCAAATTTGAAATGTAATAATCCTATCGAAAGATATTCCCAATGAGAAAACGCAACAATTTGTTAGCAATAATTAATCTGTAAAACCTTTCCCTTCTTTTTTTAATACACTTATGAGTAAACAAATTTAGCAGCTGGAAAATTACTTTCCCGTATACGAATGCCAAATAATAGCAGCCTAGGGGTTCATCTTTCAGATTTGAAAGAGGTTTAAATCACATTAGTGAATGTGTATGGTAGAAAACATAGGGTATAGAGATTAAAAGATCATAATATGTATAAGCAACAATGAATATGGAACAGATTTCCAATGTCCATAAACAATAAAATAATAATATATTACTCAACGGGTAGCGAAAAGCAAATTTCATATACCAAATCACACAACTACAAACTAGCCCGAACTGACCTCAGTAATGTAATAAAAGGATATACGGGTCAACTTCTGACATAGATTCATAACTTATCTTGAAATTTCTACTTTTCAATGTTTTGATGTAGATTATGAAATTAAATTTTCATAACTTTAAAACCTCCCAAAGTGCATAAAAGATCAGCAATTTAAAGGAAACAGTTGAACGATTCTATTTATATAAAAATTAAGTTAAATTACCGATCTATAATAAAGTCAAAAGTGTTTTAAATAACTGAAATTCGATGACCTCTATATAAGGACACAAGGATTGTGTTGTATTATTGAAAATCGAAATAAATTAATTGTAATCGTCATTCTATTGATCCAAAAGTTTTACGGTTTTCTATGAGTGAAATCTCGAAAAACAAGCCACCAGTCTGTACTGAATTTTCAACAGTTCACCCCTACTAATAATAATTAAAATCTAGAAATAACCTCACATTTTATTTAATTTTGACAAACAGTCGAATGTTATGTTATGTCAACATACCATACATTTGTGTGCATGTTTGGTTGCCTACCTAAATAGGTACATAAATGTTATATCTGATCAAATACAATCAGGGTGTCTCAAAAAAGCAAGATACATAGCGGCCATAAAATAAACATTTTTACACATTTTCGCCTAACAAAACATTTCTCAAGATCACATCGATATTTTCACCTTATTTACTATATCTAATGTTTATTGTAAATACAATAATAATAATTCAAAATTAAAATTTACTTTCACGTCCAGTGGAGGTAGAGTAACGCGAAATTTTTTTTAGATTGAAATAGGCTTACAATGACATGAAATTCGAGATTTTAAATTCCAGCGAAAATAAATTTCCTATCTATCAGTCCGTAACTTTTTTCTGCGTACGTTTACTCCAGAACCGTCTATGATATTGACTTGAAATTCGGTACACTTGCGTATTGTAACGAGGTCTGGATCTGGAGTATATTTTGATCTGATTCCGTTGAAGGGTTCGGGGGTAAATGGGGTAAATAAGGGTAAATAGGCAAAGCAAGCAGACAAGAGTCCATAAAATTACAATTTAAGGCATGGACTGAATGTTAAGATCTCAAATGTTTTTTTGGCATTAGGCTATACGAACTTAAAATATATGTTCGGTTAATATTGAAAAATGAAAAACTGAAAAATGAAATGCTGCAAAATGAAATAGGTACTGAAAAATGAAAAACTGAAAAATGAAATCCTGAAAAATGAAATGCTGAAAAATGAAATACTGAATATTGACTTTGATATTTTTTTTTATATTGATTTTAATATTGACTTTGATACTGAATTTGATGTTGATTTTCATATTCTTTCATGTTCATTTCGACATCCTCTCATGTCGTTTTGATATTGATAATAATAATGATTAATATTGAGGCGCATTCAGGGACGATTCCTTAGAATTTTGAGGCTAATCCGAGGACCGATCCTAGAATTTTGAACATATCCCCGACTTCCATGCGTCCTCAACCGCGGGGATGCGACCGGAGGGAGCATCACCGCATGGCGCCGAAGGCGCCACATCGAGCGCGAAGCGCGAGTGCCTCTGCAAGAGCTAGAATCTATATATATTAAAATCGTACAGGTGCGAGCCCCTTGCACTTTCGCATTTTGCAATACTAAAGGCTTTTCTTAACGGACGCGCGGCGTCCGCCTGCCGCCGCAGGCGGCAGGCGGACGCCTTTCTCATTGGTATAGACCGTAGGGATGGGGGGCGGGCGGGGGTGGGTATTTTTTATTTCCGTAATAATGTCGGCTATCTCTTTCCCCACACGTTTTTACGACCCTCAAATGACTTTTGCGTTGCTCCTTTTCGATGACGTCAAAGCGGGCGGAATTCGGGTAAACGTCAAAAATTTGCGATTTATTTCCGTTCCTGGCGGGGTTAAAATTCGATTTGGACCTTTGAATTTACGATTTGCTTTCATTGCCATTCATGTACTTTCCATATCGACATCGTACGGCCGTCTGCGGGGTGTTTTTCGCCAGATATGAGCGTTTAAAGATTGCGTGTTTGGCGACTTTTCGCTATTCCGGCGAAACACGCACATTTTCGGTTCTCCTCGAATAACTTTTAAACGGCTAGAAATTTCGCAAAAATAATCGCACCCAAAGGACAAGATTTTTTAATGAGGAATCGTTTCCATCTTTCAGATCTCACCCACGACGAGCCGTTCCCGAGCTAGAGCCTTCCGAAGGAGACGACGTTCGGTGGCCAAAATACGTAGCTGTTTCGTTAAAAGCCGAATATCTCGGCAAATAGGCCGTTTTGGGCCGAAATGTTCGTATCTAACGAAATTATAGCTAAATAAATTATCTACCTCTATGCACAGTTTCATTTCTCTACTATAAATATTAAACGAGTTGTGGGCTTTAGAAAATGCCGCTTTGCGGTGAAATCGACCATTTTGTAGTCGTAAAAAAATCACCCTTTTTCCAATCCACGTAACGGGCGTAATTGCCCGTCTGTGATTTCCACGTTATCACGTACTGACATTTTCACTTTTGTTTCCCATGATCGGTACTCATTTTCATCCCTCATCGCTTAAAATTTCCCAAAAAAGCATTCAAAAATACCCTTTCCGATCGTTTCTCATTACCTTCAATTCGCACATTTATCGCTCGAGAACGCGCAATTTGTCAAAAAGCCTCCCTTGCCACGTCAAATTACATCTTTTCCCTTTCCAACCAGGCATCGGGCGACCTTCTACGCGCCCCCTTCGTTAAATAAGCGACATTTTAAATATCCGTTCGCATTTTGCGTTAATACACAATTAATATTCCTATATTAACCTATATTTTTGGGTTTCGTACCCCCTAAATTGCCCCCCCGTCGTCGTCTTATGCACCGTTCAGGTGTTATCGCTTGCCTCAATTTACCTACAAACAAAAATAAACATTCATGCCCTTGCGTAAAACGCAATTCGAAAATCGTCTCCATATCACGTCTTTTTAACCTTTCATCTGCCGTGAATCGCAGCTCACAGCCCATTCCTCCTGACATACTACAAGAATTTCTGTTTATAATCAACAAATCCTATTCTTACGGTGCCCCATTTCATCTATGGAAGAGAAAAATAAAAGAGTTTCCCCCTAATTAGTCATTTTTCTGCACTACATTCATTAAATAGGCTCTTTAATTAGCTACTCCAATGACCACCGGGTATCCTTCCTTTTCAAACATACCGAAATTATGCAGTTCCACTCGCTATTTCATCGGTTACGGTTACAATATAAAAAATTAATCTAAAATGTTCCCACCCGGCATTACAGTACAGATCGGTCGTTCTCGCCTACCATCGCCGATTATTTATTAAACTTTATTCAATCTGTGATCCCACTATCATTCCATTTTCCCATAATCAAGGATTTCATTAAATTCAATATCTATGAAAAGTAGTAACCTACCACGGAAATGAAACTTCTACTAACATCTAACATCCGCCCTGTTCTGTGATATTAGTTTGACATTTGGCGAGGCCCCAACCGAGTTTCTTAAGTCGCACCGAAGAAACCAACAAGGCTACATTATACGTTCTACTTGCATCGATAAGTACCCATATACTTTGACGAAATAGTCCAATGTAAAGTAAGTGTAAAGTGTTTTCTTTCTTATGTGTTCCTAACCTGTGGAAATAAAGTGGGGCCCACAACAAGTCGTTCTGCAATGCAGACACAAAGAAATTGAGTACTTACTGTCGTCTATACAACGTGTCCCCCCACAAATATGCAAGTGCTCTATGAATAATGCAAACGGGAACGTCACACTCTCCACATCAAGTAACCCAAAGAAAACTTTTGTACTTATACATTTCTGTCTGTAAAAAGTCACCTCCAAGGTCCAACATATGATAACAGTGCACTCTTAAACAGACTAAATAATTATCAGAAGCGAATCAAAAGTAATTATAAACGTTTCCAATCTACATAACAGTGATATCTCAACTGTCCACTTGCAAAATCTTGAACATTTGCTTCCCAGGCTGCACATAACCTTGCAAATGGGGGCCCCACATCGTCTGCAAACGTAGCGTCTGGCTACCCGGCAAGAAATTGCTTTCGCATTGACATATGTAATGTACATTATAAGGTAGGTCGGCCACTCTGTGCCTATAGCAATGATTCTATTTATGTAAAAATTAAGTTAAATTACTAAATTACAATAACGTCAAAAAAGTTTAAAAAGCTGAAGCTCGATGACCTCTGTAGGACACCAGGATTATGTTGTATTATTAAAAATCGAAATAAATTAATCGTGATACTTTTGCTACAAAAGTTTTATGGTTTTCTACAAGTGAAGTCCAACAAATAGGTAATTTTATGAAATTGTTACATTGTGGCACATCTCCTTAATATGCAATCATTATTATCCCACTTTCCGACGACCCGCATTTCAATAAAATATACCTTCTATGTTCCTATTGTATCCGTGTATCCGTGCGTGAAAATGCATTTGACATGTTGTCATGTTATGGTTAACGAAGCCCCAGCTGAAAGCCAAACGTGCATCTATAAACATAAATTGTGCGACGATATATATGTCGAAATGTCCAGTGTAAAGTGTAGACGTGTGCTGTTTATTTCACGTGAATATTATAACCTTAGAAATGAGGGCCCCCGAATCGTCTTTGAATGAAATAGACGTTCTACGATGATAGAGGCATAAAAATACTTCCATTGCAATATGCATTAAGTCTCTACCGAGTATTTTTATTGTTCAACAAATGTAGACAGCCCCATTGTATTTATGTGCTAATTCAGTGTTAGGAATGTGAATTATTTCTTCTTCGACACAATTTCGGAACATCCCAGTTATTTTTCTACGATTACACCAGTCTTCCCTGTGAATGACAATATTTACGATGACATAACCTATATATAAGTAATGAGGCTTCTTTAAATTTTTGGTGACCAAGAAATTAAGTACTACCATCTATAAATATCAAGAAAATATATTGTACAATCAGTGATTTGGTGGTTCAGTTCTGTTTCGACAAATCTCTTACATTTACAAAGAAATGCTGCATATCAACAGGTCTATCTATCATAAGGTAAGTTTTACATTTTATGTTTATTTATGAATTTCAACGAATAAGTGCAGTCGATACTCCAAGTAAGTATCACAAGTGATTTTAGTTTTCAAAAAAACATATATTAGCTACTGTAAAGTGTACATTTATGTGTACTTTCTAAAAAATTATAGCCAGATACCATTCACTTCCAAATCTCCAATATTATTATGTGAATATAATCTTACAGGGCTCAAATCGTCTTTCGATGAAATGGACATTCCGCAGTGTACAAGGCTTTACAGAAACTAACAGTTATGTAAAATGAACATAAGGCAGGATTTCAAAACAATCCAAATATAAAGTGACATATCACATAATCTTTGCTTAACGGCAAAAATAAATCTTAAAATTAATAGAGAAATACCTGTGGTAAATAAAAGTATATATAAAAATCAGTTATCAGGACATTAGCTGTTTCTTCCTTAAAATGTAACCTCTTTTCTTAATTTTTAATTGCTGCCATCGGTTGTGTCCAGCAAACATAGTATTTAAAAAGTTTACAAGTGCTTCTGCGAATGATGTCACATTCACAGGAGGGCATGAGCTGATATTCGAGGGACTGGGTGAAAACCAAATAATTTTCCAAGATAAAACTCCAACCGACCCAGTGACAACACAAAAGGCTTATAAAACAGGTACAGACAAAACTCTAATTTGTTTTACATCGACAATAACTTATTGAAAAGAAAATAAATTGGGGGTAACATAAAGATACAACGTAAAGGCCATCGTATGCATATAATTCATATCCTAATTTGCAGAAATATTAAAAGGGAATATTTATTTACCTTTTACTGATATTGGGCCCTTGGGTCACAGAGAACATAAAGAACAGGTACAGGATTTACATATTCTTTAACGTTGACAGTAACATGAAAATTTAAATAGGTTTTCCTCATTTTTCATTACATTTTATGGATATTTCCTTCACGAATTCGTACCTCCAACTATTCGAGGAATGTCGTTGCAATATTTTATAACGTACACAAACTTAAAATATATGTTCGGTTACAGATAGTTTCTCATACATTTCTCAAATAGACAGAAATTTGTGTCTGCCGGTTTGTAACTTTTTTTTTTATTGAGCGCACGTTCACTCTGGAACCGTTTATGGTACTGAATTGAAATTTGGTAAACTTATATATTATACCGAGATCTAGATCTGGAACATATTTTAATCTAATTCCGTTGAAAGATTCGAGGGTGAACGGGGTAAATAACGGTAAATAGACAAAGCAAGTGGGTAAGAGTTCATAAAATTATAATTTATGGCATGGACTAAAAGGTAAGGTCTCCAAGGTGTTTAACGTTGACAGTAACATGAAAAAAATTAAATAAACTGGGTATGACGTGAAGAGTAGGTAAAGGTATCATATAGAGGTCTAACAATATAACATTATATATAACTATTCATATCCACATTTGCAGAAATATTAAAAGGAAATATTTGCCTTACCTAATAATGTATTTTAAGTTGTTGTTTTTTCTGTTCATATAAAAAATTCTAATATGGACATTTGATATTTACATCAAAATTTAGTTTAGATAACTAAAAACACTAAAAACAAATTGAAATCATTCAGCTTTCTTTTTCCTTCTTTATATTTAAAGTGTACATTATAGTGGAAGAAATGAGTGCAAGAAAAGGATGTAATTTTTCTTATTCGTTATACTAAAATGTCAAAACTTTAAACCTTCTGTGTTATGTAACGTTTCGGGAACATATGAAATGTGTATCTTTGAAAATTAGTGTGCACCTATAGATTAGATACTTTTTACTATTTATCCATTCATAGCGTCCAACAGATAGGTGCTTTTATGAAATTTTTACATTTTGGCACGTCTCCTTTGTTACATGGGGTACATAAATTACAATTATTGCCACCAGTAGTTTTGTTTGCTCGGCTTTAAATAAAATGCAGATTCAGTATTACAGCTGTAGTTACTGCACATGGCTCGGTTCGATTAAAGTTAAAATACAATTTTGGTATGACGAGTCTTAAATTATGTACCTTCCGAACATGTCAAGTGAAACTGTCTGTGATAAACCTATCTATTTCAATTTTCATATGCACACATTACAGATTCAGTATTATATTGTGTATGATAAGTTCAAATTTGAAATGTAATAATCCTATCGAAAGATATTCCCAATGAGAAAACGCAACAATTTGTTAGCAATAATTAATCTGTAAAACCTTTCCCTTCTTTTTTTAATACACTTATGAGTAAACAAATTTAGCAGCTGGAAAATTACTTTCCCGTATACGAATGCCAAGTAATAGCAGCCTAGGGGTTCATCTTTCAGATTTGAAAGAGGTTTAAATCACATTAGTGAATGTGTATGGTAGAAAACATAGGGTATAGAGATTAAAAGATCATAATATGTATAAGCAACAATGAATATGGAACAGATTTCCAATGTCCATAAACAATAAAATAATAATATATTACTCAACGGGTAGCGAAAAGCAAATTTCATATACCAAATCACACAACTACAAACTAGCCCGAACTGACCTCAGTAATGTAATAAAAGGATATACGGGTCAACTTCTGACATAGATTCATAACTTATCTTGAAATTTCTACTTTTCAATGTTTTGATGTAGATTATGAAATTAAATTTTCATAACTTTAAAACCTCCCAAAGTGCATAAAAGATCAGCAATTTAAAGGAAACAGTTCAACGAATAAAGTCAAAAGTGTTTTAAATAACTGAAATTCGATGACCTCTATATAAGGACACAAGGATTGTGTTGTATTATTGAAAATCGAAATAAATTAATTGTAATCGTCATTCTATTGATCCAAAAGTTTTACGGTTTTCTATGAGTGAAATCTCGAAAAACAAGCCACCAGTCTGTACTGAATTTTCAACAGTTCACCCCTACTAATAATAATTAAAATCTACAAATAACCTCACATTTTATTTAATTTTGACAAACAGTCAAATGTTATGTTATGTCAACATGCCATACATTTGTGTGCATGTTTGGTTGCCTACCTAAATAGGTACATAAATGTTATATCTGATCAAATACAATCAGGGTGTCTCAAAAAAGCAAGATACATAGCGGCCATAAAAAGTAAACATTTTTACACATTTTCGCCTAACAAAACATTTCTCAAGATCACATCGATATTTTCACCTTATTTACTATATCTAATGTTTATTGTAAATACAATAATAATAATTCAAAATTAAAATTTACTTCCACGTCCAGTGGAGGTAGAGTAACGCGAAATTTTTTTTAGATTGAAATAGGCTTACAATGACATGAAATTCGAGATTTTAAATTCCAGCGAAAATAAATTTCCTATCTATCAGTCCGTAACTTTTTTCTGCGTACGTTTACTCCAGAACCGTCTATGATATTGACTTGAAATTCGGTACACTTGCGTATTGTAACGAGGTCTGGATCTGGAGTATATTTTGATCTGATTCCGTTGAAGGGTTCGGGGGTAAATGGGGTAAATAAGGGTAAATAGGCAAAGCAAGCAGACAAGAGTCCATAAAATTACAATTTAAGGCATGGACTGAATGTTAAGATCTCAAATGTTTTTTTGGCATTAGGCTATACGAACTTAAAATATATGTTCGGTTAATATTGAAAAATGAAAAACTGAAAAATGAAATGCTGCAAAATGAAATAGGTACTGAAAAATGAAAAACTGAAAAATAAAAAACTGAAAAATGAAATCCTGAAAAATGAAATGCTGAAAAATGAAATACTGAATATTGACTTTGATATTTTTTTTTATATTGATTTTAATATTGACTTTGATACTGAATTTGATGTTGATTTTCATATTCTTTCATGTTCATTTCGACATCCTCTCATGTCGTTTTGATATTGATAATAATAATGATTAATATTGAGGCGCATTCAGGGACGATTCCTTAGAATTTTGAGGCTAATCCGAGGACCGATCCTAGAATTTTGAACATATCTCCGACTTCCATGCGTCCTCAACCGCGGGGATGCGACCGGAGGGAGCATCACCGCATGGCGCCGAAGGCGCCACATCGAGCGCGAAGCGCGAGTGCCTCTGCAAGAGCTAGAAATGGCCGTAGGCCATTTCTATCTATATATATTAAAATCGTACAGGTGCGAGCCCCTCGCACTTTGGGAATTTGCAATACTAAAGGCTTTTTTGGGGGGACGCGCGGCGTCCGCCTGCCGCCGCAGGCGGCAGGCGGACGCCTTTCTCATTGGTATAGACCGTAGGGATGGGGGGCGGGCGGGGGTCGGTATTTTTTATTTCCGTAATAATGTCGGCTATCTCTTTCCCCACACGTTTTTACGACCCTCAAATGACTTTTGCGTTGCTCCTTTTCGATGACGTCGAAGCGGGCGGAATTCGGGTAAACGTCAAAAATTTGCGATTTATTTCCGTTCCTGGCGGGGTTAAAATTCGATTTGGACCTTTGAATTTACGATTTGCTTTCATTGCCATTCATGTACTTTCCATATCGACATCGTACGGCCGTCTGCGGGGTGTTTTTCGCCAGATATGAGCGTTTAAAGATTGCGTGTTTGGCGACTTTTCGCTATTCCGGCGAAACACGCACATTTTCGGTTCTCCTCGAATAACTTTTAAACGGCTGGAAATTTCGCAAAAATAATCGCACCCAAAGGACAAGATTTTTTAATGAGGAATCGTTTCCATCTTTCAGATCTCACCCACGACGAGCCGTTCCCGAGCTAGAGCCTTCCGAAGGAGACGACGTTCGGTGGCCAAAATACGTAGCTGTTTCGTTAAAAGCCGAATATCTCGGCAAATAGGCCGTTTTGGGCCGAAATGTTCGTATCTAACGAAATTATAGCTAAATAAATTATCTACCTCTATGCACAGTTTCATTTCTCTACTATAAATATTAAACGAGTTGTGGGCTTTAGAAAATGCCGCTTTGCGGTGAAATCGACCATTTTGTAGTCGTAAAAAAATCACCCTTTTTCCAATCCACGTAACGGGCGTAATTGCCCGTCTGTGATTTCCACGTTATCGCGTACTGACATTTTCACTTTTGTTTCCCATGATCGGTACTCATTTTCATCCCTCATCGCTTAAAATTTCCCAAAAAAGCATTCAAAAATACCCTTTCCGATCGTTTCTCATTACCTTCAATTCGCACATTTATCGCTCGAGAACGCGCAATTTGTCAAAAAGCCTCCCTTGCCACGTCAAATTACATCTTTTCCCTTTCCAACCAGGCATCGGGCGACCTTCTACGCGCCCCCTTCGTTAAATAAGCGACATTTTAAATATCCGTTCGCATTTTGCGTTAATACACAATTAATATTCCTATATTAACCTATATTTTTGGGTTTCGTACCCCCTAAATTGCCCCCCCGTCGTCGTCTTATGCACCGTTCAGGTGTTATCGCTTGCCTCAATTTACCTACAAACAAAAATAAACATTCATGCCCTTGCGTAAAACGCAATTCGAAAATCGTCTCCATATCACGTCTTTTTAACCTTTCATCTGCCGTGAATCGCAGCTCACAGCCCATTCCTCCTGACATACTACAAGAATTTCTGTTTATAATCAACAAATCCTATTCTTACGGTGCCCCATTTCATCTATGGAAGAGAAAAATAAAAGAGTTTCCCCCTAATTAGTCATTTTTCTGCACTACATTCATTAAATAGGCTCTTTAATTAGCTACTCCAATGACCACCGGGTATCCTTCCTTTTCAAACATACCGAAATTATGCAGTTCCACTCGCTATTTCATCGGTTACGGTTACAATATAAAAAATTAATCTAAAATGTTCCCACCCGGCATTACAGTACAGATCGGTCGTTCTCGCCTACCATCGCCGATTATTTATTAAACTTTATTCAATCTGTGATCCCACTATCATTCCATTTTCCCATAATCAAGGATTTCATTAAATTCAATATCTATGAAAAGTAGTAACCTACCACGGAAATGAAACTTCTACTAACATCTAACATCCGCCCTGTTCTGTGATATTAGTTTGACATTTGGCGAGGCCCCAACCGAGTTTCTTAAGTCGCACCGAAGAAACCAACAAGGCTACATTATACGTTCTACTTGCATCGATAAGTACCCATATACTTTGACGAAATAGTCCAATGTAAAGTAAGTGTAAAGTGTTTTCTTTCTTATGTGTTCCTAACCTGTGGAAATAAAGTGGGGCCCACAACAAGTCGTTCTGCAATGCAGACACAAAGAAATTGAGTGCTTACTGTCGTCTATACAACGCGTCCCCCCACAAGTATGCAAACGCCCTATGAATAATGCTAACGGGAACGTCACACTCTCCACATCAGGTAACCCAAAGGAAACTTTTGTACTTATACATTTCTGTCTGTAAAAAGTCACCTCCA
This sequence comes from Leptura quadrifasciata, assembly GCA_963675555.1. Classification (NCBI taxonomy): domain Eukaryota; kingdom Metazoa; phylum Arthropoda; class Insecta; order Coleoptera; family Cerambycidae; genus Leptura; species Leptura quadrifasciata. The sequence goes on along the minus strand of OY776673.1, from coordinate 58,721,064 downwards.
AGGTCCAACTGATAACAGTGCACTCTTAAACAGACTAAATAATTATCAGAAGCGAATCAAAAGTAATTATAAACGTTTCCAATCTACATAACAGTGATATCTCAACTGTCCACTTGCAAAATCTTGAACATTTGCTTCCCAGGCTGCACATAACCTTGCAAATGGGGGCCCCACATCGTCTGCAAACGTAGCGTCTGGCTACCCGGCAAGAAATTGCTTTCGCATTGACATATGTAATGTACATTATAAGGTAGGTCGGCCACTCTGTGCCTATAGCAATGATTCTATTTATGTAAAAATTAAGTTAAATTACTAAATTACAATAACGTCAAAAAAGTTTAAAAAGCTGAAGCTCGATGACCTCTGTAGGACACCAGGATTATGTTGTATTATTAAAAATCGAAATAAATTAATCGTGATACTTTTGCTACAAAAGTTTTATGGTTTTCTACAAGTGAAGTCCAACAAATAGGTAATTTTATGAAATTGTTACATTGTGGCACATCTCCTTAATATGCAATCATTATTATCCCACTTTCCGACGACCCGCATTTCAATAAAATATACCTTCTATGTTCCTATTGTATCCGTGTATCCGTGCGTGAAAATGCATTTGACATGTTGTCATGTTATGGTTAACGAAGCCCCAGCTGAAAGCCAAACGTGCATCTATAAACATAAATTGTGCGACGATATATATGTCGAAATGTCCAGTGTAAAGTGTAGACGTGTGCTGTTTATTTCACGTGAATATTATAACCTTAGAAATGAGGGCCCCCGAATCGTCTTTGAATGAAATAGACGTTCTACGATGATAGAGGCATAAAAATACTTCCATTGCAATATGCATTAAGTCTCTACTGAGTATTTTTATTGTTCAACAAATGTAGACAGCCCCATTGTATTTATGTGCTAATTCAGTGTTAGGAATGTGAATTATTTCTTCTTCGACACAATTTCGGAACATCCCAGTTATTTTTCTACGATTACACCAGTCTTCCCTGTGAATGACAATATTTACGATGACATAACCTATATATAAGTAATGAGGCTTCTTTAAATTTTTGGTGACCAAGAAATTAAGTACTACCATCTATAAATATCAAGAAAATATATTGTACAATCAGTGGTTTGGTGGTTCAGTTCTGTTTCGACAAATCTCTTACATTTACAAAGAAATGCTGCATATCAACAGGTCTATCTATCATAAGGTAAGTTTTACATTTTATGTTTATTTATGAATTTCAACGAATAAGTGCAGTCGATACTCCAAGTAAGTATCACAAGTGATTTTAGTTTTCAAAAAAACATATATTAGCTACTGTAAAGTGTACATTTATGTGTACTTTCTAAAAAATTATAGCCAGATACCATTCACTTCCAAATCTCCAATATTATTATGTGAATATAATCTTACAGGGCTCAAATCGTCTTTCGATGAAATGGACATTCCGCAGTGTACAAGGCTTTACAGAAACTAACAGTTATGTAAAATGAACATAAGGCAGGATTTCAAAACAATCCAAATATAAAGTGACATATCACATAATCTTTGCTTAACGGCAAAGATAAATCTTAAAATTAATAGAGAAATACCTGTGGTAAATAAAAGTATATATAAAAATCAGTTATCAGGACATTAGCTGTTTCTTCCTTAAAATGTAACCTCTTTTCTTAATTTTTAATTGCTGCCATCGGTTGTGTCCAGCAAACATAGTATTTAAAAAGTTTACAAGTGCTTCTGCGAATGATGTCACATTCACAGGAGGGCATGAGCTGATATTCGAGGGACTGGGTGAAAACCAAATAATTTTCCAAGATAAAACTCCAACCGACCCAGTGACAACACAAAAGGCTTATAAAACAGGTACAGACAAAACTCTAATTTGTTTTACATCGACAATAACTTATTGAAAAGAAAATAAATTGGGGGTAACATAAAGATACAACGTAAAGGCCATCGTATGCATATAATTCATATCCTAATTTGCAGAAATATTAAAAGGGAATATTTATTTACTTTTTACTGATATTGGGCCCTTGGGTCACAGAGAACATAAAGAACAGGTACAGGATTTACATATTCTTTAACGTTGACAGTAACATGAAAATTTAAATAGGTTTTCCTCATTTTTCATTACATTTTATGGATATTTCCTTCACGAATTCGTACCTCCAACTATTCGAGGAATGTCGTTGCAATATTTTATAACGTACACAAACTTAAAATATATGTTCGGTTACAGATAGTTTCTCATACATTTCTCAAATAGACAGAAATTTATGTCTGCCGGTTTGTAACTTTTTTTTTTATTGAGCGCACGTTCACTCTGGAACCGTTTATGGTACTGAATTGAAATTTGGTAAACTTATATATTATACCGAGATCTAGATCTGGAACATATTTTAATCTAATTCCGTTGAAAGATTCGAGGGTGAACGGGGTAAATAACGGTAAATAGACAAAGCAAGTGGGTAAGAGTTCATAAAATTATAATTTATGGCATGGACTAAAAGGTAAGGTCTCCAAGGTGTTTAACGTTGACAGTAACATGAAAAAAATTAAATAAACTGGGTATGACGTGAAGAGTAGGTAAAGGTATCATATAGAGGTCTAACAATATAACATTATATATAACTATTCATATCCACATTTGCAGAAATATTAAAAGGAAATATTTGCCTTACCTAATAATGTATTTTAAGTTGTTGTTTTTTCTGTTCATATAAAAAATTCTAATATGGACATTTGATATTTACATCAAAATTTAGTTTAGATAACTAAAAACACTAAAAACAAATTGAAATCATTCAGCTTTCTTTTTCCTTCTTTATATTTAAAGTGTACATTATAGTGGAAGAAATGAGTGCAAGAAAAGGATGTAATTTTTCTTATTCGTTATACTAAAATGTCAAAACTTTAAACCTTCTGTGTTATGTAACGTTTCGGGAACATATGAAATGTGTATCTTTGAAAATTAGTGTGCACCTATAGATTAGATACTTTTTACTATTTATCCATTCATAGCGTCCAACAGATAGGTGCTTTTATGAAATTTTTACATTTTGGCACGTCTCCTTTGTTACATGGGGTACATAAATTACAATTATTGCCACAAGTAGTTTTGTTTGCTCGGCTTTAAATAAAATGCAGATTCAGTATTACAGCTGTAGTTACTGCACATGGCTCGGTTCGATTAAAGTTAAAATACAATTTTGGTATGACGAGTCTTAAATTATGTACCTTCCGAACATGTCAAGTGAAACTGTCTGTGATAAACCTATCTATTTCAATTTTCATATGCACACATTACAGATTCAGTATTATATTGTGTATGATAAGTTCAAATTTGAAATGTAATAATCCTATCGAAAGATATTCCCAATGAGAAAACGCAACAATTTGTTAGCAATAATTAATCTGTAAAACCTTTCCCTTCTTTTTTTAATACACTTATGAGTAAACAAATTTAGCAGCTGGAAAATTACTTTCCCGTATACGAATGCCAAGTAATAGCAGCCTAGGGGTTCATCTTTCAGATTTGAAAGAGGTTTAAATCACATTAGTGAATGTGTATGGTAGAAAACATAGGGTATAGAGATTAAAAGATCATAATATGTATAAGCAACAATGAATATGGAACAGATTTCCAATGTCCATAAACAATAAAATAATAATATATTACTCAACGGGTAGCGAAAAGCAAATTTCATATACCAAATCACACAACTACAAACTAGCCCGAACTGACCTCAGTAATGTAATAAAAGGATATACGGGTCAACTTCTGACATAGATTCATAACTTATCTTGAAATTTCTACTTTTCAATGTTTTGATGTAGATTATGAAATTAAATTTTCATAACTTTAAAACCTCCCAAAGTGCATAAAAGATCAGCAATTTAAAGGAAACAGTTGAACGATTCTATTTATATAAAAATTAAGTTAAATTACCGATCTATAATAAAGTCAAAAGTGTTTTAAATAACTGAAATTCGATGACCTCTATATAAGGACACAAGGATTGTGTTGTATTATTGAAAATCGAAATAAATTAATTGTAATCGTCATTCTATTGATCCAAAAGTTTTACGGTTTTCTATGAGTGAAATCTCGAAAAACAAGCCACCAGTCTGTACTGAATTTTCAACAGTTCACCCCTACTAATAATAATTAAAATCTAAAAAGTAACCTCACATTTTATTTAATTTTGACAAACAGTCAAATGTTATGTTATGTCAACATGCCATACATTTGTGTGCATGTTTGGTTGCCTACCTAAATAGGTACATAAATGTTATATCTGATCAAATACAATCAGGGTGTCTCAAAAAAGCAAGATACATAGCGGCCATAAAAAGTAAACATTTTTACACATTTTCGCCTAACAAAACATTTCTCAAGATCACATCGATATTTTCACCTTATTTACTATATCTAATGTTTATTGTAAATACAATAATAATAATTCAAAATTAAAATTTACTTTCACGTCCAGTGCAGGTAGAGTAACGCGAAATTTTTTTTAGATTGAAATAGGCTTACAATGACATGAAATTCGAGATTTTAAATTCCAGCGAAAATAAATTTCCTATCTATCAGTCCGTAACTTTTTTCTGCGTACGTTTACTCCAGAACCGTCTATGATATTGACTTGAAATTCGGTACACTTGCGTATTGTAACGAGGTCTGGATCTAGAGTATATTTTGATCTGATTCCGTTGAAGGGTTCGGGGGTAAATGGGGTAAATAAGGGTAAATAGGCAAAGCAAGCAGACAAGAGTCCATAAAATTACAATTTAAGGCATGGACTGAATGTTAAGATCTCAAATGTTTTTTTGGCATTAGGCTATACGAACTTAAAATATATGTTCGGTTAATATTGAAAAATGAAAAACTGAAAAATGAAATGCTGCAAAATGAAATAGGTACTGAAAAATGAAAAACTGAAAAATAAAAAACTGAAAAATGAAATCCTGAAAAATGAAATGCTGAAAAATGAAATACTGAATATTGACTTTGATATTTTTTTTTATATTGATTTTAATATTGACTTTGATACTGAATTTGATGTTGATTTTCATATTCTTTCATGTTCATTTCGACATCCTCTCATGTCGTTTTGATATTGATAATAATAATGATTAATATTGAGGCGCATTCAGGGACGATGCCTTAGAATTTTGAGGCTAATCCGAGGACCGATCCTAGAATTTTGAACATATCTCCGACTTCCATGCGTCCTCAACCGCGGGGATGCGACCGGAGGGAGCATCACCGCATGGCGCCGAAGGCGCCACATCGAGCGCGAAGCGCGAGTGCCTCTGCAAGAGCTAGAAATGGCCGTAGGCCATTTCTAGTCCACTATATATTAAAATCCGTCAGGTGCGAGCCCCTCGCACTTTGGGATTTTGCAATACTAAAGGCTTTTTTGGGGGGACGCGAGGCGTCCGCCTGCCGCCGCAGGCGGCAGGCGGACGTCCGCGAAAATCTCAACGCGACATTGGCGAGGGTGGGATTCGGGGGTAAATATTTGTAATTTTAATTATAATGTCAGCTATCTCTTTCCCCACACGTTTTTACGACCCTCAAAACGAATTTGCGTTGCTCCTTTTCGATGACGTCGAAGCGGGCGGAATTCGGGTAAACGTCAAAAATTTCCCATTTTCTTTCGTTCCTGGCGGGGTTAAAATTCGATTCGGACCTTTGAATTTACGATTTGCTTTCATTGCCGATCTCCGTGGTTCCGTATCGACATCGTGCGGCCGTCTGTTAAGAGTATTTCGCCAGATATGAGCGTTTAAAGATTGCGCGTTTGGCGTCTTTCCGCTATTCCGGCGAAACACGCACATTTTCGGTTCCCCTCGAATAACTTTTAAACGGCTGGAAATTTCGCAAAAATAATCGCACCCAAAGGACAAGATTTTTTTATGAGGAATCGTTTCCATCTTTCAGATCTCACCTACGACGAGCCGTTCCCGAGCTAGAGAGTTTAGAAGGAGACGACGTTCGGTGGCCAAAATACGTAGCTGTTCCGTTAAAAGCCGAATATCTCGGCAAATAGGCCGTTTTCGGCCGAAATGTTCGTATCTAACGAAAATATAGCTAAATAAATTATCTACCTCTATGCAGAGTTTTATTTGTCTACTTTAAATATTAAACGAGTTGTGACCTTTAGAAAATGCCCCTTTGCGGTGGAATCGGCCATTTTGTAGTCGTAAAAAAATCACCCTTTTTCCAATCCACGTAACGGGCGTAATTGTCCGTCTGTGATTTCCACGTTATCGCGTACTGACATTTTTCACTTTTGTTTCCCATTATCGGTACTCATTTTCATCCCTCATCGCTTAAAATTTCCCAAAAAAGCATTCAAAAATACCCTTTCCGATCGTTTCTCATTACCTTCAATTCGCACATTTATCGCTTCAGAACGCTCAATTTGTCAAAAAGCCTCCCTTGCCACGTCAAATTACATCTTTTCCCTTTCCAACGAGGCATCGGGCGATGACCTTCTACGCGTCCCCTTCGTTAAATAAGCGACATTTTAAATGTCCCTTCACATTTTGCGTTAATACACAATTAATATATTTATATTCTTATATTTAACCTATATTTTTGGTTTTCGTACCCCCTATATTGCCCCCCTCCGTCGTCGTCTTATGCACCGTTCAGGTGTTATCGCTTACCTCAATTTAATTTACCCACAAAAAAAACATTCATGCCCTTGCGTAAAACGCAATTCGAAAATCGTCTCTATATCATCTATCTTTTAACCTTTCATCTGCCATTCTGCCGTGAATCGTAGCTTACAGCCCATTCCTCCTGACATAGTACAAGAATTCCTGTTTATAATCTTTTTCACTTTTGTTTCCCATTATCGGTACTCATTTTCATCCCTCATCGCTTAAAATTTCCCAAAAAAGCATTCAAAAATACCCTTTCCGATCGTTTCTCATTACCTTCAATTCGCACATTTATCCGCTTCTAAACGCGCAATTTGCGAAAACGCCTCCCTTGCCACGTCAAATTACATCTTTTCCCTTTCCAACGAGACACCGGGCCACCTTCTCCGCGTCCCCTTCGTTAAATAAGCGACATTTTAAATATCCGTTCGCATTTTGCGTTAATACACAATTAATATATTTACATTTCTATATTAACCTATATTTTTGGGTTTCGTACCCCCTAAATTGTCCCGTCGTCGTCGTCTTATGCACCGTTCGGGTGTTATCGCTTGCCTCAATTTACCTACAAAAAAAAATAAACATTCATATCCTTGCGTAAAACGCAATTCGAAAATCGTCTCCATATCATGTCTTTTTAACCTTTCATCTGCCGTGAATCGTAGCTTACAGCCCATTCCTCCTGACATAGTACAAGAATTTCTGTTTATAATCAACAAATCCTATCCTTACGGTGCCCCATTTCATCTATGGTAGAGAAAAATAAAAGAGTTTCCCCCTAATTAGTCATTTTCCTGTACCAAATTCATTAATTAGGCTCATTAATTAGCTACTCCAGTGACCCCCGGGTGTCCTTCTTTTTCAAACATACCGGAATTATGCAGTTCCACTCGCTATTTTATCGATTACAATATAAAAATTAATCTAAAATGTTCCCACCCGGCATTACAGTACAGTTCGGTCGTTCTCGCCTACCATCGCCGATTATTTATTAAACTTTATTCAATCTGTGATCCCACTATCATTCCATTTTCCCATAATCAAGGATTTCATTAAATTCAATATCTATGAAAAGTAGTAACCTACCACGGAAATGAAACTTCTACTAACATCTAACATCCGCCCTGTTCTGTGATATTAGTTTGACATTTGGCGAGGCCCCAACCGAGTTTCTTAAGTCGCACCGAAGAAACCAACAAGGCTACATTATACGTTCTACTTGCATCGATAAGTACCCATATACTTTGACGAAATAGTCCAATGTAAAGTAAGTGTAAAGTGTTTTCTTTCTTATGTGTTCCTAACCTGTGGAAATAAAGTGGGGCCCACAACAAGTCGTTCTGCAATGCAGACACAAAGAAATTGAGTGCTTACTGTCGTCTATACAACGCGTCCCCCCACAAGTATGCAAGTGCCCTATGAATAATGCAAACGGGAACGTCACACTCTCCACATCAAGTAACCCAAAGGAAACTTTTGTACTTATACATTTCTGTCTGTAAAAAGTCACCTCCAAGGTCCAACTGATAACAGTGCACTCTTAAACAGACTAAATAATTATCAGAAGCGAATCAAAAGTATTTATAAACGTTTCCAATCTACATAACAGTGATATATCAACTGTCCACTTGCAAAATCTTGAACGTTTGCTTCCCAGGCTGCACATAACCTTGCAAATGGGGGCCCCAAATCGTCTGTAAACGTAGCGTCTGGCTATAGCCGGCAAGAAATTGCTTTCGCATTGACATATGTAATGTACATTATAAGGTAGGTCGGCCACTCTGTGCCTATAGCAGTGATTCTATTTATATAAAAATTAAGTTAAATTACTAAATTACAATAACGTCAAAAAAGTTTAAAAAGCTGAAGCTCGATGACCTCTGTAGGACACCAGGATTATGTTGTATTATTAACAATCGAAATAAATTAATCGTGATACTTTTGCTACAAAAATTTTATGGTTTTCTACAAGTGAAGTCCAACAAATAGGTAATTTTATGAAATTGTTACATTGTGGCACGTCTCCTTAATATGCAATCATTATTATCCCACTTTCCGACGACCCGCATTTCAATAAAATATACCTTCTATGTTCCTATTGTATCCGTGTATCTGTGCGTGAAAATGCATTTGACATGTTGTCATGTTATGGTTAACGAAGCCCCAGCTGAAAGTCAAACGTGCATCTATAAACATAAATTGTGCGACGATATATATGTCGAAATGTCCAGTGTAAAGTGTAGACGTGTGCTGTTTATTTCACGTGAATATTATAACCTTAGAAATGAGGGCTCCCGAATCGTCTTTGAATGAAATAGACGTTCTACGATGATAGAGGCATATAAAATACTTCCATTGCAATATGCATTAAGTCTCTACTGAGTATTTTTATTGTTAAACAAATGTAGACAGCCCCATTGTATTTATGTGCTAATTCAGTGTTAGGAATGTGAATTATTTCTTCTTCGACACAATTTCGGAACATCCCAGTTATTTTTCTACGATTACACCAGTCTTCCCTGTGAATGACAATATTTACGATGACATAACCTATATATAAGTAATGAGGCTTCTTTAAATTTTTGGTGACCAAGAAATTAAGTACTACCATCTATAAATATCAAGAAAACATATTATACAATCAGTGGTTTGGTGGTTCAGTTCTGATTCGACAAATCCCTTACATTTACAAAGAAATGCTGCATATCAACAGGTCTATCTATCATAAGGTAAGTTTTACATTTTATGTTTATTTATGAATTTCAACGAATAAGTGTGCAGTCGATACTCCAAGTAAGTATCACAAGTGATTTTAGTTTTCAAAACATGTATTAGCTACTGCAAAGTGTACATTTATGTGTGCTTTCTAAAAAATTATAGCCAGATACCATTCACTTCCAAATCTCCAATATTATTATGTGAATATAATCTTAGAGTGCTCAAATCGTCTTTCGATGAAATGGACATTCCGCAGTGTACAAGGCTTTACAGAAACTAACAGTTATGTAAAATGAACGTAAGGCAGGATTTCAAAACAATCCAAATATAAAGTGACATATCACATCTTAAAATTAATAGAGAAATACCTGTGGTAAATAAAAATGTATATATAAAAATCAGTTATCAGGACACTAGCTGTTTCTTCCTTAAAATGTAACCTCTTCTCTTTATTTTTGTAGAAATTGCTGCCATCGGTTGTGTCCGGCAAACATAGTATTTAAAAAGTTTAAAAGTGCTTCTGCGAATGATGTCACATTCACAGGAGGGCATGAGAGCTGATATTCGAGGAACTGGGTGAAAACCAAATAATTTTCCAAGATAAAACTCCAACCGACCCTGTGACAACAACACAAGAGGCTTATAAAACAGGTACAGACAAAACTCTAATTTGTTTTACATCGACAATAACTTATTGAAAAGAAAATAAATTGGGGGTAACATAAAGATATAACGTAAAGGCCATCGTATGCATATAATTCATATTTTGCAGAAATATTAAAAGGGAACATTTATTTACTTTTTACTGATATTGGGCCCTTGGGTCACAGAGAACATAAAGAACAGGTACAGGATTTACATATTCTTTAATGTTGACAGTAACATGAAAATTTAAATAGGTTTTCCTCATTTTTCATTACATTATATGGATATTTCCTTCACGAATTCGTACCTCCAACTATTCAAGGAATGTCGTTGCAATATTTTATAACGTATACAAACTTAAAATATATGTTCGGTTACAGATAGGTTCTCCTACATTTCTCTGCCGGTCTGTAACTTTTTTTTTTTATTGAGCGCACGTTCACTCTGGAACCGTTTATGATACTGCGTTGAAATTTGGTAAACTTATATATTATACCGAGATCTAGATCTGGAACATATTTTAATCTAATTCCGTTGAAAGATTCGAGGGTGAACGGGGTAAATAACGGTAAATAGACAAAGCAAGTGGGTAAGAGTTCATAAAATTATAATTTATGGCATGGACTAAAAGGTAAGGTCTCCAAGGTGTTTAACGTTGACAGTAACATGAAAAAAATAAAATAAACTCGGTATAACGTGAAGAGTAGGTAAAGATATCATAGAGGTCTAACAATATAACATTATATATAACTATTCATATCCACATTTGCAGAAATATTAAAAGGAAATATTTGCCTTACCTAATAATGTATTTTAAGTTGTTGTTTTTTCTGTTCATATAAAAAATTCTAATATGGACATTTGATATTTACATCAAAATTTAGTTTAGACAACTAAAAACACTAAAAACAAATTGAAATCATTCAGATTTCTTTTTCCTTCTTCATATTTAAAGTGTACATTATAGTGGAAGAAATGAGTGCAAGAAAAGGATGTAATTTTTCTTATTCGTTATACTAAAATGTCAAAACTTTAAACCTTCTGTATTATGTAACATTTCGGGAACATATGAAATGTGTACCTTTGAAAATTAGTGTGTACCTATATAGATTAGATACTTTTTACTATTTATCCATTCATAACGTCCAACAGATAGGTGCTTTTATGAAATTTTTACATTTTGGCACGTCTCCTTTGTTACATGGGGTACATAAATTACAATTATTGCCACCAGTAGTTTTGTTTGCTCGGCTTTAAATAAAATGCAAATTCAGTATTACAGCTGTAGTTACTGCATATGGCTCGGTTCGATTAAAGTTAAAATACAATTTTGATATGACGAGTCTTAAATTATGTACCTTTCGAACATGTCAAGTGAAACTGTCTGTGATAAACCTATCTATTTCAATTTTCATATGCACATATTACAGATTCAGTATTATATTGTGTATGATAAGTTCAAATTTGAAATGTAATAATCTTATATTCCCAATGAGAAAACGCAACAATTTGTTAGCAATAATTGATCTGTAAAACCTTTCCCTTCTTTTTTTAATACACTTATGGGTAAACAAATTTAGCAGCTGGAAAATTACTTTCCTGTATACGAACGCCATGTTACTACTTGCCTAGGAGTTAATGTTTCAGATTTGAAGGAGGTTTAGGTCACATTGGTGAATGTGTATGGTAGAAAACATAGAGTATAGAGATTAAAAGGTTTTATATATATATAAGCGACAATGAACATAGAACAGATTTCGAAACTCCATAAACAATAAAATAATAATATATTACTCAACAGGTAGGGAAAAGCAAATTTCATATACCAAATCACACAACTACAAACTAGCCCGAACTGACCTCAGTAATGTAATAAAAGGATATACGGATTAACTTCTGACATAGATTCATAACTTATCTTGAAATTTCTACTTTTCAATGTTTTGATGTAGATTATGAAATTAAATTTTCATAACTTTAAAATCTCCCAAAGTGCATAAAAGATCAGCAATTTAAAGGAAACAGTTCAACGAATAAAGTCAAAGGTGTTTTAAATAACTGAAATTCGATGACCTCTATATAAGGACACAAGGATTGTGTTGTATTATTAAAAATCGAAATAAATTAATTATAATCGTCATTCTATTGATCCAAAAGATTTACGGTTTTCTATGAGTGAAATCTCGAAAAACAAGCCACCAATCTGTACTGAATTTTCAACAGTTCACCCCTACTAATAATAATTAAAATCTACAAATAACCTCACATTTTATTAAATTTTGACAAACAGTCAAATGTTATGTTATGTCAACATGCCATACATTTATGTGCATGTTTGGTTGCCTACCTAAATAGGTACATAAATGTTATATCTGATCAAATACAATCAGGGTGTCTCAAAAAAGCAAGATACATAGCGGCCATAAAAAGTAAACATTTTTACACATTTTCGCCTAACAAAACATTTCTCAAGATCACATCGATATTTTCACCTTATTTACTATATCTAATGTTTATTGTAAATACAATAATAATAATTCAAAATTAAAATTTACTTTCACGTCCAGTGGAGGTAGAGTAACGCGAAATTTTTTTTAGATTGAAATAGGCTTACAATGACATGAAATTCGAGATTTTAAATTCCAGCGAAAATAAATTTCCTATATATCAGTCCGTAACTTTTTTCTGCGTACGTTTACTCCAGAACCGTCTATGATATTGACTTGAAATTCGGTACACTTGCGTATTGTAACGAGGTCTGGATCTAGAGTATATTTTGATCTGATTCCGTTGGAGGGTTCGGGGGTGAATGGGGCAAATAAGCGTAAATAGGCAAAGCCAGCAGGTAAGAATCCATAAAAATTACAATTTAGAGCATGAACTAAAAGTCAAGATCTCAAAAGTTTTAAGGCAATACCACTCTCACACTATTATGAAAAAGAGTAAAAAATTAAAATATAATTCAGTGTGTATCCAAGAACGAAACGTCTCAAAAATTTTTTTTCCATTAGTTACCCTCCCCATCGCCACCTCTACTCTATTATTAAAGGACCAAATCATTTGTAGGTCCGAAACAGCGGCGTACGTCGTGTGAATTTAATAAAATTAAAAATATTCGTAATCTCTTTGATCGGAAGTTGTCGATTAGATTTTATTACGTAAAACCACTTACTGCAATGTCCTTTAACTACTGTATAAGGTCAAATCATTTGCAGGCCCGAAACAGCGTCGTACGTCGCATTTATTTAATAAAAATAAAAATATTCGCAATCTTTTTGATCGGAAGTTGTCGATTAGATTTTATTACGTAAAACCACTTACTGCAATGTCCTTTAACTACTGTATAGGGTCAAATCATTTGCAGGCCCGAAACAGCGTCGTACGTCGCATTTATTTAATAAAAATAAAAATATTCGCAATCTTTTTGATCGAAAGTTGTCGATTAGATTTTATTACGTAAAACCACTTACTGCAATGTCCTTTAACTACTGTATAAGGTCAAATCATTTGCAGGCCCGAAACAGCGTCGTACGTCGCATTTATTTAATAAAAATAAAAATATTCGTAATCTCTTTGATCGGAAGTTGTCGATTAGATTTTATTACGTAAAACCACTTACTGCAATGTCCTTTAACTACTGTATAAGGTCAAATCATTTGCAGGCCCGAAACAGCGTCGTACGTCGCATTTATTTAATAAAAATAAAAATATTCGCAATCTTTTTGATCGGAAGTTGTCGATTAGATTTTATTACGTAAAACCACTTACTGCAATGTCCTTTAACTACTGTATAGGGTCAAATCATTTGCAGGCCCGAAACAGCGTCGTACGTCGCATTTATTTAATAAAAATAAAAATATTCGTAATCTCTTTGATCGGAAGTTGTCGATTAGATTTTATTACGTAAAACCACTTACTGCAATGTCCTTTAACTACTGTATAAGGTCAAATCATTTGCAGGTCCGAAACAGCGTCGTACGTCGCATTTATTTAATAAAAATAAAAATATTCGTAATCTCTTTGATCGGAAATTGTCGATTAGATTTTATTACGTAAAACCACTTACTGCAATGTTCTTTAACTACTGTATAAGGTCAAATCATTTGCAGGCCCTAAACAGCGTCGTACGTCGCATTTATTTAATAAAAATATTCGCAATCTTTTTGATCGGAAGTTGTCGATTAGATTTTATTACGTAAAACCACTTACTGCAATGTCCTTTAACTACTGTATAGGACCAAATCAATTGCAGGCCCGAAACAGCGTCGTACGTCGCATTTATTTAATAAAAATAAAAATATTCGCAATCTTTTTGATCGAAAGTTGTCGATTAGATTTTATTACGTAAAACCACTTACTGCAATGTCCTTTAACTACTGTATAAGGTCAAATCATTTGCAGGCCCGAAACAGCGTCGTACGTCGCATTTATTTAATAAAAATAAAAATATTCGCAATCTTTTTGATCGGAAGTTGTCGATTAGATTTTATTACGTAAAACCACTTACTGCAATGTCCTTTAACTACTGTATAAGGTCAAATCATTTGCAGGCCCGAAACAGCGTCGTACGTCGCATTTATTTAATAAAAATAAAAATATTCGCAATCTTTTTGATCGGAAGTTGTCGATTAGATTTTATTACATAAAACTACTTATTGCCAATGTCCCTTAACTACTGTATAGGACCAAATCAATTGCAGGCCCGAAACAGCGTCGTACGTCGCATTTATTTAATAAAAATAAAAATATTCGCAATCTTTTTGGTCGAAAGTTGTCGATTAGATTTTATTACGTAAAACCACTTACTGCAATGTCCTTTAACTACTGTATAAGGTCAAATCATTTGCAGGCCCGAAACAGCGTCGTACGTCGCATTTATTTAATAAAAATAAAAATATTCGCAATCTTTTTGATCGGAAGTTGTCGATTAGATTTTATTACGTAAAACTACTTACTGCAATGTCCTTTAACTACTGTATAGGGTCAAATCATTTGCAGGCCCGAAACAGCGTCGTACGTCGCATTTATTTAATAAAAATAAAAATATTCGCAATCTTTTTGATCGGAAGTTGTCGATTAGATTTTATTACGTAAAACTACTTACTGCAATGTCCTTTAACTACTGTATAGGGTCAAATCATTTGTAGGCCCGAAACAGCGTCGTACGTCACATTTATTTAATAAAAATAAAAATATTCGCAATCTGTTTGATCGGAAATTGTCGATTAGATTTTATTACGTAAAACTACTTACTGCAATGACCTTTAACTATTGTATAGGGTCAAATCATTTGTAAGCCCGAAACAGCGACGTACGTCGCATTTATTTAATAAAAACAAAATATTCGCAATCTTTTTGATCGGAAGTTGTCGATTAGATTTTATTACGTAAAACTACTTACTGTAATGTCCTTAAACTACTGTATAGGGTCAAATCATTTGTAGGCCCGAAACAGCGTCGTACGTCACATTTATTTAATAAAAATAAAAATATTCGCAATCTTTTTGATCGGAAGTTGTCGATTAGATTTTATTACGTAAAACTACTTACTGCAATGACCTTTAACTATTGTATAGGGTCAAATCATTTGTAAGCCCGAAACAGCGACGTACGTCGCATTTATTTAATAAAAATAAAAATATTCGCAATCTTTTTGATCGGAAGTTGTCGATTAGATTTTATTACGTAAAACTACTTACTGCAATGTCCTTTAACTACTGTATAGGGTCAAATCATTTGTAGGCCCGAAACAGCGTCGTACGTCACATTTATTTAATAAAAATAAAAATATTCGCAATCTTTTTGATCGGAAGTTGTCGATTAGATTTTATTACGTAAAACTACTTACTGCAATGTCCTTTAACTACTGTATAGGGTCAAATCATTTGTAAGCCCGAAACAGCGTCGTACGTCGCATTTATTTAATAAAAATAAAAATATTCACACTCTTTGATCGGAAGTTGTCGATTAGATTTTTATTTTTAAATATTTTTATTTTTATTAAATTCATACGACGTACGCCGCTGTTTCGGACCTACAGATGATTTGGTCCTATACAGTAGTTAAGGGACATTGCAGTAAGTAGTTTTACGTAATAAAATCTAATCGACAACTTCCGATCAAAGAGATTGCGAATATTTTTATTTTTATTAAATAAATGCGACGTACGCCGCTGTTTCGGACCTACAAATGATTTGGTGCTATACAGTAGTTAAAGGAAATTGCAATAAGTAGTTTTACATAATAAAATCTAATCGACAACTTCCGATCAAAAAGATCGCGAATATTTTTATTTTTAATAGATACATGCGACGTACGCCGCTGTTATGGACGGATAATAATAATAATGATAATTCAAAATTAAAATTTACTTCCACATTCAGTGGAGGTAGACGCGAAATTATTTTTTTTTTTTTGAGTTGAAATAGACTTAAAATGACATGAAATTCGAGATTTTAAATTTGAACGAAAATAAATTTCCTGTCTGTCTGTCTGTCTGTAACTTTTTTCTGCGTACGTTTACTCTAGAACCGTTTATGATATTGACTTAAAATTCGGTACACTTACGTATTGTAACTAGATCTGGATCTGGAATATATTTTGTTCTGATTCCGTTGAAGGGTTCTGGGGTAAATAAGGGTAAATAGGCAAAGCAAGTGGGTAAGAGTCCATAAAACTGTAATTTACGGCATGGATTAAAAGTTAAAGTCTCCAAAATTTTTCTTTAACATAACGCTGTAACTTTTTTTTTGAAAGCATGTTCACTCTGAAACCGTTTATGATACTGACTTGAAATTTAGTACACTTATGTACTACAACGAGATCTGAAACTAGATTATATTTGGATCTAATGCTATTGAAGGGTTCGGAGGTTAATAGGGTAAATAAAGGTAAATAGGCAAAACAAACGGGTTAAAGTCGAAAAAACTGCAATTTAAAGCAGACTTAAAATGTCATGAAACATAAAGATTTTTAAATTTGAGCGGTCTGTAACTTTCTTTAGGCGCACGTTTACTCTGGAACCGTTTGTGATATTGACTTGAAATTTGATACACTTATGTATTGCAACGACATCTACAACCTAATTATATTTTGATCTAATTCCGTTGAACGGTTTGGAGTAAATGGGGTAAAAAGGCAAAGCAGGGAGGTAAGACTCCATAAAATTACAATTTAGGACACATACCTACCTTAACTTTTAAGTTAAGGTTTCAAAACTTTTTTTTGGCAACAACCCCTATCACCCCCAATACCACCACCACACATTCCGAAAGGAAATAAAAAAAATTAAAATATGTTTTAGTGTGTATGTATACATAAGAACGAAATGTCTCAAAAATAACTTTTTTGCGTTACCCCCCGCCCTATTATTAAAGGGATAAACATGAAAAATTGGAAAAACGTAAAAAACTGGAAAAATGAAAAAATCAAATATGGAAATTGAAAAAATTATTGATGCAGATTTTGATATACATTTTGACATTGACTTTCATATAGATTTTTATGTTGCTATTGATTTTAATATTGGTTTTAATACTGATATTAATTCTGATATTGACTGATATTAATTTTTTTATTGACAAACTGATTTTAATATTGACTGATATTAATTTTGATAACGGTTTTAATGTTAATTTTTATATAGCTTTTGACATTGACGTTGACACTGATTTTGATATTGATTTTGAAATTGACGTTGATTTTTTATATTGGTATTGATTTTTATATTGACTGACATTAATTTCGATATTGACTTATTGATTTTAATATTCATTTTGATATTAACTTTAATATTGAATTTAATGTTGATTTTGAGATTGATTTTCATACCGACCATTATATTGGTATTAAGTTTAATATCGATTTTCATATTGACTGATATTAATGTTAATATTAGCTTTAATATTGATTTTAATATTAACTTAAATATTGATTTTAATATTGATTTTGATATTGACCTATATACTGATTTTAATATTGATTTTAAAATTGATTTTCATATCGACTTTTATATTGGCATTGACTTTAATAACGATTTTCATATTAATATTGATTTTGGTATTGACTGATATTAATTTTGATTATTGGCTTTGATATTGATTTTAAAAACTTAACTATTTGATTTAACATTGACTAATATTGATTTTGATAACTATTTTGATATTGATTTTTCTATATTGATTTTAAAATTGGCTTTGATGCTGACTTTAATATTGAATTTGATGTTGATTTTAATATCTTTCATGTTGATTTTAATATTGATTAATATTAACTTAAATACTGATTTTAATATTGACTATGATATTGATTTTGATATTTGCTTTAATATCAACTTTAACATTAACTTAAATGTTGATTCTAATATTGACTTTGATATTGATTTTGATAACTATTTTGATATTGATTTTAATATTGACTTTGATACTGAGTTTGATATCGATTTTGAAATTGACTTTCACATTGGCTTTTATCTTGATATTTATTTTTATATTGACCGACATTAATTTTGATATAATTTTAATGATATTGACTTACTGATTTTAATATTGACTGATATTGATTTTGATAACAGTTTTGATATTGATTTTGATATTGACTTTGACACTGACGTTGATATTGATTTTGAAATTGACTTTTATATCGACTTTTATATTGATATTGATTTTTATATTGACTGACATTAATTTTGATATAATTTTAATATTGACTTAAGTACTGATTTTAATATTGACTTTGATGCCGACTTTGATATTGATTTCGAAATTGACTTTCACATGGACTTTTATATTGATATTGATTTTTATATTGACTGACATTAATTTTGATATTGACTTACCGATTTTAATATTGACTGATATTGATTTTGATAATGGTTTTGATATTGATTTTAATATTGACTTTGATAATTATTTTGATAACGGTTTTGATATTGATTTTTATATTGACTTTGACACTGACTTTGACATTGATTTTTATATTGACTGACATTAAGTTTGATATTGACTTACTGATTTTAATATTGACTGATATTTATTTTGATAACGGTTTTGATATTGATTTTAATATTGACTTTGATATTGACTTTAACACTGATTTTGATATTGATTTTGAAATTAACTTTCATATTGACTTTTATATTGACATTGATTTTTATATTGACTGACATTAAGTTTAATATTGACTTACTGATTTTAATATTGACTGAAATTTATTTTGATAACGGTTTTGATATTGATTTTAATATTGACTTTGATACTGAATTTGATGTTGATATTCTTTCATGTTCATTTTGACATCCCTTCATGTTGATTTTAATATTGATTTTAATTCTGATATTGACAATAATAATGATTAATTTTGAGGCGCATTCAGAGACAATTCCTTAGAATTTTGAGGCTAATCCGAGGACCGATCCTAGAATTTTGAACATATCCCCGACTTCCATGCGTCCTCAACCGCGGGGATGCGACCGGAGGGAGCATCACCGCATGGCGCCGAAGGCGCCACATCGAGCGCGAAGCGCGAGTGCCTCCGCAGGAGCTAGAAATGGCCGTAGGCCATTTCTAGTCCACTATATATTAAAATCCGTCAGGTGCGAGCCGCTTCCTCTTTGGGAATTTGCAATACTAAAGGCTTTTTTGGGGGGACGCGCGGCGTCCGCCTGCCGCCGCAGGCGGCAGGCGGACGTCCGCGAAAATCTCAACGCGACAGTGGCGAGGGTGGGTTTCGGGGGTAAATATTGTTAATTTTAATTATAATGTCGGCTATCTCTTTCCCCACACGTTTTTACGACCCTCAAAACGAATTTGCGTTGCTCCTTTTCGATGACGTCGAAGCGGGCGGAATTCGGGTAAACGTCAAAAATTTCCCATTTTCTTTCGTTCCTGGCGGGGTTAAAATTCGATTCGGACCTTTAAATTTACGATTTGCTTTCATTGCCGATCTCCGTGGTTCCGTATCGACATCGTACGGCCGTCTGTTAAGAGTATTTCGCCAGATGTGAGCGTTTAAAGATTGCGTGTTTGGCGACTTTTCGCTATTCCGGCGAAACACGCACATTTTCGGTTCCCCTCGAATAACTTTTAAACGGCTGGAAATTTCGCAAAAATAATCGCACCCAAAGGACAAGATTTTTTAATGAAGAATCGTTTCCATCTTTCAGATCTCACCTACGACGAGCCGTTCCCGAGCTAGAACGTTTAGAAGGAGACGACGTTCGGTGGCCAAAATACGTAGCTGTTCCGTTAAAAGCCGAATATCTCGGCAAATAGGCCGTTTTCGGCCTAAATGTTCGTATCTAACGAAATTATAGCTAAATAAATTATCTACCTCTATGCAGAGTTTTATTTGTCTACTTTAAATATTAAAAAAGTTGTGACCTTTAGAAAATGCCGCTTTGCGGTGGAATCGGCCATTTTGTAGTCGTAAAAAAATCACCCTTTTTCCAATCCACGTAACGGGCGTAATTGCCCGTCTGTGATTTCCACGTTATCACGTACTGACATTTTCACTTTTGTTTCCCATTATCGGTACTCATTTTCATCCCTCATCGCTTAAAATTTCCCAAAAAAGCATTCAAAAATACCCTTTCCGATCGTTTCTCATTACCTTCAATTCGCACATTTATCGCTTGAGAACGCGCAATTTGTCAAAAAGCCTCCCTTGCCACGTCAAATTACATCTTTTCCCTTTCCAACGAGGCATCGGGCGATGACCTTCTACGCGTCCCCTTCGTTAAATAAGCGACATTTTAAATGTCCGTTCACATTTTGCGTTAATACACAATTAATATATTTACATTCCTATATTAACCTATATTTTTGGGTTTCGTAGCCCCTAAATTGCCCCCCCGTCGTCGTCTTATGCACCGTTCGGGTGTTATCGCTTGCCTCAATTTACCCACAAAAAAAAAAATAAACATGCATGCACTTGCGTAAAACGCAATTCGAAAATCGTCTCTATATCATCTACCTTTTAACCTTTCATCTGCCATTCTGCCGTGAATCGTAGCTTACAGCCCATTCCTCCTGACATAGTACAAGAATTTCTGTTTATAATCAACAAATCCTATCCTTACGGTGCCCCATTTCATCTATGGAAGAGAAAAATAAAAGAGTTTCCCCCTAATTAGTCATTTTCCTGTACCAAATTCATTAATTAGGCTCATTAATTAGCTACTCCAGTGACCCCCGGGTGTCCTTCTTTTTCAAACATACCGGAATTATGCAGTTCCACTCGCTATTTTATCGGTTACAATATAAAAATTAATCTAAAATGTTCCCACCCGGCATTACAGTACAGTTCGGTCGTTCTCGCCTACCATCGCCGATTATTTATTAAACTTTATTCAATCTGTGATCCCACTATCATTCCATTTTCCCATAATCAAGGATTTCATTAAATTCAATATCTATGAAAAGTAGTAACCTACCACGGAAATGAAACTTCTACTAACATCTAACATCCGCCCTGTTCTGTGATATTAGTTTGACATTTGGCGAGGCCCCAACCGAGTTTTGTAAGTCGCACTGAAGAAATCGACAAGGCTACATTATACGTTCTACTTGCATCGATAAGTACCCATATACTTTGACGAAATAGTCCAATGTAAAGTAAGTGTAAAGTATTTTCTTTCTTATGTGTTCCTAACCTGTGGAAATAAAGTGGGGCCCACAACAAGTCGTTCTGCAATGTAGACACAAAGAAATTGAGTGCTTACTGTCGTCTATACAACGCGTCCCCCCACAAGTATGCAAGCGCCCTATGAATAATGCAAACGGGAACGTCACACTCTCCACATCAGGTAACCCAAAGGAAACTTTTGTACTTATACATTTCTGTCTGTAAAAAGTCACCTCCAAGGTCCAACTGATAACAGTGCACTCTTAAACAGACTAAATAATTATCAGAAGCGAATCAAAAGTATTTATAAACGTTTCCAATCTACATAACAGTGATATATCAACTGTCCACTTGCAAAATCTTGAACGTTTGCTTCCCAGGCTGCACATAACCTTGCAAATGGGGGCCCCAAATCGTCTGTAAACGTAACGTCTGGCTACCCGGCAAGAAATTGCTTTCGCATTGACATATGTCATGTACATTATAAGGTAGGTCGGCCACTCTGTGCCTATACCAATGATTCTATTTATATAAAAATTAAGTTAAATTACTAAATTACAATAACGTCAAAAAAGTTTAAAAAGCTGAAGCTCGATGACCTCTGTAGGACACCAGGATTATGTTGTATTATTAACAATCGAAATAAATTAATCGTGATACTTTTGCTACAAAAGTTTTATGGTTTTCTATAAGTGAAGTCCAACAAATAGGTAATTTTATGAAATTGTTACATTGTGGCACGTCTCCTTAATATGCAATCATTATTATCCACATTTCAATAAAGTATACCTTCTGTGCTCCTATTATATCCGTGTATCCGTGCGTGAAA
Organism: Leptura quadrifasciata; assembly: GCA_963675555.1. NCBI lineage: Eukaryota > Metazoa > Arthropoda > Insecta > Coleoptera > Cerambycidae > Leptura > Leptura quadrifasciata. Next base: position 58,698,565 of record OY776673.1, on the reverse strand, counting down.
ATGCATTTGACATGTTGTCATGTTATGGTTAACGAAGCCCCAGCTGAAAGTCAAACGTGCATCTATAAACATAAATTGTGCGACGATATATATGTCGAAATGTCCAGTGTAAAGTGTAAACGTGTGCTGTTTATTTCATGTGAATATTATAACCTTAGAAATGAGGGCCCCCGAATCGTCTTTGAATGAAATAGACGTTCTACGATGATAGAGGCATATAAAATACTTCCATTGCAATATGCATTAAGTTTCTACCGAGTATTTTTGTTGTTCAATAAATGTATGCAGTGTGAATTTGTACCCAGTTCAAGAACATCTCATACCGAATCGTGCAGTACCGTCACTGAACAGTGCTGTTTACATAATTCTCAAAGAATGATTGACGTTACAAGACAGCCCCATTGTATTCATGTGCTAATTCAGTGTTAAGAATGTGAATTATTTCTTCTTCGACACAATTTCAGAACATCCCAGTTATTTTTCTACGATTACACCAGTCTTCCCTGTGAATGACAATATTTACGATGACATAACCTATATATAAGTAATGAGGCTTCTTTAAATTTTTGGTGACCAAGAAATTAAGTACTACCATCTATAAATATCAAGAAAACATATTATACAATCAGTGGTTTGGTGGTTCAGTTCTGTTTCGACAAATCTCTTACAATTACAAAGAAATGCTGCATATCAACAGGTCTATCTATCATAAGGTAAGTTTTACATTTTATGTTTATTTATGAATTTCAACGAATAAGTGTGCAGTCGATACTCCAAGTAAGTATCACAAGTGATTTTAGTTTTCAAAAAAACATATATTAGCTACTGTAAAGTGTACATTTATGTGTGCTTTCTAAAAAATTATAGCCAGATACCATTCACTTCCAAATCTCCAATATTATTATGTGAATATAATCTTAGAGGGCTCAAATCGTCTTTCGATGAAATGGACATTCCGCAGTGTACAAGGCTTTACAGAAACTAACAGTTATGTAAAATGAACATAAGGCAGGATTTCAAAACAATCCAAATATAAAGTGACATATCACATAATCTTTGCTTAACGGCAAAGATAAATCTTAAAATTAATAGAGAAATACCTGTGGTAAATAAAAGTATATATAAAAATCAGTTATCAGGACATTAGCTGTTTCTTCCTTAAAATGTAACCTCTTTTCTTTATTTTTGTAGAAATTGCTGCCATCGGTTGTGTCCAGCAAACATAGTATTTAAAAAGTTTACAAGTGCTTCTGCGAATGATGTCACATTCACAGGAGGGCATGAGCTGATATTCGAGGGACTGGGTGAAAACCAAAAAATTTTCCAAGATAAAACTCCAACCGACCCAGTGACAACACAAAAGGCTTATAAAACAGGTACAGACAAAACTCTAATTTGTTTTACATCGACAATAACTTATTGAAAAGAAAATAAATTGGGGGTAACATAAAGATACAACGTAAAGGCCATCGTATGCATATAATTCATATCCTAATTTGCAGAAATATTAAAAGGGAATATTTATTTACTTTTTACTGATATTGGGCCCTTGGGTCACAGAGAACATAAAGAACAGGTACAGGATTTACATATTCTTTAACGTTGACAGTAACATGAAAATTTAAATAGGTTTTCCTCATTTTTCATTACATTTTATGGATATTTCCTTCACGAATTCGTACCTCCAACTATTCGAGGAATGTCGTTGCAATATTTTATAACGTATACAAACTTAAAATATATGTTCGGTTACAGATAGTTTCTCATACATTTCTCAAATAGACAGAAATTTGTGTCTGCCGGTTTGTAACTTTTTTTTTTATTGAGCGCACGTTCACTCTGGAACCGTTTATGGTACTGAATTGAAATTTGGTAAACTTATATATTATACCGAGATCTAGATCTGGAACATATTTTAATCTAATTCCGTTGAAAGATTCGAGGGTGAACGGGGTAAATAACGGTAAATAGACAAAGCAAGTGGGTAAGAGTTCATAAAATTATAATTTATGGCATGGACTAAAAGGTAAGGTCTCCAAGGTGTTTAACGTTGACAGTAACATGAAAAAAATTAAATAAACTGGGTATGACGTGAAGAGTAGGTAAAGGTATCATATAGAGGTCTAACAATATAACATTATATATAACTATTCATATCCACATTTGCAGAAATATTAAAAGGAAATATTTGCCTTACCTAATAATGTATTTTAAGTTGTTGTTTTTTCTGTTCATATAAAAAATTATAATATGGACATTTGATATTTACATCAAAATTTAGTTTAGATAACTAAAAACACTAAAAACAAATTGAAATCATTCAGCTTTCTTTTTCCTTCTTTATATTTAAAGTGTACATTATAGTGGAAGAAATGAGTGCAAGAAAAGGATGTAATTTTTCTTATTCGTTATACTAAAATGTCAAAACTTTAAACCTTCTGTGTTATGTAACGTTTCGGGAACATATGAAATGTGTATCTTTGAAAATTAGTGTGCACCTATAGATTAGATACTTTTTACTATTTATCCATTCATAGCGTCCAACAGATAGGTGCTTTTATGAAATTTTTACATTTTGGCACGTCTCCTTTGTTACATGGGGTACATAAATTACAATTATTGCCACCAGTAGTTTTGTTTGCTCGGCTTTAAATAAAATGCAGATTCAGTATTACAGCTGTAGTTACTGCACATGGCTCGGTTCGATTAAAGTTAAAATACAATTTTGGTATGACGAGTCTTAAATTATGTACCTTCCGAACATGTCAAGTGAAACTGTCTGTGATAAACCTATCTATTTCAATTTTCATATGCACACATTACAGATTCAGTATTATATTGTGTATGATAAGTTCAAATTTGAAATGTAATAATCCTATCGAAAGATATTCCCAATGAGAAAACGCAACAATTTGTTAGCAATAATTAATCTGTAAAACCTTTCCCTTCTTTTTTTAATACACTTATGAGTAAACAAATTTAGCAGCTGGAAAATTACTTTCCCGTATACGAATGCCAAGTAATAGCAGCCTAGGGGTTCATCTTTCAGATTTGAAAGAGGTTTAAATCACATTAGTGAATGTGTATGGTAGAAAACATAGGGTATAGAGATTAAAAGATCATAATATGTATAAGCAACAATGAATATGGAACAGATTTCCAATGTCCATAAACAATAAAATAATAATATATTACTCAACGGGTAGCGAAAAGCAAATTTCATATACCAAATCACACAACTACAAACTAGCCCGAACTGACCTCAGTAATGTAATAAAAGGATATACGGGTCAACTTCTGACATAGATTCATAACTTATCTTGAAATTTCTACTTTTCAATGTTTTGATGTAGATTATGAAATTAAATTTTCATAACTTTAAAACCTCCCAAAGTGCATAAAAGATCAGCAATTTAAAGGAAACAGTTGAACGATTCTATTTATATAAAAATTAAGTTAAATTACCGATCTATAATAAAGTCAAAAGTGTTTTAAATAACTGAAATTCGATGACCTCTATATAAGGACACAAGGATTGTGTTGTATTATTGAAAATCGAAATAAATTAATTGTAATCGTCATTCTATTGATCCAAAAGTTTTACGGTTTTCTATGAGTGAAATCTCGAAAAACAAGCCACCAGTCTGTACTGAATTTTCAACAGTTCACCCCTACTAATAATAATTAAAATCTAAAAAGTAACCTCACATTTTATTTAATTTTGACAAACAGTCGAATGTTATGTTATGTCAACATGCCATACATTTGTGTGCATGTTTGGTTGCCTACCTAAATAGGTACATAAATGTTATATCTGATCAAATACAATCAGGGTGTCTCAAAAAAGCAAGATACATAGCGGCCATAAAAAGTAAACATTTTTACACATTTTCGCCTAACAAAACATTTCTCAAGATCACATCGATATTTTCACCTTATTTACTATATCTAATGTTTATTGTAAATACAATAATAATAATTCAAAATTAAAATTTACTTTCACGTCCAGTGCAGGTAGAGTAACGCGAAATTTTTTTTAGATTGAAATAGGCTTACAATGACATGAAATTCGAGATTTTAAATTCCAGCGAAAATAAATTTCCTATCTATCAGTCCGTAACTTTTTTCTGCGTACGTTTACTCCAGAACCGTCTATGATATTGACTTGAAATTCGGTACACTTGCGTATTGTAACGAGGTCTGGATCTAGAGTATATTTTGATCTGATTCCGTTGAAGGGTTCGGGGGTAAATGGGGTAAATAAGGGTAAATAGGCAAAGCAAGCAGACAAGAGTCCATAAAATTACAATTTAAGGCATGGACTGAATGTTAAGATCTCAAATGTTTTTTTGGCATTAGGCTATACGAACTTAAAATATATGTTCGGTTAATATTGAAAAATGAAAAACTGAAAAATGAAATGCTGCAAAATGAAATAGGTACTGAAAAATGAAAAACTGAAAAATAAAAAACTGAAAAATGAAATCCTGAAAAATGAAATGCTGAAAAATGAAATACTGAATATTGACTTTGATATTTTTTTTTATATTGATTTTAATATTGACTTTGATACTGAATTTGATGTTGATTTTCATATTCTTTCATGTTCATTTCGACATCCTCTCATGTCGTTTTGATATTGATAATAATAATGATTAATATTGAGGCGCATTCAGGGACGATGCCTTAGAATTTTGAGGCTAATCCGAGGACCGATCCTAGAATTTTGAACATATCTCCGACTTCCATGCGTCCTCAACCGCGGGGATGCGACCGGAGGGAGCATCACCGCATGGCGCCGAAGGCGCCACATCGAGCGCGAAGCGCGAGTGCCTCTGCAAGAGCTAGAAATGGCCGTAGGCCATTTCTAGTCCACTATATATTAAAATCCGTCAGGTGCGAGCCCCTCGCACTTTGGGATTTTGCAATACTAAAGGCTTTTTTGGGGGGACGCGAGGCGTCCGCCTGCCGCCGCAGGCGGCAGGCGGACGTCCGCGAAAATCTCAACGCGACATTGGCGAGGGTGGGATTCGGGGGTAAATATTTGTAATTTTAATTATAATGTCAGCTATCTCTTTCCCCACACGTTTTTACGACCCTCAAAACGAATTTGCGTTGCTCCTTTTCGATGACGTCGAAGCGGGCGGAATTCGGGTAAACGTCAAAAATTTCCCATTTTCTTTCGTTCCTGGCGGGGTTAAAATTCGATTCGGACCTTTGAATTTACGATTTGCTTTCATTGCCGATCTCCGTGGTTCCGTATCGACATCGTGCGGCCGTCTGTTAAGAGTATTTCGCCAGATATGAGCGTTTAAAGATTGCGCGTTTGGCGTCTTTCCGCTATTCCGGCGAAACACGCACATTTTCGGTTCCCCTCGAATAACTTTTAAACGGCTGGAAATTTCGCAAAAATAATCGCACCCAAAGGACAAGATTTTTTTATGAGGAATCGTTTCCATCTTTCAGATCTCACCTACGACGAGCCGTTCCCGAGCTAGAGAGTTTAGAAGGAGACGACGTTCGGTGGCCAAAATACGTAGCTGTTCCGTTAAAAGCCGAATATCTCGGCAAATAGGCCGTTTTCGGCCGAAATGTTCGTATCTAACGAAAATATAGCTAAATAAATTATCTACCTCTATGCAGAGTTTTATTTGTCTACTTTAAATATTAAACGAGTTGTGACCTTTAGAAAATGCCCCTTTGCGGTGGAATCGGCCATTTTGTAGTCGTAAAAAAATCACCCTTTTTCCAATCCACGTAACGGGCGTAATTGTCCGTCTGTGATTTCCACGTTATCGCGTACTGACATTTTTCACTTTTGTTTCCCATTATCGGTACTCATTTTCATCCCTCATCGCTTAAAATTTCCCAAAAAAGCATTCAAAAATACCCTTTCCGATCGTTTCTCATTACCTTCAATTCGCACATTTATCGCTTCAGAACGCTCAATTTGTCAAAAAGCCTCCCTTGCCACGTCAAATTACATCTTTTCCCTTTCCAACGAGGCATCGGGCGATGACCTTCTACGCGTCCCCTTCGTTAAATAAGCGACATTTTAAATGTCCCTTCACATTTTGCGTTAATACACAATTAATATATTTATATTCTTATATTTAACCTATATTTTTGGTTTTCGTACCCCCTATATTGCCCCCCTCCGTCGTCGTCTTATGCACCGTTCAGGTGTTATCGCTTACCTCAATTTAATTTACCCACAAAAAAAACATTCATGCCCTTGCGTAAAACGCAATTCGAAAATCGTCTCTATATCATCTATCTTTTAACCTTTCATCTGCCATTCTGCCGTGAATCGTAGCTTACAGCCCATTCCTCCTGACATAGTACAAGAATTCCTGTTTATAATCTTTTTCACTTTTGTTTCCCATTATCGGTACTCATTTTCATCCCTCATCGCTTAAAATTTCCCAAAAAAGCATTCAAAAATACCCTTTCCGATCGTTTCTCATTACCTTCAATTCGCACATTTATCCGCTTCTAAACGCGCAATTTGCGAAAACGCCTCCCTTGCCACGTCAAATTACATCTTTTCCCTTTCCAACGAGACACCGGGCCACCTTCTCCGCGTCCCCTTCGTTAAATAAGCGACATTTTAAATATCCGTTCGCATTTTGCGTTAATACACAATTAATATATTTACATTTCTATATTAACCTATATTTTTGGGTTTCGTACCCCCTAAATTGTCCCGTCGTCGTCGTCTTATGCACCGTTCGGGTGTTATCGCTTGCCTCAATTTACCTACAAAAAAAAATAAACATTCATATCCTTGCGTAAAACGCAATTCGAAAATCGTCTCCATATCATGTCTTTTTAACCTTTCATCTGCCGTGAATCGTAGCTTACAGCCCATTCCTCCTGACATAGTACAAGAATTTCTGTTTATAATCAACAAATCCTATCCTTACGGTGCCCCATTTCATCTATGGTAGAGAAAAATAAAAGAGTTTCCCCCTAATTAGTCATTTTCCTGTACCAAATTCATTAATTAGGCTCATTAATTAGCTACTCCAGTGACCCCCGGGTGTCCTTCTTTTTCAAACATACCGGAATTATGCAGTTCCACTCGCTATTTTATCGATTACAATATAAAAATTAATCTAAAATGTTCCCACCCGGCATTACAGTACAGTTCGGTCGTTCTCGCCTACCATCGCCGATTATTTATTAAACTTTATTCAATCTGTGATCCCACTATCATTCCATTTTCCCATAATCAAGGATTTCATTAAATTCAATATCTATGAAAAGTAGTAACCTACCACGGAAATGAAACTTCTACTAACATCTAACATCCGCCCTGTTCTGTGATATTAGTTTGACATTTGGCGAGGCCCCAACCGAGTTTCTTAAGTCGCACCGAAGAAACCAACAAGGCTACATTATACGTTCTACTTGCATCGATAAGTACCCATATACTTTGACGAAATAGTCCAATGTAAAGTAAGTGTAAAGTGTTTTCTTTCTTATGTGTTCCTAACCTGTGGAAATAAAGTGGGGCCCACAACAAGTCGTTCTGCAATGCAGACACAAAGAAATTGAGTGCTTACTGTCGTCTATACAACGCGTCCCCCCACAAGTATGCAAGTGCCCTATGAATAATGCAAACGGGAACGTCACACTCTCCACATCAAGTAACCCAAAGGAAACTTTTGTACTTATACATTTCTGTCTGTAAAAAGTCACCTCCAAGGTCCAACTGATAACAGTGCACTCTTAAACAGACTAAATAATTATCAGAAGCGAATCAAAAGTATTTATAAACGTTTCCAATCTACATAACAGTGATATATCAACTGTCCACTTGCAAAATCTTGAACGTTTGCTTCCCAGGCTGCACATAACCTTGCAAATGGGGGCCCCAAATCGTCTGTAAACGTAGCGTCTGGCTATAGCCGGCAAGAAATTGCTTTCGCATTGACATATGTAATGTACATTATAAGGTAGGTCGGCCACTCTGTGCCTATAGCAGTGATTCTATTTATATAAAAATTAAGTTAAATTACTAAATTACAATAACGTCAAAAAAGTTTAAAAAGCTGAAGCTCGATGACCTCTGTAGGACACCAGGATTATGTTGTATTATTAACAATCGAAATAAATTAATCGTGATACTTTTGCTACAAAAATTTTATGGTTTTCTACAAGTGAAGTCCAACAAATAGGTAATTTTATGAAATTGTTACATTGTGGCACGTCTCCTTAATATGCAATCATTATTATCCCACTTTCCGACGACCCGCATTTCAATAAAATATACCTTCTATGTTCCTATTGTATCCGTGTATCTGTGCGTGAAAATGCATTTGACATGTTGTCATGTTATGGTTAACGAAGCCCCAGCTGAAAGTCAAACGTGCATCTATAAACATAAATTGTGCGACGATATATATGTCGAAATGTCCAGTGTAAAGTGTAGACGTGTGCTGTTTATTTCACGTGAATATTATAACCTTAGAAATGAGGGCTCCCGAATCGTCTTTGAATGAAATAGACGTTCTACGATGATAGAGGCATATAAAATACTTCCATTGCAATATGCATTAAGTCTCTACTGAGTATTTTTATTGTTAAACAAATGTAGACAGCCCCATTGTATTTATGTGCTAATTCAGTGTTAGGAATGTGAATTATTTCTTCTTCGACACAATTTCGGAACATCCCAGTTATTTTTCTACGATTACACCAGTCTTCCCTGTGAATGACAATATTTACGATGACATAACCTATATATAAGTAATGAGGCTTCTTTAAATTTTTGGTGACCAAGAAATTAAGTACTACCATCTATAAATATCAAGAAAACATATTATACAATCAGTGGTTTGGTGGTTCAGTTCTGATTCGACAAATCCCTTACATTTACAAAGAAATGCTGCATATCAACAGGTCTATCTATCATAAGGTAAGTTTTACATTTTATGTTTATTTATGAATTTCAACGAATAAGTGTGCAGTCGATACTCCAAGTAAGTATCACAAGTGATTTTAGTTTTCAAAACATGTATTAGCTACTGCAAAGTGTACATTTATGTGTGCTTTCTAAAAAATTATAGCCAGATACCATTCACTTCCAAATCTCCAATATTATTATGTGAATATAATCTTAGAGTGCTCAAATCGTCTTTCGATGAAATGGACATTCCGCAGTGTACAAGGCTTTACAGAAACTAACAGTTATGTAAAATGAACGTAAGGCAGGATTTCAAAACAATCCAAATATAAAGTGACATATCACATCTTAAAATTAATAGAGAAATACCTGTGGTAAATAAAAATGTATATATAAAAATCAGTTATCAGGACACTAGCTGTTTCTTCCTTAAAATGTAACCTCTTCTCTTTATTTTTGTAGAAATTGCTGCCATCGGTTGTGTCCGGCAAACATAGTATTTAAAAAGTTTAAAAGTGCTTCTGCGAATGATGTCACATTCACAGGAGGGCATGAGAGCTGATATTCGAGGAACTGGGTGAAAACCAAATAATTTTCCAAGATAAAACTCCAACCGACCCTGTGACAACAACACAAGAGGCTTATAAAACAGGTACAGACAAAACTCTAATTTGTTTTACATCGACAATAACTTATTGAAAAGAAAATAAATTGGGGGTAACATAAAGATATAACGTAAAGGCCATCGTATGCATATAATTCATATTTTGCAGAAATATTAAAAGGGAACATTTATTTACTTTTTACTGATATTGGGCCCTTGGGTCACAGAGAACATAAAGAACAGGTACAGGATTTACATATTCTTTAATGTTGACAGTAACATGAAAATTTAAATAGGTTTTCCTCATTTTTCATTACATTATATGGATATTTCCTTCACGAATTCGTACCTCCAACTATTCAAGGAATGTCGTTGCAATATTTTATAACGTATACAAACTTAAAATATATGTTCGGTTACAGATAGGTTCTCCTACATTTCTCTGCCGGTCTGTAACTTTTTTTTTTTATTGAGCGCACGTTCACTCTGGAACCGTTTATGATACTGCGTTGAAATTTGGTAAACTTATATATTATACCGAGATCTAGATCTGGAACATATTTTAATCTAATTCCGTTGAAAGATTCGAGGGTGAACGGGGTAAATAACGGTAAATAGACAAAGCAAGTGGGTAAGAGTTCATAAAATTATAATTTATGGCATGGACTAAAAGGTAAGGTCTCCAAGGTGTTTAACGTTGACAGTAACATGAAAAAAATAAAATAAACTCGGTATAACGTGAAGAGTAGGTAAAGATATCATAGAGGTCTAACAATATAACATTATATATAACTATTCATATCCACATTTGCAGAAATATTAAAAGGAAATATTTGCCTTACCTAATAATGTATTTTAAGTTGTTGTTTTTTCTGTTCATATAAAAAATTCTAATATGGACATTTGATATTTACATCAAAATTTAGTTTAGACAACTAAAAACACTAAAAACAAATTGAAATCATTCAGATTTCTTTTTCCTTCTTCATATTTAAAGTGTACATTATAGTGGAAGAAATGAGTGCAAGAAAAGGATGTAATTTTTCTTATTCGTTATACTAAAATGTCAAAACTTTAAACCTTCTGTATTATGTAACATTTCGGGAACATATGAAATGTGTACCTTTGAAAATTAGTGTGTACCTATATAGATTAGATACTTTTTACTATTTATCCATTCATAACGTCCAACAGATAGGTGCTTTTATGAAATTTTTACATTTTGGCACGTCTCCTTTGTTACATGGGGTACATAAATTACAATTATTGCCACCAGTAGTTTTGTTTGCTCGGCTTTAAATAAAATGCAAATTCAGTATTACAGCTGTAGTTACTGCATATGGCTCGGTTCGATTAAAGTTAAAATACAATTTTGATATGACGAGTCTTAAATTATGTACCTTTCGAACATGTCAAGTGAAACTGTCTGTGATAAACCTATCTATTTCAATTTTCATATGCACATATTACAGATTCAGTATTATATTGTGTATGATAAGTTCAAATTTGAAATGTAATAATCTTATATTCCCAATGAGAAAACGCAACAATTTGTTAGCAATAATTGATCTGTAAAACCTTTCCCTTCTTTTTTTAATACACTTATGGGTAAACAAATTTAGCAGCTGGAAAATTACTTTCCTGTATACGAACGCCATGTTACTACTTGCCTAGGAGTTAATGTTTCAGATTTGAAGGAGGTTTAGGTCACATTGGTGAATGTGTATGGTAGAAAACATAGAGTATAGAGATTAAAAGGTTTTATATATATATAAGCGACAATGAACATAGAACAGATTTCGAAACTCCATAAACAATAAAATAATAATATATTACTCAACAGGTAGGGAAAAGCAAATTTCATATACCAAATCACACAACTACAAACTAGCCCGAACTGACCTCAGTAATGTAATAAAAGGATATACGGATTAACTTCTGACATAGATTCATAACTTATCTTGAAATTTCTACTTTTCAATGTTTTGATGTAGATTATGAAATTAAATTTTCATAACTTTAAAATCTCCCAAAGTGCATAAAAGATCAGCAATTTAAAGGAAACAGTTCAACGAATAAAGTCAAAGGTGTTTTAAATAACTGAAATTCGATGACCTCTATATAAGGACACAAGGATTGTGTTGTATTATTAAAAATCGAAATAAATTAATTATAATCGTCATTCTATTGATCCAAAAGATTTACGGTTTTCTATGAGTGAAATCTCGAAAAACAAGCCACCAATCTGTACTGAATTTTCAACAGTTCACCCCTACTAATAATAATTAAAATCTACAAATAACCTCACATTTTATTAAATTTTGACAAACAGTCAAATGTTATGTTATGTCAACATGCCATACATTTATGTGCATGTTTGGTTGCCTACCTAAATAGGTACATAAATGTTATATCTGATCAAATACAATCAGGGTGTCTCAAAAAAGCAAGATACATAGCGGCCATAAAAAGTAAACATTTTTACACATTTTCGCCTAACAAAACATTTCTCAAGATCACATCGATATTTTCACCTTATTTACTATATCTAATGTTTATTGTAAATACAATAATAATAATTCAAAATTAAAATTTACTTTCACGTCCAGTGGAGGTAGAGTAACGCGAAATTTTTTTTAGATTGAAATAGGCTTACAATGACATGAAATTCGAGATTTTAAATTCCAGCGAAAATAAATTTCCTATATATCAGTCCGTAACTTTTTTCTGCGTACGTTTACTCCAGAACCGTCTATGATATTGACTTGAAATTCGGTACACTTGCGTATTGTAACGAGGTCTGGATCTAGAGTATATTTTGATCTGATTCCGTTGGAGGGTTCGGGGGTGAATGGGGCAAATAAGCGTAAATAGGCAAAGCCAGCAGGTAAGAATCCATAAAAATTACAATTTAGAGCATGAACTAAAAGTCAAGATCTCAAAAGTTTTAAGGCAATACCACTCTCACACTATTATGAAAAAGAGTAAAAAATTAAAATATAATTCAGTGTGTATCCAAGAACGAAACGTCTCAAAAATTTTTTTTCCATTAGTTACCCTCCCCATCGCCACCTCTACTCTATTATTAAAGGACCAAATCATTTGTAGGTCCGAAACAGCGGCGTACGTCGTGTGAATTTAATAAAATTAAAAATATTCGTAATCTCTTTGATCGGAAGTTGTCGATTAGATTTTATTACGTAAAACCACTTACTGCAATGTCCTTTAACTACTGTATAAGGTCAAATCATTTGCAGGCCCGAAACAGCGTCGTACGTCGCATTTATTTAATAAAAATAAAAATATTCGCAATCTTTTTGATCGGAAGTTGTCGATTAGATTTTATTACGTAAAACCACTTACTGCAATGTCCTTTAACTACTGTATAGGGTCAAATCATTTGCAGGCCCGAAACAGCGTCGTACGTCGCATTTATTTAATAAAAATAAAAATATTCGCAATCTTTTTGATCGAAAGTTGTCGATTAGATTTTATTACGTAAAACCACTTACTGCAATGTCCTTTAACTACTGTATAAGGTCAAATCATTTGCAGGCCCGAAGCAGCGTCGTACGTCGCATTTATTTAATAAAAATAAAAATATTCGTAATCTCTTTGATCGGAAGTTGTCGATTAGATTTTATTACGTAAAACCACTTACTGCAATGTCCTTTAACTACTGTATAAGGTCAAATCATTTGCAGGCCCGAAACAGCGTCGTACGTCGCATTTATTTAATAAAAATAAAAATATTCGCAATCTTTTTGATCGGAAGTTGTCGATTAGATTTTATTACGTAAAACCACTTACTGCAATGTCCTTTAACTACTGTATAGGGTCAAATCATTTGCAGGCCCGAAACAGCGTCGTACGTCGCATTTATTTAATAAAAATAAAAATATTCGTAATCTCTTTGATCGGAAGTTGTCGATTAGATTTTATTACGTAAAACCACTTACTGCAATGTCCTTTAACTACTGTATAAGGTCAAATCATTTGCAGGTCCGAAACAGCGTCGTACGTCGCATTTATTTAATAAAAATAAAAATATTCGTAATCTCTTTGATCGGAAATTGTCGATTAGATTTTATTACGTAAAACCACTTACTGCAATGTTCTTTAACTACTGTATAAGGTCAAATCATTTGCAGGCCCTAAACAGCGTCGTACGTCGCATTTATTTAATAAAAATATTCGCAATCTTTTTGATCGGAAGTTGTCGATTAGATTTTATTACGTAAAACCACTTACTGCAATGTCCTTTAACTACTGTATAGGACCAAATCAATTGCAGGCCCGAAACAGCGTCGTACGTCGCATTTATTTAATAAAAATAAAAATATTCGCAATCTTTTTGATCGAAAGTTGTCGATTAGATTTTATTACGTAAAACCACTTACTGCAATGTCCTTTAACTACTGTATAAGGTCAAATCATTTGCAGGCCCGAAACAGCGTCGTACGTCGCATTTATTTAATAAAAATAAAAATATTCGCAATCTTTTTGATCGGAAGTTGTCGATTAGATTTTATTACGTAAAACCACTTACTGCAATGTCCTTTAACTACTGTATAAGGTCAAATCATTTGCAGGCCCGAAACAGCGTCGTACGTCGCATTTATTTAATAAAAATAAAAATATTCGCAATCTTTTTGATCGGAAGTTGTCGATTAGATTTTATTACATAAAACTACTTATTGCCAATGTCCCTTAACTACTGTATAGGACCAAATCAATTGCAGGCCCGAAACAGCGTCGTACGTCGCATTTATTTAATAAAAATAAAAATATTCGCAATCTTTTTGGTCGAAAGTTGTCGATTAGATTTTATTACGTAAAACCACTTACTGCAATGTCCTTTAACTACTGTATAAGGTCAAATCATTTGCAGGCCCGAAACAGCGTCGTACGTCGCATTTATTTAATAAAAATAAAAATATTCGCAATCTTTTTGATCGGAAGTTGTCGATTAGATTTTATTACGTAAAACTACTTACTGCAATGTCCTTTAACTACTGTATAGGGTCAAATCATTTGCAGGCCCGAAACAGCGTCGTACGTCGCATTTATTTAATAAAAATAAAAATATTCGCAATCTTTTTGATCGGAAGTTGTCGATTAGATTTTATTACGTAAAACTACTTACTGCAATGTCCTTTAACTACTGTATAGGGTCAAATCATTTGTAGGCCCGAAACAGCGTCGTACGTCACATTTATTTAATAAAAATAAAAATATTCGCAATCTGTTTGATCGGAAATTGTCGATTAGATTTTATTACGTAAAACTACTTACTGCAATGACCTTTAACTATTGTATAGGGTCAAATCATTTGTAAGCCCGAAACAGCGACGTACGTCGCATTTATTTAATAAAAACAAAATATTCGCAATCTTTTTGATCGGAAGTTGTCGATTAGATTTTATTACGTAAAACTACTTACTGTAATGTCCTTAAACTACTGTATAGGGTCAAATCATTTGTAGGCCCGAAACAGCGTCGTACGTCACATTTATTTAATAAAAATAAAAATATTCGCAATCTTTTTGATCGGAAGTTGTCGATTAGATTTTATTACGTAAAACTACTTACTGCAATGACCTTTAACTATTGTATAGGGTCAAATCATTTGTAAGCCCGAAACAGCGACGTACGTCGCATTTATTTAATAAAAATAAAAATATTCGCAATCTTTTTGATCGGAAGTTGTCGATTAGATTTTATTACGTAAAACTACTTACTGCAATGTCCTTTAACTACTGTATAGGGTCAAATCATTTGTAGGCCCGAAACAGCGTCGTACGTCACATTTATTTAATAAAAATAAAAATATTCGCAATCTTTTTGATCGGAAGTTGTCGATTAGATTTTATTACGTAAAACTACTTACTGCAATGTCCTTTAACTACTGTATAGGGTCAAATCATTTGTAAGCCCGAAACAGCGTCGTACGTCGCATTTATTTAATAAAAATAAAAATATTCACACTCTTTGATCGGAAGTTGTCGATTAGATTTTTATTTTTAAATATTTTTATTTTTATTAAATTCATACGACGTACGCCGCTGTTTCGGACCTACAGATGATTTGGTCCTATACAGTAGTTAAGGGACATTGCAGTAAGTAGTTTTACGTAATAAAATCTAATCGACAACTTCCGATCAAAGAGATTGCGAATATTTTTATTTTTATTAAATAAATGCGACGTACGCCGCTGTTTCGGACCTACAAATGATTTGGTGCTATACAGTAGTTAAAGGAAATTGCAATAAGTAGTTTTACATAATAAAATCTAATCGACAACTTCCGATCAAAAAGATCGCGAATATTTTTATTTTTAATAGATACATGCGACGTACGCCGCTGTTATGGACGGATAATAATAATAATGATAATTCAAAATTAAAATTTACTTCCACATTCAGTGGAGGTAGACGCGAAATTATTTTTTTTTTTTTGAGTTGAAATAGACTTAAAATGACATGAAATTCGAGATTTTAAATTTGAACGAAAATAAATTTCCTGTCTGTCTGTCTGTCTGTAACTTTTTTCTGCGTACGTTTACTCTAGAACCGTTTATGATATTGACTTAAAATTCGGTACACTTACGTATTGTAACTAGATCTGGATCTGGAATATATTTTGTTCTGATTCCGTTGAAGGGTTCTGGGGTAAATAAGGGTAAATAGGCAAAGCAAGTGGGTAAGAGTCCATAAAACTGTAATTTACGGCATGGATTAAAAGTTAAAGTCTCCAAAATTTTTCTTTAACATAACGCTGTAACTTTTTTTTTGAAAGCATGTTCACTCTGAAACCGTTTATGATACTGACTTGAAATTTAGTACACTTATGTACTACAACGAGATCTGAAACTAGATTATATTTGGATCTAATGCTATTGAAGGGTTCGGAGGTTAATAGGGTAAATAAAGGTAAATAGGCAAAACAAACGGGTTAAAGTCGAAAAAACTGCAATTTAAAGCAGACTTAAAATGTCATGAAACATAAAGATTTTTAAATTTGAGCGGTCTGTAACTTTCTTTAGGCGCACGTTTACTCTGGAACCGTTTGTGATATTGACTTGAAATTTGATACACTTATGTATTGCAACGACATCTACAACCTAATTATATTTTGATCTAATTCCGTTGAACGGTTTGGAGTAAATGGGGTAAAAAGGCAAAGCAGGGAGGTAAGACTCCATAAAATTACAATTTAGGACACATACCTACCTTAACTTTTAAGTTAAGGTTTCAAAACTTTTTTTTGGCAACAACCCCTATCACCCCCAATACCACCACCACACATTCCGAAAGGAAATAAAAAAAATTAAAATATGTTTTAGTGTGTATGTATACATAAGAACGAAATGTCTCAAAAATAACTTTTTTGCGTTACCCCCCGCCCTATTATTAAAGGGATAAACATGAAAAATTGGAAAAACGTAAAAAACTGGAAAAATGAAAAAATCAAATATGGAAATTGAAAAAATTATTGATGCAGATTTTGATATACATTTTGACATTGACTTTCATATAGATTTTTATGTTGCTATTGATTTTAATATTGGTTTTAATACTGATATTAATTCTGATATTGACTGATATTAATTTTTTTATTGACAAACTGATTTTAATATTGACTGATATTAATTTTGATAACGGTTTTAATGTTAATTTTTATATAGCTTTTGACATTGACGTTGACACTGATTTTGATATTGATTTTGAAATTGACGTTGATTTTTTATATTGGTATTGATTTTTATATTGACTGACATTAATTTCGATATTGACTTATTGATTTTAATATTCATTTTGATATTAACTTTAATATTGAATTTAATGTTGATTTTGAGATTGATTTTCATACCGACCATTATATTGGTATTAAGTTTAATATCGATTTTCATATTGACTGATATTAATGTTAATATTAGCTTTAATATTGATTTTAATATTAACTTAAATATTGATTTTAATATTGATTTTGATATTGACCTATATACTGATTTTAATATTGATTTTAAAATTGATTTTCATATCGACTTTTATATTGGCATTGACTTTAATAACGATTTTCATATTAATATTGATTTTGGTATTGACTGATATTAATTTTGATTATTGGCTTTGATATTGATTTTAAAAACTTAACTATTTGATTTAACATTGACTAATATTGATTTTGATAACTATTTTGATATTGATTTTTCTATATTGATTTTAAAATTGGCTTTGATGCTGACTTTAATATTGAATTTGATGTTGATTTTAATATCTTTCATGTTGATTTTAATATTGATTAATATTAACTTAAATACTGATTTTAATATTGACTATGATATTGATTTTGATATTTGCTTTAATATCAACTTTAACATTAACTTAAATGTTGATTCTAATATTGACTTTGATATTGATTTTGATAACTATTTTGATATTGATTTTAATATTGACTTTGATACTGAGTTTGATATCGATTTTGAAATTGACTTTCACATTGGCTTTTATCTTGATATTTATTTTTATATTGACCGACATTAATTTTGATATAATTTTAATGATATTGACTTACTGATTTTAATATTGACTGATATTGATTTTGATAACAGTTTTGATATTGATTTTGATATTGACTTTGACACTGACGTTGATATTGATTTTGAAATTGACTTTTATATCGACTTTTATATTGATATTGATTTTTATATTGACTGACATTAATTTTGATATAATTTTAATATTGACTTAAGTACTGATTTTAATATTGACTTTGATGCCGACTTTGATATTGATTTCGAAATTGACTTTCACATGGACTTTTATATTGATATTGATTTTTATATTGACTGACATTAATTTTGATATTGACTTACCGATTTTAATATTGACTGATATTGATTTTGATAATGGTTTTGATATTGATTTTAATATTGACTTTGATAATTATTTTGATAACGGTTTTGATATTGATTTTTATATTGACTTTGACACTGACTTTGACATTGATTTTTATATTGACTGACATTAAGTTTGATATTGACTTACTGATTTTAATATTGACTGATATTTATTTTGATAACGGTTTTGATATTGATTTTAATATTGACTTTGATATTGACTTTAACACTGATTTTGATATTGATTTTGAAATTAACTTTCATATTGACTTTTATATTGACATTGATTTTTATATTGACTGACATTAAGTTTAATATTGACTTACTGATTTTAATATTGACTGAAATTTATTTTGATAACGGTTTTGATATTGATTTTAATATTGACTTTGATACTGAATTTGATGTTGATATTCTTTCATGTTCATTTTGACATCCCTTCATGTTGATTTTAATATTGATTTTAATTCTGATATTGACAATAATAATGATTAATTTTGAGGCGCATTCAGAGACAATTCCTTAGAATTTTGAGGCTAATCCGAGGACCGATCCTAGAATTTTGAACATATCCCCGACTTCCATGCGTCCTCAACCGCGGGGATGCGACCGGAGGGAGCATCACCGCATGGCGCCGAAGGCGCCACATCGAGCGCGAAGCGCGAGTGCCTCCGCAGGAGCTAGAAATGGCCGTAGGCCATTTCTAGTCCACTATATATTAAAATCCGTCAGGTGCGAGCCGCTTCCTCTTTGGGAATTTGCAATACTAAAGGCTTTTTTGGGGGGACGCGCGGCGTCCGCCTGCCGCCGCAGGCGGCAGGCGGACGTCCGCGAAAATCTCAACGCGACAGTGGCGAGGGTGGGTTTCGGGGGTAAATATTGTTAATTTTAATTATAATGTCGGCTATCTCTTTCCCCACACGTTTTTACGACCCTCAAAACGAATTTGCGTTGCTCCTTTTCGATGACGTCGAAGCGGGCGGAATTCGGGTAAACGTCAAAAATTTCCCATTTTCTTTCGTTCCTGGCGGGGTTAAAATTCGATTCGGACCTTTAAATTTACGATTTGCTTTCATTGCCGATCTCCGTGGTTCCGTATCGACATCGTACGGCCGTCTGTTAAGAGTATTTCGCCAGATGTGAGCGTTTAAAGATTGCGTGTTTGGCGACTTTTCGCTATTCCGGCGAAACACGCACATTTTCGGTTCCCCTCGAATAACTTTTAAACGGCTGGAAATTTCGCAAAAATAATCGCACCCAAAGGACAAGATTTTTTAATGAAGAATCGTTTCCATCTTTCAGATCTCACCTACGACGAGCCGTTCCCGAGCTAGAACGTTTAGAAGGAGACGACGTTCGGTGGCCAAAATACGTAGCTGTTCCGTTAAAAGCCGAATATCTCGGCAAATAGGCCGTTTTCGGCCTAAATGTTCGTATCTAACGAAATTATAGCTAAATAAATTATCTACCTCTATGCAGAGTTTTATTTGTCTACTTTAAATATTAAAAAAGTTGTGACCTTTAGAAAATGCCGCTTTGCGGTGGAATCGGCCATTTTGTAGTCGTAAAAAAATCACCCTTTTTCCAATCCACGTAACGGGCGTAATTGCCCGTCTGTGATTTCCACGTTATCACGTACTGACATTTTCACTTTTGTTTCCCATTATCGGTACTCATTTTCATCCCTCATCGCTTAAAATTTCCCAAAAAAGCATTCAAAAATACCCTTTCCGATCGTTTCTCATTACCTTCAATTCGCACATTTATCGCTTGAGAACGCGCAATTTGTCAAAAAGCCTCCCTTGCCACGTCAAATTACATCTTTTCCCTTTCCAACGAGGCATCGGGCGATGACCTTCTACGCGTCCCCTTCGTTAAATAAGCGACATTTTAAATGTCCGTTCACATTTTGCGTTAATACACAATTAATATATTTACATTCCTATATTAACCTATATTTTTGGGTTTCGTAGCCCCTAAATTGCCCCCCCGTCGTCGTCTTATGCACCGTTCGGGTGTTATCGCTTGCCTCAATTTACCCACAAAAAAAAAAATAAACATGCATGCACTTGCGTAAAACGCAATTCGAAAATCGTCTCTATATCATCTACCTTTTAACCTTTCATCTGCCATTCTGCCGTGAATCGTAGCTTACAGCCCATTCCTCCTGACATAGTACAAGAATTTCTGTTTATAATCAACAAATCCTATCCTTACGGTGCCCCATTTCATCTATGGAAGAGAAAAATAAAAGAGTTTCCCCCTAATTAGTCATTTTCCTGTACCAAATTCATTAATTAGGCTCATTAATTAGCTACTCCAGTGACCCCCGGGTGTCCTTCTTTTTCAAACATACCGGAATTATGCAGTTCCACTCGCTATTTTATCGGTTACAATATAAAAATTAATCTAAAATGTTCCCACCCGGCATTACAGTACAGTTCGGTCGTTCTCGCCTACCATCGCCGATTATTTATTAAACTTTATTCAATCTGTGATCCCACTATCATTCCATTTTCCCATAATCAAGGATTTCATTAAATTCAATATCTATGAAAAGTAGTAACCTACCACGGAAATGAAACTTCTACTAACATCTAACATCCGCCCTGTTCTGTGATATTAGTTTGACATTTGGCGAGGCCCCAACCGAGTTTTGTAAGTCGCACTGAAGAAATCGACAAGGCTACATTATACGTTCTACTTGCATCGATAAGTACCCATATACTTTGACGAAATAGTCCAATGTAAAGTAAGTGTAAAGTATTTTCTTTCTTATGTGTTCCTAACCTGTGGAAATAAAGTGGGGCCCACAACAAGTCGTTCTGCAATGTAGACACAAAGAAATTGAGTGCTTACTGTCGTCTATACAACGCGTCCCCCCACAAGTATGCAAGCGCCCTATGAATAATGCAAACGGGAACGTCACACTCTCCACATCAGGTAACCCAAAGGAAACTTTTGTACTTATACATTTCTGTCTGTAAAAAGTCACCTCCAAGGTCCAACTGATAACAGTGCACTCTTAAACAGACTAAATAATTATCAGAAGCGAATCAAAAGTATTTATAAACGTTTCCAATCTACATAACAGTGATATATCAACTGTCCACTTGCAAAATCTTGAACGTTTGCTTCCCAGGCTGCACATAACCTTGCAAATGGGGGCCCCAAATCGTCTGTAAACGTAACGTCTGGCTACCCGGCAAGAAATTGCTTTCGCATTGACATATGTCATGTACATTATAAGGTAGGTCGGCCACTCTGTGCCTATACCAATGATTCTATTTATATAAAAATTAAGTTAAATTACTAAATTACAATAACGTCAAAAAAGTTTAAAAAGCTGAAGCTCGATGACCTCTGTAGGACACCAGGATTATGTTGTATTATTAACAATCGAAATAAATTAATCGTGATACTTTTGCTACAAAAGTTTTATGGTTTTCTATAAGTGAAGTCCAACAAATAGGTAATTTTATGAAATTGTTACATTGTGGCACGTCTCCTTAATATGCAATCATTATTATCCACATTTCAATAAAGTATACCTTCTGTGCTCCTATTATATCCGTGTATCCGTGCGTGAAAATGCATTTGACATGTTGTCATGTTATGGTTAACGAAGCCCCAGCTGAAAGTCAAACGTGCATCTATAAACATAAATTGTGCGACGATATATATGTCGAAATGTCCAGTGTAAAGTGTAAACGTGTGCTGTTTATTTCATGTGAATATTATAACCTTAGAAATGAGGGCCCCCGAATCGTCTTTGAATGAAATAGACGTTCTACGATGATAGAGGCATATAAAATACTTCCATTGCAATATGCATTAAGTTTCTACCGAGTATTTTTGTTGTTCAATAAATGTATGCAGTGTGAATTTGTACCCAGTTCAAGAACATCTCATACCGAATCGTGCAGTACCGTCACTGAACAGTGCTGTTTACATAATTCTCAAAGAATGATTGACGTTACAAGACAGCCCCATTGTATTCATGTGCTAATTCAGTGTTAAGAATGTGAATTATTTCTTCTTCGACACAATTTCAGAACATCCCAGTTATTTTTCTACGATTACACCAGTCTTCCCTGTGAATGACAATATTTACGATGACATAACCTATATATAAGTAATGAGGCTTCTTTAAATTTTTGGTGACCAAGAAATTAAGTACTACCATCTATAAATATCAAGAAAACATATTATACAATCAGTGGTTTGGTGGTTCAGTTCTGTTTCGACAAATCTCTTACAATTACAAAGAAATGCTGCATATCAACAGGTCTATCTATCATAAGGTAAGTTTTACATTTTATGTTTATTTATGAATTTCAACGAATAAGTGTGCAGTCGATACTCCAAGTAAGTATCACAAGTGATTTTAGTTTTCAAAAAAACATATATTAGCTACTGTAAAGTGTACATTTATGTGTGCTTTCTAAAAAATTATAGCCAGATACCATTCACTTCCAAATCTCCAATATTATTATGTGAATATAATCTTAGAGGGCTCAAATCGTCTTTCGATGAAATGGACATTCCGCAGTGTACAAGGCTTTACAGAAACTAACAGTTATGTAAAATGAACATAAGGCAGGATTTCAAAACAATCCAAATATAAAGTGACATATCACATAATCTTTGCTTAACGGCAAAGATAAATCTTAAAATTAATAGAGAAATACCTGTGGTAAATAAAAGTATATATAAAAATCAGTTATCAGGACATTAGCTGTTTCTTCCTTAAAATGTAACCTCTTTTCTTTATTTTTGTAGAAATTGCTGCCATCGGTTGTGTCCAGCAAACATAGTATTTAAAAAGTTTACAAGTGCTTCTGCGAATGATGTCACATTCACAGGAGGGCATGAGCTGATATTCGAGGGACTGGGTGAAAACCAAAAAATTTTCCAAGATAAAACTCCAACCGACCCAGTGACAACACAAAAGGCTTATAAAACAGGTACAGACAAAACTCTAATTTGTTTTACATCGACAATAACTTATTGAAAAGAAAATAAATTGGGGGTAACATAAAGATACAACGTAAAGGCCATCGTATGCATATAATTCATATCCTAATTTGCAGAAATATTAAAAGGGAATATTTATTTACTTTTTACTGATATTGGGCCCTTGGGTCACAGAGAACATAAAGAACAGGTACAGGATTTACATATTCTTTAACGTTGACAGTAACATGAAAATTTAAATAGGTTTTCCTCATTTTTCATTACATTTTATGGATATTTCCTTCACGAATTCGTACCTCCAACTATTCGAGGAATGTCGTTGCAATATTTTATAACGTATACAAACTTAAAATATATGTTCGGTTACAGATAGTTTCTCATACATTTCTCAAATAGACAGAAATTTGTGTCTGCCGGTTTGTAACTTTTTTTTTTATTGAGCGCACGTTCACTCTGGAACCGTTTATGGTACTGAATTGAAATTTGGTAAACTTATATATTATACCGAGATCTAGATCTGGAACATATTTTAATCTAATTCCGTTGAAAGATTCGAGGGTGAACGGGGTAAATAACGGTAAATAGACAAAGCAAGTGGGTAAGAGTTCATAAAATTATAATTTATGGCATGGACTAAAAGGTAAGGTCTCCAAGGTGTTTAACGTTGACAGTAACATGAAAAAAATTAAATAAACTGGGTATGACGTGAAGAGTAGGTAAAGGTATCATATAGAGGTCTAACAATATAACATTATATATAACTATTCATATCCACATTTGCAGAAATATTAAAAGGAAATATTTGCCTTACCTAATAATGTATTTTAAGTTGTTGTTTTTTCTGTTCATATAAAAAATTCTAATATGGACATTTGATATTTACATCAAAATTTAGTTTAGATAACTAAAAACACTAAAAACAAATTGAAATCATTCAGCTTTCTTTTTCCTTCTTTATATTTAAAGTGTACATTATAGTGGAAGAAATGAGTGCAAGAAAAGGATGTAATTTTTCTTATTCGTTATACTAAAATGTCAAAACTTTAAACCTTCTGTGTTATGTAACGTTTCGGGAACATATGAAATGTGTATCTTTGAAAATTAGTGTGCACCTATAGATTAGATACTTTTTACTATTTATCCATTCATAGCGTCCAACAGATAGGTGCTTTTATGAAATTTTTACATTTTGGCACGTCTCCTTTGTTACATGGGGTACATAAATTACAATTATTGCCACCAGTAGTTTTGTTTGCTCGGCTTTAAATAAAATGCAGATTCAGTATTACAGCTGTAGTTACTGCACATGGCTCGGTTCGATTAAAGTTAAAATACAATTTTGGTATGACGAGTCTTAAATTATGTACCTTCCGAACATGTCAAGTGAAACTGTCTGTGATAAACCTATCTATTTCAATTTTCATATGCACACATTACAGATTCAGTATTATATTGTGTATGATAAGTTCAAATTTGAAATGTAATAATCCTATCGAAAGATATTCCCAATGAGAAAACGCAACAATTTGTTAGCAATAATTAATCTGTAAAACCTTTCCCTTCTTTTTTTAATACACTTATGAGTAAACAAATTTAGCAGCTGGAAAATTACTTTCCCGTATACGAATGCCAAATAATAGCAGCCTAGGGGTTCATCTTTCAGATTTGAAAGAGGTTTAAATCACATTAGTGAATGTGTATGGTAGAAAACATAGGGTATAGAGATTAAAAGATCATAATATGTATAAGCAACAATGAATATGGAACAGATTTCCAATGTCCATAAACAATAAAATAATAATATATTACTCAACGGGTAGCGAAAAGCAAATTTCATATACCAAATCACACAACTACAAACTAGCCCGAACTGACCTCAGTAATGTAATAAAAGGATATACGGGTCAACTTCTGACATAGATTCATAACTTATCTTGAAATTTCTACTTTTCAATGTTTTGATGTAGATTATGAAATTAAATTTTCATAACTTTAAAACCTCCCAAAGTGCATAAAAGATCAGCAATTTAAAGGAAACAGTTGAACGATTCTATTTATATAAAAATTAAGTTAAATTACCGATCTATAATAAAGTCAAAAGTGTTTTAAATAACTGAAATTCGATGACCTCTATATAAGGACACAAGGATTGTGTTGTATTATTGAAAATCGAAATAAATTAATTGTAATCGTCATTCTATTGATCCAAAAGTTTTACGGTTTTCTATGAGTGAAATCTCGAAAAACAAGCCACCAGTCTGTACTGAATTTTCAACAGTTCACCCCTACTAATAATAATTAAAATCTAGAAATAACCTCACATTTTATTTAATTTTGACAAACAGTCGAATGTTATGTTATGTCAACATACCATACATTTGTGTGCATGTTTGGTTGCCTACCTAAATAGGTACATAAATGTTATATCTGATCAAATACAATCAGGGTGTCTCAAAAAAGCAAGATACATAGCGGCCATAAAATAAACATTTTTACACATTTTCGCCTAACAAAACATTTCTCAAGATCACATCGATATTTTCACCTTATTTACTATATCTAATGTTTATTGTAAATACAATAATAATAATTCAAAATTAAAATTTACTTTCACGTCCAGTGGAGGTAGAGTAACGCGAAATTTTTTTTAGATTGAAATAGGCTTACAATGACATGAAATTCGAGATTTTAAATTCCAGCGAAAATAAATTTCCTATCTATCAGTCCGTAACTTTTTTCTGCGTACGTTTACTCCAGAACCGTCTATGATATTGACTTGAAATTCGGTACACTTGCGTATTGTAACGAGGTCTGGATCTGGAGTATATTTTGATCTGATTCCGTTGAAGGGTTCGGGGGTAAATGGGGTAAATAAGGGTAAATAGGCAAAGCAAGCAGACAAGAGTCCATAAAATTACAATTTAAGGCATGGACTGAATGTTAAGATCTCAAATGTTTTTTTGGCATTAGGCTATACGAACTTAAAATATATGTTCGGTTAATATTGAAAAATGAAAAACTGAAAAATGAAATGCTGCAAAATGAAATAGGTACTGAAAAATGAAAAACTGAAAAATGAAATCCTGAAAAATGAAATGCTGAAAAATGAAATACTGAATATTGACTTTGATATTTTTTTTTATATTGATTTTAATATTGACTTTGATACTGAATTTGATGTTGATTTTCATATTCTTTCATGTTCATTTCGACATCCTCTCATGTCGTTTTGATATTGATAATAATAATGATTAATATTGAGGCGCATTCAGGGACGATTCCTTAGAATTTTGAGGCTAATCCGAGGACCGATCCTAGAATTTTGAACATATCCCCGACTTCCATGCGTCCTCAACCGCGGGGATGCGACCGGAGGGAGCATCACCGCATGGCGCCGAAGGCGCCACATCGAGCGCGAAGCGCGAGTGCCTCTGCAAGAGCTAGAATCTATATATATTAAAATCGTACAGGTGCGAGCCCCTTGCACTTTCGCATTTTGCAATACTAAAGGCTTTTCTTAACGGACGCGCGGCGTCCGCCTGCCGCCGCAGGCGGCAGGCGGACGCCTTTCTCATTGGTATAGACCGTAGGGATGGGGGGCGGGCGGGGGTGGGTATTTTTTATTTCCGTAATAATGTCGGCTATCTCTTTCCCCACACGTTTTTACGACCCTCAAATGACTTTTGCGTTGCTCCTTTTCGATGACGTCAAAGCGGGCGGAATTCGGGTAAACGTCAAAAATTTGCGATTTATTTCCGTTCCTGGCGGGGTTAAAATTCGATTTGGACCTTTGAATTTACGATTTGCTTTCATTGCCATTCATGTACTTTCCATATCGACATCGTACGGCCGTCTGCGGGGTGTTTTTCGCCAGATATGAGCGTTTAAAGATTGCGTGTTTGGCGACTTTTCGCTATTCCGGCGAAACACGCACATTTTCGGTTCTCCTCGAATAACTTTTAAACGGCTAGAAATTTCGCAAAAATAATCGCACCCAAAGGACAAGATTTTTTAATGAGGAATCGTTTCCATCTTTCAGATCTCACCCACGACGAGCCGTTCCCGAGCTAGAGCCTTCCGAAGGAGACGACGTTCGGTGGCCAAAATACGTAGCTGTTTCGTTAAAAGCCGAATATCTCGGCAAATAGGCCGTTTTGGGCCGAAATGTTCGTATCTAACGAAATTATAGCTAAATAAATTATCTACCTCTATGCACAGTTTCATTTCTCTACTATAAATATTAAACGAGTTGTGGGCTTTAGAAAATGCCGCTTTGCGGTGAAATCGACCATTTTGTAGTCGTAAAAAAATCACCCTTTTTCCAATCCACGTAACGGGCGTAATTGCCCGTCTGTGATTTCCACGTTATCACGTACTGACATTTTCACTTTTGTTTCCCATGATCGGTACTCATTTTCATCCCTCATCGCTTAAAATTTCCCAAAAAAGCATTCAAAAATACCCTTTCCGATCGTTTCTCATTACCTTCAATTCGCACATTTATCGCTCGAGAACGCGCAATTTGTCAAAAAGCCTCCCTTGCCACGTCAAATTACATCTTTTCCCTTTCCAACCAGGCATCGGGCGACCTTCTACGCGCCCCCTTCGTTAAATAAGCGACATTTTAAATATCCGTTCGCATTTTGCGTTAATACACAATTAATATTCCTATATTAACCTATATTTTTGGGTTTCGTACCCCCTAAATTGCCCCCCCGTCGTCGTCTTATGCACCGTTCAGGTGTTATCGCTTGCCTCAATTTACCTACAAACAAAAATAAACATTCATGCCCTTGCGTAAAACGCAATTCGAAAATCGTCTCCATATCACGTCTTTTTAACCTTTCATCTGCCGTGAATCGCAGCTCACAGCCCATTCCTCCTGACATACTACAAGAATTTCTGTTTATAATCAACAAATCCTATTCTTACGGTGCCCCATTTCATCTATGGAAGAGAAAAATAAAAGAGTTTCCCCCTAATTAGTCATTTTTCTGCACTACATTCATTAAATAGGCTCTTTAATTAGCTACTCCAATGACCACCGGGTATCCTTCCTTTTCAAACATACCGAAATTATGCAGTTCCACTCGCTATTTCATCGGTTACGGTTACAATATAAAAAATTAATCTAAAATGTTCCCACCCGGCATTACAGTACAGATCGGTCGTTCTCGCCTACCATCGCCGATTATTTATTAAACTTTATTCAATCTGTGATCCCACTATCATTCCATTTTCCCATAATCAAGGATTTCATTAAATTCAATATCTATGAAAAGTAGTAACCTACCACGGAAATGAAACTTCTACTAACATCTAACATCCGCCCTGTTCTGTGATATTAGTTTGACATTTGGCGAGGCCCCAACCGAGTTTCTTAAGTCGCACCGAAGAAACCAACAAGGCTACATTATACGTTCTACTTGCATCGATAAGTACCCATATACTTTGACGAAATAGTCCAATGTAAAGTAAGTGTAAAGTGTTTTCTTTCTTATGTGTTCCTAACCTGTGGAAATAAAGTGGGGCCCACAACAAGTCGTTCTGCAATGCAGACACAAAGAAATTGAGTGCTTACTGTCGTCTATACAACGCGTCCCCCCACAAGTATGCAAACGCCCTATGAATAATGCTAACGGGAACGTCACACTCTCCACATCAGGTAACCCAAAGGAAACTTTTGTACTTATACATTTCTGTCTGTAAAAAGTCACCTCCAAGGTCCAACTGATAACAGTGCACTCTTAAACAGACTAAATAATTATCAGAAGCGAATCAAAAGTAATTATAAACGTTTCCAATCTACATAACAGTGATATCTCAACTGTCCACTTGCAAAATCTTGAACATTTGCTTCCCAGGCTGCACATAACCTTGCAAATGGGGGCCCCACATCGTCTGCAAACGTAGCGTCTGGCTACCCGGCAAGAAATTGCTTTCGCATTGACATATGTAATGTACATTATAAGGTAGGTCGGCCACTCTGTGCCTATAGCAATGATTCTATTTATGTAAAAATTAAGTTAAATTACTAAATTACAATAACGTCAAAAAAGTTTAAAAAGCTGAAGCTCGATGACCTCTGTAGGACACCAGGATTATGTTGTATTATTAAAAATCGAAATAAATTAATCGTGATACTTTTGCTACAAAAGTTTTATGGTTTTCTACAAGTGAAGTCCAACAAATAGGTAATTTTATGAAATTGTTACATTGTGGCACATCTCCTTAATATGCAATCATTATTATCCCACTTTCCGACGACCCGCATTTCAATAAAATATACCTTCTATGTTCCTATTGTATCCGTGTATCCGTGCGTGAAAATGCATTTGACATGTTGTCATGTTATGGTTAACGAAGCCCCAGCTGAAAGCCAAACGTGCATCTATAAACATAAATTGTGCGACGATATATATGTCGAAATGTCCAGTGTAAAGTGTAGACGTGTGCTGTTTATTTCACGTGAATATTATAACCTTAGAAATGAGGGCCCCCGAATCGTCTTTGAATGAAATAGACGTTCTACGATGATAGAGGCATAAAAATACTTCCATTGCAATATGCATTAAGTCTCTACTGAGTATTTTTATTGTTCAACAAATGTAGACAGCCCCATTGTATTTATGTGCTAATTCAGTGTTAGGAATGTGAATTATTTCTTCTTCGACACAATTTCGGAACATCCCAGTTATTTTTCTACGATTACACCAGTCTTCCCTGTGAATGACAATATTTACGATGACATAACCTATATATAAGTAATGAGGCTTCTTTAAATTTTTGGTGACCAAGAAATTAAGTACTACCATCTATAAATATCAAGAAAATATATTGTACAATCAGTGGTTTGGTGGTTCAGTTCTGTTTCGACAAATCTCTTACATTTACAAAGAAATGCTGCATATCAACAGGTCTATCTATCATAAGGTAAGTTTTACATTTTATGTTTATTTATGAATTTCAACGAATAAGTGCAGTCGATACTCCAAGTAAGTATCACAAGTGATTTTAGTTTTCAAAAAAACATATATTAGCTACTGTAAAGTGTACATTTATGTGTACTTTCTAAAAAATTATAGCCAGATACCATTCACTTCCAAATCTCCAATATTATTATGTGAATATAATCTTACAGGGCTCAAATCGTCTTTCGATGAAATGGACATTCCGCAGTGTACAAGGCTTTACAGAAACTAACAGTTATGTAAAATGAACATAAGGCAGGATTTCAAAACAATCCAAATATAAAGTGACATATCACATAATCTTTGCTTAACGGCAAAGATAAATCTTAAAATTAATAGAGAAATACCTGTGGTAAATAAAAGTATATATAAAAATCAGTTATCAGGACATTAGCTGTTTCTTCCTTAAAATGTAACCTCTTTTCTTAATTTTTAATTGCTGCCATCGGTTGTGTCCAGCAAACATAGTATTTAAAAAGTTTACAAGTGCTTCTGCGAATGATGTCACATTCACAGGAGGGCATGAGCTGATATTCGAGGGACTGGGTGAAAACCAAATAATTTTCCAAGATAAAACTCCAACCGACCCAGTGACAACACAAAAGGCTTATAAAACAGGTACAGACAAAACTCTAATTTGTTTTACATCGACAATAACTTATTGAAAAGAAAATAAATTGGGGGTAACATAAAGATACAACGTAAAGGCCATCGTATGCATATAATTCATATCCTAATTTGCAGAAATATTAAAAGGGAATATTTATTTACTTTTTACTGATATTGGGCCCTTGGGTCACAGAGAACATAAAGAACAGGTACAGGATTTACATATTCTTTAACGTTGACAGTAACATGAAAATTTAAATAGGTTTTCCTCATTTTTCATTACATTTTATGGATATTTCCTTCACGAATTCGTACCTCCAACTATTCGAGGAATGTCGTTGCAATATTTTATAACGTACACAAACTTAAAATATATGTTCGGTTACAGATAGTTTCTCATACATTTCTCAAATAGACAGAAATTTATGTCTGCCGGTTTGTAACTTTTTTTTTTATTGAGCGCACGTTCACTCTGGAACCGTTTATGGTACTGAATTGAAATTTGGTAAACTTATATATTATACCGAGATCTAGATCTGGAACATATTTTAATCTAATTCCGTTGAAAGATTCGAGGGTGAACGGGGTAAATAACGGTAAATAGACAAAGCAAGTGGGTAAGAGTTCATAAAATTATAATTTATGGCATGGACTAAAAGGTAAGGTCTCCAAGGTGTTTAACGTTGACAGTAACATGAAAAAAATTAAATAAACTGGGTATGACGTGAAGAGTAGGTAAAGGTATCATATAGAGGTCTAACAATATAACATTATATATAACTATTCATATCCACATTTGCAGAAATATTAAAAGGAAATATTTGCCTTACCTAATAATGTATTTTAAGTTGTTGTTTTTTCTGTTCATATAAAAAATTCTAATATGGACATTTGATATTTACATCAAAATTTAGTTTAGATAACTAAAAACACTAAAAACAAATTGAAATCATTCAGCTTTCTTTTTCCTTCTTTATATTTAAAGTGTACATTATAGTGGAAGAAATGAGTGCAAGAAAAGGATGTAATTTTTCTTATTCGTTATACTAAAATGTCAAAACTTTAAACCTTCTGTGTTATGTAACGTTTCGGGAACATATGAAATGTGTATCTTTGAAAATTAGTGTGCACCTATAGATTAGATACTTTTTACTATTTATCCATTCATAGCGTCCAACAGATAGGTGCTTTTATGAAATTTTTACATTTTGGCACGTCTCCTTTGTTACATGGGGTACATAAATTACAATTATTGCCACAAGTAGTTTTGTTTGCTCGGCTTTAAATAAAATGCAGATTCAGTATTACAGCTGTAGTTACTGCACATGGCTCGGTTCGATTAAAGTTAAAATACAATTTTGGTATGACGAGTCTTAAATTATGTACCTTCCGAACATGTCAAGTGAAACTGTCTGTGATAAACCTATCTATTTCAATTTTCATATGCACACATTACAGATTCAGTATTATATTGTGTATGATAAGTTCAAATTTGAAATGTAATAATCCTATCGAAAGATATTCCCAATGAGAAAACGCAACAATTTGTTAGCAATAATTAATCTGTAAAACCTTTCCCTTCTTTTTTTAATACACTTATGAGTAAACAAATTTAGCAGCTGGAAAATTACTTTCCCGTATACGAATGCCAAGTAATAGCAGCCTAGGGGTTCATCTTTCAGATTTGAAAGAGGTTTAAATCACATTAGTGAATGTGTATGGTAGAAAACATAGGGTATAGAGATTAAAAGATCATAATATGTATAAGCAACAATGAATATGGAACAGATTTCCAATGTCCATAAACAATAAAATAATAATATATTACTCAACGGGTAGCGAAAAGCAAATTTCATATACCAAATCACACAACTACAAACTAGCCCGAACTGACCTCAGTAATGTAATAAAAGGATATACGGGTCAACTTCTGACATAGATTCATAACTTATCTTGAAATTTCTACTTTTCAATGTTTTGATGTAGATTATGAAATTAAATTTTCATAACTTTAAAACCTCCCAAAGTGCATAAAAGATCAGCAATTTAAAGGAAACAGTTGAACGATTCTATTTATATAAAAATTAAGTTAAATTACCGATCTATAATAAAGTCAAAAGTGTTTTAAATAACTGAAATTCGATGACCTCTATATAAGGACACAAGGATTGTGTTGTATTATTGAAAATCGAAATAAATTAATTGTAATCGTCATTCTATTGATCCAAAAGTTTTACGGTTTTCTATGAGTGAAATCTCGAAAAACAAGCCACCAGTCTGTACTGAATTTTCAACAGTTCACCCCTACTAATAATAATTAAAATCTAAAAAGTAACCTCACATTTTATTTAATTTTGACAAACAGTCAAATGTTATGTTATGTCAACATGCCATACATTTGTGTGCATGTTTGGTTGCCTACCTAAATAGGTACATAAATGTTATATCTGATCAAATACAATCAGGGTGTCTCAAAAAAGCAAGATACATAGCGGCCATAAAAAGTAAACATTTTTACACATTTTCGCCTAACAAAACATTTCTCAAGATCACATCGATATTTTCACCTTATTTACTATATCTAATGTTTATTGTAAATACAATAATAATAATTCAAAATTAAAATTTACTTTCACGTCCAGTGCAGGTAGAGTAACGCGAAATTTTTTTTAGATTGAAATAGGCTTACAATGACATGAAATTCGAGATTTTAAATTCCAGCGAAAATAAATTTCCTATCTATCAGTCCGTAACTTTTTTCTGCGTACGTTTACTCCAGAACCGTCTATGATATTGACTTGAAATTCGGTACACTTGCGTATTGTAACGAGGTCTGGATCTAGAGTATATTTTGATCTGATTCCGTTGAAGGGTTCGGGGGTAAATGGGGTAAATAAGGGTAAATAGGCAAAGCAAGCAGACAAGAGTCCATAAAATTACAATTTAAGGCATGGACTGAATGTTAAGATCTCAAATGTTTTTTTGGCATTAGGCTATACGAACTTAAAATATATGTTCGGTTAATATTGAAAAATGAAAAACTGAAAAATGAAATGCTGCAAAATGAAATAGGTACTGAAAAATGAAAAACTGAAAAATAAAAAACTGAAAAATGAAATCCTGAAAAATGAAATGCTGAAAAATGAAATACTGAATATTGACTTTGATATTTTTTTTTATATTGATTTTAATATTGACTTTGATACTGAATTTGATGTTGATTTTCATATTCTTTCATGTTCATTTCGACATCCTCTCATGTCGTTTTGATATTGATAATAATAATGATTAATATTGAGGCGCATTCAGGGACGATGCCTTAGAATTTTGAGGCTAATCCGAGGACCGATCCTAGAATTTTGAACATATCTCCGACTTCCATGCGTCCTCAACCGCGGGGATGCGACCGGAGGGAGCATCACCGCATGGCGCCGAAGGCGCCACATCGAGCGCGAAGCGCGAGTGCCTCTGCAAGAGCTAGAAATGGCCGTAGGCCATTTCTAGTCCACTATATATTAAAATCCGTCAGGTGCGAGCCGCTTGCACTTGGGGATTTTGCAATACTAAAGGCTTTTTTGGGGGGACGCGGGGCGTCCGCCTGCCGCCGCAGGCGGCAGGCGGACGTCCGCGAAAATCTCAACGCGACAGTGGCGAGGGTGGGTTTCGGGGGTAAATATTGTTAATTTTAATTATAATGTCGGCTATCTCTTTCCCCACACGTTTTTACGACCCTCAAAACGAATTTGCGTTGCTCCTTTTCGATGACGTCGAAGCGGGCGGAATTCGGGTAAACGTCAAAAATTTGCGATTTATTTCCGTTCCTGGCGGGGTTAAAATTCGATTTCGCCGGTGGGATTTACGATTTGCTTTCATTGCCAATCTCGGTAATTCCGTATCGACATCGTACGGCCGTCTGCGAAGAGTTTTTCGCCAGATATGAGCGTTTAAAGATTGCGTGTTTGGCGACTTTTCGCTATTCCGGCGAAACACGCACATTTTCGGTTCCCCTCGAATAACTTTTAAACGGCTGGAAATTTCGCAAAAATAATCGCACCCAAAGGACAAGATTTTTTAATGAGGAATCGTTTCCATCTTTCAGATCTCACCTACGACGAGCCGTTCCCGAGCTAGAACGTTTAGAAGGAGACGACGTTCGGTGGCCAAAATACGTAGCTGTTTCGTTAAAAGCCGAATATCTCGGCAAATAAGCCGTTTTGGGCCGAAATGTTCGTATCTAACGAAATTATAGCTAAATAAATTATCTACCTCTATGCAGAGTTTTATTTGTCTACTTTAAATATTAAACAAGTTGTGACCTTTAGAAAATGCCGCTTTGCGGTGGAATCGGCCATTTTGTAGTCGTAAAAAAATCACCCTTTTTCCAATCCACGTAACGGGCGTAATTGCCCGTCTGTGATTTCCACGTTATCGCGTACTGACATTTTTCACTTTTGTTTCCCATTATCGGTACTCATTTTCATCCCTCATCGCTTAAAATTTCCCAAAAAAGCATTCAAAAATACCCTTTCCGATCGTTTCTCATTACCTTCAATTCGCACATTTATCGCTTGAGAACGCGCAATTTGCCGAAACGCCTCCCTTGCCACGTCAAATTACATCTTTTCCCTTTCCAACAAGGCATCGGGCGACCTTCTACGCGCCCCCTTCGTTAAATAAGCGACATTTTAAATATCCGCTCACATTTTGCGTTAATACACAATTAATATATTCTATATTAACCTATATTTTTGGGTTTCGTACCCCCTAAATTGCCCCCCTCCGTCGTCGTCTTATGCACCGTTCAGGTGTTATCGCTTGCCTCAATTTACCTACAAACAAAAATAAACATTCATGCCCTTGCGTAAAACGCAATTCGAAAATCGTCTCCATATCATCTCTCTTTTAACCTTTCATCTGCCGTGAATCGTAGATTACAGCCCATTCCTCCTGACATAGTACAAGAATTTCTGTTTATAATCAACAAATCCTATCCTTACGGTGCCCCATTTCATCTATGGAAGAGAAAAATAAAAGAGTTTCCCCCTAATTAGTCATTTTCCTGTACCAAATTCATTAATTAGGCTCATTAATTAGCTACTCCAGTGACCCCCGGGTGTCCTTCTTTTTCAAACATACCGGAATTATGCAGTTCCACTCGCTATTTTATCGGTTACAATATAAAAATTAATCTAAAATGTTCCCACCCGGCATTACAGTACAGTTCGGTCGTTCTCGCCTACCATCGCCGATTATTTATTAAACTTTATTCAATCTGTGATCCCACTATCATTCCATTTTCCCATAATCAAGGATTTCATTACATTCAATATCTATGAAAAGTAGTAACCTACCACGGAAATGAAACTTCTACTAACATCTAACATCCGCCCTGTTCTGTGATATTAGTTTGACATTTGGCGAGGCCCCAACCGAGTTTCTTAAGTCGCACCGAAGAAACCAACAAGGCTACATTATACGTTCTACTTGCATCGATAAGTACCCATATACTTTGACGAAATAGTCCAATGTAAAGTAAGTGTAAAATGTTTTCTTTCTTATGTGTTCCTAACCTGTGGAAATAAAGTGGGGCCCACAACAAGTCGTTCTGCAATGCAGACACAAAGAAATTGAGTGCTTACTGTCGTCTATACAACGCGTCCCCCCACAAGTATGCAAGTGCCCTATGAATAATGCAAACGGGAGCGTCACACTCTCCACATCAAGTAACCCAAAGGAAACTTTTGTACTTATACATTTCTGTCTGTAAAAAGTCACCTCCAAGGTCCAACTGATAACAGTGCACTCTTAAACAGACTAAATAATTATCAGGAGCGAATCAAAAGTATTTATAAACGTTTCCAATCTACATAACAGTGATATATCAACTGTCCACTTGCAAAATCTTGAACGTTTGCTTCCCAGGCTGCACATAACCTTGCAAATGGGGGCCCCAAATCGTCTGTAAACGTAGCGTCTGGCTACCCGGCAAGAAATTGCTTTCGCATTGACATATGTAATGTACATTATAAGGTAGGTCGGCCACTCTGTGCCTATAGCAGTGATTCTATTTATATAAAAATTAAGTTAAATTACTAAATTACAATAACGTCAAAAAAGTTTAAAAAGCTGAAGCTCGATGACCTCTGTAGGACACCAGGATTATGTTGTATTATTTAAAAATCGAAATAAATTAATCGTGATACTTTTGCTACAAAAATTTTATGATTTTCTACAAGTGAAGTCCAACAAATAGGTAATTTTATGAAATTGTTACATTGTGGCACGTCTCCTTAATATGCAATCATTATTATCCCACTTTCCGACGACCCGCATTTCAATAAAATATACCTTCTATGTTCCTATTGTATCCGTGTATCTGTGCGTGAAAATGCATTTGACATGTTGTCATGTTATGGTTAACGAAGCCCCAGCTGAAAGTCAAACGTGCATCTATAAACATAAATTGTGCGACGATATATATGTCGAAATGTCCAGTGTAAAGTGTAGACGTGTGCTGTTTATTTCACGTGAATATTATAACCTTAGAAATGAGGGCCCCCGAATCGTCTTTGAATGAAATAGACGTTCTACGATGATAGAGGCATATAAAATACTTCCATTGCAATATGCATTAAGTCTCTACTGAGTATTTTTATTGTTAAACAAATGTAGACAGCCCCATTGTATTTATGTGCTAATTCAGTGTTAGGAATGTGAATTATTTCTTCTTCGACACAATTTCGGAACATCCCAGTTATTTTTCTACGATTACACCAGTCTTCCCTGTGAATGACAATATTTACGATGACATAACCTATATATAAGTAATGAGGCTTCTTTAAATTTTTGGTGACCAAGAAATTAAGTACTACCATCTATAAATATCAAGAAAACATATTATACAATCAGTGGTTTGGTGGTTCAGTTCTGATTCGACAAATCTCTTACATTTACAAAGAAATGCTGCATATCAACAGGTCTATCTATCATAAGGTAAGTTTTACATTTTATGTTTATTTATGAATTTCAACGAATAAGTGTGCAGTCGATACTCCAAGTAAGTATCACAAGTGATTTTAGTTTTCAAAACATGTATTAGCTACTGCAAAGTGTACATTTATGTGTGCTTTCTAAAAAATTATAGCCAGATACCATTCACTTCCAAATCTCCAATATTATTATGTGAATATAATCTTAGAGTGCTCAAATCGTCTTTCGATGAAATGGACATTCCGAAGTGTACAAGGCTTTACAGAAACTAACAGTTATGTAAAATGAACGTAAGGCAGGATTTCAAAACAATCCAAATATAAAGTGACATATCACATAATCTTTGCTTAACGGCAAAGATAAATCTTAAAATTAATAGAGAAATACCTGTGGTAAATAAAAGTGTATATATAAAAATCAGTTATCAGGACACTAGCTGTTTCTTCCTTAAAATGTAACCTCTTCTCTTTATTTTTGTAGAAATTGCTGCCATCGGTTGTGTCCAGCAAACATAGTATTTAAAAAGTTTAAAAGTGCTTCTGCGAATGATGTCACATTCACAGGAAGGCATGAGAGCTGATATTCGAGGAACTGGGTGAAAACCAAATAATTTTCCAAGATAAAACTCCAACCGACCCTGTGACAACACCACAAAAGGCTTATAAAACAGGTACAGACAAAACTCTAATTTGTTTTACATCGACAATAACTTATTGAAAAGAAAATAAATTGGGGGTAACATAAAGATATAACGTAAAGGCCATCGTATGCATATAATTCATATTTTGCAGAAATATTAAAAGGGAATATTTATTTACTTTTTACTAATATTGGGCCCTTGGGTCACAGAGAACATAAAGAACAGGTACAGAATTTACATATTCTTTAACGTTGACAGTAACATGAAAATTTAAATAGGTTTTCCTCATTTTTCATTACATTTTATGGATATTTCTTTCACGAATTCGTACCTCCAATTATTCGAGGAATGTCGTTGCAATATTTTATAACGTATACAAACTTAAAATATATGTTCGGTTACAGTTAGTTTCTCATACATTTCTCAAATAGACAGAAATTTCTGTCTGCCAGTCTGTAACTTTTTTTTTTATTGAACTCGCGTTCACTCTGGAACCGTTTATGATACTAAGTTGAAATTTGGTAAACTTATATATTATACCGAGATCTAGATCTGGAACATATTTTAATCTAATTCCGTTGAAAGATTCGAGGGTGGACGGGGTAAATAACGGTAAATAGACAAAGCAAGTGGGTAAGAGTTCATACAATTATAATTTATGGCATGGACTAAAAGGTAAGGTCTCCAAGGTGTTTAACGTTGACAGTAACATGAAAAAAATAAAATAAACTCGGTATGACGTGAAGAGTAGGTAAAGGTATCATATAGAGGTGTAACAATATAACATTATGTATAACTATTCATATTCACATTTGCAGAAATATTAAAAGGAAATATTTACCTTACCTAATAATGTATTTTAAGTTGTTGTTTTTTCTGTTCATATAAAAAATTCTAATATGGACATTTGATATTTACATCAAAATTTAGTTTAGATAACTAAAAACACTAAAAACAAATTGAAATCATTCAGCTTTCTTTTTCCTTCTTCATATTTAAAGTGTACATTATAGTGGAAGAAATGAGTGCAAGAAAAGGATGTAATTTTTCTTATTCGTTATACTAAAATGTCAAAACTTTAAACCTTCTGTGTTATGTAACGTTTCGGGAACATATGAAATGTGTATCTTTGAAAATTAGTGTGCACCTATAGATTAGATACTTTTTACTATTTATCCATTCATAGCGTCCAACAGATAGGTGCTTTTATGAAATTTTTACATTTTGGCACGTCTCCTTTGTTACATGGGGTACATAAATTACAATTATTGCCACCAGTAGTTTTGTTTGCTCGGCTTTAAATAAAATGCAGATTCAGTATTACAGCTGTAGTTACTGCACATGGCTCGGTTCAATTAAAGTTAAAATACAATTTTGGTATGACGAGTCTTAAATTATGTACCTTCCGAACATGTCAAGTGAAACTGTCTGTGATAAACCTATCTATTTCAATTTTCATATGCACACATTACAGATTCAGTATTATATTGTGTATGATAAGTTCAAATTTGAAATGTAATAATCCTATCGAAAGATATTCCCAATGAGAAAACGCAACAATTTGTTAGCAATAATTAATCTGTAAAACCTTTCCCTTCTTTTTTTAATACACTTATGAGTAAACAAATTTAGCAGCTGGAAAATTACTTTCCCGTATACGAATGCCAAGTAATAGCAGCCTAGGGGTTCATCTTTCAGATTTGAAAGAGGTTTAAATCACATTAGTGAATGTGTATGGTAGAAAACATAGGGTATAGAGATTAAAAGATCATAATATGTATAAGCAACAATGAATATGGAACAGATTTCCAATGTCCATAAACAATAAAATAATAATATATTACTCAACGGGTAGCGAAAAGCAAATTTCATATACCAAATCACACAACTACAAACTAGCCCGAACTGACCTCAGTAATGTAATAAAAGGATATACGGGTCAACTTCTGACATAGATTCATAACTTATCTTGAAATTTCTACTTTTCAATGTTTTGATGTAGATTATGAAATTAAATTTTCATAACTTTAAAACCTCCCAAAGTGCATAAAAGATCAGCAATTTAAAGGAAACAGTTCAACGAATAAAGTCAAAAGTGTTTTAAATAACTGAAATTCGATGACCTCTATATAAGGACACAAGGATTGTGTTGTATTATTGAAAATCGAAATAAATTAATTGTAATCGTCATTCTATTGATCCAAAAGTTTTACGGTTTTCTATGAGTGAAATCTCGAAAAACAAGCCACCAGTCTGTACTGAATTTTCAACAGTTCACCCCTACTAATAATAATTAAAATCTACAAATAACCTCACATTTTATTTAATTTTGACAAACAGTCAAATGTTATGTTATGTCAACATGCCATACATTTGTGTGCATGTTTGGTTGCCTACCTAAATAGGTACATAAATGTTATATCTGATCAAATACAATCAGGGTGTCTCAAAAAAGCAAGATACATAGCGGCCATAAAAAGTAAACATTTTTACACATTTTCGCCTAACAAAACATTTCTCAAGATCACATCGATATTTTCACCTTATTTACTATATCTAATGTTTATTGTAAATACAATAATAATAATTCAAAATTAAAATTTACTTCCACGTCCAGTGGAGGTAGAGTAACGCGAAATTTTTTTTAGATTGAAATAGGCTTACAATGACATGAAATTCGAGATTTTAAATTCCAGCGAAAATAAATTTCCTATCTATCAGTCCGTAACTTTTTTCTGCGTACGTTTACTCCAGAACCGTCTATGATATTGACTTGAAATTCGGTACACTTGCGTATTGTAACGAGGTCTGGATCTGGAGTATATTTTGATCTGATTCCGTTGAAGGGTTCGGGGGTAAATGGGGTAAATAAGGGTAAATAGGCAAAGCAAGCAGACAAGAGTCCATAAAATTACAATTTAAGGCATGGACTGAATGTTAAGATCTCAAATGTTTTTTTGGCATTAGGCTATACGAACTTAAAATATATGTTCGGTTAATATTGAAAAATGAAAAACTGAAAAATGAAATGCTGCAAAATGAAATAGGTACTGAAAAATGAAAAACTGAAAAATAAAAAACTGAAAAATGAAATCCTGAAAAATGAAATGCTGAAAAATGAAATACTGAATATTGACTTTGATATTTTTTTTATATTGATTTTAATATTGACTTTGATACTGAATTTGATGTTGATTTTCATATTCTTTCATGTTCATTTCGACATCCTCTCATGTCGTTTTGATATTGATAATAATAATGATTAATATTGAGGCGCATTCAGGGACGATTCCTTAGAATTTTGAGGCTAATCCGAGGACCGATCCTAGAATTTTGAACATATCTCCGACTTCCATGCGTCCTCAACCGCGGGGATGCGACCGGAGGGAGCATCACCGCATGGCGCCGAAGGCGCCACATCGAGCGCGAAGCGCGAGTGCCTCTGCAAGAGCTAGAAATGGCCGTAGGCCATTTCTAGTCCACTATATATTAAAATCCGTCAGGTGCGAGCCCCTCGCACTTTGGGATTTTGCAATACTAAAGGCTTTTTTGGGGGGACGCGAGGCGTCCGCCTGCCGCCGCAGGCGGCAGGCGGACGTCCGCGAAAATCTCAACGCGACATTGGCGAGGGTGGGATTCGGGGGTAAATATTTGTAATTTTAATTATAATGTCAGCTATCTCTTTCCCCACACGTTTTTACGACCCTCAAAACGAATTTGCGTTGCTCCTTTTCGATGACGTCGAAGCGGGCGGAATTCGGGTAAACGTCAAAAATTTCCCATTTTCTTTCGTTCCTGGCGGGGTTAAAATTCGATTCGGACCTTTGAATTTACGATTTGCTTTCATTGCCGATCTCCGTGGTTCCGTATCGACATCGTGCGGCCGTCTGTTAAGAGTATTTCGCCAGATATGAGCGTTTAAAGATTGCGCGTTTGGCGTCTTTCCGCTATTCCGGCGAAACACGCACATTTTCGGTTCCCCTCGAATAACTTTTAAACGGCTGGAAATTTCGCAAAAATAATCGCACCCAAAGGACAAGATTTTTTTATGAGGAATCGTTTCCATCTTTCAGATCTCACCTACGACGAGCCGTTCCCGAGCTAGAGAGTTTAGAAGGAGACGACGTTCGGTGGCCAAAATACGTAGCTGTTCCGTTAAAAGCCGAATATCTCGGCAAATAGGCCGTTTTCGGCCGAAATGTTCGTATCTAACGAAAATATAGCTAAATAAATTATCTACCTCTATGCAGAGTTTTATTTGTCTACTTTAAATATTAAACGAGTTGTGACCTTTAGAAAATGCCCCTTTGCGGTGGAATCGGCCATTTTGTAGTCGTAAAAAAATCACCCTTTTTCCAATCCACGTAACGGGCGTAATTGTCCGTCTGTGATTTCCACGTTATCGCGTACTGACATTTTTCACTTTTGTTTCCCATTATCGGTACTCATTTTCATCCCTCATCGCTTAAAATTTCCCAAAAAAGCATTCAAAAATACCCTTTCCGATCGTTTCTCATTACCTTCAATTCGCACATTTATCGCTTCAGAACGCTCAATTTGTCAAAAAGCCTCCCTTGCCACGTCAAATTACATCTTTTCCCTTTCCAACGAGGCATCGGGCGATGACCTTCTACGCGTCCCCTTCGTTAAATAAGCGACATTTTAAATGTCCCTTCACATTTTGCGTTAATACACAATTAATATATTTATATTCTTATATTTAACCTATATTTTTGGTTTTCGTACCCCCTATATTGCCCCCCTCCGTCGTCGTCTTATGCACCGTTCAGGTGTTATCGCTTACCTCAATTTAATTTACCCACAAAAAAAACATTCATGCCCTTGCGTAAAACG
Organism: Leptura quadrifasciata; assembly: GCA_963675555.1. Classification (NCBI taxonomy): domain Eukaryota; kingdom Metazoa; phylum Arthropoda; class Insecta; order Coleoptera; family Cerambycidae; genus Leptura; species Leptura quadrifasciata. The sequence goes on along the minus strand of OY776673.1, from coordinate 58,655,107 downwards.
CAATTCGAAAATCGTCTCTATATCATCTATCTTTTAACCTTTCATCTGCCATTCTGCCGTGAATCGTAGCTTACAGCCCATTCCTCCTGACATAGTACAAGAATTCCTGTTTATAATCTTTTTCACTTTTGTTTCCCATTATCGGTACTCATTTTCATCCCTCATCGCTTAAAATTTCCCAAAAAAGCATTCAAAAATACCCTTTCCGATCGTTTCTCATTACCTTCAATTCGCACATTTATCCGCTTCTAAACGCGCAATTTGCGAAAACGCCTCCCTTGCCACGTCAAATTACATCTTTTCCCTTTCCAACGAGACACCGGGCCACCTTCTCCGCGTCCCCTTCGTTAAATAAGCGACATTTTAAATATCCGTTCGCATTTTGCGTTAATACACAATTAATATATTTACATTTCTATATTAACCTATATTTTTGGGTTTCGTACCCCCTAAATTGTCCCGTCGTCGTCGTCTTATGCACCGTTCGGGTGTTATCGCTTGCCTCAATTTACCTACAAAAAAAAATAAACATTCATATCCTTGCGTAAAACGCAATTCGAAAATCGTCTCCATATCATGTCTTTTTAACCTTTCATCTGCCGTGAATCGTAGCTTACAGCCCATTCCTCCTGACATAGTACAAGAATTTCTGTTTATAATCAACAAATCCTATCCTTACGGTGCCCCATTTCATCTATGGTAGAGAAAAATAAAAGAGTTTCCCCCTAATTAGTCATTTTCCTGTACCAAATTCATTAATTAGGCTCATTAATTAGCTACTCCAGTGACCCCCGGGTGTCCTTCTTTTTCAAACATACCGGAATTATGCAGTTCCACTCGCTATTTTATCGGTTACAATATAAAAATTAATCTAAAATGTTCCCACCCGGCATTACAGTACAGTTCGGTCGTTCTCGCCTACCATCGCCGATTATTTATTAAACTTTATTCAATCTGTGATCCCACTATCATTCCATTTTCCCATAATCAAGGATTTCATTAAATTCAATATCTATGAAAAGTAGTAACCTACCACGGAAATGAAACTTCTACTAACATCTAACATCCGCCCTGTTCTGTGATATTAGTTTGACATTTGGCGAGGCCCCAACCGAGTTTCTTAAGTCGCACCGAAGAAACCGACAAGGCTACATTATACGTTCTACTTGCATCGATAAGTACCCATATACTTTGACGAAATAGTCCAATGTAAAGTAAGTGTAAAGTGTTTTCTTTCTTATGTGTTCCTAACCTGTGGAAATAAAGTGGGGCCCACAACAAGTCGTTCTGCAATGCAGACACAAAGAAATTGAGTGCTTACTGTCGTCTATACAACGCGTCCCCCCACAAGTATGCAAGTGCCCTATGAATAATGCAAACGGGAACGTCACACTCTCCACATCAAGTAACCCAAAGGAAACTTTTGTACTTATACATTTCTGTCTGTAAAAAGTCACCTCCAAGGTCCAACTGATAACAGTGCACTCTTAAACAGACTAAATAATTATCAGAAGCGAATCAAAAGTATTTATAAACGTTTCCAATCTACATAACAGTGATATATCAACTGTCCACTTGCAAAATCTTGAACGTTTGCTTCCCAGGCTGCACATAACCTTGCAAATGGGGGCCCCAAATCGTCTGTAAACGTAGCGTCTGGCTATAGCCGGCAAGAAATTGCTTTCGCATTGACATATGTAATGTACATTATAAGGTAGGTCGGCCACTCTGTGCCTATAGCAGTGATTCTATTTATATAAAAATTAAGTTAAATTACTAAATTACAATAACGTCAAAAAAGTTTAAAAAGCTGAAGCTCGATGACCTCTGTAGGACACCAGGATTATGTTGTATTATTAACAATCGAAATAAATTAATCGTGATACTTTTGCTACAAAAATTTTATGGTTTTCTACAAGTGAAGTCCAACAAATAGGTAATTTTATGAAATTGTTACATTGTGGCACGTCTCCTTAATATGCAATCATTATTATCCCACTTTCCGACGACCCGCATTTCAATAAAATATACCTTCTATGTTCCTATTGTATCCGTGTATCTGTGCGTGAAAATGCATTTGACATGTTGTCATGTTATGGTTAACGAAGCCCCAGCTGAAAGTCAAACGTGCATCTATAAACATAAATTGTGCGACGATATATATGTCGAAATGTCCAGTGTAAAGTGTAGACGTGTGCTGTTTATTTCACGTGAATATTATAACCTTAGAAATGAGGGCTCCCGAATCGTCTTTGAATGAAATAGACGTTCTACGATGATAGAGGCATATAAAATACTTCCATTGCAATATGCATTAAGTCTCTACTGAGTATTTTTATTGTTAAACAAATGTAGACAGCCCCATTGTATTTATGTGCTAATTCAGTGTTAGGAATGTGAATTATTTCTTCTTCGACACAATTTCGGAACATCCCAGTTATTTTTCTACGATTACACCAGTCTTCCCTGTGAATGACAATATTTACGATGACATAACCTATATATAAGTAATGAGGCTTCTTTAAATTTTTGGTGACCAAGAAATTAAGTACTACCATCTATAAATATCAAGAAAACATATTATACAATCAGTGGTTTGGTGGTTCAGTTCTGATTCGACAAATCCCTTACATTTACAAAGAAATGCTGCATATCAACAGGTCTATCTATCATAAGGTAAGTTTTACATTTTATGTTTATTTATGAATTTCAACGAATAAGTGTGCAGTCGATACTCCAAGTAAGTATCACAAGTGATTTTAGTTTTCAAAACATGTATTAGCTACTGCAAAGTGTACATTTATGTGTGCTTTCTAAAAAATTATAGCCAGATACCATTCACTTCCAAATCTCCAATATTATTATGTGAATATAATCTTAGAGTGCTCAAATCGTCTTTCGATGAAATGGACATTCCGCAGTGTACAAGGCTTTACAGAAACTAACAGTTATGTAAAATGAACGTAAGGCAGGATTTCAAAACAATCCAAATATAAAGTGACATATCACATCTTAAAATTAATAGAGAAATACCTGTGGTAAATAAAAATGTATATATAAAAATCAGTTATCAGGACACTAGCTGTTTCTTCCTTAAAATGTAACCTCTTCTCTTTATTTTTGTAGAAATTGCTGCCATCGGTTGTGTCCGGCAAACATAGTATTTAAAAAGTTTAAAAGTGCTTCTGCGAATGATGTCACATTCACAGGAGGGCATGAGAGCTGATATTCGAGGAACTGGGTGAAAACCAAATAATTTTCCAAGATAAAACTCCAACCGACCCTGTGACAACAACACAAGAGGCTTATAAAACAGGTACAGACAAAACTCTAATTTGTTTTACATCGACAATAACTTATTGAAAAGAAAATAAATTGGGGGTAACATAAAGATATAACGTAAAGGCCATCGTATGCATATAATTCATATTTTGCAGAAATATTAAAAGGGAACATTTATTTACTTTTTACTGATATTGGGCCCTTGGGTCACAGAGAACATAAAGAACAGGTACAGGATTTACATATTCTTTAATGTTGACAGTAACATGAAAATTTAAATAGGTTTTCCTCATTTTTCATTACATTATATGGATATTTCCTTCACGAATTCGTACCTCCAACTATTCAAGGAATGTCGTTGCAATATTTTATAACGTATACAAACTTAAAATATATGTTCGGTTACAGATAGGTTCTCCTACATTTCTCTGCCGGTCTGTAACTTTTTTTTTTTATTGAGCGCACGTTCACTCTGGAACCGTTTATGATACTGCGTTGAAATTTGGTAAACTTATATATTATACCGAGATCTAGATCTGGAACATATTTTAATCTAATTCCGTTGAAAGATTCGAGGGTGAACGGGGTAAATAACGGTAAATAGACAAAGCAAGTGGGTAAGAGTTCATAAAATTATAATTTATGGCATGGACTAAAAGGTAAGGTCTCCAAGGTGTTTAACGTTGACAGTAACATGAAAAAAATAAAATAAACTCGGTATAACGTGAAGAGTAGGTAAAGATATCATAGAGGTCTAACAATATAACATTATATATAACTATTCATATCCACATTTGCAGAAATATTAAAAGGAAATATTTGCCTTACCTAATAATGTATTTTAAGTTGTTGTTTTTTCTGTTCATATAAAAAATTCTAATATGGACATTTGATATTTACATCAAAATTTAGTTTAGACAACTAAAAACACTAAAAACAAATTGAAATCATTCAGATTTCTTTTTCCTTCTTCATATTTAAAGTGTACATTATAGTGGAAGAAATGAGTGCAAGAAAAGGATGTAATTTTTCTTATTCGTTATACTAAAATGTCAAAACTTTAAACCTTCTGTATTATGTAACATTTCGGGAACATATGAAATGTGTACCTTTGAAAATTAGTGTGTACCTATATAGATTAGATACTTTTTACTATTTATCCATTCATAACGTCCAACAGATAGGTGCTTTTATGAAATTTTTACATTTTGGCACGTCTCCTTTGTTACATGGGGTACATAAATTACAATTATTGCCACCAGTAGTTTTGTTTGCTCGGCTTTAAATAAAATGCAAATTCAGTATTACAGCTGTAGTTACTGCATATGGCTCGGTTCGATTAAAGTTAAAATACAATTTTGATATGACGAGTCTTAAATTATGTACCTTTCGAACATGTCAAGTGAAACTGTCTGTGATAAACCTATCTATTTCAATTTTCATATGCACATATTACAGATTCAGTATTATATTGTGTATGATAAGTTCAAATTTGAAATGTAATAATCTTATATTCCCAATGAGAAAACGCAACAATTTGTTAGCAATAATTGATCTGTAAAACCTTTCCCTTCTTTTTTTAATACACTTATGGGTAAACAAATTTAGCAGCTGGAAAATTACTTTCCTGTATACGAACGCCATGTTACTACTTGCCTAGGAGTTAATGTTTCAGATTTGAAGGAGGTTTAGGTCACATTGGTGAATGTGTATGGTAGAAAACATAGAGTATAGAGATTAAAAGGTTTTATATATATATAAGCGACAATGAACATAGAACAGATTTCGAAACTCCATAAACAATAAAATAATAATATATTACTCAACAGGTAGGGAAAAGCAAATTTCATATACCAAATCACACAACTACAAACTAGCCCGAACTGACCTCAGTAATGTAATAAAAGGATATACGGATTAACTTCTGACATAGATTCATAACTTATCTTGAAATTTCTACTTTTCAATGTTTTGATGTAGATTATGAAATTAAATTTTCATAACTTTAAAATCTCCCAAAGTGCATAAAAGATCAGCAATTTAAAGGAAACAGTTCAACGAATAAAGTCAAAGGTGTTTTAAATAACTGAAATTCGATGACCTCTATATAAGGACACAAGGATTGTGTTGTATTATTAAAAATCGAAATAAATTAATTATAATCGTCATTCTATTGATCCAAAAGATTTACGGTTTTCTATGAGTGAAATCTCGAAAAACAAGCCACCAATCTGTACTGAATTTTCAACAGTTCACCCCTACTAATAATAATTAAAATCTACAAATAACCTCACATTTTATTAAATTTTGACAAACAGTCAAATGTTATGTTATGTCAACATGCCATACATTTATGTGCATGTTTGGTTGCCTACCTAAATAGGTACATAAATGTTATATCTGATCAAATACAATCAGGGTGTCTCAAAAAAGCAAGATACATAGCGGCCATAAAAAGTAAACATTTTTACACATTTTCGCCTAACAAAACATTTCTCAAGATCACATCGATATTTTCACCTTATTTACTATATCTAATGTTTATTGTAAATACAATAATAATAATTCAAAATTAAAATTTACTTTCACGTCCAGTGGAGGTAGAGTAACGCGAAATTTTTTTTAGATTGAAATAGGCTTACAATGACATGAAATTCGAGATTTTAAATTCCAGCGAAAATAAATTTCCTATATATCAGTCCGTAACTTTTTTCTGCGTACGTTTACTCCAGAACCGTCTATGATATTGACTTGAAATTCGGTACACTTGCGTATTGTAACGAGGTCTGGATCTAGAGTATATTTTGATCTGATTCCGTTGGAGGGTTCGGGGGTGAATGGGGCAAATAAGCGTAAATAGGCAAAGCCAGCAGGTAAGAATCCATAAAAATTACAATTTAGAGCATGAACTAAAAGTCAAGATCTCAAAAGTTTTAAGGCAATACCACTCTCACACTATTATGAAAAAGAGTAAAAAATTAAAATATAATTCAGTGTGTATCCAAGAACGAAACGTCTCAAAAATTTTTTTTCCATTAGTTACCCTCCCCATCGCCACCTCTACTCTATTATTAAAGGACCAAATCATTTGTAGGTCCGAAACAGCGGCGTACGTCGTGTGAATTTAATAAAATTAAAAATATTCGTAATCTCTTTGATCGGAAGTTGTCGATTAGATTTTATTACGTAAAACCACTTACTGCAATGTCCTTTAACTACTGTATAAGGTCAAATCATTTGCAGGCCCGAAACAGCGTCGTACGTCGCATTTATTTAATAAAAATAAAAATATTCGCAATCTTTTTGATCGGAAGTTGTCGATTAGATTTTATTACGTAAAACCACTTACTGCAATGTCCTTTAACTACTGTATAGGGTCAAATCATTTGCAGGCCCGAAACAGCGTCGTACGTCGCATTTATTTAATAAAAATAAAAATATTCGCAATCTTTTTGATCGAAAGTTGTCGATTAGATTTTATTACGTAAAACCACTTACTGCAATGTCCTTTAACTACTGTATAAGGTCAAATCATTTGCAGGCCCGAAACAGCGTCGTACGTCGCATTTATTTAATAAAAATAAAAATATTCGTAATCTCTTTGATCGGAAGTTGTCGATTAGATTTTATTACGTAAAACCACTTACTGCAATGTCCTTTAACTACTGTATAAGGTCAAATCATTTGCAGGCCCGAAACAGCGTCGTACGTCGCATTTATTTAATAAAAATAAAAATATTCGCAATCTTTTTGATCGGAAGTTGTCGATTAGATTTTATTACGTAAAACCACTTACTGCAATGTCCTTTAACTACTGTATAGGGTCAAATCATTTGCAGGCCCGAAACAGCGTCGTACGTCGCATTTATTTAATAAAAATAAAAATATTCGTAATCTCTTTGATCGGAAGTTGTCGATTAGATTTTATTACGTAAAACCACTTACTGCAATGTCCTTTAACTACTGTATAAGGTCAAATCATTTGCAGGTCCGAAACAGCGTCGTACGTCGCATTTATTTAATAAAAATAAAAATATTCGTAATCTCTTTGATCGGAAATTGTCGATTAGATTTTATTACGTAAAACCACTTACTGCAATGTTCTTTAACTACTGTATAAGGTCAAATCATTTGCAGGCCCTAAACAGCGTCGTACGTCGCATTTATTTAATAAAAATATTCGCAATCTTTTTGATCGGAAGTTGTCGATTAGATTTTATTACGTAAAACCACTTACTGCAATGTCCTTTAACTACTGTATAGGACCAAATCAATTGCAGGCCCGAAACAGCGTCGTACGTCGCATTTATTTAATAAAAATAAAAATATTCGCAATCTTTTTGATCGAAAGTTGTCGATTAGATTTTATTACGTAAAACCACTTACTGCAATGTCCTTTAACTACTGTATAAGGTCAAATCATTTGCAGGCCCGAAACAGCGTCGTACGTCGCATTTATTTAATAAAAATAAAAATATTCGCAATCTTTTTGATCGGAAGTTGTCGATTAGATTTTATTACGTAAAACCACTTACTGCAATGTCCTTTAACTACTGTATAAGGTCAAATCATTTGCAGGCCCGAAACAGCGTCGTACGTCGCATTTATTTAATAAAAATAAAAATATTCGCAATCTTTTTGATCGGAAGTTGTCGATTAGATTTTATTACATAAAACTACTTATTGCCAATGTCCCTTAACTACTGTATAGGACCAAATCAATTGCAGGCCCGAAACAGCGTCGTACGTCGCATTTATTTAATAAAAATAAAAATATTCGCAATCTTTTTGGTCGAAAGTTGTCGATTAGATTTTATTACGTAAAACCACTTACTGCAATGTCCTTTAACTACTGTATAAGGTCAAATCATTTGCAGGCCCGAAACAGCGTCGTACGTCGCATTTATTTAATAAAAATAAAAATATTCGCAATCTTTTTGATCGGAAGTTGTCGATTAGATTTTATTACGTAAAACTACTTACTGCAATGTCCTTTAACTACTGTATAGGGTCAAATCATTTGCAGGCCCGAAACAGCGTCGTACGTCGCATTTATTTAATAAAAATAAAAATATTCGCAATCTTTTTGATCGGAAGTTGTCGATTAGATTTTATTACGTAAAACTACTTACTGCAATGTCCTTTAACTACTGTATAGGGTCAAATCATTTGTAGGCCCGAAACAGCGTCGTACGTCACATTTATTTAATAAAAATAAAAATATTCGCAATCTGTTTGATCGGAAATTGTCGATTAGATTTTATTACGTAAAACTACTTACTGCAATGACCTTTAACTATTGTATAGGGTCAAATCATTTGTAAGCCCGAAACAGCGACGTACGTCGCATTTATTTAATAAAAACAAAATATTCGCAATCTTTTTGATCGGAAGTTGTCGATTAGATTTTATTACGTAAAACTACTTACTGTAATGTCCTTAAACTACTGTATAGGGTCAAATCATTTGTAGGCCCGAAACAGCGTCGTACGTCACATTTATTTAATAAAAATAAAAATATTCGCAATCTTTTTGATCGGAAGTTGTCGATTAGATTTTATTACGTAAAACTACTTACTGCAATGACCTTTAACTATTGTATAGGGTCAAATCATTTGTAAGCCCGAAACAGCGACGTACGTCGCATTTATTTAATAAAAATAAAAATATTCGCAATCTTTTTGATCGGAAGTTGTCGATTAGATTTTATTACGTAAAACTACTTACTGCAATGTCCTTTAACTACTGTATAGGGTCAAATCATTTGTAGGCCCGAAACAGCGTCGTACGTCACATTTATTTAATAAAAATAAAAATATTCGCAATCTTTTTGATCGGAAGTTGTCGATTAGATTTTATTACGTAAAACTACTTACTGCAATGTCCTTTAACTACTGTATAGGGTCAAATCATTTGTAAGCCCGAAACAGCGTCGTACGTCGCATTTATTTAATAAAAATAAAAATATTCACACTCTTTGATCGGAAGTTGTCGATTAGATTTTTATTTTTAAATATTTTTATTTTTATTAAATTCATACGACGTACGCCGCTGTTTCGGACCTACAGATGATTTGGTCCTATACAGTAGTTAAGGGACATTGCAGTAAGTAGTTTTACGTAATAAAATCTAATCGACAACTTCCGATCAAAGAGATTGCGAATATTTTTATTTTTATTAAATAAATGCGACGTACGCCGCTGTTTCGGACCTACAAATGATTTGGTGCTATACAGTAGTTAAAGGAAATTGCAATAAGTAGTTTTACATAATAAAATCTAATCGACAACTTCCGATCAAAAAGATCGCGAATATTTTTATTTTTAATAGATACATGCGACGTACGCCGCTGTTATGGACGGATAATAATAATAATGATAATTCAAAATTAAAATTTACTTCCACATTCAGTGGAGGTAGACGCGAAATTATTTTTTTTTTTTTGAGTTGAAATAGACTTAAAATGACATGAAATTCGAGATTTTAAATTTGAACGAAAATAAATTTCCTGTCTGTCTGTCTGTCTGTAACTTTTTTCTGCGTACGTTTACTCTAGAACCGTTTATGATATTGACTTAAAATTCGGTACACTTACGTATTGTAACTAGATCTGGATCTGGAATATATTTTGTTCTGATTCCGTTGAAGGGTTCTGGGGTAAATAAGGGTAAATAGGCAAAGCAAGTGGGTAAGAGTCCATAAAACTGTAATTTACGGCATGGATTAAAAGTTAAAGTCTCCAAAATTTTTCTTTAACATAACGCTGTAACTTTTTTTTTGAAAGCATGTTCACTCTGAAACCGTTTATGATACTGACTTGAAATTTAGTACACTTATGTACTACAACGAGATCTGAAACTAGATTATATTTGGATCTAATGCTATTGAAGGGTTCGGAGGTTAATAGGGTAAATAAAGGTAAATAGGCAAAACAAACGGGTTAAAGTCGAAAAAACTGCAATTTAAAGCAGACTTAAAATGTCATGAAACATAAAGATTTTTAAATTTGAGCGGTCTGTAACTTTCTTTAGGCGCACGTTTACTCTGGAACCGTTTGTGATATTGACTTGAAATTTGATACACTTATGTATTGCAACGACATCTACAACCTAATTATATTTTGATCTAATTCCGTTGAACGGTTTGGAGTAAATGGGGTAAAAAGGCAAAGCAGGGAGGTAAGACTCCATAAAATTACAATTTAGGACACATACCTACCTTAACTTTTAAGTTAAGGTTTCAAAACTTTTTTTTGGCAACAACCCCTATCACCCCCAATACCACCACCACACATTCCGAAAGGAAATAAAAAAAATTAAAATATGTTTTAGTGTGTATGTATACATAAGAACGAAATGTCTCAAAAATAACTTTTTTGCGTTACCCCCCGCCCTATTATTAAAGGGATAAACATGAAAAATTGGAAAAACGTAAAAAACTGGAAAAATGAAAAAATCAAATATGGAAATTGAAAAAATTATTGATGCAGATTTTGATATACATTTTGACATTGACTTTCATATAGATTTTTATGTTGCTATTGATTTTAATATTGGTTTTAATACTGATATTAATTCTGATATTGACTGATATTAATTTTTTTATTGACAAACTGATTTTAATATTGACTGATATTAATTTTGATAACGGTTTTAATGTTAATTTTTATATAGCTTTTGACATTGACGTTGACACTGATTTTGATATTGATTTTGAAATTGACGTTGATTTTTTATATTGGTATTGATTTTTATATTGACTGACATTAATTTCGATATTGACTTATTGATTTTAATATTCATTTTGATATTAACTTTAATATTGAATTTAATGTTGATTTTGAGATTGATTTTCATACCGACCATTATATTGGTATTAAGTTTAATATCGATTTTCATATTGACTGATATTAATGTTAATATTAGCTTTAATATTGATTTTAATATTAACTTAAATATTGATTTTAATATTGATTTTGATATTGACCTATATACTGATTTTAATATTGATTTTAAAATTGATTTTCATATCGACTTTTATATTGGCATTGACTTTAATAACGATTTTCATATTAATATTGATTTTGGTATTGACTGATATTAATTTTGATTATTGGCTTTGATATTGATTTTAAAAACTTAACTATTTGATTTAACATTGACTAATATTGATTTTGATAACTATTTTGATATTGATTTTTCTATATTGATTTTAAAATTGGCTTTGATGCTGACTTTAATATTGAATTTGATGTTGATTTTAATATCTTTCATGTTGATTTTAATATTGATTAATATTAACTTAAATACTGATTTTAATATTGACTATGATATTGATTTTGATATTTGCTTTAATATCAACTTTAACATTAACTTAAATGTTGATTCTAATATTGACTTTGATATTGATTTTGATAACTATTTTGATATTGATTTTAATATTGACTTTGATACTGAGTTTGATATCGATTTTGAAATTGACTTTCACATTGGCTTTTATCTTGATATTTATTTTTATATTGACCGACATTAATTTTGATATAATTTTAATGATATTGACTTACTGATTTTAATATTGACTGATATTGATTTTGATAACAGTTTTGATATTGATTTTGATATTGACTTTGACACTGACGTTGATATTGATTTTGAAATTGACTTTTATATCGACTTTTATATTGATATTGATTTTTATATTGACTGACATTAATTTTGATATAATTTTAATATTGACTTAAGTACTGATTTTAATATTGACTTTGATGCCGACTTTGATATTGATTTCGAAATTGACTTTCACATGGACTTTTATATTGATATTGATTTTTATATTGACTGACATTAATTTTGATATTGACTTACCGATTTTAATATTGACTGATATTGATTTTGATAATGGTTTTGATATTGATTTTAATATTGACTTTGATAATTATTTTGATAACGGTTTTGATATTGATTTTTATATTGACTTTGACACTGACTTTGACATTGATTTTTATATTGACTGACATTAAGTTTGATATTGACTTACTGATTTTAATATTGACTGATATTTATTTTGATAACGGTTTTGATATTGATTTTAATATTGACTTTGATATTGACTTTAACACTGATTTTGATATTGATTTTGAAATTAACTTTCATATTGACTTTTATATTGACATTGATTTTTATATTGACTGACATTAAGTTTAATATTGACTTACTGATTTTAATATTGACTGAAATTTATTTTGATAACGGTTTTGATATTGATTTTAATATTGACTTTGATACTGAATTTGATGTTGATATTCTTTCATGTTCATTTTGACATCCCTTCATGTTGATTTTAATATTGATTTTAATTCTGATATTGACAATAATAATGATTAATTTTGAGGCGCATTCAGAGACAATTCCTTAGAATTTTGAGGCTAATCCGAGGACCGATCCTAGAATTTTGAACATATCCCCGACTTCCATGCGTCCTCAACCGCGGGGATGCGACCGGAGGGAGCATCACCGCATGGCGCCGAAGGCGCCACATCGAGCGCGAAGCGCGAGTGCCTCTGCAAGAGCTAGAAATGGCCGTAGGCCATTTCTAGTCCACTATATATTAAAATCCGTCAGGTGCGAGCCCCTCGCACTTTGGGATTTTGCAATACTAAAGGCTTTTTTGGGGGGACGCGAGGCGTCCGCCTGCCGCCGCAGGCGGCAGGCGGGCGTCCGCGAAAATCTCAACGCGACAGTGGCGAGGGTGGGTTTCGGGGGTAAATATTTGTAATTTTAATTATAATGTCAGCTATCTCTTTCCCCACACGTTTTTACGACCCTCAAAACGAATTTGCGTTGCTCCTTTTCGATGACGTCGAAGCGGGCGGAATTCGGGTAAACGTCAAAAATTTCCCATTTTCTTTCGTTCCTGGCGGGGTTAAAATTCGATTCGGACCTTTGAATTTACGATTTGCTTTCATTGCCGATCTCCGTGGTTCCGTATCGACATCGTGCGGCCGTCTGTTAAGAGTATTTCGCCAGATATGAGCGTTTAAAGATTGCGCGTTTGGCGTCTTTCCGCTATTCCGGCGAAACACGCACATTTTCGGTTCCCCTCGAATAACTTTTAAACGGCTGGAAATTTCGCAAAAATAATCGCACCCAAAGGACAAGATTTTTTTATGAGGAATCGTTTCCATCTTTCAGATCTCACCTACGACGAGCCGTTCCCGAGCTAGAGAGTTTAGAAGGAGACGACGTTCGGTGGCCAAAATACGTAGCTGTTCCGTTAAAAGCCGAATATCTCGGCAAATAGGCCGTTTTCGGCCGAAATGTTCGTATCTAACGAAAATATAGCTAAATAAATTATCTACCTCTATGCAGAGTTTTATTTGTCTACTTTAAATATTAAACGAGTTGTGACCTTTAGAAAATGCCCCTTTGCGGTGGAATCGGCCATTTTGTAGTCGTAAAAAAATCACCCTTTTTCCAATCCACGTAACGGGCGTAATTGTCCGTCTGTGATTTCCACGTTATCGCGTACTGACATTTTTCACTTTTGTTTCCCATTATCGGTACTCATTTTCATCCCTCATCGCTTAAAATTTCCCAAAAAAGCATTCAAAAATACCCTTTCCGATCGTTTCTCATTACCTTCAATTCGCACATTTATCGCTTCAGAACGCTCAATTTGTCAAAAAGCCTCCCTTGCCACGTCAAATTACATCTTTTCCCTTTCCAACGAGGCATCGGGCGATGACCTTCTACGCGTCCCCTTCGTTAAATAAGCGACATTTTAAATGTCCCTTCACATTTTGCGTTAATACACAATTAATATATTTATATTCTTATATTTAACCTATATTTTTGGTTTTCGTACCCCCTATATTGCCCCCCTCCGTCGTCGTCTTATGCACCGTTCAGGTGTTATCGCTTACCTCAATTTAATTTACCCACAAAAAAAACATTCATGCCCTTGCGTAAAACGCAATTCGAAAATCGTCTCTATATCATCTATCTTTTAACCTTTCATCTGCCATTCTGCCGTGAATCGTAGCTTACAGCCCATTCCTCCTGACATAGTACAAGAATTCCTGTTTATAATCTTTTTCACTTTTGTTTCCCATTATCGGTACTCATTTTCATCCCTCATCGCTTAAAATTTCCCAAAAAAGCATTCAAAAATACCCTTTCCGATCGTTTCTCATTACCTTCAATTCGCACATTTATCCGCTTCTAAACGCGCAATTTGCGAAAACGCCTCCCTTGCCACGTCAAATTACATCTTTTCCCTTTCCAACGAGACACCGGGCCACCTTCTCCGCGTCCCCTTCGTTAAATAAGCGACATTTTAAATATCCGTTCGCATTTTGCGTTAATACACAATTAATATATTTACATTTCTATATTAACCTATATTTTTGGGTTTCGTACCCCCTAAATTGTCCCGTCGTCGTCGTCTTATGCACCGTTCGGGTGTTATCGCTTGCCTCAATTTACCTACAAAAAAAAATAAACATTCATATCCTTGCGTAAAACGCAATTCGAAAATCGTCTCCATATCATGTCTTTTTAACCTTTCATCTGCCGTGAATCGTAGCTTACAGCCCATTCCTCCTGACATAGTACAAGAATTTCTGTTTATAATCAACAAATCCTATCCTTACGGTGCCCCATTTCATCTATGGTAGAGAAAAATAAAAGAGTTTCCCCCTAATTAGTCATTTTCCTGTACCAAATTCATTAATTAGGCTCATTAATTAGCTACTCCAGTGACCCCCGGGTGTCCTTCTTTTTCAAACATACCGGAATTATGCAGTTCCACTCGCTATTTTATCGATTACAATATAAAAATTAATCTAAAATGTTCCCACCCGGCATTACAGTACAGTTCGGTCGTTCTCGCCTACCATCGCCGATTATTTATTAAACTTTATTCAATCTGTGATCCCACTATCATTCCATTTTCCCATAATCAAGGATTTCATTAAATTCAATATCTATGAAAAGTAGTAACCTACCACGGAAATGAAACTTCTACTAACATCTAACATCCGCCCTGTTCTGTGATATTAGTTTGACATTTGGCGAGGCCCCAACCGAGTTTCTTAAGTCGCACCGAAGAAACCAACAAGGCTACATTATACGTTCTACTTGCATCGATAAGTACCCATATACTTTGACGAAATAGTCCAATGTAAAGTAAGTGTAAAGTGTTTTCTTTCTTATGTGTTCCTAACCTGTGGAAATAAAGTGGGGCCCACAACAAGTCGTTCTGCAATGCAGACACAAAGAAATTGAGTGCTTACTGTCGTCTATACAACGCGTCCCCCCACAAGTATGCAAGTGCCCTATGAATAATGCAAACGGGAACGTCACACTCTCCACATCAAGTAACCCAAAGGAAACTTTTGTACTTATACATTTCTGTCTGTAAAAAGTCACCTCCAAGGTCCAACTGATAACAGTGCACTCTTAAACAGACTAAATAATTATCAGAAGCGAATCAAAAGTATTTATAAACGTTTCCAATCTACATAACAGTGATATATCAACTGTCCACTTGCAAAATCTTGAACGTTTGCTTCCCAGGCTGCACATAACCTTGCAAATGGGGGCCCCAAATCGTCTGTAAACGTAGCGTCTGGCTATAGCCGGCAAGAAATTGCTTTCGCATTGACATATGTAATGTACATTATAAGGTAGGTCGGCCACTCTGTGCCTATAGCAGTGATTCTATTTATATAAAAATTAAGTTAAATTACTAAATTACAATAACGTCAAAAAAGTTTAAAAAGCTGAAGCTCGATGACCTCTGTAGGACACCAGGATTATGTTGTATTATTAACAATCGAAATAAATTAATCGTGATACTTTTGCTACAAAAATTTTATGGTTTTCTACAAGTGAAGTCCAACAAATAGGTAATTTTATGAAATTGTTACATTGTGGCACGTCTCCTTAATATGCAATCATTATTATCCCACTTTCCGACGACCCGCATTTCAATAAAATATACCTTCTATGTTCCTATTGTATCCGTGTATCTGTGCGTGAAAATGCATTTGACATGTTGTCATGTTATGGTTAACGAAGCCCCAGCTGAAAGTCAAACGTGCATCTATAAACATAAATTGTGCGACGATATATATGTCGAAATGTCCAGTGTAAAGTGTAGACGTGTGCTGTTTATTTCACGTGAATATTATAACCTTAGAAATGAGGGCTCCCGAATCGTCTTTGAATGAAATAGACGTTCTACGATGATAGAGGCATATAAAATACTTCCATTGCAATATGCATTAAGTCTCTACTGAGTATTTTTATTGTTAAACAAATGTAGACAGCCCCATTGTATTTATGTGCTAATTCAGTGTTAGGAATGTGAATTATTTCTTCTTCGACACAATTTCGGAACATCCCAGTTATTTTTCTACGATTACACCAGTCTTCCCTGTGAATGACAATATTTACGATGACATAACCTATATATAAGTAATGAGGCTTCTTTAAATTTTTGGTGACCAAGAAATTAAGTACTACCATCTATAAATATCAAGAAAACATATTATACAATCAGTGGTTTGGTGGTTCAGTTCTGATTCGACAAATCCCTTACATTTACAAAGAAATGCTGCATATCAACAGGTCTATCTATCATAAGGTAAGTTTTACATTTTATGTTTATTTATGAATTTCAACGAATAAGTGTGCAGTCGATACTCCAAGTAAGTATCACAAGTGATTTTAGTTTTCAAAACATGTATTAGCTACTGCAAAGTGTACATTTATGTGTGCTTTCTAAAAAATTATAGCCAGATACCATTCACTTCCAAATCTCCAATATTATTATGTGAATATAATCTTAGAGTGCTCAAATCGTCTTTCGATGAAATGGACATTCCGCAGTGTACAAGGCTTTACAGAAACTAACAGTTATGTAAAATGAACGTAAGGCAGGATTTCAAAACAATCCAAATATAAAGTGACATATCACATCTTAAAATTAATAGAGAAATACCTGTGGTAAATAAAAATGTATATATAAAAATCAGTTATCAGGACACTAGCTGTTTCTTCCTTAAAATGTAACCTCTTCTCTTTATTTTTGTAGAAATTGCTGCCATCGGTTGTGTCCGGCAAACATAGTATTTAAAAAGTTTAAAAGTGCTTCTGCGAATGATGTCACATTCACAGGAGGGCATGAGAGCTGATATTCGAGGAACTGGGTGAAAACCAAATAATTTTCCAAGATAAAACTCCAACCGACCCTGTGACAACAACACAAGAGGCTTATAAAACAGGTACAGACAAAACTCTAATTTGTTTTACATCGACAATAACTTATTGAAAAGAAAATAAATTGGGGGTAACATAAAGATATAACGTAAAGGCCATCGTATGCATATAATTCATATTTTGCAGAAATATTAAAAGGGAACATTTATTTACTTTTTACTGATATTGGGCCCTTGGGTCACAGAGAACATAAAGAACAGGTACAGGATTTACATATTCTTTAATGTTGACAGTAACATGAAAATTTAAATAGGTTTTCCTCATTTTTCATTACATTATATGGATATTTCCTTCACGAATTCGTACCTCCAACTATTCAAGGAATGTCGTTGCAATATTTTATAACGTATACAAACTTAAAATATATGTTCGGTTACAGATAGGTTCTCCTACATTTCTCTGCCGGTCTGTAACTTTTTTTTTTTATTGAGCGCACGTTCACTCTGGAACCGTTTATGATACTGCGTTGAAATTTGGTAAACTTATATATTATACCGAGATCTAGATCTGGAACATATTTTAATCTAATTCCGTTGAAAGATTCGAGGGTGAACGGGGTAAATAACGGTAAATAGACAAAGCAAGTGGGTAAGAGTTCATAAAATTATAATTTATGGCATGGACTAAAAGGTAAGGTCTCCAAGGTGTTTAACGTTGACAGTAACATGAAAAAAATAAAATAAACTCGGTATAACGTGAAGAGTAGGTAAAGATATCATAGAGGTCTAACAATATAACATTATATATAACTATTCATATCCACATTTGCAGAAATATTAAAAGGAAATATTTGCCTTACCTAATAATGTATTTTAAGTTGTTGTTTTTTCTGTTCATATAAAAAATTCTAATATGGACATTTGATATTTACATCAAAATTTAGTTTAGACAACTAAAAACACTAAAAACAAATTGAAATCATTCAGATTTCTTTTTCCTTCTTCATATTTAAAGTGTACATTATAGTGGAAGAAATGAGTGCAAGAAAAGGATGTAATTTTTCTTATTCGTTATACTAAAATGTCAAAACTTTAAACCTTCTGTATTATGTAACATTTCGGGAACATATGAAATGTGTACCTTTGAAAATTAGTGTGTACCTATATAGATTAGATACTTTTTACTATTTATCCATTCATAACGTCCAACAGATAGGTGCTTTTATGAAATTTTTACATTTTGGCACGTCTCCTTTGTTACATGGGGTACATAAATTACAATTATTGCCACCAGTAGTTTTGTTTGCTCGGCTTTAAATAAAATGCAAATTCAGTATTACAGCTGTAGTTACTGCATATGGCTCGGTTCGATTAAAGTTAAAATACAATTTTGATATGACGAGTCTTAAATTATGTACCTTTCGAACATGTCAAGTGAAACTGTCTGTGATAAACCTATCTATTTCAATTTTCATATGCACATATTACAGATTCAGTATTATATTGTGTATGATAAGTTCAAATTTGAAATGTAATAATCTTATATTCCCAATGAGAAAACGCAACAATTTGTTAGCAATAATTGATCTGTAAAACCTTTCCCTTCTTTTTTTAATACACTTATGGGTAAACAAATTTAGCAGCTGGAAAATTACTTTCCTGTATACGAACGCCATGTTACTACTTGCCTAGGAGTTAATGTTTCAGATTTGAAGGAGGTTTAGGTCACATTGGTGAATGTGTATGGTAGAAAACATAGAGTATAGAGATTAAAAGGTTTTATATATATATAAGCGACAATGAACATAGAACAGATTTCGAAACTCCATAAACAATAAAATAATAATATATTACTCAACAGGTAGGGAAAAGCAAATTTCATATACCAAATCACACAACTACAAACTAGCCCGAACTGACCTCAGTAATGTAATAAAAGGATATACGGATTAACTTCTGACATAGATTCATAACTTATCTTGAAATTTCTACTTTTCAATGTTTTGATGTAGATTATGAAATTAAATTTTCATAACTTTAAAATCTCCCAAAGTGCATAAAAGATCAGCAATTTAAAGGAAACAGTTCAACGAATAAAGTCAAAGGTGTTTTAAATAACTGAAATTCGATGACCTCTATATAAGGACACAAGGATTGTGTTGTATTATTAAAAATCGAAATAAATTAATTATAATCGTCATTCTATTGATCCAAAAGATTTACGGTTTTCTATGAGTGAAATCTCGAAAAACAAGCCACCAATCTGTACTGAATTTTCAACAGTTCACCCCTACTAATAATAATTAAAATCTACAAATAACCTCACATTTTATTAAATTTTGACAAACAGTCAAATGTTATGTTATGTCAACATGCCATACATTTATGTGCATGTTTGGTTGCCTACCTAAATAGGTACATAAATGTTATATCTGATCAAATACAATCAGGGTGTCTCAAAAAAGCAAGATACATAGCGGCCATAAAAAGTAAACATTTTTACACATTTTCGCCTAACAAAACATTTCTCAAGATCACATCGATATTTTCACCTTATTTACTATATCTAATGTTTATTGTAAATACAATAATAATAATTCAAAATTAAAATTTACTTTCACGTCCAGTGGAGGTAGAGTAACGCGAAATTTTTTTTAGATTGAAATAGGCTTACAATGACATGAAATTCGAGATTTTAAATTCCAGCGAAAATAAATTTCCTATATATCAGTCCGTAACTTTTTTCTGCGTACGTTTACTCCAGAACCGTCTATGATATTGACTTGAAATTCGGTACACTTGCGTATTGTAACGAGGTCTGGATCTAGAGTATATTTTGATCTGATTCCGTTGGAGGGTTCGGGGGTGAATGGGGCAAATAAGCGTAAATAGGCAAAGCCAGCAGGTAAGAATCCATAAAAATTACAATTTAGAGCATGAACTAAAAGTCAAGATCTCAAAAGTTTTAAGGCAATACCACTCTCACACTATTATGAAAAAGAGTAAAAAATTAAAATATAATTCAGTGTGTATCCAAGAACGAAACGTCTCAAAAATTTTTTTTCCATTAGTTACCCTCCCCATCGCCACCTCTACTCTATTATTAAAGGACCAAATCATTTGTAGGTCCGAAACAGCGGCGTACGTCGTGTGAATTTAATAAAATTAAAAATATTCGTAATCTCTTTGATCGGAAGTTGTCGATTAGATTTTATTACGTAAAACCACTTACTGCAATGTCCTTTAACTACTGTATAAGGTCAAATCATTTGCAGGCCCGAAACAGCGTCGTACGTCGCATTTATTTAATAAAAATAAAAATATTCGCAATCTTTTTGATCGGAAGTTGTCGATTAGATTTTATTACGTAAAACCACTTACTGCAATGTCCTTTAACTACTGTATAGGGTCAAATCATTTGCAGGCCCGAAACAGCGTCGTACGTCGCATTTATTTAATAAAAATAAAAATATTCGCAATCTTTTTGATCGAAAGTTGTCGATTAGATTTTATTACGTAAAACCACTTACTGCAATGTCCTTTAACTACTGTATAAGGTCAAATCATTTGCAGGCCCGAAACAGCGTCGTACGTCGCATTTATTTAATAAAAATAAAAATATTCGTAATCTCTTTGATCGGAAGTTGTCGATTAGATTTTATTACGTAAAACCACTTACTGCAATGTCCTTTAACTACTGTATAAGGTCAAATCATTTGCAGGCCCGAAACAGCGTCGTACGTCGCATTTATTTAATAAAAATAAAAATATTCGCAATCTTTTTGATCGGAAGTTGTCGATTAGATTTTATTACGTAAAACCACTTACTGCAATGTCCTTTAACTACTGTATAGGGTCAAATCATTTGCAGGCCCGAAACAGCGTCGTACGTCGCATTTATTTAATAAAAATAAAAATATTCGTAATCTCTTTGATCGGAAGTTGTCGATTAGATTTTATTACGTAAAACCACTTACTGCAATGTCCTTTAACTACTGTATAAGGTCAAATCATTTGCAGGTCCGAAACAGCGTCGTACGTCGCATTTATTTAATAAAAATAAAAATATTCGTAATCTCTTTGATCGGAAATTGTCGATTAGATTTTATTACGTAAAACCACTTACTGCAATGTTCTTTAACTACTGTATAAGGTCAAATCATTTGCAGGCCCTAAACAGCGTCGTACGTCGCATTTATTTAATAAAAATATTCGCAATCTTTTTGATCGGAAGTTGTCGATTAGATTTTATTACGTAAAACCACTTACTGCAATGTCCTTTAACTACTGTATAGGACCAAATCAATTGCAGGCCCGAAACAGCGTCGTACGTCGCATTTATTTAATAAAAATAAAAATATTCGCAATCTTTTTGATCGAAAGTTGTCGATTAGATTTTATTACGTAAAACCACTTACTGCAATGTCCTTTAACTACTGTATAAGGTCAAATCATTTGCAGGCCCGAAACAGCGTCGTACGTCGCATTTATTTAATAAAAATAAAAATATTCGCAATCTTTTTGATCGGAAGTTGTCGATTAGATTTTATTACGTAAAACCACTTACTGCAATGTCCTTTAACTACTGTATAAGGTCAAATCATTTGCAGGCCCGAAACAGCGTCGTACGTCGCATTTATTTAATAAAAATAAAAATATTCGCAATCTTTTTGATCGGAAGTTGTCGATTAGATTTTATTACATAAAACTACTTATTGCCAATGTCCCTTAACTACTGTATAGGACCAAATCAATTGCAGGCCCGAAACAGCGTCGTACGTCGCATTTATTTAATAAAAATAAAAATATTCGCAATCTTTTTGGTCGAAAGTTGTCGATTAGATTTTATTACGTAAAACCACTTACTGCAATGTCCTTTAACTACTGTATAAGGTCAAATCATTTGCAGGCCCGAAACAGCGTCGTACGTCGCATTTATTTAATAAAAATAAAAATATTCGCAATCTTTTTGATCGGAAGTTGTCGATTAGATTTTATTACGTAAAACTACTTACTGCAATGTCCTTTAACTACTGTATAGGGTCAAATCATTTGCAGGCCCGAAACAGCGTCGTACGTCGCATTTATTTAATAAAAATAAAAATATTCGCAATCTTTTTGATCGGAAGTTGTCGATTAGATTTTATTACGTAAAACTACTTACTGCAATGTCCTTTAACTACTGTATAGGGTCAAATCATTTGTAGGCCCGAAACAGCGTCGTACGTCACATTTATTTAATAAAAATAAAAATATTCGCAATCTGTTTGATCGGAAATTGTCGATTAGATTTTATTACGTAAAACTACTTACTGCAATGACCTTTAACTATTGTATAGGGTCAAATCATTTGTAAGCCCGAAACAGCGACGTACGTCGCATTTATTTAATAAAAACAAAATATTCGCAATCTTTTTGATCGGAAGTTGTCGATTAGATTTTATTACGTAAAACTACTTACTGTAATGTCCTTAAACTACTGTATAGGGTCAAATCATTTGTAGGCCCGAAACAGCGTCGTACGTCACATTTATTTAATAAAAATAAAAATATTCGCAATCTTTTTGATCGGAAGTTGTCGATTAGATTTTATTACGTAAAACTACTTACTGCAATGACCTTTAACTATTGTATAGGGTCAAATCATTTGTAAGCCCGAAACAGCGACGTACGTCGCATTTATTTAATAAAAATAAAAATATTCGCAATCTTTTTGATCGGAAGTTGTCGATTAGATTTTATTACGTAAAACTACTTACTGCAATGTCCTTTAACTACTGTATAGGGTCAAATCATTTGTAGGCCCGAAACAGCGTCGTACGTCACATTTATTTAATAAAAATAAAAATATTCGCAATCTTTTTGATCGGAAGTTGTCGATTAGATTTTATTACGTAAAACTACTTACTGCAATGTCCTTTAACTACTGTATAGGGTCAAATCATTTGTAAGCCCGAAACAGCGTCGTACGTCGCATTTATTTAATAAAAATAAAAATATTCACACTCTTTGATCGGAAGTTGTCGATTAGATTTTTATTTTTAAATATTTTTATTTTTATTAAATTCATACGACGTACGCCGCTGTTTCGGACCTACAGATGATTTGGTCCTATACAGTAGTTAAGGGACATTGCAGTAAGTAGTTTTACGTAATAAAATCTAATCGACAACTTCCGATCAAAGAGATTGCGAATATTTTTATTTTTATTAAATAAATGCGACGTACGCCGCTGTTTCGGACCTACAAATGATTTGGTGCTATACAGTAGTTAAAGGAAATTGCAATAAGTAGTTTTACATAATAAAATCTAATCGACAACTTCCGATCAAAAAGATCGCGAATATTTTTATTTTTAATAGATACATGCGACGTACGCCGCTGTTATGGACGGATAATAATAATAATGATAATTCAAAATTAAAATTTACTTCCACATTCAGTGGAGGTAGACGCGAAATTATTTTTTTTTTTTTGAGTTGAAATAGACTTAAAATGACATGAAATTCGAGATTTTAAATTTGAACGAAAATAAATTTCCTGTCTGTCTGTCTGTCTGTAACTTTTTTCTGCGTACGTTTACTCTAGAACCGTTTATGATATTGACTTAAAATTCGGTACACTTACGTATTGTAACTAGATCTGGATCTGGAATATATTTTGTTCTGATTCCGTTGAAGGGTTCTGGGGTAAATAAGGGTAAATAGGCAAAGCAAGTGGGTAAGAGTCCATAAAACTGTAATTTACGGCATGGATTAAAAGTTAAAGTCTCCAAAATTTTTCTTTAACATAACGCTGTAACTTTTTTTTTGAAAGCATGTTCACTCTGAAACCGTTTATGATACTGACTTGAAATTTAGTACACTTATGTACTACAACGAGATCTGAAACTAGATTATATTTGGATCTAATGCTATTGAAGGGTTCGGAGGTTAATAGGGTAAATAAAGGTAAATAGGCAAAACAAACGGGTTAAAGTCGAAAAAACTGCAATTTAAAGCAGACTTAAAATGTCATGAAACATAAAGATTTTTAAATTTGAGCGGTCTGTAACTTTCTTTAGGCGCACGTTTACTCTGGAACCGTTTGTGATATTGACTTGAAATTTGATACACTTATGTATTGCAACGACATCTACAACCTAATTATATTTTGATCTAATTCCGTTGAACGGTTTGGAGTAAATGGGGTAAAAAGGCAAAGCAGGGAGGTAAGACTCCATAAAATTACAATTTAGGACACATACCTACCTTAACTTTTAAGTTAAGGTTTCAAAACTTTTTTTTGGCAACAACCCCTATCACCCCCAATACCACCACCACACATTCCGAAAGGAAATAAAAAAAATTAAAATATGTTTTAGTGTGTATGTATACATAAGAACGAAATGTCTCAAAAATAACTTTTTTGCGTTACCCCCCGCCCTATTATTAAAGGGATAAACATGAAAAATTGGAAAAACGTAAAAAACTGGAAAAATGAAAAAATCAAATATGGAAATTGAAAAAATTATTGATGCAGATTTTGATATACATTTTGACATTGACTTTCATATAGATTTTTATGTTGCTATTGATTTTAATATTGGTTTTAATACTGATATTAATTCTGATATTGACTGATATTAATTTTTTTATTGACAAACTGATTTTAATATTGACTGATATTAATTTTGATAACGGTTTTAATGTTAATTTTTATATAGCTTTTGACATTGACGTTGACACTGATTTTGATATTGATTTTGAAATTGACGTTGATTTTTTATATTGGTATTGATTTTTATATTGACTGACATTAATTTCGATATTGACTTATTGATTTTAATATTCATTTTGATATTAACTTTAATATTGAATTTAATGTTGATTTTGAGATTGATTTTCATACCGACCATTATATTGGTATTAAGTTTAATATCGATTTTCATATTGACTGATATTAATGTTAATATTAGCTTTAATATTGATTTTAATATTAACTTAAATATTGATTTTAATATTGATTTTGATATTGACCTATATACTGATTTTAATATTGATTTTAAAATTGATTTTCATATCGACTTTTATATTGGCATTGACTTTAATAACGATTTTCATATTAATATTGATTTTGGTATTGACTGATATTAATTTTGATTATTGGCTTTGATATTGATTTTAAAAACTTAACTATTTGATTTAACATTGACTAATATTGATTTTGATAACTATTTTGATATTGATTTTTCTATATTGATTTTAAAATTGGCTTTGATGCTGACTTTAATATTGAATTTGATGTTGATTTTAATATCTTTCATGTTGATTTTAATATTGATTAATATTAACTTAAATACTGATTTTAATATTGACTATGATATTGATTTTGATATTTGCTTTAATATCAACTTTAACATTAACTTAAATGTTGATTCTAATATTGACTTTGATATTGATTTTGATAACTATTTTGATATTGATTTTAATATTGACTTTGATACTGAGTTTGATATCGATTTTGAAATTGACTTTCACATTGGCTTTTATCTTGATATTTATTTTTATATTGACCGACATTAATTTTGATATAATTTTAATGATATTGACTTACTGATTTTAATATTGACTGATATTGATTTTGATAACAGTTTTGATATTGATTTTGATATTGACTTTGACACTGACGTTGATATTGATTTTGAAATTGACTTTTATATCGACTTTTATATTGATATTGATTTTTATATTGACTGACATTAATTTTGATATAATTTTAATATTGACTTAAGTACTGATTTTAATATTGACTTTGATGCCGACTTTGATATTGATTTCGAAATTGACTTTCACATGGACTTTTATATTGATATTGATTTTTATATTGACTGACATTAATTTTGATATTGACTTACCGATTTTAATATTGACTGATATTGATTTTGATAATGGTTTTGATATTGATTTTAATATTGACTTTGATAATTATTTTGATAACGGTTTTGATATTGATTTTTATATTGACTTTGACACTGACTTTGACATTGATTTTTATATTGACTGACATTAAGTTTGATATTGACTTACTGATTTTAATATTGACTGATATTTATTTTGATAACGGTTTTGATATTGATTTTAATATTGACTTTGATATTGACTTTAACACTGATTTTGATATTGATTTTGAAATTAACTTTCATATTGACTTTTATATTGACATTGATTTTTATATTGACTGACATTAAGTTTAATATTGACTTACTGATTTTAATATTGACTGAAATTTATTTTGATAACGGTTTTGATATTGATTTTAATATTGACTTTGATACTGAATTTGATGTTGATATTCTTTCATGTTCATTTTGACATCCCTTCATGTTGATTTTAATATTGATTTTAATTCTGATATTGACAATAATAATGATTAATTTTGAGGCGCATTCAGAGACAATTCCTTAGAATTTTGAGGCTAATCCGAGGACCGATCCTAGAATTTTGAACATATCCCCGACTTCCATGCGTCCTCAACCGCGGGGATGCGACCGGAGGGAGCATCACCGCATGGCGCCGAAGGCGCCACATCGAGCGCGAAGCGCGAGTGCCTCCGCAGGAGCTAGAAATGGCCGTAGGCCATTTCTAGTCCACTATATATTAAAATCCGTCAGGTGCGAGCCCCTCGCACTTTGGGATTTTGCAATACTAAAGGCTTTTTTGGGGGGACGCGCGGCGTCCGCCTGCCGCCGCAGGCGGCAGGCGGACGTCCGCGAAAATCTCAACGCGACAGTGGCGAGGGTGGGTTTCGGGGGTAAATATTGTTAATTTTAATTATAATGTCGGCTATCTCTTTCCCCACACGTTTTTACGACCCTCAAAACGAATTTGCGTTGCTCCTTTTCGATGACGTCGAAGCGGGCGGAATTCGGGTAAACGTCAAAAATTTCCCATTTTCTTTCGTTCCTGGCGGGGTTAAAATTCGATTCGGACCTTTAAATTTACGATTTGCTTTCATTGCCGATCTCCGTGGTTCCGTATCGACATCGTACGGCCGTCTGTTAAGAGTATTTCGCCAGATGTGAGCGTTTAAAGATTGCGTGTTTGGCGACTTTTCGCTATTCCGGCGAAACACGCACATTTTCGGTTCCCCTCGAATAACTTTTAAACGGCTGGAAATTTCGCAAAAATAATCGCACCCAAAGGACAAGATTTTTTAATGAAGAATCGTTTCCATCTTTCAGATCTCACCTACGACGAGCCGTTCCCGAGCTAGAACGTTTAGAAGGAGACGACGTTCGGTGGCCAAAATACGTAGCTGTTCCGTTAAAAGCCGAATATCTCGGCAAATAGGCCGTTTTCGGCCTAAATGTTCGTATCTAACGAAATTATAGCTAAATAAATTATCTACCTCTATGCAGAGTTTTATTTGTCTACTTTAAATATTAAAAAAGTTGTGACCTTTAGAAAATGCCGCTTTGCGGTGGAATCGGCCATTTTGTAGTCGTAAAAAAATCACCCTTTTTCCAATCCACGTAACGGGCGTAATTGCCCGTCTGTGATTTCCACGTTATCACGTACTGACATTTTCACTTTTGTTTCCCATTATCGGTACTCATTTTCATCCCTCATCGCTTAAAATTTCCCAAAAAAGCATTCAAAAATACCCTTTCCGATCGTTTCTCATTACCTTCAATTCGCACATTTATCGCTTGAGAACGCGCAATTTGTCAAAAAGCCTCCCTTGCCACGTCAAATTACATCTTTTCCCTTTCCAACGAGGCATCGGGCGATGACCTTCTACGCGTCCCCTTCGTTAAATAAGCGACATTTTAAATGTCCGTTCACATTTTGCGTTAATACACAATTAATATATTTACATTCCTATATTAACCTATATTTTTGGTTTTCGTACCCCCTATATTGCCCCCCTCCGTCGTCGTCTTATGCACCGTTCAGGTGTTATCGCTTGCCTCAATTTACCCACAAAAAAAAAAATAAACATGCATGCACTTGCGTAAAACGCAATTCGAAAATCGTCTCTATATCATCTACCTTTTAACCTTTCATCTGCCATTCTGCCGTGAATCGTAGCTTACAGCCCATTCCTCCTGACATAGTACAAGAATTTCTGTTTATAATCAACAAATCCTATCCTTACGGTGCCCCATTTCATCTATGGAAGAGAAAAATAAAAGAGTTTCCCCCTAATTAGTCATTTTCCTGTACCAAATTCATTAATTAGGCTCATTAATTAGCTACTCCAGTGACCCCCGGGTGTCCTTCTTTTTCAAACATACCGGAATTATGCAGTTCCACTCGCTATTTTATCGGTTACAATATAAAAATTAATCTAAAATGTTCCCACCCGGCATTACAGTACAGTTCGGTCGTTCTCGCCTACCATCGCCGATTATTTATTAAACTTTATTCAATCTGTGATCCCACTATCATTCCATTTTCCCATAATCAAGGATTTCATTAAATTCAATATCTATGAAAAGTAGTAACCTACCACGGAAATGAAACTTCTACTAACATCTAACATCCGCCCTGTTCTGTGATATTAGTTTGACATTTGGCGAGGCCCCAACCGAGTTTTGTAAGTCGCACTGAAGAAATCGACAAGGCTACATTATACGTTCTACTTGCATCGATAAGTACCCATATACTTTGACGAAATAGTCCAATGTAAAGTAAGTGTAAAGTATTTTCTTTCTTATGTGTTCCTAACCTGTGGAAATAAAGTGGGGCCCACAACAAGTCGTTCTGCAATGTAGACACAAAGAAATTGAGTGCTTACTGTCGTCTATACAACGCGTCCCCCCACAAGTATGCAAGCGCCCTATGAATAATGCAAACGGGAACGTCACACTCTCCACATCAGGTAACCCAAAGGAAACTTTTGTACTTATACATTTCTGTCTGTAAAAAGTCACCTCCAAGGTCCAACTGATAACAGTGCACTCTTAAACAGACTAAATAATTATCAGAAGCGAATCAAAAGTATTTATAAACGTTTCCAATCTACATAACAGTGATATATCAACTGTCCACTTGCAAAATCTTGAACGTTTGCTTCCCAGGCTGCACATAACCTTGCAAATGGGGGCCCCAAATCGTCTGTAAACGTAACGTCTGGCTACCCGGCAAGAAATTGCTTTCGCATTGACATATGTCATGTACATTATAAGGTAGGTCGGCCACTCTGTGCCTATACCAATGATTCTATTTATATAAAAATTAAGTTAAATTACTAAATTACAATAACGTCAAAAAAGTTTAAAAAGCTGAAGCTCGATGACCTCTGTAGGACACCAGGATTATGTTGTATTATTAACAATCGAAATAAATTAATCGTGATACTTTTGCTACAAAAGTTTTATGGTTTTCTATAAGTGAAGTCCAACAAATAGGTAATTTTATGAAATTGTTACATTGTGGCACGTCTCCTTAATATGCAATCATTATTATCCACATTTCAATAAAGTATACCTTCTGTGCTCCTATTATATCCGTGTATCCGTGCGTGAAAATGCATTTGACATGTTGTCATGTTATGGTTAACGAAGCCCCAGCTGAAAGTCAAACGTGCATCTATAAACATAAATTGTGCGACGATATATATGTCGAAATGTCCAGTGTAAAGTGTAAACGTGTGCTGTTTATTTCATGTGAATATTATAACCTTAGAAATGAGGGCCCCCGAATCGTCTTTGAATGAAATAGACGTTCTACGATGATAGAGGCATATAAAATACTTCCATTGCAATATGCATTAAGTTTCTACCGAGTATTTTTGTTGTTCAATAAATGTATGCAGTGTGAATTTGTACCCAGTTCAAGAACATCTCATACCGAATCGTGCAGTACCGTCACTGA
Organism: Leptura quadrifasciata; assembly: GCA_963675555.1. Taxonomy (NCBI): domain Eukaryota; kingdom Metazoa; phylum Arthropoda; class Insecta; order Coleoptera; family Cerambycidae; genus Leptura; species Leptura quadrifasciata. The sequence goes on along the minus strand of OY776673.1, from coordinate 58,624,744 downwards.
ACAGTGCTGTTTACATAATTCTCAAAGAATGATTGACGTTACAAGACAGCCCCATTGTATTCATGTGCTAATTCAGTGTTAAGAATGTGAATTATTTCTTCTTCGACACAATTTCAGAACATCCCAGTTATTTTTCTACGATTACACCAGTCTTCCCTGTGAATGACAATATTTACGATGACATAACCTATATATAAGTAATGAGGCTTCTTTAAATTTTTGGTGACCAAGAAATTAAGTACTACCATCTATAAATATCAAGAAAACATATTATACAATCAGTGGTTTGGTGGTTCAGTTCTGTTTCGACAAATCTCTTACAATTACAAAGAAATGCTGCATATCAACAGGTCTATCTATCATAAGGTAAGTTTTACATTTTATGTTTATTTATGAATTTCAACGAATAAGTGTGCAGTCGATACTCCAAGTAAGTATCACAAGTGATTTTAGTTTTCAAAAAAACATATATTAGCTACTGTAAAGTGTACATTTATGTGTGCTTTCTAAAAAATTATAGCCAGATACCATTCACTTCCAAATCTCCAATATTATTATGTGAATATAATCTTAGAGGGCTCAAATCGTCTTTCGATGAAATGGACATTCCGCAGTGTACAAGGCTTTACAGAAACTAACAGTTATGTAAAATGAACATAAGGCAGGATTTCAAAACAATCCAAATATAAAGTGACATATCACATAATCTTTGCTTAACGGCAAAGATAAATCTTAAAATTAATAGAGAAATACCTGTGGTAAATAAAAGTATATATAAAAATCAGTTATCAGGACATTAGCTGTTTCTTCCTTAAAATGTAACCTCTTTTCTTTATTTTTGTAGAAATTGCTGCCATCGGTTGTGTCCAGCAAACATAGTATTTAAAAAGTTTACAAGTGCTTCTGCGAATGATGTCACATTCACAGGAGGGCATGAGCTGATATTCGAGGGACTGGGTGAAAACCAAAAAATTTTCCAAGATAAAACTCCAACCGACCCAGTGACAACACAAAAGGCTTATAAAACAGGTACAGACAAAACTCTAATTTGTTTTACATCGACAATAACTTATTGAAAAGAAAATAAATTGGGGGTAACATAAAGATACAACGTAAAGGCCATCGTATGCATATAATTCATATCCTAATTTGCAGAAATATTAAAAGGGAATATTTATTTACTTTTTACTGATATTGGGCCCTTGGGTCACAGAGAACATAAAGAACAGGTACAGGATTTACATATTCTTTAACGTTGACAGTAACATGAAAATTTAAATAGGTTTTCCTCATTTTTCATTACATTTTATGGATATTTCCTTCACGAATTCGTACCTCCAACTATTCGAGGAATGTCGTTGCAATATTTTATAACGTATACAAACTTAAAATATATGTTCGGTTACAGATAGTTTCTCATACATTTCTCAAATAGACAGAAATTTGTGTCTGCCGGTTTGTAACTTTTTTTTTTATTGAGCGCACGTTCACTCTGGAACCGTTTATGGTACTGAATTGAAATTTGGTAAACTTATATATTATACCGAGATCTAGATCTGGAACATATTTTAATCTAATTCCGTTGAAAGATTCGAGGGTGAACGGGGTAAATAACGGTAAATAGACAAAGCAAGTGGGTAAGAGTTCATAAAATTATAATTTATGGCATGGACTAAAAGGTAAGGTCTCCAAGGTGTTTAACGTTGACAGTAACATGAAAAAAATTAAATAAACTGGGTATGACGTGAAGAGTAGGTAAAGGTATCATATAGAGGTCTAACAATATAACATTATATATAACTATTCATATCCACATTTGCAGAAATATTAAAAGGAAATATTTGCCTTACCTAATAATGTATTTTAAGTTGTTGTTTTTTCTGTTCATATAAAAAATTATAATATGGACATTTGATATTTACATCAAAATTTAGTTTAGATAACTAAAAACACTAAAAACAAATTGAAATCATTCAGCTTTCTTTTTCCTTCTTTATATTTAAAGTGTACATTATAGTGGAAGAAATGAGTGCAAGAAAAGGATGTAATTTTTCTTATTCGTTATACTAAAATGTCAAAACTTTAAACCTTCTGTGTTATGTAACGTTTCGGGAACATATGAAATGTGTATCTTTGAAAATTAGTGTGCACCTATAGATTAGATACTTTTTACTATTTATCCATTCATAGCGTCCAACAGATAGGTGCTTTTATGAAATTTTTACATTTTGGCACGTCTCCTTTGTTACATGGGGTACATAAATTACAATTATTGCCACCAGTAGTTTTGTTTGCTCGGCTTTAAATAAAATGCAGATTCAGTATTACAGCTGTAGTTACTGCACATGGCTCGGTTCGATTAAAGTTAAAATACAATTTTGGTATGACGAGTCTTAAATTATGTACCTTCCGAACATGTCAAGTGAAACTGTCTGTGATAAACCTATCTATTTCAATTTTCATATGCACACATTACAGATTCAGTATTATATTGTGTATGATAAGTTCAAATTTGAAATGTAATAATCCTATCGAAAGATATTCCCAATGAGAAAACGCAACAATTTGTTAGCAATAATTAATCTGTAAAACCTTTCCCTTCTTTTTTTAATACACTTATGAGTAAACAAATTTAGCAGCTGGAAAATTACTTTCCCGTATACGAATGCCAAATAATAGCAGCCTAGGGGTTCATCTTTCAGATTTGAAAGAGGTTTAAATCACATTAGTGAATGTGTATGGTAGAAAACATAGGGTATAGAGATTAAAAGATCATAATATGTATAAGCAACAATGAATATGGAACAGATTTCCAATGTCCATAAACAATAAAATAATAATATATTACTCAACGGGTAGCGAAAAGCAAATTTCATATACCAAATCACACAACTACAAACTAGCCCGAACTGACCTCAGTAATGTAATAAAAGGATATACGGGTCAACTTCTGACATAGATTCATAACTTATCTTGAAATTTCTACTTTTCAATGTTTTGATGTAGATTATGAAATTAAATTTTCATAACTTTAAAACCTCCCAAAGTGCATAAAAGATCAGCAATTTAAAGGAAACAGTTGAACGATTCTATTTATATAAAAATTAAGTTAAATTACCGATCTATAATAAAGTCAAAAGTGTTTTAAATAACTGAAATTCGATGACCTCTATATAAGGACACAAGGATTGTGTTGTATTATTGAAAATCGAAATAAATTAATTGTAATCGTCATTCTATTGATCCAAAAGTTTTACGGTTTTCTATGAGTGAAATCTCGAAAAACAAGCCACCAGTCTGTACTGAATTTTCAACAGTTCACCCCTACTAATAATAATTAAAATCTAGAAATAACCTCACATTTTATTTAATTTTGACAAACAGTCGAATGTTATGTTATGTCAACATACCATACATTTGTGTGCATGTTTGGTTGCCTACCTAAATAGGTACATAAATGTTATATCTGATCAAATACAATCAGGGTGTCTCAAAAAAGCAAGATACATAGCGGCCATAAAATAAACATTTTTACACATTTTCGCCTAACAAAACATTTCTCAAGATCACATCGATATTTTCACCTTATTTACTATATCTAATGTTTATTGTAAATACAATAATAATAATTCAAAATTAAAATTTACTTTCACGTCCAGTGGAGGTAGAGTAACGCGAAATTTTTTTTAGATTGAAATAGGCTTACAATGACATGAAATTCGAGATTTTAAATTCCAGCGAAAATAAATTTCCTATCTATCAGTCCGTAACTTTTTTCTGCGTACGTTTACTCCAGAACCGTCTATGATATTGACTTGAAATTCGGTACACTTGCGTATTGTAACGAGGTCTGGATCTGGAGTATATTTTGATCTGATTCCGTTGAAGGGTTCGGGGGTAAATGGGGTAAATAAGGGTAAATAGGCAAAGCAAGCAGACAAGAGTCCATAAAATTACAATTTAAGGCATGGACTGAATGTTAAGATCTCAAATGTTTTTTTGGCATTAGGCTATACGAACTTAAAATATATGTTCGGTTAATATTGAAAAATGAAAAACTGAAAAATGAAATGCTGCAAAATGAAATAGGTACTGAAAAATGAAAAACTGAAAAATGAAATCCTGAAAAATGAAATGCTGAAAAATGAAATACTGAATATTGACTTTGATATTTTTTTTTATATTGATTTTAATATTGACTTTGATACTGAATTTGATGTTGATTTTCATATTCTTTCATGTTCATTTCGACATCCTCTCATGTCGTTTTGATATTGATAATAATAATGATTAATATTGAGGCGCATTCAGGGACGATTCCTTAGAATTTTGAGGCTAATCCGAGGACCGATCCTAGAATTTTGAACATATCCCCGACTTCCATGCGTCCTCAACCGCGGGGATGCGACCGGAGGGAGCATCACCGCATGGCGCCGAAGGCGCCACATCGAGCGCGAAGCGCGAGTGCCTCTGCAAGAGCTAGAATCTATATATATTAAAATCGTACAGGTGCGAGCCCCTTGCACTTTCGCATTTTGCAATACTAAAGGCTTTTCTTAACGGACGCGCGGCGTCCGCCTGCCGCCGCAGGCGGCAGGCGGACGCCTTTCTCATTGGTATAGACCGTAGGGATGGGGGGCGGGCGGGGGTGGGTATTTTTTATTTCCGTAATAATGTCGGCTATCTCTTTCCCCACACGTTTTTACGACCCTCAAATGACTTTTGCGTTGCTCCTTTTCGATGACGTCAAAGCGGGCGGAATTCGGGTAAACGTCAAAAATTTGCGATTTATTTCCGTTCCTGGCGGGGTTAAAATTCGATTTGGACCTTTGAATTTACGATTTGCTTTCATTGCCATTCATGTACTTTCCATATCGACATCGTACGGCCGTCTGCGGGGTGTTTTTCGCCAGATATGAGCGTTTAAAGATTGCGTGTTTGGCGACTTTTCGCTATTCCGGCGAAACACGCACATTTTCGGTTCTCCTCGAATAACTTTTAAACGGCTAGAAATTTCGCAAAAATAATCGCACCCAAAGGACAAGATTTTTTAATGAGGAATCGTTTCCATCTTTCAGATCTCACCCACGACGAGCCGTTCCCGAGCTAGAGCCTTCCGAAGGAGACGACGTTCGGTGGCCAAAATACGTAGCTGTTTCGTTAAAAGCCGAATATCTCGGCAAATAGGCCGTTTTGGGCCGAAATGTTCGTATCTAACGAAATTATAGCTAAATAAATTATCTACCTCTATGCACAGTTTCATTTCTCTACTATAAATATTAAACGAGTTGTGGGCTTTAGAAAATGCCGCTTTGCGGTGAAATCGACCATTTTGTAGTCGTAAAAAAATCACCCTTTTTCCAATCCACGTAACGGGCGTAATTGCCCGTCTGTGATTTCCACGTTATCACGTACTGACATTTTCACTTTTGTTTCCCATGATCGGTACTCATTTTCATCCCTCATCGCTTAAAATTTCCCAAAAAAGCATTCAAAAATACCCTTTCCGATCGTTTCTCATTACCTTCAATTCGCACATTTATCGCTCGAGAACGCGCAATTTGTCAAAAAGCCTCCCTTGCCACGTCAAATTACATCTTTTCCCTTTCCAACCAGGCATCGGGCGACCTTCTACGCGCCCCCTTCGTTAAATAAGCGACATTTTAAATATCCGTTCGCATTTTGCGTTAATACACAATTAATATTCCTATATTAACCTATATTTTTGGGTTTCGTACCCCCTAAATTGCCCCCCCGTCGTCGTCTTATGCACCGTTCAGGTGTTATCGCTTGCCTCAATTTACCTACAAACAAAAATAAACATTCATGCCCTTGCGTAAAACGCAATTCGAAAATCGTCTCCATATCACGTCTTTTTAACCTTTCATCTGCCGTGAATCGCAGCTCACAGCCCATTCCTCCTGACATACTACAAGAATTTCTGTTTATAATCAACAAATCCTATTCTTACGGTGCCCCATTTCATCTATGGAAGAGAAAAATAAAAGAGTTTCCCCCTAATTAGTCATTTTTCTGCACTACATTCATTAAATAGGCTCTTTAATTAGCTACTCCAATGACCACCGGGTATCCTTCCTTTTCAAACATACCGAAATTATGCAGTTCCACTCGCTATTTCATCGGTTACGGTTACAATATAAAAAATTAATCTAAAATGTTCCCACCCGGCATTACAGTACAGATCGGTCGTTCTCGCCTACCATCGCCGATTATTTATTAAACTTTATTCAATCTGTGATCCCACTATCATTCCATTTTCCCATAATCAAGGATTTCATTAAATTCAATATCTATGAAAAGTAGTAACCTACCACGGAAATGAAACTTCTACTAACATCTAACATCCGCCCTGTTCTGTGATATTAGTTTGACATTTGGCGAGGCCCCAACCGAGTTTCTTAAGTCGCACCGAAGAAACCAACAAGGCTACATTATACGTTCTACTTGCATCGATAAGTACCCATATACTTTGACGAAATAGTCCAATGTAAAGTAAGTGTAAAGTGTTTTCTTTCTTATGTGTTCCTAACCTGTGGAAATAAAGTGGGGCCCACAACAAGTCGTTCTGCAATGCAGACACAAAGAAATTGAGTACTTACTGTCGTCTATACAACGTGTCCCCCCACAAATATGCAAGTGCTCTATGAATAATGCAAACGGGAACGTCACACTCTCCACATCAAGTAACCCAAAGAAAACTTTTGTACTTATACATTTCTGTCTGTAAAAAGTCACCTCCAAGGTCCAACATATGATAACAGTGCACTCTTAAACAGACTAAATAATTATCAGAAGCGAATCAAAAGTAATTATAAACGTTTCCAATCTACATAACAGTGATATCTCAACTGTCCACTTGCAAAATCTTGAACATTTGCTTCCCAGGCTGCACATAACCTTGCAAATGGGGGCCCCACATCGTCTGCAAACGTAGCGTCTGGCTACCCGGCAAGAAATTGCTTTCGCATTGACATATGTAATGTACATTATAAGGTAGGTCGGCCACTCTGTGCCTATAGCAATGATTCTATTTATGTAAAAATTAAGTTAAATTACTAAATTACAATAACGTCAAAAAAGTTTAAAAAGCTGAAGCTCGATGACCTCTGTAGGACACCAGGATTATGTTGTATTATTAAAAATCGAAATAAATTAATCGTGATACTTTTGCTACAAAAGTTTTATGGTTTTCTACAAGTGAAGTCCAACAAATAGGTAATTTTATGAAATTGTTACATTGTGGCACATCTCCTTAATATGCAATCATTATTATCCCACTTTCCGACGACCCGCATTTCAATAAAATATACCTTCTATGTTCCTATTGTATCCGTGTATCCGTGCGTGAAAATGCATTTGACATGTTGTCATGTTATGGTTAACGAAGCCCCAGCTGAAAGCCAAACGTGCATCTATAAACATAAATTGTGCGACGATATATATGTCGAAATGTCCAGTGTAAAGTGTAGACGTGTGCTGTTTATTTCACGTGAATATTATAACCTTAGAAATGAGGGCCCCCGAATCGTCTTTGAATGAAATAGACGTTCTACGATGATAGAGGCATAAAAATACTTCCATTGCAATATGCATTAAGTCTCTACCGAGTATTTTTATTGTTCAACAAATGTAGACAGCCCCATTGTATTTATGTGCTAATTCAGTGTTAGGAATGTGAATTATTTCTTCTTCGACACAATTTCGGAACATCCCAGTTATTTTTCTACGATTACACCAGTCTTCCCTGTGAATGACAATATTTACGATGACATAACCTATATATAAGTAATGAGGCTTCTTTAAATTTTTGGTGACCAAGAAATTAAGTACTACCATCTATAAATATCAAGAAAATATATTGTACAATCAGTGATTTGGTGGTTCAGTTCTGTTTCGACAAATCTCTTACATTTACAAAGAAATGCTGCATATCAACAGGTCTATCTATCATAAGGTAAGTTTTACATTTTATGTTTATTTATGAATTTCAACGAATAAGTGCAGTCGATACTCCAAGTAAGTATCACAAGTGATTTTAGTTTTCAAAAAAACATATATTAGCTACTGTAAAGTGTACATTTATGTGTACTTTCTAAAAAATTATAGCCAGATACCATTCACTTCCAAATCTCCAATATTATTATGTGAATATAATCTTACAGGGCTCAAATCGTCTTTCGATGAAATGGACATTCCGCAGTGTACAAGGCTTTACAGAAACTAACAGTTATGTAAAATGAACATAAGGCAGGATTTCAAAACAATCCAAATATAAAGTGACATATCACATAATCTTTGCTTAACGGCAAAAATAAATCTTAAAATTAATAGAGAAATACCTGTGGTAAATAAAAGTATATATAAAAATCAGTTATCAGGACATTAGCTGTTTCTTCCTTAAAATGTAACCTCTTTTCTTAATTTTTAATTGCTGCCATCGGTTGTGTCCAGCAAACATAGTATTTAAAAAGTTTACAAGTGCTTCTGCGAATGATGTCACATTCACAGGAGGGCATGAGCTGATATTCGAGGGACTGGGTGAAAACCAAATAATTTTCCAAGATAAAACTCCAACCGACCCAGTGACAACACAAAAGGCTTATAAAACAGGTACAGACAAAACTCTAATTTGTTTTACATCGACAATAACTTATTGAAAAGAAAATAAATTGGGGGTAACATAAAGATACAACGTAAAGGCCATCGTATGCATATAATTCATATCCTAATTTGCAGAAATATTAAAAGGGAATATTTATTTACCTTTTACTGATATTGGGCCCTTGGGTCACAGAGAACATAAAGAACAGGTACAGGATTTACATATTCTTTAACGTTGACAGTAACATGAAAATTTAAATAGGTTTTCCTCATTTTTCATTACATTTTATGGATATTTCCTTCACGAATTCGTACCTCCAACTATTCGAGGAATGTCGTTGCAATATTTTATAACGTACACAAACTTAAAATATATGTTCGGTTACAGATAGTTTCTCATACATTTCTCAAATAGACAGAAATTTGTGTCTGCCGGTTTGTAACTTTTTTTTTTATTGAGCGCACGTTCACTCTGGAACCGTTTATGGTACTGAATTGAAATTTGGTAAACTTATATATTATACCGAGATCTAGATCTGGAACATATTTTAATCTAATTCCGTTGAAAGATTCGAGGGTGAACGGGGTAAATAACGGTAAATAGACAAAGCAAGTGGGTAAGAGTTCATAAAATTATAATTTATGGCATGGACTAAAAGGTAAGGTCTCCAAGGTGTTTAACGTTGACAGTAACATGAAAAAAATTAAATAAACTGGGTATGACGTGAAGAGTAGGTAAAGGTATCATATAGAGGTCTAACAATATAACATTATATATAACTATTCATATCCACATTTGCAGAAATATTAAAAGGAAATATTTGCCTTACCTAATAATGTATTTTAAGTTGTTGTTTTTTCTGTTCATATAAAAAATTCTAATATGGACATTTGATATTTACATCAAAATTTAGTTTAGATAACTAAAAACACTAAAAACAAATTGAAATCATTCAGCTTTCTTTTTCCTTCTTTATATTTAAAGTGTACATTATAGTGGAAGAAATGAGTGCAAGAAAAGGATGTAATTTTTCTTATTCGTTATACTAAAATGTCAAAACTTTAAACCTTCTGTGTTATGTAACGTTTCGGGAACATATGAAATGTGTATCTTTGAAAATTAGTGTGCACCTATAGATTAGATACTTTTTACTATTTATCCATTCATAGCGTCCAACAGATAGGTGCTTTTATGAAATTTTTACATTTTGGCACGTCTCCTTTGTTACATGGGGTACATAAATTACAATTATTGCCACCAGTAGTTTTGTTTGCTCGGCTTTAAATAAAATGCAGATTCAGTATTACAGCTGTAGTTACTGCACATGGCTCGGTTCGATTAAAGTTAAAATACAATTTTGGTATGACGAGTCTTAAATTATGTACCTTCCGAACATGTCAAGTGAAACTGTCTGTGATAAACCTATCTATTTCAATTTTCATATGCACACATTACAGATTCAGTATTATATTGTGTATGATAAGTTCAAATTTGAAATGTAATAATCCTATCGAAAGATATTCCCAATGAGAAAACGCAACAATTTGTTAGCAATAATTAATCTGTAAAACCTTTCCCTTCTTTTTTTAATACACTTATGAGTAAACAAATTTAGCAGCTGGAAAATTACTTTCCCGTATACGAATGCCAAGTAATAGCAGCCTAGGGGTTCATCTTTCAGATTTGAAAGAGGTTTAAATCACATTAGTGAATGTGTATGGTAGAAAACATAGGGTATAGAGATTAAAAGATCATAATATGTATAAGCAACAATGAATATGGAACAGATTTCCAATGTCCATAAACAATAAAATAATAATATATTACTCAACGGGTAGCGAAAAGCAAATTTCATATACCAAATCACACAACTACAAACTAGCCCGAACTGACCTCAGTAATGTAATAAAAGGATATACGGGTCAACTTCTGACATAGATTCATAACTTATCTTGAAATTTCTACTTTTCAATGTTTTGATGTAGATTATGAAATTAAATTTTCATAACTTTAAAACCTCCCAAAGTGCATAAAAGATCAGCAATTTAAAGGAAACAGTTCAACGAATAAAGTCAAAAGTGTTTTAAATAACTGAAATTCGATGACCTCTATATAAGGACACAAGGATTGTGTTGTATTATTGAAAATCGAAATAAATTAATTGTAATCGTCATTCTATTGATCCAAAAGTTTTACGGTTTTCTATGAGTGAAATCTCGAAAAACAAGCCACCAGTCTGTACTGAATTTTCAACAGTTCACCCCTACTAATAATAATTAAAATCTACAAATAACCTCACATTTTATTTAATTTTGACAAACAGTCAAATGTTATGTTATGTCAACATGCCATACATTTGTGTGCATGTTTGGTTGCCTACCTAAATAGGTACATAAATGTTATATCTGATCAAATACAATCAGGGTGTCTCAAAAAAGCAAGATACATAGCGGCCATAAAAAGTAAACATTTTTACACATTTTCGCCTAACAAAACATTTCTCAAGATCACATCGATATTTTCACCTTATTTACTATATCTAATGTTTATTGTAAATACAATAATAATAATTCAAAATTAAAATTTACTTCCACGTCCAGTGGAGGTAGAGTAACGCGAAATTTTTTTTAGATTGAAATAGGCTTACAATGACATGAAATTCGAGATTTTAAATTCCAGCGAAAATAAATTTCCTATCTATCAGTCCGTAACTTTTTTCTGCGTACGTTTACTCCAGAACCGTCTATGATATTGACTTGAAATTCGGTACACTTGCGTATTGTAACGAGGTCTGGATCTGGAGTATATTTTGATCTGATTCCGTTGAAGGGTTCGGGGGTAAATGGGGTAAATAAGGGTAAATAGGCAAAGCAAGCAGACAAGAGTCCATAAAATTACAATTTAAGGCATGGACTGAATGTTAAGATCTCAAATGTTTTTTTGGCATTAGGCTATACGAACTTAAAATATATGTTCGGTTAATATTGAAAAATGAAAAACTGAAAAATGAAATGCTGCAAAATGAAATAGGTACTGAAAAATGAAAAACTGAAAAATAAAAAACTGAAAAATGAAATCCTGAAAAATGAAATGCTGAAAAATGAAATACTGAATATTGACTTTGATATTTTTTTTTATATTGATTTTAATATTGACTTTGATACTGAATTTGATGTTGATTTTCATATTCTTTCATGTTCATTTCGACATCCTCTCATGTCGTTTTGATATTGATAATAATAATGATTAATATTGAGGCGCATTCAGGGACGATGCCTTAGAATTTTGAGGCTAATCCGAGGACCGATCCTAGAATTTTGAACATATCTCCGACTTCCATGCGTCCTCAACCGCGGGGATGCGACCGGAGGGAGCATCACCGCATGGCGCCGAAGGCGCCACATCGAGCGCGAAGCGCGAGTGCCTCTGCAAGAGCTAGAAATGGCCGTAGGCCATTTCTAGTCCACTATATATTAAAATCCGTCAGGTGCGAGCCGCTCGCACTTGGGGATTTTGCAATACTAAAGGCTTTTTTGGGGGGACGCGGGGCGTCCGCCTGCCGCCGCAGGCGGCAGGCGGACGTCCGCGAAAATCTCAACGCGACAGTGGCGAGGGTGGGTTTCGGGGGTAAATATTGTTAATTTTAATTATAATGTCGGCTATCTCTTTCCCCACACGTTTTTACGACCCTCAAAACGAATTTGCGTTGCTCCTTTTCGATGACGTCGAAGCGGGCGGAATTCGGGTAAACGTCAAAAATTTGCGATTTATTTCCGTTCCTGGCGGGGTTAAAATTCGATTGGGGCCTTTGAATTTACGATTTGCTTTCATTGCCGATCTCCGTGGTTCCGTATCGACATCGTACGGCCGTCTGTTAAGAGTATTTCGCCAGATGTGAGCGTTTAAAGATTGCGTGTTTGGCGACTTTTCGCTATTCCGGCGAAACACGCACATTTTCGGTTCCCCTCGAATAACTTTTAAACGGCTGGAAATTTCGCAAAAATAATCGCACCCAAAGGACAAGATTTTTTAATGAAGAATCGTTTCCATCTTTCAGATCTCACCTACGACGAGCCGTTCCCGAGCTAGAACGTTTAGAAGGAGACGACGTTCGGTGGCCAAAATACGTAGCTGTTCCGTTAAAAGCCGAATATCTCAGCAAATAGGCCGTTTTGGGCCGAAATGTTCGTATCTAACGAAATTATAGCTAAATAAATTATCTACCTCTATGCAGAGTTTTATTTGTCTACTTTAAATATTAAACAAGTTGTGACCTTTAGAAAATGCCGCTTTGCGGTGGAATCGGCCATTTTGTAGTCGTAAAAAAATCACCCTTTTTCCAATCCACGTAACGGGCGTAATTGCCCGTCTGTGATTTCCACGTTATCACGTACTGACATTTTTCACTTTTGCTTCCCATCATCGGTACTCATTTTCCTCCCTCACCGCTTAAAATTTCCCAAAAAAGCATTCAAAAATACCCTTTCCGATCGTTTCTCATTACCTGCAATTCGCACATTTATCGCTTGAGAACGCTCAATTTGTCAAAAAGCCTCCCTTGCCACGTCAAATTACATCTTTCCCCTATCCAACGAGGCATCGGGCGACCTTCTACGCGTCCCCTTCGTTAAATAAGCGACATTTTAAATGTCCGTTCACATTTTGCGTTAATACACAATTAATTTATTTACATTTCTATATTAACCTATATTTTTGGGTTTCGTACCCCCTAAATTGCCCCGTCGTCGTCGTCTTATGCACCGTTCGGGTGTTATCGCTTGCCTCAATTTACCTACAAAAAAAAAAAAAACATTCATGCCCTTGCGTAAAACGCAATTCGAAAATCGTCTCCATATCATGTCTTTTTAACCTTTCATCTGCCGTGAATCGTAGCTTACAGCCCATTCCTCCTGACATAGTACAAGAATTTCTGTTTATAATCAACAAATCCTATCCTTACGGTGCCCCATTTCATCTATGGAAGAGAAAAATAAAAGAGTTTCCCCCTAATTAGTCATTTTCCTGTACCAAATTCATTAATTAGGCTCATTAATTAGCTACTCCAGTGACCCCCGGGTGTCCTTCTTTTTCAAACATACCGAAATTATGCAGTTCCACTCGCTATTTTATCGGTTACAATATAAAAATTAATCTAAAATGTTCCCACCCGGCATTACAGTACAGATCGGTCGTTCTCGCCTACCATCGCCGATTATTTATTAAACTTTATTCAATCTGTGATCCCAATATCATTCCATTTTCCCATAATCAAGGATTTCATTAAATTCAATATCTATGAAAAGTAGTAACCTACCACGGAAATGAAACTTCTACTAACATCTAACATCCGCCCTGTTCTGTGATATTAGTTTGACATTTGGCGAGGCCCCAACCGAGTTTTGTAAGTCGCACTGAAGAAATCGACAAGGCTACATTGTACGTTCTACTTGCATCGATAAGTACCCATATACTTTGACGAAATAGTCCAATGTAAAGTAAGTGTAAAGTATTTTCTTTCTTATGTGTTCCTAACCTGTGGAAATAAAGTGGGGCCCACAACAAGTCGTTCTGCAATGCAGACACAAAGAAATTGAGTGCTTACTGTCGTCTATACAACGCGTCCCCCCACAAGTATGCAAGCGCCCTATGAATAATGCAAACGGGAACGTCACACTCTCCACATCAGGTAACCCAAGGGAAACTTTTGTACTTATACATTTCTGTCTGTAAAAAGTCACCTCCAAGGTCCAACTGATAACAGTGCACTCTTAAACAGACTAAATAATTATCAGAAGCGAATCAAAAGTAATTATAAACGTTTCCAATCTACATAACAGTGATATATCAACTGTCCACTTGCAAAATCTTGAACATTTGCTTCCCAGGCTGCACATAACCTTGCAAATGGGGGCCCCAAATCGTCTGTAAACGTAGCGTCTGGCTACCCGGCAAAAAATTGCTTTCGCATTGACATATGTAATGTACATTATAAGGTAGGTCGGCCACTCTGTGCCTACAGCAATGATTCTATTTATATAAAAATTAAGTTAAATTACTAAATTACAATAACGTCAAAAAAGTTTAAAAAGCTGAAGCTCGATGACCTCTGTAGGACACCACTATTATGTTGTATTATTAACAATCGAAATAAATTAACCGTGATACTTTTGCTACAAAAGTTTTATGGTTTTCTACAAGTGAAGTCCAACAAATAGGTACTTTTATGAAATTGTTACATTGTAACACGCGTCTCCTTAATATCCAATCATTATTGTCCCACTTTCCGACGACCCGCATTTCAATAAAATATACCTTCTATGTTCCTATTGTATCCGTGTATCTGTGCATGAAAATACATTTGACATGTTATCATGTTATGGTTAACGAAGCCCCAGCTGAAAGCCAAACGTGCATCTATAAACATAAATTGTGCGACGATATATATGTCGAAATGTCCAGTGTAAAGTGTAGACGTGTGCTGTTTATTTCATGTGAATATTATAACCTTAGAAATGAGGGCCCCCGAATCGTCTTTGAATGAAATAGGCGTTCTACGATGATAGAGGCATATAAAATACTTCCATTGCAATATGCATTAAGTCTCTACTGAGTATTTTTATTGTTCAACAAATGTAGACAGCCCCATTGTATTTATGTGCTAATTCAGTGTTAGGAATGTGAATTATTTCTTCTTCGACACAATTTCGGAACATCCCAGTTATTTTTCTACGATTACACCAGTCTTCCCTGTGAATGACAATATTTACGATGACATAACCTATATATAAGTAATGAGGCTTCTTTAAATTTTTGGTGACCAAGAAATTAAGTACTACCATCTATAAATATCAAGAAAATATATTGTACAATCAGTGGTTTGGTGGTTCAGTTCTGTTTCGACAAATCTCTTACATTTACAAAGAAATGCTGCATATCAACAGGTCTATCTATCATAAGGTAAGTTTTACATTTTATGTTTATTTATCAATTTCAACGAATAAGTGTGCAGTCGATACTCCAAATAAATATCACAAGTGATTTTAATTTTCAAAAAAACATATTAGCTACTGTAAAGTGTACATTTATGTGTGCTTTCTAAAAAATTATAGCCAGATACCATTCACTTCCAAATCTCCAATATTATTATGTGAATATAATCTTAGAGGGCTCAAATCGTCTTTCGATGAAATGGACATTCCGCAGTGTACAAGGCTTTACAGAAACTAACAGTTATGTAAAATGAACATAAGGCAGGATTTCAAAACAATCCAAATATAAAGTGACATATCACATAATCTTTGCTTAACGGCAAAGATAAATCTTAAAATTAATAGAGAAATACCTGTGGTAAATAAAAGTGTATATATAAAAATCAGTTATCAGGACACTAGCTGTTTCTTCCTTAAAATGTAACCTCTTTTCTTTATTTTTGTAGAAATTGCTGCCATCGGTTGTGTCCGGCAAACATAGTATTTAAAAAGTTTAAAAGTGCTTCTGCGAATGATGTCACATTCACAGGAGGGCATGAGCTGATATTCGAGGGACTGGGTGAAAACCAAATAATTTTCCAAGATAAAACTCCAACCGACCCAGTGACAACACAAAAGGCTTATAAAACAGGTACAGACAAAACTCTAATTTGTTTTACATCGACAATAACTTATTGAAAAGAAAATAAATTGGGGGTAACATAAAGATACAACGTAAAGGCCATCGTATGCATATAATTCATATCCTAATTTGCAGAAATATTAAAAGGGAATATTTATTTACCTTTAACTGATATTGGGCCCTTGGGTCACAGAGAACATAAAGAACAGGTACAGGATTTACATATTCTTTAACATTGACAGTAACATGAAAATTTAAATAGGTTTTCCTCATTTTTCATTACATTTTATGGATATTTCCTTCACTAATTCGTACCTCCAACTATTTGAGGAATGTCGTTTCAATATTTTATAACGTATACAAACTTAAAATATATGTTCGGTTACAGATAGTTTCTCCTACATTTCTCTGCCGGTCTGTAACTTTTTTTTTTATTGAGCGCACGTTCACTCTAGAACCGTTTATGATACTGAGTTGAAATTTAGTAAACTTATATATTATACCGAGATCTAGATCTGGAACATATTTTAATCTAATTCCGTTGAAGGATTCGAGGGTGAACGGGGTAAATAACGGTAAATAGACAAAGCAAGTGGGTAAGAGTTCATAAAATTATAATTTATGGCATGGACTAAAAGGTAAGGTCTCCAAGGTGTTTAACGTTGACAGTAACATGAAAAAAATAAAATAAACTTGGTATGACGTGAAGAGTAGGTAAAGGTATCATATAGAGGTCTAACAATGTAACATTATATATAACTATTCATATCCACATTTGCAGAAATATTAAAAGGAAATATTTGCCTTACCTAATAATGTATTTTAAGTTGTTGTTTTTTCTGTTCATATAAAAAATTCTAATATGGACATTTGATATTTACATCAAAATTTAGTTTAGACAACTAAAAACACTAAAAACAAATTGAAATCATTCAGATTTCTTTTTCCTTCTTCATATTTAAAGTGTACATTATAGTGGAAGAAATGAGTGCAAGAAAAGGATGTAATTTTTCTTATTCGTTATACTAAAATGTCAAAACTTTAAACCTTCTGTATTATGTAACATTTCGGGAACATATGAAATGTGTACCTTTGAAAATTAGTGTGTACCTATATAGATTAGATACTTTTTACTATTTATCCATTCATAACGTCCAACAGATAGGTGCTTTTATGAAATTTTTACATTTTGGCACGTCTCCTTTGTTACATGGAGTACATAAATTACAATTATTGCCACCAGTAGTTTTGTTTGCTCGGCTTTAAATAAAATGCAAATTCAGTATTACAGCTGTAGTTACTGCATATGGCTCGGTTCGATTAAAGTTAAAATACAATTTTGGTATGACGAGTCTTAAATTATGTACCTTTCGAACATGTCAAGTGAAACTGTCTGTGATAAACCTATCTATTTCAATTTTCATATGCACATATTACAGATTCAGTATTATATTGTGTATGATAAGTTCAAATTTGAAATGTAATAATTCTATATTCCCAATGAGAAAACGCAACAATTTGTTAGCAATAATTGATTTGTAAAACCTTTCCCTTCTTTTTTTAATACACTTATGGGTAAACAAATTTAGCAGCTGGAAAATTACTTTCCTGTATACGAACGCCAAGTTACTACTTGCCTAGGAGTTAATGTTTCAGATTTGAAGGAGGTTTAGGTCACATTGGTGAATGTGTATGGTAGAAAACATAGGGTATAGAGATTAAAAGGTTTTATGTATATATATAAGCGACAATGAACATAGAACAGATTTCGAAACTCCATAAGCAATAAAATAATAATATATTACTCAACGGGTAGGGAAAAGCAAATTTCATATACCAAATCACACAACTACAAACTAGCCCGAACTGACCTCAGTAATGTAATAAAAGGATATACGGATCAACTTCTGACATAGATTCATAACTTATCTTGAAATTTCTACTTTTCAATGTTTTGATGTAGATTATGAAATTAAATTTTCATAACTTTAAAATCTCCCAAAGTGCATAAAAGATCAGCAATTTAAAGGAAACAGTTCAACGAATAAAGTCAAAGGTGTTTTAAATAACTGAAATTCGATGACCTCTATATAAGGACACAAGGATTGTGTTGTATTATTAAAAATCGAAATAAATTAATTATAATCGTCATTCTATTGATCAAAAAGTTTTACGGTTTTCTATGAGTGAAATCTCGAAAAACAAGCCACCAGTCTGTACTGAATTTTCAACAGTTCACCCCTACTAATAATAATTAAAATCTACAAATAACCTCACATTTTATTAAATTTTGACAAACAGTCAAATGTTATGTTATGTCAACATGCCATACATTTATGTGCATGTTTGGTTGCCTACCTAAATAGGTACATAAATGTTATATCTGATCAAATACAATCAGGGTGTCTCAAAAAAGCAAGATACATAGCGGCCATAAAAAGTAAACATTTTTACACATTTTCGCCTAACAAAACATTTCTCAAGATCACATCGATATTTTCACCTTATTTACTATATCTAATGTTTATTGTAAATACAATAATAATAATTCAAAATTAAAATTTACTTCCACGTCCAGTGGAGGTAGAGTAACGCGAAATTTTTTTTAGATTAAAATAGGCTTACAATGACATGAAATTCGAGATTTTAAATTCCAGCGAAAATAAATTTCCTATCTATCAGTCCGTAACTTTTTTCTGCGTACGTTTACTCCAGAACCGTCTATGATATTGACTTGAAATTCGGTACACTTGCGTACTGTAACGAGGTCTGGATCTAGAGTATATTTTGATCTGATTCCGTTGGAGGGTTCGGGGGTGAATGGGGCAAATAAGCGTAAATAGGCAAAGCCAGCAGGTAAGAATCCATAAAAATTACAATTTAGAGCATGAACTAAAAGTCAAGATCTCAAAAGTTTTAAGGCAATACCACTCTCACACTATTATGAAAAAGAGTAAAAAATTAAAATATAATTCAGTGTGTATCCAAGAACGAAACGTCTCAAAAATTTTTTTTCCATTAGTTACCCTCCCCATCGCCACCTCTACTCTATTATTAAAGGACCAAATCATTTGTAGGTCCGAAACAGCGGCGTACGTCGTGTGAATTTAATAAAATTAAAAATATTCGTAATCTCTTTGATCGGAAGTTGTCGATTAGATTTTATTACGTAAAACCACTTACTGCAATGTCCTTTAACTACTGTATAAGGTCAAATCATTTGCAGGCCCGAAACAGCGTCGTACGTCGCATTTATTTAATAAAAATAAAAATATTCGCAATCTTTTTGATCGGAAGTTGTCGATTAGATTTTATTACGTAAAACCACTTACTGCAATGTCCTTTAACTACTGTATAGGGTCAAATCATTTGCAGGCCCGAAACAGCGTCGTACGTCGCATTTATTTAATAAAAATAAAAATATTCGCAATCTTTTTGATCGAAAGTTGTCGATTAGATTTTATTACGTAAAACCACTTACTGCAATGTCCTTTAACTACTGTATAAGGTCAAATCATTTGCAGGCCCGAAACAGCGTCGTACGTCGCATTTATTTAATAAAAATAAAAATATTCGCAATCTTTTTGATCGGAAGTTGTCGATTAGATTTTATTACGTAAAACCACTTACTGCAATGTCCTTTAACTACTGTATAGGGTCAAATCATTTGCAGGCCCGAAACTGCGTCGTACGTCGCATTTATTTAATAAAAATAAAAATATTCGCAATCTTTTTGATCGGAAGTTGTCGATTAGATTTTATTACGTAAAACCACTTACTGCAATGTCCTTTAACTACTGTATAAGGTCAAATCATTTGCAGGCCCGAAACAGCGTCGTACGTCGCATTTATTTAATAAAAATAAAAATATTCGCAATCTTTTTGATCGGAAGTTGTCGATTAGATTTTATTACGTAAAACCACTTACTGCAATGTCCTTTAACTACTGTATAAGGTCAAATCATTTGCAGGCCCGAAACAGCGTCGTACGTCGCATTTATTTAATAAAAATAAAAATATTCGCAATCTTTTTGATCGGAAGTTGTCGATTAGATTTTATTACGTAAAACCACTTACTGCAATGTCCTTTAACTACTGTATAAGGTCAAATCATTTGCAGGCCCGAAACAGCGTCGTACGTCGCATTTATTTAATAAAAATAAAAATATTCGCAATCTTTTTGATCGGAAGTTGTCGATTAGATTTTATTACGTAAAACCACTTACTGCAATGTCCTTTAACTACTGTATAGGGTCAAATCATTTGCAGGCCCGAAACAGCGTCGTACGTCGCATTTATTTAATAAAAATAAAAATATTCGTAATCTCTTTGATCGGAAGTTGTCGATTAGATTTTATTACGTAAAACCACTTACTGCAATGTCCTTTAACTACTGTATAAGGTCAAATCATTTACAGGTCCGAAACAGCGTCGTACGTCGCATTTATTTAATAAAAATAAAAATATTCGTAATCTCTTTAATCGGAAATTGTCGATTAGATTTTATTACGTAAAACCACTTACTGCAATGTTCTTTAACTACTGTATAAGGTCAAATCATTTGCAGGCCCAAAACAGCGTCGTACGTCGCATTTATTTAATAAAAATAAAAATATTCGTAATCTCTTTAATCGGAAATTGTCGATTAGATTTTATTACGTAAAACCACTTACTGCAATGTCCTTTAACTACTGTATAGGGTCAAATCATTTGCAGGCCCGAAACAGCGTCGTACGTCGCATTTATTTAATAAAAATAAAAATATTCGCAATCTTTTTGATCGAAAGTTGTCGATTAGATTTTATTACGTAAAACCACTTACTGCAATGTCCTTTAACTACTGTATAAGGTCAAATCATTTGCAGGCCCGAAACAGCGTCGTACATCGCATTTATTTAATAAAAATAAAAATATTCGTAATCTCTTTGATCGGAAGTTGTCGATTAGATTTTATTACGTAAAACTACTTACTGCAATGTCCTTTAACTACTGTATAGGGTGAAATCATTTGTAGGCCCGAAACAGCGTCGTACGTCACATTTATTTAATAAAAATAAAAATATTCGCAATCTGTTTGATCGGAAATTGTCGATTAGATTTTATTACATAAAACTACTTACTGCAATGACCTTTAACTATTGTATAGGGTCAAATCATTTGTAAGCCCGAAACAGCGACGTACGTCGCATTTATTTAATAAAAACAAAATATTCGCAATCTTTTTGATCGGAAGTTGTCGATTAGATTTTATTACGTAAAACTACTTACTGCAATGTCCTTAAACTATTGTATAGGGTCAAATCATTTGTAAGCCCGAAACAGCGACGTACGTCGTATTTATTTAATAAAAACAAAAATATTCGCAATCTTTTTGATCGGAAGTTGTCGATTAGATTTTGTTACGTAAAACTACTTACTGCAATGTCCTTTAACTACTGTATAGGGTCAAATCATTTGTAGGCCCGAAACAGCGTCGTACGTCACATTTATTTAATAAAAATAAAAATATTCGCAATCTTTTTGATCGGAAGTTGTCGATTAGATTTTATTACGTAAAACTACTTACTACAATGTCCTTTAACTACTGTATAGGGTCAAATCATTTGTAAGCCCGAAACAGCGTCGTACGTCACATTTATTTAATAAAAATAAAAATATTCACACTCTTTGATCGGAAGTTGTCGATTAGATTTTTATTTTTAAATATTTTTATTTTTATTAAATTCATACGACGTACGCCGCTGTTTCGGACCTACAGATGATTTGGTCCTATACAGTAGTTAAGGGACATTGCAGTAAGTAGTTTTACGTAATAAAATCTAATCGACAACTTCCGATCAAAGAGATTGCGAATATTTTTATTTTTATTAAATAAATGCGACGTACGCCGCTGTTTCGGACCTACAAATGATTTGGTGCTATACAGTAGTTAAAGGAAATTGCAATAAGTAGTTTTACATAATAAAATCTAATCGACAACTTCCGATCAAAAAGATCGCGAATATTTTTATTTTTAATAGATACATGCGACGTACGCCGCTGTTATGGACGGATAATAATAATAATGATAATTCAAAATTAAAATTTACTTCCACATTCAGTGGAGGTAGACGCGAAAATTTTTTTTTTTTTTTGAGTTGAAATAGACTTAAAATGACATGAAATTCGAGATTTTAAATTTGAACGAAAATAAATTTCCTGTCTGTCTGTCTGTCTGTAACTTTTTTCTGCGTACGTTTACTCTAGAACCGTTTATGATATTGACTTAAAATTCGGTACACTTACGTATTGTAACTAGATCTGGATCTGGAATATATTTTGTTCTGATTCCGTTGAAGGGTTCTGGGGTAAATAAGGGTAAATAGGCAAAGCAAGTGGGTAAGAGTCCATAAAACTGTAATTTACGGCATGGATTAAAAGTTAAAGTCTCCAAAATTTTTCTTTAACACACCCACCCCCACCCCCTGCCACACCCACTACCACCACTATGAAAGGGAGTAAAAAACTAAGATGTGATATAATGTGTATCCAACAATGAAACGTCTCGAAAAATTTTTTTGGCGTCAGCTACCCCCACTGCCATCCCCAACCTATTATTAAAGGGAGAAAAAAAATTACACTGTGATTTACTGTGTACACAAAAATCAATAAACTCTCAGATTATTTGGGAAGGTTTTAAAAATATTTTAGGCGATGTACCGTTTTTGGGAAGATTTACTGTAATTGGCCGATTTCATATCCATTCTACAGACTGTACGGGGTAAGCGACAAGTACACAAGGGAATAGAAAAAAGTTTGAATAGGTTTTCCTCATTTTTCATTACATTTTATAGACATTTATTTCGTGAATTCATACCACGGACGATTCCAGGCATGTCGTTTCGATATTTTATAACGTATACGAACTTAAAATATATGTTCGGTTACAGATAGAGTTTCTCATACTTTTCTCAAATACACAGAAATTTCTGTCTGTCGGTCTGTAACTTTTTTTTTGAAAGCATGTTCACTCTGAAACCGTTTATGATACTGACTTGAAATTTAGTACACTTATGTACTACAACGAGATCTGAAACTAGATTATATTTGGATCTAATGCTATTGAAGGGTTCGGAGGTTAATAGGGTAAATAAAGGTAAATAGGCAAAGCAAACGGGTTAAAGTCGAAAAAATTGCAATTTAAAGCAGACTTAAAATGTCATGAAACATAAAGATTTTTAAATTTGAGCGGTCTGTAACTTTCTTTAGGCGCACGTTTACTCTGGAACCGTTTGTGATATTGACTTGAAATTTGATACACTTATGTATTGCAACGACATCTACAACCTAATTATATTTTGATCTAATTCCGTTGAACGGTTTGGAGTAAATGGGGTAAAAAAGCAAAGCAGGGAGGTAAGACTCCATAAAATTACAATTTAAAGCACATACCTACCTTAACTTTTAAGTTAAGGTTTCAAAACTTTTTTTTGGCAACAACCCCTATCACCCCCAATACCACCACCACACATTCCGAAAGGAAATAAAAAAAATTAAAATATGTTTTAGTGTGTATGTATACATAAGAACGAAATGTCTCAAAAATAACTTTTTTGCGTTACCCCCCGCCCTATTATTAAAGGGATAAACATGAAAAACTGGAAAAACGTAAAAAACTGGAAAAATGAAAAAATCAAATATGGAAATTGAAAAAATTATTGATGCAGATTTTGATATACATTTTGACATTGACTTTCATATAGATTTTTATGTTGCTATTGATTTTGATATTGGTTTTAATACTGATATTAATTCTGATATTGACTGATATTAATTTTTTTATTGACAAACTGATTTTAATATTGACTGATATTAATTTTGATAACGGTTTTAATGTTAATTTTTATATAGCTTTTGACATTGACGTTGACACTGATTTTGATATTGATTTTGAAATTGACGTTGATTTTTTATATTGGTATTGATTTTTATATTGACTGACATTAATTTCGATATTGACTTATTGATTTTAATATTCATTTTGATATTAACTTTAATATTGATTTTGATAACAGTTTTGATATTGGTTTTGATATTGACCTGCATACTAACTTTAATATTGAATTTAATGTTGATTTTGAGATTGATTTTCATACCGACCATTATATTGGTATTAAGTTTAATATCGATTTTCATATTGACTGATATTAATGTTAATATTTGCTTTAATATTGATTTTAATATTAACTTAAATATTGATTTTAATATTGATTTTGATATTGACCTATATACTGATTTTAATATTGATTTTAAAATTGATTTTCATATCGACTTTTATATTGGCATTGACTTTAATAACGATTTTCATATTAATATTGATTTTGGTATTGACTGATATTAATTTTGATTATTGGCTTTGATATTGATTTTAAAAACTTAACTATTTGATTTAACATTGACTAATATTGATTTTGATAACTATTTTGATATTGATTTTTCTATATTGATTTTAAAATTGGCTTTGATGCTGACTTTAATATTGAATTTGATGTTGATTTTAATATCTTTCATGTTGATTTTAATATTGATTAATATTAACTTAAATACTGATTTTAATATTGACTATGATATTGATTTTGATATTTGCTTTAATATCAACTTTAACATTAACTTAAATGTTGATTCTAATATTGACTTTGATATTGATTTTGATAACTATTTTGATATTGATTTTAATATTGACTTTGATACTGAGTTTGATATCGATTTTGAAATTGACTTTCACATTGGCTTTTATCTTGATATTTATTTTTATATTGACCGACATTAATTTTGATATAATTTTAATGATATTGACTTACTGATTTTAATATTGACTGATATTGATTTTGATAACAGTTTTGATATTGATTTTGATATTGACTTTGACACTGACGTTGATATTGATTTTGAAATTGACTTTTATATCGACTTTTATATTGATATTGATTTTTATATTGACTGACATTAATTTTGATATAATTTTAATATTGACTTAAGTACTGATTTTAATATTGACTTTGATGCCGACTTTGATATTGATTTCGAAATTGACTTTCACATGGACTTTTATATTGATATTGATTTTTATATTGACTGACATTAATTTTGATATTGACTTACTGATTTTAATATTGACTGATATTGATTTTGATAATGGTTTTGATATTGATTTTAATATTGACTTTGATAATTATTTTGATAACGGTTTTGATATTGATTTTCATATTGACTTTGACACTGACTTTGACATTGATTTTTATATTGACTGACATTAAGTTTGATATTGACTTACTGATTTTAATATTGACCGATATTTATTTTGATAACGGTTTTGATATTGATTTTAATATTGACTTTGATATTGACTTTAACACTGATTTTGATATTGATTTTGAAATTAACTTTCATATTGACTTTTATATTGACATTGATTTTTATATTGACTGACATTAAGTTTAATATTGACTTACTGATTTTAATATTGACTGAAATTTATTTTGATAACGGTTTTGATATTGATTTTAATATTGACTTTGATACTGAATTTGATGTTGATATTCTTTCATGTTCATTTTGACATCCCTTCATGTTGATTTTAATATTGATTTTAATTCTGATATTGACAATAATAATGATTAATTTTGAGGCGCATTCAGGGACGATGCCTTAGAATTTTGAGGCTAATCCGAGGACCGATCCTAGAATTTTGAACATATCCCCGACTTCCATGCGTCCTCAACCGCGGGGATGCGACCGGAGGGAGCATCACCGCATGGCGCCGAAGGCGCCACATCGAGCGCGAAGCGCGAGTGCCTCTGCAAGAGCTAGAAATGGCCGTAGGCCATTTCTAGTCCACTATATATTAAAATCCGTCAGGTGCGAGCCCCTCGCACTTTGGGATTTTGCAATACTAAAGGCTTTTTTGGGGGGACGCGAGGCGTCCGCCTGCCGCCGCAGGCGGCAGGCGGACGTCCGCGAAAATCTCAACGCGACATTGGCGAGGGTGGGATTCGGGGGTAAATATTTGTAATTTTAATTATAATGTCAGCTATCTCTTTCCCCACACGTTTTTACGACCCTCAAAACGAATTTGCGTTGCTCCTTTTCGATGACGTCGAAGCGGGCGGAATTCGGGTAAACGTCAAAAATTTCCCATTTTCTTTCGTTCCTGGCGGGGTTAAAATTCGATTCGGACCTTTGAATTTACGATTTGCTTTCATTGCCGATCTCCGTGGTTCCGTATCGACATCGTGCGGCCGTCTGTTAAGAGTATTTCGCCAGATATGAGCGTTTAAAGATTGCGCGTTTGGCGTCTTTCCGCTATTCCGGCGAAACACGCACATTTTCGGTTCCCCTCGAATAACTTTTAAACGGCTGGAAATTTCGCAAAAATAATCGCACCCAAAGGACAAGATTTTTTTATGAGGAATCGTTTCCATCTTTCAGATCTCACCTACGACGAGCCGTTCCCGAGCTAGAGAGTTTAGAAGGAGACGACGTTCGGTGGCCAAAATACGTAGCTGTTCCGTTAAAAGCCGAATATCTCGGCAAATAGGCCGTTTTCGGCCGAAATGTTCGTATCTAACGAAAATATAGCTAAATAAATTATCTACCTCTATGCAGAGTTTTATTTGTCTACTTTAAATATTAAACGAGTTGTGACCTTTAGAAAATGCCCCTTTGCGGTGGAATCGGCCATTTTGTAGTCGTAAAAAAATCACCCTTTTTCCAATCCACGTAACGGGCGTAATTGTCCGTCTGTGATTTCCACGTTATCGCGTACTGACATTTTTCACTTTTGTTTCCCATTATCGGTACTCATTTTCATCCCTCATCGCTTAAAATTTCCCAAAAAAGCATTCAAAAATACCCTTTCCGATCGTTTCTCATTACCTTCAATTCGCACATTTATCGCTTCAGAACGCTCAATTTGTCAAAAAGCCTCCCTTGCCACGTCAAATTACATCTTTTCCCTTTCCAACGAGGCATCGGGCGATGACCTTCTACGCGTCCCCTTCGTTAAATAAGCGACATTTTAAATGTCCCTTCACATTTTGCGTTAATACACAATTAATATATTTATATTCTTATATTTAACCTATATTTTTGGTTTTCGTACCCCCTATATTGCCCCCCTCCGTCGTCGTCTTATGCACCGTTCAGGTGTTATCGCTTACCTCAATTTAATTTACCCACAAAAAAAACATTCATGCCCTTGCGTAAAACGCAATTCGAAAATCGTCTCTATATCATCTATCTTTTAACCTTTCATCTGCCATTCTGCCGTGAATCGTAGCTTACAGCCCATTCCTCCTGACATAGTACAAGAATTCCTGTTTATAATCTTTTTCACTTTTGTTTCCCATTATCGGTACTCATTTTCATCCCTCATCGCTTAAAATTTCCCAAAAAAGCATTCAAAAATACCCTTTCCGATCGTTTCTCATTACCTTCAATTCGCACATTTATCCGCTTCTAAACGCGCAATTTGCGAAAACGCCTCCCTTGCCACGTCAAATTACATCTTTTCCCTTTCCAACGAGACACCGGGCCACCTTCTCCGCGTCCCCTTCGTTAAATAAGCGACATTTTAAATATCCGTTCGCATTTTGCGTTAATACACAATTAATATATTTACATTTCTATATTAACCTATATTTTTGGGTTTCGTACCCCCTAAATTGTCCCGTCGTCGTCGTCTTATGCACCGTTCGGGTGTTATCGCTTGCCTCAATTTACCTACAAAAAAAAATAAACATTCATATCCTTGCGTAAAACGCAATTCGAAAATCGTCTCCATATCATGTCTTTTTAACCTTTCATCTGCCGTGAATCGTAGCTTACAGCCCATTCCTCCTGACATAGTACAAGAATTTCTGTTTATAATCAACAAATCCTATCCTTACGGTGCCCCATTTCATCTATGGTAGAGAAAAATAAAAGAGTTTCCCCCTAATTAGTCATTTTCCTGTACCAAATTCATTAATTAGGCTCATTAATTAGCTACTCCAGTGACCCCCGGGTGTCCTTCTTTTTCAAACATACCGGAATTATGCAGTTCCACTCGCTATTTTATCGGTTACAATATAAAAATTAATCTAAAATGTTCCCACCCGGCATTACAGTACAGTTCGGTCGTTCTCGCCTACCATCGCCGATTATTTATTAAACTTTATTCAATCTGTGATCCCACTATCATTCCATTTTC
Source organism: Leptura quadrifasciata (assembly GCA_963675555.1). Taxonomy (NCBI): domain Eukaryota; kingdom Metazoa; phylum Arthropoda; class Insecta; order Coleoptera; family Cerambycidae; genus Leptura; species Leptura quadrifasciata. The sequence goes on along the minus strand of OY776673.1, from coordinate 58,596,281 downwards.
CCATAATCAAGGATTTCATTAAATTCAATATCTATGAAAAGTAGTAACCTACCACGGAAATGAAACTTCTACTAACATCTAACATCCGCCCTGTTCTGTGATATTAGTTTGACATTTGGCGAGGCCCCAACCGAGTTTCTTAAGTCGCACCGAAGAAACCAACAAGGCTACATTATACGTTCTACTTGCATCGATAAGTACCCATATACTTTGACGAAATAGTCCAATGTAAAGTAAGTGTAAAGTGTTTTCTTTCTTATGTGTTCCTAACCTGTGGAAATAAAGTGGGGCCCACAACAAGTCGTTCTGCAATGCAGACACAAAGAAATTGAGTGCTTACTGTCGTCTATACAACGCGTCCCCCCACAAGTATGCAAGTGCCCTATGAATAATGCAAACGGGAACGTCACACTCTCCACATCAAGTAACCCAAAGGAAACTTTTGTACTTATACATTTCTGTCTGTAAAAAGTCACCTCCAAGGTCCAACTGATAACAGTGCACTCTTAAACAGACTAAATAATTATCAGAAGCGAATCAAAAGTATTTATAAACGTTTCCAATCTACATAACAGTGATATATCAACTGTCCACTTGCAAAATCTTGAACGTTTGCTTCCCAGGCTGCACATAACCTTGCAAATGGGGGCCCCAAATCGTCTGTAAACGTAGCGTCTGGCTATAGCCGGCAAGAAATTGCTTTCGCATTGACATATGTAATGTACATTATAAGGTAGGTCGGCCACTCTGTGCCTATAGCAGTGATTCTATTTATATAAAAATTAAGTTAAATTACTAAATTACAATAACGTCAAAAAAGTTTAAAAAGCTGAAGCTCGATGACCTCTGTAGGACACCAGGATTATGTTGTATTATTAACAATCGAAATAAATTAATCGTGATACTTTTGCTACAAAAATTTTATGGTTTTCTACAAGTGAAGTCCAACAAATAGGTAATTTTATGAAATTGTTACATTGTGGCACGTCTCCTTAATATGCAATCATTATTATCCCACTTTCCGACGACCCGCATTTCAATAAAATATACCTTCTATGTTCCTATTGTATCCGTGTATCTGTGCGTGAAAATGCATTTGACATGTTGTCATGTTATGGTTAACGAAGCCCCAGCTGAAAGTCAAACGTGCATCTATAAACATAAATTGTGCGACGATATATATGTCGAAATGTCCAGTGTAAAGTGTAGACGTGTGCTGTTTATTTCACGTGAATATTATAACCTTAGAAATGAGGGCTCCCGAATCGTCTTTGAATGAAATAGACGTTCTACGATGATAGAGGCATATAAAATACTTCCATTGCAATATGCATTAAGTCTCTACTGAGTATTTTTATTGTTAAACAAATGTAGACAGCCCCATTGTATTTATGTGCTAATTCAGTGTTAGGAATGTGAATTATTTCTTCTTCGACACAATTTCGGAACATCCCAGTTATTTTTCTACGATTACACCAGTCTTCCCTGTGAATGACAATATTTACGATGACATAACCTATATATAAGTAATGAGGCTTCTTTAAATTTTTGGTGACCAAGAAATTAAGTACTACCATCTATAAATATCAAGAAAACATATTATACAATCAGTGGTTTGGTGGTTCAGTTCTGATTCGACAAATCCCTTACATTTACAAAGAAATGCTGCATATCAACAGGTCTATCTATCATAAGGTAAGTTTTACATTTTATGTTTATTTATGAATTTCAACGAATAAGTGTGCAGTCGATACTCCAAGTAAGTATCACAAGTGATTTTAGTTTTCAAAACATGTATTAGCTACTGCAAAGTGTACATTTATGTGTGCTTTCTAAAAAATTATAGCCAGATACCATTCACTTCCAAATCTCCAATATTATTATGTGAATATAATCTTAGAGTGCTCAAATCGTCTTTCGATGAAATGGACATTCCGCAGTGTACAAGGCTTTACAGAAACTAACAGTTATGTAAAATGAACGTAAGGCAGGATTTCAAAACAATCCAAATATAAAGTGACATATCACATCTTAAAATTAATAGAGAAATACCTGTGGTAAATAAAAATGTATATATAAAAATCAGTTATCAGGACACTAGCTGTTTCTTCCTTAAAATGTAACCTCTTCTCTTTATTTTTGTAGAAATTGCTGCCATCGGTTGTGTCCGGCAAACATAGTATTTAAAAAGTTTAAAAGTGCTTCTGCGAATGATGTCACATTCACAGGAGGGCATGAGAGCTGATATTCGAGGAACTGGGTGAAAACCAAATAATTTTCCAAGATAAAACTCCAACCGACCCTGTGACAACAACACAAGAGGCTTATAAAACAGGTACAGACAAAACTCTAATTTGTTTTACATCGACAATAACTTATTGAAAAGAAAATAAATTGGGGGTAACATAAAGATATAACGTAAAGGCCATCGTATGCATATAATTCATATTTTGCAGAAATATTAAAAGGGAACATTTATTTACTTTTTACTGATATTGGGCCCTTGGGTCACAGAGAACATAAAGAACAGGTACAGGATTTACATATTCTTTAATGTTGACAGTAACATGAAAATTTAAATAGGTTTTCCTCATTTTTCATTACATTATATGGATATTTCCTTCACGAATTCGTACCTCCAACTATTCAAGGAATGTCGTTGCAATATTTTATAACGTATACAAACTTAAAATATATGTTCGGTTACAGATAGGTTCTCCTACATTTCTCTGCCGGTCTGTAACTTTTTTTTTTTATTGAGCGCACGTTCACTCTGGAACCGTTTATGATACTGCGTTGAAATTTGGTAAACTTATATATTATACCGAGATCTAGATCTGGAACATATTTTAATCTAATTCCGTTGAAAGATTCGAGGGTGAACGGGGTAAATAACGGTAAATAGACAAAGCAAGTGGGTAAGAGTTCATAAAATTATAATTTATGGCATGGACTAAAAGGTAAGGTCTCCAAGGTGTTTAACGTTGACAGTAACATGAAAAAAATAAAATAAACTCGGTATAACGTGAAGAGTAGGTAAAGATATCATAGAGGTCTAACAATATAACATTATATATAACTATTCATATCCACATTTGCAGAAATATTAAAAGGAAATATTTGCCTTACCTAATAATGTATTTTAAGTTGTTGTTTTTTCTGTTCATATAAAAAATTCTAATATGGACATTTGATATTTACATCAAAATTTAGTTTAGACAACTAAAAACACTAAAAACAAATTGAAATCATTCAGATTTCTTTTTCCTTCTTCATATTTAAAGTGTACATTATAGTGGAAGAAATGAGTGCAAGAAAAGGATGTAATTTTTCTTATTCGTTATACTAAAATGTCAAAACTTTAAACCTTCTGTATTATGTAACATTTCGGGAACATATGAAATGTGTACCTTTGAAAATTAGTGTGTACCTATATAGATTAGATACTTTTTACTATTTATCCATTCATAACGTCCAACAGATAGGTGCTTTTATGAAATTTTTACATTTTGGCACGTCTCCTTTGTTACATGGGGTACATAAATTACAATTATTGCCACCAGTAGTTTTGTTTGCTCGGCTTTAAATAAAATGCAAATTCAGTATTACAGCTGTAGTTACTGCATATGGCTCGGTTCGATTAAAGTTAAAATACAATTTTGATATGACGAGTCTTAAATTATGTACCTTTCGAACATGTCAAGTGAAACTGTCTGTGATAAACCTATCTATTTCAATTTTCATATGCACATATTACAGATTCAGTATTATATTGTGTATGATAAGTTCAAATTTGAAATGTAATAATCTTATATTCCCAATGAGAAAACGCAACAATTTGTTAGCAATAATTGATCTGTAAAACCTTTCCCTTCTTTTTTTAATACACTTATGGGTAAACAAATTTAGCAGCTGGAAAATTACTTTCCTGTATACGAACGCCATGTTACTACTTGCCTAGGAGTTAATGTTTCAGATTTGAAGGAGGTTTAGGTCACATTGGTGAATGTGTATGGTAGAAAACATAGAGTATAGAGATTAAAAGGTTTTATATATATATAAGCGACAATGAACATAGAACAGATTTCGAAACTCCATAAACAATAAAATAATAATATATTACTCAACAGGTAGGGAAAAGCAAATTTCATATACCAAATCACACAACTACAAACTAGCCCGAACTGACCTCAGTAATGTAATAAAAGGATATACGGATTAACTTCTGACATAGATTCATAACTTATCTTGAAATTTCTACTTTTCAATGTTTTGATGTAGATTATGAAATTAAATTTTCATAACTTTAAAATCTCCCAAAGTGCATAAAAGATCAGCAATTTAAAGGAAACAGTTCAACGAATAAAGTCAAAGGTGTTTTAAATAACTGAAATTCGATGACCTCTATATAAGGACACAAGGATTGTGTTGTATTATTAAAAATCGAAATAAATTAATTATAATCGTCATTCTATTGATCCAAAAGATTTACGGTTTTCTATGAGTGAAATCTCGAAAAACAAGCCACCAATCTGTACTGAATTTTCAACAGTTCACCCCTACTAATAATAATTAAAATCTACAAATATCCTCACATTTTATTAAATTTTGACAAACAGTCAAATGTTATGTTATGTCAACATGCCATACATTTATGTGCATGTTTGGTTGCCTACCTAAATAGGTACATAAATGTTATATCTGATCAAATACAATCAGGGTGTCTCAAAAAAGCAAGATACATAGCGGCCATAAAAAGTAAACATTTTTACACATTTTCGCCTAACAAAACATTTCTCAAGATCACATCGATATTTTCACCTTATTTACTATATCTAATGTTTATTGTAAATACAATAATAATAATTCAAAATTAAAATTTACTTTCACGTCCAGTGGAGGTAGAGTAACGCGAAATTTTTTTTAGATTGAAATAGGCTTACAATGACATGAAATTCGAGATTTTAAATTCCAGCGAAAATAAATTTCCTATATATCAGTCCGTAACTTTTTTCTGCGTACGTTTACTCCAGAACCGTCTATGATATTGACTTGAAATTCGGTACACTTGCGTATTGTAACGAGGTCTGGATCTAGAGTATATTTTGATCTGATTCCGTTGGAGGGTTCGGGGGTGAATGGGGCAAATAAGCGTAAATAGGCAAAGCCAGCAGGTAAGAATCCATAAAAATTACAATTTAGAGCATGAACTAAAAGTCAAGATCTCAAAAGTTTTAAGGCAATACCACTCTCACACTATTATGAAAAAGAGTAAAAAATTAAAATATAATTCAGTGTGTATCCAAGAACGAAACGTCTCAAAAATTTTTTTTCCATTAGTTACCCTCCCCATCGCCACCTCTACTCTATTATTAAAGGACCAAATCATTTGTAGGTCCGAAACAGCGGCGTACGTCGTGTGAATTTAATAAAATTAAAAATATTCGTAATCTCTTTGATCGGAAGTTGTCGATTAGATTTTATTACGTAAAACCACTTACTGCAATGTCCTTTAACTACTGTATAAGGTCAAATCATTTGCAGGCCCGAAACAGCGTCGTACGTCGCATTTATTTAATAAAAATAAAAATATTCGCAATCTTTTTGATCGGAAGTTGTCGATTAGATTTTATTACGTAAAACCACTTACTGCAATGTCCTTTAACTACTGTATAGGGTCAAATCATTTGCAGGCCCGAAACAGCGTCGTACGTCGCATTTATTTAATAAAAATAAAAATATTCGCAATCTTTTTGATCGAAAGTTGTCGATTAGATTTTATTACGTAAAACCACTTACTGCAATGTCCTTTAACTACTGTATAAGGTCAAATCATTTGCAGGCCCGAAACAGCGTCGTACGTCGCATTTATTTAATAAAAATAAAAATATTCGTAATCTCTTTGATCGGAAGTTGTCGATTAGATTTTATTACGTAAAACCACTTACTGCAATGTCCTTTAACTACTGTATAAGGTCAAATCATTTGCAGGCCCGAAACAGCGTCGTACGTCGCATTTATTTAATAAAAATAAAAATATTCGCAATCTTTTTGATCGGAAGTTGTCGATTAGATTTTATTACGTAAAACCACTTACTGCAATGTCCTTTAACTACTGTATAGGGTCAAATCATTTGCAGGCCCGAAACAGCGTCGTACGTCGCATTTATTTAATAAAAATAAAAATATTCGTAATCTCTTTGATCGGAAGTTGTCGATTAGATTTTATTACGTAAAACCACTTACTGCAATGTCCTTTAACTACTGTATAAGGTCAAATCATTTGCAGGTCCGAAACAGCGTCGTACGTCGCATTTATTTAATAAAAATAAAAATATTCGTAATCTCTTTGATCGGAAATTGTCGATTAGATTTTATTACGTAAAACCACTTACTGCAATGTTCTTTAACTACTGTATAAGGTCAAATCATTTGCAGGCCCTAAACAGCGTCGTACGTCGCATTTATTTAATAAAAATATTCGCAATCTTTTTGATCGGAAGTTGTCGATTAGATTTTATTACGTAAAACCACTTACTGCAATGTCCTTTAACTACTGTATAGGACCAAATCAATTGCAGGCCCGAAACAGCGTCGTACGTCGCATTTATTTAATAAAAATAAAAATATTCGCAATCTTTTTGATCGAAAGTTGTCGATTAGATTTTATTACGTAAAACCACTTACTGCAATGTCCTTTAACTACTGTATAAGGTCAAATCATTTGCAGGCCCGAAACAGCGTCGTACGTCGCATTTATTTAATAAAAATAAAAATATTCGCAATCTTTTTGATCGGAAGTTGTCGATTAGATTTTATTACGTAAAACCACTTACTGCAATGTCCTTTAACTACTGTATAAGGTCAAATCATTTGCAGGCCCGAAACAGCGTCGTACGTCGCATTTATTTAATAAAAATAAAAATATTCGCAATCTTTTTGATCGGAAGTTGTCGATTAGATTTTATTACATAAAACTACTTATTGCCAATGTCCCTTAACTACTGTATAGGACCAAATCAATTGCAGGCCCGAAACAGCGTCGTACGTCGCATTTATTTAATAAAAATAAAAATATTCGCAATCTTTTTGGTCGAAAGTTGTCGATTAGATTTTATTACGTAAAACCACTTACTGCAATGTCCTTTAACTACTGTATAAGGTCAAATCATTTGCAGGCCCGAAACAGCGTCGTACGTCGCATTTATTTAATAAAAATAAAAATATTCGCAATCTTTTTGATCGGAAGTTGTCGATTAGATTTTATTACGTAAAACTACTTACTGCAATGTCCTTTAACTACTGTATAGGGTCAAATCATTTGCAGGCCCGAAACAGCGTCGTACGTCGCATTTATTTAATAAAAATAAAAATATTCGCAATCTTTTTGATCGGAAGTTGTCGATTAGATTTTATTACGTAAAACTACTTACTGCAATGTCCTTTAACTACTGTATAGGGTCAAATCATTTGTAGGCCCGAAACAGCGTCGTACGTCACATTTATTTAATAAAAATAAAAATATTCGCAATCTGTTTGATCGGAAATTGTCGATTAGATTTTATTACGTAAAACTACTTACTGCAATGACCTTTAACTATTGTATAGGGTCAAATCATTTGTAAGCCCGAAACAGCGACGTACGTCGCATTTATTTAATAAAAACAAAATATTCGCAATCTTTTTGATCGGAAGTTGTCGATTAGATTTTATTACGTAAAACTACTTACTGTAATGTCCTTAAACTACTGTATAGGGTCAAATCATTTGTAGGCCCGAAACAGCGTCGTACGTCACATTTATTTAATAAAAATAAAAATATTCGCAATCTTTTTGATCGGAAGTTGTCGATTAGATTTTATTACGTAAAACTACTTACTGCAATGACCTTTAACTATTGTATAGGGTCAAATCATTTGTAAGCCCGAAACAGCGACGTACGTCGCATTTATTTAATAAAAATAAAAATATTCGCAATCTTTTTGATCGGAAGTTGTCGATTAGATTTTATTACGTAAAACTACTTACTGCAATGTCCTTTAACTACTGTATAGGGTCAAATCATTTGTAGGCCCGAAACAGCGTCGTACGTCACATTTATTTAATAAAAATAAAAATATTCGCAATCTTTTTGATCGGAAGTTGTCGATTAGATTTTATTACGTAAAACTACTTACTGCAATGTCCTTTAACTACTGTATAGGGTCAAATCATTTGTAAGCCCGAAACAGCGTCGTACGTCGCATTTATTTAATAAAAATAAAAATATTCACACTCTTTGATCGGAAGTTGTCGATTAGATTTTTATTTTTAAATATTTTTATTTTTATTAAATTCATACGACGTACGCCGCTGTTTCGGACCTACAGATGATTTGGTCCTATACAGTAGTTAAGGGACATTGCAGTAAGTAGTTTTACGTAATAAAATCTAATCGACAACTTCCGATCAAAGAGATTGCGAATATTTTTATTTTTATTAAATAAATGCGACGTACGCCGCTGTTTCGGACCTACAAATGATTTGGTGCTATACAGTAGTTAAAGGAAATTGCAATAAGTAGTTTTACATAATAAAATCTAATCGACAACTTCCGATCAAAAAGATCGCGAATATTTTTATTTTTAATAGATACATGCGACGTACGCCGCTGTTATGGACGGATAATAATAATAATGATAATTCAAAATTAAAATTTACTTCCACATTCAGTGGAGGTAGACGCGAAATTATTTTTTTTTTTTTGAGTTGAAATAGACTTAAAATGACATGAAATTCGAGATTTTAAATTTGAACGAAAATAAATTTCCTGTCTGTCTGTCTGTCTGTAACTTTTTTCTGCGTACGTTTACTCTAGAACCGTTTATGATATTGACTTAAAATTCGGTACACTTACGTATTGTAACTAGATCTGGATCTGGAATATATTTTGTTCTGATTCCGTTGAAGGGTTCTGGGGTAAATAAGGGTAAATAGGCAAAGCAAGTGGGTAAGAGTCCATAAAACTGTAATTTACGGCATGGATTAAAAGTTAAAGTCTCCAAAATTTTTCTTTAACATAACGCTGTAACTTTTTTTTTGAAAGCATGTTCACTCTGAAACCGTTTATGATACTGACTTGAAATTTAGTACACTTATGTACTACAACGAGATCTGAAACTAGATTATATTTGGATCTAATGCTATTGAAGGGTTCGGAGGTTAATAGGGTAAATAAAGGTAAATAGGCAAAACAAACGGGTTAAAGTCGAAAAAACTGCAATTTAAAGCAGACTTAAAATGTCATGAAACATAAAGATTTTTAAATTTGAGCGGTCTGTAACTTTCTTTAGGCGCACGTTTACTCTGGAACCGTTTGTGATATTGACTTGAAATTTGATACACTTATGTATTGCAACGACATCTACAACCTAATTATATTTTGATCTAATTCCGTTGAACGGTTTGGAGTAAATGGGGTAAAAAGGCAAAGCAGGGAGGTAAGACTCCATAAAATTACAATTTAGGACACATACCTACCTTAACTTTTAAGTTAAGGTTTCAAAACTTTTTTTTGGCAACAACCCCTATCACCCCCAATACCACCACCACACATTCCGAAAGGAAATAAAAAAAATTAAAATATGTTTTAGTGTGTATGTATACATAAGAACGAAATGTCTCAAAAATAACTTTTTTGCGTTACCCCCCGCCCTATTATTAAAGGGATAAACATGAAAAATTGGAAAAACGTAAAAAACTGGAAAAATGAAAAAATCAAATATGGAAATTGAAAAAATTATTGATGCAGATTTTGATATACATTTTGACATTGACTTTCATATAGATTTTTATGTTGCTATTGATTTTAATATTGGTTTTAATACTGATATTAATTCTGATATTGACTGATATTAATTTTTTTATTGACAAACTGATTTTAATATTGACTGATATTAATTTTGATAACGGTTTTAATGTTAATTTTTATATAGCTTTTGACATTGACGTTGACACTGATTTTGATATTGATTTTGAAATTGACGTTGATTTTTTATATTGGTATTGATTTTTATATTGACTGACATTAATTTCGATATTGACTTATTGATTTTAATATTCATTTTGATATTAACTTTAATATTGAATTTAATGTTGATTTTGAGATTGATTTTCATACCGACCATTATATTGGTATTAAGTTTAATATCGATTTTCATATTGACTGATATTAATGTTAATATTAGCTTTAATATTGATTTTAATATTAACTTAAATATTGATTTTAATATTGATTTTGATATTGACCTATATACTGATTTTAATATTGATTTTAAAATTGATTTTCATATCGACTTTTATATTGGCATTGACTTTAATAACGATTTTCATATTAATATTGATTTTGGTATTGACTGATATTAATTTTGATTATTGGCTTTGATATTGATTTTAAAAACTTAACTATTTGATTTAACATTGACTAATATTGATTTTGATAACTATTTTGATATTGATTTTTCTATATTGATTTTAAAATTGGCTTTGATGCTGACTTTAATATTGAATTTGATGTTGATTTTAATATCTTTCATGTTGATTTTAATATTGATTAATATTAACTTAAATACTGATTTTAATATTGACTATGATATTGATTTTGATATTTGCTTTAATATCAACTTTAACATTAACTTAAATGTTGATTCTAATATTGACTTTGATATTGATTTTGATAACTATTTTGATATTGATTTTAATATTGACTTTGATACTGAGTTTGATATCGATTTTGAAATTGACTTTCACATTGGCTTTTATCTTGATATTTATTTTTATATTGACCGACATTAATTTTGATATAATTTTAATGATATTGACTTACTGATTTTAATATTGACTGATATTGATTTTGATAACAGTTTTGATATTGATTTTGATATTGACTTTGACACTGACGTTGATATTGATTTTGAAATTGACTTTTATATCGACTTTTATATTGATATTGATTTTTATATTGACTGACATTAATTTTGATATAATTTTAATATTGACTTAAGTACTGATTTTAATATTGACTTTGATGCCGACTTTGATATTGATTTCGAAATTGACTTTCACATGGACTTTTATATTGATATTGATTTTTATATTGACTGACATTAATTTTGATATTGACTTACCGATTTTAATATTGACTGATATTGATTTTGATAATGGTTTTGATATTGATTTTAATATTGACTTTGATAATTATTTTGATAACGGTTTTGATATTGATTTTTATATTGACTTTGACACTGACTTTGACATTGATTTTTATATTGACTGACATTAAGTTTGATATTGACTTACTGATTTTAATATTGACTGATATTTATTTTGATAACGGTTTTGATATTGATTTTAATATTGACTTTGATATTGACTTTAACACTGATTTTGATATTGATTTTGAAATTAACTTTCATATTGACTTTTATATTGACATTGATTTTTATATTGACTGACATTAAGTTTAATATTGACTTACTGATTTTAATATTGACTGAAATTTATTTTGATAACGGTTTTGATATTGATTTTAATATTGACTTTGATACTGAATTTGATGTTGATATTCTTTCATGTTCATTTTGACATCCCTTCATGTTGATTTTAATATTGATTTTAATTCTGATATTGACAATAATAATGATTAATTTTGAGGCGCATTCAGAGACAATTCCTTAGAATTTTGAGGCTAATCCGAGGACCGATCCTAGAATTTTGAACATATCCCCGACTTCCATGCGTCCTCAACCGCGGGGATGCGACCGGAGGGAGCATCACCGCATGGCGCCGAAGGCGCCACATCGAGCGCGAAGCGCGAGTGCCTCCGCAGGAGCTAGAAATGGCCGTAGGCCATTTCTATCCACTATATATTAAAATCCGTCAGGTGCGAGCCGCTTGCACATCGGGATTTTGCAGCCGCAAAGGCTTTTTTGGACGGACGCGCGGCGTCCGCCTGCCGCCGCAGGCGGCAGGCGGACGCGATTCTACGTCGCTTAGGCTATGGGGGGACGGGGGCCGTGGGGTTGGGTATTTTTAATTTCCCTGATAATGTCGGCTATCTCTTTCCCCACACGTTTTTACGACCCTCAAAACGAATTTGCGTTGCTCCTTTTCGATGACGTCGAAGCGGGCGAAATTCGGGTAAACGTCAAAAATTTGCCATTTTCTTTCGTTCCTGGCGGGGTTAAAATTCGATTTTGCCGGTGGGATTTACGATTTGCTTTCATTGCCATTCATGTACTTTCCGTATCGACATCGTAAGGCCGTCTGCGGGGTGTTTTTCGCCAGATATGAGCGTTTAAAAATTGCGTGTTTGGTGGTTTTTCGCGATTCCGGCGAAATACGCACATTTTCGGTTCCCCTCGAATAACTTTTAAACGGCTGGAAATTTCGCAAAAATAATCGCACCCAAAGGACAAGATTTTTTAATGAGGAATCGTTTCCATCTTTCAGATCTCACCTACGACGAGCCGTTCCCCAGCTAGAGCCTTTCGAAGGAGACGACGTCCGGTGGCCAAAATACGTAGCTGTTTCGTTAAAAGCCGAATATCTCGGCAAATAGGCCGTTTTCGGCCAAAATGTTCGTATCTAACGAAATTATAGCTAAATAAATTATCTACCTCTATGCAGAGTTTTATTTGTCTACTTTAAATATTAAACAAGTTGTGACCTTTAGAAAATGCCGCTTTGCGGTGGCATCGGCCATTTTGTAGTCGTAAAAAAATCACCCTTTTTCCAATCCACGTAACGGGCGTAATTGTCCGTCTGTGATTTCCACGTTATCGCGTACTGACTTTTTTGACTTTTGTTTCCCATCTTCGATACCCATTTTCCTCCCTCATCGCGTAAAATTTCCCAAAAAAGCATTCAAAAATACCCTTTCCGATCGTTTCTCATTACCTGCAATTCGCACATTTATCGCTTGAGAACGCTCAATTTGTCAAAAAGCCTCCCTTGCCACGTCAAATTACATCTTTCCCCTATCCAACGAGGCATCGGGCGACCTTCTACGCGTCCCCTTCGTTAAATAAGCGACATTTTAAATGTCCGTTCACATTCTGCGTTAATACACAATTAATTTATTTACATTTCTATATTAACCTATATTTTTGGGTTTCGTACCCCCTAAATTGCCCCGTCGTCGTCGTCTTATGCACCGTTCGGGTGTTATCGCTTGCCTCAATTTACCTACAAAAAAAAAAAAAAAACATTCATGCCCTTGCGTAAAACACAATTCGAAAATCGTCTCCATATCATCTCTCTTTTAACCTTTCATCTGCCGTGAATCGTAGCTTACAGCCCATTCCTCCTGACATAGTATCGTGAAAAAATCACCCTTTTTCCAATCCACGTAACGGGCGTAATTGCCCGTCTGTGCTTTCCACGTTATCACGTACTGACATTTTTCACTTTTGTTTCCCATTATCGGTACTCATTTTCATCCCTCATCGCTTAAAATTTCCCAAAAAAGCATTCAAAAATACCCTTTCCGATCGTTTCTCATTACCTTCAATTCGCACATTTATCGCTTGAGAACGCTCAATTTGTCAAAAAGCCTCCCTTGCCACGTCAAATTACATCTTTCCCCTATCCAACAAGGCATCGGGCGACCTTCTACGCGCCCCCTTCGTTAAATAAGCGACATTTTAAATATCCGTTCCCATTTTGCGTTAATACACAATTAATATATTTACATTTCTATATTAACCTATATTTTTGGGTTTCGTACCCCCTAAATTGCCCCCCGTCGTCGTCTTATGCACCGTTCGGGTGTTATCGCTTGCCTCAATTTACCCACAAAAAAAAATAAACATTCATGCCCTTGCGTTTCGAAAATCGTCTCCATATCATCTCTCTTTTAACCTTTCATCTGCCGTGAATCGATATTTTCGTAGCTTACAGCCCTTTCCTCCTGACATAGTACAAGAATTTCTGTTTATTATCAACAAATCCTATCCTCACGACGCCCCATTTTATCTATGGAAGAGAAAAGTAAAAAAATGTCCCTCTAATTAGTCATTTTCCTGTATCAAATTCATTAAATAGGCTCTTTAATTAGCTACCCCAGTGACCCCCCGGATGTCCTCTATTTCCAAAGATACCGAAATTATGCAGTTCCAATCGCTATTTTATCGGTTACAATATAAAAATGAATCTAAAATGTTCCCAGCCGGCATTACAATACAGTTCGGTCGTTCTCGCCTACCATCGCCGATTATTTATTAAACTTTATTCAATCTGTGATCCCACTATCATTCCATTTTCCCATAATCAAGGATTTCATTAAATTCAATATCTATGAAAAGTAGTAACCTACCACGGAAATGAAACTTCTACTAACATCTAACTTCCGCCCTGTTCTGTGATATTAGTTTGACATTTGGCGAGGCCCCAACCGAGTTTCTTAAGTCGCACCGAAGAAACCAACAAGGCTACATTATACGTTCTACTTGCATCGATAAGTACCCATATACTTTGACGAAATAGTCCAATGTAAAGTAAGTGTAAAGTGTTTTCTTTCTTATGTGTTCCTAACCTGTGGAAATAAAGTGGGGCCCACAACAAGTCGTTCTGCAATGCAGACACAAAGAAATTGAGTGCTTACTGTCGTCTATACAACGCGTCCCCCCACAAGTATGCAAGCGCCCTATGAATAATGCAAACGGGAACGTCACACTCTCCACATCAGGTAACCCAAAGGAAACTTTTGTACTTATACATTTCTGTCTGTAAAAAGTCACCTCCAAGGTCCAACTGATAACAGTGCACTCTTAAACAGACTAAATAATTATCAGAAGCGAATCAAAAGTATTTATAAACGTTTCCAATCTACATAACAGTGATATATCAACTGTCCACTTGCAAAATCTTGAACGTTTGCTTCCCAGGCTGCACATAACCTTGCAAATGGGGGCCCCAAATCGTCTGTAAACGTAGCGTCTGGCTATAGCCGGCAAGAAATTGCTTTCGCATTGACATATGTAATGTACATTATAAGGTAGGTCGGCCACTCTGTGCCTATAGCAGTGATTCTATTTATATAAAAATTAAGTTAAATTACTAAATTACAATAACGTCAAAAAAGTTTAAAAAGCTGAAGCTCGATGACCTCTGTAGGACACCAGGATTATGTTGTATTATTTAAAAATCGAAATAAATTAATCGTGATACTTTTGCTACAAAAATTTTATGGTTTTCTACAAGTGAAGTCCAACAAATAGGTAATTTTATGAAATTGTTACATTGTGGCACGTCTCCTTAATATGCAATCATTATTATCCCACTTTCCGACGACCCGCATTTCAATAAAATATACCTTCTATGTTCCTATTGTATCCGTGTATCCGTGCGTGAAAATGCATTTGACATGTTGTCATGTTATGGTTAACGAAGCCCCAGCTGAAAGTCAAACGTGCATCTATAAACATAAATTGTGCGACGATATATATGTCGAAATGTCCAGTGTAAAGTGTAGACGTGTGCTGTTTATTTCACGTGAATATTATAACCTTAGAAATGAGGGCCCCCGAATCGTCTTTGAATGAAATAGACGTTCTACGATGATAGAGGCATATAAAATACTTCCATTGCAATATGCATTAAGTCTCTACTGAGTATTTTTATTGTTCAACAAATGTAGACAGCCCCATTGTATTTATGTGCTAATTCAATGTTAGGAATGTGAATTATTTCTTCTTTGACACAATTTCGGAACATCCCAGTTATTTTTCTACGATTACACCAGTCTTCCCTGTGAATGGCAATATTTACGATGACATAACCTATATATAAGTAATGAGGCTTCTTTAAATTTTTGGTGACCAAGAAATTAAGTACTACCATGTATAAATGTCAAGAAAACATATTATACAATCAGTGGTTTGGTGGTTCAGTTCTGTTTCAACAATTCTCTTACATTTACAAAGAAATGCTGCATATCAACAGGTCTATCAATCATAAGGTAAGTTTTACATTTTATGTTTATTTATGAATTTCAATGAATAAGTGTGCAGTCGATACTCCAAATAAGTATCACAAGTGATTTTAGTTTTCAAAACATGTATTAGCTACTGTAAAGTGTACATTTATGTGTGCTTTCTAAAAAATTATAGCCAGATACCATTCACTTCCAAATCTCCAATATTATTATGTGAATATAATCTTAGAGGGCTCAAATCGTCTTTCGATGAAATGGACATTCCGCAGTGTACAAGGTTTTACAGAAACTAACAGTTATGTAAAATGAACATAAGGCAGGATTTCAAAACAATCCAAATATAAAGTGACATATCACATAATCTTTGCTTAACGGCAAAGATAAATCTTAAAATTAATAGAGAAATACCTGTGGTAAATAAAAGTGTATATATAAAAATCAGTTATCAGGACACTAGCTGTTTCTTCCTTAAAATGTAACGTCTTTTCTTTATTTTTGTAGAAATTGCTGCCATCGGTTGTGTCCAGCAAACATAGTATTTAAAAAGTTTAAAAGTGCTTCTGCGAATGATGCCACATTCACAGGAGGGCATGAGAGCTGATATTCGAGGGACTCAGTGAAAACCAAATAATTTTCCAAGATAAAACTCCAACCGACCCTGTGACAACAACACAAGAGGCTTATAAAACAGGTACAGACAAAAATCTAATTTGTTTTACATCGACAATAACTTATTGAAAAGAAAATAAATTGGGGGTAACATAAAGATACAACGTAAAGGCCATCGTATGCATATAATTCATATTTTGCAGAAATATTAAAAGGGAATATTTATTTACCTTTTACTGATATTGGGCCCTTGGGTCACAGAGAACATAAAGAACAGGTACAGGATTTACATATTCTTTAATGTTGACAGTAACATGAAAATTTAAATAGGTTTTCCTCATTTTTCATTACATTATATGGATATTTCCTTCACGAATTCGTACCTCCAACTATTCGAGGAATGTCGTTGCAATATTTTATAACGTATACAAACTTAAAATATATGTTCGGTTACAGATAGTTTCTCCTACATTTCTCTGCCGGTCTGTAACTTTTTTTTTATTGAGCGCACGTTCACTCTGGAACCGTTTATGATACTGCGTTGAAATTTGATAAACTTATATATTATACCGAGATCTAAATCTGGAACATATTTTAATCTAATTCCGTTGAAAGATTCGAGGGTGAACGGGGTAAATAACGGTAAATAGACAAAGCAAGTAGGTAAGAGTTCATAAAATTATAATTTATGGCATGGACTAAAAGGTAAGGTCTCCAAGGTGTTTAACGTTGACAGTAACATGAAAAAAATAAAATAAACTCGGTATAACGTGAAGAGTAGGTAAAGATATCATAGAGGTCTAACAATATAACATTATATATAACTATTCATATCCACATTTGCAGAAATATTAAAAGGAAATATTTGCCTTACCTAATAATGTATTTTAAGTTGTTGTTTTTTCTGTTCATATAAAAAATTCTAATATGGACAATTGATATTTACATCAAAATTTAGTTTAGATAACTAAAAACACTAAAAACAAATTGAAATCATTCAGCTTTCTTTTTCCTTCTTCATATTTAAAGTGTACATTATAGTGGAAGAAATGAGTGCAAGAAAAGGATGTAATTCTTCTTATTCGTTATACTAAAATGTCAAAACTTTAAACCTTCTGTATTATGTAACGTTTTGGGAACATATGAAATGTGTACCTTTGAAAATTAGTGTGTACCTATATAGATTAGATACTTTTTACTATTTATCCATTCATAACGTCCAACAGATAGGTGCTTTTATGAAATTTTTACATTTTGGCACGTCTCCTTTGTTACATGGGGTACATAAATTACAATTATTGCCACCAATAGTTTTGTTTGCTCGGCTTTAAATAAAATGCAGATTCAGTATTACAGCTGTAGTTACTGCATATGGCTCGGTTCGATTAAAGTTAAAATACAATTTTGGTATGACGAGTCTTAAATTATGTACCTTTCGAACATATCAAGTGAAACTGTCTGTGATAAACCTATCTATTTCAATTTTCATATGCACACATTACAGATTCAGTATTATATTGTGTATGATAAGTTCAAATTTGAAATGTAATAATCTTATATTCCCAATGAGAAAACGCAACAATTTGTTAGCAATAATTGATCTGTAAAACCTTTCCCTTCTTTTTTTAATACACTTATGGGTAAACAAATTTAGCAGCTGGAAAATTACTTTCCTGTATACGAACGCCAAGTTACTACTTGCCTAGGAGTTAATGTTTCAGATTTGAAAGAGGTTTAGGTCACATTGGTGAATGTGTATGGTAGAAAACATAGGGTATAGAGATTAAAAGGTTTTATATATATATAAGCGACAATGAACAAAGAACAGATTTCGAAACTCCATAAACAATAAAATAATAATATATTACTCAACGGGTAGCGAAAAGTAAATTTCATATACCAAATCACACAACTACAAACTAGCCCGAACTGGCCTCAGTAATGTAATAAAAGGATATACGGGTCAACTTCTGACATAGATTCATAACTTATCTTGAAATTTCTACTTTTCAATATTTTGATGTAGATTATGAAATTAAATTAAAGGAAACAGTTCAACGAATAAAGTCAAAAGTGTTTTAAATAACTGAAATTCGATGACCTCTATATAAGGACACAAGGATTGTGTTGTATTATTGAAAATCGAAATAAATTAATTGTAATCGTCATTCTATTGATCCAAAAGTTTTACGGTTTTCTATGAGTGAAATCTCGAAAAACAAGCCACCAGTCTGTACTGAATTTTCAACAGTTCGCCCCTACTAATAATAATTAAAATCTACAAATAACCTCACATTTTATTAAATTTTGACAAACAGTCGAATGTTATGTTATGTCAACATGCCATACATTTGTGTGCATGTTTGGTTGCCTACCTAAATAGGTACATAAATGTTATATCTGATCAAATACAATCAGGGTGTCTCAAAAAAGCAAGATACATAGCGGCCATAAAAAGTAAACATTTTTACACATTTTCGCCTAACAAAACATTTCTCAAGATCACATCGATATTTTCACCTTATTTACTATATCTAATGTTTATTGTAAATACAATAATAATAATTCAAAATTAAAATTTACTTTCACGTCCAGTGGAGGTAGAGTAACGCGAAATTTTTTTTAGATTGAAATAGGCCTACAATGACATGAAATTCGAGATTTTAAATTCCAGCGAAAATAAATTTCCTATCTATCAGTCCGTAACTTTTTTCTGCGTACGTTTACTCCAGAACCGTCTATGATATTGACTTGAAATTCGGTACACTTGCGTATTGTAACGAGGTCTGGATCTGGAGTATATTTTGATCTGATTCCGTTGGAGGGTTCAGGGGTGAATGGGGCAAATAAGCGTAAATAGGCAAAGCCAGCAGGTAAGAATCCATAAAAATTACAATTTAGAGCATGAACTAAAAGTCAAGATCTCAAAAGTTTTAAGGCAATACCACTCTCACATTATTATGAAAAAGAGTAAAAAATTAAAATATAATTCAGTGTGTATCCAAGAACGAAACGTCTCAAAATTTTTTTTCCATTAGTTACCCTCCCCATCGCCACCTCTACTCTATTATTAAAGGACCAAATCATTTGTAGGTCCGAAACAGCGGCGTACGTCGTGTGAATTTAATAAAATTAAAAATATTCATAATCTCTTTGATCGGAAGTTGTCGATTAGATTTTATTACGTAAAACCACTTACTGCAATGTCCTTTAACTACTGTATAAGGTCAAATCATTTGTAGGTCCGAAACAGCGGCGTACGTCGCAAGAATTTAATAAAAATAAAAATATTCGCGATCTTTTTGATCGGAAGTTGTCAATTAGATTTTATTACATAAAACCACTTACTGCAATGTCCTTTAACTACTGTATAGGGTCAAATCATTTGCAGGCCCGAAACAGCGTCGTACGTCGCATTTATTTAATAAAAATAAAAATATTCGCAATCTTTTTGATCGAAAGTTGTCGATTAGATTTTATTACGTAAAACCACTTACTGCAATGTCCTTTAACTACTGTATAAGGTCAAATCATTTGCAGGCCCGAAACAGCGTCGTACGTCGCATTTATTTAATAAAAATAAAAATATTCGTAATCTCTTTGATCGGAAGTTGTCGATTAGATT
The DNA here is from genome assembly GCA_963675555.1 of Leptura quadrifasciata. NCBI lineage: Eukaryota > Metazoa > Arthropoda > Insecta > Coleoptera > Cerambycidae > Leptura > Leptura quadrifasciata. The sequence goes on along the minus strand of OY776673.1, from coordinate 58,576,074 downwards.
TTATTACGTAAAACCACTTACTGCAATGTTCTTTAACTACTGTATAAGGTCAAATCATTTGCAGGCCCGAAACAGCGTCGTACGTCGCATTTATTTAATAAAAATAAAAATATTCGCAATCTTTTTGATCGGAAGTTGTCGATTTGATTTTATTACGTAAAACCACTTACTGCAATGTCCTTTAACTACTGTATAGGGTCAAATCATTTGCAGGCCCGAAACAGCGTCGTACGTCGCATTTATTTAATAAAAATAAAAATATTCGTAATCTCTTTGATCGGAAGTTGTCGATTAGATTTTATTACGTAGAACCACTTACTGCAATGTCCTTTAACTACTGTATAAGGTCAAATCATTTGCAGGTCCGAAACAGCGTCGTACGTCGCATTTATTTAATAAAAATATTCGTAATCTCTTTGATCAGAAGTTGTCGATTAGATTTTATTACGTAAAACCACTTACTGCAATGTTCTTTAACTACTGTATAAGGTCAAATCATTTGCAGGCCCGAAGCAGCGTCGTACGTCGCATTTATTTAATAAAAATAAAAATATTCGCAATCTTTTTGATCGGAAGTTGTCGATTAGATTTTATTACGTAAAACCACTTACTGCAATGTCCTTTAACTACTGTATAGGGTCAAATCATTTGCAGGCCCGAAACAGCGTCGTACGTCGCATTTATTTAATAAAAATAAAAATATTCGCAATCTTTTTGATCGAAAGTTGTCGATTAGATTTTATTACATAAAACCACTTACTGCAATGTCCTTTAACTACTGTATAAGGTCAAATCATTTGCAGGCCCGAAACAGCGTCGTACGTCGCATTTATTTAATAAAAATAAAAATATTCGCAATCTTTTTCATCGGAAGTTGTCGATTAGATTTTATTACGTAAAACCATTTACTGCAATGTCCTTTAACTACTGTATAAGGTCAAATCATTTGCAGGCCCGAAACAGCGTCGTACGTCGCATTTATTTAATAAAAATAAAAATATTCGCAATCTTTTTGATCGGAAGTTGTCGATTAGATTTTATTACGTAAAACCACTTACTGCAATGTCCTTTAACTACTGTATAAGGTCAAATCATTTGCAGGCCCGAAACAGCGTCGTACGTCGCATTTATTTAATAAAAATAAAAATATTCGTAATCTCTTTGATCGAAAGTTGTCGATTAGATTTTATTACGTAAAACCAGTTACTGCAATGTCCTTTAACTACTGTATAAGGTCAAATCATTTGCAGGCCCGAAACAGCGTCGTACGTCGCATTTATTTAATAAAAATATTTGCAATCTTTTTGATCGGAAATTGTCGATTAGATTTTATTACGTAAAACCACTTACTGCAATGTCCTTTAACTACTGTATAGGGTCAAATCATTTGCAGGCCCGAAACAGCATCGTACGTCGCATTTATTTAATAAAAATAAAAATATTCGCAATCTTTTTGATCGAAAGTTATCGATTAGATTTTATTACGTAAAACCACTTGCTGCAATGTCCTTTAACTACTGTATAAGGTCAAATCATTTGCAGGCCCGAAACAGCGTCGTATGTCGCATTTATTTAATAAAAATAAAAATATTCGCAATCTTTTTGATCGGAAGTTGTCGATTAGATTTTATTACGTAAAACTACTTATTGCAATGTCCCTTAACTACTGTATAGGACCAAATCATTTGCAGGCCCGAAACAGCGTCGTACGTCGCATTTATTTAATAAAAATAAAAATATTCGCAATCTTTTTGATCGAAAGTTGTCGATTAAATTTTATTACGTAAAACCACTTACTGCAATGTCCTTTAACTACTGTATAAGGTCAAATCATTTACAGGCCCGAAACAGCGTCGTACGTCGCATTTATTTAATAAAAATAAAAATATTCGCAATCTTTTTGATCGGAAGTTGTCGATTAGATTTTATTACGTAAAACTACTTACTGCAATGTCCTTTAACTACTGTATAGGGTCAAATCATTTGCAGGCCCGAAACAGCGTATAAAATTTAATCGACAACTTCCGATTGTTGAAAAGATTGTATATATTTTCATATCAATTAAATATATGCCATCTGCGCCGCTGTTTCGAACTTACAAATGATTTGGCCCTATGAAGTAGTTTGAGGACATTGCTATAAGTAGTTTCATTTAATAAAATCTAATCGACAACTTCCGATCAAAAAGATCGCGAATATTTTTATTTTTATTAAATTCTTGCGACGTACGCCGCTGTTTCGGACCTACAAATGATTTGGTGCTATGCAGTAGTTAAAGGAAATTGCAATAAGTAGTTTTACGTAATAAAATCTAATCGACAACTTCCGATCAAAAAGATCGCGAATATTTTTGTTTTTATTAAATTCATACGACGTACGCCGCTGTTTCGGACCTACAAATGATTTGGTGCTATGCAGTAGTTAAAGGAAATTGCAATAAGTAGTTTTACATAATAAAATCTAATCGACAACTTCCGATCAAAAAGATCGCGAATATTTTTATTTTTAATAGATACATGCGACGTACGCCGCTGTTACGGACGGATAATAATAATTATAATAATTCAAAATTAAAATTTACTTCCACATTCAGTGGAGGTAGACGCGAAATTATTTTTTTTTTTTGAGTTGAAATAGGCTTAAAATGACATGAAATTCGAGATTTTAAATTTGAACGAAAATAAATTTCCTATCTGTCTGTCTGTCTGTAACTTTTTTCTGCGTACGTTTACTCTAGAACCGTTTATGATATTGACTTAAAATTCGGTACACTTACGTATTGTAACTAGATCTGGATCTGGAATATATTTTGATCTGATTCCGTTGAAGGGTTCTGGGGTAAATGGGGTAAATAAGGGTAAATAGGCAAAGCAAGTGGGTAAGAGTCCATAAAACTGTAATTTACGGCATGGATTAAAAGTTAAGGTCTCCAAAGTTTTTCTTTAACACAGGTAAATAGGCAGAGCAAACGGGTTAAAGTCCAAAAAATTGCAATTTAAAGCAGACTTGAAATGTCATGAAACATAAAGATTTTTAAATTTGAGCGGTCTGTAACTTTCATTAGGCACACGTTTACTCTGGAACCGTTTGTGATATTGACTTGAAATTTGATACACTTATGTATTGCAACGACATCTACAACCTAATTATATTTTGATCTAATTCCGTCGAACGGTTTGGAGTAAATGGGGTAAAAAAGCAAAGCAGGGAGGTAAGACTCCATAAAATTACAATTTAAAGCACATACCTACCTTAACTTTTAAGTTAAGGTTTCAAAACTTTTTTTTGGCAACAACCCCTATCACCCCCAATACCACCACCACACATTCCGAAAGGAAATAAAAAAAATTAAAATATGTTTTAGTGTATGTATACATAAGAACGAAATGTCTCAAAAAAAACTTTTTTGCGTAACCCCCCGCCCTATTATTAAAGGGATAAACATGAAAAACTGGAAAAACGTAAAAAACTGAAAAAATGAAAAAATCAAATATGGAAATTGAAAAAATTATTGATACAGATTTTGATATAGATTGACATTGACTTTCATATAGATTTTTATGTTGCTATTGATTTTGATATTACTTTTAATACTGATATTAATTCTGATATTGGCTGATATTAATTTTTTCATTGACAAACTGATTTTAATATTGACTGATATTAATTTTGATAACGGTTTTAATATTAATTTTTATACAGCTTTTGACATTGACGTTGACACTGATTTTGATATTGATTTTGAAGTTGACTTTCACGTTGATTTTTTATATTGGTATTGATTTTTATATTGACTGACATTAATTTCGATATTGACTTATTGATTTTAATATTCATTTTGATATTAACTTTAATATTGATTTTGATAACGGTTTTGATATTGACCTGCATACTAACTTTAATATTGAATTTAATGTTGATTTTGAGATTGATTTTCATATCGACCATTATATTGGTATTGAATTTAATATCGATATTCATATTGACTTTGATATTGACTGATATTAATGTTGATATTGGCTTTAATATTGATTTTCATATTAACTTAAATATTGATTTTAATATTGATTTTGATATTGACCTATATACTGATTTTAATATTGATTTTAAAATTGATTTTCATATCGACTTTTATATTGGCATTGACTTTAATATCGATTTTCATATTAATATTGATTTTAGTATTGACTGATATTAATTTTGATTATTGGCTTTGATATTGATTTTAAAAACTTAACTATTTGATTTAATATTGACTAATATTGATTTTGATAACTATTTTGATATTGATTTTTCTATATTGATTTTAAAATTGACTTTGATGCTGACTTTAATATTGAATTTGATGTTAATTTTGATATCTTTCATGTTGATTTTAATATTGATTAATATTAACTTAAATACTGATTTTAATATTGACTATGATATTGATTTTGATATTTACTTTAATATCAACTGTAACATTAACTTAAATGTTGATTTTAATATTTATTGATATTGATTTTGATAACTATTTTGATAATGATTTTTATATTGATTTTGATATTGACTTTGATACTGAGTTTGATATTGATTTTGAAATTTACTTTCATATTGGCTTTTATCTTGATATTTATTTTTACATTGACCGACATTAATTTTGAAATAATTTTGATATTGACTTACTGATTTTAATATTGACTGATATTGATTTTGATAACAGTTTTGATATTGACTTTGATACTGACTGATATTGATTTTTATATTGACTGACATTAATTTTTATATAATTCTAATATTGACTTACTGATTTTAATATTGACTTTGATATTGATTTTAATAAAAGTTTTGATATTGATTTTTATATTGATTTTGATATTGACTTTAACACTAATTTTGATATTGATTTTAAAATTAACTTTCATATTGACTTTTATATTGACATTGATTTTTATATTGACTGACATTAAGTTTAATATTGACTTACTGATTTTAATATTGACTGATATTTATTTTGATAACGGTTTTGATATTGATTTTAATATTGACTTTGATACTGAATTTGATGTTGATATTCTTTCATGTTCATTTTGACATCCCTTCATGTTGATTTTAATATTGATTTTAATTCTGATATTGACAATAATAATGATTAATTTTGAGGCGCATTCAGAGACAATTCCTTAGAATTTTGAGGCTAATCCGAGGACCGATCCTAGAATTTTGAACATATCTCCGACTTCCATGCGTCCTCAACCGCGGGGATGCGACCGGAGGGAGCATCACCGCATGGCGCCGAAGGCGCCACATCGAGCGCGAAGCGCGAGTGCCTCCGCAGGAGCTAGAAATGGCCGTAGGCCATTTCTAGTCTATATATATTAAAATCGTACAGGTGCGAGCCCCTTGCACTTTGGGATTTTGCAATACTAAAGGCTTTTTTGGGGGGTCGCGAGGCGGCCCCCTGCCGCCGCAGGCGGCAGGGGGACGCCGTTCTCATTGGTATAGACCGTAGGGATGGGGGGCGGGCGGGGGTGGGTATTTTTTATTTCGATAATAATGTCGGCTATCTCTTTCCCCACACGTTTTTACGACCCTCAAATGACTTTTGCGTTGCTCCTTTTCGATGACGTCGAAGCGGGCGGAATTCGGGTAAACGTCAAAAATTTGCGATTTATTTCCGTTCCTGGCGGGGTTAAAATTCGATTTGGACCTTTGAATTTACGATTTGCTTTCATTGCCATTCATGTACTTTCCATATCGACATCGTACGGCCGTCTGCGGGGTGTTTTTCGCCAGATATGAGCGTTTAAAGATTGCGTGTTTGGCGACTTTTCGCTATTCCGGCGAAACACGCACATTTTCGGTTCTCCTCGAATAACTTTTAAACGGCTGGAAATTTCGCAAAAATAATCGCACCCAAAGGACAAGATTTTTTAATGAGGAATCGTTTCCATCTTTCAGATCTCACCCACGACGAGCCGTTCCCGAGCTAGAGCCTTCCGAAGGAGACGACGTTCGGTGGCCAAAATACGTAGCTGTTTCGTTAAAAGCCGAATATCTCGGCAAATAGGCCGTTTTGGGCCGAAATGTTCGTATCTAACGAAATTATAGCTAAATAAATTATCTACCTCTATGCACAGTTTCATTTCTCTACTATAAATATTAAACGAGTTGTGGGCTTTAGAAAATGCCGCTTTGCGGTGAAATCGACCATTTTGTAGTCGTAAAAAAATCACCCTTTTTCCAATCCACGTAACGGGCGTAATTGCCCGTCTGTGATTTCCACGTTATCGCGTACTGACATTTTCACTTTTGTTTCCCATGATCGGTACTCATTTTCATCCCTCATCGCTTAAAATTTCCCAAAAAAGCATTCAAAAATACCCTTTCCGATCGTTTCTCATTACCTTCAATTCGCACATTTATCGCTCGAGAACGCGCAATTTGTCAAAAAGCCTCCCTTGCCACGTCAAATTACATCTTTTCCCTTTCCAACCAGGCATCGGGCGACCTTCTACGCGCCCCCTTCGTTAAATAAGCGACATTTTAAATATCCGTTCGCATTTTGCGTTAATACACAATTAATATTCCTATATTAACCTATATTTTTGGGTTTCGTACCCCCTAAATTGCCCCCCCGTCGTCGTCTTATGCACCGTTCAGGTGTTATCGCTTGCCTCAATTTACCTACAAACAAAAATAAACATTCATGCCCTTGCGTAAAACGCAATTCGAAAATCGTCTCCATATCACGTCTTTTTAACCTTTCATCTGCCGTGAATCGCAGCTCACAGCCCATTCCTCCTGACATACTACAAGAATTTCTGTTTATAATCAACAAATCCTATTCTTACGGTGCCCCATTTCATCTATGGAAGAGAAAAATAAAAGAGTTTCCCCCTAATTAGTCATTTTTCTGCACTACATTCATTAAATAGGCTCTTTAATTAGCTACTCCAATGACCACCGGGTATCCTTCCTTTTCAAACATACCGAAATTATGCAGTTCCACTCGCTATTTCATCGGTTACGGTTACAATATAAAAAATTAATCTAAAATGTTCCCACCCGGCATTACAGTACAGATCGGTCGTTCTCGCCTACCATCGCCGATTATTTATTAAACTTTATTCAATCTGTGATCCCACTATCATTCCATTTTCCCATAATCAAGGATTTCATTAAATTCAATATCTATGAAAAGTAGTAACCTACCACGGAAATGAAACTTCTACTAACATCTAACATCCGCCCTGTTCTGTGATATTAGTTTGACATTTGGCGAGGCCCCAACCGAGTTTCTTAAGTCGCACCGAAGAAACCAACAAGGCTACATTATACGTTCTACTTGCATCGATAAGTACCCATATACTTTGACGAAATAGTCCAATGTAAAGTAAGTGTAAAGTGTTTTCTTTCTTATGTGTTCCTAACCTGTGGAAATAAAGTGGGGCCCACAACAAGTCGTTCTGCAATGCAGACACAAAGAAATTGAGTGCTTACTGTCGTCTATACAACGCGTCCCCCCACAAGTATGCAAACGCCCTATGAATAATGCTAACGGGAACGTCACACTCTCCACATCAGGTAACCCAAAGGAAACTTTTGTACTTATACATTTCTGTCTGTAAAAAGTCACCTCCAAGGTCCAACTGATAACAGTGCACTCTTAAACAGACTAAATAATTATCAGAAGCGAATCAAAAGTAATTATAAACGTTTCCAATCTACATAACAGTGATATCTCAACTGTCCACTTGCAAAATCTTGAACATTTGCTTCCCAGGCTGCACATAACCTTGCAAATGGGGGCCCCACATCGTCTGCAAACGTAGCGTCTGGCTACCCGGCAAGAAATTGCTTTCGCATTGACATATGTAATGTACATTATAAGGTAGGTCGGCCACTCTGTGCCTATAGCAATGATTCTATTTATGTAAAAATTAAGTTAAATTACTAAATTACAATAACGTCAAAAAAGTTTAAAAAGCTGAAGCTCGATGACCTCTGTAGGACACCAGGATTATGTTGTATTATTAAAAATCGAAATAAATTAATCGTGATACTTTTGCTACAAAAGTTTTATGGTTTTCTACAAGTGAAGTCCAACAAATAGGTAATTTTATGAAATTGTTACATTGTGGCACATCTCCTTAATATGCAATCATTATTATCCCACTTTCCGACGACCCGCATTTCAATAAAATATACCTTCTATGTTCCTATTGTATCCGTGTATCCGTGCGTGAAAATGCATTTGACATGTTGTCATGTTATGGTTAACGAAGCCCCAGCTGAAAGCCAAACGTGCATCTATAAACATAAATTGTGCGACGATATATATGTCGAAATGTCCAGTGTAAAGTGTAGACGTGTGCTGTTTATTTCACGTGAATATTATAACCTTAGAAATGAGGGCCCCCGAATCGTCTTTGAATGAAATAGACGTTCTACGATGATAGAGGCATAAAAATACTTCCATTGCAATATGCATTAAGTCTCTACTGAGTATTTTTATTGTTCAACAAATGTAGACAGCCCCATTGTATTTATGTGCTAATTCAGTGTTAGGAATGTGAATTATTTCTTCTTCGACACAATTTCGGAACATCCCAGTTATTTTTCTACGATTACACCAGTCTTCCCTGTGAATGACAATATTTACGATGACATAACCTATATATAAGTAATGAGGCTTCTTTAAATTTTTGGTGACCAAGAAATTAAGTACTACCATCTATAAATATCAAGAAAATATATTGTACAATCAGTGGTTTGGTGGTTCAGTTCTGTTTCGACAAATCTCTTACATTTACAAAGAAATGCTGCATATCAACAGGTCTATCTATCATAAGGTAAGTTTTACATTTTATGTTTATTTATGAATTTCAACGAATAAGTGCAGTCGATACTCCAAGTAAGTATCACAAGTGATTTTAGTTTTCAAAAAAACATATATTAGCTACTGTAAAGTGTACATTTATGTGTACTTTCTAAAAAATTATAGCCAGATACCATTCACTTCCAAATCTCCAATATTATTATGTGAATATAATCTTACAGGGCTCAAATCGTCTTTCGATGAAATGGACATTCCGCAGTGTACAAGGCTTTACAGAAACTAACAGTTATGTAAAATGAACATAAGGCAGGATTTCAAAACAATCCAAATATAAAGTGACATATCACATAATCTTTGCTTAACGGCAAAGATAAATCTTAAAATTAATAGAGAAATACCTGTGGTAAATAAAAGTATATATAAAAATCAGTTATCAGGACATTAGCTGTTTCTTCCTTAAAATGTAACCTCTTTTCTTAATTTTTAATTGCTGCCATCGGTTGTGTCCAGCAAACATAGTATTTAAAAAGTTTACAAGTGCTTCTGCGAATGATGTCACATTCACAGGAGGGCATGAGCTGATATTCGAGGGACTGGGTGAAAACCAAATAATTTTCCAAGATAAAACTCCAACCGACCCAGTGACAACACAAAAGGCTTATAAAACAGGTACAGACAAAACTCTAATTTGTTTTACATCGACAATAACTTATTGAAAAGAAAATAAATTGGGGGTAACATAAAGATACAACGTAAAGGCCATCGTATGCATATAATTCATATCCTAATTTGCAGAAATATTAAAAGGGAATATTTATTTACTTTTTACTGATATTGGGCCCTTGGGTCACAGAGAACATAAAGAACAGGTACAGGATTTACATATTCTTTAACGTTGACAGTAACATGAAAATTTAAATAGGTTTTCCTCATTTTTCATTACATTTTATGGATATTTCCTTCACGAATTCGTACCTCCAACTATTCGAGGAATGTCGTTGCAATATTTTATAACGTACACAAACTTAAAATATATGTTCGGTTACAGATAGTTTCTCATACATTTCTCAAATAGACAGAAATTTATGTCTGCCGGTTTGTAACTTTTTTTTTTATTGAGCGCACGTTCACTCTGGAACCGTTTATGGTACTGAATTGAAATTTGGTAAACTTATATATTATACCGAGATCTAGATCTGGAACATATTTTAATCTAATTCCGTTGAAAGATTCGAGGGTGAACGGGGTAAATAACGGTAAATAGACAAAGCAAGTGGGTAAGAGTTCATAAAATTATAATTTATGGCATGGACTAAAAGGTAAGGTCTCCAAGGTGTTTAACGTTGACAGTAACATGAAAAAAATTAAATAAACTGGGTATGACGTGAAGAGTAGGTAAAGGTATCATATAGAGGTCTAACAATATAACATTATATATAACTATTCATATCCACATTTGCAGAAATATTAAAAGGAAATATTTGCCTTACCTAATAATGTATTTTAAGTTGTTGTTTTTTCTGTTCATATAAAAAATTCTAATATGGACATTTGATATTTACATCAAAATTTAGTTTAGATAACTAAAAACACTAAAAACAAATTGAAATCATTCAGCTTTCTTTTTCCTTCTTTATATTTAAAGTGTACATTATAGTGGAAGAAATGAGTGCAAGAAAAGGATGTAATTTTTCTTATTCGTTATACTAAAATGTCAAAACTTTAAACCTTCTGTGTTATGTAACGTTTCGGGAACATATGAAATGTGTATCTTTGAAAATTAGTGTGCACCTATAGATTAGATACTTTTTACTATTTATCCATTCATAGCGTCCAACAGATAGGTGCTTTTATGAAATTTTTACATTTTGGCACGTCTCCTTTGTTACATGGGGTACATAAATTACAATTATTGCCACAAGTAGTTTTGTTTGCTCGGCTTTAAATAAAATGCAGATTCAGTATTACAGCTGTAGTTACTGCACATGGCTCGGTTCGATTAAAGTTAAAATACAATTTTGGTATGACGAGTCTTAAATTATGTACCTTCCGAACATGTCAAGTGAAACTGTCTGTGATAAACCTATCTATTTCAATTTTCATATGCACACATTACAGATTCAGTATTATATTGTGTATGATAAGTTCAAATTTGAAATGTAATAATCCTATCGAAAGATATTCCCAATGAGAAAACGCAACAATTTGTTAGCAATAATTAATCTGTAAAACCTTTCCCTTCTTTTTTTAATACACTTATGAGTAAACAAATTTAGCAGCTGGAAAATTACTTTCCCGTATACGAATGCCAAGTAATAGCAGCCTAGGGGTTCATCTTTCAGATTTGAAAGAGGTTTAAATCACATTAGTGAATGTGTATGGTAGAAAACATAGGGTATAGAGATTAAAAGATCATAATATGTATAAGCAACAATGAATATGGAACAGATTTCCAATGTCCATAAACAATAAAATAATAATATATTACTCAACGGGTAGCGAAAAGCAAATTTCATATACCAAATCACACAACTACAAACTAGCCCGAACTGACCTCAGTAATGTAATAAAAGGATATACGGGTCAACTTCTGACATAGATTCATAACTTATCTTGAAATTTCTACTTTTCAATGTTTTGATGTAGATTATGAAATTAAATTTTCATAACTTTAAAACCTCCCAAAGTGCATAAAAGATCAGCAATTTAAAGGAAACAGTTGAACGATTCTATTTATATAAAAATTAAGTTAAATTACCGATCTATAATAAAGTCAAAAGTGTTTTAAATAACTGAAATTCGATGACCTCTATATAAGGACACAAGGATTGTGTTGTATTATTGAAAATCGAAATAAATTAATTGTAATCGTCATTCTATTGATCCAAAAGTTTTACGGTTTTCTATGAGTGAAATCTCGAAAAACAAGCCACCAGTCTGTACTGAATTTTCAACAGTTCACCCCTACTAATAATAATTAAAATCTAAAAAGTAACCTCACATTTTATTTAATTTTGACAAACAGTCAAATGTTATGTTATGTCAACATGCCATACATTTGTGTGCATGTTTGGTTGCCTACCTAAATAGGTACATAAATGTTATATCTGATCAAATACAATCAGGGTGTCTCAAAAAAGCAAGATACATAGCGGCCATAAAAAGTAAACATTTTTACACATTTTCGCCTAACAAAACATTTCTCAAGATCACATCGATATTTTCACCTTATTTACTATATCTAATGTTTATTGTAAATACAATAATAATAATTCAAAATTAAAATTTACTTTCACGTCCAGTGCAGGTAGAGTAACGCGAAATTTTTTTTAGATTGAAATAGGCTTACAATGACATGAAATTCGAGATTTTAAATTCCAGCGAAAATAAATTTCCTATCTATCAGTCCGTAACTTTTTTCTGCGTACGTTTACTCCAGAACCGTCTATGATATTGACTTGAAATTCGGTACACTTGCGTATTGTAACGAGGTCTGGATCTAGAGTATATTTTGATCTGATTCCGTTGAAGGGTTCGGGGGTAAATGGGGTAAATAAGGGTAAATAGGCAAAGCAAGCAGACAAGAGTCCATAAAATTACAATTTAAGGCATGGACTGAATGTTAAGATCTCAAATGTTTTTTTGGCATTAGGCTATACGAACTTAAAATATATGTTCGGTTAATATTGAAAAATGAAAAACTGAAAAATGAAATGCTGCAAAATGAAATAGGTACTGAAAAATGAAAAACTGAAAAATAAAAAACTGAAAAATGAAATCCTGAAAAATGAAATGCTGAAAAATGAAATACTGAATATTGACTTTGATATTTTTTTTTATATTGATTTTAATATTGACTTTGATACTGAATTTGATGTTGATTTTCATATTCTTTCATGTTCATTTCGACATCCTCTCATGTCGTTTTGATATTGATAATAATAATGATTAATATTGAGGCGCATTCAGGGACGATGCCTTAGAATTTTGAGGCTAATCCGAGGACCGATCCTAGAATTTTGAACATATCTCCGACTTCCATGCGTCCTCAACCGCGGGGATGCGACCGGAGGGAGCATCACCGCATGGCGCCGAAGGCGCCACATCGAGCGCGAAGCGCGAGTGCCTCTGCAAGAGCTAGAAATGGCCGTAGGCCATTTCTAGTCTATATATATTAAAATCGTACAGGTGCGAGCCCCTTGCACTTTCGCATTTTGCAATACTAAAGGCTTTTCTTAACGGACGCGCAGCGTCCGCCTGCCGCCGCAGGCGGCAGGCGGACGCCGTTCTCATTGGTATAGACCGTAGGGATGAGGGGCGGGCGGGGGTCGGTATTTTTTATTTCGATAATAATGTCGGCTATCTCTTTCCCCACACGTTTTTACGACCCTCAAATGACTTTTGCGTTGCTCCTTTTCGATGACGTCGAAGCGGGCGGAATTTGGGTAAACGTCAAAAATTTGCGATCTATTTCCGTTCCTGGCGGGGTTAAAATTCGATTTTGCCGATGGGATTTACGATTTGCTTTCATTGCCAATCTCGGTAATTCCGTATCGACATCGTACGGCCGTCTGCGAAGAGTTTTTCGCCAGATATGAGCGTTTAAAGATTGCGTGTTTGGCGACTTTTCGCTATTCCGGCGAAACACGCACATTTTCGGTTCCCCTCGAATAACTTTTAAACGGCTGGAAATTTCGCAAAAATAATCGCACCCAAAGGACAAGATTTTTTAATGAGGAATCGTTTCCATCTTTCAGATCTCACCTACGACGAGCCGTTCCCGAGCTAGAACGTTTAGAAGGAGACGACGTTCGGTGGCCAAAATACGTAGCTGTTTCGTTAAAAGCCGAATATCTCGGCAAATAAGCCGTTTTGGGCCGAAATGTTCGTATCTAACGAAATTATAGCTAAATAAATTATCTACCTCTATGCAGAGTTTTATTTGTCTACTTTAAATATTAAACAAGTTGTGACCTTTAGAAAATGCCGCTTTGCGGTGGAATCGGCCATTTTGTAGTCGTAAAAAAATCACCCTTTTTCCAATCCACGTAACGGGCGTAATTGCCCGTCTGTGATTTCCACGTTATCGCGTACTGACATTTTTCACTTTTGTTTCCCATTATCGGTACTCATTTTCATCCCTCATCGCTTAAAATTTCCCAAAAAAGCATTCAAAAATACCCTTTCCGATCGTTTCTCATTACCTTCAATTCGCACATTTATCGCTTGAGAACGCGCAATTTGCCGAAACGCCTCCCTTGCCACGTCAAATTACATCTTTTCCCTTTCCAACAAGGCATCGGGCGACCTTCTACGCGCCCCCTTCGTTAAATAAGCGACATTTTAAATATCCGCTCACATTTTGCGTTAATACACAATTAATATATTCTATATTAACCTATATTTTTGGGTTTCGTACCCCCTAAATTGCCCCCCTCCGTCGTCGTCTTATGCACCGTTCAGGTGTTATCGCTTGCCTCAATTTACCTACAAACAAAAATAAACATTCATGCCCTTGCGTAAAACGCAATTCGAAAATCGTCTCCATATCATCTCTCTTTTAACCTTTCATCTGCCGTGAATCGTAGATTACAGCCCATTCCTCCTGACATAGTACAAGAATTTCTGTTTATAATCAACAAATCCTATCCTTACGGTGCCCCATTTCATCTATGGAAGAGAAAAATAAAAGAGTTTCCCCCTAATTAGTCATTTTCCTGTACCAAATTCATTAATTAGGCTCATTAATTAGCTACTCCAGTGACCCCCGGGTGTCCTTCTTTTTCAAACATACCGGAATTATGCAGTTCCACTCGCTATTTTATCGGTTACAATATAAAAATTAATCTAAAATGTTCCCACCCGGCATTACAGTACAGTTCGGTCGTTCTCGCCTACCATCGCCGATTATTTATTAAACTTTATTCAATCTGTGATCCCACTATCATTCCATTTTCCCATAATCAAGGATTTCATTACATTCAATATCTATGAAAAGTAGTAACCTACCACGGAAATGAAACTTCTACTAACATCTAACATCCGCCCTGTTCTGTGATATTAGTTTGACATTTGGCGAGGCCCCAACCGAGTTTCTTAAGTCGCACCGAAGAAACCAACAAGGCTAGATTATACGTTCTACTTGCATCGATAAGTACCCATATACTTTGACGAAATAGTCCAATGTAAAGTAAGTGTAAAATGTTTTCTTTCTTATGTGTTCCTAACCTGTGGAAATAAAGTGGGGCCCACAACAAGTCGTTCTGCAATGCAGACACAAAGAAATTGAGTGCTTACTGTCGTCTATACAACGCGTCCCCCCACAAGTATGCAAGTGCCCTATGAATAATGCAAACGGGAACGTCACACTCTCCACATCAGGTAACCCAAAGGAAACTTTTGTACTTATACATTTCTGTCTGTAAAAAGTCACCTCCAAGGTCCAACTGATAACAGTGCACTCTTAAACAGACTAAATAATTATCAGGAGCGAATCAAAAGTATTTATAAACGTTTCCAATCTACATAACAGTGATATATCAACTGTCCACTTGCAAAATCTTGAACGTTTGCTTCCCAGGCTGCACATAACCTTGCAAATGGGGGCCCCAAATCGTCTGTAAACGTAACGTCTGGCTACCCGGCAAGAAATTGCTTTCGCATTGACATATGTAATGTACATTATAAGGTAGGTCGGCCACTCTGTGCCTATAGCAGTGATTCTATTTATATAAAAATTAAGTTAAATTACTAAATTACAATAACGTCAAAAAAGTTTAAAAAGCTGAAGCTCGATGACCTCTGTAGGACACCAGGATTATGTTGTATTATTTAAAAATCGAAATAAATTAATCGTGATACTTTTGCTACAAAAGTTTTATGGTTTTCTACAAGTGAAGTCCAACAAATAGGTAATTTTATGAAATTGTTACATTGTGGCACGTCTCCTTAATATGCAATCATTATTATTCCACTTTCCGACGATCCGCATTTCAATAAAATATACCTTCTATGTTCCTATTGTATCCGTGTATCCGTGCGTGAAAATGCATTTGACATGTTGTCATGTTATGGTTAACGAAGCCCCAGCTGAAAGCCAAACGTGCATCTATAAACATAAATTGTGAGACGATATATATGTCGAAATGTCCAGTGTAAAGTGTAGACGTGTGCTGTTTATTTCACGTGAATATTATAACCTTAGAAATGAGGGCCCCCGAATCGTCTTTGAATGAAATAGACGTTCTACGATGATAGAGGCATATAAAATACTTCCATTGCAATATGCATTAAGTCTCTACTGAGTATTTTTATTGTTCAACAAATGTAGATAGCCCCATTGTATTTATGTGCTAATTCAGTGTTAGGAATGTGAATTATTTCTTCTTCGACACAATTTCGGAACATCCCAGTTATTTTTCTACGATTACACCAGTCTTCCCTGTGAATGACAATATTTACGATGACATAACCTATATATAAGTAATGAGGCTTCTTTAAATTTTTGGTGACCAAGAAATTAAGTACTACCATCTATAAATATCAAGAAAACATATTATACAATCAGTGGTTTGGTGGTTCAGTTCTGATTCGACAAATCTCTTACATTTACAAAGAAATGCTGCATATCAACAGGTCTATCTATCATAAGGTAAGTTTTACATTTTATGTTTATTTATGAATTTCAACGAATAAGTGTGCAGTCGATACTCCAAGTAAGTATCACAAGTGATTTTAGTTTTCAAAACATGTATTAGCTACTGCAAAGTGTACATTTATGTGTGCTTTCTAAAAAATTATAGCCAGATACCATTCACTTCCAAATCTCCAATATTATTATGTGAATATAATCTTAGAGTGCTCAAATCGTCTTTCGATGAAATGGACATTCCGCAGTGTACAAGGCTTTACAGAAACTAACAGTTATGTAAAATGAACGTAAGGCAGGATTTCAAAACAATCCAAATATAAAGTGACATATCACATAATCTTTGCTTAACGGCAAAGATAAATCTTAAAATTAATAGAGAAATACCTGTGGTAAATAAAAGTGTATATATAAAAATCAGTTATCAGGACACTAGCTGTTTCTTCCTTAAAATGTAACCTCTTCTCTTTATTTTTGTAGAAATTGCTGCCATCGGTTGTGTCCAGCAAACATAGTATTTAAAAAGTTTAAAAGTGCTTCTGCGAATGATGTCACATTCACAGGAGGGCATGAGAGCTGATATTCGAGGAACTGGGTGAAAACCAAATAATTTTCCAAGATAAAACTCCAACCGACCCTGTGACAACACCACAAAAGGCTTATAAAACAGGTACAGACAAAACTCTAATTTGTTTTACATCGACAATAACTTATTGAAAAGAAAATAAATTGGGGGTAACATAAAGATATAACGTAAAGGCCATCGTATGCATATAATTCATATTTTGCAGAAATATTAAAAGGGAATATTTATTTACTTTTTACTAATATTGGGCCCTTGGGTCACAGAGAACATAAAGAACAGGTACAGAATTTACATATTCTTTAACGTTGACAGTAACATGAAAATTTAAATAGGTTTTCCTCATTTTTCATTACATTTTATGGATATTTCTTTCACGAATTCGTACCTCCAATTATTCGAGGAATGTCGTTGCAATATTTTATAACGTATACAAACTTAAAATATATGTTCGGTTACAGTTAGTTTCTCATACATTTCTCAAATAGACAGAAATTTCTGTCTGCCAGTCTGTAACTTTTTTTTTTATTGAACTCGCGTTCACTCTGGAACCGTTTATGATACTGAGTTGAAATTTGGTAAACTTATATATTATACCGAGATCTAGATCTGGAACATATTTTAATCTAATTCCGTTGAAAGATTCGAGGGTGGACGGGGTAAATAACGGTAAATAGACAAAGCAAGTGGGTAAGAGTTCATACAATTATAATTTATGGCATGGACTAAAAGGTAAGGTCTCCAAGGTGTTTAACGTTGACAGTAACATGAAAAAAATAAAATAAACTCGGTATGACGTGAAGAGTAGGTAAAGGTATCATATAGAGGTGTAACAATATAACATTATGTATAACTATTCATATTCACATTTGCAGAAATATTAAAAGGAAATATTTACCTTACCTAATAATGTATTTTAAGTTGTTGTTTTTTCTGTTCATATAAAAAATTCTAATATGGACATTTGATATTTACATCAAAATTTAGTTTAGATAACTAAAAACACTAAAAACAAATTGAAATCATTCAGCTTTCTTTTTCCTTCTTCATATTTAAAGTGTACATTATAGTGGAAGAAATGAGTGCAAGAAAAGGATGTAATTTTTCTTATTCGTTATACTAAAATGTCAAAACTTTAAACCTTCTGTGTTATGTAACGTTTCGGGAACATATGAAATGTGTATCTTTGAAAATTAGTGTGCACCTATAGATTAGATACTTTTTACTATTTATCCATTCATAGCGTCCAACAGATAGGTGCTTTTATGAAATTTTTACATTTTGGCACGTCTCCTTTGTTACATGGGGTACATAAATTACAATTATTGCCACCAGTAGTTTTGTTTGCTCGGCTTTAAATAAAATGCAGATTCAGTATTACAGCTGTAGTTACTGCACATGGCTCGGTTCGATTAAAGTTAAAATACAATTTTGGTATGACGAGTCTTAAATTATGTACCTTCCGAACATGTCAAGTGAAACTGCCTGTGATAAACCTATCTATTTCAATTTTCATATGCACACATTACAGATTCAGTATTATATTGTGTATGATAAGTTCAAATTTGAAATGTAATAATCCTATCGAAAGATATTCCCAATGAGAAAACGCAACAATTTGTTAGCAATAATTAATCTGTAAAACCTTTCCCTTCTTTTTTTAATACACTTATGAGTAAACAAATTTAGCAGCTGGAAAATTACTTTCCCGTATACGAATGCCAAGTAATAGCAGCCTAGGGGTTCATCTTTCAGATTTGAAAGAGGTTTAAATCACATTAGTGAATGTGTATGGTAGAAAACATAGGGTATAGAGATTAAAAGATCATAATATGTATAAGCAACAATGAATATGGAACAGATTTCCAATGTCCATAAACAATAAAATAATAATATATTACTCAACGGGTAGCGAAAAGCAAATTTCATATACCAAATCACACAACTACAAACTAGCCCGAACTGACCTCAGTAATGTAATAAAAGGGTATACGGGTCAACTTCTGACATAGATTCATAACTTATCTTGAAATTTCTACTTTTCAATGTTTTGATGTAGATTATGAAATTAAATTTTCATAACTTTAAAACCTCCCAAAGTGCATAAAAGATCAGCAATTTAAAGGAAACAGTTGAACGATTCTATTTATATAAAAATTAAGTTAAATTACCGATCTATAATAAAGTCAAAAGTGTTTTAAATAACTGAAATTCGATGACCTCTATATAAGGACACAAGGATTGTGTTGTATTATTGAAAATCGAAATAAATTAATTGTAATCGTCATTCTATTGATCCAAAAGTTTTACGGTTTTCTATGAGTGAAATCTCGAAAAACGAGCCACCAGTCTGTACTGAATTTTCAACAGTTCACCCCTACTAATAATAATTAAAATCTAAAAAGTAACCTCACATTTTATTTAATTTTGACAAACAGTCAAATGTTATGTTATGTCAACATGCCATACATTTGTGTGCATGTTTGGTTGCCTACCTAAATAGGTACATAAATGTTATATCTGATCAAATACAATCAGGGTGTCTCAAAAAAGCAAGATACATAGCGGCCATAAAAAGTAAACATTTTTACACATTTTCGCCTAACAAAACATTTCTCAAGATCACATCGATATTTTCACCTTATTTACTATATCTAATGTTTATTGTAAATACAATAATAATAATAATTCAAAATTAAAATTTACTTCCACGTCCAGTGGAGGTAGAGTAACGCGAAATTTTTTTTAAATTGAAATAGGCTTACAATGACATGAAATTCGAGATTTTAAATTTGAACGAAAATAAATTTCCTATCTATCAGTCCGTAACTTTTTTCTGCGTACGTTTACTCCAGAACCGTCTATGATATTGACTTGAAATTCGGTACACTTGCGTATTGTAACGAGGTCTGGATCTGGAGTATATTTTGATCTGATTCCGTTGAAGGGTTCGGGGGTAAATGGGGTAAATAAGGGTAAATAGGCAAAGCAAGCAGACAAGAGTCCATAAAATTACAATTTAAGGCATGGACTGAATGTTAAGATCTCAAATGTTTTTTTGGCATTAGGCTATACGAACTTAAAATATATGTTCGGTTAATATTGAAAAATGAAAAACTGAAAAATGAAATGCTGCAAAATGAAATAGGTACTGAAAAATGAAAAACTGAAAAATAAAAAACTGAAAAATGAAATCCTGAAAAATGAAATGCTGAAAAATGAAATACTGAATATTGACTTTGATATTTTTTTTTATATTGATTTTAATATTGACTTTGATACTGAATTTGATGTTGATTTTCATATTCTTTCATGTTCATTTCGACATCCTCTCATGTCGTTTTGATATTGATAATAATAATGATTAATATTGAGGCGCATTCAGGGACGATTCCTTAGAATTTTGAGGCTAATCCGAGGACCGATCCTAGAATTTTGAACATATCTCCGACTTCCATGCGTCCTCAACCGCGGGGATGCGACCGGAGGGAGCATCACCGCATGGCGCCGAAGGCGCCACATCGAGCGCGAAGCGCGAGTGCCTCTGCAAGAGCTAGAAATGGCCGTAGGCCATTTCTAGTCTATATATATTAAAATCGTACAGGTGCGAGCCCCTCGCACTTTGGGAATTTGCAATACTAAAGGCTTTTTTGGGGGGACGCGCGGCGTCCGCCTGCCGCCGCAGGCGGCAGGCGGACGCCTTTCTCATTGGTATAGACCGTAGGGATGGGGGGCGGGCGGGGGTCGGTATTTTTTATTTCCGTAATAATGTCGGCTATCTCTTTCCCCACACGTTTTTACGACCCTCAAATGACTTTTGCGTTGCTCCTTTTCGATGACGTCGAAGCGGGCGGAATTCGGGTAAACGTCAAAAATTTGCGATTTATTTCCGTTCCTGGCGGGGTTAAAATTCGATTTGGACCTTTGAATTTACGATTTGCTTTCATTGCCATTCATGTACTTTCCATATCGACATCGTACGGCCGTCTGCGGGGTGTTTTTCGCCAGATATGAGCGTTTAAAGATTGCGTGTTTGGCGACTTTTCGCTATTCCGGCGAAACACGCACATTTTCGGTTCTCCTCGAATAACTTTTAAACGGCTGGAAATTTCGCAAAAATAATCGCACCCAAAGGACAAGATTTTTTAATGAGGAATCGTTTCCATCTTTCAGATCTCACCCACGACGAGCCGTTCCCGAGCTAGAGCCTTCCGAAGGAGACGACGTTCGGTGGCCAAAATACGTAGCTGTTTCGTTAAAAGCCGAATATCTCGGCAAATAGGCCGTTTTGGGCCGAAATGTTCGTATCTAACGAAATTATAGCTAAATAAATTATCTACCTCTATGCACAGTTTCATTTCTCTACTATAAATATTAAACGAGTTGTGGGCTTTAGAAAATGCCGCTTTGCGGTGAAATCGACCATTTTGTAGTCGTAAAAAAATCACCCTTTTTCCAATCCACGTAACGGGCGTAATTGCCCGTCTGTGATTTCCACGTTATCGCGTACTGACATTTTCACTTTTGTTTCCCATGATCGGTACTCATTTTCATCCCTCATCGCTTAAAATTTCCCAAAAAAGCATTCAAAAATACCCTTTCCGATCGTTTCTCATTACCTTCAATTCGCACATTTATCGCTCGAGAACGCGCAATTTGTCAAAAAGCCTCCCTTGCCACGTCAAATTACATCTTTTCCCTTTCCAACCAGGCATCGGGCGACCTTCTACGCGCCCCCTTCGTTAAATAAGCGACATTTTAAATATCCGTTCGCATTTTGCGTTAATACACAATTAATATTCCTATATTAACCTATATTTTTGGGTTTCGTACCCCCTAAATTGCCCCCCCGTCGTCGTCTTATGCACCGTTCAGGTGTTATCGCTTGCCTCAATTTACCTACAAACAAAAATAAACATTCATGCCCTTGCGTAAAACGCAATTCGAAAATCGTCTCCATATCACGTCTTTTTAACCTTTCATCTGCCGTGAATCGCAGCTCACAGCCCATTCCTCCTGACATACTACAAGAATTTCTGTTTATAATCAACAAATCCTATTCTTACGGTGCCCCATTTCATCTATGGAAGAGAAAAATAAAAGAGTTTCCCCCTAATTAGTCATTTTTCTGCACTACATTCATTAAATAGGCTCTTTAATTAGCTACTCCAATGACCACCGGGTATCCTTCCTTTTCAAACATACCGAAATTATGCAGTTCCACTCGCTATTTCATCGGTTACGGTTACAATATAAAAAATTAATCTAAAATGTTCCCACCCGGCATTACAGTACAGATCGGTCGTTCTCGCCTACCATCGCCGATTATTTATTAAACTTTATTCAATCTGTGATCCCACTATCATTCCATTTTCCCATAATCAAGGATTTCATTAAATTCAATATCTATGAAAAGTAGTAACCTACCACGGAAATGAAACTTCTACTAACATCTAACATCCGCCCTGTTCTGTGATATTAGTTTGACATTTGGCGAGGCCCCAACCGAGTTTCTTAAGTCGCACCGAAGAAACCAACAAGGCTACATTATACGTTCTACTTGCATCGATAAGTACCCATATACTTTGACGAAATAGTCCAATGTAAAGTAAGTGTAAAGTGTTTTCTTTCTTATGTGTTCCTAACCTGTGGAAATAAAGTGGGGCCCACAACAAGTCGTTCTGCAATGCAGACACAAAGAAATTGAGTGCTTACTGTCGTCTATACAACGCGTCCCCCCACAAGTATGCAAACGCCCTATGAATAATGCTAACGGGAACGTCACACTCTCCACATCAGGTAACCCAAAGGAAACTTTTGTACTTATACATTTCTGTCTGTAAAAAGTCACCTCCAAGGTCCAACTGATAACAGTGCACTCTTAAACAGACTAAATAATTATCAGAAGCGAATCAAAAGTAATTATAAACGTTTCCAATCTACATAACAGTGATATCTCAACTGTCCACTTGCAAAATCTTGAACATTTGCTTCCCAGGCTGCACATAACCTTGCAAATGGGGGCCCCACATCGTCTGCAAACGTAGCGTCTGGCTACCCGGCAAGAAATTGCTTTCGCATTGACATATGTAATGTACATTATAAGGTAGGTCGGCCACTCTGTGCCTATAGCAATGATTCTATTTATGTAAAAATTAAGTTAAATTACTAAATTACAATAACGTCAAAAAAGTTTAAAAAGCTGAAGCTCGATGACCTCTGTAGGACACCAGGATTATGTTGTATTATTAAAAATCGAAATAAATTAATCGTGATACTTTTGCTACAAAAGTTTTATGGTTTTCTACAAGTGAAGTCCAACAAATAGGTAATTTTATGAAATTGTTACATTGTGGCACATCTCCTTAATATGCAATCATTATTATCCCACTTTCCGACGACCCGCATTTCAATAAAATATACCTTCTATGTTCCTATTGTATCCGTGTATCCGTGCGTGAAAATGCATTTGACATGTTGTCATGTTATGGTTAACGAAGCCCCAGCTGAAAGCCAAACGTGCATCTATAAACATAAATTGTGCGACGATATATATGTCGAAATGTCCAGTGTAAAGTGTAGACGTGTGCTGTTTATTTCACGTGAATATTATAACCTTAGAAATGAGGGCCCCCGAATCGTCTTTGAATGAAATAGACGTTCTACGATGATAGAGGCATAAAAATACTTCCATTGCAATATGCATTAAGTCTCTACTGAGTATTTTTATTGTTCAACAAATGTAGACAGCCCCATTGTATTTATGTGCTAATTCAGTGTTAGGAATGTGAATTATTTCTTCTTCGACACAATTTCGGAACATCCCAGTTATTTTTCTACGATTACACCAGTCTTCCCTGTGAATGACAATATTTACGATGACATAACCTATATATAAGTAATGAGGCTTCTTTAAATTTTTGGTGACCAAGAAATTAAGTACTACCATCTATAAATATCAAGAAAATATATTGTACAATCAGTGGTTTGGTGGTTCAGTTCTGTTTCGACAAATCTCTTACATTTACAAAGAAATGCTGCATATCAACAGGTCTATCTATCATAAGGTAAGTTTTACATTTTATGTTTATTTATGAATTTCAACGAATAAGTGCAGTCGATACTCCAAGTAAGTATCACAAGTGATTTTAGTTTTCAAAAAAACATATATTAGCTACTGTAAAGTGTACATTTATGTGTACTTTCTAAAAAATTATAGCCAGATACCATTCACTTCCAAATCTCCAATATTATTATGTGAATATAATCTTACAGGGCTCAAATCGTCTTTCGATGAAATGGACATTCCGCAGTGTACAAGGCTTTACAGAAACTAACAGTTATGTAAAATGAACATAAGGCAGGATTTCAAAACAATCCAAATATAAAGTGACATATCACATAATCTTTGCTTAACGGCAAAGATAAATCTTAAAATTAATAGAGAAATACCTGTGGTAAATAAAAGTATATATAAAAATCAGTTATCAGGACATTAGCTGTTTCTTCCTTAAAATGTAACCTCTTTTCTTAATTTTTAATTGCTGCCATCGGTTGTGTCCAGCAAACATAGTATTTAAAAAGTTTACAAGTGCTTCTGCGAATGATGTCACATTCACAGGAGGGCATGAGCTGATATTCGAGGGACTGGGTGAAAACCAAATAATTTTCCAAGATAAAACTCCAACCGACCCAGTGACAACACAAAAGGCTTATAAAACAGGTACAGACAAAACTCTAATTTGTTTTACATCGACAATAACTTATTGAAAAGAAAATAAATTGGGGGTAACATAAAGATACAACGTAAAGGCCATCGTATGCATATAATTCATATCCTAATTTGCAGAAATATTAAAAGGGAATATTTATTTACTTTTTACTGATATTGGGCCCTTGGGTCACAGAGAACATAAAGAACAGGTACAGGATTTACATATTCTTTAACGTTGACAGTAACATGAAAATTTAAATAGGTTTTCCTCATTTTTCATTACATTTTATGGATATTTCCTTCACGAATTCGTACCTCCAACTATTCGAGGAATGTCGTTGCAATATTTTATAACGTACACAAACTTAAAATATATGTTCGGTTACAGATAGTTTCTCATACATTTCTCAAATAGACAGAAATTTATGTCTGCCGGTTTGTAACTTTTTTTTTTATTGAGCGCACGTTCACTCTGGAACCGTTTATGGTACTGAATTGAAATTTGGTAAACTTATATATTATACCGAGATCTAGATCTGGAACATATTTTAATCTAATTCCGTTGAAAGATTCGAGGGTGAACGGGGTAAATAACGGTAAATAGACAA
The DNA here is from genome assembly GCA_963675555.1 of Leptura quadrifasciata. Classification (NCBI taxonomy): domain Eukaryota; kingdom Metazoa; phylum Arthropoda; class Insecta; order Coleoptera; family Cerambycidae; genus Leptura; species Leptura quadrifasciata. Next base: position 58,550,700 of record OY776673.1, on the reverse strand, counting down.
AGCAAGTGGGTAAGAGTTCATAAAATTATAATTTATGGCATGGACTAAAAGGTAAGGTCTCCAAGGTGTTTAACGTTGACAGTAACATGAAAAAAATTAAATAAACTGGGTATGACGTGAAGAGTAGGTAAAGGTATCATATAGAGGTCTAACAATATAACATTATATATAACTATTCATATCCACATTTGCAGAAATATTAAAAGGAAATATTTGCCTTACCTAATAATGTATTTTAAGTTGTTGTTTTTTCTGTTCATATAAAAAATTCTAATATGGACATTTGATATTTACATCAAAATTTAGTTTAGATAACTAAAAACACTAAAAACAAATTGAAATCATTCAGCTTTCTTTTTCCTTCTTTATATTTAAAGTGTACATTATAGTGGAAGAAATGAGTGCAAGAAAAGGATGTAATTTTTCTTATTCGTTATACTAAAATGTCAAAACTTTAAACCTTCTGTGTTATGTAACGTTTCGGGAACATATGAAATGTGTATCTTTGAAAATTAGTGTGCACCTATAGATTAGATACTTTTTACTATTTATCCATTCATAGCGTCCAACAGATAGGTGCTTTTATGAAATTTTTACATTTTGGCACGTCTCCTTTGTTACATGGGGTACATAAATTACAATTATTGCCACAAGTAGTTTTGTTTGCTCGGCTTTAAATAAAATGCAGATTCAGTATTACAGCTGTAGTTACTGCACATGGCTCGGTTCGATTAAAGTTAAAATACAATTTTGGTATGACGAGTCTTAAATTATGTACCTTCCGAACATGTCAAGTGAAACTGTCTGTGATAAACCTATCTATTTCAATTTTCATATGCACACATTACAGATTCAGTATTATATTGTGTATGATAAGTTCAAATTTGAAATGTAATAATCCTATCGAAAGATATTCCCAATGAGAAAACGCAACAATTTGTTAGCAATAATTAATCTGTAAAACCTTTCCCTTCTTTTTTTAATACACTTATGAGTAAACAAATTTAGCAGCTGGAAAATTACTTTCCCGTATACGAATGCCAAGTAATAGCAGCCTAGGGGTTCATCTTTCAGATTTGAAAGAGGTTTAAATCACATTAGTGAATGTGTATGGTAGAAAACATAGGGTATAGAGATTAAAAGATCATAATATGTATAAGCAACAATGAATATGGAACAGATTTCCAATGTCCATAAACAATAAAATAATAATATATTACTCAACGGGTAGCGAAAAGCAAATTTCATATACCAAATCACACAACTACAAACTAGCCCGAACTGACCTCAGTAATGTAATAAAAGGATATACGGGTCAACTTCTGACATAGATTCATAACTTATCTTGAAATTTCTACTTTTCAATGTTTTGATGTAGATTATGAAATTAAATTTTCATAACTTTAAAACCTCCCAAAGTGCATAAAAGATCAGCAATTTAAAGGAAACAGTTGAACGATTCTATTTATATAAAAATTAAGTTAAATTACCGATCTATAATAAAGTCAAAAGTGTTTTAAATAACTGAAATTCGATGACCTCTATATAAGGACACAAGGATTGTGTTGTATTATTGAAAATCGAAATAAATTAATTGTAATCGTCATTCTATTGATCCAAAAGTTTTACGGTTTTCTATGAGTGAAATCTCGAAAAACAAGCCACCAGTCTGTACTGAATTTTCAACAGTTCACCCCTACTAATAATAATTAAAATCTAAAAAGTAACCTCACATTTTATTTAATTTTGACAAACAGTCAAATGTTATGTTATGTCAACATGCCATACATTTGTGTGCATGTTTGGTTGCCTACCTAAATAGGTACATAAATGTTATATCTGATCAAATACAATCAGGGTGTCTCAAAAAAGCAAGATACATAGCGGCCATAAAAAGTAAACATTTTTACACATTTTCGCCTAACAAAACATTTCTCAAGATCACATCGATATTTTCACCTTATTTACTATATCTAATGTTTATTGTAAATACAATAATAATAATTCAAAATTAAAATTTACTTTCACGTCCAGTGCAGGTAGAGTAACGCGAAATTTTTTTTAGATTGAAATAGGCTTACAATGACATGAAATTCGAGATTTTAAATTCCAGCGAAAATAAATTTCCTATCTATCAGTCCGTAACTTTTTTCTGCGTACGTTTACTCCAGAACCGTCTATGATATTGACTTGAAATTCGGTACACTTGCGTATTGTAACGAGGTCTGGATCTAGAGTATATTTTGATCTGATTCCGTTGAAGGGTTCGGGGGTAAATGGGGTAAATAAGGGTAAATAGGCAAAGCAAGCAGACAAGAGTCCATAAAATTACAATTTAAGGCATGGACTGAATGTTAAGATCTCAAATGTTTTTTTGGCATTAGGCTATACGAACTTAAAATATATGTTCGGTTAATATTGAAAAATGAAAAACTGAAAAATGAAATGCTGCAAAATGAAATAGGTACTGAAAAATGAAAAACTGAAAAATAAAAAACTGAAAAATGAAATCCTGAAAAATGAAATGCTGAAAAATGAAATACTGAATATTGACTTTGATATTTTTTTTTATATTGATTTTAATATTGACTTTGATACTGAATTTGATGTTGATTTTCATATTCTTTCATGTTCATTTCGACATCCTCTCATGTCGTTTTGATATTGATAATAATAATGATTAATATTGAGGCGCATTCAGGGACGATGCCTTAGAATTTTGAGGCTAATCCGAGGACCGATCCTAGAATTTTGAACATATCTCCGACTTCCATGCGTCCTCAACCGCGGGGATGCGACCGGAGGGAGCATCACCGCATGGCGCCGAAGGCGCCACATCGAGCGCGAAGCGCGAGTGCCTCTGCAAGAGCTAGAAATGGCCGTAGGCCATTTCTAGTCTATATATATTAAAATCGTGTTGGTGCGAGCCCCTCGCTCTTTGCGATTTTGCAATACTAAAGGCTTTTTTTTAAGGACGCGGGGCGTCCGCCTGCCGCCGCAGGCGGCAGGCGGACGTCCGCGAAAATCTCAACGCGACAGTGGCGAGGGTGGGATTCGGGGGTAAATATTTTTAATTTCCTTAATAATGTCAGCTATCTCTTTCCCCACACGTTTTTACGACCCTCAAATGACTTTTGCGTTGCTCCTTTTCGATGACGTCGAAGCGGGCGGAATTCGGGTAAACGTCAAAAATTTGCGATCTATTTCCGTTCCTGGCGGGGTTAAAATTCGATTTGGACCTTTGAATTTACGATTTGCTTTCATTGCCGATCTCGATAATTCCGTATCGACATCGTACGGCCGTCTGCGAACAGTTTTTCGCCAGATATGAGCGTTTAAAGATTGCGTGTTTGGCGTCTTTCCGCGATTCCGGCGAAACACGCACATTTTCGGTTCCCCTCGAATAACTTTTAAACGGCTGGAAATTTCGCAAAAATAATCGCACCCAAAGGACAAGATTTTTTAATGAGGAATCGTTTCCATCTTTCAGATCTCACCTACGACGAGCCGTCCCCCAGCTAGAGCGTTTTGAAGGAGACGACGTTCGGTGGCCAAAATACGTAGCTGTTCCGTTAAAAGCCGAATATCTCGGCAAATAGGCCGTTTTGGGCCGAAATGTTCGTATCTAACGAAATTATAGCTAAATAAATTATCTACCTCTATGCAGAGTTTTATTTGTCTACTTTAAATATTAAACAAGTTGTGACCTTTAGAAAATGCCGCTTTGCGGTGGAATCGGCCATTTTGTAGTCGTAAAAAAATCACCCTTTTTCCAATCCACGTAACGGGCGTAATTGCCCGTCTGTGATTTCCGCGTTATCACGTACTGACATTTTTCACTTTTGTTTCCCATCATCGGTACTCATTTTCCTCCCTCACCGCTTAAAATTTCCCAAAAAAGCATTCAAAAATACCCTTTCCGATCGTTTCTCATTACCTGCAATTCGCACATTGATCGCTTGAGAACGCGCAATTTGTCAAAAAGCCTCCCTTGCCACGTCAAATTACATCTTTTCCCTTTCCAACGAGACATCGGGCCACCTTCTCTGCGTCCCCTTCGTTAAATAAGCGACATTTTAAATGTCCGTTCACATTTTGCGTTAATACACAATTAATATATTTACATTCCTATATTAACCTATATTTTTGGGTTTCGTAGCCCCTAAATTGCCCCCCCGTCGTCGTCTTATGCACCGTTCGGGTGTTATCGCTTGCCTCAATTTACCCACAAAAAAAAAAATAAACATGCATGCACTTGCGTAAAACGCAATTCGAAAATCGTCTCTATATCATCTACCTTTTAACCTTTCATCTGCCATTCTGCCGTGAATCGTAGCTTACAGCCCATTCCTCCTGACATAGTACAAGAATTTCTGTTTATAATCAACAAATCCTATCCTTACGGTGCCCCATTTCATCTATGGAAGAGAAAAATAAAAGAGTTTCCCCCTAATTAGTCATTTTCCTGTACCAAATTCATTAATTAGGCTCATTAATTAGCTACTCCAGTGACCCCCGGGTGTCCTTCTTTTTCAAACATACCGGAATTATGCAGTTCCACTCGCTATTTTATCGGTTACAATATAAAAATTAATCTAAAATGTTCCCACCCGGCATTACAGTACAGTTCGGTCGTTCTCGCCTACCATCGCCGATTATTTATTAAACTTTATTCAATCTGTGATCCCACTATCATTCCATTTTCCCATAATCAAGGATTTCATTAAATTCAATATCTATGAAAAGTAGTAACCTACCACGGAAATGAAACTTCTACTAACATCTAACATCCGCCCTGTTCTGTGATATTAGTTTGACATTTGGCGAGGCCCCAACCGAGTTTTGTAAGTCGCACTGAAGAAATCGACAAGGCTACATTATACGTTCTACTTGCATCGATAAGTACCCATATACTTTGACGAAATAGTCCAATGTAAAGTAAGTGTAAAGTATTTTCTTTCTTATGTGTTCCTAACCTGTGGAAATAAAGTGGGGCCCACAACAAGTCGTTCTGCAATGTAGACACAAAGAAATTGAGTGCTTACTGTCGTCTATACAACGCGTCCCCCCACAAGTATGCAAGCGCCCTATGAATAATGCAAACGGGAACGTCACACTCTCCACATCAGGTAACCCAAAGGAAACTTTTGTACTTATACATTTCTGTCTGTAAAAAGTCACCTCCAAGGTCCAACTGATAACAGTGCACTCTTAAACAGACTAAATAATTATCAGAAGCGAATCAAAAGTATTTATAAACGTTTCCAATCTACATAACAGTGATATATCAACTGTCCACTTGCAAAATCTTGAACGTTTGCTTCCCAGGCTGCACATAACCTTGCAAATGGGGGCCCCAAATCGTCTGTAAACGTAACGTCTGGCTACCCGGCAAGAAATTGCTTTCGCATTGACATATGTCATGTACATTATAAGGTAGGTCGGCCACTCTGTGCCTATACCAATGATTCTATTTATATAAAAATTAAGTTAAATTACTAAATTACAATAACGTCAAAAAAGTTTAAAAAGCTGAAGCTCGATGACCTCTGTAGGACACCAGGATTATGTTGTATTATTAACAATCGAAATAAATTAATCGTGATACTTTTGCTACAAAAGTTTTATGGTTTTCTATAAGTGAAGTCCAACAAATAGGTAATTTTATGAAATTGTTACATTGTGGCACGTCTCCTTAATATGCAATCATTATTATCCACATTTCAATAAAGTATACCTTCTGTGCTCCTATTATATCCGTGTATCCGTGCGTGAAAATGCATTTGACATGTTGTCATGTTATGGTTAACGAAGCCCCAGCTGAAAGTCAAACGTGCATCTATAAACATAAATTGTGCGACGATATATATGTCGAAATGTCCAGTGTAAAGTGTAAACGTGTGCTGTTTATTTCATGTGAATATTATAACCTTAGAAATGAGGGCCCCCGAATCGTCTTTGAATGAAATAGACGTTCTACGATGATAGAGGCATATAAAATACTTCCATTGCAATATGCATTAAGTTTCTACCGAGTATTTTTGTTGTTCAATAAATGTATGCAGTGTGAATTTGTACCCAGTTCAAGAACATCTCATACCGAATCGTGCAGTACCGTCACTGAACAGTGCTGTTTACATAATTCTCAAAGAATGATTGACGTTACAAGACAGCCCCATTGTATTCATGTGCTAATTCAGTGTTAAGAATGTGAATTATTTCTTCTTCGACACAATTTCAGAACATCCCAGTTATTTTTCTACGATTACACCAGTCTTCCCTGTGAATGACAATATTTACGATGACATAACCTATATATAAGTAATGAGGCTTCTTTAAATTTTTGGTGACCAAGAAATTAAGTACTACCATCTATAAATATCAAGAAAACATATTATACAATCAGTGGTTTGGTGGTTCAGTTCTGTTTCGACAAATCTCTTACAATTACAAAGAAATGCTGCATATCAACAGGTCTATCTATCATAAGGTAAGTTTTACATTTTATGTTTATTTATGAATTTCAACGAATAAGTGTGCAGTCGATACTCCAAGTAAGTATCACAAGTGATTTTAGTTTTCAAAAAAACATATATTAGCTACTGTAAAGTGTACATTTATGTGTGCTTTCTAAAAAATTATAGCCAGATACCATTCACTTCCAAATCTCCAATATTATTATGTGAATATAATCTTAGAGGGCTCAAATCGTCTTTCGATGAAATGGACATTCCGCAGTGTACAAGGCTTTACAGAAACTAACAGTTATGTAAAATGAACATAAGGCAGGATTTCAAAACAATCCAAATATAAAGTGACATATCACATAATCTTTGCTTAACGGCAAAGATAAATCTTAAAATTAATAGAGAAATACCTGTGGTAAATAAAAGTGTATATATAAAAATCAGTTATCAGGACACTAGCTGTTTCTTCCTTAAAATGTAACCTCTTTTCTTTATTTTTGTAGAAATTGCTGCCATCGGTTGTGTCCAGCAAACATAGTATTTAAAAAGTTTAAAAGTGCTTCTGCGAATGATGTCACATTCACAGGAGGGCATAAGCTGATATTCGAGGGACTGGGTGAAAACCAAATAATTTTCCAAGATAAAACTCCAACCGACCCAGTGACAACACAAAAGGCTTATAAAACAGGTACAGACAAAACTCTAATTTGTTTTATATCGACAATAACTTATTGAAAAGAAAATAAATTGGGGGTAACATAAAGATACAACGTAAAGGCCATCGTATGCATATAATTCATATCCTAATTTGCAGAAATATTAAAAGGGAATATTTATTTACCTTTTACTGATATTGGGCCCTTGGGTCACAGAGAACATAAAGAACAGGTACAGGATTTACATATTCTTTAACGTTGACAGTAACATGAAAATTTAAATAGGTTTTCCTCATTTTTCATTACATTTTATGGATATTTCCTTCACGAATTTGTACCTCCAACTATTCGAGGAATGTCGTTGCAATATTTTATAACGTATACAAACTTAAAATATATGTTCGGTTACAGATAGTTTCTCATACATTTCTCAAATAGACAGAAATTTCTGTCTGCCGGTCTGTAACTTTTTTTTTTATTGAGCGCACGTTCACTCTGGAACCGTTTATGGTACTGAATTGAAATTTGGTAAACTTATATATTATACCGAGATCTAGATCTGGAACATATTTTAATCTAATTCCGTTGAAAGATTCGAGGGTGAACGGGGTAAATAACGGTAAATAGACAAAGCAAGTGGGTAAGAGTTCATAAAATTATAATTTATGGCATGGACTAAAAGGTAAGGTCTCCAAGGTGTTTAACGTTGATAGTAACATGAAAAAAATAAAATAAACTGGGTATGACGTGAAGAGTAGGTAAAGGTATCATATAGAGGTCTAACAATATAACATTATATATAACTATTCATATCCACATTTGCAGAAATATTAAAAGGAAATATTTGCCTTACCTAATAATGTATTTTAAGTTGTTGTTTTTTCTGTTCATATAAAAAATTCTAATATGGACATTTGATATTTACATCAAAATTTAGTTTAGATAACTAAAAACACTAAAAACAAATTGAAATCATTCAGCTTTCTTTTTCCTTCTTCATATTTAAAGTGTACATTATAGTGGAAGAAATGAGTGCAAGAAAAGGATGTAATTTTTCTTATTCGTTATACTAAAATGTCAAAACTTTAAACCTTCTGTGTTATGTAACGTTTCGGGAACATATGAAATGTGTATCTTTGAAAATTAGTGTGCACCTATAGATTAGATACTTTTTACTATTTATCCATTCATAGCGTCCAACAGATAGGTGCTTTTATGAAATTTTTACATTTTGGCACGTCTCCTTTGTTACATGGGGTACATAAATTACAATTATTGCCACCAGTAGTTTTGTTTGCTCGGCTTTAAATAAAATGCAGATTCAGTATTACAGCTGTAGTTACTGCACATGGCTCGGTTCGATTAAAGTTAAAATACAATTTTGGTATGACGAGTCTTAAATTATGTACCTTCCGAACATGTCAAGTGAAACTGTCTGTGATAAACCTATCTATTTCAATTTTCATATGCACACATTACAGATTCAGTATTATATTGTGTATGATAAGTTCAAATTTGAAATGTAATAATCCTATCGAAAGATATTCCCAATGAGAAAACGCAACAATTTGTTAGCAATAATTAATCTGTAAAACCTTTCCCTTCTTTTTTTAATACACTTATGAGTAAACAAATTTAGCAGCTGGAAAATTACTTTCCCGTATACGAATGCCAAGTAATAGCAGCCTAGGGGTTCATCTTTCAGATTTGAAAGAGGTTTAAATCACATTAGTGAATGTGTATGGTAGAAAACATAGGGTATAGAGATTAAAAGATCATAATATGTATAAGCAACAATGAATATGGAACAGATTTCCAATGTCCATAAACAATAAAATAATAATATATTACTCAACGGGTAGCGAAAAGCAAATTTCATATACCAAATCACACAACTACAAACTAGCCCGAACTGACCTCAGTAATGTAATAAAAGGATATACGGGTCAACTTCTGACATAGATTCATAACTTATCTTGAAATTTCTACTTTTCAATGTTTTGATGTAGATTATGAAATTAAATTTTCATAACTTTAAAACCTCCCAAAGTGCATAAAAGATCAGCAATTTAAAGGAAACAGTTGAACGATTCTATTTATATAAAAATTAAGTTAAATTACCGATCTATAATAAAGTCAAAAGTGTTTTAAATAACTGAAATTCGATGACCTCTATATAAGGACACAAGGATTGTGTTGTATTATTGAAAATCGAAATAAATTAATTGTAATCGTCATTCTATTGATCCAAAAGTTTTACGGTTTTCTATGAGTGAAATCTCGAAAAACAAGCCACCAGTCTGTACTGAATTTTCAACAGTTCACCCCTACTAATAATAATTAAAATCTACAAATAACCTCACATTTTATTTAATTTTGACAAACAGTCGAATGTTATGTTATGTCAACATGCCATACATTTGTGTGCATGTTTGGTTGCCTACCTAAATAGGTACATAAATGTTATATCTGATCAAATACAATCAGGGTGTCTCAAAAAAGCAAGATACATAGCGGCCATAAAAAGTAAACATTTTTACACATTTTCGCCTAACAAAACATTTCTCAAGATCACATCGATATTTTCACCTTATTTACTATATCTAATGTTTATTGTAAATACAATAATAATAATTCAAAATTAAAATTTACTTCCACGTCCAGTGGAGGTAGAGTAACGCGAAATTTTTTTTAGATTGAAATAGGCTTACAATGACATGAAATTCGAGATTTTAAATTCCAGCGAAAATAAATTTCCTATCTATCAGTCCGTAACTTTTTTCTGCGTACGTTTACTCCAGAACCGTCTATGATATTGACTTGAAATTCGGTACACTTGCGTATTGTAACGAGGTCTGGATCTGGAGTATATTTTGATCTGATTCCGTTGAAGGGTTCGGGGGTAAATGGGGTAAATAAGGGTAAATAGGCAAAGCAAGCAGACAAGAGTCCATAAAATTACAATTTAAGGCATGGACTGAATGTTAAGATCTCAAATGTTTTTTTGGCATTAGGCTATACGAACTTAAAATATATGTTCGGTTAATATTGAAAAATGAAAAACTGAAAAATGAAATGCTGCAAAATGAAATAGGTACTGAAAAATGAAAAACTGAAAAATAAAAAACTGAAAAATGAAATCCTGAAAAATGAAATGCTGAAAAATGAAATACTGAATATTGACTTTGATATTTTTTTTTATATTGATTTTAATATTGACTTTGATACTGAATTTGATGTTGATTTTCATATTCTTTCATGTTCATTTCGACATCCTCTCATGTCGTTTTGATATTGATAATAATAATGATTAATATTGAGGCGCATTCAGGGACGATTCCTTAGAATTTTGAGGCTAATCCGAGGACCGATCCTAGAATTTTGAACATATCCCCGACTTCCATGCGTCCTCAACCGCGGGGATGCGACCGGAGGGAGCATCACCGCATGGCGCCGAAGGCGCCACATCGAGCGCGAAGCGCGAGTGCCTCTGCAAGAGCTAGAAATGGCCGTAGGCCATTTCTAGTCTATATATATTAAAATCGTACAGGTGCGAGCCCCTTGCACTTTGGGATTTTGCAGCCGCAAAGGCTTTTTTTTAAGGACGCGGAGCGTCCGCCAGCCGCCGCAGGCGGCAGGCGGACGTCCGCGAAAATCTCAACGCGACATTGGCGAGGGTGGGATTCGGGGGTAAATATTTTTAATTTCCTTAATAATGTCAGCTATCTCTTTCCCCACACGTTTTTACGACCCTCAAATGACTTTTGCGTTGCTCCTTTTCGATGACGTCGAAGCGGGCGGAATTCGGGTAAACGTCAAAAATTTGCGATCTATTTCCGTTCCTGGCGGGGTTAAAATTCGATTTGGACCTTTGAATTTACGATTTGCTTTCATTGCCCATCTCGGTAATTCCGTATCGACATCGTACGGCCGTCTGCGAAGAGTTTTTCGCCAGATATGAGCGTTTAAAGATTGCGTGTTTGGCGTCTTTCCCCGATTCTGGCGAAACACGCACATTTTCGGTTCCCCTCGAATAACTTTTAAACGGCTGGAAATTTCGCAAAAATAATCGCACCCAAAGGACAAGATTTTTTAATGAGGAATCGTTTCCATCTTTCAGATCTCACCTACGACGAGCCGTCCCCCAGCTAGAGCGTTTTGAAGGAGACGACGTTCGGTGGCCAAAATACGTAGCTGTTCCGTTAAAAGCCGAATATCTCGGCAAATAGGCCGTTTTGCGCCGAAATGTTCGTATCTAACGAAATTATAGCTAAATAAATTATCTACCTCTATGCAGAGTTTTATTTGTCTACTTTAAATATTAAACAAGTTGTGACCTTTAGAAAATGCCGCTTTGCGGTGGAATCGGCCATTTTGTAGTCGTAAAAAAATCACCCTTTTTCCAATCCACGTAACGGGCGTAATTGCCCGTCTGTGATTTCCGCGTTATCACGTACTGACATTTTCACTTTTGTTTCCCATTATCGGTACTCATTTTCATCCCTCATCGCTTAAAATTTCCCAAAAAAGCATTCAAAAATACCCTTTCCGATCGTTTCTCATTACCTTCAATTCGCACATTTATCGCTTAAGAACGCGCAATTTGTCAAAAAGCCTCCCTTGCCACGTCAAATTACATCTTTTCCCTTTCCAACAAGGCATCGGGCGACCTTCTCCGCGTCCCCTTCGTTAAATAAGCGACATTTTAAATATCCGTTCGCATTTTCCATTAATACACAATTAATATATTTACATTCCTATATTAACCTATATTTTTGGTTTTCGTACCCCCTAAATTGCCCCCCCGTCGTCGTCTTATGCACCGTTCGGGTGTTATCGCTTGCCTCAATTTACCTACAAAAAAAAAAAAACATGCATGCACTTGCGTAAAACGCAATTCGAAAATCGTCTCTATATCATCTATCTTTTAACCTTTCATCTGCCATTCTGCCGTGAATCGTAGCTTACAGCCCATTCCTCCTGACATAGTACAAGAATTCCTGTTTATAATCTTTTTCACTTTTGTTTCCCATTATCGGTACTCATTTTCATCCCTCATCGCTTAAAATTTCCCAAAAAAGCATTCAAAAATACCCTTTCCGATCGTTTCTCATTACCTTCAATTCGCACATTTATCGCTTCTAAACACGCAATTTGCGAAAACGCCTCCCTTGCCACGTCAAATTACATCTTTTCCCTTTCCAACGAGACACCGGGCCACCTTCTCCGCGTCCCCTTCGTTAAATAAGCGACATTTTAAATATCCGTTCGCATTTTGCGTTAATACACAATTAATATATTTACATTTCTATATTAACCTATATTTTTGGGTTTCGTACCCCCTAAATTGTCCCGTCGTCGTCGTCTTATGCACCGTTCGGGTGTTATCGCTTGCCTCAATTTACCTACAAAAAAAAATAAACATTCATGTCCTTGCGTAAAACGCAATTCGAAAATCGTCTCCATATCATGTCTTTTTAACCTTTCATCTGCCGTGAATCGTAGCTTACAGCCCATTCCTCCTGACATAGTACAAGAATTTCTGTTTATAATCAACAAATCCTATCCTTACGGTGCCCCATTTCATCTATGGAAGAGAAAAATAAAAGAGTTTCCCCCTAATTAGTCATTTTCCTGTACCAAATTCATTAATTAGGCTCATTAATTAGCTACTCCAGTGACCCCCGGGTGTCCTTCTTTTTCAAACATACCGGAATTATGCAGTTCCACTCGCTATTTTATCGGTTACAATATAAAAATTAATCTAAAATGTTCCCACCCGGCATTACAGTACAGTTCGGTCGTTCTCGCCTACCATCGCCGATTATTTATTAAACTTTATTCAATCTGTGATCCCACTATCATTCCATTTTCCCATAATCAAGGATTTCATTAAATTCAATATCTATGAAAAGTAGTAACCTACCACGGAAATGAAACTTCTACTAACATCTAACATCCGCCCTGTTCTGTGATATTAGTTTGACATTTGGCGAGGCCCCAACCGAGTTTTGTAAGTCGCACTGAAGAAATCGACAAGGCTACATTATACGTTCTACTTGCATCGATAAGTACCCATATACTTTGACGAAATAGTCCAATGTAAAGTAAGTGTAAAGTATTTTCTTTCTTATGTGTTCCTAACCTGTGGAAATAAAGTGGGGCCCACAACAAGTCGTTCTGCAATGTAGACACAAAGAAATTGAGTGCTTACTGTCGTCTATACAACGCGTCCCCCCACAAGTATGCAAGCGCCCTATGAATAATGCAAACGGGAACGTCACACTCTCCACATCAGGTAACCCAAAGGAAACTTTTGTACTTATACATTTCTGTCTGTAAAAAGTCACCTCCAAGGTCCAACTGATAACAGTGCACTCTTAAACAGACTAAATAATTATCAGAAGCGAATCAAAAGTATTTATAAACGTTTCCAATCTACATAACAGTGATATATCAACTGTCCACTTGCAAAATCTTGAACGTTTGCTTCCCAGGCTGCACATAACCTTGCAAATGGGGGCCCCAAATCGTCTGTAAACGTAACGTCTGGCTACCCGGCAAGAAATTGCTTTCGCATTGACATATGTCATGTACATTATAAGGTAGGTCGGCCACTCTGTGCCTATACCAATGATTCTATTTATATAAAAAATAAGTTAAATTACTAAATTACAATAACGTCAAAAAAGTTTAAAAAGCTGAAGCTCGATGACCTCTGTAGGACACCAGGATTATGTTGTATTATTTAAAAATCAAAATAAATTAATCGTGATACTTTTGCTACAAAAATTTTATGGTTTTCTATAAGTAAAGTCCAACAAATAGGTAATTTTATGAAATTGTTATATTGTGGCACGTCTCCTTAATATGCAATCATTATTATCCACATTTCAATAAAGTATACCTTCTGTGCTCCTATTATATCCGTGTATCCGTGCGTGAAAATGCATTTGACATGTTGTCATGTTATGGTTAACGAAGCCCCAGCTGAAAGTCAAACGTGCATCTATAAACATAAATTGTGCGACGATATATATGTCGAAATGTCCAGTGTAAAGTGTAAACGTGTGCTGTTTATTTCATGTGAATATTATAACCTTAGAAATGAGGGCCCCCGAATCGTCTTTGAATGAAATAGACGTTCTACGATGATAGAGGCATATAAAATACTTCCATTGCAATATGCATTAAGTTTCTACCGAGTATTTTTGTTGTTCAATAAATGTATGCAGTGTGAATTTGTACCCAGTTCAAGAACATCTCATACCGAATCGTGCAGTACCGTCACTGAACAGTGCTGTTTACATAATTCTCAAAGAATGATTGACGTTACAAGACAGCCCCATTGTATTCATGTGCTAATTCAGTGTTAAGAATGTGAATTATTTCTTCTTCGACACAATTTCAGAACATCCCAGTTATTTTTCTACGATTACACCAGTCTTCCCTGTGAATGACAATATTTACGATGACATAACCTATATATAAGTAATGAGGCTTCTTTAAATTTTTGGTGACCAAGAAATTAAGTACTACCATCTATAAATATCAAGAAAACATATTATACAATCAGTGGTTTGGTGGTTCAGTTCTGTTTCGACAAATCTCTTACAATTACAAAGAAATGCTGCATATCAACAGGTCTATCTATCATAAGGTAAGTTTTACATTTTATGTTTATTTATGAATTTCAACGAATAAGTGTGCAGTCGATACTCCAAGTAAGTATCACAAGTGATTTTAGTTTTCAAAAAAACATATATTAGCTACTGTAAAGTGTACATTTATGTGTGCTTTCTAAAAAATTATAGCCAGATACCATTCACTTCCAAATCTCCAATATTATTATGTGAATATAATCTTAGAGGGCTCAAATCGTCTTTCGATGAAATGGACATTCCGCAGTGTACAAGGCTTTACAGAAACTAACAGTTATGTAAAATGAACATAAGGCAGGATTTCAAAACAATCCAAATATAAAGTGACATATCACATAATCTTTGCTTAACGGCAAAGATAAATCTTAAAATTAATAGAGAAATACCTGTGGTAAATAAAAGTGTATATATAAAAATCAGTTATCAGGACACTAGCTGTTTCTTCCTTAAAATGTAACCTCTTTTCTTTATTTTTGTAGAAATTGCTGCCATCGGTTGTGTCCAGCAAACATAGTATTTAAAAAGTTTAAAAGTGCTTCTGCGAATGATGTCACATTCACAGGAGGGCATAAGCTGATATTCGAGGGACTGGGTGAAAACCAAATAATTTTCCAAGATAAAACTCCAACCGACCCAGTGACAACACAAAAGGCTTATAAAACAGGTACAGACAAAACTCTAATTTGTTTTATATCGACAATAACTTATTGAAAAGAAAATAAATTGGGGGTAACATAAAGATACAACGTAAAGGCCATCGTATGCATATAATTCATATCCTAATTTGCAGAAATATTAAAAGGGAATATTTATTTACCTTTTACTGATATTGGGCCCTTGGGTCACAGAGAACATAAAGAACAGGTACAGGATTTACATATTCTTTAACGTTGACAGTAACATGAAAATTTAAATAGGTTTTCCTCATTTTTCATTACATTTTATGGATATTTCCTTCACGAATTTGTACCTCCAACTATTCGAGGAATGTCGTTGCAATATTTTATAACGTATACAAACTTAAAATATATGTTCGGTTACAGATAGTTTCTCATACATTTCTCAAATAGACAGAAATTTCTGTCTGCCGGTCTGTAACTTTTTTTTTTATTGAGCGCACGTTCACTCTGGAACCGTTTATGGTACTGAATTGAAATTTGGTAAACTTATATATTATACCGAGATCTAGATCTGGAACATATTTTAATCTAATTCCGTTGAAAGATTCGAGGGTGAACGGGGTAAATAACGGTAAATAGACAAAGCAAGTGGGTAAGAGTTCATAAAATTATAATTTATGGCATGGACTAAAAGGTAAGGTGTCTCCAAGGTGTTTAACGTTGATAGTAACATGAAAAAAATAAAATAAACTGGGTATGACGTGAAGAGTAGGTAAAGGTATCATATAGAGGTCTAACAATATAACATTATATATAACTATTCATATCCACATTTGCAGAAATATTAAAAGGAAATATTTGCCTTACCTAATAATGTATTTTAAGTTGTTGTTTTTTCTGTTCATATAAAAAATTCTAATATGGACATTTGATATTTACATCAAAATTTAGTTTAGATAACTAAAAACACTAAAAACAAATTGAAATCATTCAGCTTTCTTTTTCCTTCTTCATATTTAAAGTGTACATTATAGTGGAAGAAATGAGTGCAAGAAAAGGATGTAATTTTTCTTATTCGTTATACTAAAATGTCAAAACTTTAAACCTTCTGTGTTATGTAACGTTTCGGGAACATATGAAATGTGTATCTTTGAAAATTAGTGTGCACCTATAGATTAGATACTTTTTACTATTTATCCATTCATAGCGTCCAACAGATAGGTGCTTTTATGAAATTTTTACATTTTGGCACGTCTCCTTTGTTACATGGGGTACATAAATTACAATTATTGCCACCAGTAGTTTTGTTTGCTCGGCTTTAAATAAAATGCAGATTCAGTATTACAGCTGTAGTTACTGCACATGGCTCGGTTCGATTAAAGTTAAAATACAATTTTGGTATGACGAGTCTTAAATTATGTACCTTCCGAACATGTCAAGTGAAACTGTCTGTGATAAACCTATCTATTTCAATTTTCATATGCACACATTACAGATTCAGTATTATATTGTGTATGATAAGTTCAAATTTGAAATGTAATAATCCTATCGAAAGATATTCCCAATGAGAAAACGCAACAATTTGTTAGCAATAATTAATCTGTAAAACCTTTCCCTTCTTTTTTTAATACACTTATGAGTAAACAAATTTAGCAGCTGGAAAATTACTTTCCCGTATACGAATGCCAAGTAATAGCAGCCTAGGGGTTCATCTTTCAGATTTGAAAGAGGTTTAAATCACATTAGTGAATGTGTATGGTAGAAAACATAGGGTATAGAGATTAAAAGATCATAATATGTATAAGCAACAATGAATATGGAACAGATTTCCAATGTCCATAAACAATAAAATAATAATATATTACTCAACGGGTAGCGAAAAGCAAATTTCATATACCAAATCACACAACTACAAACTAGCCCGAACTGACCTCAGTAATGTAATAAAAGGATATACGGGTCAACTTCTGACATAGATTCATAACTTATCTTGAAATTTCTACTTTTCAATGTTTTGATGTAGATTATGAAATTAAATTTTCATAACTTTAAAACCTCCCAAAGTGCATAAAAGATCAGCAATTTAAAGGAAACAGTTGAACGATTCTATTTATATAAAAATTAAGTTAAATTACCGATCTATAATAAAGTCAAAAGTGTTTTAAATAACTGAAATTCGATGACCTCTATATAAGGACACAAGGATTGTGTTGTATTATTGAAAATCGAAATAAATTAATTGTAATCGTCATTCTATTGATCCAAAAGTTTTACGGTTTTCTATGAGTGAAATCTCGAAAAACAAGCCACCAGTCTGTACTGAATTTTCAACAGTTCACCCCTACTAATAACAATTAAAATCTACAAATAACCTCACATTTTATTTAATTTTGACAAACAGTCGAATGTTATGTTATGTCAACATGCCATACATTTGTGTGCATGTTTGGTTGCCTACCTAAATAGGTACATAAATGTTATATCTGATCAAATACAATCAGGGTGTCTCAAAAAAGCAAGATACATAGCGGCCATAAAAAGTAAACATTTTTACACATTTTCGCCTAACAAAACATTTCTCAAGATCACATCGATATTTTCACCTTATTTACTATATCTAATGTTTATTGTAAATACAATAATAATAATTCAAAATTAAAATTTACTTCCACGTCCAGTGGAGGTAGAGTAACGCGAAATTTTTTTTAGATTGAAATAGGCTTACAATGACATGAAATTCGAGATTTTAAATTCCAGCGAAAATAAATTTCCTATCTATCAGTCCGTAACTTTTTTCTGCGTACGTTTACTCCAGAACCGTCTATGATATTGACTTGAAATTCGGTACACTTGCGTATTGTAACGAGGTCTGGATCTGGAGTATATTTTGATCTGATTCCGTTGAAGGGTTCGGGGGTAAATGGGGTAAATAAGGGTAAATAGGCAAAGCAAGCAGACAAGAGTCCATAAAATTACAATTTAAGGCATGGACTGAATGTTAAGATCTCAAATGTTTTTTTGGCATTAGGCTATACGAACTTAAAATATATGTTCGGTTAATATTGAAAAATGAAAAACTGAAAAATGAAATGCTGCAAAATGAAATAGGTACTGAAAAATGAAAAACTGAAAAATAAAAAACTGAAAAATGAAATCCTGAAAAATGAAATGCTGAAAAATGAAATACTGAATATTGACTTTGATATTTTTTTTTATATTGATTTTAATATTGACTTTGATACTGAATTTGATGTTGATTTTCATATTCTTTCATGTTCATTTCGACATCCTCTCATGTCGTTTTGATATTGATAATAATAATGATTAATATTGAGGCGCATTCAGGGACGATTCCTTAGAATTTTGAGGCTAATCCGAGGACCGATCCTAGAATTTTGAACATATCTCCGACTTCCATGCGTCCTCAACCGCGGGGATGCGACCGGAGGGAGCATCACCGCATGGCGCCGAAGGCGCCACATCGAGCGCGAAGCGCGAGTGCCTCTGCAAGAGCTAGAAATGGCCGTAGGCCATTTCTAGTCCACTATATATTAAAATCCGTCAGGTGCGAGCCCCTCGCACTTTGGGATTTTGCAATACTAAAGGCTTTTTTGGGGGGACGCGAGGCGTCCGCCTGCCGCCGCAGGCGGCAGGCGGACGTCCGCGAAAATCTCAACGCGACATTGGCGAGGGTGGGATTCGGGGGTAAATATTTGTAATTTTAATTATAATGTCAGCTATCTCTTTCCCCACACGTTTTTACGACCCTCAAAACGAATTTGCGTTGCTCCTTTTCGATGACGTCGAAGCGGGCGGAATTCGGGTAAACGTCAAAAATTTCCCATTTTCTTTCGTTCCTGGCGGGGTTAAAATTCGATTCGGACCTTTGAATTTACGATTTGCTTTCATTGCCGATCTCCGTGGTTCCGTATCGACATCGTGCGGCCGTCTGTTAAGAGTATTTCGCCAGATATGAGCGTTTAAAGATTGCGCGTTTGGCGTCTTTCCGCTATTCCGGCGAAACACGCACATTTTCGGTTCCCCTCGAATAACTTTTAAACGGCTGGAAATTTCGCAAAAATAATCGCACCCAAAGGACAAGATTTTTTTATGAGGAATCGTTTCCATCTTTCAGATCTCACCTACGACGAGCCGTTCCCGAGCTAGAGAGTTTAGAAGGAGACGACGTTCGGTGGCCAAAATACGTAGCTGTTCCGTTAAAAGCCGAATATCTCGGCAAATAGGCCGTTTTCGGCCGAAATGTTCGTATCTAACGAAAATATAGCTAAATAAATTATCTACCTCTATGCAGAGTTTTATTTGTCTACTTTAAATATTAAACGAGTTGTGACCTTTAGAAAATGCCCCTTTGCGGTGGAATCGGCCATTTTGTAGTCGTAAAAAAATCACCCTTTTTCCAATCCACGTAACGGGCGTAATTGTCCGTCTGTGATTTCCACGTTATCGCGTACTGACATTTTTCACTTTTGTTTCCCATTATCGGTACTCATTTTCATCCCTCATCGCTTAAAATTTCCCAAAAAAGCATTCAAAAATACCCTTTCCGATCGTTTCTCATTACCTTCAATTCGCACATTTATCGCTTCAGAACGCTCAATTTGTCAAAAAGCCTCCCTTGCCACGTCAAATTACATCTTTTCCCTTTCCAACGAGGCATCGGGCGATGACCTTCTACGCGTCCCCTTCGTTAAATAAGCGACATTTTAAATGTCCCTTCACATTTTGCGTTAATACACAATTAATATATTTATATTCTTATATTTAACCTATATTTTTGGTTTTCGTACCCCCTATATTGCCCCCCTCCGTCGTCGTCTTATGCACCGTTCAGGTGTTATCGCTTACCTCAATTTAATTTACCCACAAAAAAAACATTCATGCCCTTGCGTAAAACGCAATTCGAAAATCGTCTCTATATCATCTATCTTTTAACCTTTCATCTGCCATTCTGCCGTGAATCGTAGCTTACAGCCCATTCCTCCTGACATAGTACAAGAATTCCTGTTTATAATCTTTTTCACTTTTGTTTCCCATTATCGGTACTCATTTTCATCCCTCATCGCTTAAAATTTCCCAAAAAAGCATTCAAAAATACCCTTTCCGATCGTTTCTCATTACCTTCAATTCGCACATTTATCCGCTTCTAAACGCGCAATTTGCGAAAACGCCTCCCTTGCCACGTCAAATTACATCTTTTCCCTTTCCAACGAGACACCGGGCCACCTTCTCCGCGTCCCCTTCGTTAAATAAGCGACATTTTAAATATCCGTTCGCATTTTGCGTTAATACACAATTAATATATTTACATTTCTATATTAACCTATATTTTTGGGTTTCGTACCCCCTAAATTGTCCCGTCGTCGTCGTCTTATGCACCGTTCGGGTGTTATCGCTTGCCTCAATTTACCTACAAAAAAAAATAAACATTCATATCCTTGCGTAAAACGCAATTCGAAAATCGTCTCCATATCATGTCTTTTTAACCTTTCATCTGCCGTGAATCGTAGCTTACAGCCCATTCCTCCTGACATAGTACAAGAATTTCTGTTTATAATCAACAAATCCTATCCTTACGGTGCCCCATTTCATCTATGGTAGAGAAAAATAAAAGAGTTTCCCCCTAATTAGTCATTTTCCTGTACCAAATTCATTAATTAGGCTCATTAATTAGCTACTCCAGTGACCCCCGGGTGTCCTTCTTTTTCAAACATACCGGAATTATGCAGTTCCACTCGCTATTTTATCGGTTACAATATAAAAATTAATCTAAAATGTTCCCACCCGGCATTACAGTACAGTTCGGTCGTTCTCGCCTACCATCGCCGATTATTTATTAAACTTTATTCAATCTGTGATCCCACTATCATTCCATTTTCCCATAATCAAGGATTTCATTAAATTCAATATCTATGAAAAGTAGTAACCTACCACGGAAATGAAACTTCTACTAACATCTAACATCCGCCCTGTTCTGTGATATTAGTTTGACATTTGGCGAGGCCCCAACCGAGTTTCTTAAGTCGCACCGAAGAAACCGACAAGGCTACATTATACGTTCTACTTGCATCGATAAGTACCCATATACTTTGACGAAATAGTCCAATGTAAAGTAAGTGTAAAGTGTTTTCTTTCTTATGTGTTCCTAACCTGTGGAAATAAAGTGGGGCCCACAACAAGTCGTTCTGCAATGCAGACACAAAGAAATTGAGTGCTTACTGTCGTCTATACAACGCGTCCCCCCACAAGTATGCAAGTGCCCTATGAATAATGCAAACGGGAACGTCACACTCTCCACATCAAGTAACCCAAAGGAAACTTTTGTACTTATACATTTCTGTCTGTAAAAAGTCACCTCCAAGGTCCAACTGATAACAGTGCACTCTTAAACAGACTAAATAATTATCAGAAGCGAATCAAAAGTATTTATAAACGTTTCCAATCTACATAACAGTGATATATCAACTGTCCACTTGCAAAATCTTGAACGTTTGCTTCCCAGGCTGCACATAACCTTGCAAATGGGGGCCCCAAATCGTCTGTAAACGTAGCGTCTGGCTATAGCCGGCAAGAAATTGCTTTCGCATTGACATATGTAATGTACATTATAAGGTAGGTCGGCCACTCTGTGCCTATAGCAGTGATTCTATTTATATAAAAATTAAGTTAAATTACTAAATTACAATAACGTCAAAAAAGTTTAAAAAGCTGAAGCTCGATGACCTCTGTAGGACACCAGGATTATGTTGTATTATTAACAATCGAAATAAATTAATCGTGATACTTTTGCTACAAAAATTTTATGGTTTTCTACAAGTGAAGTCCAACAAATAGGTAATTTTATGAAATTGTTACATTGTGGCACGTCTCCTTAATATGCAATCATTATTATCCCACTTTCCGACGACCCGCATTTCAATAAAATATACCTTCTATGTTCCTATTGTATCCGTGTATCTGTGCGTGAAAATGCATTTGACATGTTGTCATGTTATGGTTAACGAAGCCCCAGCTGAAAGTCAAACGTGCATCTATAAACATAAATTGTGCGACGATATATATGTCGAAATGTCCAGTGTAAAGTGTAGACGTGTGCTGTTTATTTCACGTGAATATTATAACCTTAGAAATGAGGGCTCCCGAATCGTCTTTGAATGAAATAGACGTTCTACGATGATAGAGGCATATAAAATACTTCCATTGCAATATGCATTAAGTCTCTACTGAGTATTTTTATTGTTAAACAAATGTAGACAGCCCCATTGTATTTATGTGCTAATTCAGTGTTAGGAATGTGAATTATTTCTTCTTCGACACAATTTCGGAACATCCCAGTTATTTTTCTACGATTACACCAGTCTTCCCTGTGAATGACAATATTTACGATGACATAACCTATATATAAGTAATGAGGCTTCTTTAAATTTTTGGTGACCAAGAAATTAAGTACTACCATCTATAAATATCAAGAAAACATATTATACAATCAGTGGTTTGGTGGTTCAGTTCTGATTCGACAAATCCCTTACATTTACAAAGAAATGCTGCATATCAACAGGTCTATCTATCATAAGGTAAGTTTTACATTTTATGTTTATTTATGAATTTCAACGAATAAGTGTGCAGTCGATACTCCAAGTAAGTATCACAAGTGATTTTAGTTTTCAAAACATGTATTAGCTACTGCAAAGTGTACATTTATGTGTGCTTTCTAAAAAATTATAGCCAGATACCATTCACTTCCAAATCTCCAATATTATTATGTGAATATAATCTTAGAGTGCTCAAATCGTCTTTCGATGAAATGGACATTCCGCAGTGTACAAGGCTTTACAGAAACTAACAGTTATGTAAAATGAACGTAAGGCAGGATTTCAAAACAATCCAAATATAAAGTGACATATCACATCTTAAAATTAATAGAGAAATACCTGTGGTAAATAAAAATGTATATATAAAAATCAGTTATCAGGACACTAGCTGTTTCTTCCTTAAAATGTAACCTCTTCTCTTTATTTTTGTAGAAATTGCTGCCATCGGTTGTGTCCGGCAAACATAGTATTTAAAAAGTTTAAAAGTGCTTCTGCGAATGATGTCACATTCACAGGAGGGCATGAGAGCTGATATTCGAGGAACTGGGTGAAAACCAAATAATTTTCCAAGATAAAACTCCAACCGACCCTGTGACAACAACACAAGAGGCTTATAAAACAGGTACAGACAAAACTCTAATTTGTTTTACATCGACAATAACTTATTGAAAAGAAAATAAATTGGGGGTAACATAAAGATATAACGTAAAGGCCATCGTATGCATATAATTCATATTTTGCAGAAATATTAAAAGGGAACATTTATTTACTTTTTACTGATATTGGGCCCTTGGGTCACAGAGAACATAAAGAACAGGTACAGGATTTACATATTCTTTAATGTTGACAGTAACATGAAAATTTAAATAGGTTTTCCTCATTTTTCATTACATTATATGGATATTTCCTTCACGAATTCGTACCTCCAACTATTCAAGGAATGTCGTTGCAATATTTTATAACGTATACAAACTTAAAATATATGTTCGGTTACAGATAGGTTCTCCTACATTTCTCTGCCGGTCTGTAACTTTTTTTTTTTATTGAGCGCACGTTCACTCTGGAACCGTTTATGATACTGCGTTGAAATTTGGTAAACTTATATATTATACCGAGATCTAGATCTGGAACATATTTTAATCTAATTCCGTTGAAAGATTCGAGGGTGAACGGGGTAAATAAC
Organism: Leptura quadrifasciata; assembly: GCA_963675555.1. NCBI lineage: Eukaryota > Metazoa > Arthropoda > Insecta > Coleoptera > Cerambycidae > Leptura > Leptura quadrifasciata. The sequence continues at coordinate 58,526,503 of OY776673.1, read as the reverse complement.
GGTAAATAGACAAAGCAAGTGGGTAAGAGTTCATAAAATTATAATTTATGGCATGGACTAAAAGGTAAGGTCTCCAAGGTGTTTAACGTTGACAGTAACATGAAAAAAATAAAATAAACTCGGTATAACGTGAAGAGTAGGTAAAGATATCATAGAGGTCTAACAATATAACATTATATATAACTATTCATATCCACATTTGCAGAAATATTAAAAGGAAATATTTGCCTTACCTAATAATGTATTTTAAGTTGTTGTTTTTTCTGTTCATATAAAAAATTCTAATATGGACATTTGATATTTACATCAAAATTTAGTTTAGACAACTAAAAACACTAAAAACAAATTGAAATCATTCAGATTTCTTTTTCCTTCTTCATATTTAAAGTGTACATTATAGTGGAAGAAATGAGTGCAAGAAAAGGATGTAATTTTTCTTATTCGTTATACTAAAATGTCAAAACTTTAAACCTTCTGTATTATGTAACATTTCGGGAACATATGAAATGTGTACCTTTGAAAATTAGTGTGTACCTATATAGATTAGATACTTTTTACTATTTATCCATTCATAACGTCCAACAGATAGGTGCTTTTATGAAATTTTTACATTTTGGCACGTCTCCTTTGTTACATGGGGTACATAAATTACAATTATTGCCACCAGTAGTTTTGTTTGCTCGGCTTTAAATAAAATGCAAATTCAGTATTACAGCTGTAGTTACTGCATATGGCTCGGTTCGATTAAAGTTAAAATACAATTTTGATATGACGAGTCTTAAATTATGTACCTTTCGAACATGTCAAGTGAAACTGTCTGTGATAAACCTATCTATTTCAATTTTCATATGCACATATTACAGATTCAGTATTATATTGTGTATGATAAGTTCAAATTTGAAATGTAATAATCTTATATTCCCAATGAGAAAACGCAACAATTTGTTAGCAATAATTGATCTGTAAAACCTTTCCCTTCTTTTTTTAATACACTTATGGGTAAACAAATTTAGCAGCTGGAAAATTACTTTCCTGTATACGAACGCCATGTTACTACTTGCCTAGGAGTTAATGTTTCAGATTTGAAGGAGGTTTAGGTCACATTGGTGAATGTGTATGGTAGAAAACATAGAGTATAGAGATTAAAAGGTTTTATATATATATAAGCGACAATGAACATAGAACAGATTTCGAAACTCCATAAACAATAAAATAATAATATATTACTCAACAGGTAGGGAAAAGCAAATTTCATATACCAAATCACACAACTACAAACTAGCCCGAACTGACCTCAGTAATGTAATAAAAGGATATACGGATTAACTTCTGACATAGATTCATAACTTATCTTGAAATTTCTACTTTTCAATGTTTTGATGTAGATTATGAAATTAAATTTTCATAACTTTAAAATCTCCCAAAGTGCATAAAAGATCAGCAATTTAAAGGAAACAGTTCAACGAATAAAGTCAAAGGTGTTTTAAATAACTGAAATTCGATGACCTCTATATAAGGACACAAGGATTGTGTTGTATTATTAAAAATCGAAATAAATTAATTATAATCGTCATTCTATTGATCCAAAAGATTTACGGTTTTCTATGAGTGAAATCTCGAAAAACAAGCCACCAATCTGTACTGAATTTTCAACAGTTCACCCCTACTAATAATAATTAAAATCTACAAATAACCTCACATTTTATTAAATTTTGACAAACAGTCAAATGTTATGTTATGTCAACATGCCATACATTTATGTGCATGTTTGGTTGCCTACCTAAATAGGTACATAAATGTTATATCTGATCAAATACAATCAGGGTGTCTCAAAAAAGCAAGATACATAGCGGCCATAAAAAGTAAACATTTTTACACATTTTCGCCTAACAAAACATTTCTCAAGATCACATCGATATTTTCACCTTATTTACTATATCTAATGTTTATTGTAAATACAATAATAATAATTCAAAATTAAAATTTACTTTCACGTCCAGTGGAGGTAGAGTAACGCGAAATTTTTTTTAGATTGAAATAGGCTTACAATGACATGAAATTCGAGATTTTAAATTCCAGCGAAAATAAATTTCCTATATATCAGTCCGTAACTTTTTTCTGCGTACGTTTACTCCAGAACCGTCTATGATATTGACTTGAAATTCGGTACACTTGCGTATTGTAACGAGGTCTGGATCTAGAGTATATTTTGATCTGATTCCGTTGGAGGGTTCGGGGGTGAATGGGGCAAATAAGCGTAAATAGGCAAAGCCAGCAGGTAAGAATCCATAAAAATTACAATTTAGAGCATGAACTAAAAGTCAAGATCTCAAAAGTTTTAAGGCAATACCACTCTCACACTATTATGAAAAAGAGTAAAAAATTAAAATATAATTCAGTGTGTATCCAAGAACGAAACGTCTCAAAAATTTTTTTTCCATTAGTTACCCTCCCCATCGCCACCTCTACTCTATTATTAAAGGACCAAATCATTTGTAGGTCCGAAACAGCGGCGTACGTCGTGTGAATTTAATAAAATTAAAAATATTCGTAATCTCTTTGATCGGAAGTTGTCGATTAGATTTTATTACGTAAAACCACTTACTGCAATGTCCTTTAACTACTGTATAAGGTCAAATCATTTGCAGGCCCGAAACAGCGTCGTACGTCGCATTTATTTAATAAAAATAAAAATATTCGCAATCTTTTTGATCGGAAGTTGTCGATTAGATTTTATTACGTAAAACCACTTACTGCAATGTCCTTTAACTACTGTATAGGGTCAAATCATTTGCAGGCCCGAAACAGCGTCGTACGTCGCATTTATTTAATAAAAATAAAAATATTCGCAATCTTTTTGATCGAAAGTTGTCGATTAGATTTTATTACGTAAAACCACTTACTGCAATGTCCTTTAACTACTGTATAAGGTCAAATCATTTGCAGGCCCGAAACAGCGTCGTACGTCGCATTTATTTAATAAAAATAAAAATATTCGTAATCTCTTTGATCGGAAGTTGTCGATTAGATTTTATTACGTAAAACCACTTACTGCAATGTCCTTTAACTACTGTATAAGGTCAAATCATTTGCAGGCCCGAAACAGCGTCGTACGTCGCATTTATTTAATAAAAATAAAAATATTCGCAATCTTTTTGATCGGAAGTTGTCGATTAGATTTTATTACGTAAAACCACTTACTGCAATGTCCTTTAACTACTGTATAGGGTCAAATCATTTGCAGGCCCGAAACAGCGTCGTACGTCGCATTTATTTAATAAAAATAAAAATATTCGTAATCTCTTTGATCGGAAGTTGTCGATTAGATTTTATTACGTAAAACCACTTACTGCAATGTCCTTTAACTACTGTATAAGGTCAAATCATTTGCAGGTCCGAAACAGCGTCGTACGTCGCATTTATTTAATAAAAATAAAAATATTCGTAATCTCTTTGATCGGAAATTGTCGATTAGATTTTATTACGTAAAACCACTTACTGCAATGTTCTTTAACTACTGTATAAGGTCAAATCATTTGCAGGCCCTAAACAGCGTCGTACGTCGCATTTATTTAATAAAAATATTCGCAATCTTTTTGATCGGAAGTTGTCGATTAGATTTTATTACGTAAAACCACTTACTGCAATGTCCTTTAACTACTGTATAGGACCAAATCAATTGCAGGCCCGAAACAGCGTCGTACGTCGCATTTATTTAATAAAAATAAAAATATTCGCAATCTTTTTGATCGAAAGTTGTCGATTAGATTTTATTACGTAAAACCACTTACTGCAATGTCCTTTAACTACTGTATAAGGTCAAATCATTTGCAGGCCCGAAACAGCGTCGTACGTCGCATTTATTTAATAAAAATAAAAATATTCGCAATCTTTTTGATCGGAAGTTGTCGATTAGATTTTATTACGTAAAACCACTTACTGCAATGTCCTTTAACTACTGTATAAGGTCAAATCATTTGCAGGCCCGAAACAGCGTCGTACGTCGCATTTATTTAATAAAAATAAAAATATTCGCAATCTTTTTGATCGGAAGTTGTCGATTAGATTTTATTACATAAAACTACTTATTGCCAATGTCCCTTAACTACTGTATAGGACCAAATCAATTGCAGGCCCGAAACAGCGTCGTACGTCGCATTTATTTAATAAAAATAAAAATATTCGCAATCTTTTTGGTCGAAAGTTGTCGATTAGATTTTATTACGTAAAACCACTTACTGCAATGTCCTTTAACTACTGTATAAGGTCAAATCATTTGCAGGCCCGAAACAGCGTCGTACGTCGCATTTATTTAATAAAAATAAAAATATTCGCAATCTTTTTGATCGGAAGTTGTCGATTAGATTTTATTACGTAAAACTACTTACTGCAATGTCCTTTAACTACTGTATAGGGTCAAATCATTTGCAGGCCCGAAACAGCGTCGTACGTCGCATTTATTTAATAAAAATAAAAATATTCGCAATCTTTTTGATCGGAAGTTGTCGATTAGATTTTATTACGTAAAACTACTTACTGCAATGTCCTTTAACTACTGTATAGGGTCAAATCATTTGTAGGCCCGAAACAGCGTCGTACGTCACATTTATTTAATAAAAATAAAAATATTCGCAATCTGTTTGATCGGAAATTGTCGATTAGATTTTATTACGTAAAACTACTTACTGCAATGACCTTTAACTATTGTATAGGGTCAAATCATTTGTAAGCCCGAAACAGCGACGTACGTCGCATTTATTTAATAAAAACAAAATATTCGCAATCTTTTTGATCGGAAGTTGTCGATTAGATTTTATTACGTAAAACTACTTACTGTAATGTCCTTAAACTACTGTATAGGGTCAAATCATTTGTAGGCCCGAAACAGCGTCGTACGTCACATTTATTTAATAAAAATAAAAATATTCGCAATCTTTTTGATCGGAAGTTGTCGATTAGATTTTATTACGTAAAACTACTTACTGCAATGACCTTTAACTATTGTATAGGGTCAAATCATTTGTAAGCCCGAAACAGCGACGTACGTCGCATTTATTTAATAAAAATAAAAATATTCGCAATCTTTTTGATCGGAAGTTGTCGATTAGATTTTATTACGTAAAACTACTTACTGCAATGTCCTTTAACTACTGTATAGGGTCAAATCATTTGTAGGCCCGAAACAGCGTCGTACGTCACATTTATTTAATAAAAATAAAAATATTCGCAATCTTTTTGATCGGAAGTTGTCGATTAGATTTTATTACGTAAAACTACTTACTGCAATGTCCTTTAACTACTGTATAGGGTCAAATCATTTGTAAGCCCGAAACAGCGTCGTACGTCGCATTTATTTAATAAAAATAAAAATATTCACACTCTTTGATCGGAAGTTGTCGATTAGATTTTTATTTTTAAATATTTTTATTTTTATTAAATTCATACGACGTACGCCGCTGTTTCGGACCTACAGATGATTTGGTCCTATACAGTAGTTAAGGGACATTGCAGTAAGTAGTTTTACGTAATAAAATCTAATCGACAACTTCCGATCAAAGAGATTGCGAATATTTTTATTTTTATTAAATAAATGCGACGTACGCCGCTGTTTCGGACCTACAAATGATTTGGTGCTATACAGTAGTTAAAGGAAATTGCAATAAGTAGTTTTACATAATAAAATCTAATCGACAACTTCCGATCAAAAAGATCGCGAATATTTTTATTTTTAATAGATACATGCGACGTACGCCGCTGTTATGGACGGATAATAATAATAATGATAATTCAAAATTAAAATTTACTTCCACATTCAGTGGAGGTAGACGCGAAATTATTTTTTTTTTTTTGAGTTGAAATAGACTTAAAATGACATGAAATTCGAGATTTTAAATTTGAACGAAAATAAATTTCCTGTCTGTCTGTCTGTCTGTAACTTTTTTCTGCGTACGTTTACTCTAGAACCGTTTATGATATTGACTTAAAATTCGGTACACTTACGTATTGTAACTAGATCTGGATCTGGAATATATTTTGTTCTGATTCCGTTGAAGGGTTCTGGGGTAAATAAGGGTAAATAGGCAAAGCAAGTGGGTAAGAGTCCATAAAACTGTAATTTACGGCATGGATTAAAAGTTAAAGTCTCCAAAATTTTTCTTTAACATAACGCTGTAACTTTTTTTTTGAAAGCATGTTCACTCTGAAACCGTTTATGATACTGACTTGAAATTTAGTACACTTATGTACTACAACGAGATCTGAAACTAGATTATATTTGGATCTAATGCTATTGAAGGGTTCGGAGGTTAATAGGGTAAATAAAGGTAAATAGGCAAAACAAACGGGTTAAAGTCGAAAAAACTGCAATTTAAAGCAGACTTAAAATGTCATGAAACATAAAGATTTTTAAATTTGAGCGGTCTGTAACTTTCTTTAGGCGCACGTTTACTCTGGAACCGTTTGTGATATTGACTTGAAATTTGATACACTTATGTATTGCAACGACATCTACAACCTAATTATATTTTGATCTAATTCCGTTGAACGGTTTGGAGTAAATGGGGTAAAAAGGCAAAGCAGGGAGGTAAGACTCCATAAAATTACAATTTAGGACACATACCTACCTTAACTTTTAAGTTAAGGTTTCAAAACTTTTTTTTGGCAACAACCCCTATCACCCCCAATACCACCACCACACATTCCGAAAGGAAATAAAAAAAATTAAAATATGTTTTAGTGTGTATGTATACATAAGAACGAAATGTCTCAAAAATAACTTTTTTGCGTTACCCCCCGCCCTATTATTAAAGGGATAAACATGAAAAATTGGAAAAACGTAAAAAACTGGAAAAATGAAAAAATCAAATATGGAAATTGAAAAAATTATTGATGCAGATTTTGATATACATTTTGACATTGACTTTCATATAGATTTTTATGTTGCTATTGATTTTAATATTGGTTTTAATACTGATATTAATTCTGATATTGACTGATATTAATTTTTTTATTGACAAACTGATTTTAATATTGACTGATATTAATTTTGATAACGGTTTTAATGTTAATTTTTATATAGCTTTTGACATTGACGTTGACACTGATTTTGATATTGATTTTGAAATTGACGTTGATTTTTTATATTGGTATTGATTTTTATATTGACTGACATTAATTTCGATATTGACTTATTGATTTTAATATTCATTTTGATATTAACTTTAATATTGAATTTAATGTTGATTTTGAGATTGATTTTCATACCGACCATTATATTGGTATTAAGTTTAATATCGATTTTCATATTGACTGATATTAATGTTAATATTAGCTTTAATATTGATTTTAATATTAACTTAAATATTGATTTTAATATTGATTTTGATATTGACCTATATACTGATTTTAATATTGATTTTAAAATTGATTTTCATATCGACTTTTATATTGGCATTGACTTTAATAACGATTTTCATATTAATATTGATTTTGGTATTGACTGATATTAATTTTGATTATTGGCTTTGATATTGATTTTAAAAACTTAACTATTTGATTTAACATTGACTAATATTGATTTTGATAACTATTTTGATATTGATTTTTCTATATTGATTTTAAAATTGGCTTTGATGCTGACTTTAATATTGAATTTGATGTTGATTTTAATATCTTTCATGTTGATTTTAATATTGATTAATATTAACTTAAATACTGATTTTAATATTGACTATGATATTGATTTTGATATTTGCTTTAATATCAACTTTAACATTAACTTAAATGTTGATTCTAATATTGACTTTGATATTGATTTTGATAACTATTTTGATATTGATTTTAATATTGACTTTGATACTGAGTTTGATATCGATTTTGAAATTGACTTTCACATTGGCTTTTATCTTGATATTTATTTTTATATTGACCGACATTAATTTTGATATAATTTTAATGATATTGACTTACTGATTTTAATATTGACTGATATTGATTTTGATAACAGTTTTGATATTGATTTTGATATTGACTTTGACACTGACGTTGATATTGATTTTGAAATTGACTTTTATATCGACTTTTATATTGATATTGATTTTTATATTGACTGACATTAATTTTGATATAATTTTAATATTGACTTAAGTACTGATTTTAATATTGACTTTGATGCCGACTTTGATATTGATTTCGAAATTGACTTTCACATGGACTTTTATATTGATATTGATTTTTATATTGACTGACATTAATTTTGATATTGACTTACCGATTTTAATATTGACTGATATTGATTTTGATAATGGTTTTGATATTGATTTTAATATTGACTTTGATAATTATTTTGATAACGGTTTTGATATTGATTTTTATATTGACTTTGACACTGACTTTGACATTGATTTTTATATTGACTGACATTAAGTTTGATATTGACTTACTGATTTTAATATTGACTGATATTTATTTTGATAACGGTTTTGATATTGATTTTAATATTGACTTTGATATTGACTTTAACACTGATTTTGATATTGATTTTGAAATTAACTTTCATATTGACTTTTATATTGACATTGATTTTTATATTGACTGACATTAAGTTTAATATTGACTTACTGATTTTAATATTGACTGAAATTTATTTTGATAACGGTTTTGATATTGATTTTAATATTGACTTTGATACTGAATTTGATGTTGATATTCTTTCATGTTCATTTTGACATCCCTTCATGTTGATTTTAATATTGATTTTAATTCTGATATTGACAATAATAATGATTAATTTTGAGGCGCATTCAGAGACAATTCCTTAGAATTTTGAGGCTAATCCGAGGACCGATCCTAGAATTTTGAACATATCCCCGACTTCCATGCGTCCTCAACCGCGGGGATGCGACCGGAGGGAGCATCACCGCATGGCGCCGAAGGCGCCACATCGAGCGCGAAGCGCGAGTGCCTCCGCAGGAGCTAGAAATGGCCGTAGGCCATTTCTAGTCTATATATATTAAAATCGTACAGGTGCGAGCCCCTTGCACTTTCGCATTTTGCAATACTAAAGGCTTTTTTGGGGGGACGCGCGGCGTCCGCCTGCCGCCGCAGGCGGCAGGCGGACGCCTTTCTCATTGGTATAGACCGTAGGGACGGGGGGCGGGCGGGGGTCGGTATTTTTTATTTCCGTAATAATGTCGGCTATCTCTTTCCCCACACGTTTTTACGACCCTCAAATGACTTTTGCGTTGCTCCTTTTCGATGACGTCGAAGCGGGCGGAATTTGGGTAAACGTCAAAAATTTGCGATTTATTTCCGTTCCTGGCGGGGTTAAATTTCGAGTTGGACCTTTGAATTTACGATTTGCTTTCATTGCCGATCTCCATAGTTCCGTATCGACATCGTACGCCCGTCTGCTAAGAGTTTTTCGCCAGATGTGAGCGTTTAAAGATTGCGTGTTTGGCGTCTTTTCGCTATTCCGGCGAAACACGCACATTTTCGGTTCCCCTCGAATAACTTTTAAACGGCTGGAAATTTCGCAAAAATAATCGCACCCAAAGGACAAGATTTTTTAATGAGGAATCGTTTCCATCTTTCAGATCTCACCTACGACGAGCCGTTCCCGAGCTAGAGCCTTTCGAAGGAGACGACGTTCGGTGGCCAAAATACGTAGCTGTTTCGTTAAAAGCCGAATATCTCGGCAAATAGGCCGTTTTCGGCCAAAATGTTCGTATCTAACGAAATTATAGCTAAATAAATTATCTACCTCTATGCAGAGTTTTATTTGTCTACTTTAAATATTAAACAAGTTGTGGCCTTTAGAAAACGCCGCTTTGCGGTGGCATCGGCCATTTTGTAGTCGTAAAAAAATCACCCTTTTTCCAATCCACGTAACGGGCGTAATTGCCCGTCTGTGATTTCCACGTTATCACGTACTGACATTTTTCACTTTTGTTTCCCATCTTCGATACCTATTTTCCTCCCTCACCGCTTAAAATTTCCCAAAAAAGCATTCAAAAATACCCTTTCCGATCGTTTCTCATTACCTGCAATTCGCACATTTATCGCTTCAGAACGCTCAATTTGTCAAAAAGCCTCCCTTGCCACGTCAAATTACATCTTTGCCCATTCCAACGACGCATCGGGCCACCTTCTCCGCGTCCCCTTCGTTAAATAAGCGACATTTTAAATATCCGTTCGCATTTTGCGTTAATACACAATTAATATTCCTATATTAACCTATATTTTTGGGTTTCGTACCCCCTAAATTGCCCCCCCGTCGTCGTCTTATGCACCGTTCAGGTGTTATCGCTTGCCTCAATTTACCTACAAACAAAAATAAACATTCATGCCCTTGCGTAAAACGCAATTCGAAAATCGTCTCCATATCACGTCTTTTTAACCTTTCATCTGCCGTGAATCGCAGCTCACAGCCCATTCCTCCTGACATACTACAAGAATTTCTGTTTATAATCAACAAATCCTATTCTTACGGTGCCCCATTTCATCTATGGAAGAGAAAAATAAAAGAGTTTCCCCCTAATTAGTCATTTTTCTGCACTACATTCATTAAATAGGCTCTTTAATTAGCTACTCCAATGACCACCGGGTATCCCTCCTTTTCAAACATACCGAAATTATGCAGTTCCACTCGCTATTTCATCGGTTACGGTTACAATATAAAAAATTAATCTAAAATGTTCCCACCCGGCATTACAGTACAGATCGGTCGTTCTCGCCTACCATCGCCGATTATTTATTAAACTTTATTCAATCTGTGATCCCACTATCATTCCATTTTCCCATAATCAAGGATTTCATTAAATTCAATATCTATGAAAAGTAGTAACCTACCACGGAAATGAAACTTCTACTAACATCTAACATCCGCCCTGTTCTGTGATATTAGTTTGACATTTGGCGAGGCCCCAACCGAGTTTTGTAAGTCGCACCGAAGAAATCAACAAGGCTACATTATACGTTCTACTTGCATCGATAAGTACCCATATACTTTGACGAAATAGTCCAATGTAAAGTAAGTGTAAAGTATTTTCTTTCTTATGTGTTCCTAACCTGTGGAAATAAAGTGGGGCCCACAACAAGTCGTTCTGCAATGTAGACACAAAGAAATTGAGTGCTTACTGTCGTCTATACAACGCGTCCCCCCACAAGTATGCAAGCGCCCTATGAATAATGCAAACGGGAACGTCACACTCTCCACATCAGGTAACCCAAAGGAAACTTTTGTACTTATACATTTCTGTCTGTAAAAAGTCACCTCCAAGGTCCAACTGATAACAGTGCACTCTTAAACAGACTAAATAATTATCAGAAGCGAATCAAAAGTAATTATAAACGTTTCCAATCTACATAACAGTGATATATCAACTGTCCACTTGCAAAATCTTGAACGTTTGCTTCCCAGGCTGCACATAACCTTGCAAATGGGGGCCCCAAATCGTCTGTAAACGTAACGTCTGGCTACCCGGCAAGAAATTGCTTTCGCATTGACATATGTCATGTACATTATAAGGTAGGTCGGCCACTCTGTGCCTATACCAATGATTCTATTTATATAAAAAATAAGTTAAATTACTAAATTACAATAACGTCAAAAAAGTTTAAAAAGCTGAAGCTCGATGACCTCTGTAGGACACCAAGATTATGTTGTATTATTAAAAATCGAAATAAATTAATCGTGATACTTTTGCTACAAAAATTTTATGGTTTTCTATAAGTAAAGTCCAACAAATAGGTAATTTTATGAAATTGTTATATTGTGGCACGTCTCCTTAATATGCAATCATTATTATCCCACTTTTCCGACTACCCGCATTTCAATAAAATATACCTTCTATGTTCCTATTGTATCCGTGTATCCGTGCGTGAAAATGCATTTGACATGTTGTCATGTTATGGTTAACGAAGCCCCAGCTGAAAGCCAAACGTGCATCTATAAACATAAATTGTGCGACGATATATATGTCGAAATGTCCAGTGTAAAGTGTAGACGTGTGCTGTTTATTTCATGTGAATATTATAACCTTAGAAATGAGGGCCCCCGAATCGTCTTTGAATGAAATAGGCGTTCTACGATGATAGAGGTATATAAAATACTTCCATTGCAATATGCATTAAGTCTCTACCGAGTATTTTTATTGTTCAACAAATGTAGACAGCCCCATTGTATTTATGTGCTAATTCAGTGTTAGGAATGTGAATTATTTCTTCTTCGACACAATTTCGGAACATCCCAGTTATTTTTCTACGATTACACCAGTCTTCCCTGTGAATGACAATATTTACGATGACATAACCTATATATAAGTAATGAGGCTTCTTTAAATTTTTGGTGACCAAGACATTAAGTACTACCATCTATAAATATCAAGAAAACATATTATACAATCAGTGGTTTGGTGGTTCAGTTCTGTTTCAACAAATCTCTTACATTTACAAAGAAATGCTGCATATCAACAGGTCTATCTATCATAAGGTAAGTTTTACATTTTATGTTTATTTATGAATTTCAACGAATAAGTGTGCAGTCGATACTCCAAGTAAGTATCACAAGTGATTTTAGTTTTCAAAAAAACATATATTAGCTACTGTAAAGTGTACATTTATGTGTGCTTTCTAAAAAATTATAGCCAGATACCATTCACTTCCAAATCTCCAATATTATTATGTGAATATAATCTTAGAGGGCTCAAATCGTCTTTCGATGAAATGGACATTCCGCAGTGTACAAGGCTTTACAGAAACTAACAGTTATGTAAAATGAACATAAGGCAGGATTTCAAAACAATCCAAATATAAAATGACATATCACATAATCTTTGCTTAACGGCAAAGATAAATCTTAAAATTAATAGAGAAATACCTGTGGTAAATAAAAGTATATATAAAAATCAGTTATCAGGACATTAGCTGTTTCTTCCTTAAAATGTAACCTCTTTTCTTTATTTTTGTAGAAATTGCTGCCATCGGTTGTGTCCAGCAAACATAGTATTTAAAAAGTTTACAAGTGCTTCTGCGAATGATGTCACATTCACAGGAGGGCATGAGCTGATATTCGAGGGACTGGGTGAAAACCAAATAATTTTCCAAGATAAAACTCCAACCGACCCAGTGACAACACAAAAGGCTTATAAAACAGGTACAGACAAAACTCTAATTTGTTTTACATCGACAATAACTTATTGAAAAGAAAATAAATTGGGGGTAACATAAAGATACAACGTAAAGGCCATCGTATGCATATAATTCATATCCTAATTTGCAGAAATATTAAAAGGGAATATTTATTTACTTTTTACTGATATTGGGCCCTTGGGTCACAGAGAACATAAAGAACAGGTACAGGATTTACATATTCTTTAATGTTAACAGTAACATGAAAATTTAAATAGGTTTTCCTCATTTTTCATTACATTTTATGGATATTTCCTTCACGAATTCGTACCTCCAACTATTCGAGGAATGTCGTTGCAATATTTTATAACGTATACAAACTTAAAATATATGTTCGGTTACAGATAGGTTCTCCCACATTTCTCTGCCGGTCTGTAACTTTTTTTTTATTGAGCGCACGTTCACTCTGGAACCGTTTATGATACTGCGTTGAAATTTGGTAAACTTATATATTATACCGAGATCTAGATCTGGAACATATTTTAATCTAATTCCGTTGAAAGATTCGAGGGTGAACGGGGTAAATAACGGTAAATAGACAAAGCAAGTGGGTAAGAGTTCATAAAATTATAATTTATGGCATGGACTAAAAGGTAAGGTCTCCAAGGTGTTTAACGTTGACAGTAACATGAAAAAAATTAAATAAACTGGGTATGACGTGAAGAGTAGGTAAAGGTATCATATAGAGGTCTAACAATATAACATTATATATAACTATTCATATCCACATTTGCAGAAATATTAAAAGGAAATATTTGCCTTACCTAATAATGTATTTTAAGTTGTTGTTTTTTCTGTTCATATAAAAAATTCTAATATGGACATTTGATATTTACATCAAAATTTAGTTTAGATAACTAAAAACACTAAAAACAAATTGAAATCATTCAGCTTTCTTTTTCCTTCTTTATATTTAAAGTGTACATTATAGTGGAAGAAATGAGTGCAAGAAAAGGATGTAATTTTTCTTATTCGTTATACTAAAATGTCAAAACTTTAAACCTTCTGTGTTATGTAACGTTTCGGGAACATATGAAATGTGTATCTTTGAAAATTAGTGTGCACCTATAGATTAGATACTTTTTACTATTTATCCATTCATAGCGTCCAACAGATAGGTGCTTTTATGAAATTTTTACATTTTGGCACGTCTCCTTTGTTACATGGGGTACATAAATTACAATTATTGCCACCAGTAGTTTTGTTTGCTCGGCTTTAAATAAAATGCAGATTCAGTATTACAGCTGTAGTTACTGCACATGGCTCGGTTCGATTAAAGTTAAAATACAATTTTGGTATGACGAGTCTTAAATTATGTACCTTCCGAACATGTCAAGTGAAACTGTCTGTGATAAACCTATCTATTTCAATTTTCATATGCACACATTACAGATTCAGTATTATATTGTGTATGATAAGTTCAAATTTGAAATGTAATAATCCTATCGAAAGATATTCCCAATGAGAAAACGCAACAATTTGTTAGCAATAATTAATCTGTAAAACCTTTCCCTTCTTTTTTTAATACACTTATGAGTAAACAAATTTAGCAGCTGGAAAATTACTTTCCCGTATACGAATGCCAAGTAATAGCAGCCTAGGGGTTCATCTTTCAGATTTGAAAGAGGTTTAAATCACATTAGTGAATGTGTATGGTAGAAAACATAGGGTATAGAGATTAAAAGATCATAATATGTATAAGCAACAATGAATATGGAACAAATTTCCAATGTCCATAAACAATAAAATAATAATATATTACTCAACGGGTAGCGAAAAGCAAATTTCATATACCAAATCACACAACTACAAACTAGCCCGAACTGACCTCAGTAATGTAATAAAAGGATATACGGGTCAACTTCTGACATAGATTCATAACTTATCTTGAAATTTCTACTTTTCAATGTTTTGATGTAGATTATGAAATTAAATTTTCATAACTTTAAAACCTCCCAAAGTGCATAAAAGATCAGCAATTTAAAGGAAACAGTTGAACGATTCTATTTATATAAAAATTAAGTTAAATTACCGATCTATAATAAAGTCAAAAGTGTTTTAAATAACTGAAATTCGATGACCTCTATATAAGGACACAAGGATTGTGTTGTATTATTGAAAATCGAAATAAATTAATTGTAATCGTCATTCTATTGATCCAAAAGTTTTACGGTTTTCTATGAGTGAAATCTCGAAAAACAAGCCACCAGTCTGTACTGAATTTTCAACAGTTCACCCCTACTAATAATAATTAAAATCTACAAATAACCTCACATTTTATTTAATTTTGACAAACAGTCGAATGTTATGTTATGTCAACATGCCATACATTTGTGTGCATGTTTGGTTGCCTACCTAAATAGGTACATAAATGTTATATCTGATCAAATACAATCAGGGTGTCTCAAAAAAGCAAGATACATAGCGGCCATAAAAAGTAAACATTTTTACACATTTTCGCCTAACAAAACATTTCTCAAGATCGCATCGATATTTTCACCTTATTTACTATATCTAATGTTTATTGTAAATACAATAATAATAATTCAAAATTAAAATTTACTTTCACGTCCAGTGGAGGTAGAGTAACGCGAAATTTTTTTTAGATTGAAATAGGCTTACAATGACATGAAATTCGAGATTTTAAATTCCAGCGAAAATAAATTTCCTATCTATCAGTCCGTAACTTTTTTCTGCGTACGTTTACTCCAGAACCGTCTATGATATTGACTTGAAATTCGGTACACTTGCGTATTGTAACGAGGTCTGGATCTGGAGTATATTTTGATCTGATTCCGTTGAAGGGTTCGGGGGTAAATGGGGTAAATAAGGGTAAATAGGCAAAGCAAGCAGACAAGAGTCCATAAAATTACAATTTAAGGCATGGACTGAATGTTAAGATCTCAAATGTTTTTTTGGCATTAGGCTATACGAACTTAAAATATATGTTCGGTTAATATTGAAAAATGAAAAACTGAAAAATGAAATGCTGCAAAATGAAATAGGTACTGAAAAATGAAAAACTGAAAAATGAAATCCTGAAAAATGAAATGCTGAAAAATGAAATACTGAATATTGACTTTGATATTTTTTTTATATTGATTTTAATATTGACTTTGATACTGAATTTGATGTTGATTTTCATATTCTTTCATGTTCATTTCGACATCCTCTCATGTCGTTTTGATATTGATAATAATAATGATTAATATTGAGGCGCATTCAGGGACGATTCCTTAGAATTTTGAGGCTAATCCGAGGACCGATCCTAGAATTTTGAACATATCTCCGACTTCCATGCGTTCTCAACCGCGGGGATGCGACCGGAGGGAGCATCACCGCATGGCGCCGAAGGCGCCACATCGAGCGCGAAGCGCGAGTGCCTCTGCAAGAGCTAGAAATGGCCGTAGGCCATTTCTAGTCAATATATATTAAAATCGTGTTGGTGCGTGCCCCTTGCATTTTGCAATTTTGCTGGCGCATATTCTCCGGTTTGCGGCAGAGCCAGAGGTCGGGAGCGGGACGAGCGGAAGCGGGAGGCCGAACTACGTCCCAAGTTCATATTGGCGACGAGTGCCTTTCGGGGTTGATATTTTTAATTAGGCTAATAATGTCGGCCATCTCTTTCCCTACACGCTTTTACGACCCACAAAATGAATTTGCGTCGCTCCTTTTTGATGACGTAGGCGCCCGCTTATTTTGGTAAACGTCAAAAATTTCCGTTTTTGTTTCGTTCCTGGCGGCCTTATAGTTCGATTATGCCGGTGGGATTTACGATTTGCTTTCATTGCCATTCATGTACTTTCCGTATCGACATCGTACGGCCGTCTGCGAGGTGTTTTTCGCCAGATATGAGCGTTTAAAAATTGCGTGTTTGGTGGTTTTTCACGATTCTGGCGAAATACGCACACTTTCGGTTTTCCTTGAATAACTTCTAAACCGCTGGAAATTTCTTAAAAATAAAAACTCCCAAAGGACAAGGTTATTTAATGAGGAATCGTTTCCATTTTTCAGATATCACCTTCGACGAACCGTTTTCGAGCTAGAGCGTTTTGAAGGAAACGACGTCGGGTGGCCAAAATACGTAGCGTTTTCGTTAAAAGCCGAATATCTCGGCAAATAGGCCGTTTTCGGCGAAAATGTTCGTACCTAACGAAAATAAAGCTAAATAAATTATCTACCGCTATGCAGAGTTTCATTTCTCTACTATAAATATTAAGAAAGTTGTGGCCTTTAGAAAATGCTACTTTATAGTAAAACGGAATATTTTGTTGCCGTCAAATAATTCCTTCTGAATCTCATGATGTACGTGAAACATTTTGGAAAGGCGACGCGGTAGCCGGACGGTTATAGTCGACGCTTGGAAGCGGCAGGTCCCCGGTTCCATCCTCACCCACAGCAGCTTCTTTTTTTTTTGCCGTACATTTTATCTTAATTGAAAATTCATCTTTATTTCTGTCTTTTAAATTTTTAACCTTATTATGTATATAACAGATAGAATACCCTTATTTATTTTTAGAACTAATGATTAATTTAAGTAGGTTTGAATAAATTTTCCTACACAATAAAATGATAAATTAAAACAACAATAAATAAATCTAAAGCATATTGATTTCGGCTACCACCAGCCAACCTGTATCTATGAGGAACTACCTATCTTAGAACAGGATAATTAGTTTTTGTATGCACATTGTGCAGGTTTATAAAAACGTTAGCTCAGGGAAAAATCAATATAAATAGAATGAATTGTACTTAGAAAACAATAAAAAAAGCTTTTAATTGGTAATTGGTTCCATCCTCACCCACAGCTCCTTTTTTTTGCCGTACATCTAAAATTTTGTCTGTATAATGATTTAAAAAATATTTTCAGTGATATACCGTTTTTTGGGAAGATTAGCTGTGATTGACTGATTTCATATCCATTCTATAGACTGTTCGGCAAACGGCAAATTTACGCAAGGGAGTAGAAAAAAATTTAAATAGATTTTCCTCATCTTTCATTACATTTTATCGATATTTCTTTCATGAATTCGTGCCTCGAACGATTCGGGGAATGTCGTTTCAATATTTTATAACGTATACGAACTTAAAATATATGTTCGGTTAATATTGAAAAATGAAAAACTGAAAAATGAAATGCTGCAAAATGAAATAGGTACTGAAAAATGAAAAACTGAAAAATAAAAAACTGAAAAATGAAATCCTGAAAAATGAAATGCTGAAAAATGAAATACTGAATATTGGCTTTGATATTGATTTTAATATTGACTTTGATACTGAATTTGATGTTGATTTTGATATTCTTTCATGTTCATTTCGACATCCTTTCATGTCGATTTTGATATTGATTTTAATTCTGATATTGATAATAATAATGATTAATATTGAGGCGCATTCAGGGACAATTCCTTAGAATTTTGAGGCTAATCCGAGGACCGATCCTAGAATTTTGAACATATCTCCGACTTTCATGCGTCCTCAACTGCGGGGATGCGACCGGAGGGAGCATCCCCGCGTGGCGCCGCAGGCGCCACTATGAGCGCGAAGCGCGAATGCCTCTGCAAGAGCTAGAAATGGCCGTAGGCCATTTCTAGTAATCATTTAAACGATTGTTTTACTGGTGATGATGCGATGTGCTTTTCATCAAGTGTTATGTTACAATGTACACGTTTTTACCGTATCCGGGGTTAGACTTGTATTCCCACGAATCCTCCGATATATTTTTTATTAGAGGACATTTCAATTTGGATACCAGCACTGCCAACGTCACCCTTTTCAATTTGACTTCATAAATTCGTTAAGTCAGTTTCTTGACTGGTTGGTAATGTTTCACTGGCGATAGAAGTTGTAGGTATAGGTAATTCAGTAACTTTTTGTCAGTTTTGTTCTGAATGTGAAACTAATTCGAATTGTCTTTTTTTCGTTTAGGGCCAATCAAATATATTATTATGTGGTATGGTATTTTAAAGAAATGCGCGGCCCATTAATTAATATTTTTTATAGTTCTCCACATTTTTCAAGGTAAAGTAAAGAATAATTATAATTATGTAAATATTCTACTTGCATTAAAATGTATTCTCAATGAAAATGATTGGTTTTGTTGTTACTTTCAGTCTGGAGGGATTGAACCATTCATGTTTAAGTTCATCATTTATTGGAATACTTTTCTGGCGAATTGGTGATATTATTTTTACAGTACGAAACAAAATACCAGGTAAACTTAAACTTAACCATAACTGAAGACTACTGCTAAAATGCTGCGAATTATGTTTTTTTTGACGAGGAGGGGAAACGCTCATGGGCTCCCAACCTGAGCTGGGTCAGTGTCAGACTCTTACTGACTAAAACCCCTCCTCACAGGGTCGTCTGTAACACTCCGAGGGCAGTGCAGCCTCTTGGGCTTATTGTGCACACCCTGTTCCGATTTACACTGCCCATTTTAATACTCCTGTGCCACTGATGAGGTGATACAGGTCTGAGAATGGGCGAGTTTTAACGCTTTGCGGGTCTGTTTGTGTTTGCCCGTAAATATTATATTTTCTGCGGGCCAATGCCTCACATTCATATATGATATGGTCTACTGTCTCTGGTACTTTGCCACATAATCTGCAGTCAAGGTCGCCATCGAACTTGCCAATTCTGTGCAGGTCTTAACAGGAAAATGTCCCGTCAAGAGGCCTGTTACAATTCTCAACTGTAACTTGTTCTTTGGGAGCAGTTCTGCAGTTTGTCTTGGGCATGGTCCTTCAATAAGTGTTTTCCCATGTCGATTACCTGGTATGTTCCTCCAGTAATGATTGTGTTTATTCCTGACCTGTCTTTAATTACCCCTCTTTCCGAGCATTTGGTAATGTCCAGCACGGGTTCTGGACCATAGAATGTGTTAGCTGCTCCTTGTCTAGCAAGTTCATCAGCTTTTTCGTTGCCGTCTATTCTGGTATGTCCCGGCACCCAGAGTAGTTTAACTCTGTTCTGCTCACCCAGAACTTCGTGCTCTTTATGGCTGTCCCATACCAGTCTGGAGGACAATTTATTAGAGGCTAATGCCTTTAGTGTCGCCTGACTGTCAGATGCGATGCAGATCTGCTGGTTCACATATCGTCGTTTGATATTCTCACGTATACACTCAAGTATAGCCAAATTATATGTTAGTTATATATAAACTCAATTGTCAAATTCAATTGACAATTCTATTGCTAAGAACTGTTTCCTAGCTTTACATCCGGCTCAGTGGTTCAACGCTTATATGTTAGGCTTACAACCAAAGAGACCCAGGTTCGAATCCTGAATAGCATATGGATGTTCAGTGGTGTTTATCATGTGTTACCGGCAGCAGTGGACTAGATGAGGTTGTGTGAAAGACAACACGGCTAGTGGCTATACCACTCCAGAGTTCGAGTCTCAGCCGAGGCAGATGGCAATGTCGTAGGGAATGGTCGTTGTATAATTGTCTATGTGTATGTGTCCTGGTTGAGTGGTGGAATAGCTAATGCTAAACTCCGCCAGAACATTAATCTCTATAAGGCGTTAAAAAATCCTTTTTTTCGTTGTTTTGTCGCTAACTTGCTATGGTTATGACCCATCGACGTCTTAAATGTATCTCTTATTAACTGATATTTTAAGATTATATTTTCAAATTTTATAAGTTTTTAATGGGTTTTTAGGAAGAAAAGTTATTTTTAACACAAATTCTACTAACAGTTTCACTTAGTGGAGCAATTCAATTCAGTCTTACTCGGCAGAGTATAAAAAATGAAAAAGTGCTTATTATTTAAACAACAAAAATTAAAACGACAGGTTATAAATAAAGGTACTAAAGAGACTACAGCAACACGTACACAGAGGTCTGCTTTATCGAATAAAAGCTCATATTACTGCAACCGTTAATTTTATAGAATAGAAATAAGAGCATCTCTTTATTAAACAATAGTTTGGGAATCTACTTATGATATTTACAGTTCGAAAATACCATGCCTGCAAAAATTTGGGGTTGAGGTGGATAAACTTCAAAATACAAATTAAATACATTCAACAGTTTTGCAAACAACATATATTTTATTAGTTTAACAACGGGGTACTTTATAGTTACAATAAACGAGGTAGTAGATTTTTTTAATCATCTTGTATATATTATAGAGTATGTAGAATCCAAGTTTTAGACCTCCAAAACCCTTGGCTAATTTTTGTGTGGTCGAAAAACCACGAATTTTTGGCAATTTTAAAAAATAACTTAAAAAAATGCATCCAATCAAAAAGTCATTTATTATTAAAATAAAAGAGCATTAAATTTCGTTTCGAATGAGTACCTCATGGTTGAAATTTCATCAAGAGGTATGGGCGTAATTGACAGTAGAATAAAAACAATTGTTACCAACATGTAAAAATCGTTTGAAGACATCAGGTTCTTTAGCAGACATCATTTTCAGTGAAGAAATAAATGCTGCAATGTCACAGGAAGGGTTTGCTGCAAACGAAAGGAACAAGAATCATTTGGTTTTGATGCTTATACAAAAATTCCAAGCGCAACAGGCAGAAGAAGATGCAGATGTATTAATTGTAGAAACAGCTATTTCCCAGGTAGCAAAATCCGACAGTGTGGTAATTGTTAGCGAGGACATTGACGTTCTCGTTCTCCTAACGGACCTCGGAAACAAGTACGAGAACTTGTATTTCCACAAATCAGGGAAAGGCAAAAAGCAGGATTACGGTACTCAAACACGCCCTTCAACTTTGATCCCACACATTTCCTCTTCAAGCATGCATTTACTGAGTATGACACCACGTCCTCATTTTTTGGTCACGAGAAAGGAAAATTTGTATCCCTCATTGAGCAAAATCCACACCTGAAAGCACAAGCAGCCACATTTCTGAAGCTATCTGTTTCTAAAGACTCAATAGAACAGGCAAGAGAACAGCTGATCTTGGCACTGTTCGGGCAGATGAACAGTGGGCCTCCGAACGAGCTGAGATATAAGCTTTTTATAAAATCCGCCTCAAAAATATCATTCAACCTAGCTCGGTTGCCACCAACATCGGATGCAGCAAGGTGGCACCCATACGCGCATACCAAGTGCAAACTTGGCTGGGAAACGTAACAAACTCATGCAAATGGAGTTGGAAGAAAGGCACGTCAGGATTATTGCCTATAATAATATCAATGGATGCTGGACCCGACATGCTGCTAAAAATGATTGTAAGTATGCAGCTGTCGGAAATCAGGCCTAAATTGCTCTTTAACTTGTAAACATTGCGCTGGCCTCTCATGCTAGAACGTGAGCTTGAGGAAATTGTTGGTGCTACTCCAATGAATCAGGAATATAGGATGCAGTATTGCAGTACGAGGAAATTAGTCAACCCCAATTCAAACGGATTCGACTACTTTAACCACTATACGCAAATAATTAGTTTTTTCCAAAACTCATTTTTACTTCATTTCAGTTTTTTCTTACACCTTGTATTGTTCTTGCACTTTGTATTTGTTATTTTACAGTTTATTGTGTTACTACTATTGGGTAAATTTTTAGTTTTGGTTAATAAACTTTGGGCCTTTCTTTACATTATACTTTTATTTCGACAACCCATTTTCAAAAAGCAATAAAAGAAAATAATAAATACATTTATGTGTAGGGCATTTCGGATTTTGAGTGTATTTTGCCCAATATTGATCGAAATTGGAAAACCAGATATTCTATGAACTTGAAATTACATGCGCTACAACTTTCATTCTATGGATTTTTTCAATTTGATTAACCGTTTCAGTGCTGGAGACGTTTAAAAAGTTACCCAGTGTGCATTTTTTACAAGTTGATAAAAATTGTTCTCATTCGACTGCCAATTACCCCCATACCTCTTGATGAAATTTCAACTTTGAGGTAATCATTCGAAGCAAAATCTAATGCTCTTTAATGCTGGTAATAGATGACTTTTCGATTGAATGCATTATTTTCAAGTTATAGGTCACAAACTGAAAAAAATGACAAAAATTCGTGGTTTTTCGTCCACACAAAAATTAGCCAAGCGGTTTGGAGGTCTAAAACTTGGACTCTACATGTATTTTACAATGTATACAAGATAAAAAAAAATGTTCTACCCTGTTTAAAGTAACTATCACCGTCCTTTCGATGACACCGTTCCTGGACGAAGTTTAAAATTTAGAAATAAAAGTAACTTCCATCTCTGTACTTTAGCGCTCGGTAACTCAGTATCCACACCCTGCCGAGACAAAATTTTTGTAAAGTACTGGCATTAGTCTGGCTGCATATAACTTCAATTCTAGCTCTGAAGTTCAGGAACGTCATGTATACATAGTTCTGATAGTTCTATATTTTTATAATAGGGGTACACGCAAATATCACCTTTACAGCCAAAAGTGTTTTTATCAGACAGTTTGTGTTTGAAAATGTCTAAGTATATCATAATATAAATTGTTTAGATATCCAATAATTAATAAATAATAATTGAAATTCAAATTATTTGAATCATTACGAGCAACTGCTGAGTTTTAACGAGCTCACCCGACCCGCGCGTAACGTATGATCCCTTATATCCCTAATATTTAATTTTGGCTGTCCATATTTACTAGCTGTTTTAAGCAAATGTGACCTTTTGTGATTATTATCGGGTGTTTCAACGAATATATTATACAGATTTATCCATCTTAAAAATCAAAAGTTACACAAATTTACGACCGAATAAACACTGAAAACGTTTTACTTTATCAGGATATTCACGGCTCTGTCAAAAGTAAACAAATGATATGACGTCACTGCAGTATGTCAACCGTCAAAATTCGATAGTGACGTCAAATCCGTTTTACCGCGTGGACTCTTTCAAATTCAATTTTATGCCGAATTTAACATATTTCAAATGAAATTAATAATCAAAATTGTTGTTTTAATAAAAGTAGAATCTAATTTTATTAAAATTTATGCGTGCTCCTTATTGGAGGAAAAATTCTACCATAACGGCGTGCCTCCTGTCTGTAAGGTGTATGATATATCTGCCATACTTGTTACTAGATAAGTGTAAATAATTACGTGGGAATAAATTTGCCACTCTAGAACAGAAGTGTTTTCTAAATATTGTCTGAAAGTTATTTGTGGCATTCTACGAATATTCTTTCCTTTTTATTTGGGTTTTCTACCACATGTAGTATCCTCTTCAAAAACAAATCACCCAGTCTGCAAAATAATAGAATTATTGGAAAAATTTCTGTGCCTGTGATGTTTACGTCAATGAAACAATCAGAGTTTATTTTTTAACAAATAATATAAGTAGAAATAAACACTGAAATAATGTATTTTGCTGACGTTTCGGAAAGTATTTCTTTCCATTAACAAAGCTTTTTTTCGAAAAACTCTTATTTGTTTTGTATGTCAAATACACAGCTTTAAGATTCTCTTTATGTTATTACTGGGAGCAGAATTCAAAAAACTGTATTTACAATATCCCATGCGAATGTGATAATGTAATGTGGGTGAGTCTTCCAGACTTTTCAGTGTGAGGTTGGATGATCACAAGAATAACATTAGAAATAATGAAATTCAGAAATAAAAGATTTGTGAACATGCCTGGAAAAAGGGACATAGAATAAATTGGGACTCGGCAAAAATTGTAACAAAAGAGGCAGATAACAATAAAAGAAAAATTAAAGAATCAACGATAATCTTATTGAATGAAGATAAATGCGTATGGAATTGTTCTGTAGATATTTGTACAACCTGGCTACCAGTGTTAAAAGAATAACTTAACAAACTCAACATTATCTAAAAGAAAATATCATCAGTTCTATGTAAGTAGTAAATATCTATGGAATTAACATAAACAGAATCTTAAAGCTGTGTATTTGACATACACAACAAATAAGAGTTATTCGAAAAATAGCTTTGAAAACGGAGAAACTACTTTCCGAAACGTCGTACATTGTTTCGTGTTTATTCCGATTTATATTATTTGTTAAAAAATAACCTCTGGCTGTTCCTTTGTCGTAAACTTTTCTATTATTTTGTAGACTTGGTGATTTGTTTTTGAAGAGGATAATGCATGTGGTAGAAAACCCAAATAAGAAGGAAATAAATGTTTTCTCTTACGATTTTATTTATTGAAGAATAAAACTACTAGTACTTAGTCAGTTTAATTGTTGAGGTTAATTTCATCATGTCATCATGTTCATTCAAATTGTATGCATAATGTGAAGAAAAAATGACCTTCTTGAACTTCTGTGCTTGCGTTTCCATTATCTATCGGGAATATATCATTTTTCCTCCTTGTTACACTATTTCCATCGAGTATTTTAAAACTAAAAAAATGTAAAGTTTAATAAATTTTCCAACAAAACACCCGTTTCATCTCATCTCTAGGGTATCTAGCAACGTATTTTTAGGACAAGAAATCATCACTGCACCCAGGCAAGAGTGTTTCGGATATCTTTAAAAGATTTAATGCGAACATAGTTTAATTCAATACTCGTTATGAGCTATATTTCACTTCTAAGTATACACATTCTCTTGAAGTTTGTTATAGAATTATTCAATTAATCCACTCCCTTATAAGAGGAAAATCAATAATTTGATATTGGATGAGAAGATTGGTAAGGGGTTTAGGTATTATCTTTAACCGAGTCTTCAACACGGTATTATTTGAAATAACAGTTCGAGTACATAAAGTTTAATCACAGTAGCAGCCAATTTATCGATATAATGTATACGCTTTTGAAACGCGATACGTTATGACGTCTGGTTTTATTTTTATATTTTGTTGCCTTTTATTTATGTAAAAACGGTAAGCTGCTCACCAAAGCCGATGATTCCTATTGAAATGGAGAAATAATAACAAAATGAATATATAGAGAATAGAATATATCCTTCTCTTTCCTTTATCATTCTAACAATTACTCTCTTCTCTATATTCATTTTAACTAGCATTATATAAATAGAATCTGCTGATAAATTGGTCAGTTTTTAACTGATTCTATTTTTTATTTTTACCCCCTTTCCTTCAGTTCTTGAAGTGTACTATCTTCCTCCAGAAAAGACAACCAGCATTTTGGCTCCTGGGTACGACTTTGCCCTGATTGTAGTGTTTTTGTCATTCTGCTGGAGGAGGAAGCCGCCTTCCTATGCTATAAAACAGGAACTGACTCTGAAGGCAATATCTCGAATAAGACGTTTTAATGTATAAGATAACGAGCAAGGAAAAAAATTGTTGAATTTTCACCTAAACATATATTTGGATATTTGTGAATTATCGTGATGCCATAGCGAAAAAAGATCTGTGTCAGTATTATGATAAATCTGAAAGAGAAGAAGCTTTTTCCAATAATTATATTATTTTGTAGATTCGGTGATTTATTTTGAAGAGGACAATAATGCATGTGGTAGAAAACCCAAATAATAGGAAAGAATAGAAATAAGCTGTTTTTTAATGAACAAAATAGAAAGTGCTATTGAGGTTTCAAACCAAGTATTATTCTGCTGTGTTCTGGGTTCGATCCTCAGTATCGACACTGCCAATATGTATATGTATGGATGTTGTCTACGTTTTCTCAAATGTGTAACCCCCTTCCTGGCAGCTTTTAGGTTTGGATTTGGCGATTGTCTACTATATGTCATATGTTTATATGTTTATTAAGACTCCATTTCTTAGATTTGCAAAAATTTACTATAACCATTGTGATCTCGAGGTCGGAATAGTCGAGACTGAGATTAGCCAAAATATAAGCAAAAATTTATGAAAAATCCTACTAAAGCTTTGACCGCATGTTACATAGTTCAAATATGCTTTTAGAGGGCGGTATATTAAAACATAATATTTTTAGTCGCAAACTCCTCTATAAAATCCTTATTTTACTATAACGAACCTAACCAGACTGCAACCAACAGCTACTCTCCGGTCTATGAGCCCCGCCGAGCGCTGAATTACAAGTTACAAGCCTGGCGCGTTAAGTGTAATAATTGCATATTACCATCATTATTACATCATCATTACACTTAAGGCGCCAAGCTTGTAACTTGTAATTCAGTGCTCGGCAGGGCACATAGCCCGAAGAGTAGCTGTCGGTTGCAGTCTGGTTACGTTCCTTATAGTAAAATAAGGATTTTATAGAGAAGTTTGCGACTAAAAATATTACGCATGTTACATATTTGGATTTTCGTTATATCTTACTAAGACGGTGCAGTCGGTAGCAATAAGGCTGGTAGGTGGCGTACAAAGGCTTGCTTAACTGCTTCTACGGCTGCACTAGAGGTTCTCTTGGACCTGCCACCATTACACATATTCATACAAGGCGAAGCTCAATCAATGGTGCACAGATTAATGCAAGGTAAAAAACAAATTAGCCAGCAACACGGGACGGAGTCCCAGAAGTTATACTCGGAGATGAGGAAAGATCGCATCCTAGGCATGCCCAATGATCCCAAGGTATATCTTCAATAGGAACTTTCAGACTGCAATACCAGACAGGAAAGACTGGAAAATGATCCTCTTATAACAACACAGTCTGATACACTGACGGTTCCAAGACAGAACAAGGAGCCGGAGCCGGGATTTACGAGACAAGGTCAAATGCCAGTATCCCGATAAGTCTAGGGACATACGCAACGATGTTTCAGGCTGAAGTAATCACCATATACTGCAAATCAACTCAAGATTGGTGTGGCGCACTCAAAGCCCCAATAGGACCTAAGCCCTTTTGTGACATGGCAAAGCCATGCATACGAGCAGCCACTAAGGAATGGGTGCAAAATAAATATCTGGAATGGTGGAGGTCTCCCAAGACAGAAACAGGCCAAAGAGTTCATTAAAGAACGTTCGACCAAATTCACGGACTATCTACTAAGCCACAATAGGAAGGCCATCAGAGTAATAGTAGGCATTTTAACTGAGCACTGCCGGCTCAATAGACACATGGGTCTAATGGGCCTGGCAGAGGACGCAACATGCAGGTTCTGCCAAGAGGAGGAGGAAACCTCAGTTTAAGTATTGTGCCACTGTGAAGGCCTGGCAGGACTGAGATTGAAAGTACTGTGAGTAAAAGAGACGAGGCCCTACAGTTTACAGAGAAATTCGAACTTCGATTATTTAAGGTTTATTTATAGTATAACAATTACTTCGCTGTAGGCGGGGTTTGAACTAATTTCGTTAAGGTATGCTGAGAGAGAAAACTAGACACGCGACAGTCCCTAAATGCATGGATTATTCAAATCTATCTCAATACTGATAAAATGAATTGGTATTTTGAGATTATAAATCATAGGTTCTATTTATGTGGAGTATACCCCTATTGATTATGTTTCGTATTATGACATTATGAATCTGGATATGCCTGAATGGTTGGTACCTACAAGCAATTAATGGGTGGGGTGTAATGGGGTAGTGAAGCGCAAGTTATAGCCTCTCCTACTCAATTGCTAACCTCACCTTCGCGATGAGTTCAATTTGAACTTGGCGCACCCTGTTTTCACTAACGAGGCTCTAACGACCGAGTAAGGGCGGAATAACTCTTACCTTTTGCCGTGAGCACATCCACCTTCTCACGAAGAGTGCGGTAAAAATAACCCACCGCACACAAAGGTTGCTTTTGGAATCGTTTGGTTACCCCATCGTCGCAGTCTCCTTCTGTGCCATGGGACCACAACACTCGCCTTCCGCAACCGAGCTGGTCAGTTGCATACCTGCTCCAGCTAAAACTTCAAATGCAGCTTCGTTTTCAGTCGATTAAGGCTTTAAAAAAATGATGGAGCGTTCAAGTGGGACAAAATCATCCGGAGGTAAAATGCCCTCCCGATCGGATCTCCGGGGGAGGGTGCCCACAGGGACACCTCATCGAATGTCGAAAAAACACCGACAAGTTAAATCCAACAAAACTAATTCTTTCATCTACGGCGCTTGGAATGTTCGTACTTTGAACGACAGCACTCGCACCGATCGGCCTGAAAGAAGAACTGCTCTATTAGATAGAGAACTTCACCGACTCAATGTTGACGTTGCAGCTCTCAGCGAAACTCGATTTTTGGACGAAGGCTCTCTCACAGAAAAGTACTACACCTTCTATTGAAAAGGTCTTCCCATCAATTCAAGAAGACAACATGGAGTAGGATTTGCCGTTCGGAATCAACTTGTATCCAACTTAACACAAGGCCCACAAGGCCTATCCGAGCGTCTAATGCTGCTACGCTATGAGCTATCAGATGGCAACGCGGTAAATCTAATAAGCGCCTACGCTCCCACTCTGGATGCAAGTCACGAAACCAAGGAAATCTTCTATCAACAGCTGGAAGAAACCCTCTGTAGAATACCTAAAACGGAACGACTCGTTATTCTTGGCGATTTTAACGCTACAGTAGGGAGAGATGCAGACACCTAGCCAGGCATCATAGGCAAGAACGGTTTGGGCAACATGAACGCTAACGGTCAACTACTTCTAACTAAATGCGCCGAACATGATCTAGTTATAATAAACACCATTTTCCGACAAAAGGATAAATTTAAAGGCACCTGGCGTCACCCCAGATCAGGTCACTGGCATCTACTGGACTATGTTATCGTGCGTAGGAAGCATCTCAAGGACGTCCAAATTACAAAGGCGCGCATTGATAGCGAATGTTGGACCGATCATCGTCCTGTTGTCTCTAAAATGAAAATTGTGATGAGACCCAAACACCGAAGAACTCAAGTAAAACGTAGACTCCGTCTCTGTATTAGTAAATTGCGTGGTTAACAAACCGTCGAACAGCTAAAGCAAGAAGTTCAAGAGAATTTGAGTGCACTAGAAGAAACCAATTCTGTAGATGTCGCTGCTACCTGGACATAAATTAAAGACAGTTTAAAAAGTGCGAGTGAGGAAATTCTTGGCACTGCAGCAAGTAAAAAACAGGAGGACTGGTTCAATGATAATGAAGCTTTTATACAAGAACTTCTTGACCGCAAACATACTGCCTTCCAAAACGCTATCAACCACCCCAACGACTCATCAAAAGCAGAAGCTTTTACCCAATCTAAGTATGAAACGCAACGCGAAATCAGAAGAATAAAGAACGAGTGGTGGGTAAGCAAGGTCAGAGAAATTCAAAGGTACGCCGATTCACACGACTACAAGAATTTCTTTCAAGGAGTAAAAGCAGTGTACGGCCCCAGCCGGAAAATTATGTGCCCTATTAAAGATTTAAATGGAAATCTCCTCAAAGAAGACCAGGAAATAAGAGCCCGATGGAAAGAACACTACTCTAACATTCTTAACCAGCAAAGTCAAGCCGATCACGATATTATAAATCTTATCCCTCAATATGACACCTTCGAAGACTTAGATAAACCACTAACAACGGAAGCGATCTTAACCGCCATTGGGCAGCTAAAAAATAACAAATCTCCCGGCACCGACTCACTCCCAGCTGAGATCTTTAAAGCTGTGTCGTCAGAACTCATACCCTACCTCAAAAACTGTTTGATGTCGTGTGGGAAAGTGGTCAAGCTCCGCAGGAGTTTCGTGATACACTTTTAATCAACCTCTTCAAAAACAAAGGGAGCGCTGCGGACTGTGTAAATTACAGGGGTATAGCTCTCCTGACTGTTGGAGAGAAGATACTCACTAAAGCGATGGCAAATAGGCTAACACTTGTTATGGAAAAGTTACTTCCTGAAACACAGAGTGGCTTTAGACCAAACCGAGGCACATCGGATCTAATCTTCACACTTAAACAGCTTCAAGAAAAAGCACTCGAACATCAAGGAGAAATTCACATGGCCTTCATTGATTTAACCAAGGCGTTTGACTCGGTGGACAGGGAAGTGCTCTGGAAAATTATGTTCCGCTTAGGTATCCCTAGAAAATTTGTGGAAGTATGTCGCAGTCTACATACAAACAACAACACCCAGGTTATGTATAATAATGAGGCAACCGAACCTTTCCAAACCCTCACTGGAGTTAGGCAGGGATGTGTCCTGGCATCCTTACTCTTTAATTTGTTTACCACTGCTCTAACAATTATTGCTGACAACAAACTGACAGTTAGAGGAATAGGTCTCAGATACCGTTTTGATGGCGGTCTCTTTAACATAGGGCGCATTACAGCTTTCACGAAGACACGCACACGATTCATTTGTGATCTCCAGTATGCGGATGACTGTGTACTTTTAGCCTCTACGCCGGAAGAGCTTCAAGAACTTTTAGATGTGTATGCCCAGAACTATCATTCCTTGGGACTTAAAATCAACATTGGAAAGACTAAGATTATGTCAACTCCTCATCAAGTGAACCAAATAGACATTACACTTAACGGAAATTCTCTTGAAGTGGTGGATCAGTTCAATTACTTAGGCAACGTTGTTAACGACAAAGCAAACATGGACAGCGAGATTCCTCAATAGAATTAACGCTGCATCTAGAGCACTCTGGGGACTTAGAGAGAGAGTATTTGACAACCACGACCTTGCTTTGTCAACGAAAATGGCTGTCTACAGAGCAGTTGTCATTCCAACACTGCTATATGGATGTGAAAGCTGGGTCACTTACCGTCGTCATGTGAAAGAATTAGAACGTTTTCAGCAAAGACACCTCAGAAGTATGATGAAAATCCGTTGGTTCCATCACATATCAAACGTGGAAGTACTCAAGAGAGCAAACAGCCTTCCAATTGAAGTGCTTATTTCAAGAGCACGCCTAAGATGGGCAGGTCACGTTCATCGTATGCATGATAACCGCCTTCCTAAATGTACACTTTATGGTGAATTGTTAAGCGGTAGAAGAAGGCGTGGCGGTCAACGAAAGAGGTTCAAAGACGCTCTCCATGAAAATCTAAAATCCTGCGGTATTACAGACGAGCAATGGGACCAACTTGCAGCGGACAGAACCGAATGGCGAGGGGTTGTGGCCAGCTATCAAGGAAATGTTGCTGCAAGAAGGCCGAAGTCTATGTTTGTCCTGACTGCGGTCGACATGTGCTCTCCCGAATTGGCCTCTATAGCCATAGTCGTGTGCACCGTAGATGAATGGGAATTTCAATAGACTACACCTTTTACTTGTTTTTTATTGTACACAATTTATAGACTGTAATATTTTATACTCGGACTCGAGTAACGGCTAATAATAATAACAAGCAATTAACGTTGTATTTGCAGGGGCATATTGTAAAGTTGAACCAGATGGAGGGTTAGAATGTTCGCAATGATTTTGCACAATTTAATTTTATAATGGTATACAATAGAAATAACTTGTAGTATGTTTTGCTAAAATATTCAGAATTCAAAACACCTTCCAGCCATACCCAGAAGAGATTTTTCATTTTCTCGTAACCGCAATGAAAACTAAAATTCGGGACTATATCGAGCAATTAGTATAGGCATTATAAAGTAAATATTGGTAGCGTTAATTAAAAATTATGAAAATATCTATTTTTCAGTTAAATTTAGGTCGTTTCTAGTTTAATGAGTAAAGTTCCATTTTAAGAACTGTAATGTTTTTAGGAACTGTAATGAAATGAATAAATATAATGAATGCTAAATTCTTTATACATTATAGATTCGATACTTCTATTTACACATTCAGCTACCGAGAATTTCTTTATACATAGAATACTGATTATTGGTATTGTATTTTTTTTATTAATTTTTGAAAAAAATTATTATAAAATTTTGTTTGTCGTTTATCAGTAACCAAAAAATTTTTCATAGCCGCCATAACATCTTTGCCGGATTTAGATTTAACCAATACAGCCCATATATGCTTCGAAAAAACATCTACTACATTGAGAA
Organism: Leptura quadrifasciata; assembly: GCA_963675555.1. Classification (NCBI taxonomy): domain Eukaryota; kingdom Metazoa; phylum Arthropoda; class Insecta; order Coleoptera; family Cerambycidae; genus Leptura; species Leptura quadrifasciata. The sequence goes on along the minus strand of OY776673.1, from coordinate 58,493,569 downwards.
TCTAACAATAACTTCTTTTAATCTCGGCATACTATGGATAATTTCAACTAAATCAGTCTAAAAATGCTCATTTTAGACCCCGAACTACAACTTTACGTCTCTTAAATTGAATCCTCTCGGGTTCATATATTTCACTAATATTTCTTTTTGTAGCAGACATATTGACCATGTAACAACAATTGGTATTGATAAACTAATCCTACGGTCTATTATTGTACCTCCGTTTAATTCCTTTAATATTCAGTTTATTTTATATAAATAATTTGAATTATCCACCTCCTGTGACGTTATTACACATCAGAGACGGTCTACAAGCTTGTTAGGATCATCCCAATGTGTATAACCAACAGGGTTATCTAAGACAATGTTATATCGATGATATTATTAGTATCAGTTCCTGCGTCACCCCCTAATTTATTGTGAAACTCTTTAGGCGGTTCAGCTTCTATCCTTTGTTATGTAAGTATGTTGTATTGCTTGACGAAGCTGGCTCCCGACTATTCAATGTCACGTAAAACTTTTTAACGGCGTGTACTTTTTGTATGTCTTCTTAGATTGTCTTATCCTTTAAATTATATGAAATAAACTAAATAGAAAGGTTTTTATGAATGTTTGCTTAGTCCACAAAGTCAAGAAAGTATTTTACTACGAACACTATAAGTATAAATGTTTACCCTTTCATTGTACGACTTTTAATGAATAATAAGTAGTACGTTACCCTCATTTTACCTCATATACACTCATGTTGCCCTCAACTGCTGAAAAAGGTGTTCGAGTTGTTCAAAAAGCTGTTCAAGCGGAGCAAATAGCTATTCGAGCGGTTCAAAAAGTTGTACAACATGATAGATCTGTTAACTGCATGGACATAGTATATATGAAGAATATGATGAACGTAATATTCGCCATGTTCACTGTGTCCATGCAGTTAACAGATCTATTAAACTGTAAGCTTCTGGAACCGTTCGATCAGTTTTTTTGAACCACTCGGAACAGTTTTTTCAACAACTCGAATAGCCTTTAGAACCGCTTGAACAGCTTTTTGAACCACCCGAACAGCTCTTAAACTGCTCAAACAGCCTTTGTAGCAGCTGAAGTGAAAATGAGGGTAAATAAGGTAAAGTGAGGGTAATTGAAGATAACTGAGGGTAAAATGGGGGCAAATTGGGGATGACTGAGGCGATTTATATATCTCACAGAAATCTGCTTTTTGCACAGGAACGATTATAAAAATCTTAATAATCCCATTCGCGATTTGGTTGATATCATACAATTTAGATAACAAAATACACAAGCACTTTATTTAACTTCATTTCATATGTACCAAAAATGTTAGTCAAGTGAGTTAGATTACGTTGATATATTTTGAACAATAGCAGTTAAACCACAATTCTATGAGTACGTTCACGCTGTACCTAACGTTCTGGATTTGAAGGAACTGCTAAACCGTTAAATAGCAACTTTGAATTTTGGTAGATCTGTAGCACAATTTTTGTTTGTTTAATAATGCATTGGTACTTTCACGTTTATTTAATTGTCTTTAATGCTGATTAGATATGACGCTTTCACATATTTCACAATTATATACTGCTTGTCACCGTTTTCTATTATATATTCATAATGTTAATTTTATTTTCAAATTTTAAAACTAATCAAGCTACGACTGTAAGGCAAGATGCACCGGGGTACTGATTATTAGTCAAGTCGACAAAAGATCGCTGCACATGAATTACCTCTAAGAAAAAAAAACATAGTGAAGCCTCGCCCCACGACACAAACAGCGACTTTATTCTATTTTCATTGTTTGTTTTTATATAATAAATTAACGCCACCAGTTCATACGTACCAGGTTGCGATAGTTTAGTCGCTGCTGAGTCGAGACTGCTGAGTTTTCATTTTTAGGAGCACGCTTTTATTATCCTTAGCTATCATTTTATTAAACCTACGATCACGGCCCATATGGCAACAATGATCTTCCTTACTTTGCGTTCTAATGCCACTTTTTGTATAAACGCGTGTCAGCGCTGGCGTGACTTCCCGCATATTTTTCATTGCCCTCGTCAGCTTCCACAGTGAGTTATCTTGAGGATTTGGCGCTGCCAGTTTGTCCCCCCATTTTTGATTTTTCACAGTGTTGATGGAGGTTTCGATCTGCCTTTGTAGTCTAATCATCTCAGCCTTAGCGCTGATATAGTGATTTCGCTGCCAAAAAGCCGTCTCAGTCTGTTATTTTTTGTGTATGTCTTGTATGACCGCTGCGTCAAGTCGGTCTTTGTCAGGTCATTGTAATAGTGGTGGCAACAGTCTGCTTGGCATCTTACAGCACTCTTGTAAACTCCTCCACTACATTTTCCAACTCAGCGGGTGTATTGATTGTGTTGTTCAGTGTTAGGTTTGTGTTAATGTGTGCCTTGTAGAGGCGTCAGTTGGCACCCCTATAACATGTGATTTTTCATGTGATGTCTTCCCTTAACATATCGTTCAACTCTAAACTGATTGGTTTATGGTCGGATGTGAGTTCCTCCAGGGTCACTGGAGCTGTGGAGTTTCTCACGTTGACCACTATGTCAAGAGTTGTCGATGTTGTACTATTGTCCGGAAAAAGCGTGGGATCGTCCGGATACTGCAAGATGACATTATGACTATTGACATAGTCAAACAGATTATTGCCGTTCGCGTTGTTGCGATGGCAGTCCTAGTTGCGCCTATGAGCAGGCAACCCGCTGTGAAGCCATTCGCTGGCCTGTTGTACGCGGCAATGATGCTTATGCCGCCCTCTAGCGTTACATACATGTTCTCTACGGTTGTGTTATAGAATGGTGCTCAATACAATCGGCGCACTAGTAATATATGGCTAGCGCAATCCCATAAAAAAATTCTTGTCTCAAAAACCGTCTCGCTTAATACAGATTTGAATTTTCTAAAAACTTCTTTATAGTATTAGCTCTATTTGTTTCGCTGAATGTACACAAAAAATCGTAAAGTAAAATTTCTTGCCGATTAGTTAATATTTCAGTGCATGGAACAGAAGTGGTCATATTCTAATTTCTCCCGCGAAAAAAAAATATAAATTCGTATATTTGGAAAGATGACATAAGAAGCGCTTATATACCAGTTTTCAAATGAAAACAGAAGTCAAGTCGTTACACCTAATAGTTTTCTATATATTGAGTGATATAAAAAAGAAAAACAGATTTTCCTTAAATTCAAAATTTTCATCTTTTTATCAATAAAAAATCGGCACCAGCCAAAATATCGTAAATAGTCATTGTAAATATTGTCTGAAAGTTATTTGTGGCATTCTACGAATATTCTTTCCTATTATTTGGGTTTTCTACCACATGTATTATTATCCTCTTCAAAACAAATCACCGAATCTACAAAATAATAGAACTATTGGAAAAAAGCCTCTGCGCCTGTGACGTTTACGCCAAAGGAAAAGTCAAAGGTTAAGTTTTGCAAATAATATAAATCGGAATAAACACAGAAATAATGTATTTTGCTGACGTTTCGGAAAGTAATCTCTTTCCGTTTTCAAAGCTTTTTTTGGAAAAATTCTTATTTTGCTGTGTATGTCAAATACACAGCTTTAAGATTCTGTTTATGTTATTTCCATAGATACTTACTACTTACACAGAACATAGAACTGATGATATTTTCTTTTAGATAATGTTGAGTTTGTTAAGTTCTTCTTTTAACATTGGTAGCCAGGTTGTACAAATATCTACAGAACAATTCGATACGCACTTATCTTCATTTAATAAGATTATTGCTGATTCTTTAATTTTTCTTTTTTTTGGTATCTGTTTCTTTTGTTAAAATTTTTGCCGAGTCCCAGTTTATTCTATGTCCGTTTTCCCAAGCATGTTCACAAATCTTTGATTTCTGAATTTCATTCTTTCTAATGTAATTCTTGTGCTCATCCAACCTCACACTGAAAGATCTGGATGACTCACCCACATAACATTTATCACATTCGCACGGGACATTGTAAATACAGTTTTTTGAATTCTGCTTCCTGTTTATCGGTTTCGTATTTGTTAAAATAGATCTTAAAGTGTTCCCCGTTTGAAATGTCGTCCTAACATCAAATTTGTCACCTATATGGCGTAGCTTGTTCGATAGTCCGTTTACATAAGGAATTATTGCTGTATAATAACGTTCAGGTTTTTGTCGTACCTGATTGTCCCTATTTTCAACATTTATGAAAACTTTATCAACAAAGGCTTCAGGATATTGATTTTGTACTAAAACCTCTTTGATAAATTTCTTCTCATTATTTAATATTTCATTATTAGATGAAATTATTTTGGCCCTATCGTATAAACATTTTACAATACCCGTTTTAACATTTATTGACTGATTTGAGTTAAAATTTAGATTTTATTATTTATTAGTATGTGTTGGTTTTCTATAAACGCTTGTTTCAATTGTATTATTTACCCTTCTAATTAAAACATCTAAAAACGGTAGTTCATTCCTACTTTCTACTTCTAATGTGAATTTAATAGACGGTTCCTTACTATTTATATTTTCTAAAAAACTATCTAATAAATCGACACCATGAGGCCAAATTGCAAAGATGTCGTCAACATATCTCCACCAGACAACCGGTTTGTTTATACAATTTTGAACATGTGTGTTTTCAAAGTTTTCTATAAATATGTTGCTTAAAATTGGTGATAATGCAGACCCCATAGCCATACCAAAATCCTGCTGATAGAACTCATTGTCCAATTGAAAATAGGTTGTTTTTATACACAGTGTTAAGAGTTCCATTATGCTATTTACACTTAAGTTAGTTCTAATTTCCAAATTATTATCATTTAGCAACCTGTCTTTAACTATTTTTAAGGTTTCATCTACCGGAACATTGGTAAAAAGACTAACTACATCAAAACTTACCATCAGGTGTGATTCATGAATATCGTTTTCATAAATTTTTTCATTGTACATAGCTAATTCTTTTTATTTTGTATGTAAAATCTTTGGGAACTACTGGTCAAGAAATGAGATAGTGTATTATATTGAAAGCTTTATTATTTGTATTTTTGATACACAGGTTATATATTTATTTCACATTGATTTAAAATAATAATAGTGAATGGTGTTGTCATTGTTCCAATTTCCTCGAAACAGGAAAAACCACTAACCTGTTTCTCATAGTGACCACCACTGATACATAGGAAATTTGAAAAATAAACAGCATTAAGTTTATCCATAAAGCTAGGAAATACTAACTATTAATATCATTTTATCCTGCGTTCGTTCTTTTTATACAAAAATTCGTGTAACCTTAACTTACAATAAAGCATATATATATAAAAATAACAGCTATAACGAAAACAAATAATTTAGCATAAATATCTGAATAATTATTGTAAGTTACTGTTACTAACTTATCATAAACAATCTTTCACTGTAGTAAGTACTTTACCTATATAAATAAAAGGATACTTTAAAACGTGTTTTTTGCACTTTATTTAAATCACTAGCAAGCTAAAGTAATTATTAATTACCGCATATTTTAAAGTATCCTTTACTTCCATTTTATACAAATATGAATGGCAAAAATATAATTAAACATATAAATTACATATTTAAAATAACATCAATTGTATCTACTATAGTATAAAGTGTGTCTTAAATTTTCATCAAAATAGCAAACTTTAGGTAATAATATTTCGGCAGGAGGTGCTTGCTCTGTGGACCAATTTTGGAACAAAATAAGTTGGACAAGCCCCATAATTAGATTTCGAAAAATATTTTTATTCTTGAGCCATGTAACTGTAAAACTTAGTATGTATAAAATAGCAAGCTTACAATAGTTAGTAAAATCGTCTGCACCAAGCCAATATTTTAATCGTGTCAAAATTGAGTTGTCTTCTGGCGGCAAAAAATTGTCGTGTTTGGAATTTTTACGAAGTTAGGGATATGTCGTTAATTATTGTTTATCATTAGTTTTGGTTTCTTCTTATTGCTTACTTTCCTTTTCCAATTCCTTCAGTAATTCTTTCATCTCCTCTGAAAGTTGTTGTTGATCAGGCACTCGTCTGAAAAAGGACAAACATTTTAAACGATTTAATTAAAATACTTGTTTCAATCATATGGGTCAAATTACAGATATTTGACCACATCGAATTTGTTTTTGTTTTTTAGAGGTAATTCATGTTTGTTTGTGAATGAAAAAATTATAGAGTTTTCATTAATTTGACAAAAACGTGCTTTCATTTACATAGAAATGCTTTTACAAACATTTTATTGGCGGTTAAAAGTACTGTATGCAAACGGACAGATTTTGAACTTTAAGCAACGAGAAAAAGTTTGTGAAACTCTAGTGATGTCCGTATTCAATTATTGCAATTTTATATATGTCTTTTGTTTGGATCAAGCGACCAAAAATCGGCTACGAGTTATACAAAATTGTTGATGTCATTTTATATACAATTTGAAGAAGTTTGATCATGTTTCAAATAAATATATTGAACTGCATTGGTTAAAAATGGGGCAGCTCGTTAAATTTCACTTCACGGTATTCTTGTTCTTTTTAATAAAATTCTTTGTCCCAAGTTATTTGAGAGAAAAATTAGTTTTCAGATCAGCAATTGACAATATACATATTAGACACCCGTACGCTCTAACAATGCGGCAACATTGCACTGCGTTATTCCAGCATATTACTTCCCCATCCAGTGGAGGTATGTAACGTACGTTGAGCGGAAAAAATCTTTCTGTCTGTCTTTCGGTCCATAACTTTTTTGTGTGCGCGCGTTTACTCTGGAACCATTTATGATATTGACTTGAAATTTGGTACACTTATGTATTATAACGGGATCTGGAACTAGATTATATTTTGATGTAATTCCGTTGAAGGGTTTGGGGTAAGTGGGGTAAATAAGGGTAAACAGGCAAAGCAAGCGGGTAAGAGTCTATAAAATTGCAATTTAGGGCATGTACGAAAAGTCAAGGCTTCAAAATTTTTTTCGACATCAGCCACTCCCCACTGTCAGCCCCAATAACACCCCCACACTATTATGAAAGGGAGTAAAAAGTATTAAAATGTGATTTAGAGTGTATACAAGAACGAAACATCTCAAAAAAATTTTTTGTCGTTAGCTACCCCCTCTACCACCCCCACGCTATTTTTGTGCCAATAATACAAAAGTTCATACAGGTCAAATAAATAGAAGTAACATAGCAGGTTACTGTGTATGTGTAAATAAATAAATAAAAAACAATTAATGTATATGATAGTAAAAATTAAATAATAACACTACAATGCAAAAATTGTAAAAGGTCGAAATTTAGTAAAAACATAAAATGTGTGTAGAAGATAATGCACTTCAAATCATTTTTTGAGGAAAAATATTCTTCAAATGTATAAAAAGCATTGGCTACTAAAAATGACTTCATTGTATTTTTAAACGGAATGATGCCAAGTCTCCCGATTGTCAAAGGTAGACAATTAAAGAATTTTGTGGCTTAAAAATTGGTGACTTTACGTGATTTTAAAAGTCGTAAAGAATCCGGACAAGTATTATCTCGATTTCTTTTAATCACAAATTGTGAAAGTCGGCGATGTCTGTCAGTCTGTGTGCCTATCAATATGTCTGTCTGTGATACGACTTTCTCGAAGACAACTCAACGTAAACATCTGAAATTATAGACATAAGACCTAAGGAAGAACGCCGTTAAATATTCATGCAATCAGTGCACCAGGGACGACTCCAGCAGGGCCAAAAAATAATTTTGCGTCAAATTTAAAAATGTTTCAAGCGACAATTGTTTAAGATGGATAATTGGATTGAAATAGTCCTTTGAAAATAATTTCTAGTCAGGGAGCCAGGGACGGCTCCGGGTAGAGCTTAAAAATAGAGTGTCGTGAAATCAAGAAATCGCAAGAATTGTTTAAAACAGAAGATTGTTGAGAATATGTTTTTTTGGATTTCCCTCCAAAGTAGCAGGGTAATCAAATATTGTTTAAAATAAAAATTGTTTAAAGTGAAAATTACAACAAAAGGCTGCCTGAAAATTTCTCGTCAAGGCACAGGGGTGGCTTCAGTTAGGGCAAAAAAAGTTTTAGTCGAATCAAAAAATGTCTAAAATAAAAATTGTATCGAAATAGTTTTATTCAAATTCTTGTCAGAAAGGCAGAGACGGTTTCAAGTGGAGCCCAAAAGCAAGTTTGATTTAAAAATTGTTTAGAATGAACAATTGCACTAAAAAAGTTTTTTGCATATTTCTCGTCAAAGCACCAGGGAAGGCTTAAGGCTTAAAGATTTAAAAATAAGCTTAAGTTTAAGCTTAAAATCTTTTTTGTGAAATCAATAGCCGCTCTAGTAGAAATTCTTCAGAATGAAAAATTGCAAAAAATATATTTTTAGAATATGTCTCCACAACATCGGGATGGTTACAGGAAGTGTCCAAAACAATTTTTTGCCGGTTCAAAAAATATCTCTAGTAAAAAAAAATCAGAATTGAAAATCAATTGGAAATATCTTCTACGAAACTCACGTCTAAAAGTAATTTTGTCTCGATCTCCCTCAAAAAATGTACGAAATTTGAAGAAATATTTCAATGCCTACTTGTACAATTATTGTTGAATTGTCCAATCAAAAACTAAATTAAAAATTTAGGTTTCAAATTTCTCCTATAGAAATAAATCAACATTTCTATAAAATTGAGCATATTGTCATTTTCAAACTCTTATAGGCGATAGACTACACTTGTATAAATAATTTTACTCAAGAAAATCAACCCTCGGGTCGTTCTGTCACATACAGGAAAAATATTTTATTATATAAAAAAACCTAAATATTATATCAAAAACTGGACATACTACACCAGTGTAAATAACGTCAGTTAAAAAACCGCTCCCCAAGGAATCACTACTTTCACCTCCAGATTTTGTATTCAAGTTTTATACACACTATATAAATTCCAATGCAATATTTTACTCCCTTTAATAATAGGGTGGGGGTGGTAATGGGGGTGGTAGAGGGGTAGCTAACGAGAAAAATTTTTTTTAAGACGTTTAATTCTTGTAAATCACATTTTATTATTTTTTTTCTTCCTTTCATAGTAGTGTGGGGATGGTATTGGGGGTGATAGTGGGGGTTGGCTGATGTCAAAAAATTTTTTGGACCTTGACTTTTCGTACATGCCCTAAATTGCAATTTTGTGGACTCTTACCTGTTTGTTTTGCCTATTTACCCTTATTTACTCCATTCACCCCCGAACCCTTCAACGGAATTAGATCAAAATATAAACTTGTTCCAGATCTCGTTATAATACATAAGTGTACCAAATTTCAAGTCAATAGCAGAAACGGTTCCAGAGTAAACGTGCGCACAAAAAAAATACAGACGGACAGACGACCGACAGACAGAATTTTTTTCGCTCAAATTTAAAATCTCGACGTTTCATGGCATTTTACGCCTGTCAACAAAAAAAAATATTTTTTTTGCGTTACTATACTTGCACGTCCCTGTCAAGTCGTCGCTTATACTTGTTTTGTTCATGCTTATATGAGAAAGGAAAAACGATATAGTCATTTTAAAAATTCAACAGTAGTAAACGGCAAAACCGTTGAGGAACGGGTTGGTAATTTTGCTATGCTTATGCAATAAAATTATTCAAGAGAAACCTAAGTAAATGAAGTATCTCACTTTAAAGAATTTGAAAATTTATACTTGGGGTCTTCCATACACACACATTCTGTTCTGCATTAATGAGATATTAGCTGAAAGGTAAACATTCCAAATTTGTATGTGTTTATCATTAAATGGGTGGTCAAAACGAACCCGAGTAAATGTAGTTTTTCTTACCATAATGTTAGTAAATATTTACGCAGTCCAATTGTTAATAATCAATACTATGTGTTTATTTTGTATACTAAATTATATAAACATATAAGTTTAAACATAAAATTTGTTGAGAAAATACCGTTATGCACTCTTAACTTACTAAGAATCACGGTTACGTTTGGTGAGTTGTTTGAACAGGCCTAAGTTGAGATAACAATTCGTTCTGACCTGTTGCGCCACCTCTCGAGCTTAGAAGTTAGCATAATGGCAAAGTGTTGCACGTTAGTTTACGTTTACGTGTTCTAATATGATTGGATCTACATATATTTCTTTGTATATATTATTAATAATGAATGCTGTGAACCAAACCAATAATCCCAGAAATTAAAATATGAAATGCCATTTTAAGGTTAAAGTTTAGTGTAAGATGTTCTGCCGTTCTGGATATAAGGATACCTGCACCTGCATGTATTTTCAAGTAAGTAGATACCTATATAGATAAATATTTCTGTTAACATTACTATGAAAGAGAAAGTATTTCAAATATAAATAATTAAAATATGTAATTTACACTAATGACAAATTCCAGTACCTACAAATAACAACAGAATAAATGAGTACCTACACCTAGGTAATAATTTTTTAATGTGATATAAACCATAGGAGATTTTTCAGCGTTGTTTAGCCAATAAATAAATGATAGCAATACGGGGCCTACTCTAGAATTAATTAATAACCGATATGCAAGTAATCTATATATTTTTGTTGACAAAAAAATATACCAACTACCTAGTTTAAACGAAAAATCCAATTCGTGTGCGTGATGTACTCTCATTCCATTAGAGTTTTTTTTATAGTATAAAGAGAAAATTAGTCTTTAAAATTTCACTAAAATTATCATTTACACTTGTAATAATCTCATGATGCCAGCATGAATAGTGAAATACTCGTCAGTACATTGTGCACTATGTTTTGTATTTGTAGAATTTTGTCATAAGTTTTAGCACTCTTCTTGTACATTTTTAGCATTTAGCATATATAACTTTCGTATTTACTCACTGAAAAGATTTGGTTTAGAATTTTAAATAATAATTAACATACCTACATACTTTTTTCTTTAAAATGCAAAAATGTAACTTGATACGAAATTTTTGATAGCCACATGATAATAACTGTAGATTTAAAATAACTACAAATAGGTACAAGCTGTTTTTACAATTTTTTGCGTAAATAAATCCATAAACACCCAAGCATCCCATCCCACCCAATTTAATGGATACAAGGAGCCACCACCGTCCGATTTGAAAAGAACCCGAGTTATTTCAAAAAAACTAAATTACTTGGATTAAAACGCCTACAAAATGGTTAATAGTAACTATGTATAAATATTTTTTCCGTAGAAACTAAAATGACAAAAGTACGTATTTTTTTATTTTTCCACAACAATGTGAATCAAAATTTATAATAATGGCTATAATGTTATAAACAAATAACAACTGATCAGAAATTTATAAAAATCACTACACATGTTCAAAAATTCATCCTGAATTCAAAAATTTAATAATAAATAGGGTGTTCCATTTGAAAATCAAAAGTTAGGGTCATTTCCGGTGAAACCGTATCACATTACTTCATATGTCAAAAAATGCAGTTTTCTGAATAGCTCTAGATCTCATAGTTTCATTTCTTTATGTTCAAAAATAAAAAAGTTATACAGGCGAGCCACTACTTTGTGGCACCCGGTATATAATATACTGACAAACGTTTCGTTAATCAAGCTGGCATAATCAGGAGGTTATTAAAATTTATACCGAGTGTCCCATAAGTAATTGTACACAGAGCAATGGCAGATTCCTTACATCAAAATATTACGATTTAACCAAACTTACCTTAGTCCAAAAGTTGATAATAACAGAGATACATGGTGTCAAAGTTAATTCGTTTTGTTTTTTTTTTAAATAATTTATTTAAAAAGTTAGATATTTTAACAAAATTTGGTGATTGGGGTTTTTTGAGGCGAGGAATTCAAGTCTGTTCATAGTTTTGCTGTTGTTGTTTGTGGAGGGCGCCACCTGCGGTAGTTTGCGTCATATTTTTTTGACGATTTAAAATTTTTTTTTTACATAAAAATTACTGTTTTCCTGTCATTTTTACGTAAATAAAGCATACCTTCTAAATGTCGCTACGAGTAGCCATTTTCGAGATATATGGTTTTAAAGTATTATGATTATAATTATAATTTAGGGATGTACGATTGTTGTACCCAAATCTAGGTGGCTTGTGTCAATTACTCTTTAAATGTCATACCTAATAATTTAGTTATGCTAATGAATGCAATTTAAAGATTGTTGTACATAAATCTTGGTGACTTATGTCAATTAGGTATAGTTCAAGCAAGAATAAACTGAGACAGAAAAAACGTAACAAAAACTTTACGACCTCATTAAAATACCATTACTCTTTGTCTTACCTCGACCGCAAAGCATCTTGCTCGTTTTTAATGTGCGGCTAGTCGTTTAATCGTTTCATGTTAGCATGCCGCCGGTGGCCCGCGGCGATAATAATGTCGTAAAGTTTTTATTTCGTTTTTCTTGTCTCAGGAAGTCCTTACTTATTGTATTGTGTGCGTCTACGCACAAGAAAATTGTGGTAGACGTGCCCGCCGTACATATCTACGATTATATCCCAACAGGGCCCTACCAGCCCATCAAACATTTAAAAACATCTATGACAGATTAGGAGAAAGTGGCGAGTTTCGTCCCAAGAGCCACATAGGGCGCCCAAAAAGAATTACCGCCGATCAGGGAGGTAAAATTTTAGTTCGAATTGCTGAAGATCCTGAACTTTCCACACGGCGATTGTCTGCAATTACTGGAGTAAGTAAATCTTACTAAATATTTAGAATACTTCACAAATAAGATTTGAGACCATTTCATTTTATCTCGCTACAGTATTTGTTACCTAGGGATCTTCCCGCAAGTATAGAATTTTCACAATTTCTTCAAAATAAACAAACAGTAAATCGTAATTTTTTCGAAAATGTTTTATTTACGGATGACGCAACTTTCAGCCGAAGAGGAGTATTTAACTGGAGGAACTCCCATTACAGGGATGTGGAAAATCAACATACACCTAGGGACTAACATTTTCAACAAGAATTCAAAATTAATATTTGGTGTACAATTAGGGGAGATTAGTTATTGGGGCCATATGAATTACCACCAAACTTAAATGGTGCTTCATATCTGAACTCCTTGCAAACAGAACTTTATGATGAAATGAATACATGGCCCAGAAGCACAAGACAGAATTTATGGTTTATGCAGGATGGAGCTCCACCTCGCTATTCCCTTGAAGTCCGCAATTATTTAAATTTGTTCTAATCCTCATGGGTGGATTAGAAGGGGAAGTGAATTTCGATGGCCAGCTCGTAGTCCTGATTTCAATCCTATGAATTTTTATTTTTGGGGACATATGAAGTCATTGGTTTATTCCCAAACAATTAATAATCGACAGGAATTATAGCAACAAATACATAATGCCGCACAGCTTATTAGAAATCATCCTGCCATATTTTTTAAAGTTAGACAACCTTTAACAAAAAGAATAAGGAAATGAATCGATGTTGGCGGAACGCATTTTGAAAATTTATTAAGTAATTATGTAATATTATTATGTAATAAAATTTATTTTGTTGCTGTAGTGATTGATTATTTTAATTAATCAAGTACTGTGCTTTTCTCTTTAATCGTTAATATCTCAACAATTATCCACTTTATGTGTTGTTAACAAGAGTGCATATGTTAAGACATTGGAATATATGAAATAATTAGTTGAAATTGATATTCGCACAGTGGGGTAATATGTAATTTAGGAGAGGTGAAGGGGTTTATCATTTATGTTGTACGCCACTGGCAAAGCGGATTTAACATATTTTTGTTTTACTCAAAGCCTACTTTGAAAAATCGTACATCCCTAAATCATAATTCAAATTTGTTGCATTGTATACTTTAAAACCAAATATCTCGAAAATGGTTACTCGTAGCGATATTTAAAAGATAAGGAAGGGTTTTTTACGCAAAAATGTCAGGAAAACAGGAATTTTTATTTTAAAAATTTTTGAAAAAATCGCCAAAAAATATGACGTATGAACGACACTCAAACTACTGTAGGTGGCGCCCTCTACAAACAACAGCAAAACTATGAACAGATTTGAATCCCTCGCTTCAAAAAACCCCCAATCACCAAATTTGGTTAAAATATTCAACTTTTTAAAGAAATTATTAAAAAAAACAAAAACAAAAACAAATTTAATTTTCACACCCTGGATCTCTGTTATTATCAACTTTTGGACTAAGGCAAGTTTGGTTAAATCGTAATATTTTGACGTAAGGAATCTGCCATTGCTCTGTGTACAATTACTGATGGGACACCCTGTATAAATATGTAGCGATTATGGCTAAAAAAATAAGCTATTTTAAAAAATTTGCGAAGTGTCCTATGTAGAAGCTTATTCATTATAGAAAAAGTGCAAATATTTATGCAAAATAGATAACAAAGATTTATTTAGGAAAATTAAATATAAATAAATGACAACTCATAAAATATGTTCGAGTGACCACCATTATTGTCAATGCATAATTGATAACGCATCTTGTATTTATAATTGCACCGAAAATGGCCTCATTATTTACATTCAGATTGTGTATTTCAAGTCAAATCCTATCTTAAATGATTTGGATACTATTATTATTATTATTGACAATGTCTTTTAGAAATCCCCAAAAAAATTAATCCATAGGGGTCAAATCCGGACTGTCAGGCGGCCATTTAATTGTTCCATTATTCCCTATCCATATTGGGAATACATTATTCAAATGATCTCGAACGGGTAGGACACTATGTGGAGTTGCCCCATCCTGCATCCAAATCATATCATCAAGTTCGTCTTCCCGAAAATTCTGCAAAAGAATATTTTTTGCTTCTGGGATAATAACTTCCAGATAGGTAACTCTAGTTAAAGTATAATCGTAAAATGTAGGCCCAACAATTTTTTTTCGAAAAATTCCACACTAAACGCTAACAGCTTATCTTCCTGATTTTTTATTTGCTTTACCAATCTTTTTCTGTTGTGCTTGTTTTTCCACGGCCTTAAATTTTTCCTATTAAAAACTCCTGCCATAGAAAAGGATGATTCATCACATTCATTAGTCCAAAATATTTTAGTAAAAAATCGGAATCTTCTTCCAACTTTCTAATCATCTGGAGGCAAAAGTCCGGCCTTTTCCTTTTATGAGCCTCTGTTAAAGCTTGTACGGGTAAAATTTTATATGGTCTGTAGTTATTTTTTAACGTACGTTGGATTTTGGAATAACTTTTACCTGATTTATCGACTGCATTATTAATACTACATTCAGAATTGTGTAAAAAATCATACAATGTTTCAAAAAAGCCTATTCGGGAATAAATACCGTCGAAATGAAGCAGTATATCTAGCTGTTCTTGTGTTCTTTCTGGTTTGCTTAAACTACATACTTTTAACCGCTCCACAATAAAATTGTGAGAGGTTACTAAAATTGGTTCAAAAACGAAAATTGAGATAACATCAAATCTTTACGTTTTGAGGTCCTAGGAACACAAAAAAGTTGTTTTTGAAAAATGTCTGTGTGTGTGTATGTGTGTTAGCACGATAGCGCCGAAACTATTGGATTTGAATGAAACTTTGCATGTGCGTTTCTTTAGTGCCCCAGAAGATCTGAAAAGGTTTTGGTTGAGATCGGATTACGTTTAGTGTCCCATTTTGGCGCAACAAGTTATTTATTTTATAATTACTTCCAATTTGCAATGGAACCATTGAAAAGCAGTTAAAATTCTGATTTCAATGATATATCACACTGCTACCCTTTCGATTTGGTTTCCGTGAAAAAAATTAAAAACAAAGCAAATATGAAGCATAGATCGCATTTCGCATGACATGATCGATGCGCGTAGCCGTTACGTCGTGAAACTCGTCACATCACGTGTTAATTCACATGTGAGGGTTTCTTCACTGCTCTAGAAGTAGGGCGGATTACGTTTAGTGCCGTTTTTAAATATATATACAGACAAATCGAAGAATTAAACTACAAATATTCCTCTAAAATCTAGTAAAATTACTGAAATGCTAATGTTTCATTTAACAAAGACAGCCGCGAGCGATCGGATTGCAATGAGCAAATTTTGACGATTGTCATTGTCAGCGTTTGTCATCCGATAACGTTGGTGTCATGTCATGTTAATAAGATCTCGGCATATTTATAACTTTTAGTGGATTGTCACAAACTTTAAAGGTAGATGTAACAATATCAATATCACATGCTTTCTGTATCTTCGTTGGTGAATTTATTATAGATTATCACTTTACCAATTTTCAGTTTATTGCTTTACAAATCTGTAGTATTTAGGATAACTAGACTTTCTTAGTCGTTCAAGTGATGTTAAAGTTGTTAATATCATAATAGTATATTATTCAACGAGTGATAATGTAAGTAATAACTCGTCGCATAGATGATTGTAAATTCATTAAGTTGAGAGTTTTTTTAGTGCCCCAGAAGATCTGAAAAGGTTTTGGATGAGGTCGGATTACGTTTAGTGCCGTTTTGTCACACAATTTAATGCTCTTTTGGGCTTCAAAGATCCACCGAGTGGGGAGGTTCCAGCCGTTTCCAGTAGCTGCCGATTTTTTCTACTAAAACTGGAGGTATTATTCACCTTTCGGTAAATATTTTTCAACGTATTTTTTTATGGTGTTGGATGATTTGGATACAACACCCTATACTCTTTTTTCTGCACGTTTATTTTTGTTTTTTTTTATACATTTATTTAACTTCGGCTTATTTCCGCTACTGAGGCCTAACACCGACGCCTGTACACAACCAGGAATTTTGCCGAACCTCTTCCCTTAAGAAGAGTAGGGATCTTTTACTTGCCTAACATTTAATAGACAAGGGACCGACGGCTTTACATCCCCTCCGAAGGATGGTATATCTCCTATACAACCCTCGCCTAAGGTTGTATAGCTTCCGCGCATACACTGATCTACAAGCCGCTGGAAGATGTGTGAGGCGAGGACGCGGTTTCCGTTGGAATGGTCATCCATCCAAGTACTAACTGCACCTGTCGTTGCTTTACATCGCATACCGAAGTATGTACATAGTAAAGACGCACCTACGCTCGCCCCCTTTATTTTTGTTATTTTGTATATAACAAGTAAATATCTACATTTTTTCTTCCTCACTATAATCCATTTTAATCATTTCATTAAAGAAATGCCGCTTATTAAACATATAGTTGTCATTTTCTTAGCTCACTTTAATATTGTTGACTCTCGTGTTCACTTTTCAACATTTACAGTAACTAGTTTAACTAAGATATCCGACGCTTAATAACTTAACGGTATATGGTAGGGGTAACATATGTTATATTTTTGAAATCAAGAAAAAAGCATCCAAAAATTTGTTATACGGTATCCCATTAAAAAAATATATTATTTTTTTGTATCCCCCTGAAATCTGCACATTACTGTACTTTTGATAGCATTTTAATAAAATTCAGTCATAACCACACAAATTTTATTTAAAACTTTTTTTCTATAGGCAATAATAACGATCATAAGGAGTGGGTAATTTATAATGAATAACCCTGTATAGTAGCGGAAAGCTTTAATCGAGAAGGGAGGTGCGAGGTAAGACGCTAAGAAGGCAGACCCGGACCTAAATATATTGTGCATGTTTATTTATTTTCTTATCACTCAAATCACTATAACTATCATTTTCACATTCATAATTCCTCGATCGAATCGTTTTTACAATAAATAAGTTACATACCAGCAAAACGACAAATATAAACTATTACGTATTAATATATTAATTTTATTTACCCCCATATTACTTCGCCGTATATGAAAGTAAATTAAGACCTAGCGCTGACACAAGTGGCGGTGATGTGACGATGGCGTAGTACTGGCGAGTGGCGAGGTACAATACAATATAAATATATGAACAAGCGCTCACTGCAGTGGTATGATAGCGGTATGGATATGGCAAGCCATTCCCGTGCCACGTATGGCGCATCGTTTATGGCAGTACCACTCGCCAGTCGTGTTTTTCAGCCAACAATGCAGGACGATATTGAATTTAACGACCAGTTTGTATTTTTTTTTAATTAAATCTTTTTCCTTTTCTAATAACAAATTAAAACACTTTTTAGACATTCTATAAAATGAATTAAACCGTTTTGGATATAAGTTTAGGTCTTTTATTACATTAAAAGTGTCATTTTTTTTGTTTTTCTTTAGCCACAAAGGATGTACCTAGTATCGTCTTTGATTTTGCATATTATTTAGATTAAGTAGAGTAAGAACGTCTTCATCTTCTGACAACGATATCGCGACTGGCCTGATAACCACATTACCGCAGTGGGCATTGAAACCTGACGTGGTGGCCAGACCACTACCACGCCATTACCACGCCATATGCCACCGCCACTTCTGTGGCCGCCGCGCCTAAATTCGTAACTGACGTACCATATCCCACCCATCGTTCGCGCCAGTTGGCAAACAATACGACCATGACCTTCTCTCTCATTTTAATACACGCGATATAAAAGACGTAAGACGAGATGTGATAGAAACAGCTATGCGTTATGCATCGCCGCTACCACAGCCTCGCTGTGCCACTACCATCTCCATTCCGCTCTACGTCTGTGATTCTTTTCATTTACTGTTTTCCGTTACTATACATAGAATGTTAAGTAATTGCAAAAACCTTAATAATCTGGCAAAGACTATAAATATTCAAAAGAATAGTTACAATACGCACTTGGTTTATTGTTTAATCAATGGTCGCAAGGCCGAAACATATGTCAGAGAAATCTGAACAAAACTAATGAAACAATAAACCAAGTGCATATTATAACTATTCTTTTAAATATTTATAATTATTCTATTGAATATGTTTCATCAAGAACCTACCGCAGATTCCATCCAATTAAAGACTATAATGTTTATAATTGGCTTGATTTTGTAGTAGCAGCAACACCGTAATACCTTAATTGTTAAAATTAACGCAACGCGACTGTTCAGATACGACTCGTACTAAAATTGACTACCATTGATATTATTGTGGAAGGTATATTTACCTTTTAAATCCAGATTCTTCCTTCTCGGCCTCCTCTCCTTCAGCTGAAAAATAAAATAATAACGGTTAAATAAATATATTTTAATTTGAACGATGCACATGCTAAACATTAATCTAGTAAGTGCACTGCAAAAAGTAATAGGAATCCAAATCTGAAATAGAAGTAACCAAAAATAACATATCCGCTATAAAAGAATGAGGAATTAAATAAAATAATTCAGTGTCTGGGATGTGGGCGGGAGATCTGTTTTACTGTACAATAAATGATGGAAAACATAAGTAGGTAAAATATACATTTACATTCACATACAGTAACCTGAAATATCTATCTATAGGTACAAATTAAATCATGTCAATATGTATGTACAACGAACGTTTGTGGTATATTTATTAGTGTGGGGTGCATTAATTTGTTAAGAAAAGGCAACTGAGATAGGTAAGAAAGCATAATGATGAAACATCACTTATTTGATGTATCTAGAGTGTTACAAGTTTTAGGAGCGTAAAGAAAAAGTTTCAGTAAACGTTTCGCCCGTTGAGGGAATGCATAATAATATAATGAAATTTTAGAATTTTAAGTTCGGTGGAAAAAAATGTTTATCAGTTTTTTTTGCCGATCAGCCGGCTTTAACCAAATTTTAGATAGGCGTTTCTCATCAAGTATAAAATAGTAATAACGGGTTTGATTAACCATACCCAGTGGTGTAGATACTGGGAAGTCTTATCCTATTTTCTACGTCAATTTGGAACATTACCCTTCCCTTGTATTTTAGTGGAGTATATGAGTCGGAAAAAAAGCCTAAAATTGTAAACATTTTGCTATGCAACGAGAGTACATCCCCCCTCCCTCCCCGTTTTCGAGGATGCTGAACACGGTGGTGATGCCGATTGTTTTCTTACCCCCACAAACCCTGCTAATGACGATTAAACACACCCGAAAGGAGTGCAAATCTTTTTTTGTAAAATACAGCAGCAAAATTCATGCACCGCCCGTCTTCGAGGATGCTGAGCATGGTGGTGATGATGATATTGACCAAATATTGTTAAATTTTATACCGGAAATTCACATCAGCGATTCTGATACAGAAACGGCCGATGAAGCCTGTGACGTTGATGATTGTGATGTCCAGTTTCAAGAATATCAACCATGTAATTCTACTTCTAAAAGACGTAGGTTAAATTAATATAAATAAGATATTGTAAGCATGTTTTATCTCTATGTATAACATCTATTACTTTTCATGTGAGGAAAGAGATTGCAATAATTTAGTTAAGCATATTTGTATGTGTCAATTGCATTTATTTTAGGGGTGTTCGTTAAACATTAGAGGGGGGGGGAGGGTTGGAAGACATGTTCACCATCACCGCCGTGCTCAGCATCCTCGAAGACGGGCGTTACATACATTTTGCCAGTGATATATATAAAAATAACGATTTTCATCCCTCTCGGGGGTGTTTATTAGCCGTTAGAGGAGTTGGAGGGGGTGGGAAGAAACATTTAGCATCACTACAGTGTTCAGCATCCTTCCAACTGGTGGAAAAGATGTAGTAAGCGTTTAACCTCTATTGAGGGTGGTTTTGGCCATTTGGGGTGTTGCACAACTCCAAATAGAAATTCTACCAACACCATCGTGTTCAACATCCTCGAAAACATGGGAGAGAGAGGTACTCTTGTTCTATAGCAAGATATTAATATAATTAAAATTATTTAATAATTAAAATATTAAAATATTATTGTTTAACTCATTACAAATATTTTATAAAACTGTTGAAATGTTACCTACAGTTAAGAGACATATAAAAAGTATTTAGTCGATAAATGTTGTTACACACTGCAAGATTCTTTTGATTCTTTTACGAATTAAATTATTTATAGATTATGTGTAAATAAAAGATTATTAATATTATTATTATTAATGAAGAATGACCGATTATGTAACTTGAGAATATTGACTGCCATGCGTAGTGGCGTACAGCAGGTAATTCGCATGCGCAGATTATTTCTCACTTAAAGATTTCCTCGATTATCGAGTGCACCAAACTTCCTTCGCGGTTTACCCCTTGGTTGAGTTAGTTGGATTATAATCATAGAAGGAACAAATATTTACAAATATTTCTTTTTCATTAAACAAAAAATAAAAATAATATTTAAAGACTCCAACACGCGTATTTGAGCACAAGCATTTTCTCAATATTTAATCATTCCAAACTCCAAGACAACGTTTCTATAAAAATATAGTAAGGGGCCTTTTTATGATAGTTATAAAAATACTTTTTGCTATTTCAAACGGCAAAAAAATTAGAAGAAAGGAATTGGTAAAAATTAGGCCCCACTCCTTCGGTAACTACCACACATCAATATCGCAATCATAATATCTCACCACTCGTTTACCTTTTCAAAATACTTAAGTCGGACGGTTTTCAGCGGACCAATGTCAAGTGTTTCGAGAGCTAAGCCGTTGTTTGTGAACATGAAAAATATCACAGTAAAGCATAATATTTTTAGTCGCAAGCTCCTCTATAAAATCCTTATTTTACTAAAAGGAACGTAACCAGACTGCAATCAACAGCTACTCTCCGGGCGATGTGAAGAAAATGGGCTTGAAGGACTAAGAATATTATTTTGACGTACCTAAACATTTCCAGATTTAATGTTTGGATATATTCAAATTGCGGCTACACGTTTGGTATCCTCTCACAAATTAAACAATTTCCTCTTCATCAATATAGTCCCTTACACATTTCTCTTTTTTGTTACACTCTTTACTTTCTATATTAGATAAATTATTAATCCACCAAGCATTTACAAGATCTATTGATGGCCGGTCTGGATGCCTACTTTTAAAGTCAATAGTATATTCAATGGTGATCTAACATTATCACATATTAATTATTATTTCCACTTTTTTGTCAATTGGAAGTTTAATTACAAACAGAAAATATGCAGAACACAAGAAAACGTACAAGTTACTTGGCAACTGCTTGGTAGTTCATGTTTTATTCCAAATATAATTGTAAAAACACGCTACGCAGAACTTAAAAACCCATTAAAATGATATTTTCGAGCGGAAATATTTTTAAACAATATTTCAGTACTTTTTCGCTTTGTTCAAACTTTTGATATATGCTTATTGAGCATTTCTGAATTTTGAAACAAAAAATGCCTATTGTGATATTTTTTATTTGTTTCGTTTATTTTGGATCGTAAGTTGCTTTACATTTGAAGGGGCGGATGATTTTTTGGCCACAAATACACCTTAATATTTTCTATTTGAGGAGAGTGAATATTTGATTCAAATCGGATAAAATTGAAAAAGTTAATTGTCTCAAGTGACACATTTTTATGTTTATGTGAATCGAAATTTAAATGATCAGTAGTTCAGTTTATTTTTAACATTCTAGTGCAAAAAGTTCTAATAGTGGGAAGAAACATTGAAATATATATATATACAAAAGTATGTTTTGTCATGATGCAGAAAAAGATGTGCTGAAAAGCATATTTACATTTTAACTAATAAATATACCACAAGCAGACAAAAACAATATTATTACATACCACAAATACAGAGTGTCCTAGATATGTACGTAAACGTTTCCCAGTGTGAAATTATATAGATAATGTGTAGTGTATTTTCTTTGTTCTCTTTATAAGAGATAACATAGATAGTAAGTCCGAGAATATAATGACCATGATGTAAAATTTTCTTGCTTTATGAAATAGATGTTTTTATATGAAAAGTAATCAGTAAGTTGCAATTAGATTTCTACTTTGGAAAATCCTTGGTCATTACTTTGAAACTTGTTCTTAAATGTGTAATACACCGATGCCACTTCCTCCTTCTTTTCAACGTTTTGTTAAATAATTTCTGTTGGCAACGCATAAAATCCCCTTGCCTAGAACCAAATTTGACAATTCTTTACATGAGTTGACCTCGTTGAGGTTAGAACAAACTCACCATTTATACATACATTTATCTTATAGTTTTTGCCATAATAAATAATGAGTTTTAAATGATGTGTTCTTCAGTGCAGTGCACTTAATCCTCAAAAAGCACAAACGTCTTTTCAATTTTTTAAGAGTGGAAATCAAAATGCGATCAGCTGATCCATTTATGTCAATTTGAGCATTTAGGAACTTTAATACTTCGCTTACTGCCTCCTTCCTCACAAGTAACTGGCTGCTTTCTCTCAAGAGAGAGGGAAACTAGTGCAAATTCTTAACAGATCGTAGTCACCGATGGGATCGGTCTATTGCTGTAAATTTCTCTTTCTGTAGACTCTTATTAATGCGAGTATTAACGGTTGCAATATTCTTCA
Source organism: Leptura quadrifasciata (assembly GCA_963675555.1). Taxonomy (NCBI): domain Eukaryota; kingdom Metazoa; phylum Arthropoda; class Insecta; order Coleoptera; family Cerambycidae; genus Leptura; species Leptura quadrifasciata. The sequence goes on along the minus strand of OY776673.1, from coordinate 58,470,273 downwards.
TGGATATTTTTTTCTTAGAATGTTCTTATACTTATTTTGTCCAAAGACAATAAGTCCCTTCCTCTAACAAAATCTAACTTATTATCAAAGTTTCAATACAATTGGGCTTTTGCCACTTTAACTGCCATGTTAACAAGAAATGTGGCGTACAGACGAACGTAAGGACAGTATTGATTACTGGTAATAGCCAGGGACTGGTCTCACGTCAAGTACAAATCTATATTACTCCATAACATCCAATCTCAAAATGAAGTTACCCGTAATAACGGCCATAGACTTCCAATCTATGGATCCAGGTCCACTTCTTCATGAACTGCTACTTTGTATTCCGTGACCATCCGAATGACCAACCCCCCATTTTGTATTTTGTTAATTTTTACGTCTCTATCACTTTTGTGTTGTTAGAATTTAAATAACTACACAAGTTTTTTGATCACTTTTCCAATATTCAACTGACTCGAATGTACTAAGTATCTCTGCAGATACAGCTTCTAGAACATCATTCTTCCTTCCACAAGACTTCGTAAATTCACATACTTAAGCATCTACTGTGAGACACATATTACACAGTACTATAAGGTATAAACTTATAACACTATCTTGCGTTTTAACCATATTGTGTGGGGAAAATTCACTGACTGTGAATTTACCTTTGAAATCTAATTGCAATCATCTATTTTAATTATTTAAAATGAGCAGGTTTTTGTTCTCGTGACTACATACGCTACATTTAGTAATCATAAATTAGACTTTACGTCTGCAAGAATTGTTTAAGAAACATAATTAATTTCTATACCAAGACGGTCTAAATTAACTTCAAAGGTAGTGTAGTATTAACAAAAAAATAACTGAAAGTGAAGGACAGATACAGATCACTTAGACACTCTGTACAACACAACAAAGTAAGAGTTGCGAACAACATGTAAGTACACAAATAAAGGAAGGTGTAAATATGTATAGGATTGTGTAACATATATAACAATAACCTATCTACCATGTTTGGGTAAATTAAATCGCCAATCGTGTTCCCTAGGATCCACTTCCGTTTGGTCTTCGATACTGATCTCATAACGAAGCGGTCTTCTACGGGTTACTTGTGCTACACCAAACAAAATTATCAAATTCACTTCTATTTTTATAAAACTTATTTGAGTTGATATGATTTCTACTTAGCTACGCTAAGAATTAAATGAATAAATTAAATTTTCCAATAGTTGTCTTAATTAATAGCCAAGCGGTGTTTTTTGAGATTAGATGCTTAGAAATATTTCCCAAAAGGCATTACTCCTCTTCCGTATTTTGGAAACAGTAAATTGTTTTTATTGTGGAGTATGTGGTGTACTCATGCTATATTGTCAAAAATTTCTTATACTTCTTATCAGGATAAAATTTTTTTACTGTAGATTCCCTGTCGAAAATTAAGCCGGGTTCTTCGAATAAAATTTTTCAAAATAACCCTTTCCTGTTCAGCTACACAGTTTCTAAATGAATCATAATGTATAGTGATTTTTTTTTGTTGAAACAAAATAGCAGGCAGAAAGATATTTACAAAATTTCAAAAAGGGTAGTGAATTTCACCCCTTCGTGTACATGCTAGGTGGATGAAATGATTTCGTTAGATGCCTTTTGATGAGTAACCAATATGTGCCAAATTTCGTCTTTTTCCGATTACGTTATTCTGCGCTAGAAGTTAAATATCGTTTTTTAGCACACAAATTTTATACGAAGAACCCGTCTTAATTTTCGACAGGGAATCTACAGTTAAATTTTTTGCACGTTATTACGGGACACCCTGTATAAGGAGGTTTAACTTTTCAAAGCAATTTACCAAGGAATATTTTGCTGAGCAATCTTTCAGTTAGAGTGTATATTTTAGCTTATTTAAATAATAATTAAGATTGTATTTAATTTCTTATTACATAGGCCTCGCCATTAGCACGTAGACATCTAAAAATGTTATATTGTAATGTATATATAAATTTTCTTTCGTGTTTAGTCATACAAAATCTGTTTCTACTTTACAATTGATTAATTTTGCCCGCTCTTCATTTGTAGCTTACTGTTGAACTAAGTGTTTTAATCATCGAACCACCTCCCGAAAGTTTGTGTACAATGTTATCAAATATCTGCATAATGCTTACAACATGTGTAGGTATTATGTGCAATTCTGTTTAATATTGTACCTATTTTCAACTTAATGAACTAAATTAAATTGATTTTTTTTACAAAATACTTATAGGTAGTAGGTCTATGTATATATTTTAGAAGTCTTTAAAAGTATTCACAGAACTGCAAAATAAAAGATGGTTAAGGGTGAAAGATAAAGAAATATGCTTGTAGCTCTTCGTCTGCATTGGATGACTATCAAAATATCACTGTGTCAGTAGAACCAGAGTAAAAAAACATAAAAAGTTATTAATATTTAGTTTCATACAAACATAGAAAGAGTTTAGCACTTAGGAATGTTTATTGTTGAATATATTTTACTGTGGAAAATTTGTTGTGAATCATTAAGGATGTGGTTATTTACTATAAATGATATGTTACAAAGATGTTTATGACACTTTGTCTACCTCTATGCTATAATATGGAGGGATATTTAATGATATATTCTATATTCAATCAACTAACCTCGTATTGAAGTTGAGGGCTGTTGCGTGGTAGAAGAAGTGGCTTCTTCGCCTCCTATAAAGTACAAAACGATAATTAAAATTACATTTCATTGTGTTTTTGTAGCTGAAGATGTTAAAACGTACTTACCAAGGAAGTCATGCAAAATAGAACACCATGCAAACTAAAAAGAACTTACCAAAACTAAAATTGTGATGTTTTGTACTACAGAAACTGAAGTATAACTAAACATAATAACAGCAAAGGAATTTAGTATATGTTTGGGTTAATAGAAGAGACAAACCTGTCACAGATCTTGTTAATGTTGTTAGTTGGGTTTGAGGAATATCAAATTGCTGAGTGATGGTAGTTTTGCTCCCTTGCCCGTCAGTAATTGTCCTTGAAATCATCCCACGACCTTCGCTAAGGGACTTTGTGATTACTCCTTGTTCATGAACCAAATCTGGTCGGTTTAGTTGTTTGAAATAGTCTTCTATCTCTGTTCCAGACATCGGCTGTTCACCTCCACCAGTGCCATCACTTTTGACAATAAATCGCCTTTGAACAACTTTCTTAATGTGCACGTTACCATCGTCATCAATATCTTCTGTTTCTTGGACTTCTTCGCCCTCATTAAAATCTTGAATGAACTGTCTCATTTGTTCATCGGCGTCACTTCCCGTAAAAGTGACCTTTCGTACTTCGGGCGGTAGTTCTACTCTGCGATGAATAGTGTGTGAGTAATAATCATCTTCACTTGGCTCAATTACTTCGGTTACATAAGGTTTAGAAGACTCGTCCGTATATTCTATTGTTCTTCGGCCGGTTTCCCCTTCATCGAACCAAACTTTTCGGACGGCAGCGGCAACATCAACGCTTGTCGCCATACGACTTTGATCGATTGAATTAGTTGAGGACACCATTGTATTAGATCCACCACTTGTGAAGCTACCTGAGTAAACAGAATCTGTGTCGTATTGATAAGTAGCGTGAGTGGCAGTTGAACTCGTTGGGTCTAAGCTTTCTGTGCTTTCTAACATGAAATCTCCTTTGACGTCTGAATCCATAATTATATCATCTTCCTTTGCAGAGGAACTAAAATCTTTACCAGTACTCGAGCTACTTTGATCGTATCCACCTATTCTCGAGCCATCCTCATCGATGGAATCACTTAGCATTAAATTATTACCTGAACTCGTTGCAGCTCCGAGTTCTAGAGAATCGCTTGATACCATGTAACTTTTTTCGTCGCCCCTAATTTCAATACTGTCCGTCATCATGTTTTCTTTGGCGGATTTTTGTCCCGCCTGAAACTCTATTGAATCCGTACTTGCTGTCATTATATCACCACCAGTTTTTTGATCCAAACTGTCGGTACTGTCGTGATGACTTGGTTTTTCCATTTTTAAGTCTAACGAATCTGTTGAAGTTATCATTACATCATCGCCTTCTTTCCACTGAACTTTTATTGTAGATTTGACTAGTGGCGTATCTAGGTCTAAATCTGGCACTTTTGATACTTCTTCGATTGAATCTCCTCTACCGAGAGATTCAGTTTTCTCCATTTCTTTTAGGTCTATAAATCTCTCTACATTTGTTTGCGCTTGCTTAATAATTTCGTCTATTTCAAACATGCGCTTTTCATAGTCTTCGTCATCATCAGTGTCTGTGATAATTTTCTTTTCTGTACCAGATGCAGTTTCACAGCTCTCTGATTCCGAAGCAATACTTTCTTGTCCTTCGTCAATTTGAGTGAGCAGTGCTTCTTCTTCTTTGACTTTAACTTCTATTTTGTGCGCAGCTATACACGCCTTTTCTAATCCTTCGAATTCTTTCAAGGAGCTGACAGAAATATCGTCTCCTTGCGTGCTCTTACCAGCATGATATCTAGCTTTAAAACTGCCATTGCTAGAAGAATCCTGTGAGCCTTGGTGGAATTTTCTCATTTCTAGAGACATTGCTTGTTCTAAGTTTTCAAACTCTTGTAAACTTGACATTGAGACATCGTCGTGTTCTGCTGATCTGGTAAAATATTTTCTACCGGCAAGAACGTCATATTCTGGAGTACTTGAGTAAGAATCCTTCACGCTTCCCCCAGATTCTCGTTGAGAGCCGTAACTAGAGGCGGCAAAATCATTTATATCCTCCTCTTTGATATCTTCAAGCGGCCCTCTTTCAAACTCCATTTCATATCCATAGCCAGCAGCCATCATAGCTGCCTGATCACCTTGGAACTGCTGCTCTATCCATTTTCTGTTTGCTTCTAACTCTTTGTCATATTCATATCCATAGTCTGTAGTTCCACTCTTAGTGGATACTCCAGCATTTTTCTGCTCTACTTGGGGTGGACTGTCCTCAAAGTCGAATCCTAATTCCTCACTTGAAGAAGTTCCGTCAGGATAATATTTTATATCGGTCATTCTCGTTAGTGGTGTAGGAGCAGAGTGAGCCAAATATTGCTCAACCTCTTCATCGTGTTTTTTTGGCTTTTTAGGTATGTGTCCAATTTTTACGCTTTTGCCTTCCGCGTCAAATTCCTGAGCCTCTTTGCCCACCTCTTCTATTACAACAAAATCATCGATTAAATCTGGTTTTTCTAGCATTTCAAAAGAGTCGCTGCTTGGCGAATCGGTACCTTTGTCAGAACCTTCTTTCATAGTTGTTTCAATCACAGTACCAACTTCGCTTTTAGACTCTGATGTGATTTTTTCTTCGCCTAGACCCTCTGGTTCCTCTGGAATAGAGGAAACAGTTTCATCTAATACATACTCTCGACCTTGGTCAGTTTCCTCTGAACTTTTACTTGAATTAGATGCAGGTGTTTGCGGGGTATCTGCACCAACCTGAACCTCGTGTTCTTTTTCTTCTTCTTCTTTAGCTTCCAGTTCCAATTCGGGATAGCGGAAATTTCTATCAACTAAAGGCGTCATATGCTGAGTTATTTTAATATCGGGCACAAATCCGGGGCTTGCATCCTTGAGAATTTGCATTCGTCGTTCTTCGTATTCTTTTTGAACTCTTTCTCTGGTTTCAAGTTCGTGCTTCTCCGCGTCTTCATCTTCTAGAATAGGGCATATTTGTTTAATCTTATGTGCTGGAGAAACGTGAGCAACCATATTAAATGCTGCTTCAGCTTCTGCTTCCTCGAAACTAGATTTCTCACTAGACGTACTGCTCGATTTCCCATGAGAGTCTCGCTTTTCTAATGGATCTTTTGGTACGTAAATATCAGACATGCTGGATATTGAACGCCTACTTTCAGAAATTTGAATTTCTTGAGATCTCGAGATGGCTGAAGAATATTCTTGTTCGAGTTCTCCAACACTCGCCTGAGCTTCTGAACTAAATTCAGGGGTATCATCTTTAGTTTCATCACATGGTTCAGGAGATGCTAGCCGGCCGGTGGGGTCAATTTCTTCTGTGACATCAGATGATTTCACCAAATTGGCAAGCTCAGAATCTGCTATATCTTTTGAAATAATTGTCGACGTTAAGCTATCATGGTCGGGCTCTGATTTACTAAATTTTGGTTTGGATTTTAATAAGTCCAAACTATCAGGTTCATTATCTGACTCTTTGTCCAAATACCGACCTTCTCTAAGGTCCCTATGGAATCCTTGATCCGCTTCAGTTTCATAGCTTTCTTCTTTTTCACTTTCATCGATATCCTTCTTTTCGTCACTGCTTGTTTCCTTAAAACTTAATTTTGTGTTATACTTGTCGCTTTCCGCTAAATCTGAATGAATTCTCCTTTCAACTTCGGATCGCGTAGCACTAGAAACATTTATGATGGATCCCATAAAACTAGTGCTTTCTGTTCGTCGATGACCTTTTTTCTTTAACTCTTCCGGTTTAGCTGTAATTGAACCTAAAGTTTCTTCTACGGGTGACTGGGTTTCAGAAGTAACTTGAGTACTTACACTTTGAATGCCATTTTCATCGACGACTGAAGTAGTTATTGTAACCGATTCTATTGGCAAATCAGACACTTGTGGTGTTGATGTAGATATGTCACTAGTAACATGTGAACTAGGGGTAATAATTAAACTTTCTCGACTGCCACGAGGCATATTTTCAACGTCGTCTAAACTGAGATGTTCAGAAGTGCCAGAAACAGTCATGCTTCCTTCAAGACGTTCAGAATCAGCTCTCGACAATTCAATTACTGTTCTTTGGGCACCCGTACTCGAGGTACTGGAGACACTTACGCTAAGAACGCTTCCTTCATCCAAACTTGTGCCTAATCTTTCTTCGAAATCTCCTTGGGGTGACTCTGGAACTAAAACTTTAGGTTCTGGCTGGAAAGTCATTTCATGAGATCTTTTCATTTTTGATTGAATGTCAGTTATTTTAACATCTGATGTTTCTTCTTCTGAAACGTCCATTGACTCTCCTACAGTATACGAGAGAAGTTCTGAATCACTAACTTCGGTACTCTGTCTTATTGGGGCACCCTGACTAGTCCAGCCTGAAGTTTGGTCCATTTCATCAAATTGTGGTTGATCTACGGAATCCAATATATCATCTAAATCACTTGCTGTTGGCACTAGTGTCTCTGAATGTTCAGAAATTTCTACACTCGCTAGATTACCAGAACTTTCGCTATCTAAACTTTTCATGCTTTCCTTTGAACTCATGCTACTAACTGCAGTTTGATATTCTGTTGAAGTCATATGTGATCTGGCTGAATATTCTTGCGATGTTAAAGCACTCTCATACTCTGAAGATCCTGCAGCAACAAGCCCTTCTACATCCGACGAGCATGGTCTACTTTTCCCGCTATCCATTTCGAAACTATGATAATGACTTTCGCCAGAGCTAGAGTATGCTTCAAATTCAATTCCTGATTTTCGATCTGGCTTCAAATTTGAACTGCTGCTGCTAGTATCAGCATCAGATTTGGTCTTTCTAAATATTACTTTATGCTTTTCAGATGTCTTTGTATCTGACTCTTCTCTTCTTTCTGATGATGCTGTTGAAAATTGATCTTCAGGTGACTTTGCATCTGTGCTTGATTTGGAATCACTACTGGAAGTTCTTTTCACAACTTCATGTGTTATTATTGTTTCACCTTGTTGAGGTTTTATTTCACTATATTTTTCTGTCTCTATTTTCAGTTGGCCTGTAGACATAAGCTCTGCTAAATCCTCAACTCTGTCAATTATTTTACTAGAAACAGATGTAGTTTCTTCATGAACTCGATCAGTGTATGATACTTTGCTACTAATTATTGAATGCTTCTTATCTATAGCAAGTTTTGTTTCAATTTCGGAACCGTCGTCCTCCTTTTTATATTGTATCATTTCTTCTTTACTTCTCTCGTGTTTTTTCTTGCTTATTTCATCATAAGCTTCCTCAGTTTTAGTTTCGGTTTCTTTAAGTACATTATCGCTCATTTCTCTAGATTTCAAATTTGCTTCGAATTTTGCTGTTATAACAGACATGTCTTCATCAGATTCCTTTTCGGATATTTTTTCCTGCAATAAGTCTTTTCCTTTCAATTCAGTTTTGTCAGTTGTAGACTTTGATATATGAACAATGTCAGCCTCAACAAAACCTTCTTTACTTTCAATTATGTCTTCATCATTAGATTTTATTTGCGATATTTCTTTAACAGCTGTATCAACATGGGTTGTTAATTTTTCAGATTCCTCAGTAATGGATTCTGATATTGTTTCCTCATCTTCGAATACTATCTCTTTCATTTCGGAAATAGATTTTTCTCCTTTTACAGTGTCACTTGATTTTATAGTTAAGTCTTTTTTTATGCTTTTGACCTTTGAATCCTCATAACTTTCGAAGTCGTGTGAAGTTACTGTTTCCTCACTATGTTCTTCGTCAAATCTATCAACAAATCCAGATTTATCGTGGAACCTTTTCGACTTTTCTTGATCAAAATGGTCATACTCTAAATGTACGTCATCAATTTTTTCAGCTTCTAGTTGATCCATCTGTTGTTCTAATATATGGGAGTAATCCATTTCAGTACCACTATATTTCAGATCTTCATCTGTAATTTCCATACTGGAAGCTTGTGTATCTCCTCGAGTTAACTTAGCTAATCCTCGCTGTCTTCGTGCCAATACAGATTCTACCAATTCGACTTCTCTCTCATCTAAGCCTTTAGTTTCAGCTAGATTCTTTAAAAATTCTGACACTTGTACGTTTTCTATCGTTTGCAGTGGTCGTTCCATTGGAAAAGACTCACGTTTTTGTATTTCCGCTTCAATTTCTTCTATTAATGCACTAGCAATTTTCTTTGCCTCTTCAGGATGAACTTTCTGCTGATGAAGGCTGTCCAGTATTATTTTTTCAATATCGCTGTGACTTTCAGATTTAATTCTATCTGACTCGTTTGAATCTGAATGATCCTGGTGTATTTCTGATCCCAAATCTGATTCGTCTCGAACGCTACTACTAAGATCATCATCTTTTTCAACTTTATCGCTCCTTATATCTTCAACAATTTCACCTTCAGTTTGCAGGCGCGACTTTTGCCATTTCTCATTATCAAGGTTATAAGAATCGGACTTTTTCCCTTGATATTTTAAAGTATCCTCAGCAAACTGTTGTTTCAATCTCGCTTCGAGTTGCTCTGAAATTTCGTCTTGCTGATCCATCATTTTCTCTATATCATCATGACTGGTATCTTTTTTTTCAATTGTTTTAGTTAAGAGGATTTCTTTATCAATATCAGGTTCTTGTTTTATTTGTACATGAACAGAATATAGAGTTTTAGAATCTTTTGGGGTTATTTTGGTTTCCTCAGTACCAGGCAGTGATTTCTCTTCAACGGCTTGTTTTGAAATTATTTCTTCTTGACTAATTTCAGAATCTGTTTCATTCCTTTTAGTGGTTTCACTATCATCTTTTGTTTTAATTATAGAGTCTACTCTACATGATGTTTCTCTTATCGTTTGTTCGTTTCTAATGAATTCCTCCAGTTTAGTTTTATCCTCAGACGTAAACTGGTATGATACAGATTTTGAATCTATTTTATGATCGGGTTTAGTTGCCTTCTCTGCAAATTCTAATGGTGTATCTTTTCTTTCAACTAAGGTATCTTTTCCTGAATATTTGCCAATAAAATCACTTCCCTCTAATACTGATTTTTCCTCAATAACTTTTTCAGTTGCTATAAATTCTTGAATTATACTAACAGCAGATTTTTCTTCTATAATGTCCTCAACCTTCTCTTCAAATTCAGCATCTGGGTGAGATTCTACTGAAACTTCCCATACAGTATCTTGAACATGTTCTTCAGGGACTTTTATTGGAGATTCTGCTTCTGATTTTTCAGGAATGGGAGAAAATGTATCTGGAACTTCTGATTTATCTGCGTATTCATCACTTTCCTCACTAATTCTTCTCTGCTTGCCAGATAAAGTTACTGTGATTTCCGGTATTGCTTCATCTCCAAAATTGGAAGTTTTAGGGCAAACTTCTGTGTCGATAGAATCAAAAGATTTTCCTTCGAAATCTTGATCTAATTCAGCAAGTTTTTCAGTATCCTCAATTTCACTTTTGTCGACTAGAACCTCCATGGAATCTGGTTTAGTAGAGTAGCTATCGTCTTTACAGTTTTGGTCGTCCAGTAATTCTGTGCTTCTATCTGATGAAATGCTTTGCTGCGACTCAAAAGTTTTGCCGTGTGAGTCAGTGTCAGTGTCTTTATATGTGTCCGATTGTGCTAAGGGTGATACCGAAAATTGATCTTCTGCTTTGTATGTATCCTTGTCTGGTATTGGTGCAGTTTCTGGAAGCTCTTCTGCTTTGTCATGTTGTTTGGATTCATCGATAGCGTGTTTATCTAATACAAATCCTTTCAGTTCAGAAGGTGATTGACCTATTCTTTGACCTGCAACTACATTTCCAAGTTGTTTTTCATAGCCCTTAGCTAAGTCTTTAACAGAAGTTTTTTCTTTTACCATTTCTAGTTTTTCGTGTTTTTCAGATTCTTCTGTATATTTGTCAGGATATTCTTTGGAATAAAAGTCTTTCACTATTTTTGTGTCTGTACTATTTTTTTCTTCGAATGACCTAGCTAGTGATTTCACAGAACTCATTTTCTCTTCTTTCGTTTCAGTAACACTCTTTTTGTCTGTAATAGTGATTGGTTCAAAGACTTGTGCTAATTTGCTAACAGTCTTAGCTTCCTCTTCAATGACATCATCAATCTCTTCAGCGATACTTCTAGCGTCCGCATCTGTATGTTCATCTTCAGTGGAACTTAGCAGGGCTTTCTTCTCAGGAGACGGTTCTTCTTCTATTTCGCTAGTTAGTTGCTCTTCAATCATCTCTTTCCTAATTTGTTCTTCGTAATATTCCTTACGAAGTTTTATATTTCTTGCGGAAACTTCATACATATCTTCAGTTGGTAAAGATGCTGACCGCTCGTAAATTGATTTGCGTGCAGATGATGCTGAAGGAATAAATACACTCATTAATCTATCTCTAATTTGCGGAACCCTGTCTTCTATTTCTGAATCAGAAATATAGTGTTCTACGTCTTCACTGTCTGAAATGTATCCGCTGTTTTCAATAAACTGACTGCTTCCTTTCTGAGCTGCGTCAGAGTCTACGCTATCTGTTTTTTGTAACTCACTCTTAAAGTCTATTTTTTCATGTTTCGGTTCTCTCCATGAACTTTGTTTTTGTTCTGTTGGTGGTTGGAACGAGGCTTGATATTCACTCATTATTTTGTCTTCGATAGGAGAAATATCGCTTTCTGAAATTTTAGAAAGTTCGGTTTGCATTATTCCACTAGTCTCACTTGTGGTTGATTCAAAAGACATAGCTCTGTCTTTAACGGATATTCTTCTCACTTCATCTTTTTCGGACTCTCCCACGCTTAGAGATGTCTGTAAACTTGGTCGTGGTTTTGTAGATATTTTGTTTTCGCTTTCAGCTTCTATAAAACTCTGAGTTGACTGTAGTATTGTACGTGGTTTCGGTACTGGAGCCATACCAATTTCATGAATTGAAGAGCGTTTTTGAACACTCTCTTTCTCTGATGTTGTGACTTCTTGTAAGCTTATCTTCCTTGGAACAGCATCTTTGGTGACATTTTCCCAAAATTTCTTTTTATCTGAGTAGCTCTCATGTATATCGTATTCGTCTAATAAGTCGTCACGTACAGGTGAAACGGGTTTTTCCAATTTTATATCATCACTATATTTAGTGAATTGTTGTGGTGTTTCGGGTGATTTTGCGGATCGGGGTTTAGGTTGCGGTAGTTGTTTAGTTTCGGCCGGTGTTAGTGGAGAAGCTGCTTCTGTTAGTCGTTCGCAGCTGATTTCTAAAAAGATGGGGTTAATTGTTAGCGGGATCTAGCAGTACTATAACAGTTAATGATAATTCTTTATTGGTGGAAAAGGCGATTTTGACATACAGGCATATTTATATCTGGTGGGGAACAATCTTCAAATGGTTCAACACTTACCGTATTTAATGAGACTGATATATACACATTAATGAAATCTACAAAATCAAAAACAAAACAAACAAAACTTAAATAATAAAAGCCAAAGTTTGCTTGTGCAAGAGTGGTATCTTTATGTAAAAGTATGTGTAAAAAATCATGCAAATAAAATTATCAAACATATCGGGCCCCGTCAATGTATGGGTCTACGAGTCCTAACTAGTGCTCCATTAACACTATTTACCTAACTGTGTATCCGTTGTTCTCAAAATATTTTGCTTTGTATTACTATGCAGAGATGTTATATTCTCTTCAGAAATTAATATACCAGGTATTATTTGTTCGGATTTAGATTGTAATTTTTCCTCTGAAGCATTTTCCAGCAAGTCGTCTTCGTCAAATATCGACAAGCTTATGTCCATAGTGTCAGGAATACTCGTTGTGACACTTTGGTGGTCAATATTGTCTGTCGAACTAAACGGGCTGGATTTTTGTAACCAGTTTACAACAGCATTCATTATTGTACCTTTAGGGAGGGACTCTGCACTACCCAGTGATCTAGACATTCTCTGACTGCTACTTCTAATCGAACTAACCAACGATTCATTACTGAGGAAAGAATCGGGATTCATTTGCATTACTGTGCTATATAGTGATCCTTTAATTGGTGTTGATTTAAGATCTGGTAAGCTACCACGGTCATCTTCTGCTATATACTTGTCTTTGTAGAATCCCATTTCAGACTTGGCCCGCTTATTTTTCAATTTCGGTTTAGGGGAAGGGCATGGACTTCTCATTATAGGTATAACGTCGACCTCTACACCGGCTCTGTTTACTAAGTTATCTTTATTTAAATTGACAGGGCCCATGTAAACAATCTCACCTGCGGGAATTAATGCCAATAAATTTACATTTTTTAGGTTATCAAGGTCCCGATATGTTTGCAAGGAAAGGGTTATATGATATTCAGAAAAAGTAGTTAGGGTACATGCTTTCTGTATATTTTATTTGACTACATGTCGTGACAGATTGAATCTACTAAGTGTGATTTATGAATTTGTGATGGGAAAGGCTCTTTAAAGCAAACATCTAACATCTACCTTGAGGAAGTTCTTGAGCATCTGCTTGGCTGTCTGGTGTTTTTGAATCCCAGTCGTCGCTCTTTGAGAAAGTATGTTCATCCCATAAATGGCTGTATTCTTTCTGGAAATCTGATATTTCGTCTATACTTAATTGTGATACTAATTTACGAAATTCAGTTTCTTGCTTTTCTTTAACTTCTGGACTTGTCATTTGTAGTACTTTTCCTTCTTTTACATCGCCGTCGATTACTTCGGACGCCATCCTTTCAAATTTGCGTTCAACTCGTCGTAGTTTTTTCTCAGTTTTCGTGTCATCTCTATTAACCTCGGTTTCTGTTTGTAAATCTATTTGCTCTAATGATTCTAATGCTTTATCTAAGTCACTTAACTTTTTTTCTATTAAATCTACTTCTGCTTCTGACTCCTTTTTATGTTCCTCTAGTCGCCTTTCTTCTTTTCTGATATCAGACTCCAGAGGTTTTATTATATCTAAAGGTTCGTTTAAGGTTTTGGTCAAGTCACTTAAAAGGCTATCTATTTTAAGTTCTGTCAGTGTTTCCAATACATTCGATTTTGTACTGTCTTGTCTATCAGCCTTTAATTTTATCGCATCTGAATTGTCATCATCTTCCGATTCCAAATGAAACAATGGCTTCCTGCTTTCTGTTTCAGAATGCATATTGTCCCTCCATTTGGGAATTTCGTCAGGTTCGGTAACTATATACGGTTCGTCATCACTGAAATTGTCATTCTCATAATTTGTAACTTCAATGAGTTCAGGCCTTTCTCCCTTTGGAAAGCGCTGTGAGACTGTACGTCTTGCCAATGTTGGAGAAGTAACATAGGAAGAAGCGATTTTAGTTGTTTGCTTGGGGTATTCGTCTACATTTGCTGGTAAATTAGATAAGTCAATATTTGCTTCTGATATTTTACGTGGAGGTTGTTCATTTGAATCTTTTATTTTACTACCATAGTCTGACATCGTACGAGTCATTTTACTATCATCAATATGTAGAGATTCGGCTTCTATAAAATCTAGTGTTGTTTGTTTAATGTCTTGAAAATTATTTCTAACATCTTCAGTGAAAATAACTTCAGGTTTTTCAACTCTTTTCTCAGATGAATCTGGTATAATTGCCGCCTTTGCTTCATGTGCATCAGTTTTAATCACATTTTCTGCGGTAGATTTTTCCTTTTCTACATCCTGTCTTGTTTCTTCTGATTTCCCAGTAATTTTGTCTCCTAGTTTACCAAAGAACCCTGAAGACTTTTTGTGTTTTTTGTCATGACCTAATTTTGCGTCTTCTAGCTTAGAGGATTCTTCAAAAGATTTTTCTTTCAACTCGTCTCCCTTACCACTAAATTTTCTTCCCAATTTTCCCAAAAAACGTTTATTTTTTTTTGAAGTTTTTTCTGAACCATCTTTTACATCAACACTTCCTTTAGAACTGGTTTGAACTAGTAATATTTCTTGTTTTTCGAGCTCTCCTTTTTCATCATCGTCTAAATCTTTTCCACTAGGTCCAGCCTTAACTGTCTCTAGAATAAGACCTGTCTGTTTCGCTATTTCTAGTGATTTATCTTTAATTTCACTCTCTGCTTTTCTCACGGTACTTTTCGAGATCTCATATGATTCAATTGCTGAATCTTTCACGTCTTGACTTTGTTTTAAAGAGACTTCGGCACTATCATCTACGTTTTGTACTGCAATGGCAACTCCTTCTTCTACTTTTTCTTTCCGTTTCCCCGTTTTGTCGAATACTTCTTTCAGATTATCCTCTACTTTTTTAGTTTTTTCACTAACAAATTCACCTAGTTGATCAAAAAAGTCACCCGTTTCATTTGCTCTATGTATTGATGAATATTTCATATTATTCTCCAGATATTTGGCATCATCCTGTATTGTTTCATAATTAGTTTTAATACTTGATTTTGATTCAGATAATTTATCATCAATCGTATCTAAAGACTGGTCTAGGCTTTTGCCTATGTCTCTTTCTGTTTTGGTTAATAAAGCTGTACCTGTTCGAACAATATCGTGCGATGTCCTTTTGATATTATCTTTTTCATTTTCAATATCCTTTTTCAAATCTTTAGACTTACCACTTATTTTATCACTGAGTTCAGTAAATAAACCACTAGTTTCCTGATCAACCACTCTAACGTCTGTTATTACATCTTTGGTCACATCTACTGTCATTTCAACAGTTTCCCCACTTAAGACGGTGACCGGTGGTATGATGTTATATTCTACATGGTCCTTTTCTTTCTGTAAGAATTCGTGTGTGTCTTGCAAGGAGTCCTTTATCTTCTGTTTAGATTCTTTTGACATTTCTTCAGTTAGTTTCATTGTTGCACTAAATTTTTCATCTACTTGTTCTAAAAAAGTGCCAGATTGTTTTGTTGCACTAGTTATATTTTCTAGATTTTCAAGACTGGAGTCTGTTAAATTAACATGTTCCTCAACGCTCCCTTTAACTTCCTTGCCTTCCTCCTTAACATGTTCTAATGTATCATCAAAACTTTGCATTATTTCAGCAACAAAACTTGAAGAGTCATTTTTGAGACTCTCTTCCACTGGTTTTATTTTCTCTGATAGTGTTTCAGGAGTTTGTTGAATTTGTCTTTCAGTTTCTTTGATACTAAAATGAGTTTGTTTGTCTTTATCACCCTCACTGGTTATGTCACTGAATATACGTACAGCTGTTTCTGTACTTCGTGTTTTTGCATCTGTTACATTTTGTTCTAACTCCTCTGTGGTACTTTTAAAATCTTCTCCCTTCACACCAATTTTTTCTCCTAATTTTAAGAGAAAGGGCTTTTTATATTTTTTATCCTTCTTCCCTTTGGAATCAGCTATATCTTTGGTATCTTTAGTATCTAAAACATCTTTATTTATAATACTACTGTCCTGGGCTTGCTTTTTTAAGTCATCGACTTTATCTTCGGGTTCCTTTTGATCCAAATCTATTTTTTTAGCTTCGTCTTTGATATTTTTTATATCATCTATAACAGTTTCGCTCTTGCTACTGATTTTTCCTCCAAGTTTACTGAAGAATCCGCCAGTTTTTTTTGCTGTTTTTTCTACTGCATCTTTACTATCATCTGTTACTTCTTCAGCTCTTTGTTGCATTGTATCAATTTTTTTTGAAGCATCTTTTTCAAAATCTTTAACTGCCAACTTTAAGGCTCCTAATCTTTCATCAGCTCTCCCACTGGTTTCTTTTAAAGTTCTATCAATATCTTCAGTCCTTTCTTTTATTCTTTCATCGATACGTGAAAAGAAATCATCTGCATCTTCTTCTTCAAACTTTGTTTCTAACGCGTTAATGATCTCTTCACTTTTATCTTTTACTGTTACTAGATTATCTTTTGGTATCTCCTCGATTTTTAATTGAGTAAAATCTTTTCCATGCTCAATGAAAGGTTCTTCAGCTACTCCTATAATATCGTCTTTTGCGTCTGAAAAAGACACTTTTTTTGATTTATGATCATGTTCAATATCTTCTGAGATTTTTTCTGAACACTCCAAAGTGTCTTTTGTAATATCTTCTGCTATTTTTACAGCACCTTGAGCAACTTGATTGATGTTATGTAAGTCATCTTTATCAGTTGATAGTACAGGTATATCTTCTATGTATTCCTTTGAATCCGCAGAGGTACCTGTCAGTTTGCGTCCAATTTTTTCAATAATACCCACTTCCTCCAGCGGTTTTTTAGTCTTTTTATATTTCCTTTTTGTTATTTTGGGGCTTTCTGATTTATCTTTCTTACTAAATATTCCGAACAAACCAGATGATTTAATTCTTTCCACATCTTCATCTAAATCTGTTATGATTTCAGGTTTACCATCTTCATAATTTTCCAATTCGACTGAGAGAAATTTTTGAGTATTTTGTATGTCTTCTAAAGCAACTTCAGATGTTTCTGTTGGTTTGGATTCCTTTGTTTGGACTCTTTCACTCAGATGTTCGTGCGTCTCAATTTCTTTTTTTTCTGGCATTTCTGGAAATTTAGTATTTTCATAATTTTCAACGTCTTGTTTTGGCTTTTCTTCTGATAGTTGCTTTTTACCGAATATTTTAAACGGAGGTCCAGCCTTTTTTCGATCATCTTTTTTAACTTTTACACTATCCAAATTTGCCTGGTCTTCAGGTTTAACAATATATTTTTCCACAGATGGTTCTCTCTCTTGAGATTGAGATTTTCTTTTGAAAATTCTAAATATTCCTGTTTTCTTATCTTTATCTTTTTCAATAGTTCCTTTCTTTTCTAATGTATTTTCTTCTTCATGTTGTTTTAATTCCGCTTCCAAGAAATGCTTTGCTTCATTAACGTCTATGGCCAATGGTTCTGGCAATATATCATATTCACAAGTGACCTTTCCTGTGTCTTCATGGATCTCTGTAACCTTGTGTGATAAATCCGTGTTTAGTGGATCAAGAATTTCTTGTAATAATTGTGATTCTGTTTCTACTACTGGTTTTACGTCTTCAAAAGTTTTAGTTTCGTAGCGAACTTGCTCAATTTTCGTTTTAATATCTTCCTCTAATTTTCGTAAATCCGTTAGTACACAAGGGTCTAATTGAGCAGTACCTTTAATAACTATTGTTTCTTTTGTTATTGTA
Organism: Leptura quadrifasciata; assembly: GCA_963675555.1. Taxonomy (NCBI): domain Eukaryota; kingdom Metazoa; phylum Arthropoda; class Insecta; order Coleoptera; family Cerambycidae; genus Leptura; species Leptura quadrifasciata. Next base: position 58,452,532 of record OY776673.1, on the reverse strand, counting down.
GTGCATCTATCAATTTTTGAGGTTTCGTCTTTTACCGCGTTTTCTTTCTCTGCATATTTTTTCTTTGCTTCTTCTTTTACTTCCTTCAGATCTTTTTTAGTTTCTTCAATAGAACTAGGTAACAAATCCTCGTTTGGCTGTACAAGAGTTAATTTTTCCGCTAATATGTCGATAGAAGAGATTTGTACGGGTTCTGGTATTTCCTCTGCTGACAATGCTGTTCCAGAACGAACATCTTCATATTTGTTAATTTCGTTTTGTATAAAATTATCACTGTCTGATATATTTTTAAAAGCTAGTGACGGCGAATTCTCCTGCTCTACACTTTTTTCTTTTATATTATTTTCTTGTGGTTTAGTTTTCTTCGAAAACAGACCAAAGAAGCCACTTTTTTCTTTCGCTTGTTCTTCAGTTTCTGGTGCTGAAACTTCAGCCAATTTTTCTACATCTGTTTCAGCGTCATGATAGCGGTCAATTTCTCCCTCTAGGAAATCTTTGCTATCCAATTTATCTTCTGTTTCTTTAAGCCCTTCTTGCTCTAAGGGCATTTGGGTCTCTTTAGTAATAATCACTGCTAGATCTTCTGCGTCCGATTTCGATTTTTTCTTGTCCTTTTTCTTATCCCTCTCGATTGAAGATTCTCTATCTTGTGATTTTTTCTTACCAAAAAGTCCAAATAATTTGCCACTTTTGCTTGATGTCTGTTCTGATTTAACTGCAGTACTTTCCGAAACACTCTGATCTTGTTTGTGTTTTAAGGAAATGTCAGTGAAAAGGAGTTCTTCACTTTTTAGTTCAGGTTTTGGAATCAGTTTGGCGTCTTCGTACCTCTCAAGTTCAGTGTTCAAAAAGTTCGTAGTTTCATGAATATTTTTAACTTCAGTATATATTTCAGCCGCAAGTTTTCTGTCATTTTCTTTATTTTCTGCAGATGTACATTCACCTTCTTTTCTTTTTTCAACCTTCTTGTTATCTCTTGTTGTTTCATCTGTTTCAACTAAATACGGATCTTTTTGTAGACTAAGTGGGACATCTTGATATTTATCAACTTCTACTTTTAAAAAGGTTTTTGCATCAGTGATATCTTTTATAACAGCTGCTGACAAAGGATGTTGTTCAGTTACATCCTTGCGCAATTCAATTTTCTTTCCTTTTTTGGTTTTTAATATTCGCTTTTTATCTTCATCTTTTGCGGTTTTTTCGGTTGATATTTTCACATCTGTGTCTTTTTCTTCAGAAGACTTTTTCTTAAACAATCCAAAAAATCCAGTTTCGCCATCTTTGCGTTCCAGTTTTGATTTCTCAAGTGCAGTCTGTAATTCTATTTCAGCAGCTTGTCTAACGACAGGACGAACGTCGTGGTAAACTTCAATTTCGTCTCTTAAAAACGAATCACTGTCTTGCATGTCCCTTAGGGTACTATCCGACAACAAAGTCGCTGGTTTTATTTCTTCCATTTTTGGCACGGTTTCCTTCTCCACAGAAGATTTCTTTTTGAAGAAACCAAAGAAACCTGTTCCATCATCTTTATGTTCCTCCATTGGCTTGTCGGTTGTGGGCTTTTCCTCTTTCGGTACAGCTGTTTCTTGACTGATATGACGTACATCCTGATAAATTTTTGTTTCGTCTTTTAGAACTGGATCACTTTCTTGCATGTCTGTAACAGCGCTTTCTAATAACGCTGACTTCTCGTTATTCTTGTCTATCTTTGTTTCGGTCTCCCTTTCTTCTGAAGATTTCTTTTTAAATAATCCAAAGATACCCGTTCTGTCATCCTTATGTTTTTCTTTTAGTTTCTGAGTTGCAGTTTTTCCTTCTTTCAACATATTTGTTCCCTGAATAACAGAAACCGTATCGTTTCCTTCATCTTTGAGCTGATCGGTGGAAAATGTCTCTTTTGATATATCTGACCTTTGAATTGCAGGACGTACATCGTGAAACAGTTTTATTTCATCCTTGAGGAATGAATCACATTCATCCATGACCTTTATAGCAGCTTCTGGCAATACTGCCTTCTCTTTTGTTTTTTCTAACTTTACTTCGATTTCCTTTTCTTCCGGCTTCTTTTTGAACAAACCGAAAATTCCTTTTCCATCATCTTTATCTTTCACTTTTGGCTTCTCAGAAGCTATTTTCACTTCGTGCAGTGTCTCCTGAACGACAGACAATACGGGTTTTTCTGACGAAATTTTCTCGTCTGATATAGATGGCCTTTGAATAATGGGATGCACATCGTAATAAATGTTAATTTCATCTTTTAGAAATGAATCGCTGTCCTTCATATCTCTAAGGATACTTTCCGATAGCACTGGTTTCTCTTTAGTTTCTATATTTTTCGCTTTCTTTTTGTTTTCCTCAGAAGATTTCTTTTTGAATCCTGCTCCCTCATCCTTATCTTCTACATTTGGCTTCTCAGAAGACACTTTTATTTCTTTCAGTGTAGCCGCCTCTTGGATGATAGGACGTACATCGTGATAAACGCTAACTTCGTCTTTTAAAAACGAATCGGTTTCATTCATGTCTTTTATAATACTTTCTGACAGTACAGGTTTTTCTTTCGTTTTCTCCACCTTGGGCTCGATATCCCTTTCCTCAGAAGATTTCTTTTTGAACAACCCAAAGAATGCCGTTCCATCATCCTTTTGTTTCTGCTTTGGTTTTTCATCTGAAATTTTCTCGTCTGATACAGATGGTTTTTGAATAATAGGACGCACGTCGTGATAAATTTTAATTTCATCTTTTAAAAATGAATCGGTATCGATCATGTCCTTGATAACATTTTCTGACAGTACAGGTACCTCTTTTGTTTTCTTTACTTTAGGCTCGATATCTCTTTCCTCAGAAGATTTCTTTTTAAGCAATCCAAATAACACAGTTCCATCATCTTTTTGTTCTGGTATAGGCTTTTCAGTTGGAACTTTTTCGTCTGGTGTAAGTGACTTTTGAATAATAGGACGCACATCGTGATAAATTTTAATTTCATCTCTTAGAAAAGAATCGCTTTCTTTCATATCTCTAAGGGTAGTTTCCGACAGCACCGGTTTTTCTTTAGTTGCTTTATCCTTCGCTTTCACCTGCTTTTCCTTAGACGATTTCTTTTTGAACAGGCCAAGAAATCCTGCTTCCTCATCCTTATCTTCCACCTTTGGCGTCTCAGAAGACACTTTTATTTCCTTCAGTGTATCTTCCTCTTGGATGATAGAACGTACATCGTGATAATCACTAACTTCGTCTTTTAAAAACGAATCGGTTTCGTTCATATCTTTTATAATACTTTCTGACAATACAGGTTTCTCTTTCGTTTTCTCCACCTTGGGCTCGATGTCCCTTTCCTCGGAAGATTTCTTTTTGAACAATCCAAAGAATGCTGTCCCATCATCTTTTTGCTCTTGTTTTGGTATTTCTTCTGAAATTTTCTCGTCTGATACAGATGGCTTTTGAATAATAGGGCGCACGTCGTGATAAATTTTAATTTCATCCTTTAGAAAAGAATCGCTTTCTTTCATATCTCTAAGGGTACTTTCCGACAACACTAGTTTCTCTTTAGTTGTTTTATCCTTCGCTTTCTTCTGCTTTTCGTCAGAAGATTTCTTTTTGAATAAGCCGAGAAATCCTGCTCCATCATCCTTATCTTCCACCTTCGGCTTCTCAGAAGACACTTTTATTTCTTTCAGTGTAGCTGCCTCTTGGACGATAGGACGCACATCATGATAAACACTAACTTCGTCTTTTAAAAACGAATCCGTTTCGTTCATGTCTTTTACAATACTTTCTGAGAATACAGGTTTATCTTTCGTTTTCTCCACCTTGGGCTCGATGTCTCTTTCTTCGGAAGATTTCTTTTTGAACAACCCAAAGAATGAAGTTCCATCATCTTTTTGTTTCTGCTTTGGTTTTTCATCTGAAATTTTCTCGTCTGATACAGATGGTTTTTGAATAATAGGACGCACGTTGTGATAAATTTTAATTTCATCTTTCAAAAATGAATCGGTATCGTTCATGTCCTTGATAACATTTTCTGACAGTACAGGTAAATCTTTTGTTTTCTTTTCTTTAGGCTCGATATCTCTTTCCTCGGAAGATTTCTTTTTAAGCAATCCAAATAATACAGTTCCATCATCTCTTTGTTCTGGTATAGGCTTTTCAGTTGGAACTTTTTCGTCTGGTGTAAGTGACTTTTGAATAATAGGACGCACATCGTGATAAATTTTAATTTCATCTTTTAGAAAAGAATCGCTTTCTTTCATATCTCTAAGGGTAGTTTCCGACAGTACCGGTTTTTCTTTAGTTACTTTATCCTTCGCTTTCACCTGCTTTTCCTTCGAAGATTTCTTTTTGAACAGGCCAAGAAATCCTGCTCCCTCATCCTTATCTTCCACCGTTGGCCCCTCAGAAGACACTTTTATTGCCTTCAGTGTATCTTCCTCTTGGATAATAGGACGTACATCATGATAAACACTAACTTCGTCTTTTAAAAACGAATCGGTTTCCTTCATGTCTTTTATAATACTTTCTGACAATACAGGTTTCTCTTTCGTTTTCTCCACCTTGGGCTCGATGTCTCTTTCTTCGGAAGATTTCTTTTTGAACAATCCAAAGAATGCTGCTCCGTCATCTTTTTGTTCTTGTTTTGATTTTTCTTCTGAAATTTTCTCGTCTGATACAGATGGCTTTTGAATAATAGGACGCACGTCGTGATAAATTTTAATTTCATCTTTTAGAAAAGAATCGCTTTCTTTCATATCTCTAACGGTACTTTCCGACAGCGCTGGTTTCTCTTTAGTTGTTTTATCCTTAGCTTTCTTCTTCTTTTCGTCAGAAGATTTCTTTTTGAATAAGCCAAGAAATCCTGCTCCATCGTCCTTATCTTCCACCTTCGGCTTCTCAGAAGACACTTTTATTTCTTTCAGTGTAGCTGCCTCTTGGACGATAGGACGATCATGATAAACACCAACTTCATCTTTTAAAAACGAATCCGTTTCATTCATGTCGTTTATAATACTTTCTGAGAACACAGGTTTATCTTTCGTTTTCTCCACCTTGGGCTCGATGTCTCTTTCTTCGGAAGATTTCTTTTTGAACAACCCAAAGAATGCCGTTCCATCATCTTTTTGTTTCTGCTTTGGTTTTTCATCTGAAATTTTCTCGTCTGATACAGATGGTTTTTGAATAATAGGACGCACGTCGTGATAAATTTTAATTTCATCTTTCAAAAATGAATCGGTATCGTTAATGTCCTTGATAACATTTTCTGACAGTACAGGTACCTCTTCTGTTTTCTTTACTTTAGGCTCGATATCTCCTTCCTCAGAAGATTTCTTTTTAAGCAATCCAAGTAATACAGCTCCATCATCTTTTTGTTCTGGTATAGGCTTTTCAGTTGGAACTTTTTCGTCTGGTGTAAGTGACTTTTGAATAATAGGACGCACATCGTGATAAATTTTAATTTCATCTTTTAGAAAAGAATCGCTTTCTTCCATATCTCTAAAGGTACTTTCCGACAGCACTGGTTTCTCCTTAGTTGTTTTATCCTTCGCTTTCACCTGCTTTTCGTCAGAAGATTTCTTTTTGAATAAGCCAAGAAATCCTGCTCCATCATCCTTATCTTCCACCTTCGGCTTGTCAGAAGACACTTTAATTTCTTTCAGTGTAGCTGCCTCTTGGATGATAGGACGTACATCGTGATAAACGCTAATTTCGTCTTTTAAAAACGAATCGGTTTCGTTCATGTCTTTTATAATATTTTCTGACAATACAAGTTTCTCTTTAATTTTCTCCGCTTTGGGCTCGATGTCCCTTTCCTCGGAAGATTTCTTTTTGAACAATCCAAAGAATGCTGTTCCATCCTCTTTTTGTTCTTGTATTGGTTTTTCTTCTGAAATTTTCTCGTCTGATGCAGATGGCTTTAGAACAATAGGACGCACGTCATGATAAATTTTAATTTCATCTTTTAGAAAAGAATCGCTTTCTTTCATATCTCTAACGGTACTTTCGGACAGCACTGGTTTCTCATTAGTTGCTTTATCCTTCGCTTTCATCTGCTTTTCCTCAGAAGATTTCTTTTTGAATAAGCCAAGAAATCCTGCTCCATTATCCTTATCTTCCACCTTCGGCTTCTCAGAAGACACTTTTATGTCTTTCAGTGTAGCTGCCTCTTGGATGATGGGACGTACATCATGATAAACACTAACTTCGTCTTTTAAGAACGAATCGGTTTCATTCATGTCTTTTATAATATTTTCTGAGTAGACAGGTTTCTCTTTCGTTTTCTCCACCTTGGGCTCGATGTCTCTTTCTTCGGAAGATTTCTTTTTGAACAATCCAAAGAATGCTGTTCCGTCATCTTTTTGCTCTTGTTTTGGTTTTTCTTCTGAAATTTTCTCGTCTGATACAGATGGCTTTTGAATAATAGGACGCACGTCGTGATAAATTTTAATTTCATCTTTTAGAAAAGAATCGCTTTCTTTCATATCTCTAACGGTACTTTCGGACAGCACTGGTTTCTCATTAGTTGCTTTATCCTTCGTTTTCATCTGCTTTTCCTCAGAAGATTTCTTTTTGAATAAGCCAAGAAATCCTGCTCCATCATCCTTATCTTCCACCTTCGGCTTCTCAGAAGACGCTTTTATGTCTTTCAGTGTAGCTGCCTCTTGGATGATAGGACGTACATCATGATAAACACTAACTTCGTCTTTTAAGAACGAATCGGTTTCATTCATGTCTTTTATAATATTTTCTGAGAAGACAGGTTTCTCTTTCGTTTTCTCCACTTTGGGCTCGATGTCTCTTTCTTCGGAAGATTTCTTTTTGAACAATCCAAAGAATGCTGTTCCGTCATCTTTTTGCTCTTGTTTTGGTTTTTCTTCTGAAATTTTCTCGTCTGATACAGATGGCTTTTGAATAATAGGACGCACGTCGTGATAAATCTTAATTTCATCTTTTAGAAAAGAATCGCTTTCTTTCATATCTCTAAGGGTACTTTCCGACAGCACTGGTTTCTCTTTAGTTGTTTTTTCCTTCGTTTTCTTCTGCTTTTCGTCAGAAGATTTCTTTTTGAATAAACCAAGAAATCCTGCTCCTTCATCCTTATCTTCCACTTTCGGCTTCTCAGAAGACACTTTCATTTCTTTAAGTGTAGATGCCTCTTGAATGATAGGATGTACATCGTGATAAACGCTAACTTCGTCTTTTAAAAACGAATCGGTTTCGTTCATGTCTTTTTTAATATCTCCTGACAATACAGGTTTCTCCTTACTTTTCTCCACCTTGGGCTCGATGTCCCTTTCCTCGGAAGATTTCTTTTTGAACAATCCAAAGAATGCTGTTCCATCCTCTTTTTGCTCTTGTATTGGTTTTTCTTCTGAAATTTTCTCGTCTGATACAGATGGCTTTTGAATAATAGGACGCACGTCGTGATAAATTTTGATTTCGTCTTCTAAAAATGATTCACTATTTTGCATATCATTTACTGTACTTTCTGACAATATTGGCTTGTCATTTATTTTTTCTATCTCCTTTTCTTCGGATATTTTCTTTTTGAATAATCCAAAGAAACCAGTTCGTTCATCTTTCTTTTCTTTCTCATCAGACGTTTCCTTAAGAATTGGCTCAGGAAGTCTACTGTCATCGTCATTTTGTTCTTTCTTAACCTCAGCTTTTGTATCTGAACTTTTTATAATAGGACGAACGTCGTCATAGTTTTGAACTTCCTGCTTTAAAAATGATTTACTTTCATCCATATCTTTCAAAACGACTGGCGACAGTAGTGTTTTCTCGTCTTGCCTTTGTGTTTGTGAATCAATGTCTTTTTCTTCGGATTTCTTTTTGAATAACCCAAAGAATCCTCGTCCATCTTCTTTATGTTTTTCTTTGGGTTTCTCATTTGGTGCGTTGAATTCTGTTGATATAACTTCAACATGATGTTCTTTTTTGATTTCTGAATCGAGAGGGATGTAGCGAACGTCATGGTACCGGTCAGTTTCACTGGTTAAGAATGATGCACTTTCTTGCATGCCTTTAAGAGTTTCTTCGGATATATCTTGTTTTATTTCTATTATACGTTGTATCGGTTCTGTTTCGCCTTCTAATTCCTGTGTTTGTTTGCGCACTTCGGCAACGATTATGGGTTTAACATCATGGTATTTATCAACTTCCTCTTTTAAGAAAGCTGTTGAATCGATCATATCTTTAATAACTGATTCAGAGAAGGCTGGCTTAACTTCAACATCCTCCTTTTTTCCTTTCCTGAATAAACCTAAGAACCCTTTTTCTTCTTTATCCTTGCCTTTTGATTTTTTCGGAGATAACTGTGTTTCAATAATTTCTCCGTCTACTTTTTCTGGTTTTTCTTTACTTTTACTTTTCTTCAATTTTGGTGATTTCTGTACATCTGCTTTAATTTTCTGTTCCTTGGAGGTCTCCTTGTCCTGTTTTTCAATTACCTCTTTTCTACTGTCTTCATCGGAGTCGTCGCCTTCTTTGGATGCTTTGCCGAACAGTCCAAATAATTTCCCATGTTTTCTTTTCATTTTTTGGCTATCTGTTATTTTTTCTTTCGCTTCTTCTTTCTTTCCTAATTTACTGATATTATATAAATTGCTCTTATCATCCTCCCATCCCGTAAATTCAATTTCATTTCTTATCAAGTCAGTAGTTATAGTTTTTATATCATCTGGATGTGGAAAATTAAAGTAATCTGGAACTACCTCAAAATTATCTGGAGGATGGGATATAACAGGTTCTTCGATGTCTTCGTATACGTGATCTCTGATACGTGGTGGCCTGACAGGAGCTTCTATTTGAGCACTAGGTTTAATTAATTTTTCGTCTGATAAAATTGGTGACTTCTCTAATATTTCTTTCTCTATCTTGTCGATGCTTTCGTCTATGCTAAGAGTAAACGTTTCTCTTGTTTTTTTTGGTGAGCCAACTTTTGTTGGATCAATAGTAATTGTAAATTCTTCTTCCTCCACGGTGGCTGGAGCAAATGTTTTTAAAACTTTCTCTTCAACGACAACAATTTTTCGTTTTTTTGTTTTTGGTGATTTCTGTAATAACTGTTCTGTAACAGCTTTCTCACCATCTGTAATAACATCAGTTATAAATTCTTTAGCTTGCTTTTTAATACTTTCTGGTACATCTGAATCTGTATCATCTAGATCAGTTACAGGAACTACACTTAATGGGACTTCTGGTAGTTTAGAAGTTTCATCTTTTTCCGAATATTTAAGTGGAGTTGATTCTCTCGTTGGTATTTCAGTTGATTTGTACGTTCCATTCTCAGGAGATGCTTCAAAATATGGTATATCTGCATACTTACGGTCCTCTGTCGGTGTTGGAAGCTTTGGTTTCCTAGGAGGGCGAACAGGAATTTCTGGTGGAAGTTCACTATCGAAAATCTTTACTTTCTTTTTGTCCTTCTTAGTTTTCTTTTCCTTTTTGGGTGATTTTTCAGATTCTGAATCGGAATGATCAAGTGACTTACCAACAAATGTTTTAATGGTTCCTAAAATTCCCTTCTTCCTCTTCTTCTCCTCTTTACCCGGAGTAGTCTGATTTATGTTTTGTTTTTCGTCGTCGGCAACTTTATCGATTTTATAGTACTTTTCAGTATGATGATGATATGGTTCAGGTCGTGACTCAGATTGAATTAAAGCATTAGTTTGATCATAAATTGGTTTTAAACCTACAAGATTATTTTCTCTGGCAGATAAACCGATAATAGCGGCGTCTACGGGTATTTGGACTAGCAATAATTCTTCGTTACTAACTAAATAATGTGCGGTCGAGGTCGTTTTTCCTGTAAGAACATGCACTTTCCAACAAGCTATTCTATCTACCAAACCTTAACTTTAATATCACTTTAAAAATATCCTTACTGCAGCAGGTCAGAGATGTGGCCTCGGCTAATGCTTGACAATATTCAAGTGATTAGTCAAAAAAAACTACAATCGCAAAAACCCATGCGTATGAGTTCAGTACGTAACACGACTTAACTTTAACTTTACCTCTACAGGGATCTTCTTTTTGGGATAGCCAATCGCAATATGCTGTAGGTATTTGTGAATTTTCTTTAATTGGATACGAAATAAATTCCGTGAACGGATTGTTACACCTAGGAGTGGATTTTGTTGAGAATTCGTTATAACAGGGATAAAAGGGGATATTTGCATAGAGGTCTACTTTATTTTCATTACTAAAATTTTTCATAAATTCCGGGTCATACTCTAAGGGAAAATGTTTGTTTGAAGTAGCAACAAGCTCCGTTTTACTTTTTGATAATTCTTTTGTATTGGCGAAACTAGCATCTCCATATTTTGTGGAAGTCTCGACTTCTGGATTTCTTACGAATAATCTTTGGAGAGTGAATGAGGGTTTAACTGTTCTTTCCTTTTCAGCTGATTCTGCTTTATCAGCGTCTCGTAAAAGGGAATAAGAAGATGACTTTTTCTTATCTAGCAAAGTAGAAAATTTATTAGTAATATTACTAAATTTTTCACTGAGCTTACTAGGCAAGGTTTGACTTTTCTCGTTTTGATTACGTTGCTGTGACGATTCGGCATTTTTTTTAGCAGGATTATCCATGAATTCTCTTACAGATCTAATTTCTATAGATTCCTTTCCCTTCTCGGTAGTTTTAACTAGCAGTTTTACCTCTGCTTTTACGATTTTTTCGGAAGTTTCATATGTACCTTCATCTGAACTTGTTGACATTGTTGAGGAGCTCTCATTAGTAGAATCATCTGCTTCATATGAAATTTCTTTGTTAGACATCGTGCTAAATATAGACGCTTCTTTTGAAACAGATTCAGTATCTGAAATAACTTCGATAGTGTCAAGGAGTGATTTATAAGGTTTTGTGGCGTAGGCCTTATTGGAATAACAACTGCTAAGTAAACTTAAGTTTTCTTCATCTTCCTCTGGGACAATACTAAGGTTTCGATAGGTCCCTTCCCACCAAATATCATTGCCAGTTCTGTTGTCATGCAGCTGATAAGCATAGTTCATTGGATTTGTTTCTATAAGTTCATAGTCATCATCAATGAAATGTTCTGTAGCATTATTAGACTCATTGGGGTCGTTCCAACTTTCAGGGTAGTGATCGCTAAGGGATTCACTTGAAGCTGTTGTGGCTCTTTCTAAATCTATTTTATAAGTATATGGCTTTTCTAAATACTCATCCTCAGGTGAGTTACTTAGCAACAAATTGGCTTCTTCCCCTTCTACTGTAAGAACTAAATCGTCTATGCGTTTAGTGATTTCTTCCAAATTATTGTTGGCAGTTTCAGTGTCTTCTTGAAAACGTATTAAGTCGTATTCATGGTCAGGCCTTTCTGTAGATTTTCCGCAGTTACTAAAAGAAATGTATTCATAGGTGTCGTAATCTTTATTGTCAACAATTATTTCTTGAGTTGTTTCATAAACTTTGGGTTTTTTAATAGACTTCTTAATAGGTACCTCAATTATTGCATCAGTAGTTGGTAGTAATTCCAAAGTATTGATACATTGTTCTTCGGGCTCTAGAATGTCGAGGTCCAAACTAAAAAGTTTCTCTTGTTTTTCTACTTCAAACAACATTTTCTCAAGCATAGCATCGATTTGTGTATACGAGGTAGTTTTATGCAAATATTGGGAATCTGACAAAGAAGGAGGCATACTGCGCTTTGGAGTAAACAGCACACTTTCATATGTAATAAACTGGGGACCAGTTGAAGGTATATCTGGCGAAAAAATTTAATTTTACCTATGCATTAACCTTACTGTAGTAAGAATATTTATATATAATCTGTTAGTAAAATTTAATGAATATATTTAAAATTATTATGTTGATCTGCCGATGATAATGAATGATGACTGAAAATTTTATAACTATTTTTAGTTTGCCGGAAGATTGCTGAAGCTGTGCTGAAAACTTTGCTATTTGACTTATTAACGTAAGATTTGTTTGAAGCTCAAATATGCTCAAAAGGAACATATACAATGTTATATGCTCCTTCTAACTGTCCATGCGCATGCCCACAATATACAAATTTTACTTTAAGTGTTACAAACACATCTTTAAGATTAAAATAAAAGCGTACAAACAAATACCTTGCTTGCCTAGCAGTAAGCTTTAGTAGGAAATAATAACAAGCGCCTTTTGGCATTAAAAGCGATAATTTTAATAATCATTGTGTTAGTGTATTAGGTGGAGTGTTAATGCACAAAGAGCATCCTCTGGCTTAAAAATTGGTTAAAAAATAAAAATTATAATTGTTAAAAAATAGAGATAGTGATTGATGAAGGTGCCCCTAACATAATGAGATGATAATTAAAACAATACCTGCATGTTACATACGTCACAAATCTATACTAAAATTTTTGGATTTCCTAGTATACAAGTAGATGTGCAGATTATTAGCAATTAAACAATTAATATTTTGTAGCGATATTTTAGTAGAAATAAAGTAACTGACATTGATTAATTTTTAGATATTAAGAATGACTGATGCAGAAGAAGCTATATTACATTTGAGTAATTATTTTTGAGTGAGCTCCTATCAAAGAAAATCCAAAAATTTTTGTAATAGTAATGAGGACCAATTTATTAATACAAAACTATTTTATATTTAAATAACTCGACAAACTTTAATGGAATATTGTGACAGATAAATTTGTGTTAAACCTGTGAATTAATAAAATGGTCTATGTGAAAATAAACAAATACAAAATGTATATTATTTTCAAAACAATAAATTAAAAGGTTTATTAAATAATACAAATTTTGTATGCAGAATGATACAAATATGTTCTCTATTAGTGGCAACATCTTACCTTGCGGTACTGCATCTGGTCCTAGTGTTTTGGACTCCGGCTCGGCCGGCTTCCTTGAGGCATCCCATTCTAGAAAATGAATGAACATCAGTGACGAATTAATAAATTTTATTTTCATCTTATCATTTTATACGTGTTCGCTTAAGAATTGCGAGGTAAACATCTATCTTACCAAAAGTTCAGCTTCATTTTCATGCAATGTATTTTAAAAGCTAAAAGCTTTTTAAGTCTGTGTGCGGTGTTTGCATGCAACTTTAGAAATACTAATAAATTACCTTTTGTAGTATTTATTGTAGTTTCACTAATTGATAGTTTCAAAAAACAATTACTCGGTTATTCATATTAGTGTAATATTATTTTTAATATTAATGCCGTGTACGGCACATTTTTTAAGAAAATTTTTCATTGTCATGGTGTTTAAGTGATTCCTGTAATTAGCACAGCCTTACTCATTCTTCAGTGCACTTTCGTCAATCAAATTGGCTTCGTCTGATATCACAAAACTGAAATTAATTTAGCCTACGTCGGCCTACTTATTGTCGACTCAGACTCGGTGTGGAAGTCTTATGTTGGGAATGTCAAAAAGTTCATGCACAAATAATTTTGACAAACAAGAAATACTCCTCCACTACGCACCCACCGAATAATAAAATTTAATGAGACTGCCGGAAAGCAATTAACATTACAGAGCACCTTTCAAATTTCACTATGCGCTACTTTGAAAACGTGGGCGTAATTTTTTATTAAATAAAATGTGAAAAAATTCCTAAAGATTTTTTTAATATCTCAATAAATATTGCTTGCCTTTAGAGAAAAGTTATAGAAATGAAAAAGTTTTGTAATTAAATTTTAAATAAGAAGCAGTTGGTTATAAATCCAAAAATTCATTTTTGCTGTTGCAAAAGTAGTAGAAATCGAAAAAAAAAATTTGAAATAGCAAGTTATTTGTGGATTTTTTTTCAAATACTTATATTATACGTAGAACCTTCATACTTGGCTAAAGAAAACTTTTTAATATAATAAATTTTCCCACCAAGTTTCATCAAAATCGGACTTTTAGTTTTTGCATAGTAAGTTTGCTTGCAATCTAACTTCGAAAAGTAATATGCAAATTTTCAAAATGTTGCTGAGGCTAAACTAAAGCATTTAGAAAATTGAAGTTTTTTTGACATATAAAAGAGCACTCAAATTTTCAAATCCATTTTGAGATATTAAAATCCGTTAATTAGGAGAGCCTAGGGAATTGTTTAAAAATTTGACAATTTCTTGCTGAATGAGGTTATGTCCCTCAGAGGACGCGTTAGGTTATGTCGAAACGGGGCCCACTGGTGATGTTGAACGATTTGATTTTCTCTCATTGCCAAAATTGCGTCAGCTGGGCGGGGCCCTAGTGCGGGGGCACGCAGAACAAGCGGGCACACGGGGTCCTTTGACAGCACGGGGCCGCGGAACGTAAGGGGGTCCTGGAGCGGAGCCCCAATTTTTGACAGCACAGAGGCCCCGTTATTTTAAAGCACGGTGCTGGGGGGGGGGTCATTTTTGACAGCACGGGAACCTGGGGGCGGAGTCCTAACGAGAGGGCCCTGGAGTCTTAAGGGGGCCCATTCTGGGGGCGGGGCTCCTGCTCAACTGGGGCCATTTCTACTTTTTGCTAAACTACTTTTTAAACAATGCCTAGGCTCTCCTAATTAACGGATTTTAATATCTCAAAATTGATTTGAAACTTTGAGTGCTCTTTTATATGTCAAAAAAATTTTAACTTTCTAAATGCTTCAGTTTAGCCTCAGCAGCATTTTGAAAATTTGCGAAGTTTACATTGCAAAATTATTACGCAAAAATTAATAGTCCGGTCTTGATGAAATTTGGTAGGAAGATTTATTATATTAAAAAGTTTTCTTTAGCTAAGTATGAAGGTCATACGTATAATATAAGTATTTGAAAAAAATTGCACAAATAACTTGCTATTTCAATTTTTTTTTGCGATTTTTACTATTTGTGCAATAGTAAAAATTTATTTTTGGATTCGAAACCAACTGCATCTCATTGAAAATTTAATTACAAAACAAAGCAATAGTTACTGACATATGAAAAAATAGGAAGAAAAAAAAAACCGAATTTTTGAGAATTTTTTCAGATTTTGTTTAATAAAAAATTACGACCACGTTTTCAAACTAGCGCATAGTGAAACTACCAACCCAAAACAAATACCGCCTGGGCTACATTCGATTCTGTAATTACGCGCCATAGATATCTGACCAACCAATTTCCAGGTTCATGCGTGCCAGATTTTTGGAAATTAAATTCACACAAAACTAGATGCGACTGAGAACTTACAGATTGAAAATAACGAACAAGAAGGAAAAAATGGCGCATCTCCACTTGATCACTCTTCTAATTAATTAGTTCTATTTAGTTTAAAAAATAGACCAAAATTAGTTTGTAATGAAATTCAGATGAAGGAGTTGATTGGAAAACACGTGCACAACGAGTGAGTAGCAAGGAATAATACTAAACTGTTTGCATATCCTAGTGACTGATATCTCAGGAAATTACAAATTTGCACTTTAATTTGTAAAAAAGCATATACTACTAACAAATCTTCTTAAAATATTACCTTCTTTATTTCCAACTGATAACAATCCTTCCTGAAAATTGAAGGACACATTCTCTTCTTTATTAATTAAGAGATAAAAGAATTCATTTATAAACTTTGACATGTCACTCTCTGAAATTGCAGGTAATGCATAATCCTCGTCTGGAATATCTTCGGTGTCGGTGTAAGTTTCTGTATATCCACCACCTTTTAAGTACATAACGTCGGTTACAGAATCTGAATCAAACTTTGGAAGAACTTCTGTGCATACCTTGGTAGAGCTCATCTGGTCCAGTTCTTTGTGTACGTCACTTGGAGTAGCAGTTTCTGACCGAGAATAACCGATAATTTCTTCATCTGCTGATGCAATCATTTCTTCCGTGTCCGTATATGTTGGACTCGCTGTATTGTTTTTTTCTCTTCTGGTACGTTTGTTAACTGCCATTCGATCTTCTATAGAAAATGATCCTGAGCCTTCTTTTAGTACAACTGTCTCACCTTCTATTTCTCGCATATGTTGCGGGGTGCAAGACAATGGTCTAATGCCATGTGACTCCTTGTCCTCTTCTGATGATTCATCTATATTTTCTACATCCGTAGCACCATCGGCATCGTCCATATTAATGGGGTTTAAAAAATTACCAACTGCATTTTCTGTGTTACCATCGCTAAAATAAATGTCTTCTGTATCAGTCAATAATACCTGTTCTTTCTTGGCTTCTTTTTTGTTTTTTATTGCTAGATATCTTTCATGCATATATTTGAATTTCGGAGCTCTATAGTTTCTTTCTTTTTTCTCCAAAACGAGTTCTTCTGTATCAGTTATTGATTCATTATATTCGCGTCTATTACTCTTCGAGATTTGTTCAAAACTTTCACTAACTGTAATTAAACCACCATCCGAAGGAGGTAAATCTGGAGTTGTGACTTTAACAGAAAATTTCGGTGTTTCCAAAGCCTCTTCTGATTCAGAAAGACTTTCCTCATCAGTTGGGTTTCCTAAATATTCATGAATTAGTAACTCCTCTGCAAGTTCCTCTTTTAATGGCAGAATTTTTACAGTAGGTAATGAATTATTTTCTCCTAGTATTACCAAATTGCGGATTGACGGAGGTAACTGAATGTCTGGCATTTGGTAAACAGAATCATTTTCGTTTTCCGACTGAAATCCTTCTTCTTCTGTAAAATCTAGGGATTGCTCCTTTTTAATTGAAGGTAATTTAGTATTCGATTCTTCTTCAGCGGAACTGCCAATCATTTCACAGTCCGTTGCAACTTCCTGATATGGCAATGTCACGTCAATATTTTTCTTCTGCAAACGTTTCTGTGAAGAATCTGGTACCGTAAGTTCAAATATCGTGCTCCATTTATTTCTGCTTTCCGTTTCGATTTTGTCCCCACCTAGACCACTAGTCTGACAACCAGCAGAATATCTAGTTCCTTGTTCGTCTGGAGCGGTTCTATTTGATGTTTCAGAGTGTATATTTTTACATTTTAATTCTGTCTGAATATCTTCTGTTTGGCTATAACAGGCTGCCATGTCATTTAATTTTTGTTCTAAGGCACTGTCGTCATCCGGATGATCAGTTTCTGTGAATATATCACCTGATTCGTCTTCAAAATCTTCAGTGTCTGTCAGAAAATTCGTGTCAAAGTTCGGAATTCCTAATGAACTAGTTTTTTTTGTAGCTATCTTTTTACAAAGAGGAAAGGGTATATGATCATCTTCCTCATTATCAGATTCCACCATTAGAGATTGACTTCTCGAAATAAATGCTCCAGCTTTAGTTTTTCTTGTTTTTTTGTGGTGAGACTTCTTTTTAATTTCATCATCAGATATTTCCAGATCTTCCACATCTGTAACTGACGGTTTTCGACTACCTCGTCGACGTCTTCTTCTAGATTTATTTTTCTTGCAATTTTTCTCATCGCTTGAATCGGAATATAACACTTCCACATCAGTCAAGTCAGATAAATTTGGAGAAATAGATAACGTACTTAAATATTGCTTATTTTCTGTACCACTTTGGCCCTCAAAATTATATTTACTGTTTGAAGCAACCTCTAAAGAAGCATCTCTTTCCAATTCCCATATATGAATGCTCTCGAAGTTATAAGTTTCTAAATCGACAATAGATTTTGGAATATCCTCTGGAATTATTTCACTGTCCGTGTTGAAATGTTCTTCATCTGTTGATTCATTATCTGCGTTAACCGGTTGAATTTTCGATGCTTCTATCTCCCTTTGTATGGTGGAATTTTGAATCTTCAATTTATTTTTGCCTGTAAATGTTTTCACTTGGGTTTTAAATGATTCCTCAAACGTTCCACCTTCTAAATCTAAAGCATCTAGAGATAGGGGCATTTCGTGCTTGACGATTCCGATATTATCGGCTTCATTATCAGATGCTTCAAAGTCTTCGAGATCAGTTGTACAAATATTTTCATCTAACTTGATCCTTATTTTAAGTTTTTTAGGACTTTTGTATATACAGCTTTTGTTTTCAGATTCCTCCTCATCTAATGCTTCGACGTCTGTCAGTGCATCTATTAAATTTTCGTCTCCGTCTTCCTCGTTTTCAGGGGTTATAGCGATTTTTGGTATGTCTGTACCTAGTGACATTTTATCTACTTGTCACTATAAATTCTTGATGTAAAAAAGATTTTATTTTTCGTGAAGTTAATATTTCTTGCAATTTTTAACGTCCGTAACCATTGATTGAATTACTCGATGGCCCTATATAAGAAAACACATAGTTTTTATATTAAGCAGCTAAATGGTACCATGTATCCCTTTGACATATAAAATGTACAAAATACGCAACAGGCAGAGCTGTTTACTGTAATAAAAAAGATAACTTGCAATTATAAAGCTTGCAATTGAATAATTACAAGTTTGAAGTTGCAAGTATTTATAACTGCAAGTTTTATACTTGTAATTATAGACAATTGCAATTTTAAAGTTGCAGCTATCTATAAAGCAAGTTTTATATTTGCAATTATGGTCAATTGCAAGATTGAAACTTGCAATTATGGGTAATTGTAGGTAGTTGCAACTTTAAAATTGCAATTGTCCATAATTACAAGTATAAAACTTGCAATTATAACTAGTTGCAACTTCAAACTTGTAATTATTCAAAAATATTTTAACTATATCCTTTCTACGCCTTCGTAAAATCGTGTTATTTGAGAAAATAAAATAGAATTCTGCGTAAAACAAATAATGGTTTCTGAAACCTTGAAAAAACTAATTTTTGCTGTCTTCGACCCAAAAGTAGTAATTTTCAAGTTTCCTCTAATACCGTTGCTTTTAAGAGTGGTGCGTAAAAGTGGTAGAAGGTCTTTAACCTTGCACCACTCACACACCCTCAATTACTTATGAATTAAAAAACACGCTAACTCTATATTTCGCGATTCTAAGTAATCGTAGTATGCACACAACTCTTTTAAGTTCAATCGTTATTTAGAAAAAAAATGTAAATATCATTGTTTTTAATTTTGAATTATTTATTTTCTAAGATCTTTATATTCAACAGTGTAATGATACTCCAAGCTTCATCTTGAATCGACAGCAAGCTTATCAGATATATCTTATAATGTTATTTGTATTATGAACCCTTCAAGAACTCCTTTTCTCTTTTATGTATCGAATATTATTACGCGTTGAGTGCCCGACATTCAGCCAAAAATATTTTCATTTAATTAATGTTAATTAAAATTTAAAAAGAGGGACAAGACAATTAAAAATAACATTTTTGTTATATGTCGATTGCACTAGGTTTCGTTAAGCTGAGTGCTCAGGGGTCAACTACACCTTCCTTTCTCTTTGTGTCTTTCAAGAGAAATATTTGACACTTGAATATAACCCAATAAAATGGGACGAAATTTGCCGATTTGAATGAAATATTTTAGAGCGGGCTGAAATTTTGGGAACAGGCTTATTTTATGGTACTTTTTAACATATCAATTTTACTGTAAAATATGTACGCATGAAAATTATAGGTAATAAAAATCCGTACAATTTCGTTTTTTTTAACTTCGTGCGACAGAGTTATGAATTTTTTAACGTGCAATCAGTGATATTTAAATGAGTTATAGCGATGAAAATTAATAATAACGGAAAATGGATAGTATGCAACAGATATGGAATGAAGTATAGTTAAAAATATGAAAAGGCATTAACAAATTATTAAAATGTTATTAATTTAATTATTTCTCTCATGCCAACGGATTCTTCTTCAATGTGTGTAAATAGTAATACATGCCCTAAACATATGAACCCAGTATGAAACGACTCAGAAATGCCCACAGAATAACTTCTGATACTTCTAAAAATGAAAAAATATTATTAAATATACTTTTTTGTACTTCAAACGTGATGAAAATTGCGGTTGCTAAAAATTTAAAATCAACTGCATTTTCAATCATCAGTTCTGAAACGGGCCGCCCCTGGGGCCATCCTATTTTAAAAATAAGTCTTAAATTTATTTTAAATTCAGGGAAATATCGCTTTTATAACTACAATTGACCAGAAATTATTTAAACATTACATTCTGAATTTCATTTCCAAATTTATACAAATATTAATTTTACAACAGAAATTATTTTTTCAATACCAAATGATAGCCGACTTCAGGGCACTGTTACGTTTTAACTTATTGGGGTAGAAAGTTGTACATATGTCAAGTGCCACTTTAAAATAGCTTGTAACATGGTTATTAATTCTTATCTAAAACTTGGCAGCTTTAAAAACAAGACTAATGCATTAGTAAAACCAGCAAAGCGTCGAGAGTTGCGTATGAAGTGAATAGGGCGACTTTAAGCAAACGTATAAGACGAAGATAGGGCAGGATACCGGAGCCACGTCTTATGTGTCAAATATACAAGCCACGTTCAGGATATGGGGAATTTGGCACTGTGATTTTGGAACCGCGTTGATGGAAGAACAGTGTAAAAGCCAGGCGATGCTATACCTCCTGGCAGAACTGATAGAGGATGCTTGCCGACGTTTGCCCGGAAGAATACTTATTCCAGTAGTAGCAAATTTCATCGAGGATGTTTGTCGTCGATTTTCGAACCCTCTGAATTCGCTAAGAGATACTAATTGCAGGACGCTTGTCGACGATCAAATAGTCGAGCCCGCTTAGTTCTCTAAATACATCCATAAATTCTACGAAGCAATCCAGTTTGGCTACTAAACTTTGCGAATCTAGGCCCAGCGAAGTAACCGCGCTAGAGTGTCCAAATCGCTAACTTCTACAGCCATGAAGTGCCAGTTCACGCACTGCGCGGAGGCTATCGCTGACCACGCGAGTACGGTTCCGATAGCCGAGGGAGAGAACGACTTGGCGATTTTCCATCCGCCAGGTAATATGACTTAAAGCCACACAAACTCGGCTTTGCCCTGCGTCTATGAACATTTTCATTAGCAACATTTTCTTGACTCACGTAATTTTACATATATGGGGTTGGGAGGGAAATTTAGGCACAACTACGTCCCGATTTTGTGGTACCAATTTCTAATTTTACTATCTCACATTTTACACTAAATTTCAGATAATAATGTAAATATTTAATGCACACCAGGTTATATTCTAGTTGGCGAATTCGTCAATGATTCTCTGTGTCGCCGACTCCTGTATGTGACATTGCTGCGTGTAATTGTTGGCTAAAGGGTTTACAGAAATAGGTGTATTTAAAAGGGCAACGGGCCCACTACTTTTACTTTCAAATCAGCTGTCTCATTATTTCACTTGACTCTCCGTACAGTCGTCGATGCCCCAGATGGCCGAGTTTACGGGTAGTTTATTACTACACTAAAGTCACCCCCGGCACAGCTGGAGGTGTCGAATGACAATGTTAACCGCACTTCAGTTGTAAAATCTTATAAAGCTGTTTGCTTTCAACGACGTAAATAGTAGATAATCTCTTGATTTATTTTCATTGTTGTTATAACCACAAAGAGTTCCCTGGCTCTAGTACAAACACCGCGATCGTGGGTTTGTTCTTCTCTACTTTTTCTACGATATAAGTGGTTGTTGTGACAATTAAAATCAACCCGGATATGTCCGTGTTTTAATATCAACGTTAGGGAAATTTCCCTGCAGCTTATGAGAATTTATACTGAACCTTTTGGCCCGGAGAGTCCAGCCCATTAGCATTTGTTTTCACACCTATTTGAGTACAAGACTTTGCCAGACTTAGCACGCGGCGATTGCCCCATCATGAATTGTCTGTACGGAGGTACAGACAATTGTCATTTCAGATAAATATTATCTGGTTTAATTTTTATGCCTCGCTAGAGACATTATAACGTATCTATTTTTGCGATTGCCGCAACGTTGTATACAATATTTTTTATTGGATAATTATCCCAACAATATATGAGTTCAACCCACTTTATGTTTTATTTCTTTGATTATAGTCCGTTATCAACATTACACTCTATACTACTACTCTCACTTACCAATATGAGATTGGTAAAGTCAGTAAATATAAACTTAAATACATTAATTAACATTCATATCACAAGTTTGAGCAACAACGTTATTGAGTAAAATAAAAGGTGTAACAGATTTCTTCAGTCTAAAACAGTGTGTTAAACTTACAAGATATTACATCGAAGAAGTGATGAGCTTTCTCAGGTAAAGTATCAGGTAGAAATCAGTAATATTAAACTTTATATAAAGAACTTGGGTAAAACTAACAGGTTACTACACACACAACATAAGTTTAGGTCCTAAATTAATAAAACTAGACGATCACATAAATGGCTAATTTGTTTATTTATCTTGACATAAAATTGAGATAAATAACTACTGGGTAGGAATTAATAAGTTCTTGATTGCTTCACGATCAAGGATTTTGATATTAATTGACAACCTTGGGGTTGAGATGTTTCAGTTCCTTCTCGCTACTTTCGCGAAAAAGTGTTTTTGTAGGACATTTGGTAAGCTTTCATTTATGTCTTATGAAATTTTCTCGTAAAGTCAAATGAAACGATGATACATACAAAAAAGGAATTAAAAAATAATGTTGGTTCAATTTTTCTGAACAAAAACAATTTTCAGGAACCTTTTTTTTTTAAGAAAATATGGCTTGCCAACCACTTATGCTATTACATTACTTTCATATGTATATAAACTAATAAAAATAGATCAAAACCAATTTTTTAAAAATTGTTATGCACAGTTCTTGCAGGAAAATCTTAATTTATAATAATTTTTGCCATATAGCTTTAAACAGCTGTAACTCGTGAACCGTTCATCGTGTGAAAGTAACTTGGAGCTCATTTTATAGATAATTTAATGCTCTTCAATAAACCTTTAGTGTCATTATTGCCTAAAGTCAATCAAAAAATATCAAAATGCACTTGGAAATGACAATTTTTCATGTTTTTTCCTTTTATCTCTATCCACTCGTCATCAAAACGATTTTGTACATACACCGACCTATTTAAAATTTGATCCTCTTTAACTTTCATTAGGTACACTATATGCGTACGATCTATCGTTTTCGAGTTTTTATCGATTTTATCATGAAACAAGTGTTCTGATAGCTCGCTATAAAAATGTATAAAAATTCATATCTCTGCCAATATTGATCAAATGGAAATGGAAAATAAATGGAAATTGTTCGTAATCGAATTCTCTACCACTTTCATTTGTAACATTTTGGATCCGAATGACCATTTTCAAGATTTTAGCGAAAAACGCGCGCGTTTACGTTGCGTCGCAAAACTGTCAAAACTTCAAAAATCTATTTCGGCTCTATCAGGTCGTACGAAGTTAAAAAAGAAACGAAATTGTGCGGATTTTTATTGCTTATAATTTTTATGTGTACATATTTTACAGTAAAATTGATACATTCCTAGTTTCTTGCGAAAAACCGATTTTTTTAAACTATTTTTTCATTTTGGGGTTCTGGATGACTCGCAATCTCTCTCAAACTAGAATTTCAAGTCTATTTATAAACCGATTTCAAATTTTAAGATTGTGTTGGAAAGATAATTTGAGGCACTACCAAAGGCTCGTAAAAATGTACAGAGTGTTTTTTAAAAAGTGACTTTTGATACGCTTTTTAATAACTCCAAAAGCCTAATACAAAGTGCTGCATATGTTTACTACGTATTTTCAACTTAAATATGATTTTTATTATTAATAAGTAATTACATACATCATCTTTTCATCTTTGAAGGATTAAATTTTAATTTTGAAAGAATCATTGCAAAGGTAATTCAAACGTCGATCGGAACAGTTTAAGAAATACACAGGGCGCTATAAAATAAAAAATTATTCGCATATCCAGTTAAACTGGATAAATATTTTTAGACCTTGTAAGATCAAGAAATGCAATTCTGCCAAATATTTTGTACCTTAATTACAAATTTTTATCTTGAAAGAAAATAATGACGATGTTTAGTCGTGGACCGAAAATGATGCGACAACTATTCTACTGTGGAGGGTAAATTTATCTGTGTTTGAATATGAAGTCCACAGAAACCAATTATTGAAATAATTTTACTTTATATTTTAGAGCGGTTCATTTTGAATTTGTAAGAAATGGGATTTTTATTAACTTTGATTAATTTTCTTCTACTTTAATAACAATTACGGCGTTAACAAAGTTGCCGACACTGATGATATTTGTTTCTTTGCATGTTTAAATATTCTTTTGATAAATATAATTGTAACGTCAGACTTCAAAAGGTAGATTTTAGCAAAAATGCGTTATAAGACTTGTCCTATTATTTTTTGCCCACGGTTGCACGTTTGCGGCCGAAGAAAGTAATCGATTTTGTATTAAGTAGTACCTATATTTTTTCGAAAAAATTTGTATTGTGACGGAGCTTTCACGTCAGTTATGTCAATTGTATTATTTTGACCAGAAATCATTGGTGGGACCGTATTTAACTTTTAAAGAAATAAAATAACAAATAACTGAGTATTTTTTTTTCAATTATTATAAGAAAACGAGTATAGTTTATTAGAGAATTCTCCTTTCTACAACATATAGCAAAATGAAGTTAATTGTGGCAAATGAGCGATTCAAAAATTGAACCGAAAGGGAATAGATAATCATAAATCTGAGGACAGTAGACTCTGGATGTTCAAGGAAGACAAATCCATTAAACAACAATACCCTTTTGGAATATGTTTTTTTTTAAATTTTATTATTATTAACTTTTATTGCTGATTTACAATCTACTCTTATTATAATACAGTGTAATAAGTAGATATTTTGTATGAGCTGCTGATCTTGAAATGGGTACCATCCAGTGATGGTTCGCCAAACTTTACCTAACTAGGTCTTCTGGCCATTGTCTTTTTAATCGTCTATTCACTAAAGGCCGGTTGGCTAATTCACTGACTAGTTGGTTGTTGTGTTCGGAAATACGGTCTCTATATTTAGTGGCATATATGTTAATCACATCATTTATATAAGGAACTCCAAGGTCTTCGTGGAGGGTTTGGTTAGAGACATACCATGGAGCGTTAGCTATCATGCAAAGCATTTTGGACTGAAAGGTTTGTAGTATTTTGGTATTAGATGGTTTGCTGCAACCCCAGAGTTCTATGCCATAGGTCCAAATTGGTTTTAATATGATCTTGTATAAAAGTAGTTTGTTCTGCAGATAATTGTGACTTTTTACCCATTAGCCAGTACATGTTCCTTACTTTTAAGTTTAGTTGTGCTTTTTTAACTTTAATATGAGTTTTCCATGTCAGCTTTTGGTCAAAGTGAAGTCCGAGGTATCTGACTTCAGATCTTACAGGTATCGGTGCATTATTTATGGAAACTTGAGGGCATGTACTTCGTTTTGTCGTGAAGGTTACTTGGGTGGATTTCTCACTATTAACTTTGATTTTCCATTTTTTCACCCAGTCCTGCAGTGAATTAAGGTGGTTTTGTAAATTGTCGGATGCTCTCTCTGGACCTAAATCTGATGATAAGATTGCCGTATCATCTGCAAAGGTAGCTATTGTAGTAGTATCTGATAATGGGATATCAGAAGTAAAAAGCAAATATAGAGATGGCCCAAGAACGCTGCCCTGCGGTACTCCTGCTTTTATGTGGTGCAGCTTCGATAATGTATTCTCAGTTTTAACTTGAAAATGTCGGTCAGTTAGATAAGATTTCAGTAGGAGGTATATTTGATTTGGCATATGCATTTTCAACTTGTATAAAAGTCCCTGATGCCATACTTTCTCAAATGCCTGCTGCACGTCCAGGAAAACGGAGACACACATTTCTTTTTTCTGGAATATGTGATATAGAATTTAGTCTTAACTGGAGTTGGAAAATGGATTTTCCCTCACATACGCAGGATGTCCCAAAAGTGCGTCAAAGTCCAATATTGGCATTATTAAAAGATTTTGAAAAATTATTTTTTTATGGAAGTAGTATAGTGTCCATTTAAAAAAAATGACCTCGAAGATGCTCCGCTGTAGCGAGTCACCCTGTATATTTCAAAATATTTTTAAAATGTGTGCCTTTTGACACTATTGAGATACCCTGTATTTCAAAAGATTATTGTCGTTTAATGTAACTGTTTTCCTTGACCGGCCAAAACTCACTGTCCTACTCAGATCACGGGTTCTCATCCACTTTTCGTGTAATTTTTTAATCGCCTTTACTGCAATTAACTTCATCTGTCGTGCATTGTTGAGACAAACCTTGCCCAAGATTAGCGTTAATAGGTAACCTTTTCTGTTTCCGTTTCAGCATTTTCTTTGATTAATTTTTATAAAATGTGTTTTTTTGTATCGTATATGTAATTTTGCAAACACTGCCCTGTATATGAAATAATCCACCATCCTATAAGTATCTGTAAATATTGTTTATAGCAATTTATTTTATTGGGTATGGTAAATAGTTATTATACCGGATGCATTTACGTTTATTATTGTTTGTTATTGTTAATTTTAGTACCCTTGGTAATTACCAATATTTTGTTAATTGTAGCCGGGAAGACTTGTACCCTTGCAAATCAACAGATGTAATGGTTAACCCAGTTATGTTTTTGTATCGCAACTGAGTTTACGTTTAGACGAAAGAGTGTTGAGTACGGAGTTTTGGAGAGATTAATACTCCATAATTTGTATAATGTTAAAATAAATGTATAATTGTTTTAACAAGTGTTTAAGTTGTGCCGATTATACAAGGTGTGCCCACTGCACTGCTTCGCATATCGAAGAATTTAGAATATTTAGCCATCATAGTGGCAGTCTATCGGTGCCTACGCAAGCGGCGTCTTAATAGCTTCCCATAACACGTGGTAAGTAATAAATAAAAATATATTTTTATTTGATGACTCTGACAGTAAAAGAATTATATTGTGACTGATGCGCTGTCACTGTAGAACCATATTTACAACGGGGGGATTAGTTGATTACTTTTTTAGGCCGCAATAGTACCTGATCTCGTGGGCGATTCGTATAGTATTTCAAAAAAGTAACAAAAAAAATATGCTTTTTTATTTATAACGTTCAATTTTTTTTTTATTATTAGCCGTTACTCGAGTCCGAGTATAAAAATGTTACAGTCGATAAATTGTGTACAATAAAAAACAAGTAAAAGGTGTACTCTATTGTAATTCCCATTCATCTACGGTGCACACGACTATGGCTATAGAGGCCAATTCGGGAGAGCACATGTCGACCGCAGTCAGAACAAACATAGACCTGGTTAGGTCTTGGATTCGGCCTTCTTGCAGCAATATTTCCTTGATAGCTGGCCACAACCCCTCGCCATTCGGTTCTGTCCGCTGCTAGTTGTTCCCATTGCTCGTCTGCAATACCGCAGGATTTTAGATTTTCATGGAGAGCGTCTTTGAACCTCTTTCGTTGACCGCCACGCCTTCTTCTACCGCTTAGCAATTCACCATAAAGTGTACATTTAGGAAGGCGGTTATCATGCATACGATGAACGTGACCTGCCCATCTTAGGCGTGCTCTTGAAATAAGCACCTCAATTGGAAGGCTGTTTGCTCTCCTGAGTACTCCCATGTTTGATATGTGATGGAACCAACGGATTTTCATCATACTTCTGAGGTATCTTTGCTGAAAACGTTCTAATTCTTTCACATGACGACGGTAAGTGACCCAGCTTTCACATCCATATAGCAGTGTTGGAATAACAACTGCTCTGTAGACAGCCATTTTCATTGACAAAGCAAGGTCGTGGTTGTCAAATACTCTCTCTCTCTAAGTCCCCAGAGTGCTCTAGATGCAGCGTTAATTCTATTGCGAATCTCGCTGTCCATGTTTGCTTTGTCATTAACAACGTTGCCTAAGTAATTGAACTGATCCACCACTTCAAGAGAATTTCCGTTAAGTGTAATGTCTATTTGGTTCACTTGATGAGGAGTTGACATAATCTTAGTCTTTCCAATGTTGATTTTAAGTCCCAAGGAATCATAGCTCTGGGCATACACATCTAAAAGTTCTTGAAGCTCTTCCGGCGTAGAGGCTAAAAGTGCACAGTCATCCGCATACTGGAGATCACAAATGAATCGTGTGCGTGTCTTCGTGAAAGCTCTAAAGCGCCCTATGTTAAAGAGACCGCCATCAAAACGGTATCTGAGACCTATTCCTCTGACTGTCAGTTTGTTGTCAACAATAATTGTTAGAGCAGTGGTAAACAAATTAAAGAATAGGGTTGCCAGGACACATCCCTGCCTAACTCCAGTGAGGGTTTGGAAAGGTTCGGTTGCCTCATTATTATACATAACCTGGGCGTTGTTGTTTGTATGTAGACTGCGACATACTTCCACAAATTTTCTAGGGATACCTAAGCGAAACATAATTTTCCAGAGCACTTCCCTGTCCACCGAGTCAAACGCCTTGGTTAAATCAATGAAGGCCATGTGAATTTCTCCTTGATGTTCGAGTGCTTTTTCTTGAAGCTGTTTAAGTGTGAAGATTAAATCCGATGTGCCTCGGTTTGGTCTAAAACCACTCTGTGTTTCAGGAAGTAACTTTTCCATAACAGGTGTTAGCCTATTTGCCATCGCTTTAGTGAGTATCTTCCCTCCAACAGCCAGGAGAGCTATACCCCTGTAATTTCCACAGTCCGCAGCGCTCCCTTTGTTTTTGAAGAGGTTGATTAAAAGTGTATCACGAAACTCCTGCGGAGCTTGACCACTTTCCCACACGACATCAAACAGTTTTTTGAGGTAGGGTATGAGCTCTGACGACACAGCTTTAAAGATCTCAGCTGGGAGTGAGTCGGTGCCGGGAGATTTGTTATTTTTTAGCTGCCCAATGGCGGTTAAGATCTCTTCCGTTGTTAGTGGTTTATCTAAGTCTTCGAACGTGTCATATTGAGGGATAAGATTTATAATATCGTGATCGGCTTGACTTTGCTGGTTAAGAATGTTAGAGTAGTGTTCTTTCCATCGGGCTCTTATTTCCTGGTCTTCTTTGAGGAGTTCAATTTTAGGTAGGTCTTGAGAGGCAAAAAAAGCGTCGATGATGTATTAATTGCAGACCGTAATGATTTTATTTCTTTGCGTTTATTTGGTTATAAAATTAATCAGTTTAATTTAGTAGACCGTATTCATAGTGAAATAGAAAAATACTGGAAAGAGTCATACTTTTTTGGTGTTTACTTTATGCAAAATATTCAGAAATATTACTCTATTATTTCTAATGAAGAAAATTAGACTAAAGTCTGTTCATTTCCAAGATGAAGTGGATGTAAACAGTGAGCAGGTAGTGATAATCATGTGATCGGCTAATACATACGTTACTATTGACAATCGGCAATAAAAACACTTTGCGAATTCAGCTCAATATGCATGAGCCCTGATTTTCTTTACACCTTACATTGTATTGTTTAATAAGTATTGTGTTCTTTAAATGCCAGTGTATATACGGTAGAAAAGAAAATGTGGGAGTTAGACGACCAGAGCCCTTGTAATAAACGTTGGCAATAGTAGCACGTCGAGTCCAAATTAATCTAAGTTCTTAATGCGGCCCTATCCAATTGTAGGATTCACGTGTATTTGTTTATATCAACTGCATATTGGAAATGAACAGACTTTAGTAATAACTATCTATGATAACTAGAACCTGAGATGCAGCGCCTCAAAATCAAAGACATCAAAAATGCGAAAATTTCTACCCACTTCACTTGTTAGGCCAGCCGCGCATGGACGATTTTGAGATCGACCGATTCATCAATCGTTTAGTTAAACCTGCAATGTTATATTGGAGAACGCAAATTCGCGCGATTTGAAAGTCTATGTCTAAACACAAATTTCCGAAGCGATCGCGATCGGCCGACTGCAAGCCCAATGTTTGCTGATCTGCACGCGCAATCGCGCCTCCACTCAGACGGTCGATTAACGACAAACGAGGTGCACGTGTCTTGTTTTATTTTTCTAAAAACTGTGTTCTTATCAAAAACATAAAAAATATATTTACTCATTCTCGTATAATTGAATAATTTCTCAGGGTGCGATCTGAAATTTTCATACATTTTATAAAATTGGCTTTTCAGAAGGCGAGTATTTACTAGTGGATGTGCCCAATATCGCGTTTATCGCTTTTTTGGGGGGAATCTAAGAAAGGCAGTAATATACACGCAAGCTTTATTAAACCTATATTTCAACTGGACAGAAAACACGAAATCTTGATGTGATCGGTCGACCGTAAAATCGGTTTATGTGCGCGTATTTCTAATCGTGCGATCAAAATCGGTTGATTCCACAGTCGTCCATGCGTGCCTAGCCTCGTACGTTTATTTTTTTTTATGAACGGGCCTAACCGGGGGTTTCCATGAGAAAATGACCTGCAAACCAAATCAAATTTCGTATCAAATCATTTTTATAAACGAGTTGCTCTAAGATACTCATTACATATTTTTTTAGAATTTTATAAAGTGTGGAAGGGGGTGCAAACAATTAGAAACTTCTAAAATGAGCATTTTTCCCAGAAATTACCGCCGAAACTCAATATTACTAGATCAATATATCTCAATAAAATGCAAAAAAAATGTTTTTGTTAAATATAGAGGCATTGTTTTATTACCATTTGCTATATATTCGGAAAGGGAATTTTACATCTATCTTATCATCATAATAATTTTAAAATTATAATGCAACTTTTTAGGAAAAGAACGTCATGTAAACCGCAAGTGACATTTAAATACATGAACTTCTTTTGCATTTGTTTCCCGTTCATACAGAGTGCCATCAGTTTCATGTCATTAAAAACACTGGTAATGAGGAACGACCAGGCAAACAAAAAACTATATAACTTTTTCCTCTAGAAGCACTTTGGGAAAACTGACCTAGGTCAATAATTTCAATAGTTAAAAAAAAGTTTGAGAACCTCTGCCTTATGGAGCAATCAATGACATTTATCAGTTACTTTTAAAAATAGTCATAAAAGCGGAAAAAGGCTTTTGTTCTTGAGCCGACCACCGGCGGCGGTGCCAGCATTCGCGGCTTAGATTAACAAAGAAGACAAAGAGTACCGACTTCTTGGTTATTAAGAACTGAGCCAAATAAAATAATTTTCCATGAGAAGAAATAGCACAGTGGCAGGCAACAAATGATAACTTACCAGTGTTGTTTATTCGCATAAGTTGGCCGAAATGTCCTCCATCTACATTAATACACTTTTTAGCACGACGAAGTAAAGACATACGCACTCCGTTCATCACATTGGGTAAATTAAGATCATTTTTTATTGTCTCTATGCACATTAAAACACGTTGTCGCAATTGTTCCAAAGCGTCAATTGGATTTAAGTCGCGTGCTCTGGATAAGTGTAATTTTCTACCATAATGTCCAAAATTCACTTTTAAATTATTACTACAGTAAGTCAATAAAATAAATTCTAACTAAGGACACAGAGAAACGTGGTAAAAATCGAAAAATAACAAAAGCAATAATATAAAAGAACCGTGTGATTGTACGTAATCAATAACCGATATGAACTAAACTAAAGCAGATTTTTTCTAGTAACAGTTTGGAACATTTTATCCCTTCTACTTTTTAAAGTGTCTTTTATCGGTTCTTAGTCCACATTAGCTGATGCTAATTTAAATTGGAAGGAATAAAACCGCAAAAGTAAAAAACAAAAGGTAGCCGCCGGCGCCGCTACTTTATTGGCGGCAGGCCTTTAAAGTTTTTATGCCAATTAGGGAAATGTAGGTACAGCCGGCAAAGCGTACAATAGAGTTGAACTTGGTTGAACTTTCGCTTCTATTCTGAAATAATTTGCCTACCTCAATATACCAGAAGTTGTTAACCAATTTTATTAACAATTAATTAATTTAACTATGGAATTTAGACCCTATGTTATATAAGACTTTTATGTTTGTCTGGTCGTTCCATGTTACCAGTTTTTTTTTAATGACATGAAACTAATTTCACCCTGTATAGCAGAGGCGAATTGATGTGAATTAATTTTTTTCGGCGACATCTTTCCAGGGGAAATTTTAATGCTGGTTCTTATGTATTCTGACCCCCGAATTGCGATAAAAAAAATGTCTTCAAAAAGTAGGTGGAGCTTCAAGAGTTATATCTGTTTTTATGCTGTTCTTTCATGAATTTTCTACTTATATGCCTGATATATCGCATTCTGATTACAAAATTGGAATTATTATTTGCAATAAAATTCTTAAGAAACCTAGGCCCGTCTAATATGTCAATCCTCCAACTTGAAAAAAAATAATAAACACCAAAATGGTCGAAATGTCAAAACTTAATATATTTGCAATGAACCAGAGTAATTTGAAGAAAGTTGCTGAAAGTGAAGTGCATCCACAAGTAAATAGAATGTAACTAGTCCGGGCACTGTGGGTCAAATAGAACAGTAGAAAATTGCGGACGAAATATAATATTAAATCATTCGCCAAGTATCAAGGAGAACATTCTTAAGTTTTTTTTTAAATTGTAGAACTTTTAACGTGCTTTAAAATGATAAATGCCAAAATCGAATTTTTTCCAAAAAAGTAATTTTTTTTACAATTTTTAAGAATGCATTTTTTGCACCCTCTATTATTTCATCTCATTTTCCTTTAAACTAAATAAAACATACGTGATATTATGAAAGAACTTGTCATAATCTAGAGTTTAAAAAAAGTAGACCATTTTTAGCCAATCAGGGACCGAGTAAAAGCTAATTCTGTATTTACCGCGGGTGTGACAATAATAACTACAATATCTATTTCGGTAAAAAAACATTATGAAGTGAAAATTCCTATCTTTCATTGAGTATAATTGAAAAAAATTTTCATGTGTAAATACCTAAAATTCAGCTAGTTGGAAATAAAATTCGTTGCCCAGCGCGCCCGACTGATTGCAATGCAAAGCAAATGGCTCTATTGCCATTTAGTACGTCAAGTATCAAGTGTATATCAATAGAGTCAATGATATTTGTAGAGAATAAACTCAGTAATCAATTAGATAACTACTAATTCCTTAAAACATAATATTTTAGTCGCAAACTCCTCTATAAAATCTTTATTTTGCTATAAGGAACGTAACCAGACTGCAACCAACAGCTACTCTCCGGGCTATGTACCCCGCCGAGCGCTGAATAATAAGTTACAAGCCTGGCGCGTTAAGTGTAATAATTGCATATTACCATCAAAAAGCTAATGCTTCTATTGCAATGGCGGGGCACATAGCCCGGAGAGTAGCTGTTGGTTGCAGTCTGGTTATGTTCCTTATAGAAAAATAAGGATTTTATAGAGGAGTTTGTGATTAAAATATTGTTTTAATATTCCGCCGTCTAAATGCACATTTGAACTACTAATACCTTGTTCTAATAAAATCGTTATTTGTTTTAAATAAAATGTATATTCTGATACTTTCTCTTACTAAATATAATCAAAGTCATCCTATTGAAATTAAATTAGTGACTCCCAAATAAGTTTTAATATAAGGTAGTGTTTCAGCGTTTTCTTTAGTTAATTTGTATAAAATGTATTTTTATGTTTGCATGTGTAATTTTATGAACACCGCCCTGTATAAGAAATAATTCAACATCCTATATAAAGTCTTTAAATATTAAGTACTGCAATTTATTTTATTGGATATGGCAAAGATCCTCAAATAGTAATTATAGCAGATGTATTTACGTTTATTACTATGAATAATAATAAACATCTTTATTGAGGTAATGTGTAAATACAATTAACAAGAGGCGACGTTTAGCCTAGTGGCTATTCTTATACTTCCTTCCTCCCCTTATTGTTATTCAAAAACATTTAAATTTAGGAATTTCCATTAAATCTGCATTCTTAGAAATATTTTATAGCCCAGTAAAAAGGGAAAATTTGGATGAAATAATTGAGAGCGTGCTGAAATTTTGGGAACAGGTTTACTTTGTGGTGCTTTTTAACATATCAAATGTCCTCACCTGTAGACACCGCTGCAGGGGAGGTGGGAAGAAAATGATTAAAAAAATCAGTTTTTCGCAAAAATCTCGAAAACCATCAATTTTACTGTAAAATATGTACACATGAAAATTATAGGTAATAAAAATCCGCACAATTCCATTTTTTTTAAACTTCGTACGATCTATTGGAGCCGAGATATATTTTTTTTTAATTTTGGCAGTTTTGCGACGCAACAGAAATGCGTGCGTTTTTCGCTAAAATCTCCAAAATGGTCCTTTGGATCGCGAAATGTTTCAAATGAAAGTTGCAGAGAATTCGATTATGAACAATTTTATTTTTCATTTCAATCGATCAATACTGGCAAAGATATGAATTTTTAAACATCTTTATAGCGAGTTATCAGTACACTTGTTTCACGATAAAATCAATAAAAACACGAAAACGATAGATCGTACGCATATAGTGTATCCAATGAAAGTTAAAGAGAATCAAATTTTAAATATGTTGGTGTATGTACAAAATCCTTTTGAAAACTACTGGAATGGAGATAATAGGGAAAAACATGAAAAATTGTCATTTTCAAGTGTATTTTGACAAATAGCTATTTTTTTTATTGTTTTTAACTTGAACTTGAACTTCAAGTGACCTTCATACGATGAATGGTTCACGAGTTACGGCTATTTGAAGCTATGAGCAAAAATTTCTTTTTTATTATAAATTAAGATTTTCCTGCAAGAACTGTGCATAACAATGTTTTCAAAATTTATTTTGACCTGTTTTTATTAGTTTATATACATATGAAAGTAATGCAGTAACATAAGTTGTTCGCAAGGTATATTTTCCTTAAAAAAAGGTTCTTGAGAAATGTTTTTGTTTAGAAAAATTTACTCGACGAATATTTTTTTCCAATGCCTTTTTGTATATATCATCGTTTCTTTTGACCTTATGACAAAATTTCATAAGACCTAAATGAAACCTTACAAAATTTCTTACAAAAAACACTTTTTCGTGTATGATTTTCAATAAGTAGCGACAAGGAACTGATGATTGAAAATGCGGTTGATGCGGGTCCTTTGGCATGTGGCGCAGCTGAGACCCAGGCGACCGTTGTGCGTTGTGACTCAGTCGTACTCCGAATTTTCGTATGCGTAAAAATTGTGAATGTAGAATAATTATTCCTAAAAGTGGTGGTACTATATATTTTAAAATTGTGTTTCTTCTTCGCTGTATCTCATCTTTGCACCTTCAAAAAATTCATAACTCTGCCAATATTGATCGCATGGAAATGAAAAATAAAAAGAAGTTGTTGGTAATCGAATTTTCTACAACGTTCTTTGAAACATTTTGCGATCCGAACGAACATTTTGGTGATTTTAGCGAAAAACGCACGTGTTTTTGTTCCGTCACAAAACTGTCAAAATTTCAAAAAACCTATCTCGGCTACAATAGGTCGTATGAAGTTAAAAAAACGAAATTGTGCGGATTTTCATTACTTCAATTTTCATGTGTACATATTTTATGTTGCAGTAAAATTGATACTTTCCGAGTTTTTTGCGAAAAACCGATTTTTTTAAAAACATTTCTTCCCCCCCTCCCTTCCGCCGGCGTCTACGGGTGAGGACTTTTGATATGTTAAAAAGTACCACAAAATAAGCATGTTCCCAAAATTTCAGCAAGCTCTGAATTACTTCATCCAAATAAATCGATAAATTTCGTCCCATTTTATTGGGCTATTAGATAATAAGATAATTTTGGAATCCTTGTTAATTATCAACATTTTGTTAAATGCTACTGGGAAAATCCTTTACTATCAGTTACCCTTGCAGGTAAGCAGATGTAATAGCTAACCCAGTCACGTTTTTGTATTAGAACAGAGCTTACGCTAAGACGAGATAGTCTTGAGTAAGGCTTGTCCGTATGCACTACGTACCCTTAGTATTTGGCAGAGATTAATACTCTGTAAGTTATATAATGTTAAAGTGTATTAAAGTGTTAAGTATTATAAGTATATTAAGTAGTAAAGTGTAAAGTATTAAAGTGTTTTAACAAGTACTTAAGTTGTGCCTATTACACAAGGTGTGCCCTGATCCACATATCGAAGGAAACAATTTAGAATAAGTCGTGCCCATTACATTGGTATATATATCGAAGGAGGCAAGCTGAATATTTAGCCATCATAAGTGGAAGTTAGGGTGCCTAAGCAATCGGCGTACTAACAGGTAGATCCCTGTTCCATGACACCCGTGCCAGATCTAACCACGTAAGTACTACACTTAAATCCCGGCAGTTTCCCATCCAATCATAATATATTGCAAAAATGTTGGCAAACGAAAAGTTCAATAACAGAGAAGTATAACATAACATAAAAGAAAGGCTTAGCTTCATTCCATTGAATTATTTAAAAAAGAAATCATAATCAAATTTGCAATAAGTCATGGACTTGCAACAATATTTCTAATAGGCTGTAATCCACAGTAGTTTAGAAATTGCGTTTTATTTGAAAATGGGTTTATAACAATAGTTTCTGTGTACCTTTAATATAACTTAAGCCGCAATCAGCTTTAAACTATTATTTCCCGCTTAATCCTACTTTGCAACTAAAAAATAAGTCACATTGCGCACTGAAATTAACAGTTTTTAGTGTCTCCTGTAAAATTTTGCTTTAGTGGGTTACAGCCTATTCGAAATAGGTACCATATTATTAGCGAGGAAAGTAGACACAATTTTTGTGAAATCATTTTTCTAAAGCTAGATTTTTTTCCCAAGAAAGTTTAGATAGTACCTAGGATGAAGGTGCAATTCTACCAATCTACAAGGGTTACAAAAATGAGTAAAAAATTAAACAACATGTAACAAAAGTTGTATAAATGTATTATATCTACAAGGTTGAAATTTTACATACTCACAGATGACATAAAAACATACCGGAAAATAAGATTCTACCGCGTCGGAACCGTTGCCATGTCAGTTCTACCACCCTCGCAAAATGTGAAAAAAATTAAAATTTTTCACATCTACAAGGCTGAATTTTTTTTCTGGAATAGTTTATTGCATAAGACATCCAAAAAATACAGCCTATCAGTCGTCTCATTAATCTACAAACTGATTTTTTGTCTACAAGCAGTTTATGCACACTATTTTGATAAAAATCACATTCTACCTTAACTGAAAGGTGGCTAAATTTTTGGTAGAGAGCATAAAAAAGTTAAACATTCTGAATTTCTCTTCCGAGTGCATACAAATTTTACAGTTCCCACCATTTCAATTCCTTCTTTTTATTAAAATCTCAATAGTAAAAAGCATGTATAAAAATTTCAGAGGGTACAGAAACGTTCTGGATAGAAATGTGAAAGATAAGCAAGCTTATTTTCAGTGAATCGAAAGTAACTGTTCTTTACGTTTTATCAATTATATTATCATCAGTCATCAAAAAAACCTGTGTATCATGTATTTTACTTTATTTGGCATGTTTTTTTGATAAAGCAATATTTTATCCAATGATAATGTTTTGTTTAAATTTTATGGAAATGTAAGTACTCACTTACTATTTTTTTTTCATGTCCAGTCTTTTTGATCATTTTATTGCAATATACCTTAGTCTTAAAACGTTTTTACTCAATTTAAATAGTTTTTACTTTTCATTCTTTGTAAAAACACTTTTTTGTACATTTAGATAATATTACTAATAGTCCTCGGGCCCAGACCTAAAATAAAAAATGATTACCTCACTGCTGAAATTTCGTGAATGCATTATTCTCAGCCAGTCGCACAACTTTTTTCTCTACGAAAAATTTCGGTAGCGGGGCGTTTTTTCGTGGAAGCGCTTCAAACTTATGGATTTGGTGAAAAAGAAAAAAATATTACCTATAGTTTTTCATTTCAATCGCAAGTTTTTTTTTATTTAAAAAAGAAACACATTGTGTCTATGACTATAACCCTTTTATTTATACTTTTATAATTCTTATTTTTACATTTAGTTTATTATTATTTATAGAAAATATTTTGTCATTGTTACAGTCTTGTGTGAAGAAAATTGTAGTTACGAAATCGGCCGCCTTAACAAAAATAAAAAGTATTTAGTGAGATAAAGCTTTTTTTTTACTCAGTTTGAACAACTCACTTGGGGTCTACTCTATGGAATTATAAAAATACTATTTGCGCCCTAATTCAATTTATTTTATGAAAATATTGTATATTATTAATTTATATAAAAATATTACGTGAAACTATAATAATATATCGATAATGGGTAAAAAAAGTTATTTTCGATTCACTGAAAATAAGCTTGCTTTGTCTCTCACATTTCTATCCACAACGGTTCTATATCATCTGAAATTTTTATACATGCTTTTTACTATTGAAAATTGAATAAAAAGAAGGAATTGACATGATGGAGACTGTAAAATTTGTATGCACTCGGGAAAGAAATTCAGAACGTTAAAAATCGTTTAACTTTTTTTATGCCCTGCAATTTCAGCAAAGTCTACCAAAAATTTAGCCACCTTTCAGTTAAGAGAGAATATAATTTTTAATCGAAATAGTGCATAAACTGCTTGTAGACAAAAAATCAGCTACATAGATTAATCGCAGCGGAAAATGTAATGGACCGGAGAGCAGCGGCCGCGGTCACGCTCTTGCATTCTATTACGTCTACCGAGGCTTTAGCAACATGAGACGATCGGTAGACTATATTTTTTAGATGTCCTATTCAATAAACTATTCCAGAAAAAGAAATTCAGCCTTGTATATATAAGTAAAAAATTGTTACTTCTTTCCCACATTGCGAGGGTGGCAGAACTGACATGGCAACGCTTCCGATGCGGTAGAATATTATTTTCCGATATGTTTTTATGTCATCTGTGAGTATGTAAAATTTCAACCTTGTAGATATAATACATTTATACAACTTTTTGCAACATGTTGTTTAACTTTTTACTCATTTTTGCAACCTAAAAGTTTGGTAGACTTGCACTTTCACCGTTGATACTGTCTAAATTATCATAGGGAAAAAATCCAGCTTTATAAATATTAACGCGAAAATCTGTCGCTACCTCCTTCGCTACAAGGTATGTATTCAAAAGAATTACAGAAGAACTGCTATAAAAATTATTGTATACGTACTGATGATATTAATACTAATTTTGGCTCATTAATTATCAATTTAACTATCAATTTTATTTTCTATAAATATCGTTTATTGTATTAAGATACACGCATGTAATATATACTTGATGCACTCAGTTGGGCGCGCAGCACAATGCTTTTTACTTTCAACCCGCTATATTTTGGGTATTTACATATGAAAAATATTTTCAATTATACGCAATGAAAGCTACTGACTTCTGCTTCATAATGTTTTTTGACCGAAATAGGACATTGGTATTAGTAATGTCACAATTGCCACAAATACACGTAAATACGTAAGTAGCTTTTACTCCAGAGAACGTTTCGCCAAAAAAAATATGAAAAAAATTCATCATCAGATACAGGTCCTCTATGATCTAACGTGATGTAACACATAAATTATTATTTCTCAGAATAGAAAAAGTTCCTCTAGCAAATTTGGCGAAGATCAGTCAAGAGGCTGTTGAGTTATTGCAAAAAAAAAACGAAAACATAATTTGAACTTTGACAACCTGTCTCTTTTCCACAGCAACATTTTACTAAAGCATATTCGGTTATATTCTCAGATTTTGGCCCAAAAAATCTACCCCTGATCCTATTATTAATGGTCCACCCTGTATAGACCCAAAATACAATAATTATAGAAAAAAGAGTATTAATAATTGTTATTAGAATAAAAAATACAAAAATTTAGATGAGCTTGATAACTGTCAAGATAAACAAAAATGATCATATCATTTCATTATTGACGGTATTTTTAAAGAAGTTTTTCTAATTTTAAGGTCCTTATATTATCCTATATTGTCCTATATTGTCCTATTAATAGCAAATGTATTTGCATAGGTTTTTATAATAAAATATTTAACTTCATTTAAGTTAAACGTAGATAACTCTTAAAATTAATGAAATAGTCACACTCAACAAAATACATTTTTTACCAGTATAACTTACCTTTAAAATGGTGATTGGTTTACGAGTATCATTATTTAAACTAAAAAGCATGCAAAGAATGTTTTATATCTAGTTTGGGCATTCGTAATTTATACTACAAAAGCAGATTCTACTCGACTTAGGAATTATACCTCTTTACGTGTCTCTATTCGGTAAGCCATGCTGTGGGATGACATCGCTTTAGTTTCAGGCAACACGGATAATGTGTTACCTTGTGTTGTATCTCCTTCTTCGTATGTAAACTGGTATTTTCTCCTAGGAGGAGATACAACTTCTACGTCTATAATTGGAGATAATCTATCTTCAGATTTTTGTGAACAAGTTTCCGTCTGTTTTATAGCCTTCTTGGAAACATCTGCTGAAGTGTAATAATCGGCTTGTTTCATTTCTTCGTATTGCGACATTACTAATTTTCTAGGTAAAGCGATCGTGGATATTTCATGAGTAGTGACTTGATCATCGGAAACAGTAGCACAAGTTATTAAATCTGAAATTCGGTGTGCGGTTTCATGAATCGATTCAAGGCTTTTCCTTTGTTTGGGTGATGTGGGGGACATAGATTTAAAACGTCCATTAGCATCGGAACTAACGTCGTGATCTGATGGAGAACTGGGCAAGGCTACAGATTCAGATAGGCTGGAATCTGTTGTGTCTATTAATGACATCTCTGTTTCGTTTTTTAATGCAGATGCTACTCTTCTAATATTTTCATAAGGCTGTCTATATATGACTTCAATTGAGCCAGTATAGTTCTGCGTTCTAGTAAATACCTCGGATGTAATTAGCTTGGTTCCACCATTAACAGATCTGATTCTTATTGGACTACCTGGTAAAGAATTGGGACTACTGCCTTTATGCCGTTCATCTATTAGTTCTTGATGTGTAGACGGAATAACCGACTGACTACGAATACGTTCAGAAAAGTGGACGGTTTTGTCAGTATCTAACTTTGTGGACGGTTTCTCAGAAGTATGGGAAGAAAGCTTCTTGATATGTTCCGTTACAATAGTGCGGCGCAATTTTGTTGGGGATGGACTGGGTTTAGGACTGTCAATTTTTGTTACAAGTTCTGCTTTATAAACTTTAGTTTCTTTAGGATGGACAGGAATTGTTTTAACAGAGGAGGTATATGATTTCTTAGATTCTGCAAACTTGTTTGTATCAACAATTTTGCTTTTAGATATTTTTTTTATTGATGTTGAATGAACAGGAGAATATTGTTTCATTTTGTTATCCTTTTCCGGGTAAGGAATCTTTGCTTTCAAGTCTGATGGTTGTGTTTCTTTCAATTTCCTGATTTTAACAGGGGTTCCCTCTCTCGACTGTGTAACTTTCTTTTCGGAGGAAATTGTAGTTTTAGCATAAGTATGCTTATAATGCGAATCCGTTTTCTTCTCTGCTTTATGTTCCGATTTTTCCTCTAATTTTAACTTAATTTTAAGTTTCTCGTTAACGTTGTCTATTTCTCGTTTATCTTTAGGTTTTGCTGTATGCACTGGAGTTTTTTCTTTCTTTTCCATTTTCATGTCTCTTGAGACAGTGGATTGCATGTAACCATGAATACGATTGTCATATTTTCTGACAATTTGTGAATGTTTTACCAATTCTTGTTCTTTAGATTTTGTCTTCATCTTTAATTTTTCTATTTTTTTATCCATACTTTCTGTTTGAGATTCTTTAGGTGGTTTGTCGTGATGAGACGACTTAAGGAACGTCTTTTTAAGTAATTTTGGCCCGCTATATACTAGGTTAGATTGTCGTGAAGAGGAAGTTTTCACATCAGTCGCCTTGGTATGATATTGAGTAGTGGACGACGATTTCGTTCTTGCAGTTTTCTTCAACATCTTACCTTTGCCAGTTTGTGAAGAAGCCTTTTTTTCATCATCCGAACTTACGTCAGCGTCACTCACCACCTTTGAGGATTTTACTCTATGTGATTG
The DNA here is from genome assembly GCA_963675555.1 of Leptura quadrifasciata. Taxonomy (NCBI): domain Eukaryota; kingdom Metazoa; phylum Arthropoda; class Insecta; order Coleoptera; family Cerambycidae; genus Leptura; species Leptura quadrifasciata. The sequence continues at coordinate 58,410,751 of OY776673.1, read as the reverse complement.
GCGAACTGATAATTTTTTCCTTTCCACTTCCTCATGTACGTATTTTTGTTTCGTTTGTTTCAATGGAGATAGTTTACTCTTTTTTGATGCTATTTTCTCCTTTTCAGTAGTTAATTTTTGGTCAAAATCCCTGACTGTTACTTCTAACAGATCATCTTTCATTACTATATCTGCAGTAGATACATCATAATGATGTCCGTTAGTTATTCGAGGTTGTTTTTGTTGGCCTTGAGATATTTCTATAATAGAAATGTGAGACTCCGTCTCTGATAATGTATGTTGATCAAGTTTATTAGAAGAATCTGTCTCAGAGGAAAAAGGCTCTGCGTCAGTCTCAGAAAACTTCGCCGATTCACAACGCGTGCCCAAAAATTGTTCTCCTGAAGGCTCAAGGTCCTCCTTTTCTAACAATATTTTTGTATTATCAAAATTCTGGTATAAAGGAGATAAAGCAGATGAAACTAAAGCTAATTTATCCGGTGATTCAAGCATTTGATCTATATAAGAAGCATGTGGAGAAATATATTCAGTACCTTTTTCATCGTTCAAATCTGTAGCTTCAGTATGATATTTCTGAACTTCTTCACATGCCAATGTCTTTTCTCCTACATATCTGACAGATTTTTTTACGTCTGTTATAGCTTGGGATTTTTCAATAGTTTTATATAATTGTTCTATTCCTTTGGAAGATGATATCTTAGATTCGTGTTCCTTAAGTTCCGCTACGGGCAATTCTATATCAGTAGAAAGATCTTCCAGCACAGTTTCAGTAAGTGTTTCTATTTCATCCTTTCCTATTTCTTCTGTAGGCGTTACTTCAGTTTCCAGATGCATCTTAGCTTTTTCTCTGTCTAATTTTTCCGTTTCAGTCTTTGTTATGGTTTCAACTTTGACATCGTCTGTAGGTGTCTCCTGCTTTATTTTCTCGGTAGTTGGTGTCTCTGCTATAGCTACTACTAATTTCTTTTCGGCGGTAGGTGTTTTGATTGCCTCCATTTCTACTCCTTTTGTAGGTGATGTTTCTGTTGCGATGCGTGCTTTTATTTGTTCCACCTGTGATTCGCACTCAGTTATGGAATCTGTTACTCTCTCAGTTGGTGTTTTTAATTTATCCGTGTCTACTTTCTTTATAGGTGACATTTTTAATTCGATGTGTTCATTAATTTCCTGTACTGGTAGCTCTATCTCAGTTCTGAATTCTTTTGGTACTTCTGTTGGTGTTTTAATTTTAGCATCTTCTATCTTTGTAGGTGACTTCTTTAATTCGATGTGGAGTTCTTCTACCTGTAGGGCTGTCTCAGTTATTATTTCTTTTCCTTTATCTGTTGGTGTTTTTAGTTTGTCACTGAGTACTTCTTGTGTAGGTGTTTTCTCAGTTTCAACGCGTTCCTTAACCGTTTCTGTGTCTAATTTTTCTATTTCAGTTTTAGTTGGCGGTTCAATTTTAACATCCTCTGTAGGTGTCTTAACCTTTATTTTCTCGGTAGTTGGTGTCTCCGCTATAGCTTCTACTAATTTCTCTTCGGTGATAGGTGTTTTGAATGCCTCCTTTTCTACTTCCTTTGTAGGTGACATTTTTAGTTCGACGTGTTCCTTAGTTTCCTCTACTGGTATTTCTGTTTCAGCTACGGATTCTTTCGGTACTTCTGTTGGTGTTTTCATTTTAGCATCTTCTACCTTTGTAGGTGATTTCTTTAATTCGACGTGGAGTTCTTCTACCGGTAGGGCTGTGTCAGTTATTATTTCTCTTACTTTATCTGTTGGTGTTTTTAGTTTGTCAATGACTACTTCTTGTGTAGATGTTTTCTCAGTCTCAACGCGTTCCTTAACCGTTTCTGTGTCTAATTTTTCTATTTCGGTTTTCGTTGGCGGTTCAATTTTAGCATCCTCTGTTAGTATCTTATCCTTTATTTTCTCGGTAGTTGTTGTCTCCGCTATAGCTTCTACTAATTTCATTTCGGTGGTAGGTTTTTTGATTGCCTCCTTTTCTACTTCTTTTGTAGGTGACAATTCCGTTTCTATGTGTGCTTTTATTTCTTCCACCGATGCCTCTAACTCGGAAATGGTATCGGTTACTTTCTCAGTTGGTGTCTTTAATTTATCCATGTCTACTTCCTTTGTAGGTGTCATTTTTAATTCGGCGTGTTCCTTAGTTTCCTCTACTGGTATTTCTGTTTCAGCTACGGATTCTTTCGATACTTCTGTTGGTGTTTTAATTTTAGCATCTTCTACCTTTGTAGGTGATTTCTTTAATTCGACGTGGAGTTCTTCTACCGGTAGGGCTGTCTCAGTTATTATTTCTTTTACTTTATCTGTTGGTGTTTTTATTTTGTCAATGACTACTTCTTGTGTAGATGTTTTCTTAGTTTCAACGTGTTCCTTAATCGTTTCTGTGTCTAATTTTTCTATTTCAATTTTAGTTGCCGGTTCAATTTTAGCATCCTCTGTAGGTGTCTTGTCCTTTATTTTCTCGGTAGCCGGTGTCTCCGCTATAGCTTCTACTAATTCCTTTTCGGTGGCAGGCGTTTTGATTGCCTCCTTTTCTACTTCCTTTGTAGGTGACATTTTTATTTCGATGTGTTCCTTAATTTCTTCTACTGGCAGTTCTGTCTCCGTTCTGGATCCTTTTGGTACTTCTGTTGGTGTTTTAATTTTAGCATCTTCTACCTTTGTAGGTGATTTCTTTAATTCAACGTGTAGTTCTTCTATTGGTAGGGCTGTCTCAGCTATTATTTCTTTTACTTTATCTGTTGGTGTTTTTAGTTTATCACTGACTACTTCTTGTGTAGGTGTTTTCTCAGTTTCAACGCGTGCCTTAATTGTTTCTGTATCTAATTTTTCTATTTCAGTTTTAGTTGCCGGTTCAATTTTAGCATCCTCTGTAGGTGTCTTGTCCTTTATTTTCTCGGTAGTTGGTGTCTCCGCAATAGGTTCTACTAATTTCTTTTCGGTGGTAGGTGTTTTGATTGCCTCCTTTTCTACTTCTTTTGTAGGTGACATTTCTGTTTCAATGTATGCTTTTATTTCTTCCACCGATGGCTCTAACTCGGTTATGGTATCTGTTACTTTCTCAGTTGGTGTTTTTAATTTATCCATGTCTACTTCCTTTGTAGGTGACATTTTTAATTCGACGTGTTTCTTAGTTTCCTCTACTGGTAGTTCTGTCTGCGTTCTGGATTCTTTTGGTACTTCTGTTGGTGTTTTAATTTTAGCATCTTCTACCTTTGTCAGTGACTCCTTTAATTCAACGTGGAGTTCTTCTATTGGTAGGGCTGTCTCAGTTATTATTTCTTTTACTTTATCTGTTGGTGTTTTTAGTTTATCACTGACTACTTCCTGTGTAGGTGTTTTCTCAGTTTCAACGCGTGCCTTAATTGTTTCTGTGTCTAATTTTTCTATTTGAGTTTTCGGTGGCGGTTCAATTTTAGCAACCTCTGTAGGTGTTTTATCCTTTATTTTCTCGGTAGTTGGTGTCTCCGCTATAGCTTCTACTAATTTCTTTTCGGTGGCAGGTGTTTTGATTGCCTCTTTTTCTACTTCCTTTGTAGGTGACAATTTTATTTCCATGTGTTCCTTAATTTCCTCTACTGGTAGTTCTGTCTCCGTTCTTGATTCTTTTGGTACTTCTGTTGGTGTTTTAATTTTAGCATCTTCTACCTTTGTAGGTGACTCCTTTAATTCCACGTGGAGTTCTTCTACTTGTAGGGCTGTCTCAGTTATTATTTCTTTTACTTTATCTGTTGGTGTTTTTAGTTTATCACTGATTATTTCTTGTGTAGGTGTTTTCTCAGTTTCAACGCGTGCCTTAGTTGTTTCTGTGTCTAATTGCTCTATTTCAGTTTTCGTTGGCGGTTCAATTTTAGCATCCTCTGTAGGTGTCTTATCCTTTATTTTCTCGGTAGTTGGTGTCTCCGCTATGGCTTCTACTAATTTCTTTTCGATGGTAGGTGTTTTGATTGCCTCCTTTTCTATTTCCTTTGTAGGTGGCAATTTTATTTCGATGTGTTCCTTAATTTCCTCTACTGGTAGCTCTGTCTCCGTTCTGGATTCTTTTGGTACTTCTGTTGGTGTTTTAATTTTACCATCTTCTACCTTTGTAGGTGACTCCTTTAATTCGACGTAGAGTTCTTCTACCGGTAGGGCTGTCTCAGTAATTATTTCTTTTACTTTATCTGTTGGTGTTTTTAGTTTATCACTGACTACTTCTTGTGTAGGTGTTATCTCGGTTTCAACGCGTGCCTTAGTTGTTTCTGTGTCTAATTGCTCTATTTCAGTTTTCGGTGGCGGTTCAATTTTAGCAACCTCTGTAGGTGTTTTATCCTTTATTTTCTCGGTAGTTGGTGTCTCCGCTATAGCTTCTACTAATTTCTTTTCGGTGGCAGGTGTTTTGATTGCCTCTTTTTCTACTTCCTTTGTAGGTGACAATTTTATTTCCATGTGTTCCTTAATTTCCTCTACTGGTAGTTCTGTCTCCGTTCTTGATTCTTTTGGTACTTCTGTTGGTGTTTTAATTTTAGCATCTTCTACCTTTGTAGGTGACTCCTTTAATTCCACGTGGAGTTCTTCTACTTGTAGGGCTGTCTCAGTTATTATTTCTTTTACTTTATCTGTTGGTGTTTTTAGTTTATCACTGATTATTTCTTGTGTAGGTGTTTTCTCTATTTCAGTTTTCGTTGGCGGTTCAATTTTAGCATCCTCTGTAGGTGTCTTATCCTTTATTTTCTCGGTAGTTGGTGTCTCCGCTATGGCTTCTACTAATTTCTTTTCGATGGTAGGTGTTTTGATTGCCTCCTTTTCTACTTCCTTTGTAGGTGACATTTTTATTTCGATGTGTTCCTTAATTTCCTCTACTTGTAGTTCTGTCTCCGTTCTGGATTCTTTTGGTACTTCTGTTGGTGTTTTAATTTTAGCATCTTCTACGTTTGTAGGTGACTCCTTTAATTCGACGTGGAGTTCTTCTACCAGTAGGGCTGTCTCAGTTTTTATTTCTTTTACTTTATCTGTTGGTGTTTTTAGTTTATCACTAACTACTTCTTGTGTAGGTGTTTTCTCAGTTTCAACGCGTGCCTTAATTGTTTCTGTGTCTAATTTTTCTGTTTCAGTTTTCGTTGGCGTTCCAATTTTAGCATCCTCTGTAGGTGCCTTATCCTTTATTTTCTCGGTAGTTGGCGTCTCCGCTATGGCTTCTACTAATTTCTTTTCGGTGGTAGGTGTTTTGATTGCCTCCTTTTCTACTTCTTTTGTAGGTGACATTTCTGTTTCAATGTGTGCTTTTAGTTCTTCCAACGGTGGCTCTAACTCGGTTCTGGTATCTGTTACTTTCTCAGTTGGTGTTTTTAATTTATCCATGTCTACTTCCTCTGTAGGTGACATTTTTAATTCGACGTGTTCCTTAGTTTCCTCCACTGGTATATCTGTTTCAGTTACGGATTCTCTCGGTACTTCTGTTGGAGTTTTAATTTTAGCATCTTCTACCTTTGTAGGTGACTCCTTTAATTCGACGTGGAGTTCTTCTACCGGTAGGGCTGTCTCAGTTATTATTTCTTTTACTTTATCTGTTGGTGTTTTTAGTTTGTCAATGACTACTTCTTGTGTAGATGTTCTCTCAGTTTCAATGCGTTCCTTAACCGTTTCAGTGTCTAATTCTTCTATTTCAGTTTTAGTTGGCGGTTCAATTTTAGCATCCTCTGTAGGTGCCTTATCCTTTATTTTCTCGGTAGTTATTGTCTCCCCTATAGCTTCTATTAATTTCCTTTCGGTGGTAGGTGTTTTGATTGCCTCCTTTTCTACTTCTTTTGTAGGTGACATTTCTGTTTCAATGTGTTCTTTTATTTCTTCCACCGATGGCTCTAACTCGAATATGGTATCTGTTACTTTCTCAGTTGGTGTTTTTAATTTATCCATGTCTACTTCCTTTGTAGGTGACATTTTTATATCGATGTGTTCCTTAATTTCCTCTACTTGTAGTTCTGTCTCCGTTCTGGTTTCTTTTGGTACTTCTGTTGGTGTTTTAATTTTAGCATCTTCTACTTTTGTAGGTGATTCCTTTAATTCGATGTGGAGTTCTTCTACCGGTAGGAATGTCTCAGTTATTACTTCTTTTACTTTATCTGTTGGTGTTTTTAGTTTGTCAATGACTACTTCTTGTGTAGATGTTTTCTCAGTTTCAACGCGTTCCTTAACCGTTTCTGTGTCTAATTTTTCTATTTCACTTTTCATTGGCGGTTCAATTTTAGCATCCTCTGTAGGTGCCTTATCCTTTATTTTCTCGGTAGTTATTGTCTCCACTATAGCTTCTATTAATTTCCTTTCGGTGGTAGGTGTTTTGATTGCCTCCTTTTCTACTTCTTTTGTAGGTGACATTTCTGTTTCAATGTGTGTTTTTATTTCTTCCACCGATGGCTCTAACTCGAATATGGTATCTGTTACTTTCTCAGTTGGTGTTTTTAATTTATCCATGTCTACTTCCTTTGTAGGTGACATTTTTAATTCGACGTGTTCCTTAGTTTCCTCCACTGGTATATCTGTTTCAGTTACGGATTCTCTCGGTACTTCTGTTGGAGTTTTAATTTTAGCATCTTCTACCTTTGTCGGTGACTCCTTTAATTCAACGTGGAGTTCTTCTACCGGTAGGGCTGTCTCAGTTATTATTTCTTTTACTTTATCTGTTGGTGTTTTTAGTTTATCACTGACTACTTCTTGTGTAGGTGTTTTCTCAGTTTCAACGCGTGCCTTAATTGTTTCTGTGTCTAATTTTTCTATTTCAGTTTTCGTTGGCGGTTCAATTTTAGCATCATCTGTAGGTGTCTTATCCTTTATTTTCTCGGTAGTTGGTGTCTTCGCTATAGGTTCTACTAATTTCTTTTCGGTGGTAGGTGTTTTGATTGCCTCCTTTTCTACTTCTTTTGTAGGTGACATTTCTGTTTCAATGCATGCTTTTATTTCTACCACCGATGGCTCTAACTCGGTTATGGTATCTGTTACTTTCTCAGTTGGTGTTTTTAATTTATCCATGTCTACTTCCTTTGTAGGTGACATTTTTATTTCGATGTGTTCCTTAATTTCCTCTACTTGTAGTTCTGTCTCCGTTCTGGATTCTTTTGGTACTTCTGTTGGTGTTTTAATTTTAGCATCTTCTACGTTTGTAGGTGACTCCTTTAATTCGACGTGGAGTTCTTCTACCAGTAGGGCTGTCTCAGTTTTTATTTCTTTTACTTTATCTGTTGGTGTTTTTAGTTTATCACTAACTACTTCTTGTGTAGGTGTTTTCTCAGTTTCAACGCGTGCCTTAATTGTTTCTGTGTCTAATTCTTCTGTTTCAGTTTTCGTTGGCGTTCCAATTTTAGCATCCTCTGTAGGTGCCTTATCCTTTATTTTCTCGGTAGTTGGCGTCTCCGCTATGGCTTCTACTAATTTCTTTTCGGTGGTAGGTGTTTTGATTGCCTCCTTTTCTACTTCTTTTGTAGGTGACATTTCTGTTTCAATGTGTGCTTTTAGTTCTTCCAACGGTGGCTCTAACTCGGTTCTGGTATCTGTTACTTTCTCAGTTGGTGTTTTTAATTTATCCATGTCTACTTCCTCTGTAGGTGACATTTTTAATTCGACGTGTTCCTTAGTTTCCTCCACTGGTATATCTGTTTCAGTTACGGATTCTCTCGGTACTTCTGTTGGAGTTTTAATTTTAGCATCTTCTACCTTTGTAGGTGACTCCTTTAATTCGACGTGGAGTTCTTCTACCGGTAGGGTTGTCTCAGTTATTATTTCTTTTACTTTATCTGTTGGTGTTTTTAGTTTGTCAATGACTACTTCTTGTGTAGATGTTCTCTCAGTTTCAATGCGTTCCTTAACCGTTTCAGTGTCTAATTTTTCTATTTCAGTTTTAGTTGGCGGTTCAATTTTAGCATCCTCTGTAGGTGCCTTATCCTTTATTTTCTCGGTAGTTATTGTCTCCCCTATAGCTTCTATTAATTTCCTTTCGGTGGTAGGTGTTTTGATTGCCTCCTTTTCTACTTCTTTTGTAGGTGACATTTCTGTTTCAATGTGTTCTTTTATTTCTTCCACCGATGGCTCTAACTCGAATATGGTATCTGTTACTTTCTCAGTTGGTGTTTTTAATTTATCCATGTCTACTTCCTTTGTAGGTGACATTTTTATATCGATGTGTTCCTTAATTTCCTCTACTTGTAGTTCTGTCTCCGTTCTGGTTTCTTTTGGTACTTCTGTTGGTGTTTTAATTTTAGCATCTTCTACTTTTGTAGGTGATTCCTTTAATTCGATGTGGAGTTCTTCTAGCGGTAGGCCTGTCTCAGTTATTACTTCTTTTACTTTATCTGTTGGTGTTTTTAGTTTGTCAATGACTACTTCTTGTGTAGATGTTTTCTCAGTTTCAACGCGTTCCTTAACCGTTTCTGTGTCTAATTTTTCTATTTCACTTTTCATTGGCGGTTCAATTTTAGCATCCTCTGTAGGTGCCTTATCCTTTATTTTCTCGGTAGTTATTGTCTCCACTATAGCTTCTATTAATTTCCTTTCGGTGGTAGGTGTTTTGATTGCCTCCTTTTCTACTTCTTTTGTAGGTGACATTTCTGTTTCAATGTGTGTTTTTATTTCTTCCACCGATGGCTCTAACTCGAATATGGTATCTGTTACTTTCTCAGTTGGTGTTTTTAATTTATCCATGTCTACTTCCTTTGTAGGTGACATTTTTAATTCGACGTGTTCCTTAGTTTCCTCCACTGGTATATCTGTTTCAGTTACGGATTCTCTCGGTACTTCTGTTGGAGTTTTAATTTTAGCATCTTCTACCTTTGTCGGTGACTCCTTTAATTCAACGTGGAGTTCTTCTACCGGTAGGGCTGTCTCAGTTATTATTTCTTTTACTTTATCTGTTGGTGTTTTTAGTTTATCACTGACTACTTCTTGTGTAGGTGTTTTCTCAGTTTCAACGCGTGCCTTAATTGTTTCTGTGTCTAATTTTTCTATTTCAGTTTTCGTTGGCGGTTCAATTTTAGCATCATCTGTAGGTGTCTTATCCTTTATTTTCTCGGTAGTTGGTGTCTTCGCTATAGGTTCTACTAATTTCTTTTCGGTGGTAGGTGTTTTGATTGCCTCCTTTTCTACTTCTTTTGTAGGTGACATTTCTGTTTCAATGCATGCTTTTATTTCTACCACCGATGGCTCTAACTCGGTTATGGTATCTGTTACTTTCTCAGTTGGTGTTTTTAATTTATCCATGTCTACTTCCTTTGTAGGTGACATTTTTATTTCGATGTGTTCCTTAATTTCTTCTACTGGTAGTTCTGTCTCCGTTCTGGAGTCTTTTGGTACTTCTGTTGGTGTTTTAATTTTAGCATCTTCTACCTTTGTCGGTGACTCCTTTAATTCAACGTGGAGTTCTTCTACCGGTAGGGCTGTCTCAGTTATTATTTCTTTAACTTTATCTGTTGTTGTTTTTAGTTTATCACTGACTACTTCTTGTGTAGGTGTTTCCTCAGTTTCAACGCGTGCCTTAATTGTTTCTGTGTCTAATTTTTCTATTTCAGTTTTCGTTGGCGGTTCAATTTTAGCATCCTCTGTAGGTGTCTTATCTTTTATTTTCACGGTAGTCGGTGTCTCCGCTATAGCTTCTACTAATATCTTTTCGGTGGTAGGTGTTTTGATTGCCTCCTTTTCTACTTCCTTTGTAGGTGACATTTTTATTTCGATGTGTTCCTTAATTTCCTCTACTTGTAGTTCTGTTTCCGTTCTGGATTCTTTTGGTACTTCTATTGGTGTTTTAATTTTAGCATCTTCTACCTTTGTAGGTGACTCCTTTAATTCGACGTGGAGTTCTTCTACCGGTAGGGCAGTCTCAGTAATTATTTCTTTTACTTTATCTGTTGGTGTTTTTAGTTTATCACTGACTACTTCTTGTGTAGGTGTTTTCTCAGTTTCAACGCGTTCCTTAACAGTTTCTGTGTCTAATTTTTCTATTTCGGTTTTCGTTGGCGGTTCAATTTTAGCATCCTCTGTTAGTGTCTTATCCTTTATTTTCTCGGTAGTTGTTGTCTCCGCTATAGCTTCTACTAATTTCATTTCGGTGGTAGGTTTTTTGATTGCCTCCTTTTCTACTTCTTTTGTAGGTGACAATTCCGTTTCTATGTGTGCTTTTATTTCTTCCACCGATGCCTCTAACTCGGAAATGGTATCGGTTACTTTCTCAGTTGGTGTCTTTAATTTATCCATGTCTACTTCCTTTGTAGGTGTCATTTTTAATTCGGCGTGTTCCTTAGTTTCCTCTACTGGTATTTCTGTTTCAGCTACGGATTCTTTCGATACTTCTGTTGGTGTTTTAATTTTAGCATCTTCTACCTTTGTAGGTGATTTCTTTAATTCGACGTGGAGTTCTTCTACCGGTAGGGCTGTCTCAGTTATTATTTCTTTTACTTTATCTGTTGGTGTTTTTATTTTGTCAATGACTACTTCTTGTGTAGATGTTTTCTTAGTTTCAACGTGTTCCTTAATCGTTTCTGTGTCTAATTTTTCTATTTCAATTTTAGTTGCCGGTTCAATTTTAGCATCCTCTGTAGGTGTCTTGTCCTTTATTTTCTCGGTAGCCGGTGTCTCCGCTATAGCTTCTACTAATTCCTTTTCGGTGGCAGGCGTTTTGATTGCTTCCTTTTCTACTTCCTTTGTAGGTGACATTTTTATTTCGATGTGTTCCTTAATTTCTTCTACTGGCAGTTCTGTCTCCGTTCTGGATCCTTTTGGTACTTCTGTTGGTGTTTTAATTTTAGCATCTTCTACCTTTGTAGGTGATTTCTTTAATTCAACGTGTAGTTCTTCTATTGGTAGGGCTGTCTCAGCTATTATTTCTTTTACTTTATCTGTTGGTGTTTTTAGTTTATCACTGACTACTTCTTGTGTAGGTGTTTTCTCAGTTTCAACGCGTGCCTTAATTGTTTCTGTATCTAATTTTTCTATTTCAGTTTTAGTTGCCGGTTCAATTTTAGCATCCTCTGTAGGTGTCTTGTCCTTTATTTTCTCGGTAGTTGGTGTCTCCGCAATAGGTTCTACTAATTTCTTTTCGGTGGTAGGTGTTTTGATTGCCTCCTTTTCTACTTCTTTTGTAGGTGACATTTCTGTTTCAATGTATGCTTTTATTTCTTCCACCGATGGCTCTAACTCGGTTATGGTATCTGTTACTTTCTCAGTTGGTGTTTTTAATTTATCCATGTCTACTTCCTTTGTAGGTGACATTTTTAATTCGACGTGTTTCTTAGTTTCCTCTACTGGTAGTTCTGTCTGCGTTCTGGATTCTTTTGGTACTTCTGTTGGTGTTTTAATTTTAGCATCTTCTACCTTTGTCAGTGACTCCTTTAATTCAACGTGGAGTTCTTCTATTGGTAGGGCTGTCTCAGTTATTATTTCTTTTACTTTATCTGTTGGTGTTTTTAGTTTATCACTGACTACTTCCTGTGTAGGTGTTTTCTCAGTTTCAACGCGTGCCTTAATTGTTTCTGTGTCTAATTTTTCTATTTGAGTTTTCGGTGGCGGTTCAATTTTAGCAACCTCTGTAGGTGTTTTATCCTTTATTTTCTCGGTAGTTGGTGTCTCCGCTATAGCTTCTACTAATTTCTTTTCGGTGGCAGGTGTTTTGATTGCCTCTTTTTCTACTTCCTTTGTAGGTGACAATTTTATTTCCATGTGTTCCTTAATTTCCTCTACTGGTAGTTCTGTCTCCGTTCTTGATTCTTTTGGTACTTCTGTTGGTGTTTTAATTTTAGCATCTTCTACCTTTGTAGGTGACTCCTTTAATTCCACGTGGAGTTCTTCTACTTGTAGGGCTGTCTCAGTTATTATTTCTTTTACTTTATCTGTTGGTGTTTTTAGTTTATCACTGATTATTTCTTGTGTAGGTGTTTTCTCAGTTTCAACGCGTGCCTTAGTTGTTTCTGTGTCTAATTGCTCTATTTCAGTTTTCGTTGGCGGTTCAATTTTAGCATCCTCTGTAGGTGTCTTATCCTTTATTTTCTCGGTAGTTGGTGTCTCCGCTATGGCTTCTACTAATTTCTTTTCGATGGTAGGTGTTTTGATTGCCTCCTTTTCTATTTCCTTTGTAGGTGGCAATTTTATTTCGATGTGTTCCTTAATTTCCTCTACTGGTAGCTCTGTCTCCGTTCTGGATTCTTTTGGTACTTCTGTTGGTGTTTTAATTTTACCATCTTCTACCTTTGTAGGTGACTCCTTTAATTCGACGTAGAGTTCTTCTACCGGTAGGGCTGTCTCAGTAATTATTTCTTTTACTTTATCTGTTGGTGTTTTTAGTTTATCACTGACTACTTCTTGTGTAGGTGTTTTCTCGGTCTCAACGCGTGCCTTAGTTGTTTCTGTGTCTAATTTTTCTATTTCAGTTTTAGTTGCCGGTTCGATTTTAGCATCCTCTGTAGGTGTCTTGTCCTTTATTTTCTCAGTAGTTGGTGTCTCCGCTATTGCTTCTACTAATTTATTTTCGGTGGTAGGTGTTTTGATTGCCTCCTTTTCTACTTCTTTTGTAGGTGACATTTCTGTTTCAATGTGTGTTTTTATTTCTTCCACCGATGGCTCTAACTCGAATATGGTATCTGTTACTTTCTCAGTTGGTGTTTTTAATTTATCCATGTCTACTTCCTTTGTAGGTGACATTTTTAATTCGACGTGTTCCTTAGTTTCCTCCACTGGTATATCTGTTTCAGTTACGGATTCTCTCGGTACTTCTGTTGGAGTTTTAATTTTAGCATCTTCTACCTTTGTCGGTGACTCCTTTAATTCAACGTGGAGTTCTTCTACCGGTAGGGCTGTCTCAGTTATTATTTCTTTTACTTTATCTGTTGGTGTTTTTAGTTTATCACTGACTACTTCTTGTGTAGGTGTTTTCTCAGTTTCAACGCGTGCCTTAATTGTTTCTGTGTCTAATTTTTCTATTTCAGTTTTCGTTGGCGGTTCAATTTTAGCATCATCTGTAGGTGTCTTATCCTTTATTTTCTCGGTAGTTGGTGTCTTCGCTATAGGTTCTACTAATTTCTTTTCGGTGGCAGGTGTTTTGATTGCCTCTTTTTCTACTTCCTTTGTAGGTGACAATTTTATTTCCATGTGTTCCTTAATTTCCTCTACTGGTAGCTCTGTCTCCGTTCTGGATTCTTTTGGTACTTCTGTTGGTGTTTTAATTTTACCATCTTCTACCTTTGTAGGTGACTCCTTTAATTCGACGTAGAGTTCTTCTACCGGTAGGGCTGTCTCAGTAATGATTTCTTTTACTTTATCTGTTGGTGTTTTTAGTTTATCACTGACTACTTCTTGTGTAGGTGTTTTCTCGGTTTCAACGCGTGCCTTAGTTGTTTCTGTGTCTAATTTTTCTATTTCAGTTTTAGTTGCCGGTTCGATTTTAGCATCCTCTGTAGGTGTCTTGTCCTTTATTTTCTCGGTAGTTGGTGTCTCCGCTATTGCTTCTACTAATTTCTTTTCGGTGGTAGGTGTTTTGATTGCCTCCTTTTCTACTTCTTTTGTAGGTGACATTTCTGTTTCAATGTGTGCTTTTATTTCTTCCACCGATGGCTCTATCTCGGATAAGGTATCTGTTACTTTCTCAGTTGGTATTTTTAATTTATCCATGTCTACTTCCTTTGTAGGTGACATTTTTAATTCGACGTGTTCCTTAGCTTCCTCTACTGGTATTTCTGTTTCAGCTACGGATTCTCTCGGTTTTTCTGTTGGTGTTTTAATTTTAGCATCTTCTACCTTTGTATGTGACTCCTTTAGCTCAGCGTGGAGTTCTTCTACAGGTAGGGCCGTCTCAGTTATTATTTCTTTTCCTTTATCTGTTGGCGTTTTTAGTTTGTCACTGACTACTTCTTGTGTAGGTGTTTTCTCAGTTTCAACGCGTTCCTTAATTGTTTCTGTGTCTAGTTTTTCTATTTCAATTTTCGTTGGCGGTTCAATTTCAGCATCCTCTGTAGGTGTCTTATCCTTTATTTTCTCGGTAGTTGGTGTCTCCGCTATAGCTTCTACTAATTTCTTTTCGGTGGCAGGTGTTTTGATTGCCTCCTTTTCTACTTCCTTTGTAGGTGACATTTTTAATTCGACGTGTTCCTTAGTTTGCTCTACTGGTATTTCTGTTTCAGCTACGGATTCTCTCGATATTTCTGTTGGTGTTTTTATTTTAGCATCTTCTACCTTTGTAAGTGACTCCTTTAATTCGGCGTGGAGGTCTTCTACCGGTAGGGCTGTCTCAGTTATTATTTCTTTAACTTTATCTGTTGTTGTTTTTAGTTTATCACTGACTACTTCTTGTGTAGGTGTTTTCTCAGTTTCAACGCGTGCCTTAATTGTTTCTGTGTCTAATTTTTCTAATTCAATTTTCATTGGCGGTTCAACTTTAGCATTTTCTGTAGGTGTCTTATCCTTTATTTTCTCGGTAGTTGGTGTCTCCGCTATAGCTTCTACTAATTTCTTTTCGGTGGCAGGTGTTTTGATTGCCTCCTTTTCTACTTCCTTTGTAGGTGACATTTTTAATTCGACGTGTTCCTTAGTTTGCTCTACTGGTATTTCTGTTTCAGCTACGGATTCTCTCGATATTTCTGTTGGTGTTTTTATTTTAGCATCTTCTACCTTTGTAGGTGACTCCTTTAATTCGGCGTGGAGGTCTTCTACCGGTAGGGCTGTCTCAGTTATTATTTCTTTTACTTTATCTGTTGTTGTTTTTAGTTTGTCACTGACTACTTCTTGTGTAGGTGTTTTCTCAGTTTCAACGCGTTCCTTAATTGTTTCTGTGTCTAATTTTTCTATTTCAGTTTTAGTTGCCGGTTCGATTTTAGCATCCTCTGTAGGTGTCTTGTCCTTTATTTTCTCGGTAGTTGGTGTCTCCGCTATTGCTTCTACTAATTTCTTTTCGGTGGTAGGTGTTTTGATTGCCTCCTTTTCTACTTCTTTTGTAGGTGACATTTCTGTTTCAATGTGTGCTTTTATTTCTTCCACCGATGGCTCTATCTCGGATAAGGTATCTGTTACTTTCTCAGTTGGTATTTTTAATTTATCCATGTCTACTTCCTTTGTAGGTGACATTTTTAATTCGACGTGTTCCTTAGTTTCCTCTACTGGTATTTCTGTTTCAGCTACGGATTCTCTCGATATCTCTGTTGGTGTTTTTATTTTAGCATCTTCTACCTTTGTAGGTGACTCCTTTAATTCGACGTGGAGGTCTTCTACCGGTAGGGCTGTCTCAGTTATTATTTCTTTTACTTTATCTGTTGTTGTTTTTAGTTTATCACTGACTATTTCTTGTGTAGGTGTTTTCTCGGTTTCAACGCGTGCCTTAATTGTTTCTGTGTCTAATTTTTCTAATTCAATTTTCATTGGCAGTTCAACTTTAGCATCTTCTGTAGGTGTCTTATCCTTTATTTTCTCGGTAGTTGGTGTCTCTATTAATTTCTTTTCGGTGGCAGGTGTTTTGATTGCCTCCTTTTCTACTTCCTTTGTAGGTGACATTTTTAATTCGACGTGTTCCTTAGTTTCCTCTACTGGTATTTCTGTTTCAGCTACGGATTCTCTCGATATTTCTGTTGGTGTTTTTATTTTAGCATCTTCTACCTTTGTAGGTGACTCCTTTAATTCGGCGTGGAGGTCTTCTACCGGTAGGGCTGTCTCAGTTATTATTTCTTTTACTTTATCCGTTGTTGTTTTTAGTTTATCACTGACTACTTCTTGTGTAGGTGTTTTCTCAGTTTCAACGCGTGCCTTAATTGTTTCTGTGTCTAATTTTTCTAATTCAATTTTCATTGGCGGTTCAACTTTAGCATCTTCTGTAGGTGACTTATCCTTTATTTTCTCGGTAGTTGGTGTCTCCGCTATAGCTTCTACTAATTTCTTTTCGGTGGCAGGTGTTTTGATTGCCTCCTTTTCTACTTCCTTTGTAGGTGACATTTTTAATTCGACGTGTTCCTTAGTTTCCTCTATTGGTATTTCTGTTTCAGCTACGGATCCTCCTAGTATTTCTGTTGGTGTTTTTATTTTACCATCTTCTACCTTTGTAGGTGACTCCTTTAATTCGACGTGGAGTTCTTCTACCGGTAGGGCAGTCTCAGTAATTATTTCTTTTACTTTATCTGTTGGTGTTTTTAGTTTATCACTGACTACTTCTTGTGTAGGTGTTTTCTCAGTTTCAACGCGTTCCTTAACAGTTTCTGTGTCTAATTTTTCTATTTCGGTTTTCGTTGGCGGTTCAATTTTAGCATCCTCTGTTAGTGTCTTATCCTTTATTTTCTCGGTAGTTGTTGTCTCCGCTATAGCTTCTACTAATTTCATTTCGGTGGTAGGTTTTTTGATTGCCTCCTTTTCTACTTTTTTTGTAGGTGACAATTCCGTTTCTATGTGTGCTTTTATTTCTTCCACCGATGCCTCTAACTCGGAAATGGTATCGGTTACTTTCTCAGTTGGTGTCTTTAATTTATCCATGTCTACTTCCTTTGTAGGTGTCATTTTTAATTCGGCGTGTTCCTTAGTTTCCTCTACTGGTATTTCTGTTTCAGCTACGGATTCTTTCGATACTTCTGTTGGTGTTTTAATTTTAGCATCTTCTACCTTTGTAGGTGATTTCTTTAATTCGACGTGGAGTTCTTCTACCGGTAGGGCTGTCTCAGTTATTATTTCTTTTACTTTATCTGTTGGTGTTTTTATTTTGTCAATGACTACTTCTTGTCTAGATGTTTTCTTAGTTTCAACGTGTTCCTTAATCGTTTCTGTGTCTAATTTTTCTATTTCAATTTTAGTTGCCGGTTCAATTTTAGCATCCTCTGTAGGTGTCTTGTCCTTTATTTTCTCGGTAGCCGGTGTCTCCGCTATAGCTTCTACTAATTCCTTTTCGGTGGCAGGCGTTTTGATTGCTTCCTTTTCTACTTCCTTTGTAGGTGACATTTTTATTTCGATGTGTTCCTTAATTTCTTCTACTGGCAGTTCTGTCTCCGTTCTGGATCCTTTTGGTACTTCTGTTGGTGTTTTAATTTTAGCATCTTCTACCTTTGTAGGTGATTTCTTTAATTCAACGTGTAGTTCTTCTATTGGTAGGGCTGTCTCAGCTATTATTTCTTTTACTTTATCTGTTGGTGTTTTTAGTTTATCACTGACTACTTCTTGTGTAGGTGTTTTCTCAGTTTCAACGCGTGCCTTAATTGTTTCTGTATCTAATTTTTCTATTTCAGTTTTAGTTGCCGGTTCAATTTTAGCATCCTCTGTAGGTGTCTTGTCCTTTATTTTCTCGGTAGTTGGTGTCTCCGCAATAGGTTCTACTAATTTCTTTTCGGTGGTAGGTGTTTTGATTGCCTCCTTTTCTACTTCTTTTGTAGGTGACATTTCTGTTTCAATGTATGCTTTTATTTCTTCCACCGATGGCTCTAACTCGGTTATGGTATCTGTTACTTTCTCAGTTGGTGTTTTTAATTTATCCATGTCTACTTCCTTTGTAGGTGACATTTTTAATTCGACGTGTTTCTTAGTTTCCTCTACTGGTAGTTCTGTCTGCGTTCTGGATTCTTTTGGTACTTCTGTTGGTGTTTTAATTTTAGCATCTTCTACCTTTGTCAGTGACTCCTTTAATTCAACGTGGAGTTCTTCTATTGGTAGGGCTGTCTCAGTTATTATTTCTTTTACTTTATCTGTTGGTGTTTTTAGTTTATCACTGACTACTTCCTGTGTAGGTGTTTTCTCAGTTTCAACGCGTGCCTTAATTGTTTCTGTGTCTAATTTTTCTATTTGAGTTTTCGGTGGCGGTTCAATTTTAGCAACCTCTGTAGGTGTTTTATCCTTTATTTTCTCGGTAGTTGGTGTCTCCGCTATAGCTTCTACTAATTTCTTTTCGGTGGCAGGTGTTTTGATTGCCTCTTTTTCTACTTCCTTTGTAGGTGACAATTTTATTTCCATGTGTTCCTTAATTTCCTCTACTGGTAGTTCTGTCTCCGTTCTTGATTCTTTTGGTACTTCTGTTGGTGTTTTAATTTTAGCATCTTCTACCTTTG
This sequence comes from Leptura quadrifasciata, assembly GCA_963675555.1. NCBI lineage: Eukaryota > Metazoa > Arthropoda > Insecta > Coleoptera > Cerambycidae > Leptura > Leptura quadrifasciata. Next base: position 58,392,728 of record OY776673.1, on the reverse strand, counting down.
TAGGTGACTCCTTTAATTCCACGTGGAGTTCTTCTACTTGTAGGGCTGTCTCAGTTATTATTTCTTTTACTTTATCTGTTGGTGTTTTTAGTTTATCACTGATTATTTCTTGTGTAGGTGTTTTCTCAGTTTCAACGCGTGCCTTAGTTGTTTCTGTGTCTAATTGCTCTATTTCAGTTTTCGTTGGCGGTTCAATTTTAGCATCCTCTGTAGGTGTCTTATCCTTTATTTTCTCGGTAGTTGGTGTCTCCGCTATGGCTTCTACTAATTTCTTTTCGATGGTAGGTGTTTTGATTGCCTCCTTTTCTATTTCCTTTGTAGGTGGCAATTTTATTTCGATGTGTTCCTTAATTTCCTCTACTGGTAGCTCTGTCTCCGTTCTGGATTCTTTTGGTACTTCTGTTGGTGTTTTAATTTTACCATCTTCTACCTTTGTAGGTGACTCCTTTAATTCGACGTAGAGTTCTTCTACCGGTAGGGCTGTCTCAGTAATTATTTCTTTTACTTTATCTGTTGGTGTTTTTAGTTTATCACTGACTACTTCTTGTGTAGGTGTTTTCTCGGTCTCAACGCGTGCCTTAGTTGTTTCTGTGTCTAATTTTTCTATTTCAGTTTTAGTTGCCGGTTCGATTTTAGCATCCTCTGTAGGTGTCTTGTCCTTTATTTTCTCAGTAGTTGGTGTCCCCGCTATTGCTTCTACTAATTTCTTTTCGGTGGTAGGTGTTTTGATTGCCTCCTTTTCTACTTCTTTTGTAGGTGACATTTCTGTTTCAATGTGTGTTTTTATTTCTTCCACCGATGGCTCTAACTCGAATATGGTATCTGTTACTTTCTCAGTTGGTGTTTTTAATTTATCCATGTCTACTTCCTTTGTAGGTGACATTTTTAATTCGACGTGTTCCTTAGTTTCCTCCACTGGTATATCTGTTTCAGTTACGGATTCTCTCGGTACTTCTGTTGGAGTTTTAATTTTAGCATCTTCTACCTTTGTCGGTGACTCCTTTAATTCAACGTGGAGTTCTTCTACCGGTAGGGCTGTCTCAGTTATTATTTCTTTTACTTTATCTGTTGGTGTTTTTAGTTTATCACTGACTACTTCTTGTGTAGGTGTTTTCTCAGTTTCAACGCGTGCCTTAATTGTTTCTGTGTCTAATTTTTCTATTTCAGTTTTCGTTGGCGGTTCAATTTTAGCATCATCTGTAGGTGTCTTATCCTTTATTTTCTCGGTAGTTGGTGTCTTCGCTATAGGTTCTACTAATTTCTTTTCGGTGGCAGGTGTTTTGATTGCCTCTTTTTCTACTTCCTTTGTAGGTGACAATTTTATTTCCATGTGTTCCTTAATTTCCTCTACTGGTAGCTCTGTCTCCGTTCTGGATTCTTTTGGTACTTCTGTTGGTGTTTTAATTTTACCATCTTCTACCTTTGTAGGTGACTCCTTTAATTCGACGTAGAGTTCTTCTACCGGTAGGGCTGTCTCAGTAATGATTTCTTTTACTTTATCTGTTGGTGTTTTTAGTTTATCACTGACTACTTCTTGTGTAGGTGTTTTCTCGGTTTCAACGCGTGCCTTAGTTGTTTCTGTGTCTAATTTTTCTATTTCAGTTTTAGTTGCCGGTTCGATTTTAGCATCCTCTGTAGGTGTCTTGTCCTTTATTTTCTCGGTAGTTGGTGTCTCCGCTATTGCTTCTACTAATTTCTTTTCGGTGGTAGGTGTTTTGATTGCCTCCTTTTCTACTTCTTTTGTAGGTGACATTTCTGTTTCAATGTGTGCTTTTATTTCTTCCACCGATGGCTCTATCTCGGATAAGGTATCTGTTACTTTCTCAGTTGGTATTTTTAATTTATCCATGTCTACTTCCTTTGTAGGTGACATTTTTAATTCGACGTGTTCCTTAGCTTCCTCTACTGGTATTTCTGTTTCAGCTACGGATTCTCTCGGTTTTTCTGTTGGTGTTTTAATTTTAGCATCTTCTACCTTTGTATGTGACTCCTTTAGCTCAGCGTGGAGTTCTTCTACAGGTAGGGCCGTCTCAGTTATTATTTCTTTTCCTTTATCTGTTGGCGTTTTTAGTTTGTCACTGACTACTTCTTGTGTAGGTGTTTTCTCAGTTTCAACGCGTTCCTTAATTGTTTCTGTGTCTAGTTTTTCTATTTCAATTTTCGTTGGCGGTTCAATTTCAGCATCCTCTGTAGGTGTCTTATCCTTTATTTTCTCGGTAGTTGGTGTCTCCGCTATAGCTTCTACTAATTTCTTTTCGGTGGCAGGTGTTTTGATTGCCTCCTTTTCTACTTCCTTTGTAGGTGACATTTTTAATTCGACGTGTTCCTTAGTTTGCTCTACTGGTATTTCTGTTTCAGCTACGGATTCTCTCGATATTTCTGTTGGTGTTTTTATTTTAGCATCTTCTACCTTTGTAAGTGACTCCTTTAATTCGGCGTGGAGGTCTTCTACCGGTAGGGCTGTCTCAGTTATTATTTCTTTAACTTTATCTGTTGTTGTTTTTAGTTTATCACTGACTACTTCTTGTGTAGGTGTTTTCTCAGTTTCAACGCGTGCCTTAATTGTTTCTGTGTCTAATTTTTCTAATTCAATTTTCATTGGCGGTTCAACTTTAGCATTTTCTGTAGGTGTCTTATCCTTTATTTTCTCGGTAGTTGGTGTCTCCGCTATAGCTTCTACTAATTTCTTTTCGGTGGCAGGTGTTTTGATTGCCTCCTTTTCTACTTCCTTTGTAGGTGACATTTTTAATTCGACGTGTTCCTTAGTTTGCTCTACTGGTATTTCTGTTTCAGCTACGGATTCTCTCGATATTTCTGTTGGTGTTTTTATTTTAGCATCTTCTACCTTTGTAGGTGACTCCTTTAATTCGGCGTGGAGGTCTTCTACCGGTAGGGCTGTCTCAGTTATTATTTCTTTTACTTTATCTGTTGTTGTTTTTAGTTTGTCACTGACTACTTCTTGTGTAGGTGTTTTCTCAGTTTCAACGCGTTCCTTAATTGTTTCTGTGTCTAATTTTTCTATTTCAGTTTTAGTTGCCGGTTCGATTTTAGCATCCTCTGTAGGTGTCTTGTCCTTTATTTTCTCGGTAGTTGGTGTCTCCGCTATTGCTTCTACTAATTTCTTTTCGGTGGTAGGTGTTTTGATTGCCTCCTTTTCTACTTCTTTTGTAGGTGACATTTCTGTTTCAATGTGTGCTTTTATTTCTTCCACCGATGGCTCTATCTCGGATAAGGTATCTGTTACTTTCTCAGTTGGTATTTTTAATTTATCCATGTCTACTTCCTTTGTAGGTGACATTTTTAATTCGACGTGTTCCTTAGTTTCCTCTACTGGTATTTCTGTTTCAGCTACGGATTCTCTCGATATCTCTGTTGGTGTTTTTATTTTAGCATCTTCTACCTTTGTAGGTGACTCCTTTAATTCGACGTGGAGGTCTTCTACCGGTAGGGCTGTCTCAGTTATTATTTCTTTTACTTTATCTGTTGTTGTTTTTAGTTTATCACTGACTATTTCTTGTGTAGGTGTTTTCTCGGTTTCAACGCGTGCCTTAATTGTTTCTGTGTCTAATTTTTCTAATTCAATTTTCATTGGCAGTTCAACTTTAGCATCTTCTGTAGGTGTCTTATCCTTTATTTTCTCGGTAGTTGGTGTCTCTATTAATTTCTTTTCGGTGGCAGGTGTTTTGATTGCCTCCTTTTCTACTTCCTTTGTAGGTGACATTTTTAATTCGACGTGTTCCTTAGTTTCCTCTACTGGTATTTCTGTTTCAGCTACGGATTCTCTCGATATTTCTGTTGGTGTTTTTATTTTAGCATCTTCTACCTTTGTAGGTGACTCCTTTAATTCGGCGTGGAGGTCTTCTACCGGTAGGGCTGTCTCAGTTATTATTTCTTTTACTTTATCCGTTGTTGTTTTTAGTTTATCACTGACTACTTCTTGTGTAGGTGTTTTCTCAGTTTCAACGCGTGCCTTAATTGTTTCTGTGTCTAATTTTTCTAATTCAATTTTCATTGGCGGTTCAACTTTAGCATCTTCTGTAGGTGACTTATCCTTTATTTTCTCGGTAGTTGGTGTCTCCGCTATAGCTTCTACTAATTTCTTTTCGGTGGCAGGTGTTTTGATTGCCTCCTTTTCTACTTCCTTTGTAGGTGACATTTTTAATTCGACGTGTTCCTTAGTTTCCTCTATTGGTATTTCTGTTTCAGCTACGGATCCTCCTAGTATTTCTGTTGGTGTTTTTATTTTACCATCTTCTACCTTTGTAGGTGACTCCTTTAATTCAACGTGGAGTTCTTCTACTTGTAGGGCTGTCTCAGTAATTATTTCTTTTACTTTATCTGTTGGTGTTTTTAGTTTATCACTGACTACTTCTTGTGTAGGTGTTTTCTCGGTTTCAACGCGTGCCTTAGTTGTTTCTGTGTCTAATTTTTCTATTTCAGTTTTAGCTGCCGGTTCGATTTTAGCATCCTCTGTAGGTGTCGTGTCCTTTATTTTCTCGGTATTTGGTGTCTCCGCTATTGCTTCTACTAATTTCTTTTCGGTGGTAGGTGTTTTGATTGCCTCCTTTTCTACTTCTTTTGTAGGTGACATTTCTGTTTCAATGTGTGCTTTTATTTCTTCCACCGATGGGTCTATCTCGGATAAGGTATCTGTTACTTTCTCAGTTGGTATTTTTAATTTATCCATGTCTACTTCCTTTGTAGGTGACATGTTTAATTCGACGTGTTTCTTAGTTTCCTCTATTGGTATTTCTGTTTCAGCTACGGATTCTCTCGGTACTTCTGTTGGTGTTTTAATTTTAGCATCTTCTACCTTTGTAGGTGACTCCTTTAGCTCAGCGTGGAGTTCTTCTACAGGTAGGGCCGTCTCAGTTATTATTTCTTTTCCTTTATCTGTTGGCGTTTTTAGTTTGTCACTGACTACTTCTTGTGTAGGTGTTTTCTCAGTTTCTACGCGTTCCTTAATTGTTTCTGTGTCTAGTTTTTCTATTTCCATTTTCGTTGGCGGTTCAATTTCAGCATCCTCTGTAGGTGTCTTATCCTTTATTTTTTCGGTAGTTGGTGTCTCCGCTATAGCTTCTACTAATTTCTTTTCGGTGGCAGGTGTTTTGATTGCCTCCTTTTCTACTTCTTTTGTAGGTGACAATTTTATTTCGATCTGTTCCTTAATTTCCTCTACTGATAGTTCTGTCTCCGTTCTTGATTCCTTTGGTACTTCTGTTGGTGTTTTAATTTTAGCATCTTCTACCTTTGTAGGTGACTCCTTTAATTCGACGTAGAGTTCTGCTACCTGTAGGGCTGTCTGAGTTATTATTTCTTTTACTTTATCTGTTGGTGTTTTTAGTTTATCACTGATTATTTCTTGTGTAGGTGTTTTCTCAGTTTCAACGCGTGCCTTAGTTGTTTCTGTGTCTAATTTTTCTATTTCAGTTTTCGGTGGCGGTTCAATTTTAGCAACCTCTGTAGGTGTTTTATCCTTTATTTTCTCGGTAGTTGGTGTCTCCGCTATAGCTTCTATTAATTTCTTTTCGGTGACAGGTGTTTTGATTACCTCCTTTTCTACTTCCTTTGTAGGTGACATTTTTAATTCGACGTGTTCCTTAGTTTGCTCTACTGGTATTTCTGTTTCAGCTACGGATCCTCTCGATATTTCTGTTGGTGTTTTTATTTTAGCATCTTCTACCTTTGTAGGTGACTCCTTTAATTCGGCGTGGAGGTCTTCTACCGGTAGGGCTGTCTCAGTTATTATTTCTTTTACTTTATCTGTTGTTGTTTTTAGTTTATCACTGACTACTTCTTGTGTAGGTGTTTTCTCAGTTTCAACGCGTGCCTTAATTGTTTCTGTGTCTAATTTTTCTAATTCAATTTTCATTGGCGGTTCAACTTTAGCATCTTCTGTAGGTGTCTTATCTTTTATTTTCTCGGTAGTTGGTGTCTCCGCTATAGCTTCTACTAATTTCTTTTCGGTGGCATGTGTTTTGATTGCCTCCTTTTCTACTTCCTTTGCAGGTGACATTTTTAATTCGACGTGTTCCTTAGTTTCCTCTACTGGTATTTCTGTTTCAGCTATGGATTCTCTCGATATTTCTGTTGGTGTTTTTATTTTAGCATCTTCTACCTTTGTAGGTGACTCCTTTAATTCGACGTGGAGGTCTTCTACCGGTAGGGCTGTCTCAGTTATTATTTCTTTTACTTTATCTGTTGTTGTTTTTAGTTTATCACTGACTACTTCTTGTGTAGGTGTTTTCTCGGTTTCAACGCGTGCCTTAATTGTTTCTGTGTCTAATTTTTCTAATTCAGTTTTCATTGGCAGTTCAAGTTTAGCATCTTCTGTAGGTGTCTTATCCTTTATTTTCTCGGTAGTTGGTGTCTCTATTAATTTCTTTTCGGTGGCAGGTGTTTTGATTGCCTCCTTTTCTACTTCCTTTGTAGGTGACATTTTTAATTCGACGTGTTCCTTAGTTTCCTCTACTGGTATTTCTGTTTCAGCTACGGATTCTCTCGATATTTCTGTTGGTGTTTTTATTTTAGCATCTTCTACCTTTGTAGGTGACTCCTTTAATTCGGCGTGGAGGTCTTCTACCGGTAGGGCTGTCTCAGTTATTATTTCTTTTACTTTATCTGTTGGTGTTTTTAGTTTATCAATGATTATTTCTTGTGTAGGTGTTTTCTCAGTTTCAACGCGTGCCTTGGTTGCTTCTGTGTCTAATTGCTCTATTTCAGTTTTCGTTGGCGGTTCAATTTTAGCATCCTCTGTAGGTGTCTTATCCTTTATTTTCTCGGTAGTTGGTGTCTCTATTAATTTCTTTTCGGTGGCAGGTGTTTTGATTGCCTCCTTTTCTACTTCCTTTGTAGGTGACATTTTTAATTCGACGTGTTCCTTAGTTTCCTCTACTGGTATTTCTGTTTCAGCTACGGATTCTCTCGATATTTCTGTTGGTGTTTTTATTTTAGCATCTTCTACCTTTGTAGGTGACTCCTTTAATTCGGCGTGGAGGTCTTCTACCGATAGGGCTGTCTCAGTTATTATTTCTTTTACTTTATCTGTTGTTGTTTTTAGTTTATCACTGACTACTTCTTGTGTAGGTGTTTTCTCAGTTTCAACGCGTGCCTTAATTGTTTCTGTGTCTAATTTTTCTAATTCAATTTTCATTGGCGGTTCAACTTTAGCATCTTCTGTAGGTGACTTATCCTTTATTTTCTCGGTAGTTGGTGTCTCCGCTATAGCTTCTACTAATTTCTTTTCGGTGGCAGGTGTTTTGATTGCCTCCTTTTCTACTTCCTTTGTAGGTGACATTTTTAATTCGACGTGTTCCTTAGTTTCCTCTACTGGTATTTCTGTTTCAGCTACGGATTCTCTCGATATTTCTGTTGGTGTTTTTATTTTAGCATCTTCTACCTTTGTAGGTGACTCCTTTAATTCGGCGTGGAGGTCTTCTACCGGTAGGGCTGTCTCAGTTATTATTTCTTTTACTTTATCTGTTGGTGTTTTTAGTTTATCAATGATTATTTCTTGTGTTGGTGTTTTCTCAGTTTCAACGCGTGCCTTGGTTGCTTCTGTGTCTAATTGCTCTATTTCAGTTTTCGTTGGCGGTTCAATTTTAGCATCCTCTGTAGGTGTCTTATCCTTTATTTTCTCGGTAGTTGGTGTCTCTATTAATTTCTTTTCGGTGGCAGGTGTTTTGATTGCCTCCTTTTCTACTTCCTTTGTAGGTGACATTTTTAATTCGACGTGTTCCTTAGTTTCCTCTACTGGTATTTCTGTTTCAGCTACGGATTCTCTCGATATTTCTGTTGGTGTTTTTATTTTAGCATCTTCTACCTTTGTGGGTGACTCCTTTAATTCGGCGTGGAGGTCTTCTACCGATAGGGCTGTCTCAGTTATTATTTCTTTTACTTTATCTGTTGTTGTTTTTAGTTTATCACTGACTACTTCTTGTGTAGGTGTTTTCTCAGTTTCAACGCGTGCCTTAATTGTTTCTGTGTCTAATTTTTCTAATTCAATTTTCATTGGCGGTTCAACTTTAGCATCTTCTGTAGGTGACTTATCCTTTATTTTCTCGGTAGTTGGTGTCTCCGCTATAGCTTCTACTAATTTCTTTTCGGTGGCAGGTGTTTTGATTGCCTCCTTTTCTACTTCCTTTGTAGGTGACATTTTTAATTCGACGTGTTCCTTAGTTTCCTCTATTGGTATTTCTGTTTCACCTACGGATCCTCTCGGTATTTCTGTTGGTGTTTTTATTTTACCATCTTCTACCTTTGTAGGTGACTCCTTTAATTCAACGTGGAGTTCTTCTACTTGTGGGGCTGTCTCAGTAATTATTTCTTTTACTTTATCTGTTGGTGTTTTTAGTTTATCACTGACTACTTCTTGTGTAGGTGTTTTCTCGGTTTCAACGCGTGCCTTAGTTGTTTCTGTGTCTAATTTTTCTACTTCAGTTTTAGTTGCCGGTTCGATTTTAGCATCCTCTGTAGGTGTCTTGTCCTTTATTTTCTCGGTAGTTGGTGTCTCCGCTATTGCTTCTACTAATTTCTTTTCGGTGGTAGGTGTTTTGATTGCCTCCTTTTCTACTTCTTTTGTAGGTGACATTTCTGTTTCAATGTGTGCTTTTATTTCTTCCACCGATGGCTCTATCTCGGATAAGATATCTGTTACTTTCTCAGTTGGTATTTTTAATTTATCCATGTCTACTTCCTTTGTAGGTGACATGTTTAATTCGACGTGTTCCTTAGTTTCCTCTATTGGTATTTCTGTTTCAGCTACGGATTCTCTCGGTACTTCTGTTGGTGTTTTAATTTTAGCATCTTCTACCTTTGTAGGTGACTCCTTTAGCTCAGCGTGGAGTTCTTCTACAGGTAGGGCCGTCTCAGTTATTATTTCTTTTCCTTTATCTGTTGGCGTTTTTAGTTTGTCACTGACTACTTCTTGTGTAGGTGTTTTCTCAGTTTCAACGCGTTCCTTAATTGTTTCTGTGTCTAGTTTTTCTATTTCCATTTTCGTTGGCGGTTCAATTTCAGCATCCTCTGTAGGTGTCTTATCCTTTATTTTCTCGGTAGTTGGTGTCTCCGCTATAGCTTCTACTAATTTCTTTTCGGTGGCAGGTGTTTTGATTGCCTCCTTTTCTACTTCTTTTGTAGGTGACAATTTTATTTCGATGTGTTCCTTAATTTCCTCTACTGATAGTTCTGTCTCCGTTCTTGATTCCTTTGGTACTTCTGTTGGTGTTTTAATTTTAGCATCTTCTACCTTTGTAGGTGACTTCTTTAATTCGACGTAGAGTTCTTCTACCTGTAGGGCTGTCTGAGTTATTATTTCTTTTACTTTATCTGTTGGTGTTTTTAGTTTATCACTGATTATTTCTTGTGTAGGTGTTTTCTCAGTTTCAACGCGTGCCTTAATTGTTTCTGTGTCTAATTTTTCTATTTCAGTTTTCGGTGGCGGTTCAATTTTAGCAACCTCTGTAGGTGTTTTATCCTTTATTTTCTCGGTAGTTGGTGTCTCCGCTATAGCTTCTATTAATTTCTTTTCGGTGACAGGTGTTTTGATTACCTCCTTTTCTACTTCCTTTGTAGGTGACATTTTTAATTCGACGTGTTCCTTAGTTTGCTCTACTGGTATTTCTGTTTCAGCTACGGATCCTCTCGATATTTCTGTTGGTGTTTTTATTTTAGCATCTTCTACCTTTGTAGGTGACTCCTTTAATTCGGCGTGGAGGTCTTCTACCGGTAGGGCTGTCTCAGTTATTATTTCTTTTACTTTATCTGTTGTTGTTTCTAGTTTATCACTGACTACTTCTTGTGTAGATGTTTTCTCAGTTTCAACGCGTGCCTTAATTGTTTCTGTGTCTAATTTTTCTAATTCAATTTTCATTGGCGGTTCAACTTTAGCATCTTCTGTAGGTGTCTTATCCTTTATTTTCTCGGTAGTTGGTGTCTCCGCTATAGCTTCTACTAATTTCTTTTCGGTGGCAGGTGTTTTGATTGCCTCCTTTTCTACTTCCTTTGTAGGTGACATTTTTAATTCGACGTGTTCCTTAGTTTCCTCTATTGGTATTTCTGTTTCAGCTACGGATCCTCTCGGTATTTCTGTTGGTGTTTTTATTTTACCATCTTCTACCTTTGTAGGTGACTCCTTTAATTCAACGTGGAGTTCTTCTACCAGTAGGGCTGTCTCAGTTATTATTTCTTTTACTTTATCTGTTGGTGTTTTTAGTTTATCACTGATTATTTCTTGTGTAGGTGTTTTCTCAGTTTCAACGCGTGCCTTGGTTGCTTCTGTGTCTAATTGCTCTATTTCAGTTTTCGTTGGCGGTTCAATTTTAGCATCCTCTGTAGGTGTCTTATCCTTTATTTTCTCGGTAGTTGGTGTCTCCGCTATAGCTTCTACTAATTTCTTTTCGGTGGTAGGTGTTTTGATTGCCTCCTTTTCTACTTCCTTTGTAGGTGACATTTTTAATTCGACGTGTTCCCTAGTTTCCTCTATTGGTATTTCTGTTTCAGCTACGGATCCTCTCGGTATTTCTGTTGGTGTTTTTATTTTACCATCTTCTACCTTTGTAGGTGACTCCTTTAATTCAACGTGGAGTTCTTCTACCAGTAGGGCTGTCTCAGTTATTATTTCTTTTACTTTATCTGTTGGTGTTTTTAGTTTATCACTGACTACTTCTTGTGAAGGTGTTTTCTCGGTTTCAACGCGTGCCTTAGTTGTTTCTGTGTCTAATTTTTCTATTTCAGTTTTCGTTCGCGGTACAATTTTAGCATCCTCTGTAGGTGTCTTATCCTTTATTTTCTCGGTAGTTGGTGTCTCCGCTATAGCTTCTATTAATTTCTTTTCGGTGGTAGGTGTTTTGATTGCCTTCTTTTCTAATTCTTTTGTAGGTGACATTTCTGTTTCAATGTGTGGTTTTATTTCTTGCGCCGGTGGCTCTATCTCGGTTATGGTATCAGTTACTTTCTCAGTTGGTGTTTTTAATTTATCCATGTCTACTTCCTTTGTAGGTGACATTTTTAATTCGACGTGTTCCTTAGCTTCCTCTATTGGTATTTCTGTTTCAGCTACGGATTCTCTCGGTACTTCTGTTGGTGTTTTAATTTTAGCATCTTCTAACTTTGTAGGTGACTCCTTTAATTCGACTTGAAGTTCTTCTACCGGTAGGGCTGTCTCAGTTACTATTTCTTTTACTTTATCTGTTTGTGTTTTTAGTTTATCACTGACTACTTCTTGTGTAGGTGTTTTCTCAGTTTCAACGCGTGCCTTAATTGTTTCTGTGTCTAATTTTTCTAATTCAATTTTCATTGGCAGTTCAACTTTAGCATCTTCTGTAGGTGTCTTATCCTTTATTTTCTCGGTAGTTGGTGTCTCTATTAATTTCCTTTCGGTGGCAGGTGTTTTGATTGCCTCCTTTTCTACTGCCTTTGTAGGTGACATTTTTAATTCGACGTGTTCCTTAGTTTCCTCTACTGGTATTTCTGTTTCAGCTACGGATTCTCTCGGTACTTCTGTTGGTGTTTTAATTTTAGCATCTTCTACCTTTGTAGGTGACTCCTTTAGCTCAGCGTGGAGTTCTTCTACAGGTCGGGCCGTCTCAGTTATTATTTCTTCTCCTTTATCTGTTGGTGTTTTTAGTTTATCACTGACTACTTCTTGAGTAGGTGTTTCCTCAGTTTCAACGCGTTCCTTAATTGTTTCTGTGTCTAATTTTTCTATTTCAATTTTCGTTGGCGGTTCAATTTCAGCATCCTCTGTAGGTGTCTTATCCTTTATTTTCTCGGTAGTTGGTGTCTCCGCTATAGCTTCTACTAATTTCTTTTCGGTGGCAGGTGTTTTGATTGCCTCCTCTTCTACTTCCTTTGTAGGTGACAATTTTATTTCGATGTGTTCCTTAATTTCCTCTACTGATAGTTCTGTCTCCGTTCTTGATTCCTTTGGTACTTCTGTTGGTGTTTTAATTTTAGCATCTACCTTTGTATGTGACTCCTTTAATTCGACGTGGAGTTCTTCTACCTGTAGGGCTGTCTGAGTTATTATTTCTTTTACTTTATCTGTTGGTGTTTTTAGTTTATCACTGACTACTTCTTGAGTAGGTGTTTTCTCGGTTTCAACGCGTGCCTTAGTTGTTTCTGTGTCTAATTTTTCTATTTCAGTTTTTGTTGGCGGTTCAATTTTAGCATCCTCTGTAGGTGTCTTGTCCTTTATTTTCTCGGTGGTGGGTGTCTCCGCTATAGCTTCTACTAATTTCTTTTCGGTGGCAGGTGTTTTGATTGCCTCCTTTTCTACTTCCTTTATAGGTGACAATTTTATTTCGATGTGTTCCTTAATTTCCTCTACTGGTAATTCTGCCTCCGTTCTTAATTCTTTTGGTACTTCTGTTGGTGTTTTAATTTTACCATCTTCTACCTTTATAGGTGACTCCTTTAATTCGACGTGGAGTTCTTCTACCAGTAGGGTTGTCTCAGTTGTTATTTCCTTTATTTTATCTGTTGGTGTTTTTAGTTTATCACTGATTATTTCTTGTGTAGGTGTTTTCTCAGTTTCAACGCGTGCCTTAGTTGTTTCTGTGTCTAATTTTTCTATTTCAGCTTTCGGTGGCGGTTCAATTTTAGCAACCTCTGTAGGTGTTTTATCTTTTATTTTCTCGGTAGTTGGTGTCTCCGCTATAGCTTCTATTAATTTCTTTTCGGTGGCAGGTGTTTTGATTGCCTCCTTTTCTACTTCCTTTGTAGGTGACATTTTTAATTCGACGTGTTCCTTAGTTTGCTCTACTGGTATTTCTGTTTCAGCTACGGATTCTCTCGATATTTCTGTTGGTGTTTTTATTTTAGCATCTTCTACCTTTGTAGGTGACTCCTTTAATTCGGTGTGGAGGTCTTCTACCGGTAGGGCTGTCTCAGTTATTATTTCTTTTACTTTATCTGTTGTTGTTTTTAGTTTATCACTGACTACTTCTTGTGTAGGTGTTTTCTCAGTTTCAACGCGTGCCTTAATTGTTTCTGTGTCTAATTTTTCTAATTCAATTTTCATTGGCGGTTCAACTTTAGCATCTTCTGTAGGTGTCTTATCCTTTATTTTCTCGGTAGTTGGTGTCTCCGCTATAGCTTCTACTAATTTCTTTTCGGTGGCAGGTGTTTTGATTGCCTCCTTTTCTACTTCATTTGTAGGTGACATTTTTAATTCGAAGTGTTCCTTAGTTTCCTCTATTGGTATTTCTGTTTCAGCTACGGATCCTCTCGGTATTTCTGTTGGTGTTTTTATTTTACCATCTTCTACCTTTGTAGGTGACTCCTTTAATTCAACGTGGAGTTCTTCTACCAGTAGGGCTGTCTCAGTTATTATTTCTTTTACTTTATCTGTTGGTGTTTTTAGTTTATCACTGATTATTTCTTGTGTAGGTGTTTTCTCAGTTTCAACGCGTGCCTTGGTTGTTTCTGTGTCTAATTGCTCTATTTCAGTTTTCGTTGGCGGTTCAATTTTAGCATCCTCTGTAGGTGTCTTATCCTTTATTTTCTCGGTAGTTGGTGTCTCCGCTATAGCTTCTACTAATTTCTTTTCGGTGGTAGGTGTTTTGATTGCCTCCTTTTCTACTTCCTTTGTAGGTGACATTTTTATTTCTATGTGTTCCTTAATTTCCTCTACTGGTAGTTCTGTCTCCATTCTGGATTCTTTTGGTACTTCTGTTGGTGTTTTAATTTTACCATCTTCTACCTTTGTAGGTGACTCCTTTAATTCGACGTGGAGTTCTTCTACTTCTAGGGCTGTCTCAATTATTTCTTTTACTTTATCTGTTGGTGTTTTTAGTTTATCACTGACTACTTCTTGTGAAGGTGTTTTCTCGGTTTCAACGCGTGCCTTAGTTGTTTCTGTGTCTAATTTTTCTATTTCAGTTTTCGTTCGCGGTACAATTTTAGCATCCTCTGTAGGTGTCTTATCCTTTATTTTCTCGGTAGTTGGTGTCTCCGTTATAGCTTCTACTAATTTCTTTTCAGTGGCAGGTGTTTTGATTGCCTCTTTTTCTAGTTCCTTTGTAGGTGACATTTTTAATTCGACGTGTTCCTTAGTTTCCTCTACTGGTATTTCTGTTTCAGCTACGTATTCTCTCGATATTTCTGTTGGTGTTTTTATTTTAGCATCTTCTACCTTTGTAGGTGACTCCTTTAATTCGACGTGGAGGTCTTCTACCGGTAGGGCTGTCTCAGTTATTATTTCTTTTACTTTATCTGTTGTTGTTTTTAGTTTATCACTGACTACTTCTTGTGTAGGTGTTTTCTCGGTTTCAACGCGTGCCTTAATTGTTTCTGTGTCTAATTTTTCTAATTCAATTTTCATTGGCAGTTCAACTTTACCATCTTCTGTAGGTGTCTTATCCTTTATTTTCTCGGTAGTTGGTGTCTCTATTAATTTCCTTTCGGTGGCAGGTGTTTTGATTGCCTCCTTTTCTACTTCCTTTGTAGGTGACATTTTTAATTCGACGTGTTCCTTAGTTTCTTCTAATGGTATTTCTGTTTCAGCTACGGATTCTCTCGATATTTCTGTTGGTGTTTTTATTTCTTCTACCTTTGTAGGTGACTCCTTTAATTCGACGTGGAGGTCTTCTACCGGTAGGGCTGTCTCAGTTATTATTTCTTTTACTTTATCTGTTGGTGTTTTTAGTTTATCACTGACTACTTCTTGTGTAGGTATTTTCTCAGTTTCATCGCGTGCCTTAATTGTTTCTGTGTCTAATTGTTCTATTTCAGTTTTCGTTGGCGGTTCAATTTTAGCATCCTCTGTAGGTGTCTTGTCCTTTATTTTCTCGGTAGTGGGTGTCTCCGCTTTAGCTTCTACTAATTTCTTTTCGGTGGCAGGTGTTTTGATAGCCGCCTTTTCTACTTCCTTTGTAGGTGACAATTTTATTTCGATGTGTTCCTTAATTTCCTCTACTGGTAGTTCTGTCTCCGTTCTTGATTGTTTTGGTACTTCTGTTGGTGTTTTAATTTTAGCATCTTCTACCTTTGTAGGTGACTCCTTTAGTTCGACGTGGAGTTCTTCTACCGGTAGGGCTGTCTCAGTTATTATTTCTTTTACTTTATCTGTTGGTGTTCTTAGTTTATCACTGACTACTTCTTGTGTAGGTGTTCTCTCGGTTTCAACGCGTGCCTTAATTGTTTCTGTGTCTAATTTTTCTATTTCAATTTTCGTTGGCGGTTCAATTTTAGCATCCTCTGTAGGTGTCTTATCCTTTATTTTCTCGGTAGTTGGTGTCTCCGCTATAGCTTCTACTAATTTCTTTTCGGTGGTAGGTGTTTGGATTGCCTCCTTTTCTACTCCTTTTGTAGGTGACATTTCTGTTTCAATGTGTGCTTTTATTTCTTCCACCGATGGCTCTAACTCGGTTATGGTATCTGTTACTTTCTCAGTTGGTGTTTTTAATTTATCCATGTCTACTTCCTTTGTAAGTGACATTTTTAATTCGACGTGCTCCTTAGTTTCCTCTACTGGTATTTCTGTTTCAGCTACGGATTCTCTCGATATTTCTGTTGGTGTTTTTATTTTAACATCTTCTACCTTTGTAGGTGACTCCTTTAATTCGACGTGGAGTTCTTCTGCCGGTAGGGCTGTCTCAGTTATTATTTCTTTTACTTTATCTGTTGGTGTTCTTAGTTTATCACTGACTACTTCTTGTGTAGGTGTTCTCTCGGTTTCAACGCGTGCCTTAATTGTTTCTGTGTCTAATTGTTCTATTTCAGTTTTCGTTGGCGGTTCAATTTTAGCATCCTCTGTAGGTGTCTTGTCCTTTATTTTCTCGGTAGTGGGTGTCTCCGCTATAGCTTCTACTAACTTCTTTTCGGTGGCAGGTGTTTTGATTGCCTCCTTTTCTACTTCCTTTGTAATTGACATTTTTAATTCGACGTGTTCCTTAGATTCTTCTACTGGTATTACTGTTTCAGCTACGGATTCTCTCGGTATTTCTGTTGGTGTTTTTATTTTAGCATCTTCTACCTTTGTAGGTGACTCCTTTAATTCGACGTGGAGTTCTTCTACCGGTAGGGCTGTCTCAGTTATTATTTCTTTTACTTTATCTGTTGGTGTTTTTAGTTTATCACTGACTACTTCTTGTGTAGGTGTTTTCTCGGTTTGAACGCGTGCCTTAATTGTTTCTGTGTCTAATTTTTCTATTTCAATTTTCGTTGGCGGTTCAATTTTAGCATCCTCTGTAGGTGTCTTATCCTTTATTTTCTCGGTAGTTGGTGTCTCCGCTATAGCTTCTACTAATTTCTTTTCGGTGGCAGGTGTTTTGATTGCCTCCTTTTGTACTTCCTTTGTAGGTGACGATTTTATTTCGATGTGTTCCTTAATTTCCTCTACTGATAGTTCTGTCTCCATTCTTGATTCTTTTGGTACTTCTGTTGGTGTTTTAATTTTAGCATCTTCTACCTTTGTAGGTGACTCCTTTAATTCGACGTGGAGTTCTTCTACCTGTAGGGCTGCCTCAGTTATTATTTCTTTTACTTTATCTGTTGGTGTTTTTAGTGTGTCACTGACTACTTCTTGTGTAGGTGTTTTCTCAGTTTCAACGCGTGTCTTAATTGTTTCTGTGTCTAATTTTTCTATTTCAGTTTTCATTGGCGGTTCAATTTTAGCATCCTCTGTAGGCGTCTTACCCTTTATTTTCTCGGTAGTTGGTGTCTCCGCTACAGCTTCTATTAATTTCTTTTCGGTGGTAGGTGTTTTGATTGCCTCCGTTTCTACTTCTTTTGTAGGTGACATTTCTGTTTCAATGAGTGCTTTTATTTCTTCCACCGATGGCTCTAACTCGGTTATGGTATCTGTTACTTTTTCAGTGGGTGTTTTTAATTTATCCATGTCTACTTCCTTTGTAGGTGACATTTTTAATTCAACGTGTTCCTTAGTTTCCTCTACTGGTATTTCTGTTTCAGCTACGGATTCTCTCGATATTTCTGTTGGTGTTTTTATTTTAACATCTTCTACCTTTGTAGGTGACTCCTTTAATTCGACGTGGAGTTCTTCTGCCGGTAGGGCTGTCTCAGTTATTATTTCTTTTACTTTATCTGTTGGTGTTTTTAGTTTATCACTGACTACTTCTTGTGTAGGTGTTTTCTCGGTTTCAACGCGTGCCTTAATTGTTTCTGTGTCTAATTTTTCTAATTCATTTTTCATTGGCGGTTCAATTTTAGCATCCTCTGTGGGTGGCTTATCCTTTATTTTCTCGGTAGTTGGTGTCTCTATTAATTTCTTTTCGGTGGTAGGTGTTTTGATTGCCTCCTTATCTACTTCTTTTGTAGGTGACATTTCTGTTTTAATGTGTGCTTTTATTTCTTCCACCGGTGGCTCTAACTCCGTTATGGTATCTGTTACTTTCTCAGTTGGTGTTTTTAATTTATCCATGTCTACTTCCTTTGTAGGTGACATTTTTAATTCGACGTGTTCCATAGTTTCCTCCACTGGTATTTCTGTTTCAGCTACGGATTCTCTCGGTACTTCTGTTGGTGTTTCAATTTTAGTATCTTCTACCTCTGTAGGTGACTCCTTTAGTTCGACGTGGTGTTCTTCTACCGGTAGGGCAGTCTCAGTTATTATTTCTTTTACTTTATCTGTTGGTGTTTTTAGTTTATCACTGACTACTTCTTGTGTAGGTGTTTTCTCGGTCTCAACGAGTGCCTTAGTTGTTTCTGTGTCTAATTTCTCTATTTCAGTTTTCGTTGGCGGTTCAATTTTAGCATCCTCTGTAGGTGTCTTGTCCTTTATTTTCTCGGTAGTTGGCGTCTCCGTTATAGCTTCTACTAATTTCTTTTCGGTGGCAGGTGTTTTGATTGCCTCCTTTACTACTTTCTTTGTAGGTGACAATTTTATTTCGATGTGTTCCTTAATTTCCTCTACTGGTAGTTCTGTCTCCGTTCTTGATTGTTTTGGTACTTCTGTTGGCGTTTTAATTTTAGCATCTTCTACCTTTGTAGGTGACTCCTTTAATTCGACGTGGAGTTCTTGTACCTGTGGGGCTGTCTCAGTTACTATTTCTTTTACTTTATCTGTTTGTGTTTTTAGTTTATCACTGACTACTTCTTGTGTGGGTATTTTCTCAGTTTCATCGCGTGCCTTAGTTGTTTCTGTGTCTAATTTTTCTATTTCAGTTTTCGTTGGCGGTTCAATTTTAGCATCCTCTGTAGGTGTCTTATCCTTTATTTTCTCGGTAGTTGGCGTCTCCGTTATAGCTTCTACTAATTTCTTTTCGGTGGCAGGTGTTTTGATTGCCTCCTTTACTACTTTCTTTGTAGGTGACAATTTTATTTCGATGTGTTCCTTAATTTTCTCTACTGGTAGTTCTGTCTCCGTTCTTGATTCTTTTGGTACTTCTGTTGGTGTTCTAATTTTAGCATCTTCTACCTTTGTATGTGACTCCTTTAATTCGACGTGAAGTTCTTCTACCGATAGGGCTGTATCAGTTATTATTTCTTTTACTTTATCTGTTGGTGTTTTTAGTGTGTCACTGACTACTTCTTGTGTAGGTGTTTTCTCAGTTTCAACGCGTGCCTTAATTGTTTCTGTGTCTAGTTTTTCTATTTCAGTTTTCGTTGGCGGTTCAATTTTGGCATCCTCTCTAGGTGTCTTGTCCTTTATTTTCTCGGTAGTGGGTGTCTCTGCTATAGCTTCTACTAATTTCTTTTCGGTGGCAGGGGTATTGATTGCCTCCTTTTCTACTTCCTTTGTAGGTGACAATTTTATTTCGATGTGTTCCTTAATTTCCTCTACTGATAGTTCTGTCTCCGTTCTTGATTCTTTTGGTACTTCTGTTGGTGTTTTAATTTTAGCATCTTCTACCTTTGTAGGTGATTCCTTTAATTCGACGTGGAGTTCTCCTACCTGTACGGCTGTCTCAGTTATTATTTCTTTTATTTTATCTGTTGGTGTTTTTACTTTATCACTGACTACTTCTTGTGTAGGTGTTTTCTTGGTGGTTTCAACGAGTGCCTTAGTTGTTTCTGTGTCTAATTTTTCTATTTCAGTTTTCGTTGGCGGTTCAATTTTAGCATCCTCTGTAGGCGTCTTATCCTTTATTTTCTCGGTAGTGGGTGTCTCCGCTATAGCTTCTACTAATTTCTTTTCGGTGGCAGGTGTTTTGATTGCCTCCTTTTCTACTTCATTTGTAGGTGACAATTTTATTTCAATGTGTTCCTTAATTTCCTCTACTGATAGTTCTGTCTCCGTTCTTGATTCTTTTGGTAGTTCTGTTGGTGTTTTAATTTTAGCATCTTCTACCTTTGTAGGTGACTCCTTTAATTCGACGTGGAGCTCTTCTACCGGTAGGGCTGTCTCAGTTATTATTTCTTTTACTTTATCTGTTGGTGTTTTTAGTTTATCACTGACTACTTCTTGTGTAGGTGTTTTCTCGCTTTCAACGAGTGCCTTAGTTGTTTCTGTGTCTAATTTTTCTATTTCAGTTTCCGTTGGCGGTTCAATTTTAGCATCCTCTCTAGGTGTCTTGTCCTTTATTTTCTCGGTAGTGGGTGTCTCCGCTATAGCTTCTACTAATTTCTTTTCGGTGGCAGGTGTTTTGATTGCCTCCTTTTCTACTTCATTTGTAGGTGACAATTTTATTTCAATGTGTTCCTTAATTTCCTCTACTGATAGTTCTGTCTCCGTTCTTGATTCTTTTGGCAGTTCTGTTGGTGTTTTAATTTTAGCATCTTCTACCTTTTTAGGTGACTCCTTTAATTCGACGTGGAGCTCTTCTTCCGTTAGGGCTGTCTCAGTTATTATTTCTTTTACTTTATCTGTTGGTGTTTTTAGTTTATCACTGATTATTTCTTGTGTAGGTGTTTTCTCAGTTTCAACGCGTGCCTTAATTGTTCCTGTGTCTAATTGTTCTATTTCAGTTTTCGTTCGCGGTTCAATTTTAGCATCCTCTGTAGGTGTCTTATCCTTTATTTTCTCGGTAGTTGGTGTCTCCGCTATAGCTTCTATTAATTTCTTTTCGGTGGTAGGTGTTTTGATTGCCTCCTTTTCTACTTCTTTTGTAGGTGACATTTCTGTTTCAATGTGTGCTTTTATTTCTTCCACCGGTGGCTCTAACTCGGTTATGGTATCTGTTACTTTCTCAGTTGGTGTTTTTAATTTATCCATGTCTACTTCCTTTGTAGGTGACATTTTTAATTCGACGTGTTCCATAGTTTCCTCCACTGGTATTTCTGTTTCAGCTACGGATTCTCTCGGTACTTCTGTTGGTGTTTCAATTTTAGCATATTCTACCTTTGTAGGTGACTCCTTTAGTTCGACGTGGTGTTCTTCTACCGGTAGGGCTGTCTCAGTTATTATTTCTTTTACTTTATCTGATGGTGTTTTTAGTTTATCACTGACTACGTCTTGTGTAGATGTTCTCTCGGTTTCAACGCGTGCCTTAATTGTTTCTGTGTCTAATTTTTCTATTTCAATTTTCGTTGGCGGTTCACTTTTATCATCCTCTGTAGGTGTCTTGTCCTTTATTTTCTCGGTAGTGGGTGTCTCCGCTATAGCTTCTACTAATTTCTTTTCGGTGCCAGGTGTTTTGATAGCCTCCTTTTCTACTTCCTTTGTAGGTGACAATTTTATTTCGATGTGTTCCTTAATTTCCTCTACTGGTAGTTCTGTCTCCGTTCTTGATTGTTTTGGTACTTCTGTTGGCGTTTTAATTTTAGCATCTTCTACCTTTTTAGGTGACTCCTTTAATTCGACGTGGAGTTCTTGTACCTGTGGGGCTGTCTCAGTTACTATTTCTTTTACTTTATCTGTTTGTGTTTTTAGTTTATCACTGACTACTTCTTGTGTGGGTATTTTCTCAGTTTCATCGCGTGCCTTAGTTGTTTCTGTGTCTAATCTTTCTATTTCAGTTTTCGTTGGCGGTTCAATTTTAGCATCCTCTGTAGGTGTCTTATCCTTTATTTTCTCGGTAGTTGGCGTCTCCGTTATAGCTTCTACTAATTTCTTTTCGGTGGCAGGTGTTTTGATTGCCTCCTTTACTACTTTCTTTGTAGGTGACAATTTTATTTCGATGTGTTCCTTAATTTTCTCTACTGGTAGTTCTGTCTCCGTTCTTGATTCTTTTGGTACTTCTGTTGGTGTTTTAATTTTAGCATCTTCTACCTTTGTATGTGACTCCTTTAATTCGACGTGAAGTTCTTCTACCGATAGGGCTGTATCAGTTATTATTTCTTTTACTTTATCTGTTGGTGTTTTTAGTGTGTCACTGACTACTTCTTGTGTAGGTGTTTTCTCAGTTTCATCGCGTGCCTTAGTTGTTTCTGTGTCTAATTTTTCTATTTCAGTTTTCGTTGGCGGTTCAATTTTAGCATCCTCTGTAGGTGTCTTATCCTTTATTTTCTCGGTAGTTGGCGTCTCCGTTATAGCTTCTACTAATTTCTTTTCGGTGGCAGGTGTTTTGATTGCCTCCTTTACTACTTTCTTTGTAGGTGACAATTTTATTTCGATGTGTTCCTTAATTTCCTCTACTGATAGTTCTGTCTCCGTTCTTGATTCTTTTGGTACTTCTGTTGGTGTTTTAATTTTAACATCTTCTACCTTTGTAGGTGATTCCTTTAATTCGACGTGGAGTTCTCCTACCTGTACGGCTGTCTCAGTTATTATTTCTTTTACTTTATCTGTTGGTGTTTTTAGTTTATCACTGACTACTTCTTGTGTAGGTGTTTTCTCGGTTTCAACGAGTGCCTTAGTTGTTTCTGTGTCTAATTTTTCTATTTCAGTTTTCGTTGGCGGTTCAATTTTAGCATCCTCTCTAGGTGTCTTGTCCTTTATTTTCTCGGTAGTGGGTGTCTCCGCTATAGCTTCTACTAATTTCTTTTCGGTGGCAGGTGTTTTGATTGCCTCCTTTTCTACTTCCTTTGTAGGTGATAATTTTATTTCCATGTGTTCCTTAATTTTCTCTACTGGTAGTTCTGCCTCCGTTCTTGATTCTTTTGATACTTCTGTTGGTGTTTTAATTTTACCATCTTCTACGTTTGTAGGTGACTCCTTTAATTCGACGTAGAGTTCTTCTACTTGTAGAGCTGTCTCAGTTATTATTTCTTTTACTTTATCTGTTGGTGTTTTTAGTTTATCACTGATTATTTCTTGTGTAGGTGTTTTCTCAGTTTCAACGCGTGCCTTAATTGTTCCTGTGTCTAATGGTTCTATTTCAGTTTTCGTTCGCGGTTCAATTTTAGCATCCTCTGTAGGTGTCTTATCCTTTATTTTCTCGGTAGTTGGTGTCTCCGCTATAGCTTCTATTAATTTCTTTTCGGTGGTAGGTGTTTTGATTGCCTCCTTTTCTACTTCTTTTGTAGGTGACATTTCTGTTTCAATGTGTGCTTTTATTTCTTCCACCGGTGGCTCTAACTCGGTTATGGTATCTGTTACTTTCTCAGTTGGTGTTTTTAATTTATCCATGTCTACTTCCTTTGTAGGTGACATTTTTAATTCGACGTGCTCCTTAGTTTCCTTTACTGGTATTTCTGTTTCAGCTACGGATTCTCTCGGTACTTCTGTTGGTGTTTTAAATTTAGCATCTTCTACCTTTGTAGGTGACTCCTTTAATTCGACGTGGAGTTCTTCTACCGGTAGGGCTGTCTCAGTTATTATTTCTTTTACTTTATCTGTTGGTGTTTTTAGTTCATCACTGACTACTTCTTGTGTAGGTGTTTTCTCGGTTTCAACGCGTGCCGTAGTTGTTCCTGTGTCTAATTTCTCTATTTCAGTTTTCGTTGGCGGTTCAATTTTAGCATCCTCTGTAGGTGTCTTATCCTTTATTTTCTCGGTAGTTTGTGTCTCCGCTATAGCTTCTACTAATTTCTTTTCGGTGGCAGGGGTTTTGATTGCCTCCTTTTCTACTTCCTTTGTAGGTGACAATTTTATTTCGATGTGTTCCTTAATTTCCTCTACTGGTAGTTCTGTCTCCGTTCTTGATTCTTTTGGTACTTCTGTTGGTTTTTTAATTTTACCATCTTCTACCTTTGTAGGTGACTCCTTTAATTCGACGTGGAGTTCTTCTACTTGTAGGGCTGTCTCAGTTATTATTTCTTTTAGTTTATCTGTTGGTATTTTTAGAATGTCACTGACTACTTCTTGTGTAGGTGTTTTCTCAGTTTCATCGCGTGCCTTAGTTGTTTCTGTGTCTAATTTTTCTATTTCAGTTTTCGTTGGCGGTTCAATTTTAGCATCCTCTGTAGGTGTCTTATCCTTTATTTTCTCGGTAGTTGGCGTCTCCGTTATAGCTTCTACTAATTTCTTTTCGGTGGCAGGTGTTTTGATTGCCTCCTTTTCTACTTCCTTTGTAGGTGATAATTTTATTTCCATGTGTTCCTTAATTTTCTCTACTGGTAGTTCTGCCTCCGTTCTTGATTCTTTTGATACTTCTGTTGGTGTTTTAATTTTACCATCTTCTACGTTTGTAGGTGACTCCTTTAATTCGACGTAGAGTTCTTCTACTTGTAGAGCTGTCTCAGTTATTATTTCTTTTACTTTATCTGTTGGTGTTTTTAGTTTATCACTGATTATTTCTTGTGTAGGTGTTTTCTCAGTTTCAACGCGTGCCTTAATTGTTCCTGTGTCTAATGGTTCTATTTCAGTTTTCGTTCGCGGTTCAATTTTAGCATCCTCTGTAGGTGTCTTATCCTTTATTTTCTCGGTAGTTGGTGTCTCCGCTATAGCTTCTATTAATTTCTTTTCGGTGGTAGGTGTTTTGATTGCCTCCTTTTCTACTTCTTTTGTAGGTGACATTTCTGTTTCAATGTGTGCTTTTATTTCTTCCACCGGTGGCTCTAACTCGGTTATGGTATCTGTTACTTTCTCAGTTGGTGTTTTTAATTTATCCATGTCTACTTCCTTTGTAGGTGACATTTTTAATTCGACGTGCTCCTTAGTTTCCTTTACTGGTATTTCTGTTTCAGCTACGGATTCTCTCGGTACTTCTGTTGGTGTTTTAAATTTAGCATCTTCTACCTTTGTAGGTGACTCCTTTAATTCGACGTGGAGTTCTTCTACCGGTAGGGCTGTCTCAGTTATTATTTCTTTTACTTTATCTGTTGGTGTTTTTAGTTCATCACTGACTACTTCTTGTGTAGGTGTTTTCTCGGTTTCAACGCGTGCCGTAGTTGTTCCTGTGTCTAATTTCTCTATTTCAGTTTTCGTTGGCGGTTCAATTTTAGCATCCTCTGTAGGTGTCTTATCCTTTATTTTCTCGGTAGTTTGTGTCTCCGCTATAGCTTCTACTAATTTCTTTTCGGTGGCAGGGGTTTTGATTGCCTCCTTTTCTACTTCCTTTGTAGGTGACAATTTTATTTCGATGTGTTCCTTAATTTCCTCTACTGGTAGTTCTGTCTCCGTTCTTGATTCTTTTGGTACTTCTGTTGGTTTTTTAATTTTACCATCTTCTACCTTTGTAGGTGACTCCTTTAATTCGACGTGGAGTTCTTCTACTTGTAGGGCTGTCTCAGTTATTATTTCTTTTAGTTTATCTGTTGGTATTTTTAGAATGTCACTGACTACTTCTTGTGTAGGTGTTTTCTCGGTTTCAACGCGTGCCTTAGTTGTTTCTGTGTGTAATTTTTCTATTTTAGTTTTCGGTGGCGGTTCAATTTTAGCAACCTCTGTAGGTGTCTTATCCTTTATTTTCTCGGTAGTTGGTGTCTCCGCTATAGCTTCTACTAATTTCTTTTCGGTGGCAGGTGTTTTGATTGCCTCCTTTTCTACTTCCTTTGTAGGTGACAATTTTATTTCCATGTGTTCCTTAATTTCCTCTACTGGTAGTTCTGTCTCCGTTCTTGATTCTTTTGGTACTTCTGTTGGTGTTTTAATTTTACCATCTTCTACCTTTGTAGGTGACTCCTTTAATTCGACGTGGAGTTCTTCTACTTGTAGGGCTGTCTCAGTTATTATTTCTTTTACTTTATCTGTTGGTGTTTTTAGTTTATCACTGACTATTTCTTGTGGAGGTGTTTTCTCAGTTTCAACGCGTGCCTTAATTGTTTCTGTGTCTAATTGTTCTATTTCAGTTTTCGTTGGCGGTTCAGTTTTAGCATCCTCTGTAGGTGTCTTATCCTTTATTTTCTCGGTAGTTGGTGTCTCCGCTATAGCTTCTACTAATTTCTTTTCGGTGGTAGGTGTTTTGATTGCCTCCTTTTCTACTTCTTTTGTAGGTGACATTTTTAATTCGACGTGTTCCTTAGTTTCCTCTACTGGTATTTCTGTTTCAGCCACGGATTCTCTCGATATTTCTGTTGGTGTTTTTATTTTAACATCTTCTACCTTTGTAGGTGACTCTTTTAATTCGACGTGGAGTTCTTCTGCCGGTAGGGCTGTCTCAGTTATTATTTCTTTTACTTTATCTGTTGGTGTTTTTAGTTTATCACTGTCTACTTTTTGTGTAGGTGTTTTCTCGGTTTCAACGCGTGCCTTAATTGTTTCTGTGTCTAATTTTTCTAATTCAATTTTCATAT
Source organism: Leptura quadrifasciata (assembly GCA_963675555.1). Taxonomy (NCBI): domain Eukaryota; kingdom Metazoa; phylum Arthropoda; class Insecta; order Coleoptera; family Cerambycidae; genus Leptura; species Leptura quadrifasciata. The sequence goes on along the minus strand of OY776673.1, from coordinate 58,367,270 downwards.
GCGGTTCAAATTTAGCATCCTCTGTGGGTGGCTTATCCTTTATTTTCTCAGTAGTTGGTGTCTCTATTAATTTCTTTTCGGTGGTAGGTGTTTTGATTGCCTCCTTTTCTACTTCTTTTGTAGGTGACATTTCTGTTTCAATGTGTGCTTTTATTTCTTCCACCGGTGGCTCTAACTCCGTTATGGTATCTGTTACTTTCTCAGTTGGTGTTTTTAATTTATCCATGTCTACTTCCTTTGTAGGTGATATTTTTAATTCGGCGTGTTCCATAGTTTCCTCCACTGGTATTTCTGTTTCAGCTACGGATTCTCTCGGTACTTCTGTTGGTGTTTCAATTTTAGCATCTTCTACCTTTGTAGGTGACTCCTTTAATTCGACGTGGAGTTCTTCTACCGGTAGGGCTGTCTCAGTTATTATTTCTTTTACTTTATCTGTTGGTGTTTTTAGTTTATCACTGACTACTTCTTGTGTGGGTATTTTCTCAGTTTCATCGCGTGCCTTAATTGTTTCTGTGTCTAATTGTTCTATTTCAGTTTTCGTTGGCGGTTCAATTTTAGCATCCTCTGTAGGTGTCTTGTCCTTTATTTTCTCGGTAGTGGGTGTCTCCGCTATAGCTTCTACTAATTTCTTTTCGGTGGCAGGTGTTTTGATAGCCTCCTTTTCTACTTCCTTTGTAGGTGACAATTTTATTTCGATGTGTTCCTTAATTTCCTCTACTGGTAGTTCTGTCTCCGTTCTTGATTGTTTTGGTACTTCTGTTGGTGTTTTAATTTTAGCATCTTCTACCTTTGTAGGTGACTCCTTTAGTTCGACGTGGAGTTCTTCTACCGGTAGGGCTGTCTCAGTTATTATTTCTTTCACTTTATCTGATGGTGTTTTTAGTTTATCACTGACTACGTCTTGTGTAGGTGTTCTCTCGGTTTCAACGCGTGCCTTAATTGTTTCTGTGTCTAATTTTTCTATTTCAATTTTCGTTGGCGGTTCAATTTTAGCATCCTCTGTAGGTGTCTTGTCCTTTATTTTCTCGGTAGTGGGTGTCTCCGCTATAGCTTCTACTAATTTCTTTTCGGTGGCAGGTGTTTTGATAGCCTCCTTTTCTACTTCCTTTGTAGGTGACAATTTTATTTCGATGTGTTCCTTAATTTCCTCTACTGGTAGTTCTGTCTCCGTTCTTGATTCTTTTGGTACTTCTCTTGGTGTTTTAATTTTACCATCTTCTACGTTTGTAGGTGACTCCTTTAATTCGACGTGGAGTTCTTCTACCGGTAGGGCTGTCTCAGTTATTATTTCTTTTACTTTATCTGTTGGTGTTTTTAGTTCATCACTGACTACTTCTTGTGTAGGTGTTTTCTCGGTTTCAATGCGTGCCGTAGTTGTTCCTGTGTGTAATTTCTCTATTTCAGTTTTCGTTGGCGGTTCAATTTTAGCATCCTCTGTAGGTGTCTTATCCTTTATTTTCTCGGTAGTTTGTGTCTCCGCTATAGCTTCTACTAATTTCTTTTCGGTGGCAGGGGTTTTGATTGCCTCCTTTTCTACTTCCTTTGTAGGTGACAATTTTATTTCGATGTGTTCCTTAATTTCCTCTACTGGTAGTTCTGTCTCCGTTCTTGATTCTTTTGGTACTTCTGTTGGTTTTTTAATTTTACCATCTTCTACCTTTGTAGGTGACTCCTTTAATTCGACGTGGAGTTCTTCTACTTGTAGGGCTGTCTCAGTTATTATTTCTTTTACTTTATCTGTTGGTGTTTTTAGTTTATCACTGACTACTTCTTCTATTTCAGTTTTCGTTGGCGGTTCAATTTTAGCATCCTCTGTAGGCGTCTTATCCTTTATTTTCTCGGTAGTGGGTGTCTCCGCTATAGCTTCTACTAATTTCTTTTCGGTGGCAGGTGTTTTGATAGCCTCCTTTTCTACTTCCTTTGTAGGTGACAATTTTATTCCGATGTGTTCCTTAATTTTCTCTACTGGTAGTTCTGCCTCCGTTCTTGATTCTTTTGGTACTTCTGTTGGTGTTCTAATTTTAGCATCTTCTACCTTTGTAGGTGACTCCTTTAATTCGACGTGAAGCTCTTCTACCGGTAGGGCTGTCTCAGTTATTATTTCTTTTACTTTATCTGTTGGTGTTTTTAGTTTATCACTGACTACTTCTTGTGTAGGTGTTTTCTCGGTTTCAACGAGTGCCTTAGTTGTTTCTGTGTCTAATTTCTCTATTTCAGTTTTCGTTGGCGGTTCAATTTTAGCATCCTCTGTAGGTGTCTTATCCTTTATTTTCTCGGTAGTGGGTGTCTCCACTATAGCTTCTACTAATTTCTTTTCGGTGGCAGGGGTTTTGATAGAATCCTTTTCTACTTCCTTTGTAGGTGACAATTTTATTTCGATGTGTTCCTTAATTTTCTCTACTGGTAGTTCTGTCTCCGTTCTTGATTCTTTTGGTACTTCTGTTGGTGTTCTAATTTTAGCATCTTCTACCTTTGTAGGTGACTCCTTTAATTCGACGTGGAGCTCTTCTACCGGTAGGGCTGTCTCAGTTATTATTTCTTTTACTTTATCTGTTGGTGTTTTTAGTTTATCACTGATTATTTCTTGTGTAGGTGTTTTCTCAGTTTCAACGCGTGACTTAATTGTTCCTGTGTCTAACTGTTCTATTTCAGTTTTCGTTCGCGGTTCAATTTTAGCATCCTCTGTAGGTGTCTTATCCTTTATTTTCTCGGTGGTTGGTGTCTCCGCTATAGCTTCTACTAATTTCTTTTCGGTGGTAGGTGTTTTGATTGCCTCCTTTTCTACTTCTTTTGCAGGTGACATTTTTAATTCGACGTGTTCCTTAGTTTCCTCTACTTGTATTTCTGTTTCAGCCACGGATTCTCTCGATATTTCTGTTGGTGTTTTTATTTTAACATCTTCTACCTTTGTAGGTGATTCTTTTAATTCGACGTGGAGTTCTTCTGCCGGTAGGGCTGTCTCAGTTATTATTTCTTTTACTTTATCTGTTGGTGTTTTTAGTTTATCACTGACTATTTCTTGTGTAGGTATTTTCTCAGTTTCATCGCGTGCCTTAATTGTTTCTGTGTCTAATTGTTCTATTTCAGTTTTCGTTGGCGGTTCAATTTTAGCATCCTCTGTAGGTGTCTTGTCCTTTATTTTCTCGGTAGTGGGTGTCTCTATTAATTTCTTTTCGGTGGTAGGTGTTTTGATTGCCTCCTTTTCTACTTCTTTTGTAGGTGACATTTCTGTTTCAATGTGTGCTTTTATTTCTTCCACCGGTGGCTCTAACTCCGTTATGGTATCTGTTACTTTCTCAGTTGGTGTTTTTAATTTATCCATGTCTACTTCCTTTGTAGGTGACATTTTTAATTCGACGTGTTCCATAGTTTCCTCCACTGGTATTTCTGTTTCAGCTACGGATTCTCTCGGTACTTCTGTTGGTGTTTCAATTTTAGCATCTTCTACCTTTGTAGGTGACTCCTTTAATTCGACGTGGAGTTCTTCTACCTGTAGGGCTGTCTCAGTTATTATTTCTTTTACTTTATCTGTTGGTGTTTTTAGTTTATCACTGACTACTTCTTGTGTAGGTATTTTCTCAGTTTCATCGCGTGCCTTAATTGTTTCTGTGTCTAATTGTTCTATTTCAGTTTTCGTTGGCGGTTCAATTTTAGCATCCTCTGTAGGTGTCTTGTCCTTTATTTTCTCGGTAGTGGGTGTCTCCGCTATAGCTTCTACTAATTTCTTTTCGGTGGCAGGTGTTTTGATAGCCTCCTTTTCTACTTCCTTTGTAGGTGACAATTTTATTTCGATGTGTTCCTTAATTTCCTCTACTGGTAGTTCTGTCTCCGTTCTTGATTGTTTTGGTACTTCTGTTGGTGTTTTAATTTTAGCATCTTCTACCTTTGTAGGTGACTCCTTTAGTTCGACGTGGAGTTCTTCTACCGGTAGGGCTGTCTCAGTTATTATTTCTTTCACTTTATCTGATGGTGTTTTTAGTTTATCACTGACTACGTCTTGTGTAGGTGTTCTCTCGGTTTCAACGCGTGCCTTAATTGTTTCTGTGTCTAATTTTTCTATTTCAATTTTCGTTGGCGGTTCAATTTTAGCATCCTCTGTAGGTGTCTTGTCCTTTATTTTCTCGGTAGTGGGTGTCTCCGCTATAGCTTCTACTAATTTCTTTTCGGTGGCAGGTGTTTTGATAGCCTCCTTTTCTACTTCCTTTGTAGGTGACAATTTTATTTCGATGTGTTCCTTAATTTCCTCTACTGGTAGTTTTGTCTCCGTTCTTGATTGTTTTGGTACTTCTGTTGGTGTTTTAATTTTAGCATCTTCTACCTTTGTAGGTGACTCCTTTAATTCGACGTGGAGTTCTTGTACCTGTGCGGCTGTCTTAGTTACTATTTCTTTTACTTTATCTGTTTGTGTTTTTAGTTTATCACTGACTACTTCTTGTGTGGGTATTTTCTCAGTTTCATCGCGTGCCTTAGTTGTTTCTGTGTCTAATTTTTCTATTTCAGTTTTCGTTGGCGGTTCAATTTTAGCATCCTCTGTAGGTGTCCTATCCTTTATTTTCTCGGTAGTTGGCGTCTCCGTTATAGCTTCTACTAATTTTGTAGGTGACATTTCTGTTTCAATGTGTGCTTTTATTTCTTCCACCGGTGGCTCTAACTCGGTTATGGTATCTGTTACTTTCTCAGTTGGTGTTTTTAATTTATCCATGTCTACTTCCTTTGTAGGTGACATTTTTAATTCGACGTGCTCCTTAGTTTCCTTTACTGGTATTTCTGTTTCAGCTAGGGATTCTCTCGATACTTCTGTTGGTGTTTTAAATTTAGCATCTTCTACCTTTGTAGGTGACTCCTTTAATTCGACGTGGAGTTCTTCTACCTGTAGGGCTGTCTCAGTTATTATTTCTTTTACTTTATCTGTTGGTGTTTTTAGTTTATCACTGACTACTTCGTGTGTAGGTGTTTTCTCGGTTTCAACGAGTGCCTTAGTTGCTTCTGTGTCTAATTTTTCTATTTCAGTTTTCGTTGGCGGTTCAATTTTAGCATCCTCTGTAGGTGTCTTAACCTTTATTTTCTCGGTAGTTGGTGTCTCCGCTATAGCTTCTACTAATTTCTTTTCGGTGGCAGGTGTTTTGATTGCCTCCTTTTCTAGTTCCTTTGTAGGTGACAATATTATTTCGATGTGTTCCTTAATTTCCTCTACTGATAGTTCTGTCTCCGTTCTTGATTCTTTTGGTACTTCTGTTGGTGTTTTAATTTTACCATCTTCTACCTTTGTAGGTGACTCCTTTAATTCGACGTGGAGTTCTTCTACCGGTAGGACTGTCTCAGTTATTATTTCTTTTACTTTATCTGTTGGTGTTTTTAGTTTATCACTGATTACTTCTTGTGTAGGTGTTTTCTCAGTTTCAACGCGTGCCTTAATTGTTTCTGTGTCTAATTGTTCTATTTCAGTTTTTGTTGGCGGTTCAATTTTAGCATCCTCTGTAGGTGTCTTATACTTTATTTTCTCGGTAGTTGGTGTCTCCGCTATAGCTTCTACTAATTTCTTTTCGGTGGTAGGTGTTTTGATTGCCTCCTTTTCTACTTCCTTTGTAGGTGACAATTTTGTTTCGATGTGTTCCTTAATTTCCTCTACTGGTAGTTCTGTCTCCGTTCTGGATTCTTTTGGTACTTCTTTTGTTGTTTTAATCTTAGCATCTTCTACCTTTGTAGGTGACTCCTTTAATTCGACGTAGAGTTCTTCTACCGGTAGGGCTGTCTCAGTTATTATTTCTTTTACTTTATCTGTTGGTGTTTTTAGTTTATCACTGACTACTTTTTGTGTGGGTGTTTTCTCAGTTTCAACGCGTGCCTTAATTGTTTCTGTGTCTAATTGTTCTATTTCAGTTTTCGTTCGCGGTTCAATTTTACCATCCCCTGTAGGTGTCTTATCCTTTATTTTCTCATTAGTTGGTGTCTCCGCTATAGCTTCTATTAATTTCTTTTCGGTGGTAGGTGTTTTGATTGCCTCCTTTTCTACTTCTTTTGTAGGTGACATTTCTGTTTCAATGTGTGCTTTTATTTCTTCCACCGGTGGCTCTAACTCGGTTATGGTATCTGTTACTTTCTCAGTTGGTGTTTTTAATTTATCCATGTCTACTTCCTTTGTAGGTGACATTTTTAATTCGACGGGTTCCTTAGTTTCCTTTACTGGTATTTCTGTTTCAGCTACGGATTCTCTCGGTACTTCTGTTGGTGTTTTAATTTTAGCATCTTCTACCCTTGTAGGTGACTCCTTTAATTCGACGTGGAGGTCTTCTACCGGTAGGGCTGTCTCAGTTATTATTTCTTTTACCTTATCTGTTGGTGTTTTTAGTTCATCGCTGACTACTTCTTGTGTAGGTGTTTTCTCGGTTTCAACGCGTGCCTCAGTTGCTCCTGTTGGCGGTTCAATTTTAGCATCCTCTGTAGGTGTCTTATCCTTTACTTTCTCGGTAGTTAATGTCTCTGCTATAGCTTCTACTAATTTCTTTTCGGTGGCAGGGGTTTTGATTGCCTCCTTTTCTACTTCCTTTGTAGGTGACAATTTTAATTCGATGTGTTCCTTAATTTCCTCTACTGGTAGTTCTGTCTCCGTTCTTGATTCTTTTGGTACTTCTGTTGGTGTTCTAATTTTAGTATCTTCTACCTTTGTATGTGACTCCTTTAATTCGACGTGAAGTTCTTCTACCGATAGGGCTGTCTCAGTTATTATTTCTTTTACTTTATCTGTTGGTGTTTTTAGTTTATCACTGACTACTTCTTGTGTAGGTGTTTTCACGGTTTCAACGCGTGCCTTAATTGTTTCTGTGTCTAATTTTTCTATTTCAGTTTTCGTTGGCGGTTCAATTTTAGCATCCTCTGTAGGCGTCTTATCCTTTATTTTCTCGGTAGTTGGTGTCTCCGCTATAGCTTCTACTAATTTCTTTTCGGTGGCAGGTGTTTTGATTGCATCCTTTTCTACTTCTTTTGTAGGTGACAATTTTACTTCGATGTGTTCCTTAATTTCCTCTACTGGTATTTCTGTCTCCGTTCTTGATTCTTTTGGTACTTCTGTTGGTGTTTTAATTTTAGCATCTTCTACCTTTGTAGGTGACTCCTTTAATTCAACGTGGAATTCTTCTACCTGTAGGGCTGTCTCAGTTATTATTTCTTTTACTTTATCTGTTGGTGTTTTTAGTTTATCACTGACTACTTCTTGTGTAGGTGTTTTCTCGGTTTCAACGCGTGCCTTAGTTGTTTCTGTGTCTAATTTTTCTATTTCAGTTTTCGTTGGCGGTTTAATTTTAGCATCCTCTGTAGGTGTCCTATCCTTTATTTTCTCGGTAGTTGGCGTCTCCGTTATAGCTTCTACTAATTTCTTTTCGGTGGCAGGTGTTTTGATTGCCTCCTTTACTACTTTCTTTGTAGGTGACAATTTTATTTCGATGTGTTCCTTAATTTTCTCTACTGGTAGTTCTGTCTCCGTTCTTGATTCTTTTGGTACTTCTGTTGGTGTTCTAATTTTAGCATCTTCTACCTTTGTATGTGACTCCTTTAATTCGACGTGAAGTTCTTCTACCGATAGGGCTGTCTCAGTTATTATTTCTTTTACTTTATCTGTTGGTGTTTTTAGTGTGTCACTGACTACTTCTTGTGTAGGTGTTTTCACGGTTTCAACGCGTGCCTTAATTGTTTCTGTGTCTAATTTTTCTATTTCAGTTTTCGTTGGCGGTTCAATTTTAGCATCCTCTGTAGGTGTTTTATCCTTTATTTTCTCGGTAGTTGGTGTCTCCGCTATAGCTTCTGCTAATTCCTTTTCGGTGGCAGGGGTTTTGATTGCCTCCTTTTCTACTTCCTTTGTAGGTGACAATATTATTTCGATGTGTTCCTTAATTTCCTCTACTGGTATTTCTGTCTCCGTTCTTGATTCTTTTGGTACTTCTGTTGGTGTTTTAATTTTAGCATCTTCTACCTTTGTAGGTGGCTCCTTTAATTCGACGTGGAATTTTTCTACCAGTAGGTCTGTCTCAGTTATTATTTCTTTTACTTTATCTGTTGGTGTTTTTAGTTTATCACTGACTACTTCTTGTGTAGGTGTTTTCTCAGTTTCAACGCGTGCCTTAATTGTTTCTGTGTCTAATTTTTCTATTTCAGTTTTCGTTGGCGGTTCAATTTTAGCATCCTCTGTAGGCGTCTTATCCTTTATTTTCTCGGTAGTTGGTGTCTCCGCTATAGCTTCTACTAATTTCTTTTCGGTGGCAGGTGTTTTGATTGCCTCCTTTTCTACTTCCTTTGTAGGTGACAATTTTACTTCGATGTGTTCCTTAATTTCCTCTACTGGTATTTCTGTCTCCGTTCTTGATTCTTTTGGTACTTCTGTTGTTGTTTTAATTTTAGCATCTTCTACCTTTGTAGGTGACTCCTTTAATTCGACGTGGAATTCTTCTACCTGTTGAGCTGTCTCAGTTATTATTTCTTTTACTTTATCTGTTGGTGTTTTTAGTTTATCACTGACTACTTCTTGTGTAGGTGTTTTCCCTGTTTCAACGCGTGCCTTAGTTGTTTCTGTGTCTAATTTTTCCATTTCAGTTTTCTTTGGCGGTTCAGTTTTAGCATCCTCTGTAGGTGTCTTATCCTTTATTTTCTCGGTAGTTGGTGTCTCCGCTATAGCTTCTACTAATTTCTTTTCGGTGGCAGGTGTTTTGATTGCCTCCTTTTCTACTTCCTTTGTAGGTGACGATTTTATTTCGATGTGTTCCTTAATTTTCTCTACTGGTAGTTCTGTCTCCGTTCTTGATTCTTTTGGTACTTCTGTTGGTGTTTTTACCTTCTCACCTACTATTTCTTCTGTAGTTGTTACTTCAGTTGCGAGGTATTCCTTACCTTTCTCTATATCTAATTTTTCGATTTCAGTTTTCGTTACAGTTTCAATTTTAACATCATGTCTATGTATCTTCTGCTTTATTTCTCTGGTCGTTGGTTTTTCGGTAACAAATTCTATTATTTTCATTCTTATGTCCTTTGTAGGTGAAGTTTTTGTTTTGGTGTGTTGCTTAGTTTCCTCTATTGTTAGTTCTGTGTCAGTAATGGAATCTCTGAATATTTCAGCTCTTGTTTTACCTATATCCTTTACTACTTCCCTTTTAAGTCTTGTCTCAGAGTCGATGTGTTCCTTGGATTCGTACATAGCTATTATTTCTCCTACGGTGGGCGGTATAATTTTATCCTTAGTTTCGCTTGTATGCGTCTTCTGAGTTATTTCTTCTGTTTTATTTTTTTCTAGTGCAGTTGCTGCTACTAATTCCTTCTTCTCGGGAACCATTCTTAATTCTTTCTTTTCTGCTTGTTTTTTAGGTAATACCTCGGATTCTGTGTGTTTTTTTACTTTCTCTTTAGTTAACTCTGTCTTACTAAACTGTTCTAATATCTCTGCTTCAATTGGGACTGCCTTCTTGTCTTTAATTTCGTCAGCTTGCTTTATTTTCTCTGTTGTTAGTTTCTTTTCAATTATTGATTTAGATGTTTCTTCTCTTTCCATTGACGTTGTAGTTTTTAGCACTATCTTCTTAATAGGGAGTTTCCTATATTCAGGTTTTGTTTCTATTTCTTCTATTTTCTTTGTTTCTTTTTTAATTTTCGTTATTTCTTGTTGTTCATCTGTTTCTGTATGTTTCATACTTTTCATTTCAGTTTGAATGATTTCTTGTAAGTGATCCATTTCTTGTGTGGTATCTATAAATTTTATTTTTGTTGTTGTCATTGATGCTGATCTTATATTTTCCATGTCTTTATTCAATTTTGTTATGCTAGTTATATCGAATGTTTCCATTTCGGATACAGGTTTTGCATCTACTTCTTTAATAAATTCTTTTGTTTCCACTGAGCTAGATGGTAACAATGTTATCAGTTGTCCTTCTGGGGTAGGTGTTAGATCTGGTTTTAATTCTTTAACGTCTTCTCGAATTTTTTTAGATTCTGCAAGAACTTCAGACATAATCTTCCGTGCTTCTTGTTCTGTAGTTGGTACTGACGTTTCGAAACTATTTAAGTCTAATTCACGTGGCGAAGTTTTATCTTTAACTATTTCAGTTTCTATTTCAATATGTTTATGTTTTTCGTGTGGTTTAATTTCATCTGCGGATACAGAAATTAAAGTTTCTAGCTTTTGGGACTCCATCACTTGTACTGGGAGAGCTATTGTTGACACCAACTTAGCATGAGATACAATTGCTTCTTTTATAATTTCAGGTTGTGTTGGTGTGGGTTCCTCAATTATACCGTTTTCTATATTAGAAATGTTTTCTTGCGTTTCAGGAGCTACTTGATATACTTCCTGTTTGATACAAGGCTTTTCCTCTATTTGTAATGGGGAACCACTAATACTTTCCAAGATTGTTGTGTGATCAGTGAACATTTTTGTTAATTGGCTCGACGGTTTTGGTAAATCTTCTCTTTCTAGTGTTTCATATTGGTCACTTTCTGAAATATGCTTTTCTTGGGTAAAAACTGTAGGTGTTGGTATTTTTGGTTCGACATGAACTTTTATGCAAACTGGCTCATAGCATGGCCCATCCGTAGGTTGCTGAATTTCTTGTGTCAAAGTATCTCTTTTATGTCGAGGTTTATCTTTTTCAGTTAAAATTTGATGTTCGATTTCTTGCAGACATTTATTTAACTCCTCCGTGGTATATTCTCTTTCTTCGAAAGTTTCTTTAGGTTTCTCCTGTGTTGGCTTTTTAAATGGAAGTTGGTCTAAAGATTCCTTTTTTTGTGTTTCAGGTAATTCTTGTTGCCTAGCTACAATTTTTCTATAATCATCTGTATATTTTTTATATGTTTTCTTTACCGGAGACGATTCTTGTGATTTAGAAATGAGCTGTTCGAACATTGATTTTTTATCTTTAACTGATTTATATTTAGCATCTATGTCATCATCTACTTCTTGTTTTGTTTCTTGAGTCTTCTTTTCATCTGTAGAAAATATTAGTGATTCGTGATCCGATGCAGTTATCTCATCGAATCTTACTTTTATAGGTGACTTAGAAACGTATGGCTTTTGTTCATCTTTACTAATTATATCTTTTTCTTTCGACTCAAGTTCTTCAAATATAGAATGCTCTCTAGAACTGAGGTCCAAAGATTCTTGTGAATGTAGTTTTATTTCTTTTTCTTTCACTTTGACAGTCTTTAGCGGCGACTTTATAGAATCTTCATCGCAACTGATTTCCATTTCACTGGAGAATATTTTTTGTAGTTCTGCAATTTTCCGACCAACTTGTTTCGTGTGAGTTGGAGTGGCATGCTTTGGTTTTATATCTATGGTTTCAGTATGTTTTTCGGCTATCTCAGCCATTTGTTCAGACATTGATTCCATTTTGTACTCTTCATCATCGATTTGAGCTAATGTTTCAGTTGAACCTCTAAAAGCTTCTTCTTCCTTCATACTCGACAGTTCATCTTCTGATTCCACTATTTCCCGTTTTTTTCGTAGATATTCTTTATGGGGTGACTTACTTACTTGTTCTTCCAACATCTTAATTTTGGCTTTAACATCACCCGAACCCCTTCTCTTTTCTAATATTTCTTCATCTTTTAGCTTTTCTGCTGCTGATACTGGAGGACTTTCTTCAGGTTTTATTGGACTGCAGGAAGAATCTTTCATGTCAATGTGATCCGTTAATGTTGCCGCCTCAGAAGTATCGACGTGTGATAAAGGAATGGATGCCGAATCGGGAAATTCCATAGGACTCGTCCCTGCATCCGTAAATTGCGTTATTTCTTCTTCTAGATCGTGTGTTGGTAATTCATCTGCCTGTATGGGACTCAGACCTGCATCTGTACATTCAAATTCTTCGATTTCACCATCTACGGCTGTATCAGAAATAAAACCGGTCGTCTGTTGACCCGCTAACGTTTCGTGTGGCTGCTCTGCAGGACTAGTTCCAGTTATTGTGCCTGTTATAGTACCTCTTGTTAGAGATATGCCTGTGTCGGTTATATGATGAGATATACTTTCGCTTATGGGCGAGGCCATTTGCGATGATCCCCGGTCAGAGGAGTCGTGATAGGTATAAATTTGTTTAGTTCCACTGAAATTTACAGTTTCTTCTCGTTTCTTTTGTGATGATTCGAGAACTGTCACAGGAGGAATAATATACGCCCCATGTTTATCTACATAGGCCATTTGAATATTTTCCGGTGATGACTTGTCTTTTCCTGCAGTAGTAGACATTCCCACATCGAACCTTTCAGACGTTTCAGTTCCCGAATTGTCACGTCTCGTTGTGGTTACTGATATATGAGATTGGGATTTTATGGAAATTTCGACGTCTTTTGTACCATATAATGTCAATCGGCTTTCGGCGGTGGCCAAAGCTTCCTTAGTGCGAACTTCCTTTCGTCCGATGATTAACTCTAATGTAGGTTTGGATGTGTCTGTAACAGTAGGAGGGGAGTTATCTGGAGAAGGAGTAATGTCCTTATTTGGTAGAGGTGACGTGCTTCTATGCACGTGGCTAGATTGATCTTTTTTGTTAATTATGGTTACGTCACTGTTTATCTGACTTGCATTATCAATATCTTTGCTGCAGATATTTGTTATTCCACTTTCTGTATAATTTTGTAATCCAGGGCGTTCAACGGCCTTTGTCTTATGCGATATTCCTATGGAACCTGACTCAATATTAGTTTCAGATAATTTCGAAATTGGTTGCAAATCTTTTGTAATTTCTGTATACGAAATAGTAATTTTCTTATCAGGAGTTGTTTTTAAATGCACTTTTTCTTCAGATGGCGGTATTTTGTCTTTACCAGCCCCACCTTGCAGTCTTTCTACAGTCTTTCTTTCTTTCCTTTCCCAGTCCTCTGGCTTTTTTGAATCCTTAGCACCTTTTTCCTCTGGGGAAATGCATCCTCGTATACGCAGCTCACCAGGTCGGACAGGATCAGAATCGATTAACTTATATCTATCTAAACCTATTTTTACAATTCCAGTTAGCTCACTATTAGAAATATTGGAAGGCAATAAATTGGAGGTAGTCTTTGTGGAAGCATCTATCACATCAGCATCTAAGTCTTCAGTTGAAGCTAGACGTTTACGTTGCCCCGTAAAGAGTTTAGCTTGGTGTTGGTAATACTGACGAACATCGTCGTATGTTGTTACTTCTTGGGACTCGATCTCTTTCGTAGTAGAACTGTAAGAGGAATATTCACCCAAGTACTCCGATTTAGTACGCGGTGAAGTATCTTCCCCTGGAGTTGGAGTTTCTAAAAGACATTGATCTTCGCGGAAACCATCAGTGTCCAAAGAATCATCGTCATCTTGCGGTGACACACTTGCTGCTGTCGCAAGGAAAAACATAAAGGGTGGAAAAGGGCCGTAAATGTGTGTATATTGTGAAAAGGTGTTTTCATTATTTAACTGTTTGTGTGGTGCAACGGAATTTACTAATTTGCGGTTTCTCAGAAAATAAATCATAGGGGCTCCAATCGCCCCACTCATCTTTCGCACATACAAATGAAATGTATGAGTGTCAAAATGTGTACAATATGGATAGAGGAAAGGACGTGAAGGAATACGACAGCTATTTATATATTTATAAAGCCGGCTAAGGCATTCCGCATCTCCATAAGCTTCTACAATTTTATAGCATAATCCCGAAAGCAGAATTGATTTTTGTTTTCATAATAACGATGCCCAAACTAGTAGCAAAATTTCCTTATATAGAAAAGGGCAAAATAAATTAAAAATAGTATCTTTTCGGAACTGTTAAATATGAATCAATAGTAATAAACTTAAATGTAATTAAGAAGTATTTTTCCAGATGTTGTACAGCTTCTGGGATAAAAACTTGGAGGATGTGTAATAATTGTATAGAAAAACAAAAAATCAAATTATTTCACCCCAGAAGGTACTTAACATCTATAAAAACATACCTCCTCAAATATAGTAGCAAAAAATAATACATATATAACGTAAGGCACCATAATTTAATTTATTTTCCCCAGAATTAAGCAACTAATAAAATTTCACTGACCTTTATGTAGCCTTTGCCACATGAAGCCCGAGGCCGCGATCTGAACCAATAAACTCACCCCAACCCACAGTTACACTTGTCATAAACAAAATAAATCTCAAAAACAGCAAAGAAAGTACACAAGAATAAGTGTGGGTGAAATGTGTCTTCATGCACACAATTATTTACAATTGTCACTGTTTCATTAAAAATAATTTTGTTACTGATTATGGAGTTTGCAATAACGGTTCACCAAGCAAACATTTGAAGCTAAGTGACCGGACAAGTAGGGGGTAGGAACATTTAACATTTATACTATTAATCTGGTATTAAACTAATCCTTAAATTTTACCAAACTAATAGCTCTCTGGCAATCTGTTAGGGTTAATTACATTGGGTTAGAGTGTACATGAAATGGAGTGGGTGTACATAGTTGCAATTTAAATATTTCACAGTTTTTACTTGTTAGAAAAATTAAAGTAGCAAAATGTATCCAAATTACAACCTTCTTAACACAAACAGATATTAAGCATCGAGAAAACATATTTTGTGAGCTAAGGGAATTTTTAATAATATTTAGTGGTTATAAAATGAAATATAATAAATAATAAAAGTTCATGTAAAGTAATATCTGCCTGCGTGTTGTATGAAAGAAAATTAGTATCACACACATCACAATCACAACATCAATTAGTTAGATCTATTTACATACACAAAAGTATTAAGGAGTCCTCAAAAGCTAGCTATATATGAGTTTATAGAAAGATAAAGTTTCATGCTATATTTCAAGACAAAGTTCTGTACTGTGTGAAAAATATTAAAATATTCGTGAAATAGAAAGTGCAAATATGTCAGGTTATGAAATTTGGTTGATGGAAAAATTGCTTCGAGAATGTTTCACAGTCGAGTATGGATAATATAGTTTAGCGCTACATGGAAATAGAATTCAATTTTGGGATGTATCTCCATTTAATTTTTTTCCATGCAGCTACAAGTTCATGTATATTCTATAAGTATGCCAATTACAATGCTATCAAATCACATTGTTTTAAAGAAGCAACATTGTTTGATTATTTTTACATTACGTTTGAACTCAGCTAGTTCATGTTATTTTCTAACTCATTTAGTGTTCGTCGGTTTCTTAACAACATTAAAATAAGTGAATCGAGCTATGATATCGCATAGGTAGAGAATGTAAAATTTTCCTTTGATATAATAATTGTGTATACAACAATGAATATCTTAATAAAAGTGCCATCTTAATAATTTCAATATAAAATTTTCTGTCTACATTTACCCAATAATATCTAAATTATTAAATATTTAAAATAATTTGAATTAAAATAAAATTGGAGCAAGTTATTTATCGAAACTTAGTTACTGGAATGAAATTTTATGTATTTTGTATAGTTTTACATTGTAAATATCTCCATCAAGTTGCAATGTATATTTTTTAAATATGTTATTTTTACTCGATATGCACGGTGCGGCGAAGTATTTGGCAGAAGGGACAAAAAAACTCCTCTCAGATGCAAGCAACGTTTAATAAATGACCGTAATATTCTTAACCTCAAGGGATACTGCCATATCGACATCAACCAGTAGTAAATACATACATATATGGCGAGTTTACTAAACTATTACAGTATTAATTTTGAAAACAACTTAGAAATTTCTAATATATTTTGACAGATAACCGTCGGTAGCTCAGTCGGATAGATCGTGTTGTGTCATCAATATACTTCATCAGACTGTCTGTTGTATTCTGGGTTCGATTCCCGGCTCTGATATCGGCAATTTCAATAATAGGGAAGCTATGGCGTCATGAACATTTTTTAAAATCCATAATTTTGTTGCGGATCTTGAATGAGCGCATTTTTAAAAATAAAATATGGTAAAGATAACATGATTTTCTAATTTTTGTCCCTGGGACCCGACTCTGCGATGGCTCTAGCAAAGTTTGAAAATATTTATTGCATATAATAATTTATTATCTAATTGTAGTTGTAAAAAAGTAAATTGTTATAAACAATTAAAACTTTCAAATTGATTGAGCTATCGTGAACATTCGAAAAAACGAACTAATTAAAAGAAACTCAAAATTCGACAAAAAATAGGCATTTGTTATTTAAGCCGTAATTTTTCGCCTACCGCCAGCTTCAGCCGATCGTTTTAGAAGTGCACCATATTGCTTTAAAATGTGATAATATTTTCGTAACGGCTTTGAAACGAATTACTCCAATTCAGAATACTTTGCACTACTTTCAATTGCGTGCAATAATATTGATGAAGTGTTTGACTGGCAACCGCTTAATATGTCAAATATTCAGTAAATTGTATAAGACAATAAATTGTCTGAAACAGTAATTTATATAAAACAGTAAATTGTATAACAGATATATTTTGTTTTAACAAACGTATATTAAACATTAAACATGATGATATCAAATTTTGTTTTTAATAAGTCGTTAACCGAATAAAACGGCTGAGTGATGAAGATCTGCTTCAATATATTTTTTAAATACGTTAAATGACCGCGGATCCTGAAGACTACCTTATTTAATTTAATTTAAGTTGAATTCTTTAGGTAGGTTTTAGGCAGGTTTTTGATATTGATTGATTCTTTAGGTAGGTTTTTGATACTGTAGAATACCTAAATTACTGATAATGTAAGATAAAAATATATGTTATAAAAAGCACAAATATACAGGGTGTCTCACCGGGAACTGAATCGATCGATATAGAGAAAAGTACGCATCAGAGAATTTTGAAAATTTACATAATTACTAATGTCGGTGTGGCCAGTCCAACTAAAATAATTACCAGCAGCTGGCACTTCCGATTATACCGGAAGTCGATACCAACTTGCTTATTTCAAATGGAACACTCTACATATTTTAGGGTTTTCGAAAATAGCATAAAATTCTGAGTCGAAAATATGTAGCATATCCCATACCTAAACCTAGCCGTTTCAGAGATATTTGACATTTTATAGAAAATTTGACAGGTGCAACGGTTTGCAAGAACCGTTATAACTTTCTTCGTGTAAAATATCCTCATTTGCTTCTTGTCACCTAAAAAGGACACAAGGAGAACTACGTTCTACAACTGAAATAAATTCAATAATGTCATACCAAGTGTTCCGTTTTTCGCGTTACATTTTGTCAACTTCAAACCGCGAAAACTTGTTTAGGTCAAATGGAACATGTATTTTTTACGCCAAGTTGTGTGAAATTGAATTCCCTTTTTTCTGATATTAGCATTGTGGGGTTAAAGTTATAACTTTTTGAAATATTTGCGATTTTATTAGAAACTCATGAATTGTTGTAATCATTTCATCAAAATAGCCATGATTAGAAACAATCAGTCATTATCTTATGTCAAAAAATGCGAGAACGTTTAAATTATTAAATTAAAATGAAATCATATTTTAAGTTGATCTTATCTCTGCTATTTTAGTTCATGCCATATCTTCAATTCGATTAATACGCATGTTACAGTGTTAGTCTTATTCTGCGTTTTTGTGGATATCGAGTAGCAAATGTGCTGCAAGTTCTTGATATTACTTTATTACATTCTCTATAAATAATAAACAAATTTAAAAAGTCTACGTGGGTGTGACATTCATATTTTGTATAGCTTTATTACCATTTTTGAACAATTCATTTTTTGTTTCTCCTTTTACTATCATGGAGGAGTAATCTGTAAATTGACGTGGGCTTGCATCTGAGCTTAGAACACTTTCCCTCATATCTTTACAAAATATGAGAAATAGAAATGGCGAAGGTACACCTCCTTGCAATACCCCTTTAAAATTCTTACATTTGTTGAGTTGAAATGTCACGTTTGCTTTTCGTTAGTGTTTTGGTATGTATTTGTAGCGAAAACCGGGATTCAATGATATTACAACAATTTAGTGGCGTTTAAAATTTAGTCATATTATCGATAAAGTCAAAGACAGCTTAAATCATTCCTGTGAATACTTTTAATCGTTAATTTGTATCAATAAAAGATACATTTTGACCAGAGGATTTCGGCAATTAAATTAATAGTTGTATTTTCTTACATTTCGGTTTTATTAACCATCACCAGGGAAGTGAAAATTAAATAAATAAACATTACAAACATTTTTTTCCTTTCTATGCAATTCTTTTTATGTACTTATAATGTCCAATTTAAATAAATCTATGGCATCGTGATTTTTACATTTTGTCTTTCTATTTCTGGTGTTTGGGTAGAACGAAACTAAAATACGGTCTGGTTTCATTTCTTTTCTTTCATTTCATTTTTTTTTTTAAGTTTATGGCAAAACGCATAAACATATTTATCCCTTTGTATTTAGTTTAATAAGCTGAAGTATGTTTCGTATAATTTTCTATATCAGTGCAGTTGATTACTAAGTTGTTCCGTCTTTTAATTTGCAGCATTTCTTGTATTGCGCTTCGGTGATAGTTTGGTTATTTTTTTATAAAAACTTTTTCATATTTAAAAATACAATCTTTTTTCAACGTGAAGGATAGGAATTTTTGGACACCCTGTGTATATCATATGAAGTAGCTTCACCCGGGACGAGTAGTCTCTCGCGCGTCCCTTCGTAAATAACCATTAACTTCTAGCAACATTTTAATAGTTTTGACTTACGAAAATAAAAAAGTGAACATTTATATAAACAACCAGTTACAATTTCAAGATAGGAGGTTAATTTGTTTAACGAAATCTCAGCAAATATGCATCATGGAAAATAGTTTATTTTCTCAAGTTGTTCGTTGTTCATAAACTACTAAAACGTGTGAAAATTTTTATATTTGATGTGTTTCCATGTTAAAATTTAATTTGTTTTTTAAATGCAAAAAAATATTGAAAAATTGAAATATTCCTCGGTTTTGCTGGCAGGATATCACAAAACCATTAGGGTTTTCAGCTATTTCAATGCCTATTCTGATTTGAAATTTTAATAGACCATTATACTCTATGAGAACTACATTTTTCCTAAGTGTAATTGAAATTTGCCCATTTTCTTAAAAAAATATATATAATTTGTTTAAAAATATCTAATTTTGCAATATTTCATTTTTAAATAGTAATGATAATCGGAGTGAATTTCTAGTTTATGTACTCGTTGTACAACTCTCGACGTACATTTACCATTTAGTCCATTTGCCCCGTTGTATATGTCGAGAAATTTTTTAAAACCCATGGAAGACACACTCTAAAAAATTAAATTGTTTAAATAAACAATCGTTAACCTCGCCTAAACTGCAAAACTGAACTGTGAATTCTACTTGACTCCCTGAACATGTTAAAATAAAAAACTGCCTTGACCACACAATTCACATTTTATATTTTTCAAATTCCAATTTGACTTCATTTTTAATTTTGTTATTACTACTCATCATACTTATTTCATGGGAAATACCCCGGCCGGTAGTTAACCGCTTGGATTACACAAGTTCGACTCCAAGAAGGCTGAGCTCAATAATTAACCAGTTGTGCTCTCCGCTTCACCATTTCTCTAATTGGGTAAGTGTCAAGACCATTACGTACATAAATTATCCATTAAATTATCTTAGCGTAGATGTGTAGTTAAGCACAAAACTGATGTAAGTGGACCGGGAAATAAAAAAATTATGATCCTTCGAGCCGGATATTTTTGAGTTGGTGCTTTTATTGCATATAAATATTTTTAATATTTCTTTGAAAATATTTATTATTATTGTTGTGTTATTGTGTCTTGTATTATTTGGTATATTAGCCAGGAAGTAAAAATTATAATATCTCTTATTCATATGTTTTTTTATTCGATTTCGTTCAGTATTTCGAGTCATTTACCATCAGAGAATGTTTTTCTTCTACATTTTTTAAGATAGATTTTTCTTATTTATTTCTCTTAATAAAGGGGCATTTTTTGCAATTTGAGTTGTTGCTGTATTTGAATTGCCTTAAATACCTTTTTTCGAAAGTTATAGAACCATATGTCGCCTCTAAATATACCGGGTTACCACGAGACCAGCTACACACACATTATTTCCTTTCTTTTTGATAATAAAAAATTTGAACTTGATACGTGGTATTCGAAATAAAAATATATTTTTTGACCTAACTAGATACACTTCCGATTCAACTGAAAGGACTACTAACTTAAATATTTTTTACCCTGAATAGGTTTTTTGTTTTTATTAAGTGAATGTTTTATACAAAATTAATGTCCCGGAACTCGCTATTTTAGAACAACACCATGTACATTTTTACAAGCTCTCGATACGGCTTTAAGGTAGTTCTTCAACGCAATTTTAGAATTTAAAATTGGTCCATAAATGAACGAGAAATTGTGATTTGAAGTTTAAAATACCGTGTCATCTAGAGTTTTCAACTGCAGTTTAAAGACCGTTTATGAATTGGTTTTAAATTTAAAGGTTCCATTATAAAGCTAATGTAAAGCTCTACCGCAAGCATGTGAAAAATATACAGGGTGTCGTTTTAAAAATATGAGTTTCGGGTCGCCCATTTTTTATAAAATATTTATTAGAAAATGACAAAAAAGCCATAAATTAATTAAATTGTCATTTGCTTTCAGTGAAAAATGTTTAAAAATATTTCTGTTAATGCTGTGCATATTTACCAAGTAATTCGTCAATCGTTTTATAATTATATAAATTAGCAAATTAGCAATAAAGTCGCTCATAATGTTGTTGGTTTCGTTATGAAAAGTAGCTATAAAAAAACAATAAGTCATATCATTGTTAGCCATTGCGCATAAAACCAATTTTAAATTGTTTATTAACTTTTCTTTAACTGTTTACAAAGAACTGGCTGCGTGTTCCTGTGACTTTGCCTTTCGTAACATCGTTTGTGCGTTGATACGAGTATGCGCGTAAATCGAAGCACAATGCATTTTGAATTTAAAAAAATTTTTTGGGCGCTTCATAGCCGGCATTTTGTTTTTTTAGAAAATGGATTTCGGATTCTTAATCAGCGATCTCAAAAACCCCTATATGACAGGTTTCATTTGAATCCAATGAATATTGTTGATTCTTGTCACATTTTTTTTTTATTCATAGCCGCCATTTTGTTTTAAACAAAATCGATTTCGGATTCTTAATCAACGACCTAAAAAACCCATATATACCCATTTTCTAAGAAATCGATAAACTTCGTCGTATTATGGCCAGTTTTTCGGCGTTTCGGCCCTGTAGACGCGGGCGTAAATTTTTGTTTTAGACGTAATATCTTTCAAAAACCGGCCCAGCGCCGGTGATCAGAGGGTTTGCGAGGCTACTATACTTTGGGATACTTGATCATAGACTAGAACAAACCAGATAATTCACTTAAAACTACTCCCTATGTTAACATTTCATTTTCCATTACATAAGGTATACTGCGCAGAAGAGTCGACATGCATGGCTTCAGCTGTAGATTTGTCATCCCGATTAAATGAAAGTGTTTTGCGTAATTTTATTCCAGTGTGTCACCTTCTGATTGAACCTCGAGTAAAGTATGTAAAAAGCAGAATCTGAACTAAACTTGCGCAGATCATTTCACCAATTGTAAAATTTATCTAATTTCAATTGGAAAGCCGACATTTGGTGTTTACCGCCTAGTGTGAAGTCGGTGTTTTGAAGTTGTTTGTCGATTTTTCTATAGTTATCCAACTAAGTTTAAAAGTACTTTAGCTACTGCGATTAGGTTCGTACGTAAATTAAAATACGTCATCAGTTAAACACCCTGTTTGCCTTAGGTCCGGTTTATCAATACAGGGTTAACTCTTAACTAGAGAATAAATGCTAAATGAAACATTTTGTTTGACATTTATCCTCTAGTTACGAATTAACCTTGCATTGATAAACCGTACCTTAGTCTGTGATTTGGCCATCTGTCTAACGATCACTAGGTTAGATCCCAGCTCCAACACTGACAATGTCGGTCATGCGTGTCTAGGTTTTTACTAAATTGAAATCCCTTCAGGATAGCCTGGCGGTTTTGAATTTGGGTGTTATCAACCATATATGGGTGTGTTTATATTTAGGTATGTGTTTAAAACAGCGGATCATATAAGTTCGCCAGCTTTTAAATGTAACACGCTGAACAATAGAAAGTAAGAAATTCATTGTTGTATTTTTCAGAAAAATATTATTTGTTGGGATAAGAGTTGGTTATTATAACCCTACTTAGATTTTCTAGTTTAATTTCCAATTATTTTTATTAAGTATTGGTATATTTTATGGGAAATAAAATTTATTTAAACTGATTTATATAAAACATTAATGTATTTAATAAAACTAATATGCAACTATTTTATAACCTGACATGTGATCTTTTAGAAGAAGAAAAGCAGTTAATAGGACTAGCTATTTACAAGAAGCTGTGAGAAAATAAGCGTCAAGCATTAAAGCACTTCAATTGCACCGTAGATAGCCCACCAAATGATTTATTTTCTGCGTTTTGTAGAAAGGGCCAATTCGTATGTTCTATGTACTGTTAACTGTTATTTTATCAATTATTTCTTTGTTAGTCTAGCTGAAGCCTTCTTGCACCAAAGCATTGTTGCACATTTAGAGTGTAAATTTGTTATTGTTGGTGTTAAAAATTTGACACAAAATGACAACACTTTCTCACAATATGATAAGTTATTAATACAATAATAGGGTTACAGTTGCCATTTTGTATAAGCAGGGATCTAGTTATGTAGGCGTAAGGATACAAAGGTGTACATTATGTAATTTCATTAAAATAAAGGCAAATTAATCACTACTTAGCATTCGTTTCCATTTTTATCAATAGAAATCACGAAACGAACGCTTAAAACAAAAAATCTAACTTGTTTAACCGACTGCAAACTCCATTTAAATGTGGCATATCAAATTTTCGGGATACATGGTACATTTTAACGTTGTCAATATTATAACAATAATATTACTTACCTCTCCCTCTTCCTGAAAAAAAATTAAACTATTTTTTAAACGCGACGCGGTTGGCTCGGTTTTCAATTTAGAACTGTTTACTCCAGTGAATAAAATCTAGTTCTGAAATGGTATTGAATATATTGAAACTTAATCTAATAATCTTAGGAGGCCATACGACATTTACGTAATTTAGCCATGCTTTAGAATTATGTCTCAGTCTGTTTAAAACACTCTATGTAATCAATTTTATCATTTCAACGTTCTTTATCAAACGCAATATATAAATAATGTGTGACAGAAATAAAATGAATCAAAAATAAACTGCCACTCTATTCATACCAAATAGGGCATACATATAAGAAAGCAAAATATATATGACAGCAATGTTAAGCCTTTAATATTGAATTAGTAGATTTATTTGGATAGCTTTTCACGGTTCCTTACAAAATGTTTTCTGTTCATAAAATTTCGTAGTTAATATTATTTTATGTGTGTTAGAAGAACAACACAGTTTTGAAGGAGGGATTATATACATCCTTTAGAAAACTAACTTTTCTTCCATTAATGAAAATTAATATACTTCAAGTTACGAATGTTGTAGTTTACGTCATCATTTGTAATTTTCGAATTACATCAACTCAAGGTCAGAAAATGGCACACGTGGGCGCATCAACGTTTGCAAAAGGCAAAGTATTTTGTAATGAAAAGATATGGACAATAATAGCATGTATTACAATGAATTTTAACATTCGCTGTCTCATTTAATTTTACAACTCATCTCATGGATTTATTCCAAAGGTAAAAGGGAACCACCGTTACGTTTTCCTGATTGAAATACTCATTTAATTTCACTATCATCTCTAGCTACTTCATTCAGTGTTTTGTCGACTGCACGCTACTGGATTGACAGAGAACTGGCACAATGCTGAACGTTGGTGGCGGCTACAACTAGAGGTTGCATGATTAATTTGTAAAACGCATCGTTACGCTTGGATCTTCTGTCGTAACCTCAGCACGTGTGACTTTCTGTTATTTACATCAAATGCGCTCTGTATTCATTCATTTATTTACTTATTTAATCTACAACCATTCAACGGATTATAATAATCCAATTACAGAATGGGAAAAAAGAATACCACCTTAAGAGAAGGCGTACAAAAATGCATATGCTAATATAACAATATAACAGGAATAACACTAATTAGACGAATAAAATATGAATATAATAGATTAAAAGAGACACAGTGTCGTGAATATCGTAAATAACATTGTGATTTCTTAATGGAGGCTATATTGAAGTGAAAAATGTCTATAGCATCTTGCCCATTGCGGTAAGACGTACACATTCCATGTAATGGGGAAAACTTTTTTACATTAGTTCTGGGGGTGTCTAGATAAAAAGTTGTTCGTTCACGCGCCGATAACCTCGGTACATGAAAATTCAAAACTGACAGAATTTGATGATAGTCTGCGATGTTGTTTAAGAATTTATACAAAAATATAATTAGAGACCTCTCTCCTAATCTGCAGGCTATCTAGGGAAAATCTGTCAAGCAAATCTGAGTTAGGCACACCTACCGGTGGGTATATACTATCTTCTTTATAATAGCAAAATTTGAGAAATATTCGCTGGACTCTTTCCAGATTTTGAATATGAATATTATAAGGAGGACACCAAATAATTGAGGCATACTCAAGTCGTGATCTTACAAATGCAAAAAATAGTAACTTTAAGGTACTAATTACGAAGATAGAAAAGTTTGGACTA
Source organism: Leptura quadrifasciata (assembly GCA_963675555.1). Taxonomy (NCBI): domain Eukaryota; kingdom Metazoa; phylum Arthropoda; class Insecta; order Coleoptera; family Cerambycidae; genus Leptura; species Leptura quadrifasciata. Next base: position 58,342,593 of record OY776673.1, on the reverse strand, counting down.
CCAAGATCAAACGAAGACATTTTGTGGAGGAAAATATTTGATTGGAATATGTGAAATTTCTTTTCAAAAAGTTTATTACTCATCGTTGAATGTGGGATAGTACTTGTAAAAAAATGTAAGGATATGTTTTTGATTTTATCAATTTTTTTCTTGTTTTTTAAAAGTTACACCGTTCTGAAATTTTATTTTACACTTATTTTTAATTCATGAAATTTCAAAATGATGTAACTTAATAAAGAATGAAAATTTTTTGATAAAATTAAAAACGTATCCTTATATTTTCTCCCTTGTTCTGAAAAAAAACAGATATTTTATAAGTGCTTTCCCACACTCCAGAATGGGCAATGCCCTTGGTGGCCATCCCTTAAACTTTAATTTGGGTCCCATGATCCATTAGTAAGTTATAGATTATCAAAATTTCACAGAACGCCACTGCTCTGATATGTCAACGACATATTTTTTGGGCCCTCCCTGGAGCCTTCCCAATTTGCAAAAAACGTATTCGATATAATTTTTTATTTGACGAATTTTTTTGACTTAATGTAAACTTGTCTTTCCCTGATCCCTGGCAGAAATTTTTCTAGGACCATTTCGACACAATTATTCACTCTAAACCCTATTTGGAACATTCAATAGCCTTCCACTTTGGATCTTCCAGGTTTAATGTCTAAAATTTCAGATTTCTACATTGAACTGAGCCAGAAAGAAAACGATCATCTACAGACAGACGCACAGACGGAATGCCGATTCGGATTTTCTGATCCAATACTCTTAATGTTCTAAAATTTGTTTTTATTCACGATGTTAACGCTTTATCTTAGACGAGAAAGTCAAAGGTTTGTTAAACTCGAAGTACTAGGACCCTAGTTGCAAATACCAAGCGCATAGGATGTGAATAACAGAAAGTCACGTCTGCTGAGGCTACGGCAGAAATTTTACAAATGAATATTACAAGCGTTAGTCGTAGCTGCAACCAACGTTGAGCATTCTGTCAGTTCTCTGTCAACTCAGTAGCGTGCGACTGAATGCAGTAACCAGAGACATAGTGGTGAAATTAAACGAGTGCTTTAATCGGGAAAAATGTAACGGATGTTCCCTTTTACCTTTGCAAGAAATCCATGAGGTGAATTGTAAAATTAAATGTGGCAAAAGATGTTAAAATTCATTGTATCGCATGCTATTATTGTCCAGACATTTTCATCACAAAATACTTGTCTTTTACATACGTTGATATGCCCATGCGTGCCATTCTGTGTGACCTTGAGTTAATTTGATTCGGAAATTAGAAGATGACGTGAACGACAATTGATTTAAACTGTATCTGTGACAATTTTTTGCAAACGTTAAATAACTTACTGATATTTTCCGGTAATAGCATACATACTATTTTTCGCAAAACGTTTAAAAAACGACAGAAATTAAAATCTTCTTTGACTTTGAGAGAAACATGATTAATTTCATTTACAAATAAATGTTGCTGTGAAATTCTTAGTAAAATTTGTTGCGTAATTTCGAAATTTCAATAAGAGTGTGAAATGATGATGAATGATGACGATTTTTCTATTTATTGAACACTTCCGGACGGGGAACTGGTGGTGGTAGCAAATCAAGAGAAAAATACGAATATCCATATAATTGTAAGTTATAATTGTAATTGTAAGAATAAAAATGCGAGTTCTGTTCCAGAAAATTTTGTAATGGAAAACTTCTTACAGTTTTGTTGAACGGCGAAATCCTCAACTTTACAGGCCAGTATTCAATGTTGAAGTTGCCATTAGATGTAGATATGTCTAAATATTGAAAAATTCGTTCATTATTGAAATAGCAAGATGAAGGTTATAGACCAGAAAATCCACGATTTTAACGAAAGAGAAAATCAACAAATGCATCCAGGAAGTTTCAGATAAAGAATTTTTGATGATTGAGGTAAGTTACAAAACATTTTATTCGGATTACATATTTATTTACGTTTTTAGGTTGCTGTAATATCTGATATTTCTGGAGCCTGTAAAACGGATGAGTTAGTTAAAATTATCCTACAAGATGTAGAAGATCTACAATCTAAGTTTCTCATTAGCATACTTAAGTCCACAATAATTAACAAACCAAGATGATTTGTTGTTAATCAAATGTATTTAAAGGTTTATCGCAAATATGTTGTGTTAAGAGCAAACATATGAATAGCATCTGATTTTTCTTTAAATACCAGAACGGAAAATTACATAAACGGGTAGTAGGAGCACATTAATTTAGAGCAATGCCTAAAATAGTTGCTACTTATTTGAATTTTCCAAATCCGACAGATTATACTGACCACTGCTTTCGTCGGTCTTCTGCGACGATGTCGATTCACTATGAAGATATTACTAGTTTCAAAAGGACTAGGTGAATGAAAGTCATCAAACTTTGCTGAAAGACACATAGAAGAGTTTCTTAACAACTTGTTCTAACGTTTCTTCAACGCTCAACGACTGTATCAATTATTGTCAAACAAATGAAGGGTCTAGCCGATTAAATACGTGGAACCTGGCCGTGTTGCTTTTTAGGCTACCCTTTACTATAAATGTTGCTTCTGACTAGGAATTCTCACATAAATCGACTTTAAGCCTCAACCCCCTAAGGTATCAGATATATGGGGGTATGGAAGCTTCTACGTGTATATTCTAACTACAATTGTTTATAATTTTCAGAAGTGTCTATATTTTTAAATCTATGGGCAATTAATGTCGATTCATCTCTAATAACAAAATAAGTGAGTTTCAGTTATTTGAGCAAGAGCTTAACATGTTCACGGGTCTTAAATGGTAATAGAATAGCGGGTTGCTGCTCACATATAGCCGCTGTTATTTATTATTTATCGAGTGCTCTTTATAAATCAAAAATTATATATTCTGCGGTACACTAACCGACCTATACATTTTATGTCGATAGAAGAAGATAGAGCCGACGATTGATTTCTGCCAAAATAAAGCAATGCTCATAATATTTGAATTATATTCTTATATTTTATAATAATACTACCACTACATATTTTAATAAAAACAATTATTGTTGATTACTTTAGTTTTTATTTTCTATAATCATGTGTCACCAATCTTAACTCACCGTGATTTTTACAGTCGATAGTTATGTATAAACGAATACGAATAATATTGATTTGTGTCACTCGAAGGGTTGGTATAGGAAAGCACCCTCAAAAATGAAAATAATTATTTAATACTTCTAATATCATTACAGAAATGTAGAAAAAGATAGATGTTATGAAGCTTTTCTAGATCTACAATTACGTTTATTGCATTCAATTATCTTCCATAGTTTTGGGGAAAAATTAATTTGAAGTTAAGGGTTGTTACCCACATATCCTTAGGGTTGAAGCTTGGAATATATTCGTTTGAGAACTCCTGGTCAAAAGCAATATTTATTTAAAAGGCTTGCCTAAAAAGCTGCTGAGTAAGGTTTCTATATACTTAATCGGTTAGACCTTTTTCACTCTGGGAAATATTTAACATCATAATCCTACTAGTTCGCATGTTCCTCCAATGTCCAATAATTGTACAAATTGTCAGATAACTGTAAATATAACAAACAACTAATTTTAGAATATATTCTAGACTAGATGCACGGACACATTGACTTTTTATTTCAGAAATTTTGTCAGAAATATCAATATTTTTAAAAAATTTGCGGAGAAATACTGTATTTCTAGACATATAGAGAGCTTTTATCTTGTACGGAAGATGCACTTGCGTTACGGTAATAGTAATATTTAAATTTTTACAAGTTTGTCTTGATGAACCTGTTTTTCAATATTATTTAATAATTTCCATTATTATCCGTGGATTAAGTCAATTTATTATTTTATTAAAAATTATTGCGTATGTTCATGTAACATATTGTGTGCTTTGTTTTATGTGAGGTGTACGTGATTTGTGCGTGCTTGTATAATATACAAGAAGGCATTAATACAATTCTAGACCTTCGTCTTAATTAAAATTCGTTTAAATGTTGTTCCTTAATAACTTCGTTTGGGGAGATAAATCCTTCCAAAGTAACAAAAATTTACTTTTGTTTTCAAAAAAGTAAAAAAAAAATAACTAGCTAAATCTTAAACGCCAAATATGACAGAAGGGAACTATCGCTTGGAGATAACTAATTTAGAGATAATTTTTGTACATTATAAGTATTTAATAACATAGTATTCTAATTCAATAGCTTTAATAGTAATGTCGTTATATTATTGTCTGTGCGCATGTATCCTGATTGAGTGATGGCATAGCTAATGCTAAACTCCGCCAAGACGGCATCTAAATAAGATGATAAAATAAGTAATAATAAATTCTTCGGTTCAATGGTTGTATCTTTACCACGAGAATATTTAGTATTTAGTTTCCACAGTTCATTTAGTACTGGGAAGGAGAAGGGATATTTTTTCAGGATTGACTTTTGCTACTAAAGAAATATTTTTTGTCACTCACTTTAAAGCTTTAATCTCCACAACGAAGTACGTTTGTTCGTTTGCTTTGATTTTTTAAGACAGTCCTAGAATTATTGACACCTTTTGATTCAGCCTAATATATAGGATGTTTGGCACCATGTTTCCTCCCAGTTTTATTTAATTATTATCACACTAATTTCAATGTGCTGAACAATTTGTTGCTTAAATTTAGTTTCTGGTATCGGTTTAGTTTAGGTTTAACTTTCTAATTTAATTGTAACTACCTGTAATTTTTATTTTTTCAATTTTCTTCTCAATCTCTATATTTTCAAGACTTGTTACGAAAAAAGCAGAAACTACTGAAATTGAATATGTTTGAGAATACTTTGATCATTAGATTTAAGTACACATTTTCGAATACATTTTTAATCATGATCTGTTCAGAACCTCATGATTTTCTTTTCCATTTATACATTAGTCGACAGTACGAAGCGGGTATATCAGGTGTAACAGAATCACGGTACGCCCCATTACCTCATTAAGTTTTGAAGATAAATGATTGAAATTTGGAACATTCTACATACCCAATAAATGTCATTTTTGATATATAAATGATTTTTTTCTCTTCACATTTTAACCGAAAGTGACACTAAATTATGATTGTCAAATGGAACACCCTGTACATTATTGCGTTTTTGAATTCTGCGTAATGGCTTTGGAGTACAAAAAGGGAACACAAAACATTCTTCTGAACTCGCATGGTTATATTTCGAAGAACAATCGGCAATTGTTGGGCCATTATGCTATTGATTGCGCGCGCCATACTCGTAGCTCCAGGTTTTCAAGGGATGGAATGGGGATTACGTTCGTATACAATATTTTTTAATTGACTTCAAATAAAGAAATATGGAGGAATAAAATCTGATGACCTTAGAGATCACCAGATAGAACCATTCGTGGAAATGACGCTTTCTCTGATTCTCTATTGAAGGAAATCAGATACTAATCATGAATTACGGGAGGAAGCGTCATCTTGTTGGAAATACATTCCATGCCCTAATTTAAAGGTATATATCTAAACTGTTCTCAATCTCATTTTGCCGGAATCCCAAGTATCTGGCACTATAGTCTATATAGTGTGTGAGTTGGAAAAAAAGCCGAAAATTGTAAATATTTTGCTATGAGACGAGAGTACCTCCTCACTCCTCCCCCCATTTTCGGGGATGCTGAATACGATAGTGATGCTGAATGTTTCCTCCGACCCCCTCCAACCCCTCTTCCGGCTGATAAACATCCCCGAAAGGGGTAATTTTTTTTATGTCAAAGCAAAATGCATGTAACGCCCGTTGTCGAAGTTGCTGAAAATCATGGTGATATTGAATGTTTTTTCTGATCCTCTTCAACCCCGCTAACGGCTAATAAACATCCCCCAAAGGGGGGAAAATCTTTTTTTGTAAAATATCAGCGGCAAAATTCATATTCGAGGATGCTCAGCTCACAACAAAACAAAACAAAATTTCGTAACTCTTTTAAAAATAATTCCGAATTTCTCATAATTCGCTGCCAGATGTAGTGAATCGGTTGAAGGCAAAGAAGAGAAAAAGACATATATTTTCACATATTTTTAATTAGATGCCAGTTACATTTGTTGAACGAACTTTCTCATAAATAAATGGGTTTTTAATGAAATGCAATAACATCGTGTCGCAACGGTTGAAAATAATTGGTAAGTAATAACAATTAAATAAAACGGGGAGGAGAATTTTGCACTAAACGTCCTGTATATGTGAGCATTATAAAAATTACCAGAGAGTGCTTTACAAATATTTTTGGCAGTGATTATACAACATCGATTACATTCAATATAGGCATTGTAATAGTATCAGAATCAGCGTATTTGTATATTATTTCTTAGATTTTAGTTTCCACGATTGTATTACGTAATGAAGATGAAAGGTCTTCCTAAGAAAAATTATTATCGCTAAAATAGACCCATGTCAAATCTTACGATATTGTGCAGTCTTCAATGTGAAATGTATTTATTAGCTTAAATTTTATGAACTTAAGCATGGAATGTGTATAAAGTTACTGGTTATTTAATTGAACACACTACATTTTGTGTAAGTCAATTGACAATGAAATATTATTGATTCATGATACATATGATATAAAAGGTTTCTGAAACTAATAATGCTATACTGTGAAAATTATTAAGTAATATTCATTGGCAGGTATCCCGATAAAAATAAATATTTAAATATATTTAGTGTTCGCACTTCAAAGTTTTCATTCCTTTATCCTTGACTATTACAAGCTTTAATTAAATTATACGGACGGACGTATTATATTTTTATTTATATATTGATATGCCACATTTTGTGCATAAAATACTCATTTTACACTTGCCTCAAGACTTATTTGACTCTTGGATCAAAGTTTTATTTTAATGAGTATTCTGTACACAGAAAATCTAATAAAGCATTGTATTTTGTAAAAATTCAAGCTAAGTGGAATTGTTGAAATAATCTTACCTTGGACTGTGGCTGCCTGTTCTCTAATTAAGAAGTCAGCTGGGCTCGGTGGCGGAGTTTTGGAGAACTTTGGAGATTTGGGATCTGGAAAATATAACGATGTGATGATATATGAATATTAAATAATTGTTACTTAATTAATAACTAGACAAATATCTCTGAGTTAAATAATAAAAATATTAATTTTTCTTAGCTAACTGATAATTAATTTTTATTAAGTAGTTACTTGTACTACAGCAAAATGCAACTTAATACGAAGTTGCACGCAGAGTGGTGCGATCAATGATAATTTAATTTATATTCGTAACACGGTCAAACATAAGCTTTACCTTCATCAGCAATTAACTTCGATATTGGCTTCTTGGGCTTTTCCAGACTCTGCGTTACTCCTTCCAAAAGCTCCGCACCATCGGCCGTTCTGTGCGTGGTTTCTTCAGGTTGGATTGTGCGTGTTTCTGTCACTGTAGTGGTCTTAATTTCATGTATTTTTTCGAAGGATGGTACTTTAACAGTTTCCGAAACTTTCGCGTCAGATGGAATTGTGGTTTTTACTTCGACAGTTTCCGAAACTGTTTTAGTTTCAGGTGATACAGTTGTTATTGTAGTTGTGGTTGTGGTGGTTTTTACTTGTTCCTGTGTGGTTTTTGTTTGTTCTGGTGTGGTCTTTTGATCTGGTGTAACTTTTTGCTGGACTTCGGCTATTTTGTCTTCAACGATACTCTGTCGCTTTATAGAAGTTATTTCCTGGACGATTTCACGTCTTTGTGAAGAAGCTGGAATAGTTCTTTCAGCGGAGAGTCGTTTTTCTATTTGTTCTCTACGTTCTGCTACGGGTTTATCGAAGGCTTCTTCTTCCTCTTCTTCATCAGATACGTCTATTTCCTTTTCTTCGGCTGAATATTTATCGTAAAAGTCTAGCTTCCGTTTAACTGAAAAATACAAATAATTGTACATGTAAGAAATTTGATATTTCAAAGGTAATATAAGTGATAGACGAATTAGTTCTAAGTTACAGATAATTAGTGTCTTATCTTATTTATCACCTTACCTAAGGCATTTGGTCTGTTACTAAAATCGAATTAGGATTTTAAAGTGAATTGTCTAATCAAGACATTATTTATATCTTAATGCGTTCGGGGGGTCAAGCAGAGTTGAGCGTGAAGAAGAATTAAGGAAAATTATACAGATACAACAGGACACTATCCTTTCAGCTACCGAAAGAATAAAATATGAAATCAAGGAGGATATAGGCGTTGTAAAGGCTGAAGTTAGTGACATTAAGGGAACTGTTACCGACGTCGAAGGGAAAGTGAATATAGTCAAAGAAGAAGTGAGTGTAGTCAAAGGGAAGATAAATATTTTCGAAGAAGCAGAAGTAAAGCGACTTAAACGGCAGTTGAGGGAAATAGGTGGTCAGCCAGTAATATCATCAAGCCTTAGATTACAACCTCCCTCCTTTGATGGAATAATTTCTTGGTCAACATATAAAAGACTGGGGCAGCTGCATGCGCAAACAACTGGAGTAATGAGGATAAGGCTATGGCAATAGTTTTACCATTAAGGGGCCAAGCATCAGAAGTGCTTCAGGCGACTCCAGTGGCGCAGTAACAGTATTTTAAAATTTCAGAAGCTGCGTTCGACTTAAGATATGGCGACCGACGTTTCTCGAAAGTATATCAGATCCAGCTGAAATCACGTATACAAAAAACTGAAGAGAGTTTATAACAATTTGTGGAGAGACTGGCACACTTGGCTTATCCAGATGCACCACGGCAGTTCCAGGAGCAATTGGCAGTTAGACGTTTACTGATGGCATAAAAGACAAGACTAACTAGGCATAAAGCTAGTAGTGAAGCATTGACCCATGCAATTGAGGTAGAAGCCACCTATATGGATTCCTCAGGGCACAGAGTACGAGCTGTCTCCGTGGAAGAAGCCCAATCAGAAGATACGGATTTAGACACCAGACTCAAGGATTTACATAAAATGTTTACTCAATTAATGACCAAGACAGGTTTCCCAGGAAAAGAGGAGAATTATGCAGAGCATGGGAGAGCCCGAATAGGAAAGAAGTTACCATGTGTTTGGTGATACCAATACCGATATGAGATATAAAATAAAGCAAGTTGTTTTATTTGATCTGGTTAAAGTTTTTCGTTACGAAATTTTTTGAATATATAATAATAGTATAATTTATTATAAGGCTTGGTATCGCAGTTGCAAGGTTTGTGCGGATGTGGCTGCCAAGGAGTCAACTACAGGGAGTGGTGACCGAATGAAGGCTCGATATGACCGTAACGTCAATTCAGCGGAATTCAGGGTGGGGGATTTGGTTTGGCTCTACAACCCTCATCGGATTGAAGAAGAATTCTAGAAGTATCATTTACCTTGGAGAGGACCGTATTCTGTCATCACTCGTAAAAATAACGTTATTTACCGACTTTAACGTAGTAAGAAGTGTTAGATGAAAATCGTGCATCTGGACAGATGGCGATGTATGTTGGGGACTTTCCACTGCCTCAAAGAATATACGAGAAAGGGCCAGAAACGCTTCTAAGGATAGACTGGAACCTTCGACAAGAAAGCGGTTCACATATGTAAAATGGAGACACTGACACGGAGCATAGTTTGGTATGAGATGAACAAGTGAACAGATCAAGGAAGAACAGTAACAAGTTGTGAACTATACCGGTGAGACTATAGTAGATCGATGCCAACTAGCACAATAAGCCTTATAAATGCTATAAACTGGTGTAGCAGTTTATACAATCTTTATAGAACTTATTGTGCTAGTTGGGTGTTGTAATTAGTGTGTTATGATACCGATTTAATTATTGTAATTAAGTATTAAATAAAGTAGTGGTTAGTGAAAAGTCTTGTTGCAATTTATTGAACCTACGCACAGGGTGTTTACTGGAGATTGTAAGCATGTAACAATATTCATGAATATTTTGTAGATGTCCGTTAAACATAAACGTAATTTTCTAAAAACATACCTTCTTGTTTATCAGCCATAAGTCTCTCATCACCAATGTCGTCTCTTGTAACTACTTCTTTATCTATAATATCTATATCTTTTTTCAGTCTATATTTTCCTATCTCCTCTTGTTTTATCCTAGTGATTGTTTGACCATTCTGGTCAACATTTAGGCACTGGGGTATAATATCCTCCCTTCCTATCCTTCTAAGGGCGTTTTCTAGGGTATTAGTTTGTGCTTTGTTGCCGGATTGGGACAGCCACATTCTTAGCATGGACTGAGCCTGTTTAGCGACACTGTCTGGGTATTCAGATTTAATCACGTTGATCTCGGATGTGGTAAGGCCTAACTGGTTTGCTAGAGGTACCCAGTCCTCTCCTAAGAGATTGCTCATGTCAGCTAATCGTGGGTCTGGTCGGTAATAATCGAAGTTTTCGGAGAGGAAGGTGTGTTTCTTGAGAGAATCTGTGTCGGTGAGAGAAATTGTATCGGTTACGATATCGTCAGGAAGCACGATATTAAGTATGCATATTGGTTGCTGTGGTGGCTCTCCTTTCGGTACCTGGAAAAATAAAATTAATTTTTAGATTATTTTGCAACATGTAGAAGTTCAGAAGCTTCTGAGATGAACATTGCTTTGTGATTTGTGAGAAATATGTGATTGAAGAATTGATTTCAATTTGAAACATACTGGGAGTTCTGTTGGAATTTGAAATAAACTAAACTTATCGCTTATTATATATGGCCTAAAAATGTAGAGAATAATAATTTTAAAAATCGGTTTTGTCTGATTAGTTTCAGACTTTTTATATTTGCTGAATGTAGTGTTTGGTCTATTACATCAGTTCTACAGAATATAAATCAACTAGGTGTAATTCCTATAACAACAAACACGCACGAGTCGGCATGATATTTGTTTGATTTTATTTAGTTGCCTCAACACAAGGGTTGGTTCTAGGTGATATCTCAGATTAGTAACACATGGCAATTTTAATATTGTCGGAAAAATATACCAGTGACTTTATGGGAGTAGTATCATATCTTCACCATTGATTATACAGGGTGTCCCATACGTGGACGATCAAACGAAGTAGGGTAACGGGAGAGGTTTTTGAATTTATTTTTATCATGGGCTTTTATTTGTTCACGTAGTTTGTTGTATAGCTTGATTCCATTGTATCTGATTTGTTTTTGACATACTGTTTTGCTATATTTTTTAATTTGGTATGCGTTTTTAGTTTTATTTCTTGTTTCGTATTGGTGACTTAGAGTCGAACTGAACGTATGTTTCTTGTTTTGAATATAAAATGCAGCCGCGTGCATATACAGGGTGTAACAGGATCATGGTATCCTCTTTTTCTCCCTGAAGATAATTGATTGAAATTTAGGATATACTACATACATAATAGCGGCACTTTTTGACATATAATTTTTCACTTCCGGCATTCCTGCTTTTGTTGGTGAAAAGCTAATAAATTTAGTTTTTGCTATATTCAGTTTTAGTAAATTTGTATCCAGCCAGGTTTTAACTTTACTTATTGCAGTGGCTGCCTTTTCTCTTACTGAAATCCAGTTCTCTCCCGAGCAAATTAGTACGGTGTCTCTGCATATGATATGATTTTGCATCCACAGTTTTTGTTGAGTAAATCATTTATAAATAGCAGAAACAAAGTTGGTCCTAGGACAGTGCCTTGGGGTACTCCGGTTTTTATTATTTTCTTTGGCACTAAGAGCATTGTCTATTGTTACTTGCTGAGGTCTATTTGACAAATATTGTTTCAATAAATTGTAGACATTTCCCCCACTTTCTTTAGTTTGTCTAGTAGCTGGCTATGTGACAGTGTCAAATGCTTTTTGTAAATCTAAAAAAATAGCTAAAACTTTTTCGCTGTTCTCAAAATTTGTTATGATGGTGTCTGTTAGTAATTGGAGAGGGTCTTCTGTGCTTAATTTTTTTTTTGAACCTGTACTGATTTTCATATTTTTTATATGAAACAAAAAACAGGTATTGCATTTTTTATATAATTTCAAAACTTCAAAACGAATGGTTCCATTTGCCGCTACTAAAGTTAGCACCAAAAGTATTTGTAGCCATTTTACTGACCAAAATAATTTGATTATAAAAGTTTTAAAATATATAATTGTATTGTCAAAATGAAACGGAATGAGTTATGTTCTAATAATGTGATATTTAAAGGGTTCACCACTTTCAGGCTTACCTTAGGTTCTTTCATGAATAGGCATCTACTAACAGCCTCAGCGTGTTGGTCTTTAACTCTAACCGAAAATGGCAGTCTGTTCTCCCTGAATGCTCTAAATGAGAACGATAATTGTTCGCCGCTTTTTGTAATGGGTACCAAATTTCCGGCAAACTCAACATATTGCAGTTTCCCTTCTAATACCTCCACATCTCTGCTTTTGGCAACTTCTGTAAAGTGTTCTTGGTGTTCTAAAGTCTTGTCTTCTTTGTCGTCTGTCATGCAGAATACTCTGAGTCTGGCTTCTAACGGATCCACTCGTTTTGCAAAAACAACGAATTTTGCCATGAATGGAACGTGAATAGCTTCCCTGAAAAAGGATTCATTTGCATTAATAACGATATATTTGGAAACTTCAATGTAGTATAATGTTTTTTTACTGTGCAAAAAAATATGAAATTTGTAATGTTTCTTATTTCTGATATAACTGCTCCACTTAAAAAAATTGATCAGTTGGTATATGTAAAATGTAACTACAGTATGTTAACAGTTAGATGGATAAGAGGAAAAACTTCATCGACTGGATATGAAAAATTATATATGATGTATTGGTGCAGTTTGCGCCTTTGTATATACATGCTTCTGAATTACTGACATGCATTTTTGGACGCCTTGTATAACATATAATAAATTTATGTAATTATTAAGGCCAGTGGAAACAAGTGTCCATATAACCAATGAATAAACAACCACAATGAAAAACATAACCACATTATATTGCATAATATGATACCTATGTAGTAAATATAATATATTTAACAAAGGTCACATATTTATGTATTGAATAAAATTAATAATCTATGACTATTTGTGGCTGATTTATATTCATATAGCGTTTGGGATTATTTGGAAACAAACTAAAATACTTGTTAGCATATTCCTTATAAAAAACACCCCTTATAAAAGAAGTTACGGAAGTATTCATTAATAAATTAAATTAGTCATAGAGTTAAAGCAATAAATAAATTTCAAATAATTTATAAATTAATTTTTATCATTGATTAAAACTTGTGGCATATAATTACTATTGCATGTAAAGAAGTAAAGTTCATAATCCATGTTAAACACAACCTTTACTCAACCCTATCTATGTCAAATATGCTAATAATGATGATATGCTGCCAAACCAATACGATTTGGGGAGCCCATTTGCAGAAGAATTCTTCTACAAGAGGCGTTTAGTTATGAAACTGAAGTGATATTGTTATGTGCACGTCTACGCCACCGCCTCATAGAAAATACTAGAAGGACTGAGAAGATCTCGAATGGTAGACTGCAACATTCTAGAATAATCGAGTACATTCAACGCGGATATATTTAGAGTGGATCCAAGCACACGGAGGACAGTTTTATATTAGACGAGCAAGTGATAGGATGAAATAAGAAACAGTATCAAGTTGTGATTTATAGTAGTGATACTATAGTAGAATAAACTTATAATTAGCGTGTACCAATGTGTAATTATAAGGACTAGTTATTGTAATTAAGTGATTAATAAATCAGTGGTTTGTGAAGATTCTTGGTGCATTTTATTGACTCTACGTACATGGTATGCTGGAGATTGTAAACACACAGCAATATATGTAATTGTGTCTTCCAAGAGTAGATAGATGTCAAATGTTCAGAGGAAAAAAAAACAAGCTATCCTTGTTGAACAACTACAGTGTCAAAAAACAATCTTAGAAACAATAGGTGTCTTACAAGTTGCTAAGAAAACATTTTCAAGATATGTAGAACTGGAAGTGCCAACGACAGGTCTAGGCAGAGCTGTCAAAGAACAACGACTTACCAAGATGACCATCTTTCAAATTGTTAGAAGAAAGTCAGCTGTTTCTTATGTAAAGATCCAGAGACAACTTTTGAAAAACACAGGTGTAGTTGGAACACTACGATAGTGACTGTCTAAAACATATTTAACAGGAGACAGTTAAGAATCCCAAGATATCCAGGCAAACAAAATTGATGAGGTAAATTGGCGTCTTGTACACTTCTGTGCAATAAAACTGGGAACAAGTCGTATGATAATTTTTGCGATATTTTAGTTGTGTAAATCGGGCATAATTATATTGGATTTAATATACAATGACAAATCATGTTGACATTTTCAGAACTTATATGTATTATTAACAAAAGACGATTCAGCATGAAAATATAATAAAGAAAATACACTAATTATATAAATAACTTAAAATTGCAACACAAGACAACGAAGACAGGTGAAATATAAAAACAACAAAAATTAAACGTAGCATATTGAAATTTATTTAATGCATTACAATATATTTTTTTAATACTTAGTTGCAGACAATTACCTCATGTAACTACCAAGGAACAGGAAAATTTATTTTTTTACAAACTGTTCATCAGTGACTATTTCTTTCCAAGTGTTTGCAATTGCATCCCATAATCCCTTTGAATTTTCAGGTCGAAAATTTCTTTTATAAATAGTTATAGGTAAAATAAGTACCCCATACATTTTCCAAGTAAAGGGATTGATGCCCGGATTATTTTCAACTCATAGTATTGTTTCAATATTATTGTTCTGTCTTACAATATTAGCAGTATGGACAGGACAATTGTGTTGTTGGAAAATACAATTGTCATTTAGATATAATTGTCTCACCGATAGAATCATTATATTTTCCAATATTTGTATATAATTTTCCAACAAAACCCCATTATTATAACTAATCCATGCCCATACATTCACGCTGAATCGTCCAGATCTTGAATTTGCTCATTATGAGTGGACTGAAATACCTTTTCATCTGTAAATACTACTCTTTCCCAAAATGCTATATCCCTGTAAATATAATTTAATGCAAATAAGAGACATGTTTGCCTCTTTTCTGCAGTTAACAGTTGTTTTTTAGCCGCTACTTGATTTAGCAAATGTAATGATTTAATTATTCGGCACGCTGTTGATCGAGAGCCAGGAAAGTTTGTGGTAACCTTAGCGACTCTTGCGCAATCAAAAGGTTTTGTCTTAAATATTCCTCTTCATTACTTGAAACTTTGAAACTCTAGGGCGAGAAGATCCTACCTTTCTACTAATACTTTCATCTTGTTCCCAGCGTTTCTTCACTGTCAAAACCATATTTTTACTAATATTCATATGTCCTACAATTTGTCTTATAGACGAACCATCTTCTATTCGATTATTAGGAACATATTATGAAATATTAGAGGTAAATAATGAATACCGTAATGAGGGGTTAAAGAGAAATAAAAATTAGAGGAAATTGATTGAAAATTGAGAAAAAATCAATTAAGAAATGAATTATTGGAAAAAACTAATGTACTTGAGGAAAACGACGAATTAGACGCAAATGTGTACTTAGAAAGAAATGCGCCAGTGGATGACAGTGACACAGATTCTAATTATGTAACAGAAAGACAACCTGACAATGAAAATGGGGAAAGCAATAATTATGAAGTAGAACTATCTGGAGAAAAAAACAAAAGAAAAAAAGGGTGTTAAGGAAAAACGAAACCAGAGAAGCTACGGCAGAAAGAAAAACCAAAAGAAATTTAGGTCTTGAATATTCGAAAAGTGAAAATTAATAAAAGAGAGGAAATCGAAGGAACTCTCAGATTGCAGATTGAAATGTAAAATTAAAGTAGATGGAAAAAAAGAGATAGAGCTTATTTAAAGAGTATTGGTCCTTGGAAACTTCAATAAGCGCGTAGCTTTCATTGCAAGTTCCGAGCCTAAGAAAAGTTCTAAAGTTAAACAGTACCTTTGGAGAAGCAAAATAGCAAAAATAGACTTATAACCAACAAGTTTCATTTACGTATAGATGGTCAAATGATAATAGTTTGCAAATTTTGTTTCCTGTAAACTTTTAGCGAACCAAGCAGATTCGTGACAGATGTGATAGAAAACAAAAATTCATCAGTATCAGATTTTTCAATTTTCTGCGCTCTTTAAAGGCCAGTTGCAACGAACAAAAGTTAGTGCAGACGGTGAGCAGATCTATTGGACACTCATAAAATGGTTAAGATATTCCCTAGAATCGGCTATCGTTGAATACAAACCAGCTTGAAAGAAGAAGACCCTTCCAAAAAATTATATTTTTGCGCAAGGGAAATGTATGGCCCAAAAATATAAAAATTTCCTTGTCATATAAAACATCAAATCCTATCAGTCTTGATAAAGAAAAAGAATCTGTTGGAACTCATTTCTTATATTGATGAAAGTTTCCATGATTTTTAATAGAATCTGTTGACCAGCGCCCTATCCTACCCTACCAGATCCTGATTCGAAAGAAGACGAATAATCTGAAGAATAAGAGAAATAAAAAATGAAAGAAAATGAGATATTTTAAATAACATATGAAATTGTTTGTAAAACGATATATTTTCAGTTTTATAAATAAAATTTTATGAAAGTGATAATAAGTGTGTAATTTTTTTGTTATTTAGAACAAATTTTATATTCCAAAAATATGTAAAGCTTAAGTTTCTCTTTTTTATGCCCATGCAGCAAGAAATATTAAAATCAAATAAAAGTAATCTATTTGGGAGAGTTTTAAGATATCAAAAACTTCAACATAGTTTTTCCCATATATTGCAAATTAGGCATGTATCACTTTCCTCAAACACCCGCCAATTAGCCAATTGTCTACAAAATGATAGTGAAATATAGTTAATGATCGAAAAAGTCCATAATAGTCAATTTAGTTTTGAAGGAACTTGGCTGATATTTATAACCATTTTAATCCACAAAAAGAATCATCGCTAACTTTTGTGAGTTAAGATGGTTATAAATATCATCCAAGTTCCCTCAAACTTCCTCTTAAATCAAGAAATTTAACTGAAAACTTTACTAAGCGATTAATTTAGTTTAAAAGGCACGTGGATCCTAGTCGGTTTGATACCGGATCAAAAACTAACTATAACCTATTTTCAATTAATATTTTGGTTTATTTAATTGAAATTTCGATTTATTCGGATTAATTAGCGGGTTTATCGTCCAGAAGTATTATTCTGGGTAAGTTTGAATTTCTTAGATTTATCATAGACACGTGCTCGCATTAGAGGTCAATTTTAAAACTAATTTTGTAACTTTAATTATAGACGATTTTGGTAAGGCCAGATTTCTATTTTGGGCTAGATTTCTATTTTTGACTATTTTGGATTGGACTTTTGGATCATTCTGCTATTCTTTGGTAAACGATTTTTGGTATATGATTTTGCCCTTTACATAAGAGAAACTCTATCAAATCATCTTTGAAGATTTCTATAATAGCAAGGACCTCGATCAACAAGAACAACCTTCAAACCGGGAGCGCCTGGAAACTCCAAATTTTTGTAAAAGCTTAGTAATTTCTGTATATTATTTTCATTGCAAAATTGCTTAAATTAATAATTTCTTTCCCTAGCGTTAGCTTAACAACCCTAGACTGATATATCTTGATATATTTTATTGTAAGATTTTTTTTGCCTTTCAATTTTTGTACTGTATTTTGTTTATTTTTATAATAAATTGTATTTGTTTTTACTTTTTCTCTTTATTGTTCGCTCTCACTACAAAAATTCGTAAGATCTGGGACCTCGTTTCATTGACCTGACTTTAGGTCGTAATAAACTTATAATTAATTTGTAGAGAGGTGCAAAGAAGATAACTTAATTTCTATGTATGCGTGCAATATGATACTGCAAAATCGGAACTGAGAAACATTATATACTTTTCCTCTCGGCTTTTTCTATTAACAGTTATTTCAGTTGCATTTTTCTTATCAGGCATACTATTATATGTTTGCATATTGTTTTCCATTAGTACTACATGTTATAATAATCTAAAATAACATAATTTAAATTGAATTACAGTTGAAGTGAATATTGTCATATGGGTCATATTTGGACCTCTACATTTTTGGTACGTGATGATTAATCTTACTGAGGTTTCATGTGATAATTATTATCAAAATTCACTGACCATTAATTGTTCTTAATAGATTTCTAAATTATTTTATTAATTTTATCTACAGGGTGCTTGGCCAGTCCCTTGCATTGTTGTTAAAGATCATCATTTCCCACATTTTTACCTCTATATTTTTGGAATGAGATGCATCATCTTGATGTAGTTTTTTGATCGTTAATGAAATTCATTACCCGTCGATTAACCATAGTTTAATAACAGACATAATTAGTTAAAAAAATTCAAAACCATTTCGGCAGTATTGTTTATAGGTCATAATTGACATATTTAAAAAAATCCAAAATTTGTTTGGGTATTTGAGAGGACCATGACTTTTAACAACAATGTAGGGATCTGGTTAATTAACTTGTGGATAAACGAAACAGTCATAATTTATTAACCAATTTAGGACAGTCGATGGTTAGTGAATTTTACTAATCATCACAAGATTAATTATCTCGATCCGAAAATATAGAGGCTCAAAAATATCCACTTCAATTGGGCAGCAGTATAATTTTTCTTTTCAACTTGCAGTTTCGAACAAAAAAAATATGTCGGAAATAAACCATTAAATGTAAAATAATGTTACTTTAACTATAAACTTTGTATAAATACTCACTTATAAAGCTCTGTGGCCATCTTCGTCGCATCTCCAATATTTCTGCAGTCCATCAACCAAAATCTGGCAGATACTGTGGTAGTAAATGAAACACAGTCATTAACAAAAGTTAGCGGTGTTGATCCGGTGACGTCCTCCCACTGTGCTCTTGTTGTTCCACCTGTTAACGGATTTGTTTAATTTATTTGGTGCAACAAAGCCTTATCACATACAAAACGTGCATATGGTGAATTGGTTGCTCTTTTGTCTATTAATAACTACTCCAAAGGAAAAAAAATGTTTTCCCGATTTCGGTTAGATGTGCTTCAACAGGAATTTCTTTCAATTATTTTTTGTTTTTAATTAATAGGATTCAAAATTTGCTTTCCTTTCTCGGGGAAGATAATGTGAAGAGAAATTGCGCGTAAAACATTTTCCTACTACCGTTCGGGAAATGGCGTTCCGCATTATTTTGCGTGGAGACTGTCATTTCAAGTGCGGTAAATATATTTTTGTTACTATCATAGTGCTCCTTGCTTCAGTCGGTAATAGCTGTTTGCCTATTCTACTGTTACCATATGACTTGCATATGTCAAACGATTACTTGTTTGCGTAAATTATACTTGGTGTACGCAAATTGACAATTAAAGACACTAAAGAATAAAAAATGTAAATCGATGCCAGAGCCATCTCTTGATTTATTTTTTTAATTAATAATTCAGGGTAAAACACACTCAAAATGTTGATTTTAAGAAAGTGACATTCACGTGACAGATTAAAGTTTTCTAATAAAAAGTTTAAAAATTAGTGAAAATTCTATGGTTATAGCGAAGACTGATGAAAGTGCTGACGACGAATCCACCCTACCGGAGGTGGTACTGCCCGCTCTCGTGGGCAATAGACAATTTACCGCACTTATTTCACAATATATCCCGAATGCCGCCACCTATGCCGTACAGGAGAGTATGTTCCCAAACAGCCAGCAAAAATTAGAATGCTCAGCACATACACTAAAATTAATATTGGCGATTGCTAGGGCGCGTCTGAATTCGATGTTATCATTTTCAAGAATAAAATGGCTGATGCAAAATGGCGAATCTTAAAAATCAATATAAATTTGGAAAAAATAGAGACATGAACAATATTTATTAGAAATATTCTCTCGATCTATGGTTTCTTATACCATCAAGGGAAGTGTCCATTTTACATTTGAGCCTTAATCGAAAAAAAAACTCATCACCCACAGATATGTATATTCTTATAAATTTTCCATTTTCGAGTTTCAAAACGTCCATTTACATCATAATATAAAATTTTATTTTTTTAAGATGCGAATATTCAACAAAAGCTCTTGTCTGGCTGGAGTCTGGTCGATAGTCGAGTGGGTGAAGGCGCGAGGTGGCAATCGCGATTAATTACACGGACATCGCATCACCGGGTTCGAATCCTGGCTCCGGTACTGGCACTGTCGGAGGAAATGGTTGTATATCCGCGTTTTTTCAATGTGTAACCTCCTTCCGCACAAGCCCTGGCTTCTGGAATTGGGGGTTGTCTAATTTCTGTGGTGTTTATTTATTATTATTTATTATTATTTCATTATTGTTGTTTTTGTAATCCGACGTAGTCACGAATTTATCTTCATTTATTATCACTGGAGATTTTTCTTTTTTGCTATTGATTTTGCTTAAATTTTTGTCCATTGCTAACTTATTCTATGTCCATTTTCTAACCGTGTTATATCTTTGATTTCTTAAATTCATCCTTCCTATTGTAATTCTTGTGTTCGTCCTATGCAAAAATATATTTTAAAGAATTGCTCTTATGGAATATCAATATTAAATTTATTTCCTGATCATTTTCAGTTTTGTTATATAAAATTACTTTGTCAAGTTAAATAACACATTGCTATTAATTTTGCATTCAAATTTAAAGAGAGGTATTGTCTTCTACCTTCATAAATGTCATGAGAATGCCTGTTGATGTAGTGAAATTATCTTAACCGTAGACTGACATAGACCAGCTTATTTACAGTTTATAAGAACAGACATAACACATACGTAAGTTAAAAAATCAACGATTAGCGAATTTAGAAATACTATAGTAGCATTCGCGTATTTAAATTATTTTGAGTCTTAAAATTTTGTATATTTTTAGGGGTCCGGGCAAAAAGATATTATTCACCTATAAAAGCTGTTGTCATTCAAATTCGTCAATACCAGTAAGGCCTATTTGGTGCGAGGATTTCCGGCAAATAGTAAAATAGTAAAAGTGATTGTGTATTTTTGTATCTACTTTTTTAAAAACAAATACAAAGTAATCAGTAAATGTTATGTAAGGAGTGAGGCTTGAATCAGGCACCATCCACTAATGGTCCTCTGAAGTTCACTTGGCTAGGTCTACTGGCCACAATCTTCTTAATCTCCTTCCAACGAGTGGTTGATTGAAATATTTACTTATAAGATGGTTGTGCCATGGTTACTACTGCGATTTTTATATTTAATTGGGTATGGTTTTATTACTTCCTTGATAAATCGTATCTTGAGATCAGTATGCAAAGTTTGGTTGGACAAATACCATCGGGCATCTGCTATCATTCTCAAAGTTTTGAACTGAAATGTTTGAAGGATCATTGTGTTGGAAGGTTTACTACAACCCCATAATTCTATTCCATAGATTTAGTATCGTATTGTATATAATTTATTTATTTTATAGGGATAGCTGTCACTTTTTATTTATTAACCAGGCCCAGTTGACGTCTTTTCATTTTGATGTGTGCTCTCCAGGTTAATTTTTGATCTAAATGGAGCCTAGGATCGGTATCTGTTGATATGATTGCGGTATCATCTGCGAATGTGTGTATTTGATTAACGTTTTAGTCTGGTAGGTCGGGTAAATGCCGGAACAACCTTAACTACGTTATCTGCCTATTTCAATCATTCACTATAATAACTGAATTAGGTAAATATATTTCTGATGTATTTAATAGTTAATCAATTTCACCCTTTCCTTTTGTTTGTATTATTGGGTATTTATTGCAAAAATGTGTGAAAGTGCAATGTAAACAAGTAGTAATTAAACAATATAAAGGTAACTATGATGATAATCGCATTTCCTTTATTTGCTACGAAGGCTTATGTAACGTCTCGTTAAAAACTTACATTAGTGTAGAACATGGTGGTATGAATAAAGTGGTCCACGTTATAAACGAAATAGGATATTGTACGATATGCAGTTGAAAAACTTATCGAGTATGAAGTTTGCAAAAAAAAGCTATGTCAATCACAACACAGTTTTGTAGTGTTTTAATGAAAAATTTAAATTCTATTTTGTATGTCGGCATGATAGTAGCTCAGTCGGCTGGAGCGTGTTTTGTTGCGAATTGGCTTAGTCAGATTCTGCTGTTGATGGATGTTGTTTGCGTTTCTTCAAACCTGTAACCTCCTTCCAAGCAGCCTTTGCTTTGGGGGTTGTCTACTATAGGTGGTGTTTTTGTTTGTATTGTACTTTGATACGTTTTTGTAATGCACACGGTGGAAAAATTGCTGAAAATAATTATCTATTGGATATAGAACATCGTTTACCTAAATCAAGACTAAAATAGGCAAACATGAGAACTAATAGGTTCGCTCTGTCAGGTCCTCCTTTTTTCCGGAGGCAATGACGGATTTCAGCGACATATTCGTGTAAGTATACAGAAATAGTTATGTAGTGGTACATAATAATTTTATCCACTCCTTGCTATCCTATAGTTATACGGCAGATGTGACCAAAGAATGTTCGTGAAGGTGTGGTAGAAACAATGCTGTAGACTCCTTTTTATTCGACAGATTGTCTAAGAAATTCATAAAATCTTGAATGCATGCACACCTTCTGTCTGCCTCCCTAACTGTCCATGTTTCAGAGACGTAAGAAAGGTGACAAAACGCGTTCCGTTGCATCAAACAAAAATGTATCAAAACTCCCATTTAATATATGCATACTTAACAATATTTTTCCTGCTTGACTTCCAAGTTTTTCCAGCTAGAACTTCACAAATTGTCACGGACTGGTCAAATTTTTGTTTTTATTTTATAACTATATGTGTTCTCTTAGTATCGCTGAAATCAAGTGCTAGTTTTTGCTACATAAATCTTTTTGAGTTTGCAGAGGGGATCGGTTAAATGCACGAATTCAACACCTGACGGAGTACCAAAGGATAGTTCTCAAAGTAATGATCCTGTCATTAAATATCTACTACAAAACATCAGCTTTATGTGAATTCCAAGTTTCCACCTGATGTGTGAATTTCTAATACACTCCCCACTCACCAAATCTGTCCTCGGCTGTGCAGGAATTTACTTGAAATATTTTTTCTGCGATTACAACCATAAACTGAAAATATATTCAGGTACTCAACATTTTGGCCGTCTATATCCCAAACTTGGACAACTGTATGACGTACGCAAACGTTCGTAGGCAAGTCAAAAGTTTTCAGTACACCATTACATACCGCCAACTTACTATATTATATTGTTACTAGCACGCACAAGCTTTGCGACTTGCCCGTAAACCAGTCAATCTATTTTAGCAGAAGTTCGAAGTACCGATTAGAAAATCAAATCATAGCAATCGTCCGTACCGACAAGACGTCCCAATCCGTGACCGAGGAAGGAAGTAAGAATCTGTGGTATTGCTTTCTTTTGCGTGATATCCACTCACTCAAACTTCAACCGATGACTTATTGCTTTACTGTTATACAATTTTACTAAGCGTCCCTGTATTTCAAGTTTACTTCCTGTATTCGTAGTAAGTTCTTATTATTAGATAAAAGTGTGGGATTAGTTAGTCTGACCGATAGCCGCGTTGGTTAAGGCGCGAAGTTGCAATCGCGATTAATCACTCGGGTATCATGCTACTGGGTTCGAATTCCGGCCCCGGCACGACTCGTAGGGTAGTGTTGTGCCAATACTTAAAACTGTGCCAAAGTTTTACATCTCACCCTAACGCCTAACACGGATGAGGAAGAAAGGCTACAAGTTCTACGATCATTTGACAATGGCCGTCAATATCTGAATTCTAAGATAGATGATGTCGAATTCTAAGTTAGGTGATGTTGTATTCTGGATTGAAATGTACAATATATTATTTTACTATAGTGTGATTTAATGCCAGGCAATCTGTAATTGTCATAGACATCTGTCATTCTCTTATCATGTAGTAGCATATAAGTTGAGGTTCTCCAATGGTTAGTCCATACATTAGTCTTCATGATTATTTACTATATTTTGTGAAGGTTTCTCTCTTGATTTCTTTATGTAAAATAAATATCTTTAGATGTCTTCTTTTATTAAATTATGAAAAAACTGTTAACTAAACTGTCGATAACATTAATAAGAGAATTGTTATAGTCAACGCCTGCGTATGCAATATTATATTTTAAAAAATCACATGATTAAGAAACTTTTGTGATATAAATTTATAACATGCAACGATTTGGATTTATCAATAAACGACTAGGGCCGATCTTTGAGGGCTATAATTATCTTTAGACACTATCTGGGACACTACGTTTGTTTTATGTAATATCACCAGCAGTTGGTGAGGTTTTCCCAAACTATTGATATCCTTGTACATATGAATCATACTCGAAGTGAAATGAAAATTTAAATTCGTGGCCTAATATTTTAGATCACCAGTCCAGTCAACGAATTTTTCAATATGGGGGTGTAGACTACATGGGGGGCGGCAAAATTTTTGACTTCAGGGATGGGGTTGGGGTAACTAGGAGGTAAACATCTTAAAAGTCCCCGACCTAGGTGGTCAGCTTTGCTGCAGGGGGGCTTCCGGAAGGCCCTAAATTTTGAGTTTTTTTGATTTTTTGTTTATAACTCGGAAACTATTGGTCCTAGAGAAAAAAGACATTCGTGCCGTTTTGAAAGCTGACAAAATTTCCCACATTTTTTAATTAAACAACCAGTTTCTATCTTTAACCGTTCTCGAGTTATCCGTTTCTGATAATCACCGTTTTCAAGAAAACGCTGTTTTGGATCACAGTTTTCGTCATACACTGCTCTCAACCCATAACCCAACATCATCTATTTGTGATAGATACGTATAATTCGTGATGAACCACTATCTGGGAAAAAGTAATACTGTGGTTTTTGATGGCTACACCAACACATTAAAAAGTACAAAAGTTGCTGAACAGGATAGTAGATATCGACTGAAGAAGTGCGTGGATGTACAGTTTACCATGGAAACTGAAATCACGATAAAATAGGAAATCTTCCTCTCGAACGCCGACAATAAGAGCCTTCTCATCAAGGTGTTGATGAAAAAACTGGAGGAAAATAATACCAGTACCCTACAAGCAGAGGATGATGCAGATATGACAATTATATCCACAGCCGTATAAAAGTCAGTTCCCTCTTTAGTAGCCGTGATAGGCGAATATGTGGATTTGGCAGTCCTGTTTGCGAGAACCCCTCCCCAGGGTGATATATTTCTCGTAAAACCTAGCAGAGGAAAAGTATGAACAAAACATACTCTACACAAGAGCTGTAACAGCTGGGGCTGTTTTTACATGCTTTCACAGGCTGTGATACCACCTCCGCAGCCTCCAGGAAGAGTACAGTCAGGTTTGCAAAATTATACAAAAAAGACAAATTGTTAAAAGAAGCAGCTGAGGTGTTTACCAATCCTTCATTTACACCATCTGAGGCTGAAAGAGCAAGACATAATTGCATCCTTAGATGGTATAGTGCTTTATCAAAGGAGATATCCTTAGTTGACTACAGATATATATTTCCACTTCTCACCAACTGAGGGAGGAATTTATTTTTTATTATTGGTTTTACTATTATTTTTTATTTTATTATATTAACTTAAATATCTCATATACCATTCCTACAGGTGTACTACCAAATCCAGCAGTGCAGAGGAACCATACTGCCCTCACATGTGTGGGGTTTAGGGATTCCTGGCTGGGAGGAGAAAAACGGGGAGCTGGTACCCAAACTAACAGGACAATGCTGCCCCGACGAAATTTTGCAATTTATATTTTGTCGTTACCAAAAAGATTGTAACTCCGGAAGATGCGGATGCAGAAAAACATCATTAAATTGTTCGTAAGCATGCCTCAACTGCCTAGGGCAACTACCACAATGAGGATGAATGCAATAAAATCTAGGTACTGATTTCAAGCAATAACCCTAATCACATTACAGCAAAAATCTTGAAATCCATCATTTCAGCCATTAATTAAACGGAAAATATATAATTTTAAGCAATTTCAATCCTCTTCACTTGAGTATTTTATTTTACAAATAAGATTTGAGGAGTTAAAGAGCAGAGTATGTCAAAAAATAGGACCTGAAACAGCGTTTTCCGAAAATCGGAGATTTTCAGAAACGGATAACTCGAGAACGTTTGAAGATAGAAACTTTTTATTAAGTAAAAAATTTTGTCAGCTTTCAAAAGGTAACATTATTTTTGTCTCTAGGACCAATAGTTTTCGAGTTATGAGCAAATAATAAAAAAGTAAAAATTTTTAGGGCCCTTTGGAAGCCCCTCCGCAAAGCTGACCAACTAGGGCCGGAGACTTTTAGAGTGTTTACCTCTTAACTATCCAAAACCCATCCCTGAAGTCAAAAATTCTACCGCCCTCCATGTAGTCTACAATAATTCATTGACAGGACTATAAACCTTTTCTGGGTTATCATTTAGCAGTCGTTGTAAAATGATCTTTCCACATGCACTTAACGTAAAAAAGTTGATATCCCAATATAAATAAACTATTCCTTTGGAGCAATTTCAAGGTTTAGCAAAAGCATTTGTTACATTCAATCAGGCATTAAGTCCCATTGGCTAAGTGAAGCAATGCAAGTGTTGAAGCAGCAATAAGCAAAGCAGTCAATCGATCGGTTTCAGAAAAGACCAGTCGGATGGCAACTAACTTACGATTTAAAAAAAATACAAGTGTTATTTTTTTAGTTCTGAATTTTTATCTGTTTAAACGACTGATCTGACGGAGTAGGGACAAATCATAAAAATTAACAAATTTATAAATATCAAATGCAGCAAATCTATAAGGTGAAATTGCAATTTGTGTTTTCGTGATATTTTAATTGATTTTAAAGTAAAACAAAATTAACGACTAAAGGCAAAAGAAAATATATTTATAAATTAAAAATTCGAAGTGAAAATACACAGTTTGAGGATAATTTGATTATTATTTACAAAATATATATGGTTGAAAATAATCTTGTAACTGATCAACTATTTTACAAGGTTGTTCCTTAAATTTATTAACATGCTCAATACTGGTTCAAATATAGAGGGTAACCATTTCATAATGCAAAAAATATAAATAGTGTTTTATCGGAACATATATATATTAAATTTCACTAAGAGGTTGAAGGTGAAGGTTGAAACAATAAGACAGTATTAAAAATTCCATTTATAAAATATTTACATTTCATTGTAAAAATATTTAGCAAGCAAGTAGATATTAACCAAATATATTTTATGAATTAGACGTTATTTAACAACTGCGTACATTCATTTCTCACATACCTAACAAAAACTTTAAAAAATTATTAAGATAGATACATTCTAAAAGGGGGCAGCCCACAATAGTTAGTTACCTTTGAGAGATCTTTTCCGAAACACCCCTGGGTACGCGCGTGAAAATTGTTAATAATAGCGCATTAGTTTTACTAGAAAAGTGATACTATGACGTCATTGTGACAGCAATTTTTTTTAACTAAATTTTGATGAGTCTATCGGATGTATTTAATGAAAAACAGTGATATTTCGATTTAATTGGTACCTTCGTATTTTAGCGCAAGCAACCACAGAAATTAAAACATCTTTGCGATATTACGTCACTCCTAGCCTTGTGCTGAAATATTCGTGTTATGTAAATGTCGACTACTGTGGTGCAGCAGTATTTCTCACAAAAACCAAAGCTTTCACTCGCATTTGTATGGCCAAGTTAGTAGTCCATGAAAAAGTTGAAAAAACCTCAAAAATGTCTGTGGCAGGGATGAAACATACATATCCCCCCGCAGAATATGTTAAAGAACAAGAACAAAACCCTCGATAAACTTTTAGAAACTGTAACAAAACATTTCGCATAAAAAGCGTGCTTCACGTAAAAATGCCGTTTTAAGAGATTTTTATATTTTAAATCATATTTTCGCTCTACGGAGCGTTTTTTATTCAAAAAATTCAGAAACTCATCAAGGAGTGTAATTTTAGAAAGTGTAGTAAATGTCGCCGCACGGGGACGTAATGTCGCCACGACCACCAAAATTTAGAAACTGTGTGTAACTAAAATCGACTAATTTCGGAAATTTCAAAATTAAAAACCCTTTTACGAATCCACGTTGTGCAGCACTGCAACTCATGCGTTGTGTTAAATATGCGGACAAGTTAATCCTGTCTCTATTCAAAGTATATCGAGAGTTTTAGCGAAAATAGCCTTTAGCGACAAGGGTCCCCTATCATTTTCTAGCAGTCGATTTTGACGGGAAAATGATGGGTTTTAACGGGATTTGTCCTAAACCGGTTCCTCAGTGATTCGGTGTTAGAAAAGTATAGTTACCATGTGCTCATATGTGCATGGGACCGCCTTGCCTGAACGTATGAATTTATAATTGCTATAATATAATTCAAAATCGTTGGCGATTCAAGCATTTTTAAGCTCTGAACTAATAATACGTTCAGGCAAGCAAAAGCCCACCAAAATTTTTTAAACATTGAAATTTTATTGAATCTTTTTGTGCAATCGTTAGCTATAAACCGCATATTGGATGGTAGTTGGTACATTATAAGTCATTCCGTTCCTCACCATGTGTTGTACACGGGCCAGACTATAGTATATCAGTACATTTTCTTGAACGTTTTTTTGTAAAACATGATTTTTTAAAGAGATTTAATATATATTTTTGAACTTTATATTGTCTTTTCCTTGTGTTTTCAAAATTCCCGTTCAGGTTTAATTTTAAGAAAGTGTTAGTACGTATTGTGTTAGATTTATAGTGTCACCACGTCCAATTGGTACCATCAGTGAAGCAGTTAAGCATAAACGAACAGTAAGTATAAATTTTGTATTATACTCCGTCTGAAACAGTCGTTTTGAACCCTTATTTGTGAACGTTAATATTAATTTTTTGCAAAATATAGTAGAAGTCCTTCAGACGCGAAAAGAGGGATCGTTCATAAACACGGTGGTGATATTTTTAAGGTCACCCCTCAGGAACTACCCCTAAATTTGAAATTTCGCATTTTTTTGCATCGTAGGCATGCGGATCGGTTCTTTGGGCAGGATTCGGGTAGGTCGTATGAAGTTAACATACAACATCTTATTCACCCCCGGGGTTGAAACTACCCCCCCCCCCAAATAAAAATACATAAAAAAATTTGAATCCCCGTTTTCGAGAGTGCTCAATACTACGGTAATATTCATTTCTCCCCCACCAGCCACCCCTAAAACAACCCCCTTTTCATATTTCTTGATACTCGGCATGTGGCGACTAGAATATGCCCAGTTCCATAATAAGATTCTACCGAACAAGTGCTCGCGTGCCCAGTATTTCTAAATGCGAAAAGGGAGTGGTTTTGGGGATGGTTAATGGAGAGTGGGGGGTGAAATAGTATTGATATCGTGTTTAGCGTTCTCGAAAACGGGGAGAAAACATTTTCCACTATTTTGTATTTCTCGGTGAATTTCAATGTTAGGGGTGGTGGTACTTTCAACCCCGGGATGGATAAGATGTTATATGGTTAAATTTCATACGGTCTACCCGGATCTTGCGCAAAAAACCGATACGCATGCCTACGATTGAAGAAAACGTAAAATAGGGATGGTTCTTCGAGTTTAGGGGTAGTTGCTGAGGGGTCGAAACCTTAAAAATATCACCATCGTGCTCAGCGCCCTCGAACCCACGTTCCATCCCTGTCACAGAACTTTTGGGTTTTAACCCTTTTTTGCAACTTTTTCATGGTGATAATCCAGTTTTATTGATCTCCAGTTGATGCTGACTTGGTTAACAAAACGCGCGTTGGGTATAATTTCGGTGTTGTAAAAATTGCCAAAGTGTCATGTCAGATCAAAATATCTCACCAACATCATTCAACAGGGTAGGAATTCAATTAGTAAGAATTATTTTACAGTTATTTTTTCTATATTTATGGGATAACATTGTTCCTCGAAATAAACTTTGCAAGTATTATCATAACGTTTCCAATATTATTTTAATTTTTATAAACAGTAAAGCAGTGAAACTTATTCGGACGGAGTTTCCCCACATTTTACTGTGATTGTCCGTCAATTTTTTAATGACATATTTCTTGGTCGTTGGATAGGTAGAAGAGATTCGATGATCGAGTGGCCATCTTTCTCACCAGATTTGACTCCTCTAAAGTTTTTTTGGGGGTATTGAAAACGAAAATTTAGGAACTCAATCGGAACCCTAGATAGTTTACGAAAGGACTGTTCAAGAATGTCAATACACACTGCCGCAATTTAGAAACCTAATAACTTAATTTATGGTATTGACTCGTTTATTCCTCAGTAGTAAGGCTAAACAGGTCCTAGGCCAGCAAGTAGAGGAACAACGCCGGTTACAATGATGTCATGAACTGGATGGCATGTATCCACCAGAATGTAAAACAAGTTTAAACAGATCTGTACAGGTTTTGAACAGCTGTTTAACAGGACAAACAATTATCAATAGGTTTTAAACAGATATAAACAGGTCTTAAACATGTCTAAACAGGTTTTAAACGGATATATAAACAGGTCTTAAATCATAAAGAAACATGCCAGCCAGTTCATGACGTCATTTTAACCGGCGTTGTTCATCTATTGGGTGGCCCAGGACCTGTTTAGTCTTACTACTTTCCTCAACCTTTTTCAATATTTAAATAAAAAAAAAAAAAGAAAATCAATTAAGAACTGTGGGTTACAGATAGTTATGAGTATTTTGTGTTCACCGCACTATGCCCATTTGGAAGAAAAAGTATCAAATTATTCAGACGCCAAATGGCCGATGCGATTAAGACTGGACAAAATGTTTCAAAATAAGGAAATAAATGTAAATCAGATAACAATAGAAAAAAGAAGAGAGGAAAGAAAGAACGTAAGAGCTTTTTAAATAGAATTAATTGGGCTGGTGAAATAGTAAAAGCGAGGGAAGTCGACAAAAAAGATTTTATATTCAATGCTGAGAGACAAATGATAGTATGGATTGTGTCTACCGGGTGTCAACGCAACATCATAGATCTTCCTTTTCTCCTTATTTTTTAAAATATGAGAATGAAACTTGGTAGATGTATTATATGACCAAGAAGACACTTTGTGACATAACTGTTGTTTTTTCCACCTTCCGGTTTCACCGGAAATGACGCCAACTTTTGATTTTTAAATGCAATGCCCTGTATATTATTATATTTTTGGAATTGTTGAAAAATTCTGAGTACGGTGATACTCCATAAATGATATTTCGACCCCATGAAAAAAGTTCGACTCGAAATTTGTTGGTGCATCTAGAGTGCCATGACCAGAAAAAAATGCTTTTGGGCACATTCACGGATTTCTTAGAACATCTGCTATTTTATGGCAATACTCTGCCATTATGGTTCTATTTGAAAAAATTAAGTTTTCTTAAAAAAAATGTTCGGGGCCAAATTTGATGGCCCACGAAATACACATTCTCAAATTTTTATGCTCGATTTGATTTTTCTGACATAACACCGGTCCATTACAAACAAATTCTTCTGGTCATGGCACTCTAAATGCACCAACAAATTTCGAGTACCATTTTTTTCATGGAGTCGAAATGTCACTTAAGGGGTATCACAGTACTGATAATTTTTCAAGGATTCCAAAAATTTAAAAATCATAAGTTGGGTCATTTCCGGTGAAACCGGAAGGGGGGTAAAAGTGACGGTTATGTCACAAAATGTCTTCTTGGTCGTATAATAAATCTGCCAAGTTTCATTCTGATATTGTAGAATATAAGGGAAAAAAAGGGGTCTATCATAATCCGTTGACACCGAGTTTACACAAGAGATGGATAAATGATCTGGATACCATTCGATAGAGCATAAAATTCTGCATAAGATTCCTATTTTTTTATGTTTTATCATTTTCTCTTATGTAAGACACGATAAAAATAAATGGGGATAGTCTTCCATTAATGACACATGGTGGGTTATATCTTTAAAACAACCCAATAAATTAAAATTCTACGTGATGTAAAAACTAAAGATCATTATTTTTTTTTATCTAATTTTTATCTCTCTAATTCTTCCGTCTATTTAAAATAGAAGTGCCCCAATGTAGTGGGCAATGTTAATCGATAGATAAAAAGTTTAAACTATCCTAACTGCAGCATATCAAATAGAAGTGTTTTAACAGTCTAAGAACTGACGAATTATTCTTCGTGTTACCAGCCTCCTCTGTTGACGCAAAGCATAAGAGGAGGTAGCACATCTCTAAAGTTGTTGTAGTTAAAACGATTTCATGATAGATTGTCTCGAAGATTAAAAAACTAAACTTGAAAAAACATTTCGACTATAAGGTTTGATCGTTGTGATGTACTTAACTTTTTTAAATCAATACATTTTTGTTATTTGGTAGAGAATATTGTCGATTACTTTCAGGATTATATCAATCATATCAAGATGTTTTAAATTCTGTGGTAAATTGTTTCGCCAAGCACTCCTTAGGTTAATCTCCTGGGGATTTTTGCAAGATAGGTACCTACATTTCATAGGATAAGTAAAAAAAAAATAGTTAGTTCTCCCAAAAATCTGAAGATACAAATTACTGCTGAAACATCAAAGAGAAATAAATAAACTAACAAATTATCGCGCGTTCCTTCGAAATTTTTGTAACTGTATTGCTTTCGGTATAATTTTTTCTACATTGCCTAAAGTCAATAATTTGGAAGAGTTACACGCCAAATGACGTCATTTTTGAAAACACAAAGCGCGAGGCTGGCAACCTGTTGCATATTTTACAAATTTAATTGTTGTAACTTTCACTCATTGAGTGTAATATATAAATATCTATTTATAGTTGAGTAAACAATTTTAAGAACTCATGTTTCTTTTACTAATTTTTACAGTGTTCACTAGAATTAACGGTTTTAGAGTCCAAAAAATTTAAAAAGGCAGCTTCTTGTTGTGAATTATACAGCAATTAAAAAACATATCGAAATGATAGAGGGTTGTGAAAGTCTGTAGTACTATCCACTATATATTAAACATAATGTCTCCTTTATTAATACTACTTTGAAGATTTCTATTTTGAATGGCATTACAATTAAAATGTTGACTATATCAATTTTAATTATTTGATGTATTTGATTATCGCATATTTTTTGAAAATATATAGTATAGTCGAGGTCAGATTTACGGAGCATTCAAAAAAGGCAAACTTTATTATTGCTGTTGGACCATTCGGTATGATGTCATTAAACAAGCCGACGCGACTCACGCTATAAACCTATAAAGCCAAGGGAGTCAATTTGTGAACGAAATAGTATACAGCCGTCCTTAAAATTCGTATGTATTAGAATATACATAATAATAATAATACTAGACCATAACACGATGTTAAAATTGAACGACGAGTTGCTGATCTAAATGTTTCAAGTGCGTACCTAGGCGCAATTACTTTTGTGACTAGTTGAACGGTATTTTAATGAGGTCGTAAAATTTTTATTGCCTTTTCTGTGTGCTCCGTAAATCTGAGCTCGATTATATCGTTATAGTTCTTATGAAGTTACATAAAATAGATAGCGCTGTTTACTTACTTTTTAAATGGTTTTATGCTTTAGGAAAATACTGTCTTCTTGTGGATTTTTAATAAAAAGTAATATTCGTTAAATAAAATGTCTAAAAGTGCATTGAAATCCCTAGTGCAATACTAACTGAAGTATCGTCGACAAACACGAAATTACATTTGGCATTATCTGCAAATTAAACATCATTTAATCATCCTCAGATAATGCCATCTTGGTTGGTGAAATCCTCGTTGAGTGTGGTGTTAATTGTTTTAATGTTTATGGAATCTACTTCAGTGTCAATTATTAATTGACTTTATCCATGCTTCCAGAAAGGAAACACTGTTCTCCTCTTCAGGGAATTTTACGTGATCTTAAACACCTAATTATCGATAGAAGATAAATCAATAATTTTTATTAAAGGACGTATTTTTATATTGTTGATATAAGTAGTATTTTTCACTTTAGTGCGTGTTTGTCTAATTATATAGGAGAATTCATTAAGTTGTTAATTTCGTCCCTAAACATTTTTACTTAGATAATATTACTGTTACTGCCGTGTGCCTGATGACGCGTATATGCGTCAGTGCTAGCTTTATTTACAATAAATTGATTTGTGATTCGGATATTGAATAATATCCAAAATTATAACTGTCGGTTTTTTAAAATTATGTTTTCTATATCTATACATTTACTACACTAACTCAAAATATATTTTATAATATATGATACATATTTCAAAATTCTACTCAGTCCAAAAAGAAATTATTTTCTACTATTCATTGCATAGCATTAAAATACAACAGGTGCAACTTTTATAATGTTCAGAGACCTAATACCAGATTCTAGCAAACACTGTATCTTATTGTATTATTATTTATAATATTTGGAACAATATAGATGCTACCATTTTTCTGTAGAATTGTTCCAACAGAAAATAATTTTACCTCTTCCTCTACTTCTAACTTTTTTGTAAATGATGCGTTAAAAATTTCATTTAATAGGTATTTCAGAGTCTTAAAGCATATTTACATGCTTTTAAAACTAATCTAATCCAAGTTACAACCTATTCTAATTCAAAAATAACTTATTATAACTACTTCTACCTACGTCTTATCTACCGCAAAAAACAAAAGCTTGCCAACCCCTTAACGACAAAAACAATTGACAAAAATACATAGGGCACAACACAACATCAAGACATTGGGTTAATTAAATAAAATTTTAGATAAACTGGAACTAAAAATAAATTTGGCTGTTAAGGAGATTTTTGTTTTTGGATGGGATAAAATATTGAACTATTTTTTAGCAAGCAGAAGTGTGGATGTAATAACTTATTTAAAAATGGATGACTTATAGTGTATATTTAAATCATTTTTGCTCATCTGAAATTTCTTTATTTTAAACTATGATATTTCTGAGACTGAGTATTGGTAGGTGTATTATTTCAGTGGTTAAATTTCCTGTTCCTTTGTTAAAGATTTTCTCACTAGCTGATAATTTCCTCACAACCCAAGTATAAAAGGTCATTCCAAAGAGAGTTTGTGAGAGAGAAGACTAACTATTATTGAAAACGGACACGCACCCAACATTCGCATATACTGGAACTATTTTTTTTATTCAAGATAAAATCTAGAAATCAAGCTCAAGCCCACCTTAAAATATTTTGCTTGTTTGGATAGGTATCACAAGGTATCACAGCTCGTACTCGGAATGTCAATGTATTTGACTTTCTAGTAAGCAGTTATAAGATTTATAAGAAAACAAGGGTTCTACTCATTGCTCATTGGCAGGCTACAGAAACGTACAAAAGGTAATTCCGTTCATTGACAACATGTGGCCACATATTTATGTTATGCTCATAATATTATATATCAATGTCGTCCTTGATGAAAGTAAGAATGACAAATGGATTCGGATTTATCCAAAAATATTCTTTAAATTGACATTCTTATCTTCATGTAAGTTTTATCAGGTGATGAAATTTACCGAACTCTATACTTTTTATGTTCATTTAGTTGATCTCGGGTAAATTACTAGTCAAAATAAACAAACGTGTAGCCAACATAGCACACAAATCATACGTAGCATAGATAACCTCCCAAGCCTCCCACATGTAAGTGTTGCCAAATCTTTGACCAACACATGGAACTACACATGTGATTATTTGAGAAAAATATAAACGTTACAGAACAATGGATGGTGAAAACAATTTTTGTGCATACGACATTTATTTCTATACCACCAGTGTCTTCTTTTAGTTTCTAAAATAGGGTTCCAAACTTCTGCAGCATGAAGTATTCATCATAATAAGTTGAAAAGCTCACATAAACATTGCGTAAAACGCACCTTTAAGAAATTAAAGATCTTTAACGAGGGTCTGATGATCTTTGTTTTTTTCTATTATTTGAAATACGATAAAAGATAGGACAAAATTTTGGACATTGACTTATTTTTTATGCTAAATAAGATGATAGTTTATTTTTTGATATTAAAGTCATTGATATCCATTTTGGGGGAGGGGATAGCAATGATGTTGCATCCTTTAACTTTTCTGTTTAAATTTACTTTAATTTCGACCATAAAATGAGGAAATTGCATGTTTTTTTATATCACAGTTAGAGAGATGACCGGAAAATATTATGCTTCTTCGTATTTTTAGTTGGTTTTATTTGTTAAAATTGTGGACAAAAAAAATATTCATTTTGACTGAATATAAAACCATTGAAACGCTCTGTCCCTGACGAGTGACGTCATCCGTGCCCGGTGACGCCACGTCATTATTGTTGAAATATTGAAAGATCTAAAAGGAACCCTGTGGCTATAGATTAATACGTTAAGCATCTTATGAAATCATTATCCGTCATATTAACCAATAGTTAATAATAAGCTTAAGGGTAACAACGTGAATTAGCAAATTCAGGGTAACTCAGTGACGTCAAAATGACGCCAAGGCAATATCATAGCGTTTTTAGTCACATGGTTTCGTTTACGTAAAAGCTCAAATTTTAGTTCGAATATTTACGAAATGAAATTATTCTGTTCTTTTATCATATTATCAACTTATATAGTACACATTATGAAAAAATAATAAATTCAAGCTTTATTAATATTCGTGCATCTTCCTCATTAAGATTTTTAGAAATTTTTACGTAAAAAAATACCCTCTTTCTTTAAATTAGTAGCAAGTAAATTGATTGTCAAAATATCAAAACGCATCGTAAATTGATATTCAAATCATTCGGTTCATTTATTCGTGAGATGTGAATATTCCAGGCTCAATTTATTCCGATATCGATTTAGACAAAGAGAGTATTTTAAATTGTAAGATGAAAATTAAAACTTTAATAAACAAAGTTACTGAGTGAAACACCATTCCCCCCCCTAAACAAGAACCTGTAACTTCCTAAGGGCACATTTTATGCCGAACGTTATGGCACCTTGACAAAAAAAGATGCTTATTGAAACTTTAGGAGGGAATAGAAGCAAACAGGCCAGAGTATGAGCAAAAGCAGTTGGATGAGATACAAAATTTATTTGATCAAAATGGGACAAGAAAGTATTATAAATTAATAAGCCAAAGCTGAGAAAGGAACATAGTGAAAAACTGTACAGATAATAATGGTGACATTTTGTATGACAAGAAATCAATATCTGACTGATGGATAGAACATTTCAGTGCACAGTTAAATGGCAATTATCTAGAAGAAGAGGATACCAACAATTAGATCAACATGCCCACCAAAATACAGAAATTCGGTCAGAGCAGGAAGTATCAAGTGCGATCAAAAAACTAAGAAGCAATAAATCACCAGGAATGGACGCAATCTGTAGCGAAATACTTAAATATGGTGGTCAAGGGCTCCTATTGATATTACACAAACTAATTGTACTCATCTGGTAAAACTAAATCGTGCCGGAAAACTGGCTTAAACGTATAATCTGTGCATTGCACAAAAAGGGAGAGTAGCTGGTATACAACAATTATAGAGGCATAACACCACTAGTTATAGTCGGGTGCATATTTGCTTGGTAGTCAAAAAACGCAACAAAAACTTTACGCGCTAATAATTAACGCAGTTGAACCATTCGGCATGGTCTTATCAAACAAGCCAACCTACATTAAAAACCCATAATGATAGTTATTCAATTTGTAGGCAGAATAGTACAAAGAGTAACGGTATTTTAATGAGGTCGTAAAGTTTTTGTTGCATTTTTTGACTGCCCAGTAAATATACACCCGACTATACGGCGTATAATGTCTTTGGTAATGTGCTTTATGAAAAATTCAAGGTATTTTCAAACAACATGGTGGAACAATATCAATGTGAGTTTACTCCATTCCTTAAGAAGGATATTGAAATAAACATCGGAGTTTAACATTGACAATCAATCTATTTGCGGATTTTAGGCCTATATATGATAGCGTAAAAAGACTGCACTATATAACGCAATTATAGAGTTTGGAATACCAGGTAAGCTTGTCAAATTCACAAATATGACAATGACTAGCGTCAGAGCAGGCGTGAGAATTCAGTGAGAAGACTATACACTCTGACATAAAAAACAGTCTCATGCAAGGAGAGGCCTTGGCACGCCTCCTATTTAATATTGCCTTAGAGAACAATATATAAAAAGCTAGTACAGATCCCCGGATGCGCACATGATCTAATCATCTTAGTCGAAGCATATATGACGAACGGTGTTTTATTACTCTAACGGAAGCAAAGAAAATCAAATACATGTTGGTAAATAAAGCCGCGATCCCAGTCCGACAAGGCTTTCCATTCGAAAACTATACCCAGTGGCGGTCCTAAGGAGGGAGCCATAGGGGCCCGAGCCCCCCCCCCCCCTCCATGGACACATGAACTTTGTAAAGTTACCGATTATCAGTTATTAGGATCACTCTACCCTACATTTACGTTCAACAGGTCACAATAAAATATGCCCAGCAGTTTACACTAGTCCTGTCGGAGACAGGACAATAAAAAAGAAACACACTATCTTGCCGACATTTCGGTTATTTCGCACATACTTCTTCAGAGCTTAATAGTTATAATTAGGGTGACCGTATGTAATTATTTTAGTTAGACAGTATTTTCTTTTCGGATATAGTGTCCTACTGTCCTTAAAAGGTTCATTCACCTAAATGTAATTCTCTTTCTTGAGATACAAAAAATTCGAAATTTAAATTTTCATTTACTTTTTGCCAAACTGGAGTTCGAACTTAAATGAACTGAATGTTTATGAACGTGTGAATTTGAGAAGATAAGTTTCATGAAATCAAGTTT
The DNA here is from genome assembly GCA_963675555.1 of Leptura quadrifasciata. Lineage (NCBI taxonomy): Eukaryota > Metazoa > Arthropoda > Insecta > Coleoptera > Cerambycidae > Leptura > Leptura quadrifasciata. The sequence goes on along the minus strand of OY776673.1, from coordinate 58,303,802 downwards.
TTTTTGTTCATGTGAGGCTTTTAAGGACTACATAGGTCTCGTATTGAATGAAGACGAACTGTTCGGCGAAGTTGGTCTAATGCAAGCCAACGTCGCAGAAGATAAAATTGCTGACTGGAATTCCGAAAATATTTGCACTATCGCACTGAAGATCGCTGGCCTGACTAGAGAGTCTGGATAAAGTCGAAATAAATTTTAAAATTTGGAGATTTTATGGGAGGATTTTTTGTTTTCATGAGACAAGTGCGTGGATTAAGCGACTGTTCTCCAATATTAATAACTATTGGAGTTCAGGAAAATCGTAAATGGAGATATTCACACTAAAGGCTGTAATGCAAGTTCACACGAACATCAATGAGAGTTGCAGCAAAAAAATATTCCAGTTTCAAAAAGCCAGACCGCAAATTTTGAAAGCAATCCTAAGTTCCCAAAAGTACGACTGGTACCAACGTGATGATTGAAGTGCTGTAGTTGCAGGCAAGTCGAGGGCAAATTGAAGAGCATCTTTGTTATTTTGTTACATTTTGTATTAGAATATAGAATACTTGTGTTGCGTACCTCTAGCGTATACGACCCACCATACGCCTTAGCGTTTTGTGGGCCGCATAATAACAACCGCTAAGTCCGTAGCAGAGTTTCGCTATTGTCCACGGTAGGCGCGATACACTTCCATCTGGTGAAAAGGAGAGAGACATTTTTGATGGCGGTATACGGTTGATAATCCCACAAAACTGGTTTTATCCCAGGCATCCTGGTGGATTTTGGGATTGTCAACACAGGAAAATTTTCTCCATCTGTTGTTGTTCCGTTTAGCGGAATATTTTGTTGTTGTGAGTAAATTTTAACTGCGGAAGCAGGATATTTAAGTATACAAGGTAAGTTAACCTCTTCACGCCATCTTACCGGTTCTCTACCCACGTGTTTCACAAATTTACAGGCTTTCCTTTGGAAGTATCGTGTCGACTTGAAAGACGGACTCGACCCCATTCATCCAACTGTGGCTTTCTAGGAACATTGATGGATTGTTCCCTCATCAGTGACGTACATTATATTTCTTTTGTGGGTTATGTCATATTTAAATTGCTCTCATTAGGCACGCTTCACGTGCATTTCCGACCATGCAAATTAAATCGGGATATCTTTAGGATTCCACGGACGGGGCTTCCACACGGAGGATTTGAAGTTCCACGGACTGGGCATCCACACACAGTAGAAAGTTCTAGGGCTGGAGAGGCTATACCCAACCCCATCCTCGGGTCAATTTCTTTCGTCCCGAAGACACCTCCGTGGGGCTACAGTTTCTTCAACGTCGAAGTCGGTATCGTACCACCCTAGATAAGTTTGAGGCCTTTTGACCTTGAACAATCTACAATTTTCGCCTACGGCGCATTTTTAGGCCCTGCAGCCACAACTTTCATAAAAAGCTACTTTCATCATTTGTACTTATTTTTTTGGAAAAAATATGGCCATCCTGGTTATAATGCAACATCTGTAGGCATAACAATTTCATCAACACCAATATTCAACATTAATAATGATGAAGTTTTTGTACTTAAAAATGTTGCATTATAACTATTAAATCCTAAAGAAGTATGTGCCAAATACACGAAACGCCAACAAAATAGACTATTTAATCGTTAATCATTAAATCCCCTTGCAGCTGACGCTACGTGTACACAGCTGTGCTGCTCATCTTTGATCCCCCCCCATGTCGAAATTCTGGGACCGCCACTGACTATATCCTTGAACAAATCAAACAGTTTACATATATTGGCTCTCTGGTTAACACAACACACGCAAACAACCCTGAAAGCTAAAGAAGGATTAACATCTTTAACCGAACTCCTCACGGTCTTCAAAAATATACCCACGACAAAAACATCGTAGAGAACAAAGATAAACATCTACGAGACATTAATAAGCGGTCCTTACACATGGCGTAGAAACCTGGACCCTCTGATAAAGTAAAGAAAGGCTCTTGAGGATTTGAAAAGAAAGTTCTTGGTAAAATTCTTAAAGCTACAAATGACTACCGACCGTGTCGTCGTGGGTACAATTTTGACCTATATCAGACTTATAAAGACCCACACATTGTCACATTCATAAAAATTCAAATACTAAGGGGGGCAGAGGTTGGCCACGTGCAAGATGAATATATGGAGCCGAAAAAGACCTTGAAGTCCTAAGGGTTAGATGGTGGAGAACCAAAATAAACATCTACGAGACATTAATAAGACCGGTCCTTACACACGGAGAAGAAACCTGGACCTTCTGATAAAGTAATGACAGTCTCCTGGGTATTTGAAAAGAAAGTTCTTCACAAAATACTTTTAAGCGATAAATGACTAAGGACCGTGGCGCCGCGGGTACAATTTTGACCTACATCAGGCTTATAAAGATTCAGACAGTGTCATATTCATAAAAATTCAAATACTCAGGGCACAGCACAGGTAGGCCACGTGCAAGAGGAACATATAGAGTCGAAGAAGACCTCGAAATCCTAAGGGTTAGAATGGAGCAGAATGGAGATTCGAACAGTCCAAAATCCACCAAGGATTTTCCAGCCAAAGATGATGATGACGATGATGTGGCAGCTTGAGATACTATCAACTGTTTTTGTAAGAAAATATTACTCGTATAGAGAGAGGGTCAATATTCCCACACCCAAGCAAATCAAAATTTCAAGACTGTTAAAAACTCTTTTTCACATCATTCATTACATTTCTTTGTGTTCTTTTTTCAGGCAACTTTAAATTTTTTATACATAATACTTACATATAAGTATATGATTTTTCGATTTAACGTAATAATATTTTAATTATAAACTAATAAAAAAAGTAATGGATATAGTAAGTTGATAGACATTTCATTTTCATGATATTAAGTCTTGGTAAAAGTAATTGCAGTTGAATTCTTATAATTCATAGAACGATGTGATTTTTCCCTTAATAACATTGAAAATCAAACTAAAGCCCTATTTTTCTAGTACCAACTAGGTAAATGGCAAAATATTGACGTTTATGTTTTCATAATTATTATTTATTATAAATTACTCATCCACACTTCTCGCTGTTACTGAATATCAGTATGTATTGTATTCGTAAAAATATTTTACTTAAACTTCTCAGAGACTTACCTGTAATGGAACAAAGTAATCGTAAAGTAGGCGCTGATCCTGAATATTGGTTGATCATCCCTTGAGAATGTGCTCTCGGAGCGGGCATGCTTAACGTTATTGCTTTGTGGAATTTCCTTCTCCTTGGTTCGACTGTTACGACCGGCGAAACGGCAACTCCATGACCAAGGAGCTTCGCTGTTAGTTCGGGGTCTATGGGCTGCGCCTGAAGACAACATTTCAGTGCAGTGGAGAATATTCAGTTACACTAGATGCATTTTATAACCTACATATTATACTGAGTCTCCTATAAAGAATCTGACAAACTTTAGATATATATTCCCTCTAGTAATTTGAAGCAAAATAGGTATATCAACATATAATAGGACTGCCAATATTTTGAGATTTCTGCAAGTTTGTAAACAAGATTCGATGATATTACAGTCAATAACGTCCTTAACTTTAATTACAATAGTTTTTAAATTTTGATGGAATTTTGGACGTGTCGAAATAACAAAAAATTTTTGGAGACATTTTCAAAGTTATTTATTGCAAATTAGCACTTCTGTTTATAAGTGCCAAAAAAATGCTTAGGTAAAATGCAACATCTCTCTGATGTTTTAATATTGAATTAAGTTTGCAGTTTTATTCAAGGTTTATTACCTTACAATTTACTGCTGTGCTGCAAACTGATCGTATAACTGCTACTAGTTTACTGAACAACTGAACCAATTTGCAACCTTAAATTTTGCATGCTACATATTTTTTTAAATAAATATTGGTGAGGCGACTGTTTATATCCTTCTAATATTGACCAAAAAATTACAAATATTATGGAAACTGGTTACAATGCCGGTAAATTCTAACGAAATTCCCTACTTTGAAAAATTAATAACTGAAAATTTGTCCTTTTCGCAGTCGTAAAAATATTGCAAATCTGACATATTGAAATGTCTTCCCATACTTATATCTAAAATTTCAATCTTCTAATATTTGCGCAAGTTATTGAAAATTGTCCGTGAATAATTTTGCTTTACAAAATCATTGGAAAAATTATGCAATTTTACATATTACGGGAAATACGGGGATTATTTTCGCAATGTTATTCGAGCATGGAAAAGCGAAGTGACTTATCTATATATTGAAAGCCTGAAATTTCGCACTCCATGGGTTCCAATGTGCAGCAAGGTTGCGTCTTGGAACATTTTTGTTCGGAATTGAAATGCAGGTTGGACCATTAATAATAAACCATAGTTCAGTTGTAGATTTTTTGGGATAAAATTTGAGGATATAACCAAATATACTTTAGTAAAATGTTGCTGTGGAAAAAGATACAGGGTGTCAAAGTTCAAATTATTTTTTCGTTTTTTTTCAATAATTCAACAGCCCCTCTTGACTGACATTTGCCAAATTTGCTAGAGAAAATTTTTTTATTCCAAGAAACAATAATTTATATATTACATCACGTTAAATCATAGAAGGCGTCGCAGGACCTGTATCTCATGATGCATTTTTTTCATATTTTTTTTAACGAAACGTTGTGGTACTTCTGACCAGATAATCTTATGAGGGAATTATTTCCACGTATATAAGGTACATTTGGTAACTTGATAACTCCAACTGATTTCGAGGAAAATGCCGTTAAACATTTCAATAATTTTTTGAAAGACAAATTCAAATTTAATGAAACAAAGTGTATTTATTGGAAAATGTACAAAACGTAAGGGAAAACAAAATCGTAATAACAGCGTAAACTCTTTCTCACTTTCCTATGAACTAATGGATTATTTTCATGGTATTGAGATAAATATATAAATCAAAAGATTGTCTAAAATAAGGATCTAATCTTATTTGAATACCAAAAAATAACGTAAATGTTGGCTTAATGACATTATAAACTCCCCCCCCCCCCCCCATGCAAAAACCCTATTGCTGCAACTTAGAGTAAATATTCGATATGGTCCCCACCTATTTCATAAAAGATTTTCTTACATTTTCCTATCTTCTAATAAAATTCGCTGCATTTTGTATTTTGTCCCACAGTTCTTCTCTTGAGTTGATAGTATTTGCATAGACCAAGGACTTCATATGTTCCCACACATAAGGATTATAATCAGGATTCCTTGATAGCCAAGCAAACTCACTTCCTCGACCGATCCATCTGCGTGGATCTCATCAAGATAATTCAATGACTTCAATGGAGAAATGAGGGGGAGCTCCATCTTGTATGAACCACAGTCTGTTCCGTATGTCTAGCATGAAAGCATTAATATATCAGCAAGAGTATTTTGAAGTAAAAACAGATAAGACTGTCCATTTAAATTTGGAGGAAGGATAAATGGTCCCAATAATTGATCTCCGATGATACCACACCAGACGTTAATCTTAAATTCTTGCTAAAAATGCGTTTCTTTAATGGCATGAGGATTTTCTACTTCCCAGCAATGGGTATTTCTCCAGTTAAAAACGCCTCGACGAGTAAAAGTTGCTTTGTACGTAAATAAAGTTATGTTCTTAACAAAATTTCGATCTCTGTTGTGTTTATTTAGAACAAATTGACAAAATTGTAGCCTTTGTGAAAGATCCCTTCTAAGTAAGATTTGTACAGGAGTGAGATGATATGGGTAGAAGCGCTCTTTACGTAAGACTCTTAGGACAAATTGTTTACTCTCCCCTGTTGCCGCTGCTAAACGACTTGAGGTGACTTGAGAATCTTCATCCACACGAACTAAAATTTCTAGTTCTTGATTTGGAGTAATTTGTTTCGGTCGTCCTACATCGTTTTCATGACGAAATGAACTCGTTTCTTAAAAACGATGAAACAGATCTTTGAAAATCTTATTGTCTGGCTGTATTCTATTTGGATATTGCAATGAGTATCTTCTCGTTGCAGCACGTCCGCTAAAATTATTTTGTGCGTAAACACATATCATATTCCTCATTTCCCTATTTGAAAAATTATTATATCTAGGCATTGTAAACAAAGAAGTTAAAGAAATTTGCTCGAGGAACACAAGAACAAAATAAAATGATTAAATGACGTAAATTTCTGTGGTGTTTATTTATTTATTTTATTTAAATGACCCTTTTCAATAAATACACTTTGTTTCATTAATTTTAAATTTGTATTTCAAAAAATTATTGAAATGTACGGTACTTTCCTCGAAGACGGTTGAAGTCATCAAGTTCTATCAAGTGTACCTTTTATACGTGGAAATGATGCCCTCATCAGATTTTCTGGTCAGAAGTACCACAACGTTTCGTCAAAAAAAATATGAAAAAAATTCATCATCAGATACAGGTCCTGCGGTGCCCTCTATGATCTAAAGTTCCTCTTTCAAATTTGGCGATGTTCAGTCAAGAGGATGTTGAGTTATTGTAAAAAAAAACGAAAAAAATAATTTGAACTTTGGCACCCTGTATCTTTCTCCACAGCAAAATTTTACTAAAGCATATTTGGCTATATCCACATATTTTGACCCACATAATCAACCACTGAACTATGTTCTATTATTAATGGTCCACCCTGTATAATTTATTGATGGCTCCTTGCAAATTCGAAGATATAGCTTATTCTGTCAAACATTTTTTTCCTTGCGACCGCGTCCCGACCCGAAAGCAGATGACGATCCAAATTTGTTCAGTGTACCATCAAGAAAGACATGAACTACTTTCCGTATTTTTCTATCTTTATATTAATGACTATTGTTTAAACATGAATAATCCCGATAAGTATTTTGTAATTTTTCTCATAAATTTGTACTTAAGATTTGGTAGAATAATTATAAATATTCAAGAGAATAGTTACAATACGCACTTGGTTCAAAGAGTCTTAAAAACTTTAGTTTTTATGACTCTTTGATAATGGTCGCAAGGCCGAAACATATGTCAGAGAAATCTGAGAAAAAACTACTGAAACAATAAACCAAGTGCGTATTGTAACTATTCTGTTGAATATTTATAATAATTCTATTGAATATGAAGAACTTACCGCAGACTCCATCCAATTAACTTACGATTTGGAATTACATAAAAAATACATTTTGCTAACATACTTCATATATTATAATGCAGGTTTGATCAACAGTTATTTAGTTGATGATGCTAATGGCCAAGGTGCAGTTCTCTTCCTCTACAATGATTTTTCTAAACATATATTTGTTAATCTTACGGAATTGCAAATTTGAATCGAAATGCTTAGAACAAAAATGAAACTAGCAAAAGATCGAATTGAACGTATTTATATTAGACTAAGTGTAATATGTTTTCTATCAATTTTCTATCTCCTATCTTAAGGTTGATCGCACTGTACTTGATCTACAAAAGAGTCCTTTATTTAATTTTTGATTAGCTTTAATAACACCAACCATTTTTGGACTTTTAGCGTTAAACGCAAGTACCTGCTTAAGTATTGCAATGATCACTGTATTACAAAAATAATAGGAAAATAACCCCCAATTGTTTTCGTGCCAAAACATAACATAATAATTTTATAAGGGTTTGAAACTTAATTAGAGGAGAGTTAGTATTGTCGATCGAGTTAACATATGTGCAATATTGGTTGCATATCTATGTAAGCCAAATAATCTTACTAAACATTTTGACCAATATATAAATAGAATAGGGAAAGAACATATTTTAGGAGCTTTTATAAATGCAAGTAAATTTATCCTTTAATTCAAATAGTGATAATAATCTTATGAGTGTCTGATATGTAGTGGAAGTCCTCTTCTCCAAGATTAAGTTTAGTTGCTAAATGTTTTTATTTAGTGAGATCGGTATGGAATGTTTCTACCTTCCTGACTTTTAAATCATTTGAATTGTACTAGTCCTATTTTTCTTCAAGTTTAACTGCTTAGTGGGTAGATGCAAAGAAATGCATTATTTAGGAATAAGTTAAGCAAAACTAAGACATTATCCAGTTTTCTTATATTTATAACGATGATATTTTTCTCAGCAAGCTAATATAGAAGCATTAGCTTTTAAAAAATTGTTAACAAATACTTCAAACAAGTTATAATATAATTTATTAAAGCAAATAGCTCATCCTGGCTAATAGTAGAAGAACTTGGATTATATAGGATGTTCGTAAAAGCAGGTGTAAAAATGCTTCGTTTCGGAGATACGGGATGTTGAAATTTCCAAAAAATATTCATTTTTATTTATATTATCATTATTATTATAGCCAAATTTAATATGCAGTATACTTAGATGAAATGCTTTAATGTGTAATTATATTATGCTCTACAATTAACCAGTGGCGGAAGTATGTGTATTGAGTAGCATAAATTTGGTAAAAAAAGTAGTAACGGCCTGTAGAATGTTAATAGCTATTTATGTCCTAAGGAAGGTCATTCAATTGTTTGTAGACGAAAGTTGTGTTTTCAGTATTTTTGCCCTCTCATAGTTCACAAAAATGTTTTATTAATTTTTTTTTGTGATTGTTTTTCTTATTTTGTTAGAGATTTATTTTCCTTAGTTTGACAAATGTCACGAAAATCATTTCATCGGCCATTTCAGCAATTGTATAATTAGCCATGTTGATGAATTTTAACGTTTTCATAGAACTCGTCATTTTACATGTGAATAATGTGAATAACATTTGTCAAACTAAGGAAAATAAATTTGCAACCAAGACAAAAGAAGCAAAATAAACAAAGCCAGCTTAAATTAATAAATTAAATATTTTGCAGTCACGGTGGAATAAATTTTAAAAAAATTTCACGTGAAACTATGAGAGATAGCAAAAGTACTGGAGAGACAACTTTTGCATACAATGACGACCTACAATGTGGTTGCTTTTAGTGTTCTACAGGGTGCTACTATTTCCTTACCAAATTTATGATACTCCGCCATTGGTTAGTTGTAGAGCATGACATAATCACTTATTAAGGCATCTTACCTAATGCATGCAGAATTTGGTTTAAATAGCTGCAGCAATACTGACAATATGAATAAAAATCGATATTGTTCTGAAAATTTCAACATCCCGTATCCCTAAAACGAAGCGTTTTTGGACATCTGTTTACACGAAATTTCTTAACATTAATTAAGGTATATCGTCTAAGATATTTCAGCGTATTTAAGTTTCATCATATACAGTAGAATTCAAAGCACTTTAATGAGAATCAAGTAAAAATTTAAAGAAGATAGTAGATGGAACTTGTAATTAGTGTGTACTACTAATGTGTATTATTGTAAAACTGATTAATAAATCAGTGGTTTGTGTACATTCTTGTTGCAATTTATTGAACCTACATACAGGGTGTTTACTGAACATTGAAAACACGTAACAATATCGATTCCATGTATTTTATACGATTGATGTAGCAATATTCCCTTGGAATGGATTTTTTTCATCTGAATATTACTACAATCAACCTGTTTGTATTGCACATTTGCTGAGATAATACTTGTTATTCAAATTTTCTTTTTTAAATAAAGAATTGTTATCATGTAAGTGTACGCTCAAAACCGACAAGCTGTTATTATTTGAATTTCTTTGTATTTAATCAGGAAAGTCTCAGTAAATAACAAAAGAATGAAATGATGAACCAGAATGCAAAATGTAATCAAGATTTTTGTTGTTGATGTTCAATTTTTTGAAATAAAAAATTTTCCAATATTTTTTTATTTTCAATATTGTCTTCCTTTAAAATGCTATATGTTCTATTTAATCCAGGCGTTTTAGACTTTTGCTGCCAAATTCGTGCTCTACAAATTTATTTTCATTGTGTTTATTTGGACGTCCTGAATAACACTTGGTAGTTACGTCACGATACACCTGGAGGAATTCGTGAAAATCGCTTCAGAAGGTCGCGGAAATCGCTGATTCGCGATTAACTCAGTTTTTGTGGCCCAAAACGGGAACAACACCTATTATGAAAATTATACATCTGTAAATTCTCTAGTTTATAGGTCCTATACATTTTGTTCGTACGCCTAAACGTTTTGGATATATGACGCGAAATAAGTGAAAAATGCATTTAGTTTAGTTTTGTTACATTGGATAGCACAGAATTGTTGAGACGTTCAAAAATGGTTGGAAAAAAACACTGATTCTGAGCAGTGGGGCTGGATTAGGAAGAATGATATTTTACAGTCAGTACCAACGCAGTTACCACCAGGACCAGACATATTGTTAAATTAAATTTTTTGCAACTGTACGAAGGGTGGTGCAGGAAAATGTAGCCATAGGGAAGTAGGACTGAATTGCTCAACAGCTTGTGGACATTTTCTCGGTCACTCCTCGTTGAATACCGCACCTATAATTGCTATGAATGAGGAAATGGACGACGTAGAATCTTATCAGAATGAAACTAATGACAACGATTTGTCATTGGGCAATAACGTTTCAGATATCGAAGAAGTCGCAAATATTGACTAATTTAAGATCCAGTATGGATTAGGGCTCGTGTGGAAACCATGTAAAAAAAGCGTGCCGCGCATTCAACCTCTAAGGTGGTGCGGAAATGGATGCATTTTTTGCCTTATTCACTGTAAATAAATGTAAATAAAATGTATAAGGTATTCTAATGGAGAATAAAGATCAGCAAGCTCTATAACAGCAATATTTAATATTCATTGTGAGACCTAGAAAGCAAAATAATTGCGAAATATGTTCTGCAAAAGAGGTTTGGTGGAACTAAATGCATTTTTCACTTATTCCGTGTCGTATCTCCAAAACGTTTAGGCGTACGTAAAAAAATTATACAACTTTTAATGTAGAGAATTTACAAATGTGTAACTTTTATAAGAGGTGTTGTTCCCATTTGGGCCATAAAAACTGAGTTAATCGCGAATCCGGACGTCCAAATGAACACAATAAAAAAAAATTCGTAGAGCACAAATTTAGCACAGAGGTCAATTTTACAGCTAAAACGCCTGGAGTAATTATATAACCAAATTTATTGTAGTATTAGTTAGGATGAGATTTGTTTTAATAGATTTTACAATAATTTGCATTTTAAAGTGTTTGGGAATAATTTTTCATCTTATGCTCTTGTATTGGCTTATTTATAAGAAGGCTGTCCAAAATACAGAGAATTTGGATAGTTTCTTATCCGTGTGGAAGGTTTACTTGAATAATTTCTAAATCGTGATTTCTTTGTACTAATCTTTTTAAAGAATGAGTACAATTTGTTAACAATAATTGTAATAAATAGGGCATTTGGTCCTAGTTCTTTCTAGAATTAAATTAAACTGTAAATTTATTTCACGCTCACTATATCCAATCAAAGTGACCAAAATTTCTGAAATAAAAGCCTTATGCTTTCACTTTTTTGAGGCATGTCTCCTACGACTTACATCACAAAGAACGACGAATCATCGTGTATTGGTTCAACCCATTAACTCACCTATACAGTTACCTGAACTCTTGTAGCTGCACATGCCATGTGCATTTAATTGCCTTAAGCGAAGCATACTTACCTCAAAAATTAAAGAATAGCAATGACAGGATCAAGGATGAGGGAAGGGGGCATGACACAAAGCAAGGTTCGACAGCGAACATAACACAAAAAACACAACAGCTGGAGTGCAAATAATAATGAAATGAGGGATGATGTGAAACAGTTGAGCTGAGAGCCCAATAAAACTTTTTATTTCTCTTGTCAACATTCATTCTGCGAACCATGCTTTGTATGTCGAAATGTTTGACTGACGCAACATTTTTGGCCACAACATTCCAAAGATAATTATTGTGCCCAAAAATATTTTGCTGCAGCCAATTGGTTGAATGTTTCGAATGAAAGTTAGTGTATTAGTTTTAACTCAATTTTATTGGGCACTCATACTGTATACATTCAAGATTAGTGCAAGAAAACCAGTGATGAACATATAGATACGAAAAGTACACATGAAAATGACTTAAATTAGTTTCATGAGAGGTGAACATAATCGCCAAAAAAATCGCAATTTATAAAAGCGTAAGCAACTAGTGATGATATTTGTAAAAAATTAGTACCTACTCTCCATGTTGTAGTAGATGAAAATTTGCTATATTATGAACTTGTGAAATGTTTCATTATATATGAAGTTTTAGTTATACCACATGATGTTTGTTCTTTATGAAATTTCAGGCTTCCTTCTGGACAATGTCGTTATTGCATTGCCAAACAAGTTAATATCGTAGCAACATTGATGTAAATGCCAACATCAACAATGTATTAAATGTTTCTAATTGTATGTATGTAATCTAGTTACTTTTATTATCGATATTTTACTATAGCTTTTGAAAATCAGCTCCCTCGGTACTCAAAATAGAGAGAGTTTCAAATTTCGTACCACTGAAGAAGGAACTATTAGTACAGGATAATTAGAGGAAAAGACAAATAATTTAAAAAAATTACTTTGTTTTGTTTCTAATATACAAGGTATTTTGCAGGTTGATACAAACCTTTTAGAAGATTATTGGATACGTTAATTTAGCTACATTTACCTTACTTAATAGAATGTCCTTGTTGTATGTAGTACGTCCCATATATGAAGTATAGAAAAATTTTCATAAACCTTTAAATTTACAACATAATTCAATCTTTCATGTCAATTTGTCAAAACACGATAAAAAGTCATCTAACATTTAATTTAGTAAAAAAGTAAAAAAACTACAATTTTCAAAAACGAATTTTGAAAAAATTCGTGATTCATCAATAATTTATAACTACTAATCTCAATCCGTCAGAAGATATAATAAAATATTCAAATTAGTAATTTTACCGATTCAACATTGCAAAATATCGTCCTCAAAATACCGAGCTCAAATGAACTTCATTAACATTAAAACTACTTTCCGCACCTCGATTGAGACATTTCAATTCACTTTCGTTAATTTTCTATTGAATAATCTTCCCTTCAAATTCGACTCTCAATAGTACTGGTACTACTGTCCCCATTAATATCAATACTTATTTCCAACCGGTCCTCTTTTGTCATCAAAACTTACTTCCTTTCATTCACAATAGACGTACCGGCCCAATTTCATATCATATTCAACTCTAAGTGCAGGACTTCGGGATGACTTTACGGGGTCTTTCCAAATTTAATTAATTTTTTTCAACTTATTTTCGTTAATAACTTCTGAACTAAATAAAGTCGATTCGATCTTCATTCTTATATCAAAAAAGATACGATCATATAATTTTCAAATTGGAATTTTTCATTTTTACATTAGATGATGCAATATTGTAAAATATTGCGCAATTGTGCCTGTACGGAATGGCAGGGGACGTTTCCAGACATATTCAGATTTCCGCACGCAGCGTCCCCGACGAACCATATAAAAAGCCGAGCACCACGAGCTCAGGCTAAGTCAGTTTTCGGTACCAAAGTAAGTTTCGGCGCGTACATCTGTTCTAAGCCAGTTTTCAGTGTACCCCAAATGCTTCGAGTGTCCGTTCTACTTCCTTGGCTGCACCAAATAAAATAGCTAAACGAATTTTCGACCACCTAGATTTTAGTCAAATCGTCGGCCACCGCACCCCATAAAATAATACTACATTAATGCAAACCTTCTGCCTTCGCGCATAATAAAACAAAGTGAATTTTTTCAGACATTTTACGTCATTTAAAATTAAATTTTTTCTCAAGTTGAAATTTCTGTTGTCGAAAAGTTACCTTTTCCCAACTGTTTTTAGAATTAATATTTTACATTTAAAAAATTTAATTTCATTTTAAAACCAAGTGTCTTATTTCAAGAAGTGATATACAGGGTTTAGCTTTAGACCCTTTCACAGATTTAAAAAAATAAAATTAAAAAATAAAGTGCTAAAATAGACTCAGATACTCAAATACACGCGAAACCAACCACTGGGATTTATACAGGGTGTAGCATTGGACCCTGTCCGAAACCTCAGGAACAACCTCCCGAACCTCTTCAAAAATAACATTAAGTGCACAAAAAGCTTCAAGAGTCTCTATTAAGCTCTAAAGCTCCAGTCGCAGCTCAAAATTTTTTTATTTTACCAATCTAGAGCACTTGCTCGTGTTCACCCTACGGTTATCAAGCTATTTATCAATTTGGGTTTTTATCCCGTAGATCCATGCTTATATGCTAATTAAGCAGTAATGAGCAATGTTACCCTTAATTTTCTTTGAATTCTTTTGCTCTAATGAGTGTCTTTTATGTTCAATACGTTATTGATTTTCTAAAGATGAATTAAAGGTTAATAATGCCATTTTAATTTGGTAAAAAATGTTAGTGTCGTGGCAAATTATGGCTTTTCATTAAAGTATATGAAAAAACTACAACACCTGATGTATTCAAATACTTTTTAAAAAGTCTATAAATTGTGTCTTTTTGAACTGTACATACCAAGCGATGACTGAACATTTTTGAATTTTAATGCAAGGACGATTCACAGAAACAAATTAACAAAGGACTCTGCTAGTGCATCCATCACTCGCTTCCAAGCAAATTGCCGTTTACTTAAGCATTAAACAAGTCGGCAGCTCTTTAGCTGGTTTTCGTATTTACTTCTGCCATATCAAGCTGAAGAAATAATTTTTGAGGCATCAACCTATCGTTTTCTTCTTTTTCTTCTAACATGAAGTTGCCCAGCGCGATTTTTTCTAATTGTTAGGGATTAATTAAATGAGACAAGATTGGCAAAGGTGGACCAATACAATGGCCTGGTGGGTCCCCAGACATAACACCATTGGACTACTACGTTTGGATATGTGCTATAGATCTTATTTACAGTGAAGAGATATAAGCCCAAGATCATTTCAATCAGAAAAATCATTGAAGCCTTCGACCAAATGAAAGGAGATGTGATGTGAAAATTGACTACAACAGAAATGAGACCCTAATTTCTGTTGTTTGTGATAAATGCACGGACCCTACGTCTGTGCATGTATCAAAAATGAGGGTTCCCATTTCTAAAACGAGTGACAGTAAAATGGTTAATAGTGCGAGCCTTGTTTTATTTCTGCTTCAGAAACATAAATTAGGTTAGTTAATACTGACTTCTCAAATTAGTTATACACTGTGTTTATTATTGAGATAGTTTTTACCATTTGAAACAGCACTAATTACTGAAATTTCTTAAAGTATTTGAACACCTTAGATGCCTGTATTTTTTCATAAACTTCCATGAAATACCGTAACTTGTCATGAAATTTACATTTTTTGCGAAATTAAAATGACATAGTTAATCTTTACTTCGTCTTAGATAATCGCTATCATAATGGACAAAATAAATACACATCAGAGCAAGGGAATATACCCAGAGGATAAAGATAACGCCTCTCATTATTGCATAAATGCGTATAACTATGAATGTACGGGATTAAAAAAGAAAAATAAATTGGCGAATAGCTCGAAAACCGTAAGAGTTTGTACTAAAGTAAGTATAGCTAAATAGGTTCGAAATTATATATTGTATCGGCTACTAAAAGGTTTTTATCAACATACCCTGTATAAAATAATATAAGGAAAAGAGACATGTTGCCATTAATTTTTTAAATATATCTTATAAAATTCGAATTTATAAAAATGGTATTTTATAAAAAAAAAAGAATTACCACATTTTATCTGTGATATTTACCAAAAAATGTGGTATTTCACAATTCTGTGTCATAATAAGCTAGGATTCATTAGGCACTGTAAATACCAAAAGTTTACTAATTCGATTTAGTGATAGAAATAGTGTCATACTTCAGTCAAAAAAGCATATTAATTTTTATCCTCGAATACTGTCCAATAAAATACCTAATAAATTCCTCTCTACTGGTGCTTTCATCACCTAAACTCATGAAAGCTCTTGAAGGGACTGTTTCCACAATTATTTGGTAAACGGCGCATTAGATAAAATTGTTACATCTGACAAACTTGGAGGAAATAAGATTTGAAAAATCGCAGGTAATTAAATTTGTAATGGAAAAATTTTATAAGTATATTTTGTCATAAAATGAATTCAATCAGTGTAAAATAATTCTGGTGCAAAATTTAATCTATTATAGCACACATGCACTTATTCAAATTAAGTCCTTTTAGTGGGGTGAAATTATCATCACTCATTTCAAGTTGATGCAAAAGTTTAACTTTTGGTGACATCTTACAGGTTAGGGTCTGTATTACATTTTTGGTCTGAGTGCAGAAAGATTTATCACCAGGGGGTACCTGGAGTAAGAGGGAGATTATAATAAGGGTGGTCAAAATTTGGAAAACAGATAAACAATACGTGTGGGGTATAAAATGGGAGTAATTGATCCAAACTTGAATATGACATTTGTTTTTCAAAAATTGAAATTTTAGGAGGCTAAAAAGGGGGAAAAACTGTGAAAAAAATTACAAACTTGCGTGTGGGGTAAAGTTCGTCCAAATTTTAATATAATATGTTTTTAACACTAACTTTAGGGAGCTAAGGGGTTTAAAAAGATGATAGAATTTTTAAAAATATGGGTATCAAACGAAATATTATTTGTTTTTCTAAAACACAGTTTTTTTTATGTATAGATTAATGTAATGGCGACAAAGACTAATTGGGAACTATGTATTCTTGTCTGTCCCCTAGATAACTCAGTTGATGTACATAGAGTGGGAGCATACAGATACATAATCAACATTATCCCCCAATTTAGAGAAATTGATGCTTTACCTCATCCAAACTTAGATTTACCAGAAGAACAGTGCACGAGCACATACCGTGCATCCTGGTACAAATTATGTTATCAATTATACAAGGTTTCAGCTCTTCACCGCGCAAAGGGGCGTCAACTGTTATCTTCTCCATTATTTCCAGAAGCTGAGCCTGACAAAAGAAATTCAAGAAAAAGCTATTTTATTGGGAAATGATCATATTGTGGCATGTCTTGCAGGAGATCTGGTGACCATCGAAGCCAAGTATCATAGAAATTACTACACTGGATTCAATAGGCAATATTGTCAGATGATCAAAAGTAAGGAATAATGAACACCTGAAAATGTGGAGGTTACGGTAGAAAATAAGTTACTCCAATTCATCAATGAAGATATTATTGGAGAACCTAAAATTTTTTCAATTTAAGATCTAACAGTTATGATGACAGAAAGGTTGAAAGAGCATGGTATCCAAAAGATGGTGAATCAAACTCGCTTCAAAGAGAGAGTGCTCGAGCATTTCTCGGATTTAACAGAAGAGAAAAGGTATTCGAGATCGTGAAAGATAATTGCTGATGCCTGTCAAACACCAGAAGAAGAATCACGCACTTTACTCTTAGCAGCATCAACATTGCGTAAAGCTGTTTTGGAACATGACACTTTCAGTTTCAAAGCGGCATTTCCCAAAGATTGTGAAGAATTATCCGTTTCAACACGTGTGACATATTTCTTCTGTCAACTCCTTACCGGACCCAAATCAGCACCCACACTGTAAGGTGGAGTGAAATAGGACAAAAAATTTTTTTCTAACATTTATTAACGCCTGTATTTACAATAACTGCCGCCTATTGACTAGACAACCATATCTCCAAAATCTGGTCATGATTAAATTACATCTTCAGGTGGCGCCACATTGGTCAACTTAAGAAAAATGTTGAAAATTTTAAAGATACAAAATAAGGCTTTTTTTATCTCATTAACGCCTATATCTACAATAAAACCCGGCAAACTAAAAAAATTGATGTGACGTTTCAGCTTCTCTATGCATCATCTTCAGGTGGCGCGGAAACACAAGATTTTGAGAAAAAATGTCTTTGTCTCAAATTGGGGCAAATCACAAAGAGACTTGAGACGACTTCTTATGAACCCATCTTTAGCTTTTTCACCACAAAAGGTAACTGAAGCTTCAGTTATCACCTCAATATGTCTCTCGACTGCTTGAGAATGACAGGGAAAGTTAGGAAGTTCCGTTATACAGCCCGTTTGTATAATCATTTCAAGTTCGTCATTCGTCAAATGTTGGGTAATTGGTTGAACTCTGTTAGATACTGTCCTAATACTAGAAGGATTTAGCTTGAATTCGTTGTTTATCTATCATTTTTAACTTGGAACTTAAAACTTTAAATATAATGCGCCACCCGAAGAAAATTTTTCTAATCAAAAATCTTTTGTAGATGTTTTTAGTTTTCTACTTGACAACCAACTACCATATAGGCGATTCAAAACTCGAAAATTTAATTTTTGAGTTAACTAAAAATTTTAAACACAATGTGCCACCTGAAGAAAATTCTTCTAGTCAAAAATCTTTTATAGATGTTTTCAGTTTTTTCCTTGGCAACAATAGGCGATACAAAAATCAAAACCTCAATTTTTCACTCCAGCCTAGAACCACAGCCAACAATTCTAGAGAGGTTCTCGCTATCAGTCAGCTTACCATGTTTAATATGAGTTCTCTTTCAGCAAACCTCAAGTGTGAACCTCCACTTGCATTGTTTTTGGCCTGCAATTGCATTCCCAAACAAGGAGCAAGAAACTGGTAGAAATATTACACGACCATTGTCTTAGTGTTTCTTATATGAGAGACCTTCAAATTGAAGCTAGCCTTGCATTGGCTGTTGCTAAACAGGCAAAGTCCAACAATAATGTTGTGTGCCCTACGAATCTACGTAAGAATATTTTCACTGTTGCAGCTCGATAACTTGGATCATAATCGCACATCCAGAACCGCTAATACATCCTTTCATGAAATACGAATTTCAATTTTTCAATTTCCAACTACTGATAAATCTGGATTGAGTCAAGAATTTCTCCAAATTGACTACAGAGTTCAGAAGTTATTTACCAAAGATCCCATTCTACCTATCTCCTATACATTTGTTCCACCAGTAACCAGAAATCTTGTCACTGAACTACCAGTAAGTGATATGCCTTCATTGATAATGAGCTCATTCCATGATGAAGAACAGCTTGATTATATTAAAAATTGGATCAATTTTACCTTTCATTCGATACCCCACACACAATTTTGGGATTTTTAAAAATTTTATCCCTTTTCAGCTCCCTAGCTCCCCAAAATTTGTGTTTTTGAAAAACAAAGATCATATTGAATTTCAGATGAATTTTGCCTTTCATTTCATGCTCCACATGTACTGTTTATAAGTTTTCAAAATTTTTATCCAACTTATTATGTACTACCTTACCCCCAGGTACCCCCTGGGGGTAAACCGTTGTACACTCGGACCAAAAGTGTACTATAGACCCTAACCTGTAAGATGAAACCAAAAATTAAACTTTTGCATCAACTTAAACTAAAACGTTAATTTTACCAGTCTGTGGTACTCCACTATTTACTTGCACTCCTATTTCTTGCCTAAATCGTACGTGATTGCTTTTACAGCGAGTAGTGCAATTTTTTGTTTTATAGCTACAGTTTTACTTGATGTAACGTTTTTCTCCTGATGCATCATTCAGCAGATAATTGCGAAAAAACAGTCTGGGTCATAATTAAGTGTTTTTCGTAACTTAAGGAATGTAGCGATGCTCGGACGGAAAGGAACTTTCGATTATTCTCGTACGCTAAGTTTAGGTTTTTTATAAACTTTTGCTTATGTTTTGTCTTTCTGATGCTAATTTAAATGAATCAATAGTATATGACAAAGTTATTACAATTAAGTGATTAGTGGTAATGGATTGCTAAGAAAAATAGCCCACTGACCATTATTGTCCCTCAGATATATGTAAATAAACAGAACAGGCTTTAATAAAATAACTCTTAAAAGTAGAAACGGAAAATTTTCTTGATATGAGATCACAAGCACAAATAAACGTGTAATTTTTAAGGAAAACAAAACTGCCTTTAAATTGAAACTGTATCCACAGTTGCTAATGGACTCGTAAAATTGCGATTTCCTTGTTACCTAAATTATTCTAATTATTATGCAATGATTT
Source organism: Leptura quadrifasciata (assembly GCA_963675555.1). Taxonomy (NCBI): domain Eukaryota; kingdom Metazoa; phylum Arthropoda; class Insecta; order Coleoptera; family Cerambycidae; genus Leptura; species Leptura quadrifasciata. The sequence continues at coordinate 58,283,880 of OY776673.1, read as the reverse complement.
AACAAACAACACTTAATATTAAAAAGGTACACTTAACATAATGGATCTGCAGAAGCAACTTTTCTACCCTTATTGTCTACAATTTTTATGAAACGTATGAAAATACTATTAAGTATTTTAAAAAATATAATTACTATATCGTTATAAATATTGATATAACTTTAAATTTTTTAAAAAGTAATCAACCACATGCCTTGCTTTGCAAGGCTGACATATCTGCCTATCTTCTGCAGAGATATTTGTACTACGCCAACTTAGAGATATAGGTAACTGTTTATAAAGAGAATAAATACTTTTAAATGAGACCACAATTGTTGAGATTTCATTCTTGCCAAAATGCTTGCACATACCGTTTTGGTCAGTTAAAATCGCAACACAACAATTTTCTACATATTGAGTTGGAATTTGTTGAAAACATGGAAACTTGCACAAAAACAAGTTATTTTAAATATCTCAATCAATCTCTGATTGTTTAGACTCACCAGACCAGGGAGATGTCTATATCTATGCCTATCAAATATTAATTAGTGCTCGAGATTGAGCTAAGAAACCATGAGCCCGCAGCAAAAAAACTCGTTGGCAAGTCTCAATGCTAGTTTTCATCGAGAAAGATTAATTTGTGTTAGAATAAAATAGTGCAAAATGGCAAGGTAAAATTCGTTTTTAATAAAATTGAAAAGTTTATTTGTAAGATCTATGGATTTAAAACTAAAATTGAAACAGACTAGTTGAGCATCGGCAGTGCTCGTTTCGAAACGTTTCTATATATTAAAATAAAATGTGTTTCTGTTGACATACATAGAAGCCCCGAGATCGCAGCTGGATTGCTAAATTGCAATTTCAACCCTATTCCCACCCCTGTCGTAACCGAATTTTCGCTTGCCAATCCGGCAACCTGTTTAAAATAATTTTTTTAATTAGCAAGCATGAGTCTTATCGGTTTATTTTTTGCGAAAAAAGTGCAACTTAACAATGCTTGCCACTCCTTTCGTGACCGAATTTTCGCTTGCCAATTTGACAACATGTTTAATATACTTTTCTTAACGTACTGTTAAATTGGCAAGCATGAGTCTCACAGGTTTTGCACGTTCGCACGTTTATCAGAGCTCGACGTGCACGAATTTTCACTCGCCATTTTGACACGATTAACCTTTCTCGATGAAAACTAGCCTTGAGACTTGCCAACGAGTTTTTTTTTCTACGGGCCCATGGTCTACAACGCTCATACATGCTCGGGCTCCGAAAGTAGACTCACTTGGTTGTGGTACTTATTAGTTTTGCCTGGAATTCTACCAGATTTTTTTCCTTACAGCCACTTTTAACATAAAACACAATGGTCCGAATACCTTACGAGTTTGTGATTATTTCAACCATTCATGGTTCGTAAAACATCGACAAAGACGTGAATAAAAAGTAACTTTCTCAAAAAAAACTCTTACTTTTTCGACGTTGGAATGGGCCCAAAATTAATACAGCGAGAATTTTTTTTTAAACCTTTGTTAACAATTCTTGTTTCTATAGAAGTCTTAAAAAAGGTAATTTCACAGAAAACGTGCATTATTATTGTAGTTTCGTTTCGGTTTTTCCATTGGTCAGAATCTTTTCAATATAAAACGACCTTGATAGGGACGGCAGTGGTCAACAATGGCAAACAAAGGCAGAGTATTAGTCAAAGAAATAAAGACGAGTATAAGAAACTTTAGTTTGTTAAGCCTGGACTTCTTGCTGCCATTAGAGTATGCATTAACTTTTCAACTTCATGAACGGGGCCTCACACTGAAGATGCACGCAAGACAATTGCATATGCTGTTCGCACCACAACTATGATGCATACAAACATACAGTATTTCAATTGGCACCTACATGTCGAAGCCCTTTCTCTATCCATGGTGGTAGTCGTATAGTTCACGTTTGTATACTATCCAAGTTCAAGAGTTAGTATTCAAAAATTGCATCCTTTTGGATCCCGATCTGCTATGGCTTAAGATGACATTCTTCTTAGAGGGATGCGGAGTTATAGATACACTAAATGGAGAAACGTACGCAAGAGAAAACTAGCAACATTGTTAACGATTACTGTTGGAATTTGAAACCTTATTCTAGACTGTTGAATAATAGTGCTCGCTAGCATAGGCTAGAATAGTTTGGAGTAGTCAGAAGTGCATGAAATTCATCATTTCCATTTGCTCCACCTATCCAGATATCAACACTAAGCATGCCTGGGACATGTTTAGAAATCACCAATATACTGAAAATCACTTGTCAAACGATTTTAGGCCTCCTGTAATTATGATATATCCTGGGTCAAAGTTAGATAAATATCTTGATTTCAAATGTGCCTAGGGTAGTTCAAGCAAATACAGGTAGAATCACTAACAGATACTCTTCTTTACTAACTTATTTTGAATGTTTAATTGAGTATCTCATTTTCTATTTCGTTGTTAATGGCTTTTTAGTCAGTTGTAGAACTGTCTTTTTGGCAATGTTTCAAAAGCGTTAAAAATTGTTTAAGTTTAGGTTAAATTTTATACTGAGTAATTATTATTTATTTCCATCAGTTTATTGAATGGAAGCTCCATAATATTGAGTCGGATTGTTAACTCGTTGGTTATTTTCAATTCCAAGTCTTATTTACAAGCCTCCCCGATCAGTTATTAAGCACCCCTCACTGTAATTTTAACTATTTTGCGACATTATGAATTATTTAATAATTTTAATATTACTGTAGAGATTTTAACTGAGAATAAATTATGAATTTAACCTTAGAATTAGGTATGATTCAGGAATTTGACAAGAACCTCTGTAAGCTTTAAAAAACATCATAAAATTTTCAGTATGTCCATGACAATGTAAATTTAGCATTCCCTGTTTAAATGCCAGTTGTATATGCTTGTCTACACCTGAAACTTAACACCTTATTAACTGCATATTGTGTACAGAAACAGAACTTGCCTATAAATTACAATAAATGGCTTGTATTAATAGCCTTAGTTGGATTTTTTATTGAACTATGATACTATCAAATAACTCTAACTCTTACTGACAATTTTGAATTGTTTTTAGGCTTATGGGTATTTGGGTAAATAAAAAAAAAATAGGAGGAAAAACAGCAGTGGTATCTAAGAAACTGTCATTTAGATTTTGTTATTAATAATATTTTAGCTATGAAAGTAATATGGCATTCGTTCGTAGAGTTAATCAAATCAACTGCCGCAGTGTAGGATTCAATCATGGAAGACATTTATCTACAGATGCCAAAGCGATTTTACATAACGTTTGTAAAAACCTTTATCCTGCCTGAATAAAACGAGCTAGTTCGCATTGAGGAGGTAATAATTCAACGTAAAATTTATAACATGTATAAAGAGCCAACTTTGCTAATTTTACATAATAAAAAAATAAAATAGACAAATAATCTATTTGAACAAAAACAGTTCGATATACATAATGCTCCAGCAATAATTTGAATTGATTTTACCGTCACTGTAAGACGAAGGAACATTAAGAAGATGAAAAAAACAATGATTTTAAGTACTGGAGCTAAAGATGCATGCATACGAAGTGGGTTGCTATTTTCAACGAAAAATGTAAAGGAATGTTTTGTTCACTTTCATGAAGATGCAGTGAGGGCATTATTTGAAAATTGGCTCAAAAAAGCTAGTCCTTAATATCGTTAAAAGTCCCTGTTTGAACTGACCGCTGGGTTTATGTTGCTATGGTTCTCTGCAAACACCATGAGTGGCGGCCTTTAGCCCTAGTAGACTAAACATAATTTGCTTAAGCAGCATTTTCAGGAAACAACTACTCAGCGAGCAAATACCTCGACCTGCATTGGATTACACCTGCAAATCCTGATGGATCGGTAGCCAACTATCATTTGTCAATTCCTAACCATACATAGACCAGTTTTGAAATGTTTGTGTTCTCATCAGTATACCGTAGGTCATGGAATAGGCAATGATCATTATGTCCTACGGCAATGCAATATTTGAATTTTGTTTACACGTTACCCATGTACTGAGATATATCGTTTTCCTGATACATTTAAAACATAATTGGCGAGAAGGCATTTTTTAGATGGCAATGCAAGGCCATATTGAATGATTATTGTAAACATTTTTTTATAGTTGGAGGAATAATAAGAATAAGGGCTAACTTTGTGGTTTTAAATTTGAATCTTAATCCAATGGAGCTTTAAGGAGGAGCAAATTTGAACAAATTAATAATGTAGAATCACTTATTATAGTTTAGAGGAGAATTTCCTAATGCATATTTAAAGAAGATGCGCTTTAAAATAATGGCAGTACAAAAACAGTTTAATTAGGTACCCCACTTTAAGTGTTGAGAAGCGTCAGTACTCCAGTTATTCAGTTCTAACCAAGTTCAAATGTTCGAAACGTTAAAATAATTCTAATATATATAATATATATATTATCGCACGTCAAATTTTAAATGAAATACTTTTATTTGAAAGTAACAGTAATAAACAAATGGACAAATTTAATAAAATACAAAAAAATAGAAAATAAATATCTTTCTTCTGAATAATTTCATAAAAGCGTACTTTTAAACATTATAATAATATTATATTATAAATTATAAAATATTGATTGTTCCTTCTGAAATTTACAACGTGTTGCTTTTATTTAAAGCCATAAATGTTAAATCTGCAGTATTTAAAATTTTGGCCTTTTAATATTCCCTTTAAATCTCCGTAAAATATTTAGAGGTATTATGATTGGGAATTGGCGGGGACCATAATCGTGGTGCTTCATTTGCACATTAATAATTTATCTTACTGATAATAACGACAATCTTTTAACCACTGCTTAAAATTGATAGAACAGTACCAATTGCCCCCATTACGTATATACCGGGCACTAGTTATGTGGTGGCTTCCTTCCTCCGTTTGAACTACTTGGTACTTCTAGGGAACCTAGACTATTAGTCGCTAAGCTTTCTGCCCAATAACTGACATTAAAATGAAAATGGGAATATATTGAATACATTATTTTTATACAAATGCGACCATTTCTTATTTCACAGGAATAATAGTTCTCAGTGACATAATGCAATTGCGAAATCTGCTAGGTTGAACCACATACTAGTACAACTGATTATACAACTGGCATTAATGTTTAAAGATTCATTGTGATGTACCTATTTTGTAAATACCTGGACATGAGAAAATATTATTTCAGTTTTTATCGGCACCCATCCTCAATCAGTTCATCCAAATAAAAGTAATTATGCGATATGAGAAAATTAGGCCAATTATAACTGATTTATATATAGCATGAGCAATTACAAAACCAACTTTTATTTTTAAAAATGACTAGAATAAATATGACTAGTTCAAAAAATACCATTGTACTTTATCAGATAATACCGATATAAAATTTCATATTCCCAAAATTGATTTTAAAAAATTAACAAATTTTATATACAATAAATATTTTGGCATTACTTTAATGAACCTTTTGGACATATGTGTCTCAACTTATGGTTTGTATAAATAAATATTACCATACCAACGACCATCGTTTCTTTTTTGGTATATGATTCACGGTTATCTTACGCAATTTATCCAATGGAACTCCTTTCCGTGGTTTGAATAAATTTACCTGCAGTCCAACTTTTATCTTCTTTGTTAAAGCACCCTCTGGGAAGACAGCTTGCACCTGTGGCACTACCGTACTCGATACCATTCCTCCTTCTGGTCCAATAGCGTGCACTTCCTGACGTATCCTGGAGACTACTGCGAAGTACTGGGGGAAATCTTGAGTAAGAATTCGTGTAATACGACCTGATGACATATCTTCTAGTTGATGTAAATCTATAATGACAACAGGAGTTGTTATAACAAAAAAATATATATATTTCCCGACGCTGTAGCACATAAAAAAAATTATACTTATATATTCTTTATTAAAAAAAAAATTGATAACTTTTATTAAAAAGCCCATTGAATAACCATAAATCTAATAAAATGAATAGTTATTTATGTAATAGGTATGTAAAGTGCTATTTTTTTTAACAAACAAATTTGTACGCTCTTCATCGAAAAGTGAATTTAACCGGGTTTAGCAACTGCAACTTTTGTAAACTATACCCGCTTGAACAGCTATTAATATATTTGCGAAAAATATATTTTTCTATTTCTTTTAGATACTGGACGAATCCAAAATAAATAAAACTGTAAGGAACTGGAACTATCATAAAGCTGACATTTTGCGTTGAAATTCTAAAAGCATAATTTTTTATATACGAAGTAACTTACCTTCTGCTTCAAAGCTATCGTGAAGAACTTCATTGAGAACTTCTTCAGTTGCTTCGACTGTGTGTTCTTTCCAAGATTCACCATTGTCCGACCGAAGTATCACAATTTCGCGTTCTTTACCACGAAGAGCAGCAAAATGTGGAACTTCGATAATTACTGGCCTAAAATAATATTTATAGGAGTAAATGACAGTTACTTTAAACTGTGAAATATTTGTTAACACTAGGAAATTAAAATTAATTTGTTTATGAGAAACATATTTACCCCAGGAACTTAGCTCCAACTGGACCTAACTCAAGTACTCTGCTGGCAAGAGCCTCGCCCTCCATCAAGGGCGGTGGGTGGGGAGTCCGTTGTGGTCTAACATATCTACAGGTGATTCTTGTAGGACTTGGTGCGCATCTTGGTGGAACTATAACCCTGACACCAGAATGCCTGCAACCTCTCATTGCTCCACCACGTGCGTCTACCAGGAATGAAACAAGGAAACTGAAAAAAAGCAAAAATATTATAGATCACCAGTAGGTATTAGTTGTTATGTGATAACCAAGCCCACGAAGTGAATTGATGTCGCAAAGAGAAAAAAGTCATTACAAAACCATTTTCGGGGTACTGCATTCGACTGGGTCCAAACGGAAATTTATGGTAATCGTCCACCCTATGTCAGTTCGTCTGTAAAGAACTATATTTTCTTAACAATGCGGTGATAATTTTAGTTAACATATTCTCAAGATCTTTTATCACTCCCTGCCCTAACCTAGTTAAATTTTAATTTCGATTTGTTTTACTACTTAGGAGATAAAAGAGTATAATGCATCGTGTAATTGAATGCAAATTGGGTGTATACGTTTAGACTCCCTTTACTAGTTATAGCGTTGATTAATGGGTGGAATTTCTTTATTGCTCAAGCACATCAGGGAAACTCTAAAAACTGTATATTCTATCTCTTGGAATCCATATTCTCCCCTAGCTGGGAATAGCAGACTTAGCAGACGAAACTTACTGTTTTGTTTGCCTTATTTCAAATTCATTACATTACGGACGTTAAGACTACTATTTGACTGTATCAAACTACATCATAAAAATTCTCTCTTCAGTCTTGGTCAAGGTCTTCTAACAAAGAACATTACTCAGATTAAAGAGAATAAAGCACCAGTTCTATAAAACATATCAAACGTGACCCATTATCGGTAACAGCTGTAGTAAAAATTACCTGACACAATTTAAGTACCATTTTTATTTTCTTCGTCGCGTCATACCGTTTTGTGACTTTTTGTTTGTTTCAAAATACTTTCTTCTTTTGACTCATATTTTTTATTTATACTTGTAATCTTTTAAAAACCTGAAACCCCTTTAAAAACATGATTTAAGCTGTTAAGCATTGTCTCCAGCTCTCACTGAATTACTTGGAATAGATTTTTTAACTAATTATTTTCTCGCAAAGATCAACCTATAGTGGTCTATTCAACATCAGCTTTCAGATGTAGTTTTCTTTAGTGAATCGAATAATAACTGTCTCACTCAGGCTGGCACTGAGCTCCTGTCGAGAGGTAACTAGCATGATATTTGAAAGTGTGACGTCATGTTTATCTCCTGTTGTAACGAAAAGGTCATCAGCATATTCGTCATTCAAGTCGTGCATTAAACAGAGAGTGATTTCACTGTTTTAGTGTTTGAACTACATATATTGCATAATATAATTTGCTCCTATTTACAACATTTTGAATTTATTATTTGCCAAATATTCTGTTTTAAATTCGTTGCCTAATAATCAGATAACCTTGTTCTGAGTTATGATTAAAATATTTTGATTGTTTTTAATTCGAAGATGCTATGTAGATTTCAGGTACACTTGATGGCCTTTTATAAAATTGTTGGTAGTTCGCGGAACAATATTAATGTATGACGTATTATTCAGTATGTATTTTATGTCAAAAAGCAACAAAATAGTATTAATTTGTTAAAAAGGTAAACCATTAGTCGACAACAAAAATAAGCTTAGTCTCTAAAATTCAGATAAAATTTCTGTGTTTTAAATATAATGTTAAAGAACTAAGCTTGAATTTTTAAAGTTATACAGGGTGGGGCAATAGTGCGTCGGATCTCGATATCTCGAGTTCTACGATAGCTAGAAATTTTTAAAGTAAAAATTCATTACATCCAAGTAGTTGGGAGATATTCAATGGTAATATAGGAATGAATAGAGCCTAGAAAGAGGCTTCAAAAAATGTACTGATATACATAGCATTCCATTTAAAAAAAAGGCACTTGGTCCTGTAATTTCGTCTTGGCTCGCCCTGTATGGTCGAAAATAATTTCCAGTTATAGTCTTTTTTACCTAGTTTATTTGCAATTTTTTAAATAGTTTGGTCAATAGCCGAGTGGGTTAAGGCGCGAGGTGGCAATCGCGATTAATCACACGGAGATCGCACCACCGGGTTCGAATCCTGGCTCCGGCATTGGCACTGTCGGAGGAAATGGTTGTATGTCCGCGTTTTTCAATGTGTAACCCCCTTCCGCACAAGCCCTGGCTTCTGGAATTGGGGGTTGTCTAATTTCTGTGGTATTTATTTATTATTATTTCTAGCTATCGTAGAACTCGATATATCGAGGTCCGATTCACTATTGCCCCACCCTGTATAACGTAGTAAGGAAATCCAGTAAGCAACTTGAAATTCCATTAATAAGGAACAAGATATTTTAAACATCACAAAAATAAAAGTAAATACTTTGCTAATATTTCTTCAGAGTCACGTCCAATTATTGCTGCAGTGATTTTGGTATGTAGGTTACAGTACTTTCTCCCTTTATGGAGGTACTGATACACTGCGCTACATGAAATATTACTTGTCCAACAAGTACATCTCAATAATGCGGAATTTATCGGACCGACATAAACACTTCGTCATTGCTATAATGCAGTCAGGTGTGATTGAAGAATAGCAATGGGTTTAAGCCCTCGTTTCCTTCATTTCTTTGACATCCAGATAACTATAGAATAATTTTGAAGCGAGCTCGTCAAGCATTTTCAGGAAAACATTCATTACAAGGTGAAGGCGAAAAGAAAAAACACAGACTTTAAGTTATACTCTCGTTTTGATGCGTCAAAATTGTGAATTTGGTCAACTACAGTCAAAAAATATTTCTGTGCTATATTCTTTTGATTTTCAACTGCATAAGGCAGAATTATACAAAATGTTTTCATTGCTAGGACGTTAAATGGAGTATCCTATATTGTTCACTTTCTTTCAATTACTGATCTAATATAGATAGACTTGCTTCACATCATCAAAGCGGTCGCCATTACAAGATTAAAGAATTTAGTGAGATAACACATTGTTTGTTTTTACTCAGTAATATGTATGAGTTGAAACCACTACTCGTAAGTAAACAAGTTAATCATCAATAGAAAGATGACTTAACACTTCATCACGTGATATATCTAAATAAATAATAAGGTGCTCAATCCGAAAAAAATCTAATTTGCTCACGTTGTATTAGTAGAAAAATGACTTTTCAGCGTCCTGTACAAGATTATTGGTAATGAAGGTCCATCTGCTGGTCCTTAACATACACAATATAAAAGCGCATTCAGAATAATTAAATATCTATTGTGTATTGTACTTATTTCATAAAAGGCTAGCATTACATAATTATGAAATTAATTAGGTTAGTAATTAAAACAAACTAAGAAATATATGGTATTCTATTAAAAATAAAGAAGTCGATGCCCAGCTAACAAAATACGACATTGCACAATTTTAAATATGATTAGATTGTGCAAAATTGAAAATCAAGGAAATATCACACCGAAAATTTTTCGTACCATTCCAAATATAGCCGTAATAATCAAATTCATAACTTTGGAACTCTGTATGCGGATGCTCTTGGTGCTATATCTTTTTGGTGTGCTTAATGTAGCAGGTAATTTCATTCTCTTACCATTCAAACCAAAGAAGCATTTTTAAGAAAAGGTATATTTGTTTCGTCCGCATTTAATTTTTTTCATTGGAAATTAAATATACTTTTATTTCTTGAATATTTTACGTATCCCAAATTATATTCGTTGCATCAAAAAAAAGTATCAGAGAGTTCCTTGTGGCTTTCTTATCGTCATGTGTAACACCGTTAAAAAGGAATTTAAAAAAGCAAACATATTAACACAAATTAGACATAATTTACTTTTAGTTATAATGAACTTGTAAAATATAGGTGATAAGTATCTCCCGATGTGCCGCCGGCTTCCAGCATCCCAAGAAAAGTGGTTCCAAATCTCTCCTGCCAAAACTGCCCTGCATCAAAAGACAGGCAGTTTGCGGTAACTAGTCATGGAAACTGTTCTGAAATTGAATCTTTGGAACAACGCGTTTATGGTTCAAGAAATATAACATCATGCAGCTATTCGAACTGCACCACTACACCATTCCTTAATATGCCTTGACAGAGTGGCGTCAATTATACCGGGTGATTTTTTGAAAACGAGCTACCTTTAATAACTCGAGAACCGTCAAAGATTTTTTTTGCAGTAAACGGCATTTTATTGAATGTCAAGGGGGATACATTTTAAGAAAAAAGATGTGATCTAAAACTCACCCTCTCTCCCCCAGCCACCATAAGTTTATAATTTCAAATGGCACTCCTAATGTTTGTTATCGACTTCTAATAGCAGAATTTTCTTGGAATGCAATCGTAAAAAATAGTGTGACCTTGAAGAGGAAAATTTTTGATGTGAATGCAAAAAATTGAATTATTATAAAAAAAGTGATAAAAGCCGTAAAATCTAGATAATGTGATATTAGATTTGAAAGGCGCACACTGGCAATTACCGGTATGTTAAAAAAATCCCCATCACCCTAAACTACCCCCACTTCAAAATTATTTAATGTGATACCAACTTATTACTGAACTTTTATTAATTTTATTAACCTCATTATAAGTGTTCGAAATGTTCGCCATTTCTGTCCATACAGTGATACAGTCGACTGTCGAATTCTTCTCGCACTTTCTGAAATACAGAACTCGGAATTGATCTACATTCTTGCGTAATTCGTTGCCGCAAATCTGCAATGTTTTCGGGCGGGGTTTTGTATACAACTGACTTAAGGTGACCCCATAGAAAGAAATCTGAGCTGGTCAAGTCAGGGGATCTGGCTGGCCACTCAATAATGAGGTCGAGCCCCATCTTGCTGAAAGTAGAGCAGTTCTTAATTTAAAATTAAATTCCCCTCTTCGTCATTCTGATTTTCCAAAGCATCTACTATTAAAGGGTCGATAATGTTTTCCAATAAATCGAGGTAAAATATCGCCATTCAAATTTCCGTCAATGAAGACTGGGACAGTAATGGTATCACCAAGTATACCCGCCCATACATTCAGCTTTTCGGGTGTTTGACTATGATCTTCTCTGGAAGTGTGGGGGGGTTTCATCGTTCCAGTAGCGACAGTTATGTTTATTCACAAATAGGTGTACAAAAAATGTACGCTCATCACTGAAACAAATATTTTTTACTATTATTGTTAGCCATATTTGTCATCACGTCACAAAACTCAACTCTCCGGTCGTAAGCGTCTTCACCAAGCTCATGATGGATCTGAAGTTTGTAGGGATACAATTTGTGTAGTTTCGCTACCTTCCGAACTGTACTATACGAAAGTCCAGTTAAAGCGGAAACTTTCCGGAGGAACTGGTAGGATCCATATTGAAGTGCCCTAACACTTCAATTTCAGCTGTTCCATCCAAAACATTGCGATTTGTTCTCTTTCTGTTTGCCACAGAGCCAGTTTCCTTGAATTTTGCAACTAATTCTGTTACATACTTATGATGCATATTTTCATCTGCATTCCGCCGATTGAAAGTATCGGTCGTTTTTCGAACGGATTCTCTTTCAGCGCCATAAATTAAAATCATTTGTATTCTTTCAGCGAGAGTGTAAACCATTATGAAAATTATCTTAAACTTTTTAAACAACTACGGAGCGTTGCGATGTACAGTGAAACTTTGGAATTAAATGAGTGCGTGTACGATTCAGTGCAACACAATAAAATAGGCCTGCCACACGTGATATTAGTCTAATCAATGTAAAAAAAGGGTAGCTAGGAGTGACTTTGGAAACGAAAATATTGTTCCCACTTATATTCAGGAAGACTTAAACAAACAATAATCAATGTGATAAAAATAATGCAAGGCAATATTTGTCCCACTTACCTTCAATGTGCATTTGTTTACTGTCCAGCTGGTATTGTCAGTAAACTACCTTAAAGTGTATACGAACTTAAATGAAACCGTATAAAAACTAAAAGCCGGTAAAACAGTCGACATCTCTTTATTGTACACGGGCGGAGGTAAATAGAAACGCTTGTCATTTCGGGCATTATTATATTATCTTCTGTTTCAAATGGTCTCCAGAAAGCCATGGTAAATTAGTAAATAATTAAAATATTTTACCTTTTATATAGTAGTAAATATTTATAAATATGAACAATAACTAACTAAACTCCTACGCTTGATATTATAATAGGTATTTATGCACTGCACTGGCACATTGACAGCACACCTCATCGACTTCTGAGAAACGATTTACGAGTTGTTTTATGCTAGTAGGCCTGTCCGTTTTATTATCTTTAAGCCAGTGCAGTCGTAGATGGTTCATTCTGGCTGATTACATTGCCAGTCTCGGACTGGCCTGCACAGTTTCAACTACCGTTCGAATCTCGATACCATTGCTAAATATATAGGACAAAATATCAAGTTCAGTGCGCACGGTCCTGTACCTTAACACTGACCAGTTTCAATTTTGCCCGTATAAAGTATATAAAGAAACATCCTTTTTTGTCAGATTTTTTATGTATGCTACTTTGTTTACACAAATAACAAGTGACGCTTTTAATGGTTGAAATGAATCCTATGTAGTCTAATAAGTTGATATCACATTAAATAATTTTGAAGTGGGGGAGTTTAGGGCGATGGAGATTTTTTTAACATGCCGCCGCTGTGTGCACCTTCAAATGGAATATCACATTACCCAAATTTTTATGACTTATCACTTTTTTATAATAATTCGGTTTTTTGCATTTGCCTCGAAAGTTTTCCTCTTCAAGGTCACATTATTTTTTACAATTACATTTAAAAAAAATTCTGCTAAGTATTAGAAATCGATGAAAAAAATTAGGGTTGCCATTTGAAATTATAAACTTGGGGTGACTAAAGTTCAATTTTCTTCAGTTTACGAAACCGGCCGCCTTTATAAAATTAAAAGAATTTAGTGAGATAAGACTTTTTGTTTTTTTACTTAGTATGAATAACTCACTTGGGGATCTACTCTATGAAATTAAATGTAAAGTCTACGTAGCTTTAGCTATCGAAAACACATTTTAATTTCTCAAAACAAGTTTCCCACGTTGACGTCCGGGCAGGTTTCATTACTTAAGTTACTAAATTATGAGCAGTTTTCTTTTCCAAATCACTACCCCAAATTACAACCTTGACTAAACATTAGTTGTACTATTTTTCGCTGTATTTGATACTTTATAAATATCTTCTGATGCAAATAGTCCGTCTATTTATGCTACTCCATATGCCAAAGTATAAATACGGTCATAATTAATTATTACTGTATACGTCTATGTCGTCTATGAGCTAACTAACATTTAGTTAATTACATAAATGTAAAGCTTGCATAAGACTAACCTAAAGCTTGTTTGTTAAGTTTAATCATAATAAAATCTGTATATGCTCTCATGCACTTTCCAGGAACATTAAATATAGTGTGTTAATCATTGTTAGTGAGTAAATGAAATTGCATTTAATTGCTCCGGAAACACGAGGTTGACACCTGAGTAATCCTGAATACCATACAGATTTTATCGAATGCAAAATATAAAATATTTCGCATGTATCGCAACAACAGTTTAAAATAACTTACTTCTTCCAGTGAAGCTTCCTGAAGCAATAAATAAACAGAAACAGGTATTAGTAATCACTCAAAAATAAGTACATTAGAAAAACTCATTCATAACGGAGAGGAAATATTTTGTGCAATTTAAATTAAAATTATTATATCAGTTCAGCGTAAGTGGTTAATCACAATGACAATGAATGAATAACATTCTTAAATATTCTACCAGTTTCGTGAACAATAATTTACATCGTCAGACAGTCCACTAAACATTAGTTTTCTAGACATTGCTGAAGTGTTAAACTGCGAACTTGTATCATTACAATTGCACGTGTCACGAGGCTTTGGTAAGAGTTCTCTTCCCAAATCCGCCTTCAGCAATATTACATGATAAACTTCAAAAACAAAGTTTCTGTTTGTTGTATGTGTAGTTCAATACGTCTAAAATGCATAAAATTTTAAAATATAACTGTAATGAGGAAACCTCTCATACATAATCTTTAGTAGCATTTTAATAAATTTTATTCGATTATTACATTAAAGCTTTTAAAGAAACGACGGATAATATAATTATTTTGAAGATTTCAAGTCATTCAGTGATTATTGTATTAGCATACTGATACACGGTGATTGTAAATATAAAATTAATTAGACGTGCATATAGGTACATACCGAAAACTAAATTATTTATATGCTAGTAGGCTGAAAATATGCACAGATGATTTTAATGTAACTTTGCATAAAAGCCACAGGATACAAAGAGGCTCATCAAATATTTAAAGGACATTTGTAAGACAGGCCATTGAAAAGTACTCCCGCAACTATTACAACAAGACTCTGGCCAAATGTTATATTTTTCAAAGAAAAAACATTCTACACAGCTTCATCCCCGTGCTATTGCTGTATATTGGTTAGTATACATCAGGCCATCAATAATTTGATCCATAATTCTCAAAGTACGTAAAAAAATTGCATAATACAATTGTTTAATATTCTTGAGTATGCTTTCTCTGCCCAAGCAATAAATTATGTTTAATATTTTTTGGCATGCTTTCACTGTGCAAGCAATAAATGAACGAAAATAAAGGATTGATTTTGCTCAAATTTATGTGTATTCATGACGGCTCTACTTCGTGAAGAAATCGTAAAATCCAACCTAGCTGAAATGTAAGTGGAGTTGACCCTTAAAACAAATTAAAAAATGTAGGATAGTACATATTTCTTTAGTGCTAGTGTGGAATGACATGACTCGTTGCTATTCGTAAAAAATAAATATTGGGGGTCTTCCCTAAAAGATCACCAACGATATTCATGAAATTTCACATAGATAATCCATTAGTACTAGTATAAGACGCCATAACCCATTACCCCTAAAAAATGCAGGCACGAAGGATGTGAGGGTAAAGTTTAAAGTAATTAAATATTTCTTTTCTAAAACGGTTCTAACGATTTTGGTCAAATTTGTCGCTTAGATTTGAAATGTAATTTATAACAGCTAAATATATTTATCATTATTTTTCAATTCTAGTACCACGATATATTAGTCCGACCCATTTCTAAATGGGAAAGTTTGTCCAGAGTCGGATCGATCTTTGATCTTCCTCCCTTAGTTTAACTAGTACCAATTAGACAATGTTTTAATCTCACTTTTGCCTGTTCTATTCTACGATAACAACATAGTATCCTGTGGAAAATACTGGGAATGCAGCAAAATACATCTCCCCCTTCGTTTTCGAGGGTGAAGAATACTATGGTGACAATGGTTTATACCCCAATTTAGCGAAAACCACCCCTTTATGCAAAAAACCACTGCAATTTCTGGTTTTTCAGTTCTGGGCATGCGAGGGCTTGTGGGATCGAGATTTTTTTGCTCAATTTCAATGTATTGAGCAACTATCAACCATAAGCCACCCCGCCTGACCCCAAGGGTTGAAACCACACCCTCCAAAATCCAAAATATCTTCGAAAAGCTTAATTAATCGAAACGAAATTGGTATATCCACTGGAAAACAATTTCATGTGGACTTGTGGAGCTCGGCTATTTATATGCTAGAACGGTTAATGCAGTCTAAATAGGATTTGAAGTGGAACTTTTTCCATAATCAATTTCATGGTTGGATCCTATTGGGGAGGTAGTAAGGAGTATCCAAAAAATTTTTTACTTTAAAGACCCTGTGCTTCAATTGTTATTAACAGTTTAATTTTTTTAACCGCGTTTTTCAACCTAAATATGTGAATATCTCGAGATATATGGGTTCGATCGGCACTACATAAAAGAAACAAAATCTGTGTAATTAAATTTTCTACAGATTTATGTTTAGTGCAGGTCTTAGGAGAGCAACCACCTACAAATGTGAAAAAACTGGTCAAAAATCATATGTTCTTCATTTTGCTGCCCAGAACCGCTGGGTAAACCGATCAGCTTCAAACTTTCAGAACATCTGCGTTTTGGTCTAACAAAAACACCTTGAAAAGTTGATGCAAAAATATTAAACCCTGTGTGCGCAATTGAATTTATTATTTAAAATTTGAATTGACCGCCATTTTATGCCATTAAGTCCAAAACGGATCATATTTTCTCAAAAGTTAGGTCTTGACGCCAGCTTTTAGATGCCGTGAGAGAAATTTTTTTTAAATCTATTTTGACCATTTTTTGCATTTGTTCAAAAACCCAATTAACAAAAAATGAATTTTATCGGCCATTTTGAAAAAAAATTTCCCCAAAATAAACTCTTTTTTTTATTAAAATAAAGGTTAAAATTTTCTTTATGATCTGATAAAAAAAAAATCAAACTAAAAAAAAATGGCCAAAATAGATTTAAATTTTTTTTATGGCATCAAAAAGCTGGCATCGAGACCTAACTTTCTAAGAAAATGATCGGTTTTGGACTTAATGGCATAAAATGGCGGCCAATTCAAATTTTAAATAACAAATTCAATTGCCAGTCTGCGCATTTAATATTTCTGCACCAAATTTTAGGGTGTTTTTGTTAGAGCAAAAGGCAGATTTTCTGAAAGTTTGAAGCTGATCGGTTCACCCAGCGGCTCTAGGCAGCAACATGAAGAGAAAACGATTTTTTGCCAGTTTTGTCACTTTTGTAGATTTGTAAAAAATTTAATTACAAAGATTTTGTTTCTTTTATGTTGTCCCGATTGAACTTACATCTCTCGAGTTCTTCACATTTTTAGGTTGAAAAACACAGTTATAATTAAACTGTTAATAACAATTGGAGTACAAAGTCTTTGAAGTACCAAAATTGTTTGGGTACTCCTGAGCACCTCCCTAACAGGATCCAACCTTAAAATTGCTTATGGAAAAAGTTCCTTTATATTGATTTATTGTGCTATTTTTACTGCGCTATGTTGCGGTTTTCGTGCCTCGTGAGTCAAGCACAAACGTTTTTACCTCCTTTTTAGAGCTGGAAATGGTACCGTCTAGTCTGGATCGGCACGATTACGCAATATTGCAAAACATTACGTAATAGTTTTGCAAAAGTGTGAATTTTGGAAATAAAAATTATATAGAAAAGTCGGCAGTGAAAAAGAGACATTTTCGATATAAAAATTAAGTTTCAATCAATTCGGGTTTAGAAGTTGTTAAGGTTTTATTGTTTGGAAATTAAATGCTTCGAAATGACCCCGTAAAGTCGTCGCGAAGGTCCGACGTTTTGCGGTTGCAAACATATGAAAATGTTCCCGATAGGTGTGAGGTGAATGGAACGGAAATAAGGTTTTACGTCGGTTACAAGGGGAATCCAGATATTCTACATGGTATTACGAGGGATGGTCAATAAAGAACATTGAAATAGAAAAACGGTTGTATAAAATTAACGAACCGAAATGGAATATTGTGACTAGAGGCAGGGAAAATAGTTTTAATATATTTTAAAACTATTTGGTGCTGTTATTTTTAAGGTGGTTCATTGAACAGATTCGAGTCCTAAAATGGTGAATTTGAATGTTTGATGGAATTTGAGAGTGAATATGTGTTATTTGGGAATTATTGAATGGGCGTGAATTTTTCCAGAATTATTTTTGGAAAACTGTATTTTTTTGTTAATTTAAGTATAATCTTTACTTTTTTATATAGGTTTGAAATGGTGTACATAAAATTTGATTTATTTATGAATTTTTGAAACTTTTTATATTTTTTGTAGCACCGATATAGGAAAGGTACTATAACAGGCGCCATTACCTCGGATAAATTAGAAAACAGTAGAATCATCCCAAATGACAGACTGGATTAAAAGAGGAAACCCTAGATTAAGCACCATTGAATATATAAGTAGCGGGACCGGCGCATCAGGAGTTCTGTACAGTTCTGAGATGAGCTAAGTGACCAGATAAGAAAAAGAACAGTAACAAGTTGTGAATATAGTAGTGAGTTGGTAGATAAAAGTTATAACTAGTATGTTATCATAAGGACTAATTACTGTAATTTGGTGATAAATAAATCAGCGGTTAGTGACAATTCGTGCTGCAATTATTGAACCTACGGTCGGTGTGTTAACTAAAGAGTGCAAACACGTAACGCCAGTGTCGGTGCCGGGGAGCGAGCCATAAATTTGCCACATAACGCGCTTTAGCCGACTGAGCTATCGTGCCGGTTACTGCCTGTTAAATAATTTTTTAATTTTTTTGTTAATATTTCAGAAATTGTTGATCTCGCTATTCATAACAGATGTGTATATTCAGGGTTTTTTTTTAAAGGGTTTAATGGAAATGTTTTATTATTTACCATTCAAATCCTTGGAAATATACAGTGCATTGTATTTAAAATTAAAAAAATGCCTTTTCACAAATGGAAATCGATAGTTCCTGGCAGAAAGGAAATATGTACGATTTTATCAAATTTACGCCTTCCATTAATAACTTATAAGTGGACAAAATCTGAAAATAAACTTAAAGTGTGAAGTAATAAAGAGTGTCGAACGAATAGCTTCGAACTAAGTCAGACTTAATCTTTACGGCTTTATCTCACTACTGTGAAAATCTGTAAAAATATGTTTCAGTTAATAACTTTTATATGAATATTTATTTTCACATCGTTAAATTGCACGAAAACAATGCTTTAAAGGTAATTAAAAATACATTTTACACAACTGCTGTGTATAGAAACAACTTTTGGAAGGTCGTTCCATTTAAACAATTCACGTACGATCAATACAATTCCTAATAATAGGTTTCTCATTCAAAATACACAAAAGTTTCTTTTAACACATTGTATTTTTACCAGAAACCACCAACAATACTTTTACTTTGTTATAGAAAATCGTTGCCAAGACTATTATTTTGTCTTTAGACAAAACATGTTTTGACCGTACTCCGCAGTATCGATAGAAAATAAACTAACAATCTATTTACTGTAATTTTTAAAATCCTGTTATATGAAATGTATTTTTAGTATAGCCCAAAAGATAGTAATTTTTTTCTCCCTTATTTTCATCATGCCCATATTATTTTTTGGATTGTTAGAGTAGTGAAATGAAGTAAAACTAAAGTCGGTCCTTAACAGAGTAAGAGCTTCAGGCCCTTTTTCAAAAAGGTGCAGACTAATTTTAATCAAGGTGATAATTGAAATAAAAATTACGTAATCTGTCAGAAATACGAAACTAATGATCAAAAAATGATCAGACGTAGCCTCACATTTGCTGATGCATTGTGAGGGGCCCAAAAAGAGCGAGGGTAAACTCTTATTAATGATGCCGAAACGTTGTAAAATAATGTTTGTAGACTAAGAATCAATAAAGTGATAGCATAGTTTTTATCAGAACTGATTCTCCGAAACAATAAAACTTACATATACAGGTATAAAAGAAATTAAAAGCAAATTTTGTTGAAACATACTGAGAAATAAAAAATTATATTTCTTATTAAGCACACGATATCAGTTCAAATTATGATACTACTCTTTTTCATATACAATTTGCCCGCCACGTTTTTACTTCTGTCATAACATGCCTCTATTTTTGCCTCAACATTTTCTATCATTTTTACTTTAGCATCGCTATTACGACATTTCCTCAAATATGGACTCAATCAAAGATTTGTCCTGTCTTTCAAAAATGTGATAGAACTAATATTGCATATTACAAACCTAGAATTATCCTCTGGAATTTTCATCACACATTGAAATTATCATACGACATAATCTCCTTTGATGTTAAATCTCAACTTAACTCAACTATAGTCAACATGGGTTCTTGGCAAGTAGACTGCAATCAGCAACTACACATTTTATCTCAAATACGCTGGATCATGGTGATCAAACATATATGATTTATACAGATCTATCTAAAGCATTTGATAGACTGGATAATGTGCTCCTATTGTAAAAGTTGTAAATTTTTAGTTTATGTCCCGACTTTCTAAGTTTTTTTTAAGTCATAATATGTTTGTAACATACCAGTAAACGCATGGTATCATGGATATTCATCTATTGAAATATTAGCGACGTCAGCAGTTCCGCAAGGCACTGTTCTGGAACCACTGTTATTTATAATTTTCATAAATGATATTTCATCATTGATATATGGTATTTGCCCAGATACATAAAGTAATGTCCCTCTATATGCCGATGATATTAAATTGTTTGCATGCGGTAACTCCGAAGAAGACTGTCGTCGATTGCAGCATGACCTCTCAAAAGTGAATTCATAGTGTGAAAATAATACGCTACCTTTAAATATTTCAAAATTTAATGCAATGATTTTACGAGGAGACATAACTCGTTAAACTTTTCCTACAAAATAGGCAAGGAATGATTACTAGATGCACTCAAGTCAAGGATCTTAGAACCATATTTGACTCAAAATTAACCTTTACTGCCCATATAGATCAAATAACTACTAATGTTTACAGAAATCTAGGCTTTATTAATATTATTATACGAAACCCAAGGCACTTTAAAGATATGACCACAAATTCTCTCCCGTTTAGTGTTTTGTACGGCCAACTGGAATACGGTGGTATTATCTGGGATTCACGATACAATATTCTTATCTTTAATTCGGAACGAGTTCAAAGAAGGCATATTAAATATTTTTCATTCAGAGTTAAACAGACTGCCCAGATATTCATAGTTCCATGCATTTCAATGTTTTATCTCTTGAAACTCGCTATTACACCCTATTTTATTCTACGAATTGTACTAAAAACTTCTCCTATTCACAATATGTGCTTAACCTTGATGTTCTTAATTGCAATATAAATAATATAAAGCGATGTATTATAAATTGCTCATAAGTTAACTTTCAGTTCAGTGTACATATTTCTTTGTATATTCCCTGCCTTGTAATGCACACAAAATTGCTGGCGGCAGAGCGATTTGGCATGAATCCATGTCGATTGAGACAAATTTGAGATTTGACGTGATTAAAGAGAATATCGTATATTTTGTTTTCAAATAATTAACTAAAATTGCACAATATCACTATTAGTCTATAGTTTTCAACAGCACATCTATCATTTTTTTTTAATTCCGGACAGATTCTAGATATTTTCCAGACTTCTGGAAAAGTAGCAGTTTTAATATATAAATTAAAAAAGTTTACATATGACCAGAAGTGATTTGGATTGAACTTTATTTGGTTTTCAATATTGATAAGATATTCTTTGTGCGCGTTATCAAAATAGATTTTTATGTTTGCTCTTAGAATTTTAAATTGGTTCAATTCATCTGCGTTACCATTTTTTCGAAAGTTGCGCGAGTATTTTGATTTTGTCTTTATATTGCGAATGATATTACCATTAAACCAAGGTGGGTATTTATTAGTTTTAGCTAAAGTTTTTGGGATGCCATCAATGAAAACAGAGTTATTAGGATTGAAGTGAAATTTCAACTGTATTTTCTGCAACTTTATCATAGTTAATCTATCAATTCAGCCTCAATATATCCATTAGATTTATGATTGTCATTATCAGTATCGTCAGTATCATAACTGCTGACTTCGATTGATTGTTAGAGGTTGTGTTCGAGAATAAAATACTGCTCACGTTTAATGGCTCTCAACTAATAACTAACAATGATTGAAAAAATTCCCATTGTACAATATTATCTCAAACTTTTTCAACATGCTATTTTGAAGTTATTACATTTTTTAAGTCTTATTTGGCAAAATTTTCCTTATTCCCTTATCAACCATCTCATAATTATTTATGTTTTATTTTAATTAGTGATACAAGTTCCAGCCATTTAGCATTTACTTCTATACTTGGACGTCATTGTTTGATTAATTTGGCAAATATTCATAAAATGAGATATTTTTTGTTGTTTTAATTATTGAGTTTTTAGACTTTATAATTTTAAAATTGAAAACATTATTTTTTGGTAGACATTTGGTAGACCGTGAGATAATTTTTTTGCACATATAATTCTCCTCTCCGTTATATTAGGTAGAAAAGCTTTCAAAAGCGGCCTACATAATACTCACCCTATGTTGATGGGATGTCGGCCGATATCAACATTATCGGGAGTATATTTCTTAATATACTCCACATAGTTCTGAGTGACATGTTCAGGACTTATACTATCCTCAATATGCTGAGGAGGTAGCATGTTACTGTCTGCACTGGAAACCATCCTGTTGGAGTCGATTCTTTCGTCTCTTGTAACATCAATAGGTAACGAGTCATCGCCTAGAGATTTCATTTCGTCTGCTGTGAGGTATCTGTAGGTTTGGTCACCCAAGACCGTATCCTCGCCTAGAAAAAAAATTAATAATTTGTAGTATTATGAAAACGAATTTTTTTGTTTATATGAAGCTCTCTTATGTAATTTTGCCCTAAATGAGTCACAGCTGAGATTTATTTATTTTCTTCTCGGTTGGAATAAAATGAGTAACAAGTTTAATGATTTGATGATTTATTTGATATATTTACGTTATAGTTACGTATAAGTAAGGAACAACTTTATTTAATACGTCTTTATTCTAATTGTTTATTTTTGTGTCAATCAAATTGAAATATCTCTTCAAATCTTGTGGTAAGTTTAAACGTAGGTTAAAAGTAGCTATAAAGCACCCGCTTTTTTAAATAAATTGGTAGTAAATGGATCTTACTGTCCTGTGCAGGAGTTTGTTTTTCTGAGGGCGTGAGGGGTGAACTTCACAGAAGTAAAATACTATTGGAGTCGCTAGAAAATCAAATTATAAGAAAATTGGCCTTTTCCTTAATTACGATATTAGGTGTTCTTGCATAGAGTCTAAATTTACAAGGGACTGCTACTTCTTTGTGTGCTTCTTTGGCTTCGGTGGTATCAAATGTATGAATTAGTTTCCGTACTGCTTCGCGAGTTACTTGGAATCGGTAGAAAATCAAATTATAAGAAAATTGGCCTTTTACTTAACTGTGATCTTATGTGTTCTTGTATTAGTAGGCAATAGAAATAAGAAAATTGAAGGAAAATATAAATCTAATCATAATTGACATTAATTGTAGTTAGTAGTTTGTAAAATTATATCGAAGTAGATTAATACCTTCGTGTCATGACCACGCGTCTCTCGATTTAGTTTTAATTTCTGCATTTGAATTGCAGGAAGGAAAAATGAATAGCTAGGATTCCACATACCTTTCTACAGTCATATACGTTTTGGAGATACTTCTAAAATTAAACCTATATTATGTAAAATATTCTGCTGAATCGATTTGTGGAGGGCGCAAACGAATCAAGCTTGCGATTATCCCTATATTAACTCACCCACTTCAGTACTATTTGGTGACACGTGTATTTTTCTGAAATTTAACTCGTGATATATCTAAAACAAAAATGCTACAGGATAAAATTTTAGAAGAACATTGAATAATGTTGTCAGGATTATGATGGTGCTGTTGAAAAATCGTCTTAGTGAGTTATTCTTCAGGAAAAAAATGAACCTGTCGAAGGGATTTTCTCTACTCTATACTGAGAATAATGCACCATCGAGGTATATTTTGCATTTCTATAAATATTGCTTGAGTTGTACGAACAGTATTGTAGTGTAAAGTTGAGACAATTTTTTGTGAGCAAATTTTTAAAATTCGTTTGTTCTGGTAAAAGATATCCATTTTTTTATATCGTAGAACAATAAGGTGCGCTCGATTGCAAATATTTTTGGCTTTGGTATTGCTCTATTTAAGTAACATGTGCTGTATAAAACTCATAAATACAAATATGTGGCTAGAAAATTGATGTCGGTTCACCATCATAAATACTGAAACAATATCAAAATCTGAAACAGAAATTGTTAGATTCTGCGAGAATAAAAAGAATTATATCGTGTTCTTTTCTGAGCTTTAAAAGTGACATCTAACCATGTAAAATATTGGCAATGTACCTTTTCTCTAGATTCCCATTTATTATAAATCATTTCTTCAAAATACAATTAATATAAAAAATCTACTGATTTTAACTTCAACCTTTACCTCGTTAAAGATTCAAGCTGTAGTGAATGAGATACGTCGTTGGGAACATTCGCTCTAGAGTCGCGAAAATTATTCTCTACAACTTTTTCGGTTACCATACGTTGTTTTTTCATTGTCACGATAGTCATCGGAAGCGGTACATCCACAACGATGATACATTGATTCATTTTGGACAACATCTCGAACATATTTCCGAAAGAATCCCCACAATCATTACGTGGGTTGTACCTCAATGATGATTTTCTTAACGTAAGCATTTATGCTAAAATTACTTAGTTATATTTCTTAATCTCTTTATTAACATTTCCCAATACCACATAATTGCCACATAACTATATTGTTTTTGTACATTGCAAAATGTTTCAAATTATTTTTAACCACCTTCTAGATCACCTGAATGGCCCTTTTCAGTCTATGAAATCTAGATTTGTCTAAGTAAAGGAGACGGGGGCTTTACAGCTTACAGTGCAATCCGAACCATTCTTGGGAATAACTTGCAATAGGTTTACTTATTAATAAAATGATATTTCACTCTCAAAGCATTACATAATTTCTAAAACAATATCACAACTCTTGGAAGTACTTTCCTAAGGAAAATTTCTTTCAGTTTAACAGCTGGATATTTCATTAACCTTGGGCAAAATTAACATAAGGCAACTTCCTGTTTCAGTGTTCTGGTAAAGAATAAGCGTGTTAGCTTGCAAAGTAAGGATGAATTTAACAAATTAAGAAACAGGTGTAAAAATAGTGAGAGGTTTCTGGGTTCGCAACTTACGATTGACTAAAGATGTACCACTGAAATATGGCAGATACACATGTCGTTCATGAAGCGCCGTACCGAATCCGTCCAAAATATCCTCCCCTGTTTTGATGATTAGTTGTTATTTAGTGGTATTGTTCGTTAGCACAAAAATAAACAATAAGCACAAGAAGCATAAAGCATTGTTAGTTTGGATTTTCTTATATTTTGTATAGCATTCTTTCTAATTGTTAAATATTGCTAGTAATATTTAATGCATATTTAATTTGACTATATTGTACACACTTAACTATGCAAAAGTAAATAAGAGGAAGTTCTCAAGAGATTTTTATTAAAAGGATTTTGAAAACTAAAAGTTGGATACGTAATTTAGAGTCGCTTAACAAATATACCGTCATACAGATTCACACCCCCGTGAAAGAGTAAAGTTTTAGATTTAAACTATTTATTTAATCATGCTACCAGGCAAGTGATATAATTATATTTGACAGGTGCATATTATACAGTATCTCTAAATGTCTGTACAAAAACTATATGTCTATACTCACAGCCCAGAGCTATAAAATAAAAGGCGTCGCTAATGGTGCATAATATGCAGAACTTGCAAGGGATTGTATTTAAAAAAAAAAAAAAAATTCTTTCTGAAATTAGATAATGCTATTTACCACTACTGTCTGCCATCTCTAAAATTTTACCGCCGGGTTAATTGTTCCAAAATACACCCCTAAAGTCGGCACTATACAAAAAGCTACCACACATTCCTCAGACCAAAATGGAATGATTTAAACAAACCTACTTCTGTTGTAAAATACTCCATTACGGTACTGTCGAATGACATATACAAAAAAATAAATTGACTTGCCTTTAGCGACAGGGATTAAATTTGGGATGAAAGTGGAAAAATGTGTTTTTTAACATCATTCTTTGTTACTGTGTTTTATGTACAAGTTGTCAGAAATTGATGATCCATGTGCAATAAGCTTATACAGGGTGGGGCAATAGTGAGTCGGACCTCGATATCTCGAGTTCTACGATAGCTAGAAATTTTTTAAAAAATTGCAAGTAAATTAGGTAAAAAAGTCTATAACTGGAAATTATTTTCGAACATACAGGGGGAGCCAAGACGAAATTACAGGGCCAAGTGCCTTTTTTAAATGGAATGCTATGTATATCAGTACATTTTTTGAAACCTCTTTCTAGACTCTATTCATTCCTGTATTAGCATTGAATGTCTCCCAACCACTTGGATGTAATAAATTTTTTTTGCTGAAATAATGCAATCTGAAGATGGATATTGGGGGCGAGCGTAGGTGCGTCTGTACTATGTACGTACTTCGGTATGCGATGTAAAGCAACGACAGGCGCAGTTAGTACTTGGATGGGTGACCATTCCAACGGAAACCGCGTCCTCGCCTCACACATATCTTCCAGCGGCTTGTATATCAGTGTATACGCGGAAGCTATACAACCTTAGGCGAGGGTTGTATAGGAGATATACCATCCTTCGGAGGGGATGTAAAGCCGTCGGTCCCTTGTCTATTAAATGTTAAGCAAGTAAAAGTTCCCTACTCTTCTTAAGGGAAGAGGTTCGGCAAAATTCCTGGTTGGGGGTAGCTCGTCTACAGGCGTCGGTGTTAGGCCTCAGTAGCGGAAATAGGCCGACGTTAAATAAATGTATAGAAAAAAAGGATGGATACTAAAAAAATCACCACAGTCACAATTATGGGTTTTAAGAAAAACTTATGTGAATACCAGTTACGAGATATCTAATTAATGTTTTTGAATAATTTTAATTTCCTAAAAATGTACAGGATGGCACACACATATCAAACGTGGAAGTACTCAGGAGAGCAAACAGCCTTAAAATTGAGGTGCTTATTTCAAGAGCACGCCTAAGATGGGCAGGTCACGTTCATCGTATGCATGATAACCGCCTTCCTAAATGTACACTTTATGGTGAATTGCTAAGCGGTATAAGAAGGCGTGGCGGTCAACGAAAGAGGTTCAAAGACGTTCTCCATGAAAATCTAAAATCCTGCGGTATTCCAGACGAGCAATGGGAACAACTTGCAGCGGACAGAACCGAATGGCGAGGGGTTGTGGCCAGCTATCAAGGAAATGTTGCTGCAAGAAGGCCGAATCCAAGACCTAACCAGGTCTATGTTTGTCCTGACTGCGGTCGACATGTGCTCTCCCGAATTGGCCTCTATAGCCATAGTCGTGTGCACCGTAGATGAATGGGAATTAAAATTAGACTACACCTATTACTTGTTTTTTATTGTACACAATTTATCGACTGTAACATTTTTATACTCGGACTCGAGTAACGGCTAATAATAATAATACAGGATGGCCAAAAATTATTTTTCAATTAAGAACATTTTAAATTGAATTTTCTCAATTTTTTCAAATGGAAGACCCTGTGATGTAGAATTGAAAAACGAACATTTTTGCAAGTACTTCTCTATAGCTAATTGCAACCATTTTCGTTTTATAAACAAATGAATTAAGAACTTTTTAAATTGAATTTTCTCATTTTTTTCAAATGGAACACCCTGTATATTTTTCGACGATGTAATGTTGAAATGAAAAACGAAAATTTTTTTTGTAAGTACTTCCCTAGGGCTAATTGCAACCAATTTCTTTTTATTGAGCAATAATTACAAAATTCAAAAATAAACTTAAGAAAAGAGGTATCTTCAAATAACTCAGTAGAAAAAATTATAATGAACATCCCACATGGTGCCCATTTTGATTGACACACATCTCTATGCGCTTTTGAAATGAGGTTCCCACTGTTCCTAAAACTGCCGGCGTGATAGATGTAGATCCTTCATATTTGGTGTGTCTCTATAAATAATTTCCTTCATGTATCCCATAAAAAGAAATCTTTTTTTGTAAGATCTGGGGATCTAGCAGGCCACTTAGTGGGTCCATTTCTTCCAATCCATTGATGAGGGTAGGTATTATTAAAGTGGTCTCTAACTGCATTTAAATTGATTTTTAGATAGATGTAAGTTTGGTTAAATGGTCCCATTTTGGCCTCTGAAGTACGAGGCAACATTTGTATAAATCTCACGCGCCTCCCACAATTAAATGCCTTCCTTTGAGGGTATTATAAAATACAAGAAAACTATTTGATGTTAAATTCGTCTTATGCAGAAGGAACTTAATTTTGACAATTTATTTACACATATAAAAAATACTATATGTTCAAATATTTTGGTTTGCGACAGTAGCTAGGGGTTGTGGGATAATGTTAGCTGTATTTTTTGTTTGCACATTTGGGGTGGCACGACTATCCTGTTAAAAATTTCAGTTGTGCCTACATAGCAAGATTTAAATTAAGCTAGCTCCAGAACGACGGCTTTTATAAAAAATTTGTAAGAAGAACTTTATAAGAAATTATTAACAAGTATAGTTTTTCCATTTCGAATACCTTAAAAGATTGAGAAAAAATTACCCCCACCCTTCGTGTAACTGCCCTTCTGCCACATATTTAAATAAAAACATGTCAAAAGATATGACGGTATTGAGTCAATAAATTGTCAAAATTTTATTTTTTCTATGTAAGAAATGTAAATAATTCTGTTTCATGTATCTCTTCAAAGGACTCTCTGTAAATGTCTTATGATTGAAACAATTTATGGCAAACGTTCATACATAATATTAGACTTATTTTGCCTGCCATAACCCTTTTAATTATGGAACCCTTTGTATAATGTAAGCACCAGTTACATAACTACTAGTTGAGAAAGGTTTGATTCGCGCCAACTAACTAAATTGACTCATTAAATTGATTTCTTTAAATTCCTTGAATTAATTCAGATTGACGTCATTGTTTCTACTAGCATCTTTAAAATATTAAATATTTTACAACAGAACTAAAGTATGCAAGAGAAAAAGTTGGAACTGTTTTTGAATAAATAAAGGTTGCCACTTTTCCGAAAAATCTGGAAATCTTCGAATTGCCAGGAAATTTTGAAATTTTGTCAAGGAAAAATCAGGAAAATCTTAGTCAGAAAAATTCACTGAGGGTTATAGAATTTGATATTTCAAAGTTTCTTGTTTTTAAAAATTGACAAAACAGCATTAAATATATTTGTCAATAAACTAATTTTTATATTCATTGACATTGTTATACAGGATGATTCATAAGTTGATACTTTTTTGACTGTATAGAGAACTCATTAAAGTGAACACATTATTCAAGAAACTTTATTTAAATAACCCAAAAATAAGATAGATTGTCACCATTCTGATCTACACAAAGGTGTGCTTGACGTAACCATGACCGAAACGGTGCGTAATAACGAAACAGGTTTTTCTCTTATTGTTGCTTTAGCCTGGTTGATACGTTCAATCAGCTCCTCCCGTGTATTTACCGGCGTTTTAAAATCTAAAATTTTCATAAAACCTCAAATGAAAAAGGCACACGGAGTTAGGTCTGGTGATCTCGATGGCCACGGAACTGGCTCAACCCGACATGTCCACCCATTCGGAAAAATATTGTTTAATAATAATAGGCCGGGTAAATGATTTCCTAAAAAGTAGAGGTAGTTTTCGCCAGATATACGGTCTGGCAAGATGTATGGTCCAACAAGTATTCCATTAACTATTGCTGCCCACACATTTACCGAAAACTGGTGTTGAAAATATATTCTCTTAATGGTATGTGAATTTTCAACAGACCAAACATGAATATTGCGGAAATTGTTAATTCCATTTCTGGTGAATGGTGACGCGTCCATTACTAAAATTTTTTTAGTAAAATTTTGATCAGTTTCATGATGTTGTATTAGCCATTCACAGAATTGAACTCTACGGGGGTGGCCTTGAGTCTGTAATGCGTACACGTTGAACATGATAAGGGTGTAATTGACCTTCCCGTAATGTTTTCCAAACTTTCTTCTGACTTGCATTTATCTGACGTGCAATTACCTAAGTACTTGTTGGATCTTCAAGCATAAGATTTAAAATATCTTCTTCAATTCGTACATTGCCAGCTCGCCTAGGTCTTCCAGCATGCCCTCCAAGATGTTCCCGTAAACTATCCGTATCTTACATTCAAAAATATCTTAGGTGTGGGTTGTACCCTTTATGGAAAAAGTTGCGCGTATAAACACGATGCAGCAGCCGCACTTTGACTACACTTGCCGCAAATTCCCAACATAATATTTTCATAAACCTGAGCCATTTTGGCTTTTGATACAATTGTAAATTAATAAAATTATTACGGAGAAAACCAGTGCAATTGATTAAAAGTAAACTGACATACAGATGTCGTGACACAAGTTTTAATAATGCAGACAAGTTCATATTAAAAAAAATTATAATAAATTTTAGAGGGCCGTATATTTCTTATTTTTTAGTTATTTGAATAAAGTTATTTGAAAAATGTGTTTACTTTAATGATTTCTGTAGTCAAAAAAAAAAATTATCAACTTAGGAGTCACCCTGTATAAAAGACAATTTCTCTTTATTTTCATTTTGTGAAGAAGCTTGGATTCATTGGTTTTGTTCAACAGAAATGGAGAAATTATTTACCTCTACAAATTTATTATTTTTGTTCTATGATTAAAATTTTTATTTTTGGTTGCAATGATATTTTAATTGAAAAATAATTAGAATAAGTACTAAATAGTTTTAAGTTTTATTGTATGAATAACGTTATTATTAATTTCATAGCTTATATCATTGTTTAAATCATTCTTGTATAATTTTTGCAATTAATTATTAGTAATGCGTTATAGCAAATGATGTGCATTTGGTCTAGGAAAAAATAAAAATGTCAGGAAAATGTAATTGGATAATGTGATGGCAACCCTGTAAAATGAATATCGTGTGCTTGTAAATATAAATTAATTTAACTAGCCCATGGAAAGACATCTAATTTAGTTCTAGTGGCGTAAGATGTATTGCATCATGAGAATTGAAATGTAGTCAGCTCCCTAATATGTATAAACAAACTGGTTAGCGGCGAGTATTTTTTTATATTAATATTTAGAATAGCTCGTGTCTGTGAAGAAAACTAATTAAACCAAATTTTATTTTTATTAGAACAATTTTCTTATCAAAATTCTTAACTCTCTTCAAAATACTTATTGATAATTTCACCATTATCACCATCATATTTCAAATGAGAAGTATAATATTTATTTTTTTGTTTAGTTAATTTTTGTTGTTCAAATAAGTGACATTCTTACTTTGATCTTGAGATATTTCTACCTAATTTGCTCGCGACATAATATATCTAAGTGCAAACAAATAACAGATTTGACCCTGAGAACATGCAAAAATTAGATAAATAACACAGCTTATTTAATTTACTTTTAAATTTCTTCCTAACATCTACGACGAAAAAAATTAATTATCAATAATTAACATTTTTAACAGATATTTGTATTCTGTAGAGAAATATCATAGCTTCTAGATGACGTAATTCAATAACAATTCATCGGTGATATAAACAATAGTAGTTATTTTATTTGTTTTTTGATTAAGTAATTTATTATTGCTACTAAATTTGACGGACATTAAAATGCTATTAAAATAAAGACAGTTTTTTAGTGGTTAAACAGTGGGAACCTCTCGAGACAATCGTATTTTATATTGTTTAGGTTTGTCGACGTACGAGGGCGTAGAACCAATGATTTTTTTAATTCTGAGTCTACTTGAAATTTCAGCTTAAATATCAGAATTTCAGATTAAATTAGGGAATCTCGAATTAAACCTTGGAATTCCGTGTTAATTATCAGATTTTCAACCTTGTTTTAGTTGTCTTGCAATTCATGTCTTTTATATAAATCTTTCCGCCAGTATAATGAGTTTAATATGGAGGAAAATATAATATAAAACAATTATGCATTCTCGAAAAATAGACTCTTTCTATACAGTAACATAGGATCAATAATACTTTTAGTTTTATAATAGTTCACTCTAAAAAGTTGGATAACTATAATTACTGTGACATGGCAATTTCACATTTAAAAGCAGCGCACCCTACTTATAATTATTATATATGTAGGTATCTTAAATTCCGACTTTAGTCCTAAAATTTTGATACTAAAGTAGAAATTCTGGGAACAAATTCAGAATTTAACTCGAAGTGAAAAAAATAAAAAATGTTTGTGGCCTGTGGTTTTCTTATTAACAGAATGTTATCAAGCTATTCAGGCAAAATGGACGTTATTAAATGTATCTATTGGTGGTAATGATATTCTAAAACGGAAAGAAATGTAGAATTAAGTAGGAAACATTATAGAAAATATTGATGGCTATTAATATTAAAAATTTTAGTAAATATAACCACAACATTCTTTTCTAAACCTACTATATTTCCATTTTATTAAAAGTGTTCCTTTTGTTTTATTTTTTATTCTTCTCAATATGGTTATTTTAAGAGAAAAAAATGCGACGAATAATAGTGAAGTCTTTGAGATAAGAGAAATAATAATTAATGTCTTTGTTGTCAAAGAGAATCTAGATTTTGTTTTCAACTTGACATCATGCAACTCTTATTTATACGTCTTTAATATAGACAAAAATCCTTTTACAGAAGGTATATTTAATGGGTCGTCATTGCAAATGTTGCCTTTATTTTTGAGACAAGGTCGCGGTAACTCATTTCACTCATATCATTTCATCATACTTATATAAGACTGCACTTAAAATTAGTGAGTATGTTACGTATTAGTTGTATCACTATTGCATGCATATTGCATATACGTTTGCATATGTATGTATATGCATAACACTGCAACATAACAAAAATTTCACCTGAAATTAAAATTCTCCTTGTTGCAATTTTAGTTCTCATAAATTAATAAGTAATAATCTTTTCGAAACTATAAGTAATCTGCCAAGTATTTTTTAAAAATGCATTTCAATTTGTGAACTATTGACTCACTAATTTGCAGCCTAATAATACATGTTACTTATGGTAGAGGGAACAGAGCTCGTTACTTGCTTATAAGGTAGAAAAATTTTGCAGAGTATGAAAGTACCATCTTCACCATACCATCTTATTAATAATCCTTAAATGTCTTGAAATTTAGTTTCACATTTCCCTGTAGTACTGATAAAAATTATGACCGCTTAAAGTTGAAATTTGTGTATTTTTTTTTAGTTTAAAGTAACAGCTACACAAACGGACACACAAAAGTAAAAAATACCGGTTTATATACGATCAATAAGGTGTAACCGCAATTCAATTTTTCAATAGATATTAGGTATTTGCACAAAACGAAATAATTTTTGGATATATCAGAATTTACTTAAACGCAAGATAATCTAAATTTGTATTAATAATTTATTAAAAATCCTCACGAGGAACCTATTTGAGTCATTCACTGTAAGAAATGAAATAATGTTGATTGTATCCACTCGTTGAATAAAAGAATCCAGAGAAAGTTGAGGCAATCTATCCAAATTTTTGTCGTAATGTGAGAAAATAAGAATTTTATTAATGGAAATAATAGTTCGGCTAGGTAGAAGTTGTGGGAATGTATTTTGTCTAATGATGATCCTATGGAACATATTTTTTTTAACAATTTATTTTTAAAACTTAATATTTTTAGTCGCAAACTCCTCAATAAAATCCTTATTTTACTATAAGGAACGGAACCAGACTGCAACCAGCAGCTACTCTCCGAACTATGTGCCCCACCGAGCGCTGAATTACAAGTTACAAGCCCGGCACGTTAAGTGTAATAATTGCATATTACCATCAAAACCCTAATGCTTCGATTGCAACAAACACCAGCCGAAAGACTGATCCTACTTAAAGGAGCTCTCGTGCGAGTCGTCACGCACCACTTGCAGACTGTCTCGAGCTGTTGACTCTTGTCAATGCAAGGTAGGCATGTGACGACCGACACGAGGATCACTTGACTATTTAGTACATTTCGGTATCTTTGGGATAGCGACATGTAAAATAGTCAGCAGGCGCCATCTAGCGGTCCAGTGTCTGTTGCAATCGAAAAATAAATAGCCTGACTGGGCTTAGCACAGTTCAAAGGTGCCTTTAGAGGACGGAATATTAAAACATAATATTTTTAGTCGCAAACTCCTCTATAAAATCCTTATTTTACTATAAGGAACGTAACTAGACTGCAACCAACAGCTACTCCACGGACAATGTACCCCGCCGAGCGCTGAATTACAAGTTACAAGCCTGGCGTGTTAAGTGCAATAATTGCATATTGTGTCCTTTCATCTATTTATCATGGTTAATTAACTAAAAAATCCATAAATGGTTTAGATGACAAACAACGGACGAAGTAATTTGTAAATACTGGAACAAACTTCAATAAATTCAAATTTATGTCTAAATATTTCGAAATAATTAAAAATTTAAATAAGTGAAGTACCATTTTCAGAAGTATAGGGTTATTCATAATATTTAGGCCACCCTTTATTATCGTTATTATTGGAGATAGAAAAAATATCTCGAATACAAGTTGTAGGGGTATAATTGAATCTCGTTAAGTTAATGGAACACAGTGGCGTGCAGAAATTGAGGGGTACAAGAAACAAGAAAAATATATTTTTTAATGGATCACCCTATATATTGTTGAATTTTTAATTACTCTTTTTTTTTCTGATTTCAAAAATATGACATGGCAGTCCTATCTTTAACCGTTTTCGAGTTATCGAACATTGAAAATCGTATTTAAGCTATTTATTGTGCGAACAGAATTTACATTTATTAAAGTAGTATATTCTGTTATCATATGGCATTTACTTAACCAATTCAAAATGATACACAGTGACGCAGAAAAAGATATTCGCTTGTTATATAAAAAATAATAAAAATCAGCAGCTCAAAGAGAATATACGAGTAGAGTTGTATCCAAATCATCTAACGCCATCAACAATCATGTTTGAATATGTTTACCGAAAGTTAAATAATGTCGCCAGTTTCAGTAGAAAACAGCGTTCTGTTGCAGCTTGCAGCAAACGAAGAAGAGCAATTGGATATCTTGTTACATTTTGAAGGTAAATCGTCATTTAATAACTATTAAGGTACTATTGTTAAAATATTATTATTTTCAGAAAATTCAGAAAGCAGTCTGAACAACGCCACCGTTAAATTGGATAAAAGTTACTCCAAAATGCAACGCATGCTAAAAAAGAACAATTGCAGACCGTACAAAATATTACCAGTTCAGCATTTAAGGGAAGTTCAGAAAAGGAAACGGCGGGATTTTTGCCGCCAGATGATTCGAAAATAAAACAGAGATCAACATCAACAAGATCCCGATTATTTCAATAAAATATTATGCACAGATGAATCATGATTTTCCACAGCGGGAGTTTTTGATAAAAAAATCGACACGGGAAGAAAAAAGCAGCAGAAAAAGATTAGTTCAACAAATAAAAAAAATCCGGCAAAAAATCTGTCAACGTTTGGTGTGGCATTTTCCGCAAGAAATAGTGGGACCAACACTCAATAATTTTATTTTAAATCGTTGCTACCTATCTTGCAGAAATGCTCCCAGAAGTTGAAAATATTTTTCTACAGAATTTTCCGGATAATGAACTTGATAATACGATTTGAATGCAGGATGGGGGCACCTCCACATAGTGTGCTAGAAAGTCAAGAGCATTTAAACAATACATTTTCAGTATGGATGGGGAATAATGGACCTATTAAATGGCCACCGAATAGTCCCGATCTTACTCCACTAGATTAATTTTTATGGAGATTTTTAAAGGACATAGTTTATTAACCTCCTATGACAATAATAATAGTACTAGTCACAGTATTCCTGCTATTAAAGAAACGATTCAGAATGAAATAAGTAGTCTAAACATCATCAATAATGCTATCATCTTTGAGTAGTTTTCGGAATTTAAGAAGACGATATGAACTCTGCCTCCAAAATGGTGGCTATATCGAAAAACTTTTATAACTTATTATTTGTGTTTGTTATGGTTCTGTTAATATTATATGTTTATAATTAAATATTTGAAATGGGGCGAGCGTGGGTGCGTCTTTATTATGTACATATTTCGATATGCGATGTAAAGCAACGCAAGGCGCGGTTAGTAGTTGGATGGGTGGCCGTTCCAACGAAGACCGCGTTCTCGCCTCACACATCTTCCAGCGGCTTGTATATCAGTTTATGCGCGGAAGCTATACAACCTTAGGCGAGGGTTGTATAGGGGATATACCATCCTTCGGAGGGGATGTAAAGCCGTCGGTCCCTTGTCTATTAAATGTTAGGCAAGTAAAAGATCCCTACTCTTCTTAAGGGAAGAGGTTCGGCAAAATTCGTGGTTGTGGATAGCTCGTCTACAGGCGTCGGTGTTAGGCCTCAGTAGCGGAAATAGGCCGACGTTAAATAAATGTATAAAAAAAAAAATTTGAAATAAATGAGATTCGTAATTTTCTTAATAATGTATTAGTTTTCAATGTTCAATAACTCGAAAACGGTTAAAGATAGGACTGCTATATGTCATATTCTTGAAATTAGAAGAAAAAAGTAATTCAAACATTCAACAATATACAGGGCGTTTCATTTAATAAAATATTATTGCTTCTTGTACCCCTCAATTTCTGCACGCCACTGTGCTTCCATTAAATTATTAACGGGTTTCAGTTACAGCCCTACAACTTTTAATCGAAACTTATTTTTTATCTCCAATAATAACGTTGATAAAGTGTGACCTAAATATAATCAATAACACTATACGTACTAACCTTTTCAAATTTTATGCGACATCTAATTTCTTTTCGGTCCGATGAAAGCAAATACCTATACGGGCAGTTATTTAAAAATCAAGAAATCATAATAATCAGAAACTCTTATTTATTGACCTATATAGAAGAAAAAAGACACGGAGTAACATATCTGCATCGTTAAAAATGTCAATAATTTGTTTGTAAAAGAATACCGAAAAGTTGACAGAACGCTCATGTAAACAAAACGGATTTTTTGACAATAGTCCGTTAAAGTTTGCCTGTAATTTCCATATTTATGTTATAAAAAATTATAACACAACACATATCGGATTATTAACTGTGCGTCAGTAATTCGAAATTATTTCCAAAGAGATAATTTGGTATTTTAGTCCAATATTTCTTATCTAATAATTGTGATAGAAAATTTGAATAAGTGAAAGGAAAGCACAATGTTAAACTTACTTTTACTTTTATTCACAAAATAAGTTTTCTTTCCCATATTTATTTATATCCTCTTAATGTATTCACGCAGAGAAATGTCAACACAAATTAAGCCACTACACACTATATTATTTTATTTAACACCAGACAACAAAAATATCGCGCACACCGAAATATGCCAACCTCTTTATTCGAAACGCAACACTTAGAATGCAAAATCCTTGTATACCAAACTTCTAATGTTAACAAACAAATTGTTTATAAATTCATTCATAGGTAATGGGTTTAAATATGGTGATGATTCATGCACGTTATTAAAAATGATTCTATAAAGAAAAAGCAAGATTTGCACAAGCATCGCATTGTCATGCTGTTTGGATCTAACATTTACGCCCACTATTTCCACTATATAAACAATTATGAGAGAATTCACAAATAAATAAGTCAAAGATACAGCTTGTTTTTGGTCCACTGGCGCTTGTTCCATGTCTGAATTTATTTTTGTTACTACCTCCATACAAACAGGTACTCGTAAAACATTCCGGTATCTAATATGATGCATACAGTATGTTCGGAGTATTCAGGACGGGAAATTTATTAACTGCCTATATTTGTTTTTTACATTAATTAAGGACTATTGCCATTGGTTGTAAGATATTCACACATCTCTTTTATATTAATATTCTAATAATTAAGTTGAGTTTATTAAAATAAAAAGTGCTATTAGATATCGATATACAGGGCGTCCCAATCATAAGTCGAATTTTGGAGACACATGTAAGAGCTACTGTAATCGCTAATTATGAGGCTGCGCAAAAGACGCCTTCTAGCCGTACCTCTCCTAAATATATAGAATCTGAAATAGTAGCATATGTCGGCGGTAACGCATAGACGTCTACATCAATCATGTATGCGTGACATGCATGCTTTATTTCATTTTTAAATAGCTACATTATTTTTTTAATACAAAAACCAGTCACCCTACTCTGTGGCTCCGACCCTCACAGAGGGGAGCTGGTAATAAATACCAATAGCCACTCCCCACGCCCGTGGGATGAGTGACTACCGGGTCCGTGAATCGTGTGCCGTAGACGCAATGAACCGAGGATGACAGCTTTCTGCATTCTGCCGGCTAAGATCTCTGCCGAATTTCGGCATGCCGGTATGATCTTTAGTTCTGAAAGCAGCGTCTGTCTCATTCCACCGAGGGCTCCTATAATCAGTACCACTAATTTAACAGAATGGCCCGGATAAAGCCTGCGGAGTTCGAAGAGCAAATCTGGATATTTTGTCCGTTTTTCCTCCTCTTTCAAGACAATGTTGCTCTCGGCGGGGGCTGAGAATTCCACGACATACATTGTCTTGAGTTGGTGGTCGAGGAGTACTATGTCAGGCTTGTATTTGCCTGACGGTGGAAAACGAGTAGTTCCAATAAATTAGACACTTCTCATTCCCCACAACGGACCCAATATCCCCGGAGCGTAAGGCAGCACTGGTGTTTCGTCTATCCCATACGAGTGCCTTAGATGATAGTAAAGCACTCGTAATGCTGCGTCGTGTCTGTGAAGATAGGCCGAGACTGCGTATGTCGGGCAAACCCACAGTAAGTGTATTACAGTCTCCGGCGCCTTGCGGCAGGCCCTGCAGCTGATATCAGAGTCCTCCATACCCATGACACGACGTCGATAGACGAGGGTGTTAAATACACCATCTTGGCAAGTTATTATGAATCCCTCGGTCTTAGACTTTATTCTCCCATTATTTATTTGTTATTCTTATTATCTTATCTATTATTTATCTTATTCTTTATTCTCTTTATTATCTCAGTGCTTTATTTCTTTTTTAAATAGCTACAGTGAGAGGTAACCATTTTTCATTTTTAGTATTATTATTATTATCTCATCTCTCTGATAAAACTTTATTGTATTTTAAAAATTGGTCGCTGTTTTAGTAACTGTAACGAATTAGATGAAATCTCTGCGACACCATGTGCACAGCCGGTCTAAGATGGAACTCGCACCTAGCGTATCTCCTGTTTC
The DNA here is from genome assembly GCA_963675555.1 of Leptura quadrifasciata. Classification (NCBI taxonomy): domain Eukaryota; kingdom Metazoa; phylum Arthropoda; class Insecta; order Coleoptera; family Cerambycidae; genus Leptura; species Leptura quadrifasciata. Next base: position 58,244,375 of record OY776673.1, on the reverse strand, counting down.
CTAAAAGTGTGTTTTATAGAATATTTTTTAATTATTTAATTTTAACGCCTTATTTAGATTAACGTCCTGGCGGAGTCTAGCATTAGCTATTCCACCACTCAACCACGACACATACACACAGACAATTATACAACGATCATTCCCTACGACATTGCCATCTGCCGCAGCTGAGACACGAACTCAGGAGCGGTACAGCAACTAGCTGTGTTGTCTCTCACACAACCTCGTCTAGTCCACTGCTACAACTCGGTAACACATGAAAGCACCACTGAACATTCATACCCTAGACGGGATTCGAACCCGGGACCCCTTGGTTGCAAGCCAGCCACTGAGCCAACCAGTTTGTATTTACTACTTATATTTATACAAGCTCTTAAGAATATATAATACAAATGGCATATTTTAAACAATATGGATTATTTCCATTGTACGGCTCAAATAATCGGCTTTTATTCCACAGATTATATTGTAATAAGAATATTAAAAACAAATGCTATTGTCCGCTGGATCATGCGGCCCACACATCATGAGGTATATTTTTCCATTTAAATAGTATCACAAATATTCACATGAACTAGTGCTTTAGCTCCCTTCAGCTGCCGTGGCCACTATGAACATTTTGTGTAGCGAATAACGTTCTGGTACAATAGATGAAATGCTTGCTGTTAAATATCTAGTGATTCTAGTGCTTTCTGCTAGAATTCAATAAATTAACATTTTTATCGATCACCAAACACGGCTTCAGTTTGCGAGAAAAGAACAGCACGTATTTTTAACCCCTCCACAATAAAATTGTGAGAGGTTACTAAAATTGGTTCAAAAACGAAAATTGAGTTAACATCAAATCTTTACGTTTTGAGGTCCTAGGAACCCAAAAAAGTGGTTTTTGAAAAATGTCTGTGTGTGTGTATGTGTGATAGCACGATAGCGCCGAAACTACTGGACGGATTTGACTGAGACTTTGCATGTGCGTTTTTTTAGTGCCCCAGAAGATCTGAAAAGGTTTTGGATGAGATCGGATTACGTTTAGTGCCGTTTTGTCACACAATTCAATGCTCTTTTCGGCTTCAAAGATCCACCGAGTGGGGAGGTTCCAGCCGCTTCCAGTAGCTGCCAATTTTTTTTTTATTATTAAAAATAATCTGGTCTCGGGTATATGGGGACCGTCTATACAAAAATGGAGCGACAAATGACACATTTCTGCCTGCCGGAGTAGCAAAGGATACAAGAGGATAGATTTTGTTTGCGCAGCCAGTTTTGGGTTGGTTGATTGTGTCCGTAGAATTTATTGTTAATTATGGAAATCGTCTCCTTGAAACATGGCTTCGTCCGATTACGTTGAAATTTAATGAAAATAAGCGCCTAATGATGCTTGAATATCGAAAAAATATTCATATTTATAAAGGTTTACTTTCTTCGAATTAATTGCGAAGATATGCAATATACTTCATTTTATTCTAAGAACCGCCTAGGATTTTGTAAAAATAAATCAATTGGAGGAAAAGCGGACGGCGATCTAGTGAACTTTTTCTTAGATTAATTGAGAAACAAAGGGCTTGAAAACTGCGTCTTGACGAATGTCAACACACTAATTTGAATTTATACCCAACTAGTATAATAGGAAATAAACATAAATGTATTTATAGTTTATGTATATTTTCACAAAAATCAAATTTACTTATATTTTCTAAAGAATTGAATCATTTTTTTTAATTTTAACAGGAGATAAATTTTACAGTGCTTAATAGACAGATATTTTATTTTTAGAACTTGTGGGGGATTCTGCAATTAATTCAATACCTAAATTGAAAAATACCGCATACTTGCAACTTTTAACATTTTCAATCTCAATTCGTCTACGACGACTGGACTTAATAGACGTTTAAAAAAAAGTACTGGGAAGAGGAAAACAAAAAAAAATATTCAACAATTTCCATTGTGTCATAATTTTTCATTACGAAAGACATTTAAAAAATGTTTAATTTATTTAAATGGAGACTGAAGAGAGAAAATACGTCAGAAGACAAATGTATTTTTGTCTTGTCGTTGAAGGGTTCGGGGTAAATGGGGTAAATAAGTGCAAATGGGCAAAGCAAACAGGTAAGACTCCATAAAATTGCAATTTAGGGCTTGTGCGAAAAGTCAAGGTCTCAAAATTTTTTATGATATCAGCCACCCCCCACTATCACCTCCAATACCATTCCCACGCTATTATGAAAGGGAGTAAAAAAATTAAAATGTGATTTAGTGTATATACAAGAACGAAATGTCTCAAAAAATTGTTTTGGCGTTAGCCCCCCCTCACCACCTCCATTGCCACCCCCCATCCTACTATTCAAGGGAGTAAAAAATTAAATTGGGATTAAGTATGTACATGAGAACCAAGGGATTCTAAAAAAAATTTGACATTGGCCACCCCCTCTACCACCCCCATTACCGCTCCTACCCTATTATTAAAGGGAGTAAAATATTACATTAGGATTTAGTGTGTAATAAGACTTGGATACAAAATCTAGTTGTGGAAGTAGTGATTCCTTGGGCAGCGGTTTTATTTACGTATATAGATTGTCAATTATTTGCAAAATTATTGGACACAATATTCATTCATTATTCTATGTAAGTCTAGAATAAGCATCTCATATTCGTTCTGATTTTATATTTCTATATAGTTTGCCAGTTATATATAATTTAAAAAAAGTTATGACGAACAATAATAAATGTTTAATTATAGAATCTCCCTCGCTATCTCCGTGTTTCTTTTGGATATGGTAACCATATGTATTGAACTTTTTTTAAATCTTTATTAGCTACTACAGGTATATCTATATGATGTAATGAAGTACATAATTTTTCTCAATAAAAAAATATCATGTTCTACGCATGTAGTGCAAGTAAACTTATTGATTTTAATTGAACTATTTGTCTTTATGAGAATTACATCACCGTCACAGTTTAGCCAACCAAGGTGTTGGAATTTGCAATGATATCATTTTCCTCGTTTTATATTGCACATGTCATATTTATTTATTTATTGCATATTGACTGAAATTATGAAGTAATAATTTATATTAATAATCTTATTATTTTAATATACATGGTATTTCTTAAAGACATGAAATAACTGATTTTATTTAAATTATCAACTTGAAACCCAAAACCAATATATTATAGTCTTTAAAATTAGGGGAAGAAATCTAAGATAAAAAAAACAAAAAGAATTTGAATTCTCATTCGCAGTAAAAATTGAATCGCGAAAATTTTAAATATAGGACTATAAATATAGAGAGAAGATTTGAATTATATTTCTAGCAAAATCCCTGTTAATCAAAGGTAACGAAAATGGAAACATTATGTAATGTTCAGAACTGAGAATAACCAAAGTTCAAAAGACATAAAAAAGAAAAAAGGGGGTTGCGTCGCGACTCTCCCTCCAAAAATTAGGAAGAACCGTTACAGATACGTCAAAAACAGGATCAATATTGCAAAGGATAAAATTTCATGACAGTACACCGTTTGCAAATGATTGAAATGCATTTTTAATGATGTTGGGACGAAATTTTACATGATGAAATTAGATTTGATTTCCAACTTTTCAAGACCTATCCGCCATATTTGTCACTGTCACAAGGATCCTCAAATCTAGTATTGCGCAATATACCTACGAGAACAATCATACAAAAGATATCACCAAGTTAAAATCAAACGCAAAGTCAAGAAATGTTATAGATAATAAACAGATGTTCTTGAATGCTAAGAAATTATAAAATTTAAAACTAGAGTAGTGATAAAGGATTTATCCCTTTATTGGTTAGTAGGTAAATGGTATGTCGATCCCAACTAAACTCTAAGTAGGGATAGAGATAACCAGATTGGTTGAATTCTTCATTGGTTTGTTCTAAATACAGGACACTCTAAAGATGATGCCAACATCACATTGCTGAAACGCGCTTCTAGCATAGTATCCGAATGTTGTATTGAAGTATTTTGGTGCAGGATGCTACATCAGAGGCGGTGTCACATCCAACATCCAACTCCCTTCCAGACTTATTTTAGAGAAAATCAATGCAATACCAGATGGGATTTGGGAAAATTCTATAATCTACAATAGATAAAAATACCTAAGGCTTGCAGGAATTATTACACTAAGGCTAAGCACCATCAGGGCCTTAAAAGAACAATTTGAGAAAAAAGAAAATTATGATTTTGATTATTTTCTATTAATAAAGAATTTAAAGCCTTTTTTTCTAACAGATTTTTATTTAAATCATGTTGTTTCTTCCAGAATCTGCCAAGTCAAAAAACGACAATGATTGACTGTAGAAAATTGTACACTTAACGATTTTCTTAATTGGACAACTTTGAAAAAATAGCCAATAATCGAATTATTAACACTTCTTTCCAAGATGGCATCTTGAGTATGTTTTTTGTGACCGAATTCAATTTGAATACTATATAGAATGTTTACAAATTCCATAGCTGGTATTATTATTTTAATTAATTTATTTTTGTAATACCTAAAGTCAGTATTTTTTATAAATCTAGGAGTGTACAATGTACATACAGTGTGTTGATTCTTGTATCTTGAAAACTAAGGATTTTGGAACAGCTTATAGTTTCCAACTTGTTTACGATTTCCATTTGAGGGTGATTTTAAATGACATCTTGTAAAAAAGAACGTATATTACCGTTTTAAAAATCGAGTTATGTCATCAAGTTATTTTAGGGACTCAAAACGTGTCACGTATTGCTAATTTCCTGCACGTTAATCTTCATAAACTTTGCTTAAATTCAAAAATGTCTGTAGGAGTGTGATAAAATGATTTAACTGTAAGTGCTTCTAGATTATTAGGTCAAATTCTTAAACGTAACAAATTCAATTCTATTTTTGACTAATATTTTATATGGACGTCTTATACAGAATCTTAAACAAAAAAATCGATAGCTTGTGTATTAATCTAATTTAAGATAAATGTGAGCTACATTTTAAATAACCTTTAAATTGTTTATGTGCAATGCATCATGTTTATTAATAGATTTTAACATTTTAAAAATGCATTTATTGTCTTTCGCCTTTTCTACTGATTTATAATAGTTCAAGGGCGCACTTTCACGTAGAACAGACTAGTGCTATGTGGTAATGGTATTGACCAGCAAATGTTTGTTTTAGAAACTACTTCCGTGCCAAATTGAATTTTAGTTTTTTTACGTCTCTATTTTTCTATTTAGAACACGAAAAATTACCAATTATATAGCATTAATTACATAAATATATTACTAATTATATACTCCTTTCCAAGAAAGTCAATGGGCAGTTGAAATAAGAAATTGTACACTAATGTTGTATTTCAAAAAATAGTTTATGAATAAAATTTATAATTTTAAATTATAGGACAGCGATATAGATGGATTCATAAAGAATCAATAATCAAAAACAATTCAGTAGTTTAATTAATTGTGCTTTATCTGGAAAGAACAACAAAAGCTATAATACAGTGAGTTCACGTTCAAGGAAATAAATTTGAGAATATCTTACCTATTTATAATATAACATAACATTAGAATCTGTCGATTTCTATTTGTGAAGTAGCATTTTTTGTCTTGAATAGCCACCCAATATTACTTTCGATTTTGGGTTCATGGGGTGTCATGGATGGTTCATGGGGGTGTCATTACCTGTTTAATATTCGTACAGACCTGTTTGAAAACCGTACAGACCTGTTTATTATACACCCCCGTGAACCATCCATGACACCCCATGATACCATCTCCCTGGCCGGTAATGCAGATTCCCTATTTGACAGGTCTGCATGAATAATAAACAGGTCTCTACGGTTTTCAAGCAGATCTGTACAGCTTTCAAACAGGTCATGACGTCCCCATGAACCGCCCATGACCCCCATAAACCAACCTTCCGGTCGGTAATGCAGATCCCATACTTGACGATGATGACGTGACCGTCTGACCCAATAGCTACTCACGAATTTCAACAGGTAGTTTGTTTTATAGCTTTGGACCTATACAAGCTCTGAGTGATCCCCTTGTTCACTTTTGGTAACATTACCCTCTTCGATCCCTTGCTCTTGAATCATGGTTATGTGGATGAATTGTAATTTGTTTGTTCTTTGTATGTACGTATAATCTAGTATACTTTAACTTGGCGTTTGTATGTATGAGTTAATATTCCGTACGATTTCATTTTCTCCCATATTGTACACAAAGTTAAAGCAATAGTCTAGAAACATTGTCTACGTGGACAATATTTCTGGATCTTTGTGTGCAAGAGAAAATGAAATCGTACGGAAATATTAACTCATACATACACACGCCAAGTTAAAGTATACTAGACTATAAGTATACTTAATGTGCATACACCTCGAATGTCCAGTATACTATTGTATTTATAAATTAATTCTGTCGAATATCTTTGTTTAGAATTGGTTTCAATATATAATTTTGTGTTATATCTAATGAGAGACTGAAAGATTTATATAGTAAGCCCCAAACTTATTATCCGTATCTCAGTATTGACTCGATTAAAATAGTATATACCATATTTTTCTAGATAAAATATTTCGAAGCGTAAAAAAATTATGAAGGCTTTATTTAGACAGTATATTCATATGTTGGCCAAATACCATTCCAAAGTACTTAATCGATTCTGCAATGGTAATAGTCTCCACATAATTTCGATATCCCTTGGCATGGCAGGAAGATCAGCACGTGTCGGTGCAAGGGCAATATACTTAGTTTTATTTAAACTTAAGGAGAGCAAATTAAAATGTAGACATCTCTTAATAGAATCAATACTGTGTTCTGCTGTTTGATATGTGTTTTCCCAAGAATCACCAGTACATGTAATTGCAGTGCCATTGGCAAAGGAAATCAAATCACAGTTTGCGTTATAAATAGATTATTCGTATGCACTAGAAATGAGATGGGCCCCAATACGGTTCCTTGAGAGACTCCCGTAATTATGACGATTTTATTCTGAGCTTAGCGTATTATTTATTTTTCCTAACTGTGGTCCGTTAGTTACCTAAAAAATTCTTAAATAAATTTAAATGGGTACCTGTTACGCCGACTTTTTCGTATGATATTGTATCGAACGCTTTTTGGAGATCTAGAAATATTGTTAATATTTTTTATTGTCATTGAAATTAAATAAAAGATATTATAAGTAAGTGTGAATTTAAGACTAAATATAAAGAAAAAACATGTCAATACAGATGAATAGAAACGCAACAAAATTAGTTTCAATTCCTCATATTTCTTCCATTGTCAAACCGTGTCAGTTGTATTGGTTGGTCACATTTATATTATTTTCGATTACATATGTTTTAGTATTGGTGACTGTATAAATAGTTCCATCCATTGCTCAAACCTTGTCTTTTCCAAATTTATCAACCGCTTGTTCTAGAAGTTTGTGTTTCTCTTTTGTCATATCTTCATGCATTATTATTCCAGAGCCTTTCAGAAGTTTTCCCTTTTTCCTGTCATAGTTTGCAATGTGTTTCAATGTAAACAATTCAATTTATTTGTTAAAAAATACAGATCCATACTCAAACTCGCCCAAATTTGAATTTAACTTAAAACATTTTACATAGAACATGTTTTATGATAAATATGATTACTGTAGTAGGCGCGAGTATTTCAAAATGATTTATAATTGAATATGTGTATAGCGAGTTTAATGAAAAAGTTCTTTTATTTTCCATCCAAATATGTAGAAATGCACAGAGTGTTGTATTTAAAAGAACTATGTCCGTGTCACTTTCGCGAAAACGCGAAGTCATATTAAGTGACAGGGCAACAAATGCAACTTCACAAATAGAAGTTGGCAGGTTCGAGAGTTTTTGCAGAAAGAAAATAGGTAAGACTTTATCGAATTTGTTTCTTTAATTATGATCTCACTGTATAATCTAGGCGCTAGATTGTGACACGTGTGCACTTGTATGTGCCCTCAGTCTGATTGCTGGACTTTATTAAACTCCTACAGTAGTAGTACACAAATTGATTGTGTGATTGGTCACGTTGACCAGACCATTGTTATTTTACTGCCATTCTAGATGTAACATGGTAGCATAACATTTTTTAAATACAGTATCGTTATTTTTAAATGATTTTGATTTTCTTGTATTTTATTTAAAAGCTAATACGAGGAATATATTTTTTTGTTCTCGGACTTTAAATTAAATTTTATTTTTAATTAACAATATTCTACTTATGTAATAAAATTTAGTTTTACTACAACATTTATCTGCGTACATATTTTTAATTTCAAACTAACAAGAAAAAAAAATTCTTTTCTATAAAACTCGTACTATAAAATAATAAATAAAAAAATACTAATGTACGAATGCAAGAAAAGCAAGGCGTGCGCACTTTGCATGATTGTATGAAAGGGGTGAAATCGTTGTATACATAGTGCCTTCAGACACGCGTACATAAAGATGATACATATACTTGTATATAAAGTGCGCACGCCTTGCTGCTTTTCTTGTATTCGTACATTAGTATTTTTTACTTTTTAGTACGACTTTTTACAGAAAAGCAAGTTTTAAAAATTATTTTTAATTTTTTTATTTTCTACTTTTTAGTTATACTTTTTGGGGGGTTTACTCCCAGAGTTCGCTCGATATAATTCGTCTCTTAACGATTTGTTTTGATGAAGTATTGTATTGCCATCCGATCTTAGTAACTGTACAAAATTTCATCAACTGATTATGTCAGGAAGTGTGTTAAATAAAGAACGCAAGATTTGAACATAAACAATGTGCATATATTGTGGGATAAAGAAAAACACAAGTAAAAACATAGAATTTGGCTTTTACAATCTGCAGGTTATTTTTTCATTTACAAAATTCGCAGTACATAATATTTAAAATACTATACGAAAGTATGTTTTCTCTAAAGTACTTGATGCATTTACTTGGCGTGAGAAAATCTCCGGGTTGCGTGAGTTCATTTGTAACTTATTTAATTAAAATTCCATCCTCTTATTTTTAACCGCAATCTAAGGAATTATTCCTCATGCACATCTAGGGCACGTATCCAATTATAGCAATGCCAATTTATATGGAGACGAGTAGATGCAGGAAGTAAGTCTGATTCGAAGAACTTTAGATGACATTTGGCATTAGAAAAATATTGTGATGCTTTCTTTCCATTTCATTTATATCGTAAATTATATAAATTATAAATAGGTCTACGTATGTAATGTAACGCATGAAAGTGCAACTTTGATAAATTATATATTAGGTAATAAACTGATTATAACTTTAAGAACAGATGTTATGAATGCATCACAGTACTCAAATCACCATCTTATTTACTGTTTAACTAACATGTCCATAATTATAAAAAATTATATAAAAAACATTTTTAAACAAAGCTTTTTTTTTAATGCTCTAAAAAGTAGAAAATAATCTTTGAAGTAAATCAAACCCATCATTTTGTTACATTATATAATTTTTTTTTATGATATAAAAGCTTGTCGCGAAATTTTCCCGTGTAAAGAAGATTGCTCGCGACAAACTTTTATATCATAAAAAAATTATATAAGGCAAAAAAATGATGGGTTTGATTTACTTCAAAGTTTATTTTCTATTTTTTAGAGCATTTAAATAAAAGCTTTTTTAAAAATGTTTTTTACATAATTTTATTTTTTTACTTTTTAGTGTTTTGATATGCTCTAATTCAGAGATATCGATTTTGAGACGAATCGGATCATAAACAGTAAAATAGGCCGCAATCTTGAACTAAATTTTTTACTAGAAATTTGTAATCCGCGACCCCGAAGATCCCCAAATATCGATTTTGATCGATTTGAATCTAAATGACAAAAGTCGTCAGCCATTTGACGCCGCCATTTTGAATTTCTGAATTTTGAACGAGAATTCATAATTGGCGATCTCGAAAACCCCCGAACAGTTTTGATCGATTTGGACCATAAATGACAAAAGTCGTCCGCCATATTGGCGCCGCCATTTTGAATTTCTAAATCTTTACCAAGAATTCATAATCGGCGATCTCGAAAACCCTCAGATATTGATTTTGAGTCGGATCGGATCATAAACGATAAAGTCGTCCGTAATCTTATTTTTTTCTTAAATGAAAATATTAAAGTGTATTGTCACCGGATTTATACACATGTGCAAAATTTCAAAACTCTAGTTTAATTAGAACTAATCGAAATTTTGATTGCAAGATGTGACCTAAACAAACTATCTAACAAACAAACATTGCAAGTTTAATAAAAGATTTTAATAAAAATAACTATTACTCTATTTTATTCATTAATATGAACAATATTAATTTTACTCAAGTTAAATTAAGATTTTAATATGAAATATCTGATCAGGGCAGTTTCTGTTGAGAGGTCAAGTTAAATTTGCAGTTCAGTTTTGCAATTTAGGTTTAGGTAGGTGTATTGTTAGTTTAAGCAATTTTTTTTACGGCGAGCATCGGCTTTTTGTAAATATGTCGAGTTTCACAAATCCTACGGGAACCAATGAATATGGGAAATGTTCCATCTTAGTTGTTCATCAAATAATATATATAAACTACTATAATTCATTTCGATTGTTATTAGTTACCAAAAAAATTAAATGTTGCAAAATTAGGCACTTCTAAACATATTCTTTTTTGATATTCATAACCTAAATATTCACTTTCCTTGTTGGACGATCACAAAATACAGTTTTAAAAGGGCTAACTTCTATACGGTTTGTGAAAAATATTTCGATACAAATTAGTTCATATTTGAACAATGTCCCGCTGCAAACGATTCACTTGATTTATTTTAAACTAAATTGGATGCAATTGTTTTAAAGCACATTCCTAGGACTAAGGTTACCAATCAATCGTACCTACCATGCTTTAACAGGGAAATAATTTACAGGATAAAATTGAAAACTAAATCCTTTAATATGTATAGAAAAACGGATCGTACCTGCGAATTCGAGAAATTTAAACAACTACAAGCAAAAGTTAAACATAAGGTTGACATTTCATATAAACTATATTATCTTGAAACTATTGAAACAGAAATTAAAGTTAACCCTAAAAACTTTTGATTTTTCTTCATCAAAGTATGATAGTGTAACCCATACCATGTACCTTATACTATAACAATGAGGAAATAATTACCCACAACCAGTTGTCGATAGTTTTGCTGATTATTTTGCCAAGTCATTCACATCACGCGTTAATCAAGAACCTTTTCAGTCAAATAATAACAATCTATTGCTTACTTAAACTGAAATAACTGAAGAACAAATTCTAATCGCTAGCAGAAAACTAAAGACTAATATGACAATGGAACCAGACCTCATTTTAGCTTTTTTAATCAGAGATTGTGCGGCAACATTTGCTAAATCCATTACACGTATTTTTAATGTGATGCTAAAGGCATCCAATTTGTCCTATCTTCAAAAGAGGTGATAAAAGCGACTTATCTGACTATAGGGCAATTAGTATAATTTACAATTTTGCTGAAATTTTGGAAACTATAAAAAGCTTCAAATTTTTATGACCATACACCCGGAATGACTTCGTCCAACCAACATGGATTTATGAAGAGTAGATCCACAGTAATCAATCTCGTTAGCATCACTCAATACTTATGTGAAAAAGTCAATCTTGACTATGACTTTTTTAACGCCTTCGACAGACTTGATCACGGTATTTTACTTTCAAAGAATACCACATTCGGTTTATCAGTGGATTTAGTAAACTGAATTAAAACATTTGCTAAGTAGATACCAATATGTTCAACACTACAGTTACAAGTCTGTCAAATTCTTGCAGGAGTCCGATGTTCCTCAAGGATCTACAGTGGGTCCGCTTCTCTTTAACTTATTTATGAGAGATATTACATCCGATCTGGATACTCTGCTCTATGCAGACGAGTTAAAAATATTTCTCGAAATAACTTCTACTGAGGATTGTGAGAGGTTGCAAAATGATCTAAATAAGCTGCCACATAATGCACAAAAGTGTAATGTTTGATCGTTTATTAGAAAGCACTATGTACTTTTCTATGATTGTAGCTTACAGTGTGTCGTAAGGAAAATTGAGTTTCTAACTTAAGCTTTGAAGGGAAAAACTTAATGTTTATTCACAAACGGATATACATTATGTATTTTTTTCTAATTTATCTGAGAAATATAGGTTTCCATTTGTATTAAAATGTAAATTCAATTTTGTTAAGGAAAATATTTTTGTTTTTATTAATAATTGTGCCTATCTTATGAGTAAGTACTACTCATTAAAGTGATAGCCTAGTCTCAATGTAGAATAAAAATCAGAACGGCTTGGAATATAGATATGTACAATATTCTACCTCCCAAAGCAATCAGATATTAGCACTTTTGCACTTTTAGACCGATGATATAGTGCGTGGTGTTATTAGGTCCATGCTGTTTACTTTAAAATATTTGGTTGTTTACATCACAGGTTATTTGCTATATTGAAATATTACAGAATTTCAAACAAATCTTAGAATGGCAATAGCTACATGGAGTTTGTTACTAATGATAGAATCTGCCAAAATTTCATTGGCATTTTAATTGTTCAAAAACTTCAGAAGTGTTTAGCAATTATTATATTTGTAAATTCTCTCATCCTTAAATTACTACCGCTACTAAACATATTAATATACCCAAAACAACTTACCACCTTCTTCCTCTGAATCCGACATGAAAGTCTCGTGCATCAGTTCTGGAGCCTGCACCCTGTATTTTTCTTCTATGTTTGTTGTTGTAGTAGTAGTTATAGTTGTTGTAGTTGTCACAACCTTTAGAGTCTCGATCACAGTTATGTATCCCAGTTTCTGGGCAATATTGAGAGGTGTTTGGCCGTTCTGAAAAGGAAAAATCATACAAAATTCATTCATACATCTAAAACATGAAATATCTATTCGAACAATATACAGTGAGGCCCATGAAGGTTTGACCAGCCGATATCAATTTTGAAATTTGACGTTTTTAAACAGTGTAATGCGGTGCTCATTTCTGTTATAAGAGGACTTTATTGCAACATCGCATTTCCGATCACGTGACATCAACTTCAAACTTTTGAAATAGGGCACCCTCTATATTAGTACATGACTGTGAAGGCCTTTCTAATACAAATTCAATGATACTATAATGTTATCTTTGCTGTAGTGCCGGAAAGAACCTGACAATTATGATATGGTTTAATCTGTATTACGGAGGCCTTCACAGGAATGTAGTGATATTAGGGGTGTCCCATTTAAAAATTCGAAGTTGGACACTGCGTTCCATTGAATAAAATCGAAATTCAAAATTGTAGTTCAAATAGTTTTCGAGATAACGGCTGGTTAAAACTTCATGAGCCACCAAGTATATAGAAAATGGAATCGATATGAAAAATTAAAATATTTCCGATTTACAAAACATTTATAATGATTTGTTTAATTATGCAGGATATAAATGTATAAACCAACATGAACCTTCAATGTGAATAGCAGATACGAACAATAAAAAACGAGGTAAAAAATATTAAATTAGTAAGCGTTTATATGATGCGTAATAAATAATAATCCTAGTAAAAACATAAAACTTGACGATTATTCACAAGAATTTAAATGTTTTATTTATTTATTTTTTTTTTATACATTTATTTAACGTCGGCCTATTTCCGCTACTGAGGCCTAACACCGACGCCTGTAGACGAGCTACCCCCAACCAGGAATTTTGCCGAACCTCTTCCCTTAAGAAGAGTAGGGATCTTTTACTTGCCTAACATTTAATAGACAAGGGACCGACGGCTTTACATCCCCTCCGAAGGATGGTATATCTCCTATACAACCCTCGCCTAAGGTTGTATAGCTTCCGCGCATACACTGATATACAAGCCGCTGGAAGATGTGTGAGGCGAGAACGCGGTTTCCGTTGGAATGGTCACCAATCCAAGTACTAACCGCGCCTGTCGTTGCTTTACATCGCATACCGAAGTATGTACATAGTAAAGACGCACCTACGCTCGCCCCAATGTTTTATTTAAAGAATGATAAGTCTATACAGAATATTAAAACTTTTAAAAATTAACACATTAGTATACTTCTCCTTAATGTGAAATTATTAAAATTTTCAAATTAATTAAACTCTCTGCTATTCTCAAAAAAGAGGGATCAATTTGTAAGGAACATAGGTTTTAAATCTGATTAATTTTTGATAATACACAGTATTGCCGCAGGGGTCAATATTGAGGCGTGCGTTATATTTTGTACAGTAAATACATCTGTGCAATAATAAGATAGCTCCTATACAGTGTGTCATCCAATTGTGTTAATAATAGGTGAAATGAAGAAAAATCGATTTTTTTTTATTGAGCATTCACCCCTGCTTGTCTAAAAAACTAATTTTGGTTGTACTTTTGTTTTTTTTTAAATCATGTAGGCCAAGACTGTTAAGTAAAAATGAATTTCTTGTAAGGTAAAGTGCCTTTTCTGTAAAAGATATAACAAAATGTCATAAGGAAAGTTATTCAAATTAAAGAGTTATAGTTATATGCAAAATTTCAAGAACATATGCCTACTTTGATAATTTTGATTATTTTGATATAATTGCATTTAACGAAAAAAAAAATTATATGCCGGTTTACTAGAATGTTTGATCTACCATGTGTCTAGAGATGAAGTATTTAGTTATTAATTTTTAATGGTGGAGGCGAGCGTGGGTATGTCTTTACTATGTACATACTTCTATATGCGATGTAAAGCAATGTAAGGCGCGGTTAGTAGTTGGATGGGTGACCGTTCCAACGAAGACCGCGTCCTCGCCTCACACATCTTCCAGCGGCTTGTATATCAGTGTATGCGCGGAAGCTATACAACCTTAGGCGAGGGTTGTATAGGGGATATATCATCCTTCGGAGAAGATGTAAAGCCGTCGGTCCCTTGTCTATTAAATGTTAGGCAAGTAAAACATCCCTACTCTTCTTAAGGGAAGAGGTTCGGCAAAATTCCTGGTTGGGGGTAGCTCGTCTACAAGCGTCGGTGTTAGGCCTCAGTAGCGGTAAATGTATAGAAAAAATTTCAATATGAAGCAAAATTACATCTTGGATAGGAAACCAATGACAATTAATAAATGAAAATTACAAGAATTACTGTAGGCATCTAGAAATAAACATAAATATGCCGCTTCATTATTCAAAATTGTTGCCCCAGCTTCAACACATAGCTCTAGTCTGGCTCTTAATCCTCTATAACTGTTTTGGATTTCTTGGAGGCGTATACCATCAACTGCTTCTTTAATTTTGTTTTTTAATAATTATCAATTATTGTCAAAATTAAATTTTGTTTTGTTTTAAAAATGCCCATAAGCAGAAATCCATTATCGTTAGATCCGAACTTCTAGGTGGCCAACAAATTGTCCCGTATCTTCCAATACATTTTTCTGGAAAATGACGGTCTAACCATCCTCTGACAGTAAAAGCAGAATGTGTAGGTTAGCCGTTTGTATTGCCAGCTACAATAAAATCATATACCTGCATTTCCACCACCTCCCTGGCTAATATGGTTTCATTTAAAAAGATTTTATTTTGTCCCAAAAACCATTTTGTGGAATTTATTTGCTTTTAAGTCATATAATTGAGTATTTTCAAAGGGATTTCGATGTATCTAGTATTACACGGGTCCATTAGAATAAATTGGAACAATCATGATACACTTAAATGGAAGTGAATAAAAATAATTTATATCTATATCCCGTTACACGTAGTATAATAATGGTTCATTTTCTTTTAAATTTTTATTCTTACTCAATTCAGCAATCAAGTTGATACGGAATTTACGATACAAGCATTCTCTGCTTAGTTGTCTTCATATCAAGTTAGTGGTGATGATCTATATATATGATACTTACAAAAAGTATCCATTTTAAGATACTCGAAGTCAAAGTGAGAACTAATACATTGACAATTCAATACATTTAAATCGTGTGTAGGGCGAATTTTTTATCAACCAATTTTGGTTACAAAATGATTTATAATTAACTTAATACTATATGTTCGTTAACACCTTCTATAAATATACTCACTTCACAGTCATTCTCTCTAGATATGTAGGTATATGTTTATGGAATTCGGATGTTGTCATAGTTATCAAGAAGTACTGCGTATGGTGAATTAATTCTTTCACACTATTATTATAGTTAATTATACGTTGCCCTTGACAGTAATGTTTGTGCAATTATGATACGTCTCACTCGTCTTTAGCTCTTCAACTTTATGAAACTAGCACGAATAATTTAATTTACCAACGCATACCTTCAACAGATGGAGGCTACTTGAAAACTATTTAAATAATGCGTTAGCTCTAGAATTTGGTAATAGTGTCTTGGTATATTTATAGATTTTATAACTTTATCAAGTATGCGTAGTATTGAAATTTAGGCGTGTTGTTCTATATAATTAAAACCTATGGTTACATGACGAAATCATCGAGAAAAAAATCTTAACTACTCATATCAATGTAATAAAACGAAAATACATAAAAAAATAATTAAATTAAATGTTCAAATTGCATGGCGTTTGCTTCTTGATAATTTCCAAGTCGAAACTGAAATTCCAATTCCAATTCTTCCAATTTCATAACTAATTTTGTTTTTAAGTCCTTAACATTGTTCGGTCTATTAAAATAAACTTAGGATTTAAGATAACTCCATACAAAATATTCCGATGAGGTTAGGCTCGGAGATTTTGCTGGCTATTCTACTGATTCGCGCCTATCTATGTGGGAAAATTTCTTTATATGAATGCCATTTTTTCTTTTTCAAATATTTTAAAACAGTCTACTGACTAACTGGCCGCTCTGCTGCGACTTTTGGACTTGGTATGTGAGGATTGTCCTCTATTGTCAGTAAAATATCTAACTGTATATTTTCTGAAATTGCAGGGCGACCTCTCGTGAAATTATCTCTTATATGACCGCAAGCTTGTAATTTCTTTTCAATTTTGCTAACAGTTGATTGTGTAATAGGTCGATCAGGGTATTTACCATTAAATAATTCACAAACCAGTTTATGTTCGAGGCCTGTCACCATAGCCAATCGTCATCAGAATTTCAATTCGTTGTGTCTGGCTTAAAGGTTCTGTTATTAGATCTTTAAATACAATGTGACATGCAAAGACTAACGTGTTACATCCAGGTCCGTGTTACTAAGTAGTGAAAAAAAGCATAAACACGAAAAAGTGCGAGTCGTTAAAAAAATTGTTCTACCAGGATTCGACCATAAATAATAGTCTATTTAAGAAGTTGGGATTTATGATGAAATTACCGAATGTTTGTGCCTCGGGCTAGACAATGTCTCCCCCCGTTTTGGAAGGTACTGAATCAGCAACTCAGTGTTTCAATTTTAACAGCGCATTACGGTCTAGTACTATTAATATGTACTGATGATGATGATGATGATATTTTAGTTATTATTCTACTAATTATCAAAATGTTTATAATATTTCGAATTGTTTACGCATTTATTATGTTCATGTAGATATAAGATTTTTAATTTAATTTGTGCGGGAAAGTGATAAAACTGGAAAAAAGCTCAATACGACGTGATGAGAACTATCAAGTTGGTGTCAAGGAAGATTCAAGTTGGTATCGGCGATTTTATTTATTGCGGAAAATATAATGAGAGTGTGGAAAAATGGAAATGAAAGGTTGCTAGGGGACATGAAAATAACAAGAAAATTACGAAAATGGTTTGGTTGATAAATTTTTAGAGAAAGAAAAGATTGGAAGATACTAGAGAAAATAGACTATTGTTGGTGAAATTGGAGTTTAGTTAAAAGAAGGAAGACAAGTAGTTAAAGAATTTGAAGCAAAGAAAGGAAAATTAATTTTTCAAAATTATGAAAAGTTGAAGAAAGAAGATAATTATAAATTATTTTATGGTGTAGAAAACGATTCTTAGTGGAACCGATATATCACTTGAATTGTGTGGGAACTTAGCAAATTGCAGCTGAACATCGAAATTAGTGATACTGTGCGGCTGGAGGATTTTATTGAGCTACGCGCACTAAAAAGTTGTAATAAACTTCTCATAAATTACTTGTATAATTTTAATAGTTTTTTAAATTTCGATTAATAATTTCATTATTATTAACAAATTTTATTTTAAGCAATCATTATCCAAATTATTTAATTTTTAGTATCGTATTTATTTTTGGCTAGATAGGGAATTTTATTTATTTCTATTTGTATCGCACATTATTGTTCTTGCAATAAACCGTTCTATTTTTTATTTAAATTTGTTTCATTTGCTTTGTGTCTCTACAGCTGTGTTTTTTCTTTCAACGATTCCGAACTTACGACTTGAGAACTAAATTAGAAATTATTTTCTGTGATATTTTTAACCGTCCTTCAGGCGGATATCATAAAAGTACATTCTAATACATACGAATTTTAAGTTCGGCTCTGTACTATTTCGTTCGCAAATAAACTCGCTTACCTTTATAGGTTTTTAATGTGCATTGGCTTGCTTGATGACACCATATTACATGGTTCAACAGTGATAATGATGAGGTCGTAAAGTTTCCGTTGCCTTTTTTAAGTACACCGTAAATCTGAGCTCGATTATATACACTCCATTAGTAGAAAAAGTAGTAACTAATCGAACTACATTTTGGTTCTAAGGCTTTCGCGGATCTGATGATGATCCATAGTTAGGTTTCCGAGTTCTCTTCCGCGTTGATAGTTTTGAATACTTGACGTTTCGATCATCTTGTCTTCTTCTGAAGCGAAGTGTACCCGAAGTACACTTTGCTTCGAACTACAGTTTACAATAACTTATTAGCCTTTATTTTATGATGGGAAAAAGATATTGTACTAGTGAAAAACATGAAAACCTAAAAATTAATTTCATTTGACTGAAATAGATTTCAACGCATCTTGTATTGGTTACCTTGTACATTAGCAATTTAAAGAAAGCTATTTTTAGATACACATACTCAGTATTTTAGTAGTTGTATCTCAAAAAAGAGAGGAATGTTTAAATTTTACATTTCTTTTAGAAAATAGTGCCTTGTATTATACTTTTACCATAATTATTGTCAGATATTTTCAGTTACACTTGAGAGTTAAATGAAACGTACGTGAATTTCTTTGGTCGACGCCACACCCGTTTTAAATCATCCTCATATTCAAGTAAACTGTTATTGATGCAATCTGGTTTTATTATTAGAAAAATACTTCACACTTTTATTTATCATTGAATTAATTATGTTGGAATATCTTTCTTGTTTATTTATTTTGGGGTAGATGCTTATTTATTTATATCATTTCAACAAGCCAGACACATTTTTCAGCATTGGGCGTGTTCATTGTATGTTTCTTTCTCTTTTCGCATTTGGGTAAGATAATTTTATTTTATATTATTTTATTTTGATTTACTAGTTTTTACAGACCAATTCAGTTTTTATTGCTATTTTCAACCCCCATGAAACCACCCCCAACGTTTGTTTTTAAAATTGCACGCCTATTATGATGAAATGATGAGAGAGTCACTTTCATATTTATTGATTAAACAAATCCTCATTGGACTCAGCATACTCGTTTCTAAACAGTTTGGGATGTAAAAGTTTGATGGCGCTTTATTTAATGGTCTTTTAATTGGGCAACATCTTTATGAACGCATTAGAAGACAGATATCTGAATTTTCCTTTGAAGGAAAGAAATTTAATATAACAACAGAATAGCATTCCTACCCATAAATCATGACCATTTAATTAACGTGTTTCAAGATATGTAGGCTGGCAATATAAGAGGCCGATTAATTAAACAGCAAGACCCCCAGACCTCACGCCATTAGATTTCGTCGTGTGAAGTTATCTCAAAGATCTCGTGTGTCAGATTCAATGTTTGAATTTGAACAACCTGCGAGACAGAATTCGTGAGGCTTGTCGACGCGTTACAACAGATTTAATTCAAGTCGCGTGTACCTGGGAATTACTACGACGCGCGACGTTATGAGGCTTGTGTGGATTTTGGATGAGATAATTTCGAACCTTTGTTGTAATTACATTCCAGTTGATACTAGTAGCCGTGATTATCTTTGCTATCTTATAAGAGATGCAAAATCTGTATTTATTTTAATTTTAAAATTTTTATTAGTTATCTAATTTATTTATAAAATATGGATAACCAATAATATTACTTACAATTACAATTTCTAGTACTTACGATAGCATTTTTTTAACAATTAACTAAAATTGTATGACTAGTCTTGTAGATAACCGAAACTAATTCGAAATTTATGCTTTTTTGCATGTAGATTGTAGAATTCTACTTTAATTATTAAGTATGTTATACCATACTGTGTTCAGAAAGAGGTCGGGTTCAATTTGAAAAAGAAAAGTTGGAGGTGGTTCCTTAAGGGTTGAAAAGCAAGAAGATTTAATGTATGCAACCAGCGAAGTTGAACTTTCCGTGTTGAAAGAATAGGTTACGCAAAATATAAATAAGTTAATACTGATAATATTTCGTGTTCATGCTTGAATTCTATGTAATATTTCATTATTTTATTTTTATATTCGCCTATAATATCGTATAAAAATCTGGTAGTGCCCCGAAAAAGATATAATATATGTATCGCAACGTCGACTTTTGAAAAAGATAGTTTTCTTTAAGGCTAAATCGGATTATCATAAAACTGTCAAAGAATTAGTTTTGCCGTAATTTTATATCCTTTAAAGACAAGTAAATTTTTTATTTTTTTTAATACATTTATTTAACGTCGGCCTATTTCCGCTACTGGGGCCTATCACCGACGCTTGTAGACGAACCACCCCCAACCAGGAATTTTGCCGAACCTCTTCCCTTAAGAAGAGTAGGGATTTTTTACTTGCCTAACATTTAATAGACAAGGGACCGACGGCTTTACATCCCCTCCGAAGGATGGTATATCCCCTATACAACCCTCGCCTAAGGTTGTATAGCTTCCGCGCCTACACTGATATACAAGCCGCTGGAAGATGTGTGAGGCGAGGACGCGGTCTTCGTTGGAACGGTCACCCATCCAACTACTAACTGCGCCTGACGTTGCTTTACATCAAAGTATGTACATAGTAAAGACGCACCTACGCTCGCCCCGACAACTAAATTATTAATTGCATTTTTGTATTTTGTATTGAAAAATTTAACGGTACTGAGCTTTGGTGGTTATGTAGGTTGAAAAGGTTTGAAACTCCCAAATTTATCTTAATTTATATCTGTAAAGACTCTTAGCCTAAAATCAAGGAAAGCAAAACGATACTAATCCACTTGTTTTAGGGAAAGATTTACAATGAAGTGTTATTTTTTATGACATAAATACGTACATCAGTTAATTGTCCTAATAATACACCGAAACAGAGCACTATTGCCGATGTGGCTTTAGCAAAACTGGCACAGCAGTGTTTGGTCCTTAGAATGAATATCCCAGTTGTTTTTTTTATCGAAAAATAACAAATTTAAAGCAAATATTCAGAACGTTCGTCTTATTCATCTTCGCCAAAATACGTGTTTAGAGACATTTTCAGGATATGCATTGTTGGACTTGGCAAAACAGCCTTTATCACTGTTGTGATGGACGTTGAAAAATGCCCTTAGGAGAAAAGTTAGGAACTGCAATTAAATTCTGACGAATTTTTACATCTTTTCTCAGAAATTTAGGAACTGACCTAAAAATCTATTCAATTCTCATTGGTTGCTGATTAATTTTGTTATTTTAAATAGGACATCCTATATACTATTTTCAATTACCACCTAATTATAACTACTAAAACGAATCGTTTGCAAGATAGTAATTTTTTGAAAAACCTGTTGCGAAGTTTCTAAGCATTTTTATTTCAATTACAAGAGATTTTTGAAAATTTTGAATGTGCTCTTGCAATTAACATATCAAGGGCTACTATAATTTTTCTAACGTAACACCCTATTTCCAATTATCTGATTAATTCTAAAATTCACCTTTCAACTGATGTAGTAGATGTTTCTATCTATAGTACTCCATAAAAAATTAAACACGATGGTGATACTTTTAAGGTTCCCCCCTCAGCAACTATCCTTAAACTCGAAAGAACCACCTCTATTTGACGTTTTTTTCCGTCGTAGGCATGCGGGTCGGTTTTTCTGGTCAGGATTCGGGTAGGCCGTATGAAATTTAACCATACAACATCTTATCCACCCCCGGGGTTTAAACTATCCCCTCTCCTAATACTAAAATATCCTCCAAAAATTCAAAATGCATGAAAATTTGTTTATTCCGTTTTCGAGGGTGCTCAGCAAGATGGTAATATTAATTTCTTATTGATACTTAAATATTGACACTTACAGATTAATATTAATAATTTAAAAACAAATTACAAATGAACATTTTTGCTTTTTGTTTTGTATCCACAGCAGGTGTCATTTTGTTAACCTCTACTCGCGAGTTGCCATCCATTATTTGTCTACCCAGTCATTCTTTCCTTTGGCATAAGTAAATAAACGATTTCACATAAATTATACTTGACAAAAATAGTTCTTCAACTGGCAATTTTCCCGTTTTAACAGGTATCTGTCAGATATAAAGCTATATTCAAAAATTGTGTCTCGGAGCGCTGTTCCTGGTTTTATCGTCTGCCAATGTGTTATTTTTAGCATAAATAAACAAATAGATTGGCGTGAAAATTGATTTGATAAATATAATTTACCGCATATGATTCTTATCATCTTGATAGGCGCCTGTCATACATATAACTATCAAAAAGTTTTTGCCGGGGTAAGATGGTAATATTGAATTGTTCCATGACATATATCGTTCATCAGTACTGAATTTGGTCACTTTAGCAGTATTTGCTTGGAAGTTGCTACCAATTCTTGTCTTTAACGAATTTGAAAACTATGTGACCTCCTCGACCCCCTACTTTATTTAGTGATCAGTTAGATTACCGTCGTTTCGATTTTTTTGTTTTGTTTGTACAGTTGTTTTAAATGTTTGCTGGAGATTTTTATACCATTAGCAGTCCATTTATATCGACCGCTTGGCAGGTTTTTACTATTTGTTATAGTACAGTAAAAATATTGACAAAAACTCTTTATACAGTGTGACCCACTTCGTACTAAGCCGCCCCTATAACTTGGGTATTTGTATTTGGATTTGTATATGTTTTTTACAGCACATAATACCCATAATGAACTACCTTTGGAAGATAGAACTGTTACTCAATCTCTATTTCAAAACCAACTGTGATGTTTTTAAAATGGAAATTTTGCAAAAGTATCATTAGCGATTGAGATAGAGGAAAATGTATTTGGAAAAGTCATTCAAAAAAATTAAGTAAGTTCAAATATAAAGTTTCATTTGAAAACATTGATTTTTATTTTTTTTTGAACAATATTGCAAGTCAGAAAAATTCGAGGTTTGGATTAGTTTAGAGCATCCAGATTGCTATCAATGTGAATCTACTTACATCAATTATTGTAAACACCATAGTTGTCTATTTTTACGTCAAAATGCCTTTAAAATTAACAATTCCAAAAAAATGGAAATTATTCGTCTTGTTGGAGATAATGTTCGTTCCTTCAGAGATGCTGCTAAAATAGTTAATCGTAGACATCCCGATCGTCCTCCAGTACATCATTGCACCGTAGCTGCCCTTAATAGGAAAAATGATCAAACCGACATTATTGTAAAACCAAAATTGAAACCTACCAAAATGCATCGAGATAATGATATTATACTGTGTTTTGTTAATGGAAACCCACGAACCAGTGTAAGAGAAATTGCGCGGGAATTAAATTTATCAAAAAAACAAGATCTGGCGTTGCCTTCGCAGGCACGAATTAAAACCCTTCAAGCCAAAATTTCTTCACACGTTGCAAGAAGGGGACCCAGAACGAGGACTAGAATATTGTTATTGGCTGCAAGACAATTTTCTAGAGGACCGTCGTTTTATCGATAAATCCAAATTGGGTAATCACATGCAAAAGTCAGTGCTCCCAAAAAGTGAATGTATGGTGCGGTATCCTGGGAACCCGGCTAATTGATCCATTTTTTTTTTTCGATGGAAATTTAAAGGCTGATGTTTACTTGAATTTCCATAACACATAATTGTCCGATGCTACAGACGATTTACCGCTTGCATTGCAAAGAGATATCCACTTCCAACAAGACGGCTGCTCAGTACATAATGCCTTGATTGTGAGAGAATGGTTTAATCGAAATTTTCGTCGAAAATGGATAGGACGTAATAGTGCACTTCGAGTTTCCGCCCAGAACCCCAGATATTACTCCCCTGGATTTATATTTATGGGGTGCACTTAAAGAAAAAGTTTATAAAAGCAGACCATGCACACGACAAGAATTGTGTAACAGAATTTTCGAAGTTTGTCGATCAATATCTCCTGAAGAATTAAGAAAAGCATCGAATCGTAATAAAAAAATAATTTTAAAATGCATTGAAATTGAAGGCGATCTATTGAAAAAATATTTCAGATATTATTATTGTAAGCATTGTTAATATTGTGTTCGGTTTTCTTCGAATTAAATAAATTATCAACATTATGTAAACTGGTTTATTAAATTAAAAATTTCCAACTACTTTCTGGAATTCATAGCAATCCGGATGCTCTAAACTAACCCAAATTTTTCTGACTTGTAATATTAAAAAAAAAAAAACTAAAAATCAACATTTTCAAATGAAGCTTCATATTTGAACTTACTTAATTTTTCTGAACGACTTTTCCAAATACATTTGAAATGTTACTTTTGCAAAATTCCCATTTTGAAAACATCACAGTTGACTTTGAAATAGAGATTGAGTAACAGTTCTACCTTCCAAAGGTAGTTCATTATGGGTATTATGTGCTGTAAAAAATATATACAAATCCAAATACAAATAGCCAAGTTATAGGGGTGGCTTAGTACGAAGTGGGACACACTGTATATTTCATTTGGATTTTCATATTTATACACAGTTTTCCATGTCTGATAGGCTATGACATAATCATTGGGGTACTTGCGCCCTCTAATTTTTCCATTTTAAAGACCTGATAATTGAAATTATATTTTGGCTAAAAATTTCATGAAAATGATTTGACTTAATGGAAAAATAGTGCTTACTATTTAGAAATATAAAAGGTGTTGTACGTGACTAATTTCCTCCATTTTCAAAACTGACTTTGAGTAAGTCACTTTTACCCAATTATTTCATTGGAGTAAACTGTTTATTGCAAATATTAATGTTGCTCAAATAGCTGCATTGCATGGTCTGAAACCTTTAGAAAATCTTGAAAATCTACAGGTTCCAAAATAAATGTCGAATAAATGTGCAAGGATTGTTTATTGTCGATCCTATTTATATTACGAGCAAATATACTAATTTGTGTATAAATTAAGAATTCATTTTACTAATAACTTACCGTAGTCACAGCATTGGGATCAGCGTCATTCTCCAGAAGAATATTAACTATGTTCGCGTGTCCTTGTTGTGCTGCTTGATGAAGAGGAGTATAGTCAAGAGAAGTAGTGGATTTTACATTGGCACCATTCTGTAATAGAAACCTAACCATGTTGGTTTGGCCATAGTGGCTAGCTATATGTAGAGGTGTGTAACCTCCTTTGGTGGCAGCGTTGACATTCGCGCCGTTTTTGACTAGAATTTCAGCTACAGGTACTCGGTCTTCTTGGGCGCAAAGATGTAATGGCGTTAAACCATTCTGCAAATAAAATCAATGGTAAAGAATTTCTGAATCTGATCCAACATTAATTAACAACTATTTTGAAAGTTTGTGGTTGCAAGGCCAAATCATTAAATAAGCTATGCATATAGAATGCATTCATATGCTTCTATATGTTATTTCCTCGGAGAAAATGGGCAAATTCCAATGAAACTTAGGAAAATATAGGTCTTGTAATGTAAAATTTTCATTTTAAATTTCAAATTAGGATAAGCATTAAAACAGCTGAAAACCTTATTTTGTTGCTATAACTTTATACCCTTGGGCTAGAAATAATAAAATAAATCAAATTGACACAGGGCCTTACATTATTTATTGGCTATAATAAAATTATTGTGCTCAGAGCAAATATAGAAATTAAATTATATCACAAAATTTTAAATATTGTAAGAGAAATATAGATGTCATTAATTCATGTAATTAGGTAGATCTAGCGTGGATGCTTAAGTATTTCTCCAATTTCTGGGCCAAATAAGGAATTACAGCAAAACAGAGCTAAACAGATTTGAAATCGATATAAAGGCAAAAAAAATATATTAAACCACGGAAGATTCTGGACTGGTAACAGACATTTTCACCATTGCCGGCTTGTTGTTTGACTATTTTAAAGAGAGACAACAAGGACAGATGTCTTTACAAACTTTTTGAACAGAGATCTGATTGTCCAGGTGTCTTGTAATTTCCATAATATGTCTAAAGAAAAAAATGTATTTGAAGTCGCAGGACATACTTTTTAACTTGACGAACCGACATACAGTAATTCGTCGGTTCCTATTTTAAGAAACAGGAGAAGTATCAACGACAAATTTTTTCTTCCTCAAAAAGTTTTTCTTTGTAAAATCCCAAAATATAAAAATATATGTCATTTTTCATTTATTTGAGTTTGTAATTAAATTTTGATGCAATTTAGTACACGTGATACACCAAGCAACACAAAAACGATACGTATTATCTGAATTTATTAAATATAATCTCCTATTCTATCGAGTATTTTAACGTGTTCTTTAATAAGAATTCCGTTGTCGTTAACTCAATAAATAAAATTTTGACGCTGTAAATGTCTACATTAATACCACGAGTTACCACTTTTAATACTGTTTTATGTGTTGATTGATTTTACTGATATTTTCTTCCATAATTCATTTTTTCATGTATTTTTCTCTAAAGTTTATTGACCTTACAACAATATTAAGCGATAAGAATTTATTATTTTTTGTTTGCATTTTATTTGTCCTTTGCTTCGCTTCTGCTTACCTTTGCTTCATAGTCGGGATCGGCCTTATGTTCTACAAGTAAAGCTGACATGTCAGCGTGTCCTTCTTGGGCACTGAGATGGAGCGGCGTAAACCCAGCCTTACTTTCAGCATTTGGTTGCGCGCCGTATTCCAGAAGAGTATTGGCAATATCCATTTGATTTTTTCTGGCAGCAATATGTAGGGGTGTATGTCCATTTTTGGCCGTGGCATATGGTGAGGCACCTTTATCGAGGAGTAGCAAAGCTACGTTTTGGTGGTCGTAGTGTGAGGCAACGTGCAACGGAGTAACTCCATTTTTACCCTGTGCATCAACCGGTGCTTCTTTCTGTGAGAGTAGTTTGGCCACTTTAAGATGGCCATATTTTGCGGCAAGGTGGAGAGGTGTAAAACCTTTCTTGGTAGTGGCATCTAGGGAGGCGCCATGGTCTAATAAAACGGCAGCAACCTAAAAAATTATTTTTGTGCAAATTAAAAGTTTTACAGCGTTTATGCATGTGTGAGAACTATTAAAAGCTGAAGATGAGTGACTCAACATAGTCCCCGCGTGATCAGTATGCAGTAGCATAATTTTTTTAGGGTACTAAATGTGGACAAATGAAGGATGAGTTAAATTTTGCGCCATGAAATTTTAGAGGGTAAGTAATTAGAATATTTTATAGCTAATAAAGGAACCAGTATATTGTTCTGTATGGGGTAATAATTATTTTTGTATCTAGGGTGCGATATACTACCTTGGTAATCGAGAACGAAAGTCTTTTGACGAGACGTAGCCGAGTCAAAATATCGTTTGAAATGACTAAATAATTTCGCATACGAGATGCAAACAATATTTTTTTCTACAACTGTCAAAAAAGGCTATGTTTGCACATTAAGAATTCTAAAAAATAGGCAATAATAGTTATGTGATGTGCAAAATATTTTGCGCATTGTGTCTTGGTAACGCAAAAAAAGTCAATAAGAAATGTCACATTTTAGACACTGACGTTAATGCACAAACATAACCTTTTTTGACAGTTGTAGAAAAAAGTATTTTTTGTGTCGAGGATATAGTCGATCGTTGAGCGAAGCGAGTCCGGCAAGAACAGCCGATAATACTATTATTTTTTTTAGAAAACTTTTAGTACCGCTTGTGAGCGGCAGATAAAGCTTTTATTGCCATTCAGAGCTCGCTATTGACAATAAGAGACTTAATGAGCCCGTCAGACAGTGTCAGAGAAATGACAGTTTAACTTCAAAAACTTGTGAGTGAACGTAGAAACTAATCTCAAAATTATATTCTTTTACTTTCCTAGATTTGTGAGCGCGTCAAAAATTAATCTATGAGCGGTAGTACATTATTTGAAACAACGAAATTTACATTGTGGCGTCATACCAGATAGTTTAAGTATACAAAGGTATAGTTAAAGTAAGTAAGATCTACTGATAGCTTGAATTATGTTATATCTGTCCTTTGCTTTAGCATTTTCTATATTATTTTAATGCCCCCCGTAGACCTCATGGTAATACTGTGTTAAATAAAAATGCATTTAAGAAAGAATATAAAAATATTTCGACCTAATTTTACACAATCTAGCTTGAGACTAATAACGATTTTATGCAAACAGCTCCATTACTAAAAGCTGAGTCTCACTTGGCGATGGTGTTGGACCGAATTTATATACAGTGTGATGAGTATAATTTGTATTACCCGTATAACTTTTATTTCTTTCTCGATTTGAAATCAAATTTATAATACTTAGGACCTACTTATTGCCAAAAAATATGCACTCCTACTGAAGTACAAAGCGCATGCTATATCAAAACAAATTTAAAAAACAACAAATACTGGAAATTCTTTTATCGGAAAATTTTAACAGTGAAAGTTTCAAATACCGTAAGTCCAAAATTTAATTGAAAAACTAACATTTTTCTTCAATAAAAGTCCAAAAATATAATTTCAATGGATTTTACATTTAGGGAAATTCTTCAGGTGGTTGTCGAATAATTTGTTACTTTCTGCATGTTCTGTATATTTTGGTATGTGATAATGTTTACAATTGCCGAAAAAATGGCACTAGTGGGTGATAATAACATATTCAAGAAAAGAATTGAGTATTTGGCATCGCGAATTAACAAGTCATTGGATGGAACGAGCGGGGTTTGCAATAAAAAAAATATATATGTTGGTAAAACAGAAATTCTTCAGTTTGTGAGAAAGTCAAATTGTAACTTGAGAATGTCCGAGATTTAAAATTCGTCCAACGATAAATTAAGAGTTGTTTTCATAGAAATTATGTTCGTCTTTTCAAGCTTATTTTCTTACATACATGAGAAGAAACTGCGAAGAAAGACGGCTCAAATATTGATTTTGATGTCAGGGAGAGTTACTGCATAACCAAATTTTTCTGAAATGTAGATCAAACTGCACTCACAAATAATAAGTGGCGTGGTGTTGTAACTGAATTGGGTGATACTTTTGAGGAAAATTTGAACTTCTTTAGAAAGTCTGTACAAACGTAATTAACAATTTGCTTGACATTGCATATAACAACAAATTATGTTAACTTAATGGTGTCTCAATCTACAATACAATAATACGTAACTGGTTGAACGACAACTTTCCTCAGATATAAATCGGAAAGAATAGTCTTTTTAGATAATGGCCAAGGTCACCTATCTCACACTCATGATCTATTTTTTATAGGATTTCTAAATAATAAGGTGTACAAATTCCAACCTCGGAATAAACAAGAACTAAAAAATCAAACAAGACAATCTTGCTGTGAACTTTCATCTTTAACCCTCCGGAAAGTTATCAACAATAAACGAAAGTGAATCGAAGTTAACATTACAGCTCAGAGAGGTTTGATGGAACATAATAGTTGATGAGTTTTTGCAGTGTAATTTTATATTCATTATATTTTGGTAAGTTTGTATCATTCATTTCTAGTTTGAAAAAAAAAGTTGTTTAAATTAAAATTAAATTCAAAATGTATTATAACATTTTATTTCTTGTGATAAAAAAGCGAGCAGCTGGAAACTTATTAAAATGAAATTTTCGGTCCTGACATCTATTGAAAAAAGCGTATTTTTTAATTTTGACAACATTTTGGACAAATATGATCAACTTCCATTAGTACAATGTTCCGATAAAAAAATACCTAATCTTTCTTGCTTTTTTCAATTTATATTGGTATCGTAGATGGCTTTGTATTTGAATTGGAGCAAATGTTTGTGGACATTGTTCTTTATTTGAGTAAAATTTAGTTCAAATCGGAAAAAATTATGGGTTAAACTTTGAACGACACACTGTACGTTTAGTACTGGTCACTTTTGAATGTAATGTACTTTTTGACTACGAATCCGGTAATAAATTAAAAATAATTGCTGTGAAATACGGATAAATTTTTTCATTCCCTCTTAAAATTTTAATTAAAATGAATTTCATCACTGCTTTTTATATTACACAATTCTTATTGTTTTGCAAATGGTATTGGTACATTCAGAGCAGTTCTTGGTATAAAACATTCTTTCTCAGGAGACTACTTTGATGCACTTTTCTTAGCTTATGTAAGACTTGTACAAAATTATAATTATTGTAACACTTTTATACATTTACCTCATCTTGTCCTTCTTTAGCAGCTATGTGTAAAGCTGTATACATATCTTTGGTAGTATTGTCTACTTTGGCTCCATGCTGAAGTAACAGCATGACAATATCGACATTTCCTAGACGGGATGCTATGTGAAGAGGAGTTTGTTGTTCTCTGGCCCTCGCATCTACTTGAGCTCCATTTCGTAGAAGTATTCTAATTATATCAGTCTAGAAATTAGAGGTAAGACTTTGTTATTAACATAGTATATTTTATTATATTGGATAATTTTGCATAATACCTTCATAGAACTTGGTGCTCGTATAGTGAATTGCAAATATTATAGAAATCAGTATAATGGTCTGAGTTTTAATACATCAGGAATGAAAAGGTCAAACTACAGGTGCATAATTTGTGAAACAACAAAATGCTTTCGTATTCCTCCACAAACTAAAAGTGGTGCTGAGTCGCATTCTGAGGAACGATATTAATTCTAGAGCATAGGGGAAGGCGAACCGAAATGATGGTTCACATCCTTGAACTCTGAAATCGGTATTCTCCAACATAAGTATTGTATTCCAATGATGCAACGTTGGTAGATGACACTTGGGAAATTTGTAGGTAACTTTCAAATGGTTATTACTTAAAGGCGACAGGAGCTGAAATATCGCGCACTGCCGTGATGGACGAAGGAAGGATTTCACTTTATGAGCATCGTAAATAGAAAATGAATCAAAATGGTCCTTTTTCAATACTTACAGAGGAAACCGAAACAGAAGCAGTTCGTTCCTATATGCGAAGTTTCTTTCGATTCTGATCATAAAACAATCATAGAACCGGGGCCATCAGGAACAAAACGAAGGATATTACACTAAATCATTAAGGCATGTGGATTGGGCCTACTGGGGATACCACCAAAGAGAAACAACACATACTCCACTACAAGTTGGTGTTCAAAATGAGTGTAAATTAGGTACTATACAGAGTGCCCAGAAACAAAGTAAAAAAAAGTTACTGTAGATTTCTTAGCTCAAATTAATTGGAGTCCTTCATAAAACATATTTCAAAATATCACTTCGTTGTCAAGTTTTTAAAGTGGGACATTAAAAACAGTCTTAATTTTTTTACTCAAAAAATAAAATTCCAAAAAACCAAATATTTGGCATATGTACTACACTTATTGAAAGGCATCTTATGAATTTCTTTCATCCCCTTAAGTGCTTCACCAAGGGGTGGAGTGGGCAGCCCCTAATATATTTTTTAAAATCCATTCATTTTACATTTCAGAATAAAATATTTTTTTATTCCCTTGGCGATTCCAAAACTTTTTCTTCTCTTTAAAAAATGTCGTGTTACCAACCGTTTTCGGTATAATAAATAAAATTTTGCAATCATCACTGAACGATAATGTTCTTAAACTTTTAGTAGACTGCCTTCAAGTTTCAATTTGAATATTAACAATATTTTGTTGTATTTTCTCAAATCAAGCAATTTCACGTGTTCCAACAAGCATATAAAGTAGTTTTTTTGCAACACAAAAAACAAATCAATCACTAAGGGAGAGAAACGTCTTATTTTTTCGAGGGAAAATGGCGGTCTTTCCCGGAGGTGTATATACTATTTTTTCCACGATCGGGAGTAGAAACATTTATTTCATAAATAAAGAATTAGAATAAATTGGAGCGAAATTACAATATTTAGAAGCCTTTGGGATACTTCCATTCAACGTATCATGGCAACAGATATTTGTTTATAAATACATTTGTTAAGTGCAAAAGTTGAATTTTGGCATTTTTGGTATGGAAAACCAAGAAGAACCGCAACATATCGTTGAAGCTGCCTGTGCGGCTGTGTTAAACTTATTACCCACAAAATCAAGAAATTTGTATGATAAAGCGTATAATCAGTTCAGAGAATGGTGTAAGAAATAGAAGGTACAAATAACGTACATGGAAAATGTTATGCTGGCCTATCTTCATGAAAAATCAAATTAATATAAATCTTCCACGGTATGGGCCCAATATTCTATGTTAAAATCGTGTATGATTGTGTACGGTAACATAGATATAAGTAAATATGTAAAGCTGATGGCATTTTTGAAAAGAAATTCCGATGGTTATAAAGCAAAAAAATCAAAAATTTTGACAAAGGACCAAATTGACTCTTTTTTATCGCAAGCAAGCGACGAAGAATATTTAATGATAAAAGTAATATTATATTAGTCTTTATTAAGGTATGATTATGCATTAATATTTTGTTACTTTTTTAGATTGCGTTGATCTTCGAAATTTCAGGCGCATGCCGTGGAGACGAATTAACTAACCTAAAAGTGGATGATATTGAAGATGTAGTATCATCTTTAATAATAACAATACCTTATACCAAAACTAAAATATCCCGAACCTTTGTAGTAACCAGATATGAAGGAAACATAAATTTACTCGATCTATATCGTAAATATGCCGCATTGCGTCCCTCTCACACCAGTCATGGTCGATTTTTTGTATTTTATAAATCAGGAAAATGTACTACACAGCCAGTAGGCAAAAACACTTTTGGAAAAATCCCTAGTATAATAGCCACCTACCTAGGATTATCGGATCGAACTTTATATACTGGCCATAGTCTACGTAGATCTTCAGCAACTCTATTAGCGAATGCAGGAGCAGACATCACGACTATAAAACGTCACGGAGGTTGGAAGTCGACGACAGTTGCTGAGGGGTACAAATATAGCAAATCAAGTACTACAAGCTGCAACTACGGTTAAAAAAACTATAAATCTGAGTAATGAAAATGTTTCATTTAGTGAAGTTCCTTCGAATATTAATTTCAATAGTTGTGATAATGTAACATTTACTATCAATGTTAATAAATAAGAACATTTTGTTTAACTATTAACTTATATGAGTAATAAATATGCAATGTCTTATTAATTAATAAATAAGAACTACATTTTGTTTAACTATTGGGCATGAAATAAAAACTCCCCTAGGGAAATTATTGTCTTATTTCGTCCCTACGGAGTAAATGCTTTACTTCTGTCACAATTTTTATGCCATAGAAATCGATTTCTACTCCCGGTCGTGGAAAAAGTTTATTTTTCTTATTTTTTTCCGTGTCGCAAGCTTTTAAAATGCCGACATATTTATAGTACTAAAGAATATGCTGCTATGCATTTCATTTATGGGGAATGCTAATCCAAAGAAAATACAGCCTGAGCATTCCTAACCGTGTTAAACATAATATGGCGACTTTTACCAATATTCACATACAGATAAGAGAAAAAGGGGTACTTTTAAAAAAAGGAGTCAAGATACTGATCTTCAAGTAGAAGTGACACCTGCCATAAAATAACAGATATTTTAGTGAGAATTCTGAAATGAGTATTAGAAGGGTTGCTCTTCATTTTAATGTAAGTAGATGGACGATTTTGAAGAGGTAAGGACTGCACGCTTACCATATGCAACGGATTCAAGAATGGATCCCGCGTGATTTTCCAGCAAGAGGCTTTTTGTACAACTATTTTAAAGAAAGTGTTAGGAAAAAAGTATTATTCACTGACGAGTGTAATTTTACTCCTTATGGGATTATAAATTTTCGCAATCAGCACTTACGGAGCGATAAAAATCCACACATTGTGGTAGCTAGACGATTTCAGTACAATATTTAGACTAGAATTATAGGCGATCATTTACTTGAACCAGTTGTGTTACCTCAAAGATTGAATATGTTGTACTTACATTTTTTACAGAATTACTTCTTTCAGCTTTTCGATGACTTACCCATTGAATTACGCCAAGACATGTGGTATATGCAAGACGGAGCGGCTCCTCATTATTCCATACAAGTTCGGGAATGTCTTTCGCAAACTTTTAGAAGTCGTTGAATTGAAAGAGGACAACAAGCTACAATTAAATGCCCCCCCGATCCCCGGATTTGAATCCATTAGATTTTCACTTCAGGGGGCATACGAAAAATGTCGTTCACTCTACACTGTTGGAGGGCATCATTTTGAGCAGTTAATTTTAGTTTGGAAAGAAATGCTCTTGTTTATCAAAATTGTTTAACTTCCTTAATAAGATTGTGTTTAATGACTTAAACCATTAATAAATATAATATTTGTCAATTTGTTTAACAAAATATGTACGTTTATTATTGCACAGAAGTTGTTAATGAATATTTTATTATTCGATTATAGCAGCCTACTAAAACTTTAAAAACATTATCGTTCAGTAATGATTGAAATGAACTCAATTGCTTGAACGTAAATTTTATTTATTATCACGAAAGCGGCTGGTAACACGACATTTTTTAAAGAGAAGTAGAAGTTTTAGAATTAACAAAAAATATTTAATTCTGAAATGTAAAAGACATGGATTTTAAAAATATATTAGGGGTTGCCCGTTCCACCCTTTGGTAAAGCACTCTTGGGGATGAAAAAAATTTATAAGATGTCTTTCAATAAGTGTGATATGTTAAATATTTTGTTTTTCGGACTTTGGAATAAAGGAGCTGTAACTTGGCAAAGAAGGGGTATTTTGAAAAATGTTGTATGAAGAACCTCCAGTAATTTGGACTAAGGAATCTACAGTTAATTTTTTTCTACTTTGTTTCCGCATAGCGTGTATAACTATTTTTCGACAAAGTGCGCAGGAAAACAGATATTCGTGAAAAACTTGTTCTTGCGCCATTTTTCCAATATGGCGGCTTTTTCAGAAACAATAACAGATGGCGAAGTTGAAAATCAAAAGAGCATCTTAAAGCTTTGAAAACACCGATTTTCAAAAATCTTCCAAATTATTCCACCTAATATAACTTATTGCTTGGATTAATTTTGCAATTCATAAATGATGGGTTTGTAGTCCAATATTTGAATTAATGGTTTAGAGAGACAAAACCTATTGCGCTAGAATTGGGCAAATTTTGATTATTACTGCATAGAAATATTTAATCATACCTGATTTGCTCTTGCAGCTAGATGTAGAGGGGTTTCTCCTCGGACAGTTGGAACATCAGGATTTGCATCGTGTTGAAGTAAGTAAATAACAATATTCATGCATCCCATGAAGCTGGCTACATGTAAAGGCGTTAAACCACTTTCTGTTGTAGCACCAATGCCTGAAAAAGTTATATTACTTTTAAATTATTATCCAATATTGATTTGTAGATAACGAAACAACTCGGCAGGAATTTATATCCGCAATGACCTCGTATAAGGTATTAATGTCAATATTGTTGATTTTCATGAAAAAACTACATTTATTATGTTGTCCGTATATTTTTACTGTAGTAAAATCTAATGATGCGTACCCGATAACTACACTGCGATGAAATGGCAAGAATTCTTTTCAGTGCTGTTTATTTGATAGAAAATAAATATTATTGTGAAAATCTAAAAGAGTTAAGTTATTTTCATTACAGTTCTAATTTGTACATTCCAAACGAACACACACCTCTTTCAAAAGAATTTTCTATAGTGGTATCAACAGACTTTTAATTCCAAACTTCTGTTGCTGAATTTGTTAAATACTGGGTGATGAACTATAAGTAAGCCATCTATTATTCTCTGTATTTGGAGGATAATTAAAATTTCTTATATTCCGATAGAAAATCGATAAGTATATTAACTGTATACCGCTTTCCATCTACCAATCCATATCTATTCAATAATGTCTTAAAATTAGACTTTAATAACAATAATCATAAATTATCAGACATCAATGTTTTAATAGGAAATATAAATATAAATTCAGGAATAGACTAAGCACAGGAGTACACAAACACATACAGTCTCCTCACTGTATGTGTTTGTGTACCCTTATCAATAAATCCACACTCGAAAAAGCAAGTCCTTTGTCGATCATATATTTATTAAAACTAAAGACACCCTTCAAAATTTATACCAATAATCTTTAACACAAAAATAATCGATCACTACCCTATAGCAGTACTCTATGAATCAGAAACGCCGGAAACCCATAAATATAACTCATTCTTTAAAAAATATATTGGTTGCAATAAATTAAAAAATAAATAACACATAAATT
The DNA here is from genome assembly GCA_963675555.1 of Leptura quadrifasciata. NCBI lineage: Eukaryota > Metazoa > Arthropoda > Insecta > Coleoptera > Cerambycidae > Leptura > Leptura quadrifasciata. Next base: position 58,207,771 of record OY776673.1, on the reverse strand, counting down.
GGTGGGATTTTCACCAAACTGTGGAAACGAATATAGCTACTTACATACTAAACAATTTAAAAGATAATATAGAAAAATATGCAAAACAGCTAAAATAAAAAAAATGGCAATTAAAAAAGTCCGCGGGTTGCCGAAGCGATATTGAATTCAGTGGAAAAAAACAGCCTTTATGAAAGGACAAAGCAAATCCGGATAATGAAAAAGTAGAGAATGACTAGAAATAGTATTTTAATAAATTAAATTTAATAATAAACAACACCAAAATCGATTACTAAAAAACCAAATAAACCAAAATAAAAATTCTTCAAAAAAATTATGGGCGTTGGCGCCTAGGCATATAACGAGGAGTTTACACAACAAATTCTGTCTTTAGAACCCTTCTGAAGAAGCTGACAGCATGATCAGCGAAACGTCAAGTCAAGTTCGACGACCACGGCAAGACCCGGAAGAATTTAATATAATATAATTTTAGCTTCGTTTATATACTTTATACAAAGAAATATCAGCATTATGTCAACCACTTCGTAAAAATTTCCGTTCCATAATAAAATAAATCAACTTACTTGCACCGTGTTTTAATAGCAACTCAACGACTTTTATTCTATTTTTCTTGCAAGCTATATGAAGTGGTGTGAAGCCATTTAAAGCTCGAGCATTGGCATCAGCTTGTCTATCTAAAAGGAGCTTGGCCACTCTCACATGACCGCAGTGTGCTGCTACATGAAGAGCCGTCAAATAGTCAACAGTCACTTCATCCACAGGAGCACGATGGTAGAGAAGTATCCTTGCAGCGTCCACGTGATCCCCCTGGGCTGCCATGTGGAGTGGAGCTAACCCGTTCTGGAATGAAACAGCATTTATTAGTATTGAAAATACTTCTGGGCGTGTGTGTATATGGGAACTGTCTTTAAAAAAACGTTGCGAGTTATTCTTTACATGCGACATGCTCGGGATGTACATATGTTGCAAGGTCTGTGGAGGCCAGTCGGCAAGGTCACGGACTACGGAGGATAAAGTTATTTATAGGATGACTAAACATTGACTGTGAAATAGTTGCTAAATATAGAGTAATATACTGAGCGTTGCTTAAGACATATAACTAATTATAATATATAAAATGCTGAACAAAAAATTAGTTTTGCATATAATAATAATGAATGACAAGTAGATGAAATAATGTATATAAATTATAGTGAATATAAAATAAATACACAATTGCAAATAAATTGTAATTGACTTATGCGCAATTCCTTGCTATTCGTGTGTACTGCGTTTCTTTTTTTATCATTTCTAACTAATCAAGCACTGTACTATAGTAAACAAAAAATTATGTCTGGTATTTTCAATACGCCTTAAGACACTTGCATAAGATGCAAGATCTGTGAATTTTCATTTAAGACGTCTTACAAACGCCATATCTATAGCAATTACAAGAAAGAGAAAAACAATATAAGCAAACTTAAATCGAAGCTTCCTTACAAAAAGACTAATTAAAACGAACTCGTAAATTATTTGTTTATATTTTTTAATAACTAAATACCTACACTAAATGGCTTATATTTTTCTAATTTAGCAACAAACTATCCTCTGTAAAAGGAAATATAAATGGAGAACCATCTTGTTTTATATTTTTACAGATTTTTGAAACGATGCCTGGAGACGTTTAGTTGCAATAAAATCGAATACTAATCAAAAATCATTATTTCTTAGGGCGGCTAGAGATTACCGAACCGAACTCATAATTCAACGTGTAATGCAACAAGGATCGCCCAGTTAGTACTGGTTTATGAATGGCATGGAAACACGAATGAGTGTTTGTAGGTTTTTGATACACCTTCTTCCTTTCTGTTTGTAAATTTTTTTGTTGCGTTTGTTCTCGTGTTTTTCTTTTTGTACATTTTTATCTCTAAATTAATTTCTCATCGCAAACTTTTTACAAAATCAAACCTTCTGGAATCGAAATTTTTAAAAACAAAGTTTAGGCCAGTTCGCTACCGAGGGCAGGTTTTAAACTGATTTTTTATCATTTATTTGCTTTTGGGCTAATGCCAATTGTAATGAACAAAACAGGAGAATATCGAATATCAATAAATTTTTTTTCTCAAAATATGAATTTCGAAAATTTTCACTTTACATTCCAAATAAAATATTAAAGATAAATTATTGTAATACATTTTATATGTTTTTGTTAAGCATTAAATTTATATGTTTCTGTTACCGTCACTAAATATAAGTTGTTATAAATCTTACAGGTAATTATCAAAGTAAATCATTTAGCAGTTATATCTTATATTATTATTATTTTTTTTATACATTTATTTAACGTCGGCCTATTTCCGCTACTGAGGCCTAACACCGACGCCTGTAGACGAGCTACCCCCAACCAGGAATTTTGCCGAACCTATTCCCTTAAGAAGAGTAGGGATCTTTTACTTGCCTAACATTTAATAGACAAGGGACGGACGGCTTTACATCCCCTCCGAAGGATGGTATATCTCCTATACAACCCTCGCCTAAGGTTGTATAGCTTCCGTGCATACACTGATATACAAGCCGCTGGAAGATGTGTGAGGCGAGGACGCGGTTTCCGTTGGAATGGTCACCCATCCAAGTACTAACTGCGCCTGTCGTTGCTTTACATCGCATACTGAAGGATGTACATAGTAAAGACGCACATACGCTCGCCCATATTATTATTTAATAAATCTCCAATTTGTGGGCTAGACGTGAAGCGATGATGGGAACATCGAGAGCATAGCCATATAGAGCGATAGTAAATTCTGCATATCCGTTAATTTTTGACCGGTTTTAATATCATTTTATTCATTTGAACGGTATTACAAAAAAGCTTTTTCGCTTTCATAGTTTCTTCAGAAAACACAATAATATTCTGGAAAGTTGGAAAAAACTTGAATTTAAGGTTTCGTCACGTGACTCATTGTTAAAAACTGAAAACAATTTCTTTCAATTAATCGTGTTTCTTGGATTTATACTATATAGAGTTCAAAGTTTCGCCTACATTTTTTATGAAACATCCTTAGGATACTTTATTGGGTGTAAATTCATTTTGACATAGAAAGAACTACAATTTGTTGGTTAGCTAATTCATAAAAGCTTTTCTAGGCTTTTCCTCGGTTGTTATGCCATCTTTTATTTTAAAAATAATAACATGAGCAAGTTTTTAAACAATCCTAACAAAAGAAGTGGCAATGGCAACATTAAAGTGTATATTATATTAAAGCACAAAAACGTAGTATACAGGTATGTACTTTGAAAATGACTGATACAGCAAGATACTGAGCATATCCTATAAACAATTTTTTTACATATGGATTGGAACAGGAAATGGATTCTCAAGAAAACCAGTTCAAAGCTAAATTAATGCTCCTCAATTCAACCGTAAGGTATCTGTAAGAGACTATGACATCATTTTCAATGAAGTTTGATAAGTATGCAAAGATTATTTGGAAAACTATTTATCAATCGTATTATAAAAGTTGGCGTTTAGATATTATATTTGATATTTATGAAGAAAAAAATATAAAGTCGTAAAAGGATTAGGCGGTAAAAAAAGTTGTGTAGAATATGGTATGCACTATACTCCACAGCAACATTTTTTGATCGCCTAACCCTTTCAAAATTCTACATAAGGAACAATGCTTCTTAAAAATCATTTGACTTTATTGCACCTAAAAGGCTACAGATAACGTTTCCAAAATTTGGTTTCTTTTAGAACATGGCTGTCGATTCATGTTTATAAATTTTAAATAGTGGCCTGTTGCGCAGGACGGGATAAGAATTTTCGGGTAAATTTTGTAATTTAGTAAATTTAAAATGTTATTCCAGTATTAATTTTGCTATCAGTATATGCTGGAGCTGCTGTGTTAAAGAGCAACATGTCACCAAAGATGCCGAAAATATGAATGATCAGTCATTGGGACAAAGCAAACTTTTTTGTTTTGGTAAATATTTTGAGTTGTCATTAATTTTCAACGGCAAAAATATGGGGAAATTATTGACAAAATCGTTAAATGTAAGGGAGTATATAATCAAAAGTTTTAATTATTTCTGTTAAATACACTACTTGCTGAACATTATTTTAAACAATATATGCAAAGACGCGAAGGATTATTTCGACAAGAAAAGCAATATTATTGCAAAAAATTGTATTGTGATAAATAATTAACTTACTTTTGTCTTTGAACTAATAGGTGCCCCTCGTTCCAAAAGCATATCAACCACTTGTTCGTGTCCACTCCTGGCTGCACAGTGAAGTGGTGTTAGTCCATCCCTTGTTTTTGATTCTATCGTAGCACCATGCTCTAGTAAAAGAGCAACCATATTGGTTTTACCCCATTTGGCGGCTACATGAAGTGGCGTAATATTGTGTTTAGCTGCATAGTTTACATCTGCTCCCTTTTGGATTAATAAATTTGCTATTTGCTGGTTGCCATAATGAGATGCTATGTGGAGTGGTGTGAAGCCGGATTTTGATGTGACGTCTGGATTGTGTTCATTCTGAAATGATATAAATAATTTTTAATTGGAGCCGATGTGGAAATGAGACATGGGAATTTTTTAACCTTTTCTTGAGTCACTGCTGGTACGATTTTTTTTTGCTCTAAATATTGAAATATTTTTTGATTCGACGGAAATTTGATTTTGGGTTCTTCCTGGAACTGTCGCGGGATCTTTTTGAGACCAGGAATATTTTTTATACATCAGAAAAAAAAATTGAAGCCTTCCGTGCTTCACTGACGGGTCATTATAAAAGATCTTTTCAATACAATTATTCTTCATAATAAACCAATTTTACTAATATTCAATATCGTTCTACCTTGAACCCCACAGATCTCATAATTAAAATTTCAGCTTTCTACCATGAAACGTATTCGAGGAAAACGTATCACACATAGACAGGCGGACCGACACAAATTACATTCGGATTTTGATATATTTGCTACTTTGGGCTTCAAAAAGTAGGATCTTGGATCTTTTTGTGACTCCAATACTTTATTGATGAAAATGTAGAAATGATACTCGAGTGGATTACTTTTAATTGGAAAAGTTCAATTTTAGTTAATTTTACTATCTATTGTCACTCAAAAATACTCTATCATGACTAAAGTTACTACCATTCACTAAATAGAAAAATAACCTTTAAAAAAGAAAATGTATTGACAGAAGCTTTCTTAGTGAATTTCTGTAATGTGTCGAAATGCTTTTAAGCGCTCTTTAAATTAAAAAATCTAAAAACAATACAGAAAGCTCCACTTTATGTCTTTCTATAATAATTATGTCTCTCTTTTGATTTTTAAGAATAAATTATTGAGTATGGTATCTAAAGTTGTGCTTGGTGATTACAATCTTAATGAGTTAATATTTTGATGATAAGCAGAATAACTTTTTGACTTGTATGGCGATTTGTAATATATAAAAGCGCCAATAAATATACTACTGTTTTGAACAGATGTAATTTTACTAACACATTATATAAGAGGATAACAAGCCTTCAATGTTTTTTGAAGTGGCCAAGATGCGTATAACTTTTATCATACTAATAGCTCTACGTGGAGAAATAAAACCTGAAACTCTACATATCTTTAACAATCATGTCGAAGGAGATCAAAAAGAGATTACAGTTGTACAATGAATGTAATATTTTAACAAATCGCAAATACTGCAATCACTTTATAATATTTACTTCATGACTTCGAATACTATAGAAATTATCCTAGGATTTATTTTTAAAAAAATCCTAAAATAATCAAGGTTCATATGTTAAAAGGTATTTTTGGTAATTTTGTGTAAATTTTCGGTTGCTCATGATTTTTTCAAAACTATAAAACTTAAATATTACTGCCTGAAGTGTAAAAGTTTCTTACCTCAAGGAGAAGTTTGGCTGCCTTGACGTCATCTTTTTTGGCCGCTATATGCAAAGCAGGGAGTCTAATTTTCCCCCTTGTATCATTTTCTAGTAAAACCGTCACTACCTTATCATGACCTTGTTGCATTGCCACTGCCAATGGTGTGAATCCATCCTAAAATAAATATATTTTTAATAAATACCTAAATATGATAAAGGAACTATAATATATTATAAGAACATAATATTGAATTGGAAAACTGAATTAAAAACACAGGCCCACAAAAAAAGTTGTCTGCGACATGGACTAGACTACTGGAAATTCGTGACTCTGGAATATTTGAGCACCAAGTATTCTATTTCGGAAAGCCTTTAGACAGCATAACTCATGATCTTATGTATTTTCGTACTTTCTTATCTTCAAGTGATCAGTGTAGTGGGTTCCATTTACGCTTCCTCTCTTTCATAACACTCTCCAACATCCAACAGAAGAAGTCATATTTATATCCCATCTACCCCTGGTAATGATGTTCCATTTCTTGGAAATCTTGATGAAATCGTTCTCCTTGCTCTTCGCTGTAATTCTCAAGATTTTCTGGGAAGTAATTAAAATGTTAATGGAGGAAATGCAGCTTGTAACTTAAGAGACAAACCAATTGCCCTTATTTTTTAGACATTCAGGAACAATGTAACTATGGGATAACCAAATACTTATAAATTCGATGATACTTCGTGGAAGTCCGCTTCTTCAATTCACAAATATGAACAGATCTCTACAAGACTTGTTTTGCTACTGTCTTCAGAGCAGATAGACAAATGTATTGGTCAGATCCCAGGGCCATGTGGTTATTGAAAGTCTTCTAAATTTCTGGGTTTATGGGGTTATAGTTAGTTATGGTGTTGTGAGTTACGGGATTAGTATGAAGAGGTTATGAAATTCTTAAATTGACTGTTTGAAGTTGAGTGAGCTAAGAAGTTTGATTTTAAATGGATTTTCCAAGTTATTGGCTACAGTAAAAAATTATGACGTATGGGGGCAAAACTGATGTCAAATTCAGTTTTAGTGGGCGAGAATACGTGGAAATCCAACGGTTGTAAACCATGGTGCAGACAACTTTTTTTGTGGGCCTGTGAAATTGATGAAATATATTGACTGACCATTATAATACAATTATTACAGTACTAATATATTTATTGGTATTTATCAGTAACTTTTTAGTGTATATTTATTTATGAAGTATTTATTAATAGAAAATGTATTATAATATAATATTTTTAGCTAATTGTTGTAGTTAAAAAAACGTCCAAATGCAAACAGAAAAACATGGAGGTACCCACACCATAATAGGGAAAAACCCAACGTTATCTCAAAAATATACCACCACGAGTCGTACGTTGACATTTGTCGAATTATTTTTATTTATTTGTTTCTTTGCAGATGAAAATTAAAATTACAATGTTATACATTGGAAATTACAAATACAACATATTTAATCTTTAAAATTTGTAATACAGTTTTAACAATCCTGTATTTTATTCTTTAGAAAGGTTGAGAACTGAAATTGATGTTTTGGAATGATGATTTCTGTTTAAAATTGCGGTTCTGTGTCAGAACTGTGATTTTGTAATTGTAAATTTGCATTCCTAAAACATTTTGTTCGACTAAATGCAATTCAATCAGACAAAGAACAAAGCAATATATTAGAAACAAATTAAAAGTTCATATGCAAATGTATAAATAAGTTGGTCTCTGGCAGAGCAAACCCTATTTTATTTATTTAAAAAATTAAATGATCCACTAATACTTTATTCTGTAGGTATGTATACATTTTTTAAAACATTAACTCGTCATAGATTATCGTTTCCTAACCTTCATTGAACAATGCGTTAACTAATAGTACATTTTCAACTAATTTATACTTACCTAAACTAACTATACTAAAACATCGTCAAGTTATAAGTTACAACATCTCTCAGAAATAATTCAATAGTATTTTCTATTCTAAGGAAACCCTAAATGCTCCCGTGAAAGCACCAACACTTTAAGGCCATTTTTATCTCTTCGCTGTCTTCTAATAAATCATATTGACAGCAAAGCGATCTATTTAGAATTCGACCATATTCTTACAAAATGTCAAAGATAATTTAGGGGTAGTTAGTTAAAGGTTAGAAGTTGCGAACATTTCCAGATATAATGTCTAAACCACCTTTCCCACGATATAAAATACACTATTAAAATATTGCGGATTATGAATGATCTTGGGGAAGCAACTCCTAACAATAATATACCGACCTTGTATATTAAATATCAGGAAAGTTGAAAGTCCATAAAAAAATATTTTTATTAGTTCAATTTTTTTAAATACTATTGTATAATTTGATCTTTTTGAAATCTTGTGGAATTTTAAAGAAAATATATTGTTACTTCCACATCATTCTTGTACTTACTAATATTTTATCAATAACATTTAAAATGACACGTATCTGATTGTCTTAATGTCTCACTTAAACATAACTAACTGAAAATTATTGTTAAGTTATTATTATTATTCTAATATTACAAATTAAAAAATACATTTTTAATTACGTCTTATAGAGCCATCCTTTCAGTTGTCATTTTAGTTCCGGAATTGTGTTCAAACATATATCTAAATAGTTGATAGCAATAAAAATAAGCGACCACTTACCTCCGTCGACAGACTTTGGTTTGCGCCATTGGCTAGTAGATACTTGACGACATTGTCATGATTTTCCTGAGCGGCCATATAAAGTGGAGTGAATCCGTTTTGGCTTTGTACATTAACTGAAGCGCCATGTTGAACAAGAAGTTTGACTACCTCCTCTTGTCCAGCAAGGGAAGCAATATGAAGTGCTGTATTGCCTTTTTTGGTCGCCGCATCTACAACAGCACCTCTTTTTAGAAGTTCTTCTACGATTTCTACGTGACCGTCTTTCGACGCTAAATGAAGAGCATTCAGGCCATTCTAAAATAACAAAGAAAAGTTCCAATTAACATTTTTTCCAATACTATCGGTAAATCTATATGGTGTTCATTAAAATAAGATGACTTAATATCAGTTCGAATATTAAATACCGCTGGTAGTAGGCTTTTCGTACCTTTACGTTGGCCTTATATAGTTGAAATCACGAATATTGTCATTCACGTCATCAATATATGTAGTTATCAACGACATGTAAATTTTCTATCTTTGTAAATACAAAGCGCATATAAGCTTAAAAGCAAAAAGTCACGTCTCCTGGGGCTACGACAGAAGTTCCACGCGTAACCAATCAATCAATCAAACAATCAAAACAGATTTATTCAAAATTCTAATACCGCCCCAGAACCCGCTCGGGGACCGGCCGTGCAACCACCGCACTGATCGCAGTGGTCGATTGCAAGGCCGGGCGGACCGGATCTGGCTTGGTTAAAAACAAATTTTAAGACTTAACTTAAACACCTTTTAGCAAAGCAAATAAAAATAGGTAATACCATTAAAAACATCAAATATAAAAGATTTTAAAAAACTTAAAATTACACATACTTTAAACAACTTGTTCACTGTAACATTTTTTTAAATTTTTTTCAATTGACGCAGATACCTCAAACTAAACGAGATACCTTCTGCGCAAGGCTGGCCTAAACTTTTAGCTTTAAGAATTTTGATTCCATAAAGTTTTAATTTGCTAGAGATTTCTGACGAGAAGTGAATAAAAAGAAACCAGAATAATAAACGCGACAAAAAGGATACAATAGTAAGTGTTTTAGTTTTACAGTGTAAAAAAGCAATACCAAAATGCCCGGCAAAAGATTGAATGAAGTAGCTAGAGGTATGATTATGAAATTAGTTGAGTACTTCAACCAGGAAAAATGTAACGGAGGTTCCCTTTTACCTTTGCAAGCAGTCCATGAGGTGAATTGTAAAATTAATTATGGCAGCGGGTATATATAAAATTAATTTTCTTTCAGCGTGCTTCTAATGCATTGGGTATGTGTGTGCAGACGGTGGAACGGATTTGCAAAAAAAACCTGTGAGGAGCAGGAAGCCCCAAATTCTACTGTGGCAAAATATGAACCTATAAAGAAAGTTAAAACCGAGGATATGATGGAAGCAAAGAAGATGGATGTGAGGGATACAATTTATAATATGTACTCTGAAAGTAACTCTATAGCGTAGTGACTTCGTAGTTTTTGTTGTTAGTCTGCCATCCATGTCAATAGAGCTGGTTAAATGGTTAAACCATTAACCTTTCACCCGATTATCAAGGGGCCCGTTGACATATTTTATTATTATTATTAGCCGTTACTCGAGTCCGAGTATAAAAATGTTACAGTCGATAAATTGTGTACAATAAAAAACAAGTAAAAGGTGTAGTCTATTGTAATTCCCATTCATCTACGGTGCACACGACTATGGCTATAGAGGCCAATTCGGGAGAGCACATGTCGACCGCAGTCAGGACAAACATAGACCTGGTTAGGTCTTGGATTCGGCCTTCTTGCAGCAACATTTCCTTGATAGCTGGCCACAACCCCTCGCCATTCGGTTCTGTCCGCTGCAAGTTGTTCCCATTGCTCGTCTGCAATACCGCAGGATTTTAGATTTTCATGGAGAGCGTCTTTGAACCTCTTTCGTTGACCGCCACGCCTTCTTCTACCGCTTAGCAATTCACCATAAAGTGTACATTTAGGAAGGCGGTTATCATGCATACGATGAACGTGACCTGCCCATCTTAGGCGTGCTCTTGAAATAAGCACCTCAATTGGAAGGCTGTTTGCTCTCCTGAGTACTTCCACGTTTGATATGTGATGGAACCAACGGATTTTCATCATACTTCTGAGGTGTCTTTGCTGAAAACGTTCTAATTCTTTCACATGACGACGGTAAGTGACCCAGCTTTCACATCCATATAGCAGTGTTGGAATGACAACTGCTCTGTAGACAGCCATTTTCGTTGACAAAGCAAGGTCGTGGTTGTCAAATACTCTCTCTCTAAGTCCCCAGAGTGCTCTAGATGCAGCGTTAATTCTATTGCGAATCTCGCTGTCCATGTTTGCTTTGTCATTAACAACGCTGCCTAAGTAATTGAACTGATCCACCACTTCAAGAGAATTTCCGTTAAGTGTAATGTCTATTTGGTTCACTTGATGAGGAGTTGACATAATCTTAGTCTTTCCAATGTTGATTTTAAGTCCCAAGGAGTCATAGCTCTGGGCATACACATCTAAAAGTTCTTGAAGCTCTTCCGGCGTAGAGGCTAAAAGTCATCCGCATACTGGAGATCACAAATGAATCGTGTGCGTGTCTTCGTGAAAGCTCTAAAGCGCTCTATGTTAAAGAGACCGCCATCAAAACGGTATCTGAGACCTATTCCTCTGACTGTCAGTTTGTTGTCAACAATAATTGTTAGAGCAGTGGTAAACAAATTAAAGAGTAGGGGTGCCAGGACACATCCCTGCCTAACTCCTGTGAGGGTTTGGAAAGGTTCGGTTGCCTCATTATTATACATAACCTGGGCGTTGTTGTTTGTATGTAGACTGCGACATACATCCACAAATTTTCTAGGGATACCTAAGCGGAACATAATTTTCCAGAGTACTTCCCTGTCCACCGAGTCAAACGCCTTGGTTAAATCAATGAAGGCCATGTGAATTTCTCCTTGATGTTCGAGTGCTTTTTCTTGAAGCTGTTTAAGTGTGAAGATTAGGTCCGATGTGCCTCGGTTTGGTCTAAAGCCACTCTGTGTTTCAGGAAGTAACTTTTCCATAACAGGTGTTAGCCTATTTGCCATCGCTTTAGTGAGTATCTTCCCTCCAACAGCCAGGAGAGCTATACCCCTGTAATTTCCACAGTCCGCAGCGCTCCCTTTGTTTTTGAAGAGGTTGATTAAAAGCGTATCACGAAACTCCTGCGGAGCTTGACCACTTTCCCACACGACATCAAACAGTTTTTTGAGGTAGGGTATGAGCTCTGACGACACAGCTTTAAAGATCTCAGCTGGGAGTGAGTCGGCGCCGGGAGATTTGTTATTTTTTAGCTGCCCAATGGCGGTTAAGATCTCTTCCGTTGTTAGTGGTTTATCTAAGTCTTCGAAGGTGTCATATTGAGGGATAAGATTTATAATATCGTGATCGGCTTGACTTTGCTGGTTAAGAATGTTAGAGTAGTGTTCTTTCCATCGGGCTCTTATTTCCTGGTCTTCTTTGAGGAGATTTCCATTTAAATCTTTAATAGGGCACATATTTTTCCGACTGGGGCCGTACACTGCTTTTACTCTTTGAAAGAAATTCCTGTAGTCGTGTGAATCGGCGTACCTTTGAATTTCTCTGGCCTTGCTTGCCCACCACTGGTTTTTTATTCTTCTGATTTCGCGTTGCGTTTCATACTTAGATTGGGTAAAAGCTTCTGCTTTTGATGAGTCGTTGAGGTGGTTGATAGCGTTTTGGAAGGCAATTTGTTTGCGGTCAAGAAGTTCTTGTATAAAAGCTTCATTATCATTGAACCAGTCCTCCTGTTTTTTACTTGCTGCAGTGCCAAGAATTTCCTCACTCGCACTTTTTAAACTGTCTTTAATTTGTGCCCAGGTAGCAGCGACATCTACAAAATTGGTTTCTTCTAGTGCACTCAAATTCTCTTGAACTTTTTGTTTTAGCTGTTCGACGGTTTGTTGGTCACGCAATTTACTAATACAGAGACGGAGTCTACGTTTTACTTGAGTTCTTCGGTGTTTGGGTCTCATAACAATTTTCATTTTCATCAATGCGCGCCTTTGTAATTTGGACGTCCTTGAGATGCTTCCTACGTACGATAACATAGTCCAGTAGATGCCAGTGACCTGATCTGGGGTGACGCCAGGTGCCTTTAAATTTATCCTTTTGTCGGAAAATGGTGTTTGTTATAACTAGATCATGTTCGGCGCATTTAGTTAGGAGTAGTTGACCGTTAGCGTTCATGTTGCCCAAACCGTTCTTGCCTATGATGCCTGGCCAGGTGTCTGCATCTCTCCCTACTCTAGCGTTAAAATCGCCAAGAATAACGAGTCGTTCCGTTTTAGGTATTCTACAGAGGGTTTCTTCCAGCTGTTGATAGAAGCTTTCCTTGGTTTCGTGACTTGCATCCAGAGTGGGAGCGTAGGCACTTATTAGATTTACCGCGTTGCCATCTGATAGCTCATAGCGTAGCAGCATTAGACGCTCGGATAGGCCTTGTGGTACTTGTGTTAAGTTGGATACAAGTTGATTCCGAACGGCAAATCCTACTCCATGTTGTCTCCTTGAGTTGGTGGGAAGACCTTTCCAATAGAAGGTGTAGTACTTTTCTGTGAGAGAGCCTTCCTCCAAAAATCGAGTTTTGCTGAGAGCTGCAACGTCAACATTGAGTCGGTGAAGTTCTCTATCTATTAGAGCAGTTCTTCTTTCAGGCCGATCGGTGCGAGTACTGTCGTTCAAAGTACGAACATTCCAAGCGCCGTAGATGAAAGAATTAGTTTTGTTGGGTTTAACTTGTCGGTGTTTTTTCGACATTCGATGAGGTGTCCCTGTGGGCACCCTCCCCCGGAGATCCGATCAGGAGGGTATTTTACCTCCGGATGATTTTGTCCCACATGAACGCTCCATCATTTTTTTAAAATCTTAATCGACTGAAAACGAAGCTGCATTTGAAGTTTTAGCTGGAGCAGGTATGCAACTGACCAACTCGGTTGCGGAAGGCGAGTGGTGTGGTCCCATGGCACAGAAGGAGACTGCGACGATGGGGTAACCAAACGATTCCAAAAGCAACCTTTGTGTGCGGTGGGTTATTTTTACCGCACTCTTCGTGAGAAGGTGGATGTGCTCACGGCAAAAGGTAAGGGTTATTCCGCACTTACTCGGTCGTTAGAGCCTCGTTAGTGAAAACAGGGTGCACCAAGTTCAAATTGAACTCATCGCGAAGGTGAGGTTAACAATGGAGTAGGAGAGGCTATAACTTGCGCTTCACTACCCCATTTTATATGGAATCGGAATGCTGAAGTAGTGTTGCCGCTTGGCGAAAATCTTATAATATTAAAATTGCATATAATAATAATTGCTATTTTACAGAAAAACTATGAAGAGCTTAAAAGAGGAACTGCCCACGAAGAAATTAATAGACGTAAGTGTGTCATCCTTAATGGAAAGAGCTAACATTGCCGCACAGAGGGCGGAGTTTCTACGCAAATATATACAAAACCAGAACTCTCCCATTAAACAACAAGATAATATAAAACGATGTAATTATTAGAAATGTGAAAAAAAGAATTAACTGCATATGTTTTTGAAAGTGAAAAATCATTAAAATTGTGTTATATTTTTTACTCGTTCCTGTAAATAGTACTAAAACCAAATATACTTTATCTTTAGTATAATGTTCCAATAGTCAATAGGGTAATTTATTATTAATAAGGTATTTTATACTCTGTGTTATATTTAATCATCAATATGCAGTATTCTCTACAAATATATGTGTGTTTCTAAATAATTAATAAATTGCTCTCTAAATAAAGTGATACTTTTACTAGCAAACAAGATATTGAATGGGGAACAAACATATTAAAGTTTGTCGTGCTTTTAAACTTTCTCAAAAAAATACTCTTTCCCTAACTCTTATTTTTGCATATTTGACAAAACAAATGTAAATAAACACTATTAAAATTCACTGAAGTGCATGTTTATGTCCATATATTTTCATTACAAAATACTTAGCTTTCGTGCTTATTGATACGCCCATGCGTGACATTCTGTGTGACTTTGAGTTAATTTGGTTCAGATATTAAAGGATGATGACGTGAATCATAACATTCATGATTTCAACTTACTTCATAGTATAAGGTAACACAACGAACTATACCAGCGTTCTCCAAAATTACAAAATTCGATAAATAATTTTTGGAATAAAATTTTTAAATTATCCTGTTTAGCTGAGATTATCGCAAAAAATAATGTCCATGTTTCAGAAAAGCCACAATATGTACCAATGGTATATGCCGCTGCATGGTTCAATAGTGCAATACTTCGATGATGAAGAACAATGTGAGAAATTACGGATCAAATCAATTGTTCATCATTTTATTATTGATGAAGAAATTTCCCCCTTTTCGATCTTAAATATAAAAGATTTATTGAAATTGCTACGGATTCGTCAATACTCAGTATATAAAACATTACGTTTGGTGTAATTTTGATGTGAATACAAAATATATGGGAAAATGAAAATCATGGTTACCAGAAAAACTATTTTGATACTTCTATCATTTACGTCTATTTCTTTATGGAGAGATATGTAAGGACGTACTTGTGGTAATGGAATTTGTATTGGGGGAGTTTCTCAGGGAGATATTTTCATTGGGAAACTTTGAGATAAAGAAGGTTTCATTGACGGGGAAGTCCTCCTAGGTGACTATGGAGCGGTACGTGCAGAGGAATTCTTGTTTGGAGTAGAAGTCATTAAATTGGGTGAGGCTATGGTATAAATATGGTACGAGGTGTACGTGAAGTAGGAGAAGCCCTTAAATTTGGAGTAGAGGTGGCTGTATTTGGAGAAAATCTTGAATTTAAAACAGAAGACGTAATCGGAGAACAACGCACTACGGACGAATTGGTAGTTGTAACCACAGGAGTAGATGTAACAGAAGAGGTGCGTATTATTGGCAATTAATTGAGGTAGAAGCTAGAGATGCAGAGGAGAGAAAGAAGAAAATAATTAATGGGACAGGCTGGAGCCATATGAGAATTTAACTTTCTTCGATGGAGTCAAATGTTAAGAACCTGTGTAAAAATGGAAAACAAACTCAATCATTTATCATGTTGTTTTTAAGTGTCTTTAAAATTTTATTTTCATTTCAATCAGTCGTCTTAAGGCGACTTATATTAATCTTATAGTAGAATGTTTGCGCCTCGGACTAAACAATGTCCCCCCGTTTTCGAGGCTGCTGAATCGATTCCCGGGGTCATCTAATTTTTTCACTCGGCAACCCCCTCAAATTGTCCAAAAACCACCCCCAAAGTCCCCTTTTCGCGAGCCCATTTATTTTTCCCAGTTTTTCTACTAATTGTTGTTCTCTCCAGCAGAACGGAAGGTCCTTCGAGGGATTTGACCTCAGCCACCCCTACCCCAGCCAGGGGTGGAAAATTGATATTTGTTTTTGTGAGACAAAAATTAATATTTTGTAGGAGACGTTTTTTGAGGAAGGTGGTAGGTGACCAGGATTGTGTAACCACCTCCGGGGATTGTTTTCACCCTTCAAGGGGGTGGACATTTTGTTTCATCTATAATTGAAAAATAGTATAAAAAATATGTTTATTAAAGTGATTTTATAAATTGATTTTCCACCCCTTTGAAGGGTGACAACAACTCCCGGGGCCGGTTATACATCCCTGGTCACCTTCCTCAAAGAAACACCTCCTACGAAATATTAATTTTTTTTCACAAAAACAAATATCAATTTTCCACCCCCTACAAGGGTTGGAAGCCTGGGTAGGGGTGGCTGAGGTCAAATCGCTCGAGGGACCTTCGTTCTACTCGAGGGAACAAGAATTAGTCGAAAGACTGGGGAAAATAAACGTGTTCACGAAAAGGGGGACAATGGGGGTGGTTCTTGACCAATTTGAGGGGGGCTGCCGAAGTGGAAAAATTGGTTTGACCCTGGGCATCGATTCAGCACCCTTGAAAACGGCAGGGGGCATTGTCTAGCCCGAAGCGCAAACATTTCGTTAATTTCGTCATAAATCCCGACTCTTTAAAAGGACTATTATTTCTCAGCAACATTTCACCAGTGCCTTATCATTTGTAATAATAATAATAACAAGGACTATACTAATAGGCGAGCGGATATCCCCCAGAAAACGGCTTAGAAAATAGCAGTATGTGATCATGCAATCCTAATCGCCAAAACCAGTTTATTTCTATGATTTTGAGGTGGCTGAGTACGAATCAAATGTTTTTTTTTTAATGGGACGTCTATGTTTAATTGACTTTTTAGTAAAAAATGAAGCAAATCTTTTTTTATACTTTTTTACTTTCAACTCGCTATATCTCCAGCGTATTTCATGATTTCTTTTTGAAATTTGAACTGCGTATTTCTGATGGCAGTAGCAAAAAAATAAGCCCTATCCGACCTTTTTAGAACATTTGATGTTCAAATGACGAATTTTTAAATTTACACGGACGCATTTTACGAGTGTTCGTGTTCTATCGCAAAAGTTGAGTAGCGAAGTTTCGAATTTCGAGAAACAAATTGTTTAGTATTAAAATATAATTAATTAGGAAGTTTTTTGGAAAGTTTCAGCCCTTAATGTTTTATAGAAAAAAAAATGAGTTTTTAAAGTTGAGCGTGGAGTCCGGGCACGCACGCTTGGCGCGCGCTAATCACATCGCTGGGCGTATACAAGCGTTTAGGAGAAATTATTAATACGTAATGTTAATAAATTGTGTATTTAAGTATTAATTGAGTTTTATGTTATCATATAGTTTTTTTTTGTTAGTTGTTACTATAATATGAAAATGCTTCATCTTTAAAATATTGACACAAATTCAGCATTATTTTATATAGGTAAAAAGACTGTCCTTGCGACTTTGAAAAACATGTCGAAAGAAGAATTGTTAAATTTAGCTCAAATACCTGATTTG
Organism: Leptura quadrifasciata; assembly: GCA_963675555.1. NCBI lineage: Eukaryota > Metazoa > Arthropoda > Insecta > Coleoptera > Cerambycidae > Leptura > Leptura quadrifasciata. The sequence goes on along the minus strand of OY776673.1, from coordinate 58,190,260 downwards.
TACATAGATAATGTCTTACAAAGCGTCAGCTTTTTCATAGCAAATTTATACGATCCCAAAAGAAAATCTAAAGACGATCGCAGTGATATTAATTCGTTACGTTATAACTTGGCAGTCGAAAAAAATTTAAACATTGATAAACTTCCTCCATCCAAACCAGCTATGCTCAAACACTGTTTAAGAGCTCTTTGGCAATTAAAGAATGGAAGCAATCGACGATTATTTCTGAAGACGTTGCAAAATATGGTTGGTTAGTGGAAGGAGGAAAATTGAAAATTGATTATTATGAGGGACCAACTGCAATGGAAACGTTGCAGAAATACTTTTGCTCTTGCAGCGTCTAATTTAAAATGCGTGATGTTTGTAATTGTAATGATTCGTGTCAAAATATTGATCAAATAAATGAATAGTTTTATAGTAATAAAAATCATTTTCGTTTCAATACAATTTAAATTCTATGCTATGTATATACAAATTTAAATTATGTAACATTGATGTATACATATACACATGCATATATGTATCCTATTTATATTTTAAAATGACGAAGTCAGTAAATAACAGCAATTACTTTCTCTTAAACGCTTTTTTACGCCTACCGATGTGATTGGCGCGCGCCAATCGTGCGCGCCCGGACTCGACGCTCAAATTTAAAAATTCATAATTTTTTTTCTATAAAACATTAAGGGCTGAAACTTTTAAAAAAACTTCCTCATTAATTATATTTTAAAACTAAACAATTCGTTTCTCGAAATTCGAAATTTCGTCACTCAACTTTTGCGATAGAACGTGAACACTTGTAGAATCCGTCCGTGCAACTTTAAAAATTCGTCATTTGAATATCAAATGCTCTACAAAGGTCGGATAGGGCTAGTTTTTTTGTAGGTCGTCTAATGTGACGTTAAAGCTGGGAAGGTACTAATAAAAGAAATGAGCTGTAGATAATAATACTAATAAATATTTATGGATAATTTTACTTTAGAGCCTGAACATCAACAAGAATTATGGTGAATATGACACATAAAATATTTTATTAGACATTATATAGTTATTATACATTATAAATTAATATTGTATTAGAATCAGACAATATATTTTTGAAATATTGCAAATAAATGCTTTAACCTATCTCGCGTCTAATCCAGGAGAAAAGAATGTCAATTATTTAACAATCGATTGTTGCAATCGATTTCAGATAAAAAGTAAATAAACTTAAATAAAAATTTCCGGGATCGATTTGAATGTTATTTTCGAATTTTTTTAGGTATGTTTCATAGGCCACTTTAATTTGTCTTTTAGCCATATGTCGTAATGATTTATATTGGTTATCATAGGAATTTGATAGGTATTTTAAAAAAATTTGAGCGCTATTTCTTTATTTCTGATATTTATTAATTATTTGGTAAACCAACATGGATATCTACGATTTCTATTAATTCTGCGTGGTACTGTTTGGTCACTTATTTGATTTATGACGTCATATAACTTTTGATAATCCTCATCAATATTATCATATCTGTACATATCAGACCAATCGGCTGCTCCAAGAAGTTCAAATAAACAGGTATAATTTGCTTTTCTAAAGTTGTAAGATTTGTAATTATTATTTTTCGTAAGATCAAACTGATTATAATGTGATATTTTGCAACAAAAATTAATTATAAGTGATGGATGATGCACGTCCTCCCTAACGAAGGGTGCGTCATCTTTTACAGTAAAAGAATAATATATTGAATAAATAGATTGCAGTTTTGAGCATTATCGATGTAGGTACTTTCTGCATTTCTCATTGAAGGAATTTGACATTCCTTAGTATCCTTCATCAAAACGCTCTTTCAGTAGTAAAAATAAATAAACATAAGATAAAAATATATTGAAATATGTCATACTTACAGCATTACTGGTGTTTATGTCAATATTTGATTTTAAATGTTCTAAAACTTTATCCAGTTGGCCATTCCGGGCAGCACGTAAAAAGGACGTATTTCCGTCAGACTGAAACAAAAGAAGGACCTATTACTTCTTTCTATTATTATAATAAAATATTGTATCGACAAGTTTCATTTGATTAATTTTATGCAAGAAATAGATAATAGTTTTTAATTACTTCTAGTTTTCTCTCATAAATCAAAACAGATAGAATAATAGGGTGTCATACGGTCAAGTTGATAAAAAGATATTTTTTTCGTTGGGACAAATGCTGAGAGATATTGGTTTACGACCACATAATTAACTACGACGATCGATGAAGTTTCTCATTATCTGAAACTGAAGCTCCTTTCTAATAAGATATTCGATACTATGTTCCTAGTGCCATTAACAAGCATTTGACCCAGATAATTTGTAGTAAATAGAAGCCTTTCCCTGTAAACTTAGCCTAGTTTTCAACAAAGCTTTGAGAACTGGAGATGAAGTGATCTAAAAATATGTTCTCAAGAAATCTGCTGTGGTAAACAGCAGTCAACTTAGAATAATAATATTATATGTGTGTAGCGCAAATACGAGAACAAACCAATTTTGTATTTTTATCGTATTATGCTATATAAAAGCTATGTGGTTGTAAATTAAGTTTATCTTCCAAAATATGTATTTATGTATATCACACCAAATGAGAGAAGACAGAAAATAAAACAGCCAGTACTAATCAGGAACCAATCGATTTTAATAATTTGTTTGCGCACATTGGGATATTTATAAATCGTAAACATCAGATAAAAAAATGGGATTGGACGCGTTACACATTTATTAATTCGTCTGGCTATTGATTTGAGGATATGATTGATGTGGTTTTCAGGTATCTCTTACCATAGCACCTGTACGCCATGTCGAAAGGTTTTCAAATCTACTGACGGATAAAGTAAGTTTGATTTTTAACCCTACATCCCGTAGATGTTCAATAAGTGAAATATCTGGAGATATTAGTAGAAGATTGACTTGTGAATTCTCAAAGCGGTTGATACCCTTGTTACATATGGTCGGGTATTATGTTATTGGGAAATGGGATCTGGCAGAAAATTAAATTTAACAATTTTCTGGAATAATAATGGGCCATATTCCCCTAACGAATAGTGATCTACTACGGTATGCGAAGGCTCCACAAGCTATGACCTTCACGGTTCGATGCAGGTGCTCTTAAATAGAAACTGAACATCACCTCTTTCACCGCGACATTTTCCCACAAGTGCCTGGTCATCTTATGTACCCAAACAAAAACCATACCCTTAGTTTAATACTACCATATTATTCAATCCCCCATCCCACTACCGGTATTCTATACACAATTGCTGCCACTGGCGTCAGTGGGCAGCTGTAGCACGAAATAGGGACGACATAATATCTTATCCGACGCGACAGTACATGGCTTGCAGGGGAAAAAAGAGCAAAGTCATTTTTCCTCTACGAACCAATGGTTCGCATTTGACCATGAAGTCTTCATAGAACCAGAATGTTATGCAGTTCTTTGCTGGCGTTCTACATCTCTCCCAACTTGTCCTCGATTTTCTTGAAGCCACGCTCAAGATAACTTACTTTGGCCCAAATTTACACTATTTTCAATTTCACAAAATGGCATTCCTGTCTTTCTCGATCCAACTCTTCGTCCCTTATCAGACACATTAAGTATTTAATTTCTATTTACCAGCATTACGGTAGACATTACTGTCACTCCCGGAAAGTCCATGCGCAACCAAAATTATTATATTTATTTCAAATGTTGTTATTTTATTATCTGTCGCTTATTATACTAAGGTATAAAAATATTGTAGTATAATCGCTAGTCCAATTGAATACTACATCTGCGATTATCAGACACTTATATTTTACTTGATAATGATTTCATAAATAAGCTCACATTACCAGATTTTAGATTTAATATTATTCTTAGAAATTCGAATTAGCTTCCAATCGAAATGTAATTTGCAATCGCCCTTGAAAAGAGGAAAGGGGATAACCGAAGAGCATTTCTTGGGTCCTTGCCTCCTCCTGTTAAAATAAATTGAAGGCGACAGGATCTACTCTTAGAATGTCAAAGGTACAACAAGGCAGTAATCAATAAAAGGTTAGAACTCGGTAGCTTACGTTTCAAAGGATTTATCTCTTACTTATATTTGCGCATCATTTTTATAAACATATCATAACACATACAATGAAATTGAAGAAGTTTTTAGAGCTATCTTCTATTAGTTAATAGTGTAGTAAAACTATCATTTAGGGACTATAAGGCTTTATATAATGATTAACTTTTGTGAGACAGTAGATGAGACAATAAAAGTATTCGTGATTGGGATTGAGCTTTCACTGTTATCTATCTATCTATTCGCCAGGCGGATTTGGTTGATTTATTTGTGTTTTGTATATAAATGAGTGAAATAACTGTCAAACTACTTTTTTGTGTGTAAACTCATGATAGCTAACATGACAGGTAACAATACAGAATATCTACGAACTGGAAAATCGGGAAAAACCGGGAGAAAGACGAGAATTTTGAGATGTAACCAGGAATCGTAAATGGTATAGGAAAGGTAAAGAAAATCTCCAAAGAAAATATATTTTTTGGAGATTATGGTTTGACGTAGTATATGACTACGTCTTTTAATGGAAAAATGTGAATGAAATCGTGAGTCATGCTATTTTAATATTTGACTGCGCGGTCAGTAGTTGGATGGGTGACCGTTCCAACGAAGACCGCGGGGAGAGGGGATATACCATCCTTCGGAGGCGATGTAAAGCCGTCGGCCCCTTGTCTATTAAATGTTAGGCAAGTAAAATATCCCTACACTCTTCTTAAGGGAAGAGGTTCGGCAAAATTCCTGGTTGGGGGTAGCTCGTCTTCAGGCGTCGGTGTTAGATCTCAGTAGCGGAAATAGGCCGAGGTTAAATAAAATGTATATAAAAAAAATATTTGACAGAAGAAATGTGATCAGAAATTGTTTTTTTACAATTCTCAAGTATTGCAGCATTCAAATATTTATATGTAATATTAAAGCAGAAATAATTTTCTCTGCAAGATACAACAAAATCAAAGTCAAATTTTGCACTAGTTTTGCCGAAACTTCGGAAAATTCTGAAAATGTATACATATACGTACGTGCACTGTATACAGGGTGATTTGCGAGCAATATGTCATAGCCTAATGGTAGATAGAGCACTTCAATGTAAATCTAGACCAACAAGGAAAAAATTGGCTAGTGGTTATGAAGATACCACTAGATTTAGATTTTTTCTGAAAACTAGAAGAGCTATATCTCTGCAACAGTTAGATGTATCAAATGAAATTTATCAGTAACATCCCTCTACTGGAACTTGTCAGAATTACCTACTTGGTTTTGAAAAATCCAGGGAAGACTAGAAAATAATCTGCCCTCCTAGTATTTGACAAAAAAGTACATTTTCAAAATAGCGGTCCAATTTTGATGGCACACATAAACCGATTCGGCAAAAATTCACAAAACAATTGAACGCATCACGACTATCACTTTGACCAAGCATTATTTATGGAACAGTTTAATAGAGTCTATTCAGATACTTCAGATTCATATAATCTCTAAAACTTCACATAATACATAGTAAAAACCTTCATATCTAGTCGATATGAAGTAGATAAAACGATAATAATAAATTACAAGCTAAATAATAAATAAAACAGAAACTCATGTCGCCCTCAGCGTACCCTCAACCGCTAAAAACATTACAAGCATTCAATTATCCACCATCTAACGGTAACCGTTAATTGTTCCTCGATTTATGTATCGTCGCGCCACACCTTCACCATACTTTTCTCGGGAACATGGAAGATTTTCGTTAGGCCGGCCGAAGAAAACATTGTGGATATGGCTGAACAAAATCCTTCGGCAAGCACTACAAGAATAGCACACGACCTAGGTATTCCTCAAACCCGTGTGTGGAGGGCATTTAATGCGGAACGGTCCTCACCACATCCAAAAGATGCAGCGTCTCGAATAAGGTGATAAAGTCGCACGTCTTACGTTTTGTCGTTGGACAATTTATCGTCCAAGAACTGTGCCCAGATTCTTTTCTCGGGCGAGGCCCAATTCACTCGAGATGGAGTGCGAAATTCTAAGTATTCACACATTTAGGACCCCAACAATCCTCACGCCGTTGTCCACACGACATTTATTGGTGCGGCGCAGGAAATCCATCGAAGTTGGAAGAGAGAATTTTTGGAAAATCTAGTTTAATTTGAAGCACTCCCTATCCAATATAAAGATGTTAAATTTGTAAAGAATTACCTATTGTTTAGTAAAAGGGCCAACACATTTATGTATGCATACCTTTACTAGATTATACCTATAATCTATTCAGATTTCACCATTTTTGATAAATTGCATACCACAGTTCGGAACAAATAAAAAGTTTCACAAGTACGACCCTGTATTTTTCTTGCCAGGTATATTTTCTGCTATATATTATGTGAAATCTTAGGATGGGTATGGATCTGAAGCATTTGAATATACTCTATCAAACTGTTCCATAAATAATGCCCGGCTAAGGTGTCAGTTGTGCTGAGCTTTTGTTTTGTGACTTTTTTGCCGAGCCGGTTTAGGAGTGCCATCAAAATTGTATTGCTATTCTGATAACATTTTTTCTGAACATTCCGAATCTGCTAACAGTTTTCCAGAAATGCGATAGGAACATGTCCTTTTTTGTCAAAAACGAAGACTGCAGGTTTTACCAAATCTGGTTCTGGATTTTTCAAAACCAATTAGGCTATTTTGACAAGTCCCAGCTGAGGAATGTTACTGGTAAAGTTCATTCCATTACATCTAACCATCTACAGACAGCTCTTGGAATTTTCAGACCAAATGCATAAAACACCCTATATCTTCTTAACCACTAGCAAAAATTATTTTCCTTGTTGATCTAGACTTACATTGAAGTGCTCTATCTGCCATTAGGATATGGCACATTCTCGCTAAATACACTGTATAACTTTTTCGAGTAAAAATCACATCTAAATTAATCTTTACCAGTTTTTTTAATTAACACTAATAAAAAGTATTAGAAATAATTATTTTATAATACACAATTATTAACATGTCAAATTATTATACACTTATTTATGAAAAATTTTGGGAAATTGTGCAATTCTTTGCAGTGGAATCGGATATAAATTAGCTTCTAACGCTTTTTTCATAATTAGTTTCGATATTATTTTCTTTCTGTAAGATACATTTGTTCGTTGACTTTTCAAAAAGTATTTGTTATTGCTATTTCATATTAGACCGGGAAAGGAGACCAGGTGACACCGAAGAAAATCCGGGAATTTAAGTGTCCAAATTTGGTGGACACTCCGCAATGTAAATTCTGCGTTTACGACTTTCGAAAGCGCCAATTTTCCGACTCTTTCTCGATTTTCGGTCTAGAATCTGAGACCAATCTAACGCAAAGTCACGAATTTTGATGTAAGAAATAACTTTTTCACAGAGTTGAATTGGCAAGTGGTTTTTGTATTACATACTCCAAAGTTTCCATAATAGACATACTTTTAAGCAGTATTTTTTTACCTGGATAGGAGTCGCCTTAGTCAGGTCAGGATCATAAAACAGTTTTCTTCTTTGGTGACGTTTCGTTTTATTCTGTGTAAGCCACTTCAGGTCTTGCGGCACAGATTAAAATTGGAAATTGGTTTAGAAGTATACGAATTCAACCTTCCTCCAGTAAAAATCGTGATATTCAGATTGCCAATGTAAAACTTTTTCTGGATTTCTCATATCCTAATTTTTATAACTACTGTTTAATATAGTAAAGCTGAATAACCTGTGTAACCCTTCTATTATTTTGTAGATTCGGTGATTTGTTTTTGAAGGGAATAATAATACATGTGGTAGAAAACCCAAATAATAGGAAAGAATAACCCTTTATATTGTGTAACTTAATTCGACAATTGGTTATGCTCTCCCAAAGGTGCTCTAGGGAAAAATTTGCAAAACGGCCTTTTCAGTACAATTTTGCGTTCTGAACAATTCTTATTCTATTTTTTTTTATTACACAAAACTTGTTTTTTGGGCCCTCCCTGGAGTCCTCCCTGAAACACTGATAAGAAATTTTCTGGTCAATTTTCGTATAAAACAATTTTTGATTCGATGACAGATTGCTTTTGTGTCCTCCCTGGAGCCTTTGCTGCTGTAGTGACGAGAGATTGGGAAAAACCTTTTCGATACAATTTTCGTTCCTAAACAATTTGTATTTGATGAATTTTTTGATTCGACGAAAACTATTATTAGCCCCCCTTCCTGAATCGATATAATTTTCCATTATAAATAAATTTTATTTGAAACATTTTAAAATTCCTCAAAACCTTGAACCTCTCTGTTTTATGTCTGAGATTTCATATTTCCACATTGAACCGTGTACGAGAAACGCGTATCACCCACACATGGACTAACAGACAGACAGACAGACACAGAAACGGCATGCCGATAAGTAAGAAGGATCTTCGACTATAGTAGTCAATCTTAGCATTTTGTGGTTTAAAATTACGCTATTCCATAAATGGTGTTTCTTGCATGTGTTCATGTTACTTCATTTAAATCACTTACATCACCATCTTAAAGTGTCTATAAAGTACCAGTACTTATTTCTATAAAAAATATGTTTAATTATTATTTTAATTATTGTCGATTTCAAAGGCTAACCCAGCTTCCATATATTATAGTACTTGTATGTGAATAACTCCTTTCAACAAAAAATACGAAAACCACTTCCCTCGTTATACAAATTTAATTAAAACTCCTCCTTGACACGAACACAAATCAACTTCACTGTATTATACGAGCTCAGAAATTATCACCAAAGCCCATATTTTCCATTCTCCCTTCGAATTATTCAGCTTCATATGAAAATTTATTATGCACCAAATGCAATGTCGCTTCGGGGCCAGTTCAGTTCAGATATACAGTCTTTAGAAATTATTCAGGATAACAAGGTATTCATGGGCTAGTACGTAAGTTTCATTAGGGGAGATAATCTAGCTTAGTTTCATTATCATTGTGTCGATTATAGTTTGTGAAAATATAAAATGATTTACTCATTTAAATTATGTCTTATGCGGAAATTGTTGAAAAACAAATGATTATTGATTGCAAATTGCGATTTAACATTGTTTCATCTTTGAAAAGAACAATTTGCATGTAGTATTCTGTCATCAGCGACGCGCTTAGAAAAATTGTTTAAAGAAGTTTTGGTGAAGTACCCAGCAAATGTCCTAAAATGTTTCGTTTGCAACTCTACGTATATTTGAAGTAAATTCGTCCTTGTTTTTACCTCCTTTCCCTTATTATTTATTTTTGAGAAAGAATTGAGGCAACATATGCCGACGACTAGCTGGTTTAAGTTGGAACAAAGAGCCGTGGATCTGGAGTATTCGTAAGAGTGGAGAAATTGACGTTAAATTGGGCATCATCTATAGTGAAAATAAGTAGAATTGTCTCCCTTTCTCGAATAACCAGTCTACTATAGATTAGATTGAAATTGTTGAGAAGAGAAATAAAAAGATAGTTTAAAATGAATGATAAAATATATTACATGAATAGATAAATCGGTTTGTAAAAAGTGAAATTTTGAAGTTACTTAGTAAGATCGGCTAACAAAGACTAATTAAAATTTAAAAGATAATATATAACACTTTTATACCAGGAGATTCCGGGATTGAGTATTGTTCAGGTAACTGGTTCTGAAACGGCAATACAGGCCCACAATTGTCTCTTGCAAAAACGGAGTCTAAAGGTTTCCTTGACAATTTAGTTTACGTCTCTTAATGAAATGAAGTATAAAAATTGTGTGAAAATTGTCCAACTATGTGGTTTTTGAAAAGTTAATGAATACAATTGTGGATGCTGAAGTAGTCAATAAAAAAAAATATAAAGCTTAAAGCATAAGCATAAAATAAGAAGAAAGTCAAATTTCCAATATGAAGAACATGTTTAAAGTATGTATATGCAGGAAGATATACATAAGCTATGCAGAAATGTAGAAGATATGAAGAAATGTATGCAGTAATGTAGAAATGTATAAGTGTATTTTGTAAACTACAAATTGCCAAAGAATTAAAAAGAAAGAAAAAATATTTTAAAACCATGTGGTACATATAGTATTTTAACTACTTATTAAATTAAAAAGAATTGAATTTGAATTTAAATTTATTTTAAAAATAATTGAAATTACATCAAAGACAAAAATTTAAAATTACTGAAATTTTAAATTACTAATAAATGAAATGTACCTGGATGTTAAACACTTGTTAACGCGGATATAAAAATGTAATATCAATTACTGAAGTCCACAGTTCAAATTTTTATACGCTCGAATCAGTACAAAAGCTGCAAGCAAATGATTTCTAAGGTAACTTTTATTTGTCCCACTTACTGCAAAATAATGCCACCACACAAACTTGAAAAATCTATTTCCACTAATTATATGGAAAGCTGCAAAACGTAGAAAATGGTACAGTTATGGCCATCTGTCAATTGTTGAGTTAAGCGCAACAACTTGCCTTATGTAGATTCCCGTACTCAAACAAATTACAGAATCGATAAAGGGAATCTATAATACCACATACCCCAGCTGACTTAGATTTCAGCAATTTATAATTTCTATTCTATACATAACCAAAAAACGTATTGTGAGAACTCAGTAAATATATTACATCTTATAGGATATACTATATATAGTAATGAGAAAGGTAAGAAAAATAACCATATGTACTTACATAGTAAACAAAAATATAAAAATTGAAATATAGGTATCTGAATGCAAATAAATGTTTTTAGACAATTGTTTACTGAGGTGCTGTAATAGAACTAGAACAGAGATAGAAAATAGTGTAAAAAAACAGGACTGAGCTCCTAAGATATAAAAATATGTATATAAAAAATGTGAAATGATTTAGCAGTTATACAAGCAAAATTCTGCTAGTTGAAAACAGTTTCACTTACACAAACTGAATGAAAATGCTATACAGATCGTGCTAAATATAAACAAAATACTAGTTTTTATATCAAACTGTTAAATGGACATAGGCCATGTAACATTGTATGAAGAAACTTCCTCTTGAACATTTTCTGAGGGATGATTTTCCGAATTTTTAGGAAATCTACAAATGATGTGTGCAATGCAGGAATTTGCTTTATAATTGTTTTAATTAAATACTTTTTATTCTTAAAATAATTAAGTTAATAATCCATTTTCGCAACCATAATATTCCACTCTCTTTATTAATATATTTCCTCAACTTTACTTGTTATGCCGTATCTATTAGAAGAAAAACATTTCAGAGAACCAATAGTTCTACGAATACGTGCCCGCAATTTTCTTGTCATCTTCAACTTGAAAACATATAAATATCAAATCAAGTTTAAATTAACTGAAACCAAAAGGCGCCCATGTAATATCTTGTTAAATTAAATTATGTTTTTCTATGTGCTTCACCAGGTATTTCTATCTCATTTAAAAAAATATAAGATAATTTTAAAGAAGAAATGACTCCAATGACATTGGCAAGAATACACAAAATGTGACAACTGCTGTATCAGTTGTAATTTGATAGAAAAAAATCCAGTTTCCATACTGGCTATTTACATGAGAGTTTTAAGAATAATTGATTCCGACTTGTGGCAAGCCAAATCTGATTGCCTTAATATTTCCGCAAATTAATATTCACTTGTATACATATACAGTGTGAACCTAAAGAAATGCACAAAATTCATATCTTTGGTATGTGTCATTTTTCAAAAAAATCCTCGAACAGGTCGATTTTAGTTTTGTAAATGCTACATTTTGTCACTATACCAAAATTTACGACGTCATTGGTTTTTGAGTTATGACGTCATCATATTTTTTTAATGGAAACAGACATTTTTGTTTACTGTTTTTGGTGGTATATTCCTTTAGCTTTCTGGTGATATAAAAAAAAATAATATTACCTGAGCCATTCTTTTGGAAAAATGACATTTTATATATGGGCAGGTATGATTAGTGATCGTTTATTGGGACCTTTCTTTTTGAAGAAAATCTTACGGCTGCAAGATATTTAGAGTTTTTGCGAGTTGAGTTAGTGCCAGCCTTAGCAGTTATGTTTCCGAATAATGAAGATGAAGATATTCCTGCTGAAAACGTCTGGTTTCAGCAAGACGGGCCCCACCTCATTTTGGGATAGCAGTGCATCAGTTTTTAGATGACACTTTTACTGGAAGGTGGATAGGTCGTCGAGGTCCGATTGAGTGGCCCCCACATTCACCGGGTTTAATCCCTTTAGACTTTTTTCTTTGGGGTTATTTAAAGTCAAGGCTGTATTTTAACACACCGGATACCATAGAAGAATTGAAAGACAGAATTGGCTTGGAGATGAGACGAATTGCCCATGTGATGATCCAGAACAGCGTGCAAAGTGTCCACACCCGTCTTGGTTAATGCCAAATGGTTGGAGGGTGCCAATTTGAGCAATTGAGATGATTTCTTTCTCACAATTACTTATGTAAGGTATAAATCAATAAAAAAAAATTCCAAAAGAATGGTTTAGGTAATAACAATTTTTTTCATATCACCAGAAAGCTAAAGGAATATATCACCAAAAACAGTTAACGAAAATGTCTGTTTCCATTAAAAAAATTATGATGACGTCATAACTCGAAAACCAATGACGTCATAAATTTTAGTATAGTGTCAAAATGTAGCATTTATGAAACTAAAATCGACCTGTTCGAGGATATTTTTGACAAATGACACATACCAAAGATATGAATTTTGTGCGTTTCTTTAGGTTCACACTGTATAAAGCTGCTTGACGGGCATATTATTATAATTGGTGATATTCCCGAATGGCATTCTAGGAGAATGTTCTATTTCGAATGATATAACTCTTCCTAATTTTGAAATTAATGAAACCCATTGTTATAACTTCAGAAAATATGATTTTCGTGCTCTATATGCTGCATTACAAACTGCGAACTGGGATCCTCTCTTTCACACCTATAAATGATGTAAACGCAGCTTCCGATTATTTGTGTGAAGTGCTCTACAAAAAAATTGATAGGTATGTTCCTAAAAGGAGAGCGACTTCGAAGCGTGAATATCCTGTATAGTATACTAAACAAATTATACAAATGAAACTTTATCCATACAACAACATGGAGTACGATCCTTCTCAACTGTGGAATTATATTAATGCTAGAAAAGATAGCACAAGGATACCTGGATAATCCCGAATAAACTAATACATTTTTTTGACTCTTATTTAACTGATATGACGCAAAATGTCGACTGCATGGGACAGTCATTACCTTATGCAGTAATAAGTGGTATCATCCAAGGAAGTAATTTGGGCCCAATGTTACTTCTGCTCTTTATTAACGCTATTATTATGGCTATTCAAGCTCCTAAATTATTATATGCAGATGGCCTGAAAATTCTTAATATCGTAGATAACATCGAGAGCTGCCTGTCACTGCAGAACGATCTTAATGAAATAGTCAAGTGGTGTGCTAATAATAACCTGAAAATCAACATAGGAAAGTGTGCAGTAATGACTTTTGTCCCCAAATTAACACTGAGTATGACTATCAAATGAATGACCAAAACATAATCAGAGTAACCGTAGTTAAGGATTTGGGTGTTATATTTGACCAAAAGTTATCTCTTATTCCTCACAGAGAACAGGCTTCTAGCCAGGCGAAAAAATGCTAAGTTTTGTAATCAGGGGCACCAAGGACTTTCATAACATTAAAACTTTGAAAGCATTATATTATGCCTATGTGCGTAGTAGAGTATACTTGTGTTGTATGAACTGCATATAACAAAGCTTGCATCCAGTCTCTTAAACGTATACAAGGCAAATTTTGTAAAATTTATATTATACCCAATTTGGTTTGTACCCTGTTTCGTACTGTGAAATGCTTAGTTTATTTGGCCTCATTAGCATGGAAATGAGATGAAGAAATTGTCACTTATTTCTACAAAATATGACATATATTTTATTTGTATACCCGGTTTTATCTTTTCTTTCTCTTTATATATCAAAAATGCACTGTTTATTTATAGTTGTAACGTATATCCTTTATATGGACTTATGTCTGTTGGATTATTATTATATATCTGGATATAAGTTTAATACATTAAGCAAAACGTGGCTGAAATTAACGTAATATGTTCTTACCATAAATAAATAAATTTGTCCTTCACCTATTAACGATTTTTTACAAATACCGTTTAAGGTTATAGGTAATAAATCATTGCCACACACAAGTGGATGTAATGTAAATTAGAATCGAGTACTAACAATTGTAATCGCGTATTTATTACATTTATAGTATACACAACGTATGATGAGGTTAATGTTTACTTTTTTTACTAATTCACTTCATGAATTAATGAACTCTACTGAATACTTTTTATTAATTATGTTTTATTCATTTTATTGAATAACAAGTATAAAAATCAACGATATTTTTATAGAATCAGACACTATCAATGTTTGTTTAAACTTTAAATCCTTAATCCATTTTAATTTTCTTTCAAAGCAGTGTATGCGTCACATCATTTACCTATTTATTTGTTTATCCCTATCTGTTTATCACTAAATAGAAATAATAGTACAAAAACTGTTTCCTCCAAAATATATCAGATTAACAGAGACCTTTTAAATTAATAAATTCAGTCCAAGAAGATGTTCACACTAGCTGTACTTTTATAATGCACTTTGATTGATGATGATGGAGTTTAAGTCATACTAACTGATATAATATAGTCTAGTATACTTTAACTTGGCGTGTGTATGTATGAGTTAATATTTCCGTACGATTTCATTTTCTCTTGTACACAAAGATCCAGAAATATTGTCCACGTAGACAATGTTTCTGGACTATTGCTTTAACTTTATGTACAATATGGGAGAAAATGGAATCGTACGGAAATATTAACGCCAAGTTAAAGTATACTAGACTATAGTAATATTATATACTGAGATATATAACATACCAATACCTATGATGATGGAAATTTGATCAATAAATACTTTTAGAAGTATCTTATAACTTTCTAATAAACCGTTGCAAATGGCGAACATAAGCATAACAGGGTTTGTAGCTGCAATAGTTTAAATTAAATAATGTGATAGCAACAACGTTTAGCAAAGGTTTTTCGTATATTGAAGTAATGTCTGTTGGAACATAAAAGTTTTAAATTAAGACAGTTGCAGCGTATTCACTTACATAAGCTACTTTCAGCCATCTTTGTTTTAATGTAGTTCTTAAATGTCGTGGAAATAATATAATAATATGTTTGTTAGCAAAATATTTTTCTTATTAGGCAAAGTCAAGTAAGTGCAAGATAAACATAGGGAAAGTCACAAAAAGTTTAGGTGAAACCTTGACTGAAATAACAATTTATATAATTAATTAATCAATATGCAATTACAACAAAAAATATTATTTATAAATCCAGGAATTATTGTCTCTAAAATCTGTTATTTTATAATCCTTTTATTTATGGGTGGAGTAATATGCCATCCTTCTTTTAATGTAGTTTTTAAGAGTTATGGAAACGAAATAACAATTCATATAATTAATCAACAAAAAATATTTTTATCAACCGACAAGCACAACTGTAATTTCTGTCTGGATATATATGTTTAATAAAAACAATAATATCCCGAAAAATGTATTTTCTTTATGGGAACAGATTTCCCATAACAGGCTTTTTGGATTACTTACTTTATTTACTTGTAAATTGAGCTTCAATGTATTTGTTGATTAAAGTGTGGACAGAATTTTTGTTTCTAAACACTGAGAAAATCATGCAGGACTCCAGTTAATAAAAAACCTTCACATACTAATATGTCTCCCATTACACAAATTTAACAAAATTAACTGCAGCTTAATTTAAACCATAAAAATTTACTTTAGCAGACATTAGTTCATAATTAATTTTATCAAATACTTTACAATAATCCAATAAGACAAAAGCAGTGACCATAACCGTATCCCTAGCCCTGATAATGTTCTCTGTAACTTTACAAAACTTCCCAATGCCATGTGCAAATGTAAGTCTGGCCGATATTTATTTAATATATAATAATAATAAAAATAATATTATTATTTGGTGGAGTTCAGTCAGAAAGACTGCTCTTACATATCATTATCAGTATAAGAAAACATCTGCGAATATATTATTTTCTCTAAAATTTTTGATAAAATTGATAGAACCCAGTGTTCTATCAAGTCGCAAGTAACCAAATTATAGAGCAGTTATTTTAGATAATGACAGCACTAGAGAACATTTTCAATTACTCGAGAAGTACTCTGTTTATACAATAATTTATAATAGGTATGTAAAATATATTTCTCAATTAAAGGACAATAGTATTTCATCATTTCAATGTATTCTTTTATATTTATGTTATCAGTACCAAATGACTTTAACATAGTGCTGAATATCGCATTGTGAACGCCCTCTATTGATGCGAGACTAAAAGTAAATTTGCTTTAGTTCTCGATAAATTCATTGTTATTATATTATCACATATCAAACGTGGAAGTACTCAGGAGAGCAAACAGCCTTCCAATTAAGGTGCTTATTTCAAGAGCACGCCTAAGATGGGCAGGTCACGTTCATCGTATGCATGATAACCGCCTTCCTAAATGTACACTTTATGGTGAATGAGGTTCAAAAACGCTCTCCATGAAAATCTAAAATCCTGCGGTATTGCAGACGAGCAATGGGAACAACTTGCAGCGGACAGAACCGAATGGCGAGGGGTTGTGGCCAGCTATCAAGGAAATGTTGCTGCAAGAAGGCCGAATCCAAGACCTAACCAGGTCTATGTTTGTCCTGACTGCGGTCGACATGTGCTCTCTCGAATTGGCCTCTATAGCCATAGTCGTGTGCACCGTAGATGAATGGGAATTATAATAGACTACAACTTTTACTTGTTTTTTATTGTACACAATTTATCGACTGTAACATTTTTATACACGGACTCGAGTAACGGCTAATAATTATAAGAATAGATAATATCTTTATTGTGGCTACTTTTTTGGTGAACTGAAATAATCTAGTTAATATCGCCTTTAACAATCTAAATAAGTGAATCAGAAATTATCGTGCGGGACCGCGATACACTGCGTGTGAACAGAGTCCAGGTAATTAAGGAAATGCAAGAATATAACAGAATTTTTACCGAAAAATACACATCCTTTGTTTCTCCATTAAATATTCAATTAATATACCGGATTAATTTTTTTGGGTTAATGGTTATAGTGGTTTTATGTGGATATTACCATTACAAAATCACACAATTTAGATCATTTTGGTCAAAATTAGAGAATGAAATAAGTGATAAAATTCTACATAGACTGTACCCTTTTAATGTAAGAAAGATAATATGTTAGCTACATCATATATTTTTCGCATTACGTCGTATACAGTCAGAATCACTATATCTGCCTGTTTTGTTTGAATCTGCAGTGTATGCAGTTTATTTTATGAAAAATATTTAAATGTACAAAAGATAATATTGTCTATTCGTGTGATCAAAAATTCAGTAGGTTGAAGAAAAATATATGCTGAAACACAGAAAATTAATACGTTTTTAAAGCTGTAAGAGATATGTCAAAACCATGTATGATATACATGTAGTTCTTAGAAAGTACCTTTTTTATTTTAAAAAAATTTTATTCTTGACAAAATTTATCTCACCTTAATTCCAAAAAAAATATTTTTGTTTACATTTGATAGACAAATATCAGATGTCAATATATCTACCACTATATAGTTAGTTGTTTATTGTTATTATTTTTATATTAAGAAAGGTATCTATAATATCTATGCTAATGGTATCTGGTGTACTAATTAAATACGGATAATTGTGAAGCAATTTTGTATAATTGTTCTCTATGGAAAGGATTTTTTGTGATGAAATAGAACAATTTTTGACATAACAATTTGTCTTGATATCAATCAAACGTTTATTCTTTAAATCAACGATAATTCCGAAATAAAATAAGAAATCTGCTCCAATAACAGGATAACTGATATCGGCAATACTGCAAACAAAGTAAAATCGCGTCGTAGCCCTAAATTTGCTTTCCATAACTGTTTATCTTTAAATTGTTAACTACAATGAGACCTAAAACATTCTTTTTGAAATCTTAAAAAGCATTTCGTGGAATAAATGATAAATCTGCACCTGTGTCAAATAAAAATTGCAGTTTATTAGTAAAGTCACAAATAAAGAGACGGCGATTGATATCTATTAAAGGCAAGGTCTATCGCCTTGACATTGATCTCTATTGGTTTTTTGTATTAAAATTCCGTGCCTTATCTTGTGAATTAAAAGACACCATGTTCCCCCACATTTAGAAGCTTTCTCTTTTTATGTAGCTGATGAAAAGAACAAATTTTATTAATAGAACGGTCGAATTTGTTTGCTCGATTCGGGGATCTGGTTCTAGAACGGACTCTATTTGTACAGCTATCACATTGATAGTTTCGATAATGAAGGTTTTGTAGATCGTGTTTGTGTTTGTAAGGAATTAATTTGCAATTCCATATCATACTGTTTTTACGTAATTTGAGTCAATGTATTCTGAAAACCTAAAGTGAAATTGTTGAAAGTATTTAACATCTCTTTCACTGTATTTACTTCATTTGAATTATCAATAGGTGAAAAATTGGTTGCTAATGAATTTGTGTGGATAGAAGAAATATTGGAATATTGATATGACTCCCAAACTTTGTAAACAATATCAATTAATATTATATATTAATATCTGATTTACCAGAAGCAGTAATTGCCATGAGAACTGTTTTTGGTAAACGTCGTTTCCACAACTTAATTAATAAGTCCTGACTAACCATTTAAGAACCTCTCACCGTACTTAACATTGACCTATAAAAATTAGGTTTACAATCACCCATTTGCGAACCTGATAACAAATCATCTAAACGTTTTTCTTCACTGGTAGTTGTACATTGCAGATTGTTTCAGGGGTCGCTTGGCTTTGAGTAGCCTTACTTCACTTCGACCTAAAAAGATCTTTTGTGAATAACCCTACAATTAGTTATTGCCCAGGATTCCAAGACTTTTAATAAAGCTTGTGATTTTCCTGGGGGCTAGTTTCCCTATGTCTTCAGGCGTTAATTCTACCTGCTCTAGGAAGTTTAGCCTAGTGCGGATTAATGCCTTCCAATCTCAAAGTATATGTTCCGCAGTTTCAGTTGTAGTATCTGCATTTGTCGTCTACTGCCTTACCCATGTTCTTGAGATAATATCTCAAGAGGTAGTGACCAGTTAGCAGGCCTGTTATCAACCTTAATTCGGACTTTTCAAATTCGAAAAGCCTTGTGGCATTCTTTGTTGAATAAATTATAAACTTTTTCGTTTGTCTTTGGCCTGGAGTATTCCTCCAGTAGGACTTTTTCTGGTCCTTTTCCCATTTCCGGATCTCTTCCGTTATGTGTCCATTGGCCAGGCCACAAAACGGTTCAGGTCCAATGAATTGTGCTTCAGCTCCTTTTTTTCGCAAGGCTGTCAGCAAGTTTGTTACCTTGTACGCCCTGGTACCCACATCAAGATAACTTTGTTGTTGGCCAATTGCTTCAGGGATTGTTTACATTCCCAGGCAATTTTAGACTCAAAGGTGTAGGACCTTACAGCTTTTAATGCTGCCTGGCTATCTGATAGTATATATATCTTTGCCCTTTGAATGCCTTTATTTAGGTATTCCTGGGCACACAGATCTATAGTATGTATTTCTGCTTGGAAGATGATTGGGGTGTTGCCAAGAGCTTTTGATAGCTTACATCTGGGCCCTGTTATGCCCATTCCTACCCCTTCAGCCATCTTAGATCTGTCTGTATAACAGCTGAGTGACCCTTGTTTCAATCGTAGTGCCTCCATCTCGCTCGTCTGACGGCTTTCGATCAGCACATCAAACGGGCAGTCAAAGTCCTGTTTGATTGGCATTGAGTCAGTAGGTTTGGTCATGGACTCAAAATGGATTAGCTCCAAAATCCTTAAGTGACCAACCAGCAGAGCTGGGTAGGATTCGAATCATTCAGAATTCGAATCCTTCTTGACTATTCAAAAGCGGTATTCGAATACTTTCATGTAAAAGAATTCCTGATCCGGATTCGTAAGACAAATGAAAAAGGATTCGAATCCTTTTTCACGAATCCTTTTTCGCGAATCCTTTTTTATGGTTCCAATATTTTTTACGCAAGCGTTGTGCATTATGTTATTAGTGTAGGGAGCGTGAAGCCGCACGGAGTCAAGATCTTACTTATTGTAACATATTGACAGGCAAATAGCATGTATTTTGGTAGGTACTTGTCAGTGCTACCCATCGGTGGGCAATAGTCCAATTTGCGGGTTTTTTGGGTTTTGCGGACATTTTTCAGACTAAAATATTTCGGACAATTTCGGATATTTTGTCTGTTCTTAAAAAAAGGAGAAAATCAACTTTTAAAAAGTCGTTTTGTTGTTATTTTAAGATATCCTCAAGACTGTTTAATTTAGGTCTTCCTTGTAAAATTTAGTTTTAAAAGTTGTAAGAAATATAGAACACATAATGGAAATGGAACGCATAAAAGGCAGCCGTATTTTAAGCATTCAACTTCCAACATTGACTAGAATCTAATACCTATTGATTAAATTCTAGCCGACATTGAAAATTTAATGCCTAAAATACTGCTAACTGTTATGTGTTTTATTTATGATACAAATTTTAAAATTAAGTTTTACAAAAAAAACATGAATTGAGGATGTCTTAAAATAAAAACGCAACATCGACTTTATAAAAATTGATTTTATCGATCTTTTTACCATACCCTAACCAATTCAATAGCGTAAGCTTAACGTTAAAATAAAGTGCAATTTATTAATTTCTTTTTATTTAATCAATCAATCACCTACATATATTACATAATCAAGCAAAGTACTAATCTATTCACCATAATATTAAAATAGAAAATAATAAGTGTTACTGTAACAATAATTCTAATTCTAATAAGTTAACTTGAGGATTCGGATCCGTGATCCAAAAAGAGGATTCCAATCCTGTGATTCGAATCATTTTTTTCTACATAAAGGATCCGAACCTAGTATCCGTGATTCGAATCCTTTTCGATGATTTTCAGAGAATTCGACCCAGCTCTGCCAACCAGATCGCCTGGTTTAAATTTGAGTGCCTGATGCAGTCTTCAAGCATTAAGTACTGAATCCTTCCTTACATGCAAGTGCAAAGGAAGTAGGTCAAACATTGCGTCCATAGCTGCTGTGGGATACGAGTGCATTGCTCCTGTAGTCCGTAAACAAGCAAGGCGTTGCAATTTTTGTAACTTTCCTTGTGCTGTTTTTTCTTCTGTTTGTGACCACCATACACATGATGCGTAGGTCACCATAGGTCTAACAACCGATAAGTAGAACCAGTGTATCATTTTCGGTTTTAGACCCCAAGTCTTACCGAACAATCTACGGCATTCTCAAATAGCCGATGTTGCTTTAGTAAGTATCCTGTAGTTAGTCTCTGAATAATTACTTCTTTCAGGTTATTATAAAGATTACTTTCTGGTGAATTGCCAATCACATCATAGGCATTGGAAACAATTTCCAACGGCAAATGTGCCAAGATGCGATCATATTTTTTCCTATCATTTACAACTTTAGACGAGCTGAATTGTGCTTCTACTTGAGTAAACCAAATTTCGGGTTTTGATAACCAAAAAGGTGGTAACCTAACTACTGTGGCAGTAAATCGCTCTTGACCAATATTGATTTCTCTGTCTTGTGACAGTGACATGTTAAATTTAGATTGATTGCCTGAATGATCGACTACTTCTCTATACGAAAAAAAGAAACTAATTGTCGTATTACTTACTTTACAATGTTCTAAATGAAAAAAAAAACTAGAAAAAAATAAAATACGTTTTTAAATGTTCTTTCATGTAAAATATGCTTTTAAATTTATCTTTCAAATTTCTTGTAAAATATGTTTTTAAATTTCCTTTTGAAATTGTTCTTCCTTGTGTTTTCGTTTTCCAAAATTTATTTAGTGCGACATCATTACAGGATCAGTAGTCAAATTTCCGATTGCTGCTTTTGAGTTTAATAATTTTTCCTGTTGGGTTTAATTTTTTTTAGGGATTAATTTCTTCTAATTAATTTGTGGATTCAACCACACTAAAAGAATTATTTATATGAATATTTGATATAATTTATTGCACTCCAGTAAGTACCATATTATATAATTATGTATGTATATCAATCTTCAAATATTATTCTTCTGTCATAGATAACATTAACAGCGAACCTAGATACCAAAGGGTCATCTACAAAGAACTCCTTCAGCCTATCACAGAGATCTAAATTGGGGCAAATAACATACGAGTTTCTTTAGAGACATAACCAATTAACACATATTAGACAACTCCCAAATCCACAGCCAAGTCTATGCGAAAGGAGCTTACACGTTTAATAAAATGCAGTCAAATATCAATGGATAACGGTGGATAGGTAGATAATGATCTACTTTACGATTTGAATAATGGTAATTTATTCTACAATGAATTTAAATTTTACATTAATATAACGGTTAGAACATATTATGTATTTGACTGTTCATCCAGTTCGTGACTCAATACAGATATTATCCACTGCCCTTGTTCCAAGTGCGTGAGGGGTGAGAACTGAACTAGGGTGGAAATCACCTTGCACACTGTGCACATAAAGAGAATTACTCAGAGGGTCTTTTCTCTGTGGCAGGTTAGATGGGAACAAGTTAAATGCACACCGTATGAAATAAGAACTACTTGAATACTCTTTTTAGATGTGTTTCTTAAATTGACTCATAAATAGACAAAATATACCGTAGGTATCATAGTACAATAACTTAAAATAATATTATAACATATAGGAATTATAATATTCCAACCTATCTGCAAGTGCCTTATATAAATAAGGACTCAACAAATTAAACCAAAACAGCTATTCCCCATTACGAGCGCTGAATTATATGGTAAAATTTGCCGTATTTTGTCTAAACATAGTTAGCACTAAAATACAATGACTTGGAATGCACGAATGCTATGAGGAAGATGCGAGGTCTCCTTCATTTCAGGATGTCACTAACTGCAGATCGGTTTCGATAATTCCTATATTTTATATTTTATAAAATTTCCTTTTGCTTTAAAATTGCTTATTCAGTGATGATTAAATAATATTACATGTACTCAGTATATTTGATAAAGAGAGATATTTAAGTCACAAATCACAAATCTGAAGCGTAAGAACTTAATTCCGATTTTTCTTGACAAAAAAGTTCTAAGATTTTACATTTACTGTTATTTATGTCAGTTCAAAGTTTCGGTGATTAGACGAAGCTATTTTTACCAAGGACGGAATAAATAATCGTAACCAATATGTGTGGTCGTTATAAAATCGATATCCCATCTCATCACTGTCAGTGGGAAGTATAATCAGGACGAAGGTGAATTTGGATATAAATAAACTTCATTTTTGTTTTATTCTTAAATTATTTCAATCAAATTATACTGAGCTATTTCAGTTTTGTAATTTCAAATCTAGGAGAATCCAAGCCCAGCCCAAATAACATTTTGATTTCAAAGTGGCTTCTAATTCCATCGCCTTCAACATTAAGTTGGTCGCTTCTGAGTTAATTGTGGCTCAAATAACGTTTGTAATAAATAATCACATTTAAAAATGTGGAAAGCTCTTAGAATTGTAAATCTTTTTGTGTAGAAAAAACAATTTTTAGCGAAAATAATAAATCAATATTCAAAAATCTACTGATGTTAATTGATACGCTTTGTATGTTTAAACTAAGACCAATTGAGTATTCAAAATATTTTAACATATTTTTTATTTAAAAAAAAAATGCATACATCAAATCAGGTCAGTTCATAGAATGAGTGAGCAAAATTAATACCATTTTGGAATTTTATAATAGTATATTATTCAACGAGCATATAATGACGGCTATTATTCACGACGGTGAAGTTTACGACACGAACCGTGGCCATTAGCTAGTAGGATACTATACTTTGTCCACGATTATTAAATATTTTTATTGTTCCTATGGAATTTATGAATAGATAACTTTATTTAACGTTTCAGAAACAGTCCCTTTTATCATACAATTTCATTTTTCATGGAGTAGGCCGTTGTCAATAGAACGGCTTGCCATAAATTAAATTTAAACGTCAACGTTGTATATTGTACATATTTTATTTAATTATTTACATTTTGGTTACGACTGCCCAGACAGAAATCCAATTATAGGGCAGGAATATTACAAACAAAAAAATAAAACTAAATAATAATTAAAACTAAATAACTTAACTAAAAGTTAACAATTAAATGATAATAAAAATTAACATATTAAATCTATGATTAGCATCATTCTAAAAGTTATAATCTAATATTTTAGAAGATACAGTTATTGTGCAGAATTGAGAACAATATTTCGCATTTTGGATATACTAGTATTAAAAATATCTATATTATTATATAATGAAACGTAGTTGGAACACATATGATGCAGGGGAGAAAATAACAGCAAATTTGTTCTTCGTGCAGGCAAATAGAATAGAGACGAATGCGAGCGAGTCTGCAAATTAGGAACATGAAATCTAATGCAACTAAGAATTTCTGGGCAATCAACAGTGCCATTTAAAATCTTAAAAAGGAATACAAGAGACTGATACACCCGACGTAGTTGAAGATCACTTGTGTTGAATCTATGTAATAAGTCTCAATGCGGAAAACCTCTCTCTGAATAATTTCCAGAACTTTTGAACCAAATATATAAGAAAACGCCTCTGAGATTTTTCAATGCTATGTTTATGATTTTCGTAGCCAGGACTCAATACTATTGAAGCATATTCAAATCTTGACCTCACAAATGAATTAAAGAGAAGTTTCAGTGTATTTTCGTTAAATTCTTTACAATTACTGATAATGTAGCCTACATTTTTGAAGGAATTAGCGATTATTTGATTGATTTGTCTGATAAAAGATAACTTTGGACCGAAAATAGCTCCTAGATCTTTGATATGGCTACAGCTCTTCAGTTCTTCATTATTAATTGTACAGATAAATTTTATTGGATTTTGTGAACGAGTGTATGTCACTTTGAGATAATTAAGTGTAAATTGTTTACGCTACGCCATAGTTGTATAAAATCGTTTTGCAAATCAACACAGTTTTCTGCACTAGTGATAGATGTAAAAGTTTTTAGGTCATCGGTATAAAGTAATGTTTTGCAGTGTAAGCCAATGACGATATCATTCATAAAAATATTAAAGAGCAAAGGCCCAAGCACAGAATCTGGGGGAACACCCGATGTCGTTGAGATATCTATAGACCAAAATCCACAGTATTGTACATTTAGTCATCTATTTACTAAGTAGGATTCAAA
The DNA here is from genome assembly GCA_963675555.1 of Leptura quadrifasciata. Classification (NCBI taxonomy): domain Eukaryota; kingdom Metazoa; phylum Arthropoda; class Insecta; order Coleoptera; family Cerambycidae; genus Leptura; species Leptura quadrifasciata. The sequence goes on along the minus strand of OY776673.1, from coordinate 58,164,815 downwards.
AAGTTTAGAAAGTGCTTAGTTAGTCCAAATTTGGATAATTTGTTCAGCAAAATTCCATGGTCCAGTCTGTACAAGGCTTTAGAAAAATATGTAAAAATGACATGTACTTGGCATCCAGCATCCAAATGTTCAGCTATGAACTGAGTAATGCACACCAAATTGCTCGCAGTAGAGCGATTTGTCATAAATCCGTGTTGATTGAGGCAAATTTGAGATTAGATGTTATTAAAGAGAATATCGTAATATTATGTTTTCATATAATTTACTAAAACTGCATAATATTACTATTGCTCTATAGTTTTCAATAGCACGTCTATCATATTTTTTTTGAATACCGGACAGATCCTAGATATCTTCCAAACTTTTTGAAAAGTAGCAGTTTCAATAGGTAAATTAAAAATACTGGCTAACGATTTTACAAATAAAATGGCACAATCTTTAAGGAAAAGGCCGGAATACCATCAGGACTTGTAACGTTTTTGGGTTTAATTTTCTTAAGTGCCTTGAGTACGTCATTTTCGGTAATATAGGGAATACATAAATTGTTAGTATTGCAATGAGTGCTATTTATATCATAAGAAAAATTTGTAGATACGGAATATGACTCCTGTAAGTAATTAGCAAATGCGTCATCTATTACTTGTGGTCCTATTAATATGGAGTCATTATAGGTCATAACGTTAGGAATACTGGATATATTTTTTCTGCTATTTACATATGACCAGAAGTGATTTGGATTGGACTTAATTTTGTTCTCAATATTGATAAGATATTCTTTGTGCGCTATATCAATATCGATTTTTATGTTTGCTCTTAGAAATTTAAATTGGTTCAATTCATCTGAGTTACCATTTTTTTCAAAGTTGCGCGAATGTTTTGATTTTGTCTTTGTATTGCGAGTGATATTACCATTAGGTAGGTATTTATTAGTTTTAGCTAAATTTTTGGGACGCTATCAAAGAAAACAGAGTCCAGAATAGAATACAATATATCTCATTCACATCTTTACATTGATCAATACTAGCAAAATCAGTATTAGTTCAGACCTCGTAGAGCTTATGGAAATTAGATTTTTTTAAATTATACAAGGGAGAAGAATTAACAGAATTTTTATTTTGTTTTTGTTGTACTTGTAAATGTCCAGAGGAGCGTGATGATCGTCCTCAGGTAGTAAGTGGTCAGTAGAATTATTTACCTCTATTTTATGATCACTAAGGACTATGTCTAAGATACGGTTGTTTGTATTTACTATTTTATTATACTGAACAAGTTTTGAGAATTCACAAAAAATAATTAGGATAGAGTTGTTATTGCTATTACAATTATTAGTAAGAGAATTAACATATTCAGGTATAATCGTCATGCAAAATTATCGTCTATTGAAACAACTTGGTTGTCAAGAAGATCATAATATATTTATATTCTTTGCAGAATCCACATTTCGAAACGAAAAAGAAAAACAGTTGCCTATCGTGTTTAAGCAATTGTTTTTAAATAGAACACCTAGCATTTGGATAGATGTGTAGCCTCTATATTGACTGAATATTAAATTCAATATATTTTATGTATAATAGTAATTCGGTTTTCCTCATTTTTCGAATTTCGAGAGTATCAATATGTCAAACATTTTGTGAAGTGTTAAAATATCTTTAGTGATTTTGCTAGACTCTTTTGAAAAAAAAAATAGTTGATCATTTGTCAAACAAAAATTCAGTTTCCTTGCCAAAGTAAATATACCAAAATTCTGTTTTCGACAAGGGGCCAGAGCGAGGGCCAGGGGCGTAGATAAATATTTTTATATTAATTGAATATGAAAATTAGCATAAAGAAACTATATTATAAAACAAAACATTAAAACCTGAAGTTTATTTAATATAAAATATTTGTTAAATGGAAACTATTTAAAAATATTTTTTTATTAAAAAATAGTAATTTTAAAGGTAGCGGTTACGCTGAACAAAAAAATATAATGTTAAGTACCTAGGTCCTTAGTCGGAAATTGGATAAGAAGAAAAAAGAAAAAGCAAGCCTTATAATATCATCGTTACCAGTTTAACATAAAAAACCTAAATATATAATATATATCCAATAGCATCAAAATATTTCAAATAACCAAATATAATATTTGAAAAAAAAATGTTCATAGATTAAGTTTTGCTAGTGGATATATATTTATGATTTTTATGTTAAACTGGTAACGATGATATTATATCTGATAACTTGTCATTTGGTCCTGAAGAGGGCAATAAAATTTGTTGAAACATCGACTTTAAGAGGAAATATGGTTTGCTTTTTCTTTTTTCTTCTAAAGACCTGTTTAACGTTCATTTTGTGGATACAAAACTTATGTAGTAAAAACTATAATACCGAACTGTAAATTCATATATATCTTTATTTCTATTCATAAAGGATATGTAAAAATACCAAGAAATAATATGTAATGAAGTATACAATACTACAGGAATATTGTATACTTTCATTCCAGTTTAACTTATTTTAATCATGCCCGGATCAAGTAGTTCAGTTTTAGATTAGTTCAATACCTGATTAGTTCTTTTTTAACTTTTAATTCTAACTTCACCAGGCCGCAACTTGCGTGCCGTGTGCATGGCGTGCCGGGTGCAAAACCACGTGACCGTGATTTTTGGGTATAAAATAGCTAGCCAGAAACCAGTAAATTCAGAGCTTGGCTTTCACCTTTCTCGAGTGTATTGAACTGAGATAACCGGAAGATCAAGCTTCTCCGGCGCCGTGGCAGCCGCTGGCCAAGTATCTGTTAGGGAGGATTCGAGTGCGTTGAACTGGACCTCCTGTCAGATTGATTCGAGTGTATTGAACTGGATCTCTCCTGAAACAGATTTCTTAGTCGCGTCTGTTATGTCCTGGAACTTCGATTAGAGAATTGGAGTTACGACGACGTACATAGAGGAAATATGTTACACTCTCTCTCTCTCTCCGATTACAATGATGTACTTATGTAATAACAAGATTGTCGCAACCTAAGCCATAAAAGATATGGCCACACTGTACATATAATTATTAGGAGAATAAATGTCTTATTTTGGATCTGGATTTTAATTAATATTAACATTGAACCCTGTAATAATCCCCAAACCAGCTACCCGAGCAAAACAAGCATCACAAATAAAATAATCAAATTCCAAGTATAATTACATAATTTCTGTTATATATATTTTTTTTCATGCCACATGAGGAAACAAATAATGGAGTTGTTTTGAAACTAACCTCGTACATAAAGTCAGACGCCAACTTTGTACTTAAATTCAGAAATTTCCTGTTTTTAATTGCCACATAACAGCATTAGGACTGCCATGGGTTGTTTTGTTCAAATTTTTTTCAATCATTATTTGATTCACTTTTACTATCGCGGGGTGGATTAACACAATTTTAATACATCGCACAAAAATTCTCAATTTGTTTATAAAATAAACTTATCTCCTCTCTCATTCGAACGAACGAAAACAATTATTTAACAGATGTTTTACGTGAAATGTATCAAATTATAAGTTAATTTATTGACCCCTCGAAATGAAATATGCATTTTACAAATATTATCTGATGGTAGAAATTGATATAATTAGTATGTAGGTTTGTTAATATAATTATAATAGTGTGATACATTCTATTATTAGTATAATAAATAAACCATCTGCGTTTTGTGTTTGCTAGGCATTATAACCTCTCCTTTTAAAGGGGTGTCTCTATGACACGGATTACTGTAATATTTACTTTATTAACCTAATACCTTACGTGACTCATATATTAATTTAAATTTTATTAAGTCATTGCGGTTACATTAAAAATATATATTAGGAACACGTATAGATTAAGTCACCACTAATATCAGCTGAACCTGCTTAATTTGTTTATTGGCAAAATGTATTAAATATAATTAGTTTTGACAGTTTCTTTAAATTTAGTTTGTGATAATGATTTTATTTTGGTGTTTATATCAACTCCTTACATTCGGGTAATTTAAGGTGAAAGTATGTAATTCAGTGGCAATCGAAAAAAATATTAAAAAGAAGCTTTTATTTAAATGCTCTAAAAAGTAGAAAATAAACTTTGAAATAAATCAAACCCATCATTTTGTTACATTATATAATTTTTTTTATGATAAAAAAGCTTGCCGCGAAATTTTCCTGTGTAAAGGCGATTGCTCGCGACAAACTTTTATATCATAAAAAAAATTATTTAATGTAACAAAATGATGGTTTTGAGTTACTTCAAAGTTTATTTCCTACTTTTTAGAGAACTTAAATAAAAACTTTTTTTAAATCGGCGACCCCGAAAACCCCCAGATATCGATTTTGATCTAAATAACAAAAGCCGTCAGCCATATTGGTACCGCCATTTTGAATTTCTGAATTTTGACTAAAAATTCATAATCCTCGACCTAGAAAACTCCCCAGATATCAATTTCGAGTTGAATGGAATCTTAAACAGTAAAGTCGTCCGCCATCTTGAAGTCGCCACCCTGAACTAAATTTTTTACTAGAAATTCATAATCAGCAAATCCGAAAACCCCGAGATATCGATTTTGATCTAAATAACAAAAGCCGTCAGCCATATTGGTACCGCCATTTTGAATTTCTGAATTTTGACTAAAAATTCATAATCCTCGACCTAGAAAACTCCCCAGATATCAATTTCGAGTTGAATGGAATCTTAAACAGTAAAGTCGTCCGCCATCTTGAAGTCGCCACCCTGAACTAAATTTTTTACTAGAAATTCATAATCAGCAAATCCGAAAACCCCCAGATATCGATTTTGATCTAAATAACAAAAGCCGTCAGCCATATTGGTACCGCCATTTTGAATTTCTGAATTTTGACTAAAAATTCATAATCCTCGACCTAGAAAACTCCCCAGATATCAATTTCGAGTTGAATGGAATCTTAAACAGTAAAGTCGTCCGCCATCTTGAAGTCGCCACCCTGAACTAAATTTTTTACTAGAAATTCATAATCAGCAAATCCGAAAACCCCGAGATATCGATTTTGATCTAAATAACAAAAGCCGTCAGCCATATTGGTACCGCCATTTTGAATTTCTGAATTTTGACTAAAAATTCATAATCCTCGACCTAGAAAACTCCCCAGATATCAATTTCGAGTTGAATGGAATCTTAAACAGTAAAGTCGTCCGCCATCTTGAAGTCGCCACCCTGAACTAAATTTTTTACTAGAAATTCATAATCAGCAAATCCGAAAACCCCCAGATATCGATTTTGATCTAAATAACAAAAGCCGTCAGCCATATTGGTACCGCCATTTTGAATTTCTGAATTTTGACTAAAAATTCATAATCCTCGACCTAGAAAACTCCCCAGATATCAATTTCGAGTTGAATGGAATCTTAAACAGTAAAGTCGTCCGCCATCTTGAAGTCGCCACCCTGAACTAAATTTTTTACTAGAAATTCATAATCAGCAAATCCGAAAACCCCCAGATATCGATTTTGATCTAAATAACAAAAGCCGTCAGCCATATTGGTACCGCCATTTTGAATTTCTGAATTTTGACTAAAAATTCATAATCCTCGACCTAGAAAACTCCCCAGATATCAATTTCGAGTTGAATGGAATCTTAAACAGTAAAGTCGTCCGCCATCTTGAAGTCGCCACCCTGAACTAAATTTTTTACTAGAAATTCATAATCAGCAAATCCGAAAACCCCCAGATATCGATTTTGATCTAAATAACAAAAGCCGTCAGCCATATTGGTACCGCCATTTTGAATTTCTGAATTTTGACTAAAAATTCATAATCCTCGACCTAGAAAACTCCCCAGATATCAATTTCGAGTTGAATGGAATCTTAAACAGTAAAGTCGTCCGCCATCTTGAAGTCGCCACCCTGAACTAAATTTTTTACTAGAAATTCGTAATCGGCGACCCCGAAAACCCCCAGATATCGATTTTGATCTAAATAACAAAAGCCGTCAGCCATATTGGTACCGCCATTTTGAATTTCTGAATTTTGACTAAAAATTCATAATCCTCGACCTAGAAAACTCCCCAGATATCAATTTCGAGTTGAATGGAATCTTAAACAGTAAAGTCGTCCGCCATCTTGAAGTCGCCACCCTCTACTAAATTTTTTACTAGAAATTCATAATCAGCAAATCCGAAACCCCGAGATATCGATTTTGATCGATCACCTGACAAAAGAGTCAAATTTAATTAATTAATTGTGAATTAACCTTTTTGAATTTAACGAAGTCTATACAAAGCATCAAGCGCTTCATATACAGGGTGTAGCTATTGACTCTGCCAACAATAATAAATCAGAAAAATCCAAGGTGCTAGTTGAATCATCAATTAGAAGATGGCGAAAGCAACCGACAGGGGCTTATACAGGGTGAAGCAATTTATCTTATTTCAACCTTTATAAGGGTAACCACCAAGCTTCATTCAACTACAAATTAAGTGCACAAAAAGCTTCAAGGGCCTCTACTAAGCTCATAGCTCTTATTTTTGTGCATGTTCATAGCACCCAACTTAGGGCTACATAACTAATAAGGAGAGCTTGTCCGTGTTCAAGATCTACACGAGATATTTAACTTTGTGTCCATCGATCCTTATTGTATCTCAAATATTCTATACAGATCAACAAATTAAAAAAAAAAAATACTGCAGCGCAGTAAACAGTTGGTTTTATTCTTGTCTGTTATTGATCTATTAATAATCACCAAATATTTGATAGTGAATGTAATACAAACTAATCGATCCATCGTCTTTTTATGAGAAAATACGAAAAAGTTATTTTAGTTTATTGATTCAGTAGGTAAACCTAGTTATTTTGTTTTCGTACTACTTACTGACGATATTGATATATTGATAATTACTTGTTCTGACTAAACATTCGACTCTCCTACATTTCGTCACTCCAAAAATTTATTAAAAATAAACATGAGTCGAGAATTGATTTGTTTGAGAAAAATACGTTCATAAAGGGGTAGGTAAATAACTATATGATCTTGATCTATCATTGTTAATAATGAAAACAATATCAAAATTTTCGCAGCAGAAGTGCTACAGGTAGTGAATTTGATAGAATAAAATGTGGATTTATGGGGTTGTATCATCACGGTATACCATAATGAAGCTGTAAAATACACTATTCATTATTCCTTATATCACTAAATCTTCATGCGATTTATAGGGCATGCTAATCAGTGAAGTAAGCAGAAGTACATTAAAATACGAAATAGTATTAATCAAAATTAAATCAGATTTGTTTAGAGGGATCTATGTGGGCATTCTGATGTGATTATATGCGATTATATTAGTGTACCCTCAACACCAACACCATGATTAAACAGTTTTGTCCTTTAACTTTCTGGATAGAGTTACCACCAGTTGATTCAAACCAAAGCAGATGTGAACAGTTAAGAAAATATTGACAGAAAATGATATCGAGAAATCTCTGTATGGAAAAAAAATAAACAATATCAAAGAAAAAGAAGATAACCTACAATCGCAGATGAAAACAAGAACTACCACTAGCAGCAAAATAAACCAAAATTATATATTTAATTTATTATTTCTCTCTAATTACTGTTTAAGGTACCAGTTGTATTATTAAAACTTACAAGATCTCCAATATTTAATTTCAAAACTTAATTTTTGATTATCTGTGTGTATATTAACTAAATTTTACAACCATAAATATGCAAATATGCAGTAACACAATCGTCAAGAGAGAAAAAGATAGAAAGAGTTAACATTGCATCTTAAGCACAAGTTCTTCTTTAGCAAAACATGAGTTTGGCTGTGCAATACTCGGTGATACAAGAAATGTATCATATCTTTCATTTCTTGCGCCTCCAGAATATGCCATAATATATAATGAGGGTCAATATAGTACAAGTGTAATCTAATTTATGAACAATTACATAAATTATAAATCCAATGTTATTAATTTAAGGGAGATATTGGCTTTATAAACAAGTTTTGAACATTATAATAAAAAAGATTCAATCCATATATAATACACGTCATATTAAGGAATTCAACACAGCATTAAAAGCTTATTTACAAAATATTGTTAGGTCAGACTATATTATATTAAAAAAAGACCAAATAATTGGCATCCTTTCAAACATTACGGAAATCCATCATTACTTACATATTTTAAGCAAAAATGGTTTTATATACAAAAAATATACACGAGATGAAAACTATTCAAAATCGTGCTTAAATAATATTTTTCTTAAAACAATACATCAAATAATAACGAAAATATTGTCATATGTCTGTTTAATTTAAAAGTATAAAATTAAATTACAAATATACGCGTGAATATGTCGGGGGCTGCTGTGAAACCTTAGCAAACAAAAATAGTGTAGACATATCCCAGTATAACGTTGAAATATTAATTGATAATATTTCTAATTATTTAATATTTTTTTCTGGAGCAACGTTTTTGTACCGGAGGGTTTTAAAATTTTAATTTTTTTTAACTGCTATTCATAATCATAAGTTTTCAATGAATAAATATAGCATCACGTGTTTTACTTAAGAATAAATAGCAAAAAAAACTTACCATTCGTAGAAATTTTAAACACAACGACATTATATTCTAGTAAACATTATAAATATTTAATCTTTGAACATCGAACACTTATTCCACCATTTTAAGGACAATAGATTTTCTACATTGGTCAACAGGTATATCTACACAAAAGTTACATGAATATGTTTCAGTCGAAAGACTTGTAAGACACTTATTTGATACTAAACTTTTAAGATCTAAAGAATTGGCGCTTAAGATTTTGTTAGAAGGACTTTGTTAAGCCGAGTTCTTAGGCCATTAGAGCATATAAAAACAGTAATACTAAATCACAGACGGAAAGTTGTGGAAAATTTGAACTAGGAATGTTATATTCAGCTAATGCACCCGGCAAAATGGGGGGTGAAAAAGAACTGCCACGCTTTTGACGACGCCTTCTTACGTCATCGGTCAATACTTGTGTCGCGACGGCGCGTCTAGCATCCGAACGCACGAGCCCCTGTGAAACTCTTACCATTTTTATGTTCATCCCCTGGTAACCCCATATGACCGTGACATAAATATGTATCTCCAAATGCATCTTATATATTTGAAGGTATTTACGCATGTGAGTTTTCGTTTAACTTTGCTCCTAAATGTATATACAGGATGCTTAAATTTTTTCACCAAGTGAAAGTTGAGTCCTTGAAAACTTTTGTTCTTTGAAAATGTTTTTTAACCGCCTTTAAGTCAAGGAAATCTACATTTTCTGAGAGAAGGGGACGGGGTCCTACAAGGGATCCGAACCACTTCTTGGGGATAACTTTGACTTTGCTGTAGGTGGGACTCGAACCCACTTCGCTATGTAAGCTCAGATATGGTGAAGACGATAGTGACAGAATTCCAACCCTCAAAGCTATGAACAATAATAATAATAACACAGGTAATTACGACCCCCTTTATTCCGGAAGGCTCTAGAAGAGCCTTGTGTGGGAGGGGGCTACACATTTAGAGACAAGGGACACGTACCCAATATCCGTGTATAGTGGAAAAATCCCTCTCAAAGTATTTTCCACTGCCACGACTGTGGATCGAACCCGGAACTTTTGGGTGAGAGGCAAATGCGCTCGCCTCTCGACCACCAGGCATACAATGCATTGAGAACTAGGCAATTCTCGAATATATGGAAGATAGCTAGGCTGGTGCTATTAGGAAAGGGCAGTACACCGTTGGAAGACCCGGCATCGTATAGTGCTTTGTGCATGTTGAATGCATCTGGTATTAAAAAGACTCCAGGAGGAATTGAAGGAAAAAAAGATTTACATCAGATACAATATGGCTTCCGAAAAGACCGTTCCACGATCGATGCAATGGAACAAGTCATGAAGGAGGCAAACGAAACAAAAAGAGGCTGCTATAAATCGAGAAATTATGTCTATTAATAACATTATATGTAGCAAATGCCTTCAACTCGGCTTCATGGCAGGCAATTCTAGATGAATTAGAAAGGAGGGTGATCACCCCTACACTCGTCAGAATCATTAATAGCTACCTGAGGGACAGGCAGATAGAGATGAGCGATGGTAGTAGTAAAGAGAGAGCAATGGTAAATAACAGAGTTTCCCAAGGATCAGTACTAGGGCCTACGTTTTGGAACATACAGTATGATGAAGTGCTAAAACTGGAACAGGAAAAAGGAGTAAAACTGGTGGGTTTTGCAGTCGACCTGGCGCTACTAGTAGTGGACAAGTTGGAAGAAGAGGTAATGAGGAAAGCAAATGGACTAATGATGGAGCAAGTAGGTCCATTAAATTAGCACCACACGAGACTGAAGCAGTCATAATGGCTAGTAGGAGAAGAAAACCACAAATAGAGCTGCGGATAGAAGCAGTGATACAAACCAGCAGCACACTAAAATACCTTGGAGTGTGGTTTGAACATGGACCCACATTAAAGAGACACATGCAAAACACGGCGGAGAAGATGGCCGGCCAAAACAGTGTCGGCCCTATCAATATGAATGTCGAATACTGAAGGGCCCAGTAGTGAAAAGAGGAGAATGTTAGCCTCTGTGGCGCATTCGGCCATGCTGTACGGGGCGCCTATATGGAGAGAAACCCTAAAGCGGGAAAAATATAGGAAGATTCTTCTGAAAGAATAGAGGAAGTTGGCACTCCCCATCTTAAGTGCATATCGCACAGACGCAGTGCTGATATTGGCAGCAATCATGCCAATGCATATCACGGCAAAAGAAAGCGAGGCATGCTATCGCAGGGAGAAACCCCAGTTAATCAAACGAAAGGCACGAGTAGTAGCACTGAGAGAATGTCAAGCCGAATGGTACATGCGACAAAAGGGGAGTGGCCAGAAGGCTAATTCCAGATGTAAGAAGATGGGTAAATAGGAATTATGGAAACAGGACCTACTGGACGACGCAAGTGTTCACAAGTCATGGGAATTTTCAGTACCACCTGAAAAGAAAATAGCAACATCTGCAAACACTGTAAAAAGGAAGCAGAAAATGATGAACACATAGTATTTAAGTGTGAAAAATGGAGGAGGATAAGTGAAAAGACGGAACAAGGAAAAGGAGAGGCGCTGATGCCAGAAAATATAACTCGCCCTTTGTTGAAAGCGAGAAAAAGTGGGAAAAGATTAGTGTAATGATAACCAAGATAATGAAGGAAAATGAGGGTATAAGATAAAGAAAGCGTGATTTCTCGAAGCATGCCCTTGCAGTTCCGAGAAGTGACGAGTTTCTGAAAGATAGATAGGAAGTAAGGAGAAGGGTCAGTAAAACTCTGACACTACCGTACAGTACGGGCTGTATAGTGTCAATTGAAGATTTTTTTCTCTCTCTGCGAAAGAGAAAAAAGGTAAGCTCAGATAGAAAGCTAAACGCGCTAACTACTGAGCTACCGTCCTCTTAAGTTTACATAATTTTTTTGTGCAAAAGTGTCTAGCTTTATATTTTAGGTCACCCGCAAGAAAATTATTAGTGGTAATAAATTTTTTATGGAAAATTTTACTTTTTTATTTTCATTTCTTATCCAATTAAAAGGGGCCGTTTTCTGAAAACTGACGGGGTCCAAAACACTTTAACTTAAGATTGTCGCCTCGATCTAGTTTTATACAGTGCATTCGGGAATACCAGTTACAAATTTCTAACGTAGATTCTACCTGCAAAAATATGAAAAATGTTCATGTAATATTTGTACATAAATGCTTCGGCCCGTTGAGGATGGTACCAGAAAATTGACTTTTATTTGATATGTTAAACCTTTTGGCTCAGGTGGAGGCGACTTTTTAGGCATGCTGATATATATATTTTCAGATTTCAGGACACCTTCCTGGGACCTGGAAGCCAATGAAACATTCAGTTTGCGAGGCGCCCCATGGCAATTCGAAAAACACATTCAAGACAACTACTGTAGTGACGCTTTGGCATTCCAGCTATCAAATGGTTTTATAATATCCAAATTCTTCTTCTTTCCGTATGATTAAAGTAGTTTTCAGATTTATTTTTCTGTTTCCAGAAAGAGACATAGTTAGGTGGAGGGTGGTAGAGGTGGCTGCGGTTCCCCCGTTTACGGAGGAAGAACTTGAGACAGCACGTGCCAGGCTCAAAAGTGGGAAGGCGGCAGGCTTAGATGAGATTCCGCCTGAAATAGTTAAGCTGGTTACGGAAGAGTATCCAGGGGAGATTTTAAGGGTAATGAACCACGCTCTAGAGAGGGGGGATTTTCCGAGCAGATGGAGGAAGGCTAGGGTCGTCCTGATCCGGAAAGAAGGTAAGCCGCCGGAGGAATCGTCATCCTACCGACTGCTATGTTTATTAAATTCAATGGGCAAACTTCTCGAGTACTTGATACTTGAGAGACTAGAAAAGGAGATAGCTGAGAAGGGGGACTTATCTGAAAGCCAATTTGGTTTCCGGAAAGGACGATCGACGGTCGGCGCCATTAGACTACTAAAGGAGACGGCAGAGGAAGCCCTAGCCGCCGGGAGCATATGCGCCGTCGTGACTCTGGACGTCAAAAATGCCTTTAATTCGGCGGGATGGGCGATAATTGTCAGGAAGATGCAGAATATGGGGATAGACCCGTACCTCGTAAGGGATACTATGAGCTACTTCCAGGATAGAATGATCGGGTATGAGATGGAGGCAGAGATTGTTTGGAAAAATATGACGTGTGGGGTTCCGCAGGGCTCGGTGCTTGGGCGGACCTTGTGGAACATTATGTTTGATGATGTCTTCCGATTGCGATGGCAAGATGTTGTGAAAGTCATCGGTTATGCGGACGATCTGGCCATAACAGTGACTGGAAGGTGGACAGTCCACATAATGGATGCGGCCAATGAGGCCATAAGAAAGATCGAGGGATGGCTAGCAAGGATGCAGTTCGAGCTAGCTGCTGAGAAAACGAAGTTCCTAGTTATTACCAGGAAGAGAAACCTACCGCCCATGAAAGTTAGGGTGGGACGAGTGGAGATCCGCCCAGGTGACCATCTGAAGTACCCAGGGGTTTGGCTGGACTCTAAGTTGAACTTTGGCGTTCACGCCACAAAAACGGCCGAAAAAGCAGGAAACTATGATGAAAGTGGACAGGACGAGGAGCAGAATGACCAGGATTCAGCGTTGCGCTGCGATAAAGGTGTGCAGCGCGTATAGAACTATCCCGAACGAGGCGGTATTGGTGGTAGCGGGTATTTCCCCTTTGGATTTAATGGCCAAAGAGCGGCTGGAAGTCTATGAGAGGGAGTTGCGAAGGCAGAAGCTAGGGACAGGCTGTTTGAAAGGTGGCAGGGGCGATGGGAGGTCGCACAAAAGGAAAGGTGGACCAGACGCCTTATCACAAACGTAAGGACGTGGATGAAACGGAGACATGGGGAAATGGGGTATTCTTACCCAAGCCCTGACTGGACATGGGTGTTTCATGGAATACTTAAATGATATTGGTATGATTGATAGCCGAGAGAGTATATATTGTGGGGAGGCCGACAACGCGAAACACACCGTGTTCGTATGCAACAGGTGGAGGAAAGAGAGGCGACACGGTGGGGCACCGTTACTGTCCCCGGACGACATGGTAGAGAGAATGCTGGAGACAGAGGGGAACTGGAGAAAGGCGGAGGAGGCGCATTATCAAAAAGAAGGAAAAGGATGAAAGAAAGATGGAGCTGACCCCATGGAGGAATTCATAACAACGAAATCAAATGACCAGCTGGTTTGAAAATAAGCGAAAGCAGTTCCAAACTAGTCGGAAACACTAAAGAGGCAGAGGGGCTTTAGCCGGTTGAAGTCCGGCACTACCTGTAGCGCTAGACACTAAGCTCAGGTGCTCATGATGAGTTTCCCCTTAAAAAAAAGATTTGTTTTTCAGAGAGAAGAGCTAAATTTGCCCGAACCATTCGAGAAACCTGTCCAAATGGTTCAAGTAATAAAAACGTTTACAATCAGCTGTTTCAGCAGTGTTCCTATCCATTGTGGCACAGAAAATCACTCGAGTTACATGAATTCTTCGTAAAGTTCAAGTAGTTCGAACAGCCCGACCAATTCTCGAACTTCTTGAACTGACAGAAATATGTTTTTAATTTGATGTGGATGCCAGTGTCTTCAGAAGATGTAACGATGTTGTGATTTTTCATTTCTCTCAAAATAATTTTCTGGAGTTTCAACGATTATTATGTTTAGAAAGTCAGGGTCTTTGTTTGATACCGTACTAGAAGATTTAAGCATATAATTATTGTCCTCCTGTCTATTCTAACCAATCCGTACCATCAATATTTATGGCACGAATAATTTATAGGTAAAAAATTGATGTGACGTGTCCTGCCAACATTTTATCCGTTGGTTTACTCAAGGTTACAGTTCCCGAAAATAAACTTGTGAGATAGATGTTAACAAAAATTATGCACAATAATGTACTTCTTTTAATAAAAATGAATCTAAGTTGTAAAGCAAGTAGCAAAATTTACTCAGGAAATCATTTTTTTCGTAGCCCGAACAACAAAAATGTTCCTGTTTCAAGAAAATCAGTTGCGCCAGCGACTATACTACAAATATGACAAATTTGCAGAAAACTTTTTCAGTAAGTACCATTTGTGACTTTAAACGATTTTGATATTAAAAATTCTTTGATTCGACAAAAATTTGTTTTTTTAAAAGACATTTTATGATACAATTTTCCTTCTTAAATAATTTTTATTAGCAGCACTTTTTTATTCGATTAAAAATTAGTTTATGCCCTTTCTGGAGTCGTTCTTGGTATTCTGGCGCGATAAATTTCTAAATGCCCTTTTTGATACATTTTTCAACTCTTAACAACTTTATTTAAAAAAAAATAATTAGTTGAGAACTGACTCTTGGGGCTCTTCCTGGACCCGACCTGATATTTTAATAAAAAAAACTTTTTCGAAACAATTTTCCATTCTAAATAATTTTTCTAAAATAATCATTTTAGGTACAATTTTTCATCTTAAACAATTTTTATTTGGAAAGTTTTTAGATTCGACGAAAAATTGTCTTATAACCTTGCAGAACCACCGCTGATGCATCAATTACAAATATTCAATGGAGTTCTACCTTGGAGCTTCCAATTCTTGTGTCTAAAATTTCAGACTTTCAAGTTGAGTTGTGTTTGAGAAAAAGGTATCAACCATAGACAGATAGACAGACAGTCATAGATACATGGACAATATGCCTATTCGTATACATTTGCTATTTTCTGGTCTCAAAACATTTAGAATTTGAATTTTCTCACGACTCAATAAGAAAATGAAAATTTTACTTAAATCAATTCATACTTTCATAGATTTTTTTAAATTACTTTTTTCCCTCTTATCTTGTTTGGGACCTAGCAGCTTCACATTTTGCTTATAATTTATTTTTCAATATGACCAATTTGTATAGTTTTCACTAAAAACTTTGTTCCTTGGTCAAAATGTCAACTGCATGCCAAATATTGTCTTCCTCCGTAGTTATTTAATTAATTATTTTTAAGACCACCATCCTGAATATTTTCCACTGAAAATAGTACAAGTTTCCTCCTTGGCAATTGCTTCAAATATTATTGTACTTCATCATATTTTTTTACTGACCTGTACAATGTCAAGTACGAAGTCCGAAATTATTAACAGATGCATGTTTTCACGATGTATCACAACGAGAGAATAATAATCACAAAATGCTGTAATATGAATACGTTTACTTAACCAGTCGGTACACGGTAAAAATTGCAGAATCCTGTAATATGAGAACTTATACTTGAAAGGTACTAATCGGCAAACTAGTGCATCACTCAATATTGTATGTTCAACTAACAATGACAATGATTTTAATTTATTAATTTCGACTATATTGAAATTAATGAGGATATGGCTTGCACTTTAGCTAGCATATAAAATTTTATTAGTAATGGTACATTTATATATCAGTATTATATAAATAAACCGCATTTATAAATTGAAATTTTAATTGTTTAAAGAAATTTAATTTTGGGTTGGTAATTTAATTACGAATATAACTTTTTAATGTACGTCAATAGATCCTGGCATGTATCCAACTGTGTCGAATAAATTTAAAAGATCAATACAACATTAGCTGTATTTTCAGAATTTTAGGTCAGTTATTATTCCACATTTTAAAGCTAAGTGTTATTTAATAATAATATAAAATTGTTTATGTGTCGGACATATGGTGGTGCAAGGAAATTGCGAAATAAAAATTTATACCAGCTGAGGTAGCAAACCATAGATTAACGGATCGAATTTAAGAAAGAATCTAATTATTGCATTATATTTAGGCGTATTTCCTTCGGAAGCGTTTCCTTTTATTCATTTATATCCTCGGCAAAAACGCTATCTTCTCCCTCGGACATGATTTGTTATGGTTGCAGGTTACGTTGTTCTTCTGCGATTGATTGTGTTACTCATTGCCCCATAAATTTCCCTACGACTTGCGATGGTAACTCCTCGTACAAGCTTCTTCTTCCGACTCGATGTTTACTTCTGTTTTGTTGTCACAGTTTTCGCCTTCGCAATTCTTGCAAATGATGGAGCAAATAAGTCCGGCTTTCCCGCATCTGCAAGCGGAACCGCAGTTTTTCGTCACAGTAACTCAAAGGCGACTCGTCCATTTAAACAACCAGTCGTAAGCGACCAGTTCCATGAAACCGGTTTCATGATACTGGTTGCGTCTTTTTGCGTCCATTTCCGCAATTCATTTGGAAAAATAGTTTTAACGATGTCGTCGTCCGATGAGGATGTAGTGGTGGGTGCTTTGTATTTGCGACGTAGGAATAAATGTAAGCGTTTTTGCATTCACCCTGATTTTAAAAAAAATCATAAAAAGAGGTTTTCTGTAATAGCAGAGGCTTTGAAAGACCCGGGAAAGTTTCGATGAGTTGATGGGTTTAGTTGGCCCAACAATTGAAAAAAAAAAACAAAGCTCGCGGCATTTTATTATCACCCAAAAACCACACTATCTTTATCAGAAGAATGCAGAACGATGCGCTCTTTACTAAAAATCGATAGCGACCAGTGAGTTCTTTCGAGTTGCATCTCAGTCGCTTCGGACGTGCATTTGTTTCTAATCGAAAACTTCACTGTGTGCCCATTGCGGAGCTTTACCTAGGTATTAGTGAAAAGGTCACACAATGGCAAGCTGGCCCACGGCGTCTACAGAAAGAAAAAACACACACCGATCGTTACCTACATCCGATATCTCACCACCATCCACAACAGAAAAGAGCATTAATCAGAACCTTGGTCCACAGAGCCAATACAATATGCGACGACGATATAGTCTAGTATACTTTAACTTGGCGTGTGTATGTATGAGTTAATATTTCCGTATGATTTCATTTTCTCTTGTACACAAAGATCCAGAAATATTGTCCACGTAGACAATGTTTCTGGACTATTGCTTTAACTTTGTGTACAATATGAGAGAAAATGAAATCGTACGGAAATATTAACTCATACATACACACGCCAAGTATACTAGACTATAACAAACCCGAGGAACTACAGAATGTCCAATAAGCTTTAGAGAAGAACGGATACAGTCAAAGCAATATACAACGAATAGTAAATAATCAGAGGAGAACAACAGAAGAAGAACAGCAAGAATCAACAACGTATGCATGTCTGTCCTACGTCGCGGGAATCACAGATAGGCTGATGAAGATTTTATTCAAAAAGAAAGTAGGTGTACGGTTTCGAACACTGAAGAAAATACAGCAGATGCTTCCCTCAATCAAAGACCCTGTCCCCAAACTGTTATCAAAAGGTCAGTTGAAGTGCACATATGGTAAGAGCTACATCGGACAAACAGGATGGAGTATCTAGTGTAGAATCAAAGAACACCAGAGGAATACCAGATTTGGATACACGGATAGGTCGGCGATAGCAGAGTAGACAGCAATACGCGCTATTATCGCGAATCATTAGGGAATCACTGGAAATTATGAAAAACGTGAAAAACTTTAACAGAGAGGATGGGTATCGATTTAGTAACACGTGGAGACTGGTATTGTAAAGTACCAGCACCGTAGTAAGTCACGATCAATCAAACACGACGAATGAGCAGCGAAGCGAACCAAGCACGACGAAAGGCCAGCGAAGCGAAGTAGCACCTAGGTATACAACGAGGAGTGTAACACAACAAATTCAGTCTTTAGAATCCTTCTGAAGAAGGAAAAACTGATTTTTGGAAATTTTGGCGCCCTATATATTTTTAGGAACTTCAGAGAGATCGGCTTCAAAAAAGAAATGTTGCAAATTTCAAGCTCTATAATATTTTTTCTTTACACTTTCTTCATCCGGCTAACAGGAAACGAGATAAATCGATTCCAATTTTTTTTATGATGGCGGCAATCCTTAAACTCGTTTACTTTCCCCAGTTTTTCGACAAATTGTTGTTCCCTCGAGTAGAACAGAAGGTCTCTCGGGGAATTTGACCTCAGCCACCTCTACCTCAGACTTTCACCCCTGTAGGGTTTTGGAAATTGATATTTTCTTTTTTAATAAGTTGGTAGGTGACCAGGGTTGTGTAACCACCCCCGGGGGTTTTTCACCCTTCAAGGAGGTGGCATTTTTTTGGGGGAGGATTAATATTTTGTAGCAGGCGTCTCTTTGAAGAAGGTGGTAAGTAAGGATTGTGTAACCAACTCCGGAGGTTGGTTTCACCCTTCGAGGGAGCGGAAATTTTTTTCCATCTATAATTGAATCAAACCCGAGCGTTATTAAAGTGGTTGCCAAGAGATGTAGTTTGATTAGCCTGCCATACGAAAATTGGGAAGAAAATGAAGAATGCAAATCTTCTTCTAAGCGGCTACGATTTTGTTGATCCGCTGTCACAAATAAAAAAAAAGATATAAGTATTGATACACATAATATGTATTTACACCTATATTCATACACCAATGCTTCTATGTACAAAATTTATAAAAAAATTTAATAAACATATTTTTATACAATTTTTCAATTGTAGATGCAAAAAATTACACCCATTTGAAGGGTGAAAGCAACCTCCGGTGGTGGTTACAAAACCCAGGTCACCTACCACTTTATTCAAAGAAACACTTTCTGTGAAATATCAATTTTTTTTTCTCACAAAAAAATATCAATTTTCTAATCCCCTACAGGGGTTGACACCTAGGGTAAGAGTGGCTGAGGTCTAATCCCTCGAGGGACCTTCCTTTCTACTCGAGGCAACAACTGGTGAAACTGAACGGGTTCACAACAAATGGGCTTTAGGGGTGATTTTTGGCCAATTTGAGGGGGTTGGCGAGGTGGAAAAATTGGTTTAACCCCGCGAATCGATTTGGCACCCTGGAAATGGGGGGAGGCATTGTCTAGTTCCAGGTGCAAACATTCGGTAATTTCATCATAAATCCCGACTCTTTAAATTAAATAAAAATTCAGCCCAACCGCAATTTTTTAAATCTCAAATGACAGATATACGTCCACTTAAAAAAAGCCTGTCTTCTAAGTTTTCACATGCGTTTTAGTTCCGTCGCCTTCCTATACAATATCAACCGCGTCATCCATTTGTCTTTGAGATTTTCTTCACTTCAAATATGGTCCAACGTACGACGCCACTGGAAATCCAGTGTCTCTGGCCTGTTACTGTCAAAAAGTCAGACAAACATCGACTTTGATTTTCTTATAAGTTTTGTTAACAGATGTATGATGTTGTTTCAATAGAGGTTATTATAACCTTATAACACGGTTAACTGTTGTACTAGAAAAGCTCGAACAGACATCATATCATTTTTTATCTTATGGAACGCAGCAAATTTAATTAATAATCATAATGAAGTAGAAAGACATAGGTACTATAGTATTCCAAAAAGAGACAACACTATAAACAACTTACATTATGAGAAACTATCCTAACCCCAACGATTTGAATTCTCTTAGTCTATATGGAATAAGTCTGTAGATCAAGCAGATATTGTTGATTATTGAATATAATCTTTATTATTCTAATGTATCTTATTCCTTCGTATTTTACGGCATATCTTTGCAACATTTTATGTAAATCAATAATTACTTTGCACTATATTTTAATAGTCAGCACGTTTCAAATAAATCATAAATAATTATGTAGAAACCATTAAATTTTAACTTTGGTTCAAAACTATATGAAAACTTACAGCCTTTGATCTATCTTTTATATTCATGAAAAGCTGCAAAGCTTTTGATGCATGAATTGCAAGACAAATTGCAACAAACTCATTCAAACCTTCTTTCCTTTACGCTTATAATAACTGCCTGTCCCCAAGGTAAAGTGTTAAAGCAAAAAGCAACTAGTCTGTACTTTAATGAATAAATTATAGAACTTGTACATCGTCCAATCATAATTTACTTGGTATTTTTGCTTGATTTAAAAAAGAATATTACTAGAACATATTTAGTTCCTTATATTAAATTTCTTCAAGTTTCAAGTTTTTTGACTTGTGCTGCGTAACTGCGCTATATTGGATGACTTGTTGGTAAGTTGACATAGAACAACTAACATATAAATCAGATAAAAATATAACACATTAGCCTAACTTGCCTGAAAACCAAGTTTGACCCGTGAGGAGACATAACCGCTTAAATTATTATATTTTATTAAATTGCATTATCCAAAAATGAAATATAGTCCTATTAACAAATTATTGTAGACTACATAGAGGGCGGCAAAATATTTGACTTCGGGGATGAGTTTGGGATAGTTAGGAGGTAAACATCCTAAAAGTCCCCGACCCTAGGAGGTGAGCTTTGCGGGGGAGGACTTCCGGAAGGCCATTTAATAAAAAATACTTCAATCCTTTTACTTAAATCCCTACAGTTATGTAACATACGGTCAAAAATTAATCACCATAGCCATGAGTTTATTGAAGCACTTAACAAATCAAGTTACTGATTGCTAAAAATTAAATTATTTAGTTAAAATAAAATCGATACAAACAAAGGTATCAAACAACTCCAATGTTACTATCAACAGTAACAGCCGGCAAATTATTAAATTGTTTACTACTTAAATAATATGTTCAAAGTTTCTCCTATTTTAAGCACACATTTTTTTTATGTAACATAGTTACATTACTTGTAAAAACGATATTTCAGTGAAATCGATTTGTTCGCCGAATTATAATTTAATAATAATTTTGATTAATTATGAAACTAATATACTTATAAATGAACAAACAGAAGAGCGTAGTATTCGAGAATAAACTGTATCAAAGTTAACTATTATGTTCCTTGGCAAGGTGAAAATGATTGATTATATCATCTCCCTTATAGTAATATTCTATAATGCCCCAAACAGATTCATTATCGCGTCAGCTTTTAAACGTACGTCAGCACTGTCAGTTACAGTTAAACAGAGCGTAATTAAGAATAATACATCTTGTCAACATAAGTAAATTAGAATCATAGGAATTTAATGTATAATACACGATGTAAAGTGGAAAACTTTTAGTAATACACTATTATGTCGTGCTTTCAAATATTAGATATATACAGGTACATTACAGTAATCGCCATGAATAGCGGCAATCATAGGGAAAATTTAGAATAGATTTTTTGTCGCAAACTTCTATGTTTCCGGAAGCACTGCAGCTTATTGTACTGATTTCGTATTTCCTTTATGACATTATTTCAGTATTCGAGTCCCTTGCACTAACTTCTACTACCCCATAATTGGTTGAATGTTATAGTGCTCTGGACGCAATTTTTAATTGTGCATATGGAACCTGTCTCCAGCAATCCAAAGCCTCAGAATTACACGAGATGTGATGGGTTCTCTCTGTTGACTTACTGCATTGTCTGTAATTTTATATCCCATTATACATCACTATTTTATGGGGATATCATCATGATGTTCTGTTACGAAACCCATAGTAATGCGTAATGCGTCTTTGCACTATTCGGTATAGATCTCAACATCTCTGAACAATTTTATTTTATTTTATAATTAAATTTATATGTTTTGACTATGTATTGACCTGTGTAAATGCATTGTGTTGTATAGTAACACGAATAAATTATCTTATCCTTTCTTATCTTATCTTAACATGAATGAAGTGAAGATTATATCTAACAAATACTTCATTCTTTTCAGATTTAGCTGTCCCGTTGTTGCTAATTTCCTGCACGACAGCAGGGGAATCACATAGTCCTTTCCAGGTTTGGTTGTCTTGTGTTTTCCAGTTATTACTTATTTTCTGTTGTAGGATAGCAGAGAAATTGCATACTTCTTGGGCGACTATACCTTGCGATATACCGTATCGTCACTGAAGTTCCTCAATCCCTGTTTAACCGGCTTGCAAGGTAGTAGGGATCCAATATTTAAGACAGGAATTGACGCTCGATCAACCGAATTATATCAGAACCGCTACAGATGCTTAGGTGCCGAAGTGACACTTCTCACGTGTGTGAAAATGCTGAGAAAGTCCGTCACACGTTTAAACAATACTGGTCATTTAAGCTATCGTCAACATACGCTTTTATATTGCTTCATCCTGCATATGATTCAATAAAAAGATTTAATTAAAGTCATGGATAACTCCTGACCTTCTGACACATAAACCAAAGTTTAACGATCAGGTGTGCACTCAATTATAAAATTTCATAAACATTTAACCTTTAAACTTTAATCAGATCGATCCCAGGTAGTCGTTAATAATTTCGCTGTAATATTGCTGAGATCCCAGTTTATATCAAAATAAACAGACGTCTCTTCTATAATTCTGAATATTTACAGACATTTAGTCCCAGCCGGTTAAATTTAATTTCCTAGTTTGTAATTGCACTCAAATGTTTGACCGAACTAGTTCCTTACAAAGTTTGATGCACATTTAAAACATCTCTAGGGGCGGAGAAATTACCCGGTAATTTTCATTAATTTCTACATCTGCATTGCAAGGTTCGCAATTTTAAACTTAAACTTAATAAAGAATTTCATAAAATTAGAATACACATTTCGATAATTTGCACTCCCATTTAGATTTAGGTTGTTTTTTAATATAACTTTTATATAAGTAGTAAAAATATTTCATATGAAGTTTCAACTAATGATATGCATATGTGTTTAATAATAGGGAGGCCTTGTGATGTCGTTTAGCTCTCCTCGTTTTTCTTGTTTATACTCGTGAAAAGTACATATTAGAGCAAAAAATCAGCAGCAAGGATTTAGCTGTTGTTTAATACTGAAGGGGCACCTCCTTCTACCATAGAAACATATTTTTGCCTCCTATCAGAAATGAAAATCACGACTAGGACATTCTATGTAATTGCCATAGTCCATCAAATGGGTTGAATGTGTGAACGTGCCGCATTTATACCTAATAATTTGTTGACTGCTGTGAAATAGGCGGAGCTATTACAGACGAAGGTCAAATGTAGCCCGTCTTCCAGTGGCGTCACACATATATTTATATAGGTATATATAAATAATAATATTGTTCACATTTTATAAAATAAAACAAAAAATAAATATAATTAAATTTGTTTTTACATTCACCTCACCCAAAAAGGAGTTCATTTAAGAAAATTTTTAATGGCAGGTATAATTTTCGTCTAAATATTATGGAATTTACGTAATTCTTAAATCTGTACGCCCCTGGCTCTACTATTTACTCTTTTCGGTCAAACTGTAGCTAAATGCTTTAGAATTATTAATCCTACCCTTACTGACAGGGTTGCCATCTTTTAAATTATAGAGTACGGGAGACTTACACCCTGGGTGTATTCAAAAGAAGTAATCCATAAAAATACGCCTGTGACTAAAATTTTTGTCATTTTCAATGAAATGCGCTAAAATGAAAAGTGAAAAATTTGAATTGTAAAATAATTTCTTCAAGAAATTTATTTCGTCAAGAAAGTGTTCCTTTTTTTGTTTTAATTTCAAAAAATTATTCATCATCGACAGATATGTAACTGGCGGATTCATAAACCACGTGAATTTTTGAAATGTCACATGGAGGAGAGAGAGAGAAAAATATGCATCCGATATGTCATGTGGTATGAAAAATAGTTATGATATTTTGACTTTGTTTGAGGTGGTAAAATATAAATATGTTTTCAGTTGTAACATCAGATCATATTTTGATATTTGAACATGTTGAAACCAAATGACAAAGATAAATAAAATATTTAACTATCTACAAACCTTTTCTGAAAAAAATACCAAATCGCATAGTAAAAGCCGTATCTAAATCTATTCATCTGTTGCAAAGATACCGCTCATGGTCAGGAGTAGCAGACTGAACAAACAGAATAAAAAACTGTTGTCACGATGGTGGTCAGGCCGTCCATAACATACGCGGCGCCGGTGTGGCGCAGCATACCGGTCACGACAATGAACAAAAGTGTTTGAACACAAATTTATGCACCTCTTATCGAACTCTGGAAGGTACACCTCCCTCAGAGATCTCTACGAACGCTGCAACGACATAACCCCCCCGATAGCGGACTATGTCCAGCACATCTCTCAAAACCTCTATTCGTTCAAGCAAATTAGACAGCATAATGCCAGATGTTACCGATTTTCCGACAACCACTATAGCCAAGTTTTAACAACTATACCTTTCTCTAACCCTATCCACCTTTTGCTAGTATTTCATACCTTTCGCTCATCTTCAATCCTTTCCTGTCCCCCCCCCTTTCATTTCTGTTTGTGTATTTTTGTCACATTTGTTTATTTTTCTTCGTTTCTTTTTGTAAATTTATTTCACGTCATCAACCTTTTCGAAGTCAAAATTTTTAAAATCGAAGTTTAGGCCAGCCCTACGCAGCCCCGCATTGCATTATCTCATGGAAGGCTCCTCGTTTGAGTTGTGGTGCTTGCGTCCAGATAAAAATTTTAATAGTGTTTTTGTGCGCGAGTTTTTTTAAAATGTAAGTGTAGTTTTAAGTTTAGTTAAGTTTGTTTTTCGAGCATTGTTCAATGTTAATACCTATTTAATTTTATATTTTTTGTACTTGCCGTTCTCACCGATCCAGACTAGTTCCGCCCGATCATGCAATCCGCCACCGCGTCAAAGCGGTAGTTGTACAATCGGTTCTGGAGCAGGCCCTGGTGAGGCAACTGTTTTTGTATGTTAACTTGAACAAAGATCTTTTGAATTGAATTGAAATTGTTGCAAAAATATAATTTTTTTTTAAATCATTTATTTAATGTCAAACAGAAAAAAGAGGGGCAGAAAAGATGTTTAAATATTTATAAGTATGAGGAAAAGGTGGATAGGGTAAGCGAACGTTATAGTAGATGAAAGTTGGTTATAGAGGCCGGAAAGTCGATAACGTCTGGTAAGATGTGTTTATTTCGAAATGGAGCATGATGTTGTATAATTTGTTGTTTCTGGTTAGCGGGCTATCGTCCAGTTTGAAAGAGTGGAATTTTTGGAATATATGCCGAACGTAGTCTGCTATTAATTGGGGTAATGTCGTGGCAACGAGCATAAAGTCTCTGAGGAAGGTGTATCTATCAGAATTCCAAATGAGGCGCATAAAGTAGTCCAAAACCTTTTAGCAATATTTATGATTAACGTGTGTACTTTCTTAACGGTTGAGTACTAATAGACAGCCGCTTGCACCACGTTACAGGATGTTCTATATTAATGGTAAGTATGTTCACTCGATTTCCAATTAGCTTATTAAAAGCAAAAAAAATACGGCAGTCGAGCTCCAATCGAGAAACTGTTATTTTTTTCCGAATATAAATTAGTGTCAGGCTCTATAAATATTACAAGCCTGCGAATTCTTTATATTTTTCTGTGTATTGATGCAACTATTGATGATTTTCTAATAAATTAACCATACTGTGTATTTTGCATTATAGTTAGTTTTATTTTTAAGGAAATTCACAATTTCATTTGTGGACAGGTAAATCGTGCTTAAATTTTAATTTTGTCGTGTTTACTTTTACTTTATATCATTTCTTGGTATTTACTTGTATGGTACTTCTGCTTCTTTCAATATCACTAGGAACTTTATTTTTCAAAATTTAAACTATTAGAAGTAGGTACTTGTTAAATTTTCCAGCTCCAAATATTTTATATTATTCAATCAGATGAATGATTCATAAATTGTTAACGCTATATACATACGATTACACAATAAACTCCATCAATGTGTGATTTTAGTGTAAACTTATACTGGAATCAGTATGCTATGATTTATGAAATAATTATGAAATTACATCCATAAATTTTGAACATGAAATAGGCACTAAAATTATAATTAAGGCAAACAAACTTCGAGGCGGACTAAAATTAGATTTACTACGTGCGTTTAGTGTATGATGAACGTGTTTTTGGCAATCTATAATTAGTAAATGCAGAAATACACGTATGTCAAATATTTCAATATTTACTGAGTTACATTAACCAAACTTTAAAACTGAATGACCAAAATACTTAAGTAAAGGAATTTTATAGAATAAATTGAGTTTTAGTCACCAGAATTGTTTATTAAATGAAAATTTAGCAACATTTTTTTTTTCAAGTGATATCCGTCCATTCCTCATGCGCTTACCTATCTATAAAAACTTAAGAATTATACATGACCAATTGGTCATAACCGGAAGAAGCGGAATGTCACTTAAAATAGTTTCTTAGTTATGAGTATATTGAAATTGATAAAATATATATTTTTTGTTTCATGCTACAATGAAATCCCGTTGAATAAACGTTTTGTTATGCACTCATTATACTAGATGCAACATGTCGTCTACTAAGGTTCTTACAGGTTTCCGTGCTGATACCCGCTATGCTGGAACTTGACTTGTATTTTAACCTCTCCACAATAAAATTGTGAGAGGTTACTAAAATTGGTTCAAAAATGAAAATTGAGATAACATCAAATCTTTACGTTTTGAGGTCCTAGGAACCCAAAAAAGTGGTTTTTGAAAAATGTCTGTGTGTGTGTGTGTATGTGTGTTAGCACGATAGCGCTGAAACTACTGAACGGATTTGAATGAAACTTTGCATGTGCGTTTCTTTAGTGCCCCAGAAGATCTGAAAAGGTTTTGGTTGAGATCGAATTACGTTTAGTGCTATTTTTCACACAATTCAATGCTCTTTTCGGCTTCAAAGATCCACCGAGTGGGGAGGTTCCAGCCGCTTCCAGTAGCTGCCGATTTTTTTTAATGGCTTTGTGTCAGAGACCATACAGCCAGTCACAATATGTTAAAATTAATAAAGATTTAATCTGAACCTAAAGCAAAATGGATTAAAGTGAAGCAACACAGGGAACCACGCTTCTCGTTCAGGGGTCTGTCAGAACATTAAGTTTGACATCACAAAAAACCACAGTAGGGTAGGTAAAATATAAGGTTAAAACGAGAGGAAAACAAAACTAACCTTTAGTTTAATTTTAATATCTATCAAAAAACCAATGATTAGTCCATAGATTTTCTTGGTACCTATAGCAAGTAAATTGACTACATTGAATGGAGCCATTATATTGCAGTATGAGGAGATATTTTTAACAAGTGAATCTGCAGCGGTTTTGTGCTTATCGCAAGAGAAGAAAAGGTGATCCAGATCGCCTATAACTCCACATAGATCACAAAGTTGAGATATAACTGCATCAATTTTATACAAATGGGCGGGAAAGCAGGCATGACAAAGTCTTCGTCTAATAATAGTGATAATGTATTTTCGTGGAACGTTTAAACTATCAGAACTTGTAGTTCATATGATCATTATTCCTTTAGAAATATTCGTTCCATAAAGGCAAGTAAACAGTAGATGTAGGTGTAATCATCTCGACAAACGCCGGGGCTGGTTACTCATTTAATGTGATGAGAGGTTTGAACCCATTGACCACACATGCTACATTCCGAGTTGTTCCTCACATTTCAGTGGATTTTTTTTATACATTTATTTAACTTCGGCGTATTTCCGCTACTGAGGCCTAACACCGACGCCTGTAGACGAGCTACCCCCAACCAGGAATTTTGCCAAACCAAGAAGAGTAGGGATCTTTTACTTGCCTAACATTTAATAGACAAGTGCCCAACGGCTTTACATCCCCTCTGAAGGATGGTATATCCCCTATACAACCCTGGCCTAAGGTTGTATAGCTTCCGCGCATACACTGATATACAAGCCGCTGGAAGATGTGTGAGGCGAGGACGCGGTCTTCGTTGGAACGGTCACGCATCCAACTACTTACGCGGCTTACGTTGCTTTACATCGCATATCGTAGTATGTACATAGTAAAGACGCAACTACGCTCCCCCCCTATTTCAGTGGGTTGTGCGTCTATATAAGAATTCAGTTACAGATGTCTGTTTTGTGACCGGCTTTAGCATTTATTTAGTCTGTAATTTGGATGATTCGCTAATTAACGTGCGTGACTACTTTATTCCCGGCACTCTTGTCCAGTGCAAATAATGTATATTAGTTAATAGTTGCTTTATAGATGCAGTTGTGTGTTTTGTGTGATGTGCATTTTCGATCAAGACTGTTTTTGCATCTTTCCTGGTCAGCTTGCCGGTATTCTCACTGTCTGTATTGTCCTGCTGTCCTCATATCCACTCCTTTTGTTTTGCACTTCTGTCCATTCAAGGGTTCCAAGCAGAGTCCACTTATTTTATAATATACATCTCTTCTGATTCCATAACTTAAGAGCAGGGCCGGCCCGTTCATATAGGCAAACGAGGCGATGGCCTAGGGCGCTCGTATTTGGAAGGCGGCATGGCAAGCGGGTAGCATGTCAGCGACGCGACCACGTAGTCTCGTTCACGAGTTCATTTAAATGACAAAATAATGAGGACTCCACTAAAAATATGGTTGAGGGCTTATTCGATGCATAAAAATAAATAAAGAAAGGAGTATAAAAATTTTCCGCACTTGAAAGGACCTCGCACGAAATGATAGGAAAATGGTCCTCGGTTACCCCTCGGCACCAAATTTTAGTATGTTATACGTCTTGTCCTCCTGAATAATAGTTCTCATGGGCACAATGCTCAAAAGTCAATATAGCGCAAGCCACCACCTGTTGAAGACAGAACCATTAAAAGCACGGAATCAAAGAATTGGTATACTTTCCTACCCTGCACGAATTAACGTATGTTCATATTTATGTATTCCAATAGTGCCTATATACTCATGTATATGCGAATGTATATTGTTGCCGTAAAGTCAAAACCTCGTATCTCGGTTTTCCTATGATTTGAGTTGCTAGCGACATCTATTAGTATTTCTCATTCCACGTACGTGGTAAAACCTTTTATCTCGATACTCGTGATCACAGAGCAGCATTTTCGTAATGTTGATTACTCGTATCTCAGTGCGGAGTGTCATAACCTTATATGTCGATATGATTTATGCTCCAAGTGTGTTTTGATAGTTTTCAATTGATTTTTTTTTGTATGTAGTGTATGGTATATGCAATATGGTAAGTACTAAATTTTAAATAAACAGGCCGAGTTTTTGTTCAACAATTATGTTGTTTGAAACGGTAGTTATATTGCATGAAATATGTTTGAGGTTAGAACTTTATGTTTCTATTGTTTTTGATATATTTTTAACCTTGGATACTACAAAAGTACTGTCAGTGTGCCTATTAAAACCAAATATATGTAAAAAATATTATTTGTATATCAATTAATAAGGACTATTCAAGTTTGGTACGAGATACGTGTTATTTGCATTTACAAGGTGACAAGGTTATTGAGTTACGAGTTTTGTTTCCTGTAAAAATATATTTTAAGACTTACGAGGTTTTGACTTTATGGCGACGATATGTGGCATTAAGCATCATCACACAGTCGACACACACCACTTGCAGACTGCAGTTTCGAGCTGTTGGCTCTCGTCAATGCAAGGTAGGAATGCGACGACCGACACGAGGATCACTTGACCATTTAATACATTTCAGTATCTTGGGGATAGCGACATGTAAAATAGTCAGCAGGCGCCATCTAGCGGTCAGTGTCTATTGCAATCGAAAAATAAATAGCCTGAGTGGGTTTAGCATACTTCAAATGTGCTTTTAGAGGGCGGAACATTAAAACATAATATTTTTAGTCACAAACTCCTCTATAAAATCCTTATTTCACTATAAGGAACGTAACCAGGCTGCAGCCAACAGTTATTCTCCGGGTTATGTGCCCCGCCGAGCGCTGAATTACAAGTTACAAGCCTGGCGCGTTAAGTGTAATAATTGCATATCACCATCAAAACGCTAATGCTTCGATTGCAACAAACACCAGCCGAAAGACTGATCCTACTTAAAGGAGCTCTCATGCCAGTTGTCACACACCACTTGCAGACTGCAGTTTTGAGCTGTTGACTCTCGTCAGTGCAAGGTACCAAAATGTACTAAAGGGTCAAATGATACCTTGCACTGACGAGAGCCAACAGCTCGAAACTGCAGTCTGCAAGTGGTATGGAGCGACTGGCAAGAGAGCTCCTTTAAGTAGGATCAGTCTTTCGGCTGGTGTTTGTTGCAATCGAAGCATTAGCATTCTGTTTGTAATATGCGACTGTTACAATTAACGCGCCAGGCTTGTAACTTACAATTTAGCGCTCGGCGGGGCACATAGCCCGGAGAGTTGCTGTTGGTTGCAGTCTGGTTACGTTCCTTATAGTCAAATGAGGATTTTATAGAGGAGTTTGCGACTAAAAATATTATGTTTTAATATTCCATCCTCTAAAAACACATCTGAACTATGCTAAGCCCAGTCAGGCTATTTATTTTTTCGATTTCAACAGAGACTGGACCGCTAGATGGCGCCTGTTGAATATTTTACATGTCGCTATCCCAAAGATATCGAAATGTACTAAATGGTCAAGTGATCCTCGTGTCGGTCGTCGCATGCCTACCTTGCACTGACGAGAAGCAACAGCTCGATACTGCAGTCTGCAAGTGGTATGGAGCGACTGGCACGAGAGCTCCTTTAAGTAGGATCAGTCTTTCGGCTGGTGTTTGTTGCAATCGAAGCATTAGCGTTTTGATGCTTATTATTATTATTATTAGCCGTTACTCGAGTCCGAGTATAAAAATGTTACAGTCGATAAATTGTGTACAATAAAAAACAAGTAAAAGGTGTAGTCTATTGTAATTCCCATTCATCTACGGTGCACACGACTATGGCTATAGAGGCCAATTTGGGAGAGCACATGTCGACCGCAATCAGGACAAACATAGACCTGGTTAGGTCTTGGATTCGGCCTTCTTGCAGCAACATCTCCTTGATAGCTGGCCACAACCCCTCGCCATTCGGTTCTGTCCGCTGCAAGTTGTTCCCATTGCTCGTCTGCAATACCGCAGGATTTTAAATTTTCATGGAGAGCGTCTTTGAACCTCTTTCGTTGACCGCCACGCCTTCTTCTACCGCTTAGCAATTCACCATAAAGTGTACATTTAGGAAGGCGGTTATCATGCATACGATGAACGTGACCTGCCCATCTTAGGCGTGCTCTTGAAATAAGCACCTCAATTGGAAGGCTGTTTGCTCTCCTGAGTACTTCCACGTTTGATATGTGATGGAACCAACGGATTTTCATCATACTTCTGAGGTGTCTTTGTTGAAAACGTTCTAATTCTTTCACATGACGACGGTAAGTGACCCAGCTTTCATATCCATATAGCAGTGTTGGAATGACAACTGCTCTGTAGACAGCCATTTTCGTTGACAAAGCAAGGTCGTGGTTGTCAAATACTCTCTCTCTAAGTCCCCAGAGTGCTCTAGATGCAGCGTTAGTTCTATTGCGAATCTCGCTGTCCATGTTTGCTTTGTCATTAACAACGTTGCCTAAGTAATTGAACTGATCCACCACTTCAAGAGAATTTCCGTTAAGTGTAATGTCTATTTGGTTCACTTGATGAGGAGTTGACATAATCTTAGTCTTTCCAATGTTGATTTTAAGTCCCAAGGAGTCATAGCTCTGGGCATACACATCTAAAAGTTCTTGAAGCTCTTCCGGCGTAGAGGCTAAAAGTGCACAGTCATCCGCATACTGGAGATCACAAATGAATCGTGTGCGTGTCTTCGTGAAAGCTCTAAAGCGTCCTATGTTAAAGAGACCGCCATCAAAACGGTATCTGAGACCTATTCCTCTGACTGTCAGTTTGTTGTCAACAATAATTGTTAGAGCAGTGGTAAACAAATTAAAGAGTAGGGGTGCCAGGACACATCCCTGCCTAACTCCAGTGAGGGTTTGGAAAGGTTCGGTTGCCTCATTATTATACATAACCTGGGCGTTGTTGTTTGTATGTAGACTGCGACATACTTCCACAAATTTTCTAGGGATACCTAAGCGGAACATAATTTTCCAGAGCACTTCCCTGTCCACCGAGTCAAACGCCTTGGTTAAATCAATGAAGGCCATGTGAATTTCTCCTTGATGTTCGAGTGCTTTTTCTTGAAGCTGTTTAAGTGTGAAGATTAAATCCGATGTGCCTCGGTTTGGTCTAAAGCCACTCTGTGTTTCAGGAAGTAACTTTTCCATAACAGGTGTTAGCCTATTTGCCATCGCTTTAGTGAGTATCTTCCCTCCAACAGCCAGGAGAGCTATACCCCTGTAATTTCCACAGTACGCAGCGCTCCCTTTGTTTTTGAAGACGTTGATTAAAAGTGTATCACGAAACTCCTGCGGAGCTTGACCACTTTCCCACACGACATCAAACAGTTTTTTGAGGTAGGTTATGAGCTCTGACGACACAGCTTTAAAGATCTCAGCTGGGAGTGAGTCGGCGCCGGGAGATTTGTTATTTTTTAGCTGCCCAATGGCGGTTAAGATCTCTTCCGTTGTTAGTGGTTTATCTAAGTCTTCGAAGGTGTCATATTGAGGGATAAGATTTATAATATCGTGATCGGCTTGACTTTGCTGGTTAAGAATGTTAGAGTAGTGTTCTTTCCATCGGGCTCTTATTTCCTGGTCTTCTTTGAGGAGATTTCCATTTAAATCTTTAATAGGGCACATATTTTTCCGACTGGGGCCGTACACTGCTTTTACTTCTTGAAAGAAATTCCTGTAGTCGTGTGAATCGGCGTACCTTTGAATTTCTCTGGCCTTGCTTGCCCACCACTCGTTCTTTATTCTTCTGATTTCGCGTTGCGTTTCATACTTAGATTGGATAAAAGCTTCTGCTTTTGATGAGTCGTTGGGGTGGTTGATAGCGTTTTGGAAGGCAGTATGTTTGCGGTCAAGAAGTTCTTGTATAAAAGCTTCATTATCATTGAACCAGTCCTCCTGTTTCTTACTTGCTGCAGTGCCAAGAATTTCCTCACTCGCACTTTTTAAACTGTCTTTAATTTGTGTCCAGGTAGCAGCGACATCTACAGAATTGGTTTCTTCTAGTGCACTCAAATTCTCTTGAACTTTTTGTTTTAGCTGTTCGACGGTTTGTTGGTCACGCAATTTACTAATACAGAGACGGAGTCTACGTTTTACTTGAGTTCTTCGGTGTTTGGGTCTCATAACAATTTTCATTTTAGAGACAACAGGACGATGATCGGTCCAACATTCGCTATCAATGCGCGCCTTTGTAATTTGGACGTCCTTGAGATGCTTCCTACGTACGATAACATAGTCCAGTAGATGCCAGTGACCTGATCTGGGGTGACGCCAGGTGCCTTTAAATTTATCCTTTTGTCGGAAAATGGTGTTTGTTATCACTAGATCATGTTCGGCGCATTTAGTTAGGAGTAGTTGACCGTTAGCGTTCATGTTGCCCAAACCGTTCTTGCCTATGATGCCTGGCCAGGTTTCTGCATCTCTCCCTACTCTAGCGTTAAAATCGCCAAGAATAACGAGTCGTTCCGTTTTAGGTATTCTACAGAGGGTTTCTTCCAGCTGTTGATAGAAGCTTTCCTTGGTTTCGTGACTTGCATCCAGAGTGGGAGCGTAGGCGCTTATTAGATTTACCGCGTTGCCATCTGATAGCTCATAGCGTAGCAGCATTAGACGCTCGGATAGGCCTTGTGGTACTTGTGTTAAGTTGGATACAAGTTGATTCCGAACGGCAAATCCTACTCCATGTTGTCTTCTTGAATTGGTGGGAAGACCTTTCCAATAGAAGGTGTAGTACTTTTCTGTGAGAGAGCCTTCCTCCAAAAATCGAGTTTCGCTGAGAGCTGCAACGTCAACATTGAGTCGGTGAAGTTCTCTATCTATTAGAGCAGTTCTTCTTTCAGGCCGATCGGTGCGAGTGCTGTCGTTCAAAGTACGAACATTCCAAGCACCGTAGATGAAAGAATTAGTTTTGTTGGATTTAACTTGTCGGTGTTTTTTCGACATTCGATGAGGTGTCCCTGTGGGCACCCTCCCCCGGAGATCCGATCGGGAGGGTATTTTACCTCCGGATGATTTTGTCCCACTTGAACGCTCCATCATTTTTTAAAGCCTTAATCGACTGAAAACGAAGCTGCATTTGAAGTTTTAGCTGGAGCAGGTATGCAACTGACCAGCTCGGTTGCGGAAGGCGAGTGGTGTGGTCCCATGGCACAGAAGGAGACTGCGACGATGGGGTAACCAAACGATTCCAAAAGCAACCTTTATGTGCGGTTGGTTATTTTTACCGCACTCTTCGTGAGAAGGTGGATGTGCTTACGGCAAAAGGTAAGTGTTATTCCGCCCTTACTCGGTCGTTAGAGCCTCGTTAGTGAAAACAGGGCGCACCAAGTTCAAATTGAACTCATCGCGAAGGTGAGGTTAACAATTGAGTAGGAGAGGCTATAGCTTGCGCTTCACTACCCCATTACACCCCAAGTTTTGATGCTAATATGCAATTATTACACTTAACGCGCCAAGCTTGTAACTTGTAATTCAGCACACGGCGGGGCACATAGCCCGGCGAGTTGCTGTTGGTTGCAGTCTGGTTACGTTCTTTATAGTAATATAAGGATTTTATAGAGGAGTTTGCGACTAAAATTATTATGTTTTTAACAATTTTCTGTATGTTCATTTTTATGCGATTTCTTCTTTACTGCCAGCCAATGAAATTGGGTGTTTTCCCACTAAATATGTAAAATTAATTAATTTTTCAAAGATATAAATTTAAATTTCTTCCAAATAACCAAAATGCTTTTTTAAAAAAATGTATATCCGAAACATTATAGCATGATTTTACCAAATATCACTTGTCAACAAAACACTTGCTTTTTGGTAATTCTTCAAATTTATTTAACTCGTACATTAATATTACTTATCACTATAGCTTTTAGTTGCAATTAGTATTCTAAAGTAGGAATAGGGGTAAGAAATTTAGTATAATGTATCGCGGTATCTAGAATCGTGATAACGAACATATATTTTGCTGAGCTTCCTACAAAATTACCCCAACTATAAATGACTTTCTTATGCACCCTCCAATTTTACTGCATGTTCTAAATTTACTTCTAGTCATACCACGCAATTCCGAGATCTTATCGTTATGTAATATCCATGTATGGTTGCCGTATTTTGAGTAAACTGGTATCACGAAAAATATAAATGCATTTCAGTAATTGCGATTTTTATTCTATGATAGTTTTTCGATATACCTGTATGTAGTAAAATGTTATCAGAGTCGTAAATGTGAGGAATATAATTAATGTTATATATAAAGCATATATTTGATCGCTGTTGTTTTAAAACACAGAGTTAAACATTTTTAATTTGTACTTTAATCAGTATTCATACGATATGTACAAATGAAAGTATTTTCGTTCACAACAATTGAATTTACATACTAAATACGAATGGAAATCTATATTTCTTTAATATTAGGATGTTGAATTTTTATATAAATTCTGTATTTTTATGTTTAAGCTATATAGTGGAGCAAAAATAGCCCAAAATAAGGTGATAGAGAAAATTTTACACAGAGCAACGCGATATAGAAAAATAAGTTTGTTTTGGTGAAATTAAGAATGCCCTGAGTTTTCTACTTCGAGTAGGTGGGGGAACACTTTTTTTTCGCGGAAAAGGGATAAATTGGTCGTTTTTAAGGGTGGTTTTTCAGTTTTGATTTATTTTGGACCCTTTAAAATGCGAGTTAAGAAACTGGAACGATATTTTTTTATTGCAGATGTTCAAAGAATGTTCAGTTCAAATTTCGTGAAAATCGGTTCACCGCCTCCCACGATACGTATATAAGTATACTAGAAAACCATAATAAATTGAATTATGGCTAACTTGGCCAAAATTAAACAGATTTTGATAAAACTTTAGGCGAAAGTAATATATATAACCAAGAAATAGCCTGCCAAATTTTAGCAATAGTTTAACCGCAATTCCAATTTTAGTTCAAATTCCACAACATTTTCAAAACTTTCCCCAATTTGTCCAAATAGTTGATTTTACCAAAATGAAGATATTCTTATGTGCTTTCACGTGATGTAACTAAAAAATAACTTTTTTTTAATCTGTCCGATTTTTTCATGTTTGGTATATACGTGCGCGCGGCGATTTCCCGTCATTTTCGGTATTAGTGCACAAGTATACCTGTAATTATTCATTATAAAAATTTCAATATCAGTAATAAAAAGTGATTGTGAGCGGGTTTTAAATATTTAAATAAAAAAAACTCTCGATGGTAAGATATATTTTTCCCTCGACAATTCACTTGATTTTTATGAAACTTTTTACATATATTGATTATTATTTTATTTTACTCATGTTTTCTTTTTCTAGTACTTGTACTAGATGTGCTACTACAAGAAGTATCTACTTTTGAGTCGGTAACTGAAGTTTGGAATATTTCTTCACTCCAATTACTATTAAGTAACTCATTAGGAACAGGAGATTTATCAG
This sequence comes from Leptura quadrifasciata, assembly GCA_963675555.1. NCBI lineage: Eukaryota > Metazoa > Arthropoda > Insecta > Coleoptera > Cerambycidae > Leptura > Leptura quadrifasciata. The sequence continues at coordinate 58,128,050 of OY776673.1, read as the reverse complement.
TCCTTATTGGCTTCAGTTCATTATCTGTTGTTTGCTGCCATCCAAAATCTTGTCAATTTTGGTACTTCAGAAAACATCTCAGATGCATATGACTTTAGCGATGACGAGGATGAAGAAATATTCCAAACTCAGGAGTAGACACTTCTTGCAGTAGCATATCTAGTACAACAACTAGAAAAATAAAATAAAATTATATTTTACCTTCGAGAGCTTTGTTTAATCTAATTTAAAACCTGCTCACAATCATTTTTTAGTATTAATATTGTAATTTTTATAATGGATAATTACACGTATACTTGTGTGCGCATACGTATAATACTGAAAATGACGGTAAATCGCCGCGCGCATGTATATATCACAAATGACAAAAAATCGTCTAAATTAAAAAAAGTAATTTTTAATTTATATCACGTGAAAGTACATAAGAATAACTTTATTTTGGTTAAAAAAAATTTCGTTCGACCATTTGGACAAATTGGGGAAAGTTTTTAAAATTTTGTGTAATTTGGACTAAAAATGGAATTGCGGCTAAACTGTTATTAAATATTTACTTCACTAATATTTTTACATTATTTCTGATAATTTACTTACAATTCTAATTATTTCTGGCAAGTTAATTTTTACGTCAATTAGAGATGCCCCAGTGACATTATATTTTCATGGCAATTCAATGTTTATTGTATTTCAGTTTCCATGGTATTATAGAGTTTATGCCTTGATTCGACGTGGTATTACTTTTTGTTACATCCTTATTAACATTTTAAAATAAAATAAAAATACATACAAAACATGAAATAAAACTGAAAATTGTATTTCTATTCGAAATTTGTATAAAAATACATATACACTTTCGTGTATAACTAAATTCAGATGCATTTGCATTCTAAATTTAAGTACATTCCGATAATGCAAATTGACGCTTACGTCTTTACATTTTAAATTAGAATTTAAATCAATCATCTGTTCCAGAATATCTGAAGTAGATATAAAAAAACCAATATGGCTCAGTACTGCCAACATCGCAATGGCAAGGCCGAACTGGTGGGAGGGGAATGATTGCTGTATTTTTTTGTATTTGTGCTTAAGAAAATCTTTTTAATTGAATTGATGTGTGGCTTACCATTGACATTTAACATTTGCTTACACCTATTTACGAGCCATTCAAGGAAAAGTTCAAGATTTTCTCAGGACCATAATGATACATAACATAATAGAAATCGCAGCGCCTGCCTATGAATGGGCTTTCACAATCAGTAATATAAAGGAAGGGTTCAAAAACCAGGCATATGACCTGTTAATACAAATGCCTTCAGTGACAGTGGTTTTGACGCATGTTATGTCACATACAGGTCACTTCATACCGAAGTGTAACCATCTTAGTCAGACACGTCGCCTCTGCTAGAGTCACTGCCTCCACTTAATGTGACACCAGGACCATCACACAGAATGCAGAAAAGACTCCACTGGATGAAATGCCAAGACCATCAAACAGTACGACAGAAAAGGCTCCACCACTCAATATGAGACCTCAGTTTACTCTTCCTGGTTACAGAACTCAATTCATTGCCTGATTGCAAACAATTAGAAACATGACTCCAGGACTGGTGATGATTCAACGACAACAACAAAACATTCCAACTCCAGATATGATTAGACCCTATTCTAAAGTCACTCATCCTAGGAAGGTAACAGGAGGAAGAAAGAAGGGTTCTTCCAAAGTATTAACAGATAATGGAATGACATCGAAGGCGATATTGTGGCGAAAACAGTAGAAAAAGTAATAAAATTACTTCCCAAACAGTCTGCAAAGAAGAGTATCGCTTTTAAAATCCAAAAAAAAGGGACTAAGGAGAGCAACAATAATCTAAAAACTCGAGTAATAACGATGCTGGAAAAACAATTAAACGAAGACGAGAAGAAGAATAATGCAGAGTGATAGCGATGACGAAGACGACGAATACGTGTCCATACATGACAGAACTTCTGATATAAACTTCGAAAAGGAAATCGAAGATGAAGAAATTCCTCTTCGTCAATCCCCAGATCCTCCCATCGTATTCATCCTACCCGCTGTGAATGATTTCGTACTTGTAAAAGTCAACACTAAAAAAACTGTTGTATTTTATATAGCCCAGGTAGAAGAACGGCAACAGGATGATCTGAAAGTGAACTTTCTACGAAAGACAGAGGGCGATCTATTTTATATTCCAGAAAGGGAACGTGCTGCCAAAAAATTCAAATTCACTGTTGACTTATCTGGGCATGTTATCAGGTACACATAATTGACGCGCATGTTGATCAAATGATTTTGGTAATGAAAATGAACCAAATGATTAAAAAAATGTTGTCTTTATACTAATTTTCACCGTATAATCCTGGTTTCATTTTATTTTCAAAGCCACCGCATTTTGTTCAAAACTATCCCCAAGTATGGGGGTGGTTTGAGTAAAGCAGTGGTTTACTACAGGTAGTTTTGTACAAAATACGTGAGGTTAAGAATTTTTTAATTAATAAAATTTGGTAATAAATAGTTGTCATATTCATTAATTCATCATATAAATCGAAATGACATGAGAAATGTTTATTATTACTTTTCATTTTATATAATTCTGATAATTTTCGAAAAATTTTTGGAATTTCTTTGCAAGCCAATAGCTTGAAACTGCAGTCTGCAAGTGGTGTGGGACGACTGGAGCAAGAGTTCCTTTAAGTAGGATCAGTCTTTCGGCTGGCGTTTGTTGCAATCGAAACATTAGCGTTCTGTAGGTAATATGCAATTATTATACTTAACGCGCCAGACTTGTAACTTGTAATTCAGCGCTCGGTGGGGCATATAGCCCGAAGAGCAATCTGATTACGTTCCTTATAGTAAAATAAGGATTTTATAGAGGAGTTTTGCGATTGAAATATTATGTTTAAATATTCTGCCTTCTAGAAGCACATTTGAACTATGCTAAGCTCAGTGAGGCTATTTATTTTTCGATTGCAATGGACACTGGATCGCTAGATGGCACCTGCTGACTATTTTGCATGTCGCTATCCTAAGGATGTACCAAATAGTCGAAGGATCCTCGTGTCGGTCGTACATAAAGAGTACGTATTTTTACGAACTACAGATATTTTTTACTCAAAAAAATTGGTTGTAAAAAAGTATAATGACCTTTTCTGTAACGAATTTTATGAGATACAATTTTTATAGTAACTATATTTCTCTAAAAATTGATATTTTTTGAGATAAACACAAGGAACTAAAATTTACCACCTTTCACCTCCAGAAAACTCATCCATGTTCACCTTCCTTTTAATGTTTTGTAGAAACAGCTCCCGAAATTTTTTGCTTCTATTTCTAGACACCTTAATCAAATTGTTGCCTTTTTATTTATTAGTATTTGATATACAGTGTAATATATTTATTCTTCTCATTTTTCAAAATGACATAACACAAGACAAAAAATCAATAACTTCTCGGGTGGGGCGTGATTACATAAAAGTTACCACACTGCTTCCTCAGATTTTAACAGTTAAACAATCACCTCGTTAATAATTTTCAGCAAACAAATCGATGTTGCTACTACCAATGCTGCAAAACGATGCAATATATTGCAGGTTATCCGCATAGAAATTCTGCATGACGTAACAGCAGCAGGATAGATTCTGCTAATAAACGAGTTATATAAACCCAATTTGTATAAATAGTAGTTATTACTCTAATATACAAATTGGAAGGGAACAACTATATACTACAATCATTAGAAATACATAATTTCAGTATTATAACAACAAAGTCGTATAAAAAAGTTAATTTAGTAGAAAAACATTTTAATTTAAGCATAAACTAATAAAGAATACTCTTAAAAGAACTGTGTTAAATCATTAGGGTTCAGTTATTACGTAAGAACATCCGCATAAATGGTCTGCATGGCGCAGACAGCAGGACGACAAGCACGATTATTCTGCATGAAATATGTGTTAAAATGGCAACTAAAGGTTTTGTATATCTATTTTCGAAGTTATCTGTTAAGTTTTATCGATACGAGCTTCTGAATAGCACTGAAATCTATACAGTATGAAATTTGTTACATTAATAAATAATATATATAAAAAAAATAATCCTACCTGCCCATTTTCCGTCACCATATTGGTCCCAGACCCACTATTCTACGACAGACCGACAGTTAAAGAAAATCCTACAGGAATTTGAGCAATTCTCAGGAAAATTCACTACGTAACCGGCATACTTAGTGGTATGACCAACTCTTTGCCACTAAACCGAGGGATGTGAACCATTGGCACAGAGCAACCCCGATATCGAGCGGAAAGTAATTTTGATAGGCAGGGTAGGTTTCTGCTTAGCCTGGAATATGCCCCAGTCCATGTTCGCTGTGAAGGCCGTATTACACTCGAGGGTGGAGTATGGAACTAGTACAGGGTGTGTGGCAGAACCCGCTCATTTTTATTTTAAGAGATGACTGAATTATCACTCGAGCTGAAAGTTAATTGGCACATTACGTGGCAAACAGATAGCAATTATTCATCACTTGAAATATCAGTAAAGATGACTCAAATTTAATATTAATTCCTGAAGGACGTTTTGAAAATCCATGGACGACTTAAAATGTACAGTGTGTTTTACTTGAAATGGTAACACTCCAATAACTTGGAGTGGTTGTGTTGCCCGATTCTCACGCGTCTGGTTGAAGGTTCGAATCAACTCTTTACAGTTTTTTTACTACATTTTATACGAGATGTATTTCGGCTCGATTATCAACTAAAATAACTAATACGAATATTTCATTATAGAGTAAGATCCCAGAGCCTCCAGACCTACAACATTTTTGCAAAGCTAAGATTTTCAGATACAGGTACTGAAGGTGAATACAAATCTTAATTACTCTTTTACGTTAAAGTATTTATTAAGGTTTTTATATATGTTTTACACAACATTATTAAGAACCAACATTTATTATTACCAGACGCTTTTCGTGGGCCCAAACTTCCGCCAGACGCTGTAATGCTGGAGAAAAGAATTAGGATGCCTACCTTATAGTAGCAAGCCTCAATTTTATGCATATTATTTGGGTGACTATTTTAAGACCTTTTGTAAGCGGTCAGACTAATATGAAGGGTCTAACATACCCCCAGACACGATGAAAGGTCCACTGTGAGTGTGAGGGTACTATGCATGCAAATGAGTGCGAGTGAGAGCATTAGAGGGTTTTATTAGACAGATTGATGAAATTTATATTGTTTATTTGTTTTGATGGAATTTTTTAATAATTATTCAATAATATTTTAGTGCTTAATTCTGGAGGAAGTATGGGCCCACAGAAAGCGTCTGGCTCTTAATAATATTGTGTAAAACATATATAAAAACCAGCTATGCTACTTTAACGTAAAAGAGTAATTAAGATTTTTATTCACCTTCAGTGCCTGTTATCTAAAACTCTTAACTTTGCAAAAATGACTTAGATTCGGAGGCTCTAGCATCTTACTCTATAAAGAAATATTCGTATTAGGTATTTTAGTTGCTAATCGAGCCGAAATACATCTCGTACGGTCGTGGGCAAAAAAATAGGACAAGTCTTATAACAGTATTTTGCTAAAATCTAGTTTTGTTCATCTAACTTTAATTTTTGTGACATTGTCAGTTAGTTGTCATAATTTATTGCAAGTGTGCAAAAAACTAATGCCTCATATAAGCGATTTAGTTAAATCTGGAGTTATTGCTAAAGCAGAAGATGGATGGTTAATGAGACAAATTGCACTGCGTTATAATATTGACAAAAATTTGATGTGTAACATTTTAAGAAAGTGGAGAATAAACAGTACAATTAGTAGAAATCTTTGATCAGTGCGACGAAGGATATCAACTCAACAAGATTTGCAATTGGTAAATGCTTTAGTAGAAAATTGGCTGCTGAAGAAACGAATGTTCCTGGATCGAGTAGTACTGGTCGCCGGCGAGTAAGAGAATCGGAGCTACCCTGTTATGCAGCAGCACAGAAATATTTACTTAAAGCTGAATATAAAGAAGCTCGAGTAGGATTTGCGCTTGAATTTTTAACGCATGATGCAAATTTTTGGAACAATGTAATCTTTACAGACGACAAAACTTTCCAGTCAACACACAGCGGTCGTCTTCGTGTTTACCGCCCTCCGAATACTCAATTAGATGAGAAATATATATCTAACAATGATAAAAGTGGTAGATTTCCCGTGAATATATGGGCCTGGATATCGGCACGTGGTCCTGGTGTTTTGTGGCATATTGAGGAACGATTTAATAGTAAAACATATATTAGGATTTTAGATAATATTATGCTCCCTTCTATGTCACAATTATTTCCTAATAATGAGTTCATATGAACTCAACTCAACAAGACAATTGTTCCATTCATACTGCTCATACCGTAACTAACTGGTTTCAAGATAACAACATCAATGTTCTTAACTGGCCCAGTCATAGTCCAGATCTTAACCCTGTGGAAGAAGTATGGGGACTACTCGTAAGAAGTATCCAAAAACGAGACGTGAGACCACAGAATGTCGAAGAATTACTGGAAATAGTAAATAATGCATAGGAAAATATTATTACTAATGATTATTGTAGAAGGTTATTTAATTCTATACCAAACATACTTATACAAGTTATAAATGGAAATGGTGCAATAACGAAATATTAATAGTTAGTTTCTTGTTAAGTCGGATATCATTTGTCCTTTGATCCAGGATTTCTACTAATCGTACCGTTTATTCTCCAGTTTCTTAAAATGTTACACACCAAATTTTTGTTAATGTTATAAACGCAGTGCAATTTGTCTCATTAACCATCCATCTTTTACTATCAATAACTACAGCATTAAAATAAAAAATAAATTAAAAGTGATATCTATTTTATTTCGGCTACTCAATACATATTCAAATAGAGACAGATTTACATTAGAAAAAAGAATTTGTCCTATTTTTTTCTGCTCACAACAGTACAATATGTAGTAAAAAAACTGTAGAGTTGATTCGAACCTTCAACCACATGTGTCAATCAAACAAAACGCGTGAGAATCGGTCAACACAACCACTACATCACGGACGACTTTTAATTAATTTACTTACTTTTTGCTACCTGAACGTCAAAGTAAGATTTTTTATTTACCTTCAATACCTATTATCTGCAAAAGGGCCCCGCTTTCAAGCTAGCGACTACGTAATACGTTTTTACCTACATATTACACATTTATTGTGAAAATTTTAACTTTGCTAAAATGACGTAGATCTGGCGGCTCTGGGATCTGGAGCCTATTATGATCAAAATTAAAGCGGAAAAATTGAAGAAACATTAGGTGTTTTTTTTTTACGAAAAAGATTATTGAGAGAAATTGTTCAGAATCACCTTAAACTCCAATCCCCAAGTTTGGTTGAAAAAAAAAACAACAATATAGTTCACCTCAAAAAAAGAGTAAAAAGTAAAATTAATAAGATAGTTTACTATGTAGAATTAAATTTAAGCATTAGACTGTATTATTATTTGCTATATAGCTATGAGTATTTAAGCTGAAAGTAAGTGTTTAAGTTTTATCCTAATTTAACTTTTAGACGTTCAGAACCTAAATATAATAACTTGAATATTGATAACTTGAAATATGCAGTACACGTTTTTTAAAAATAGGAAAGTACTCATAAAATGCAATACACTAGATATATTTGTATTACTTGAAAGTTTTTGTGATATAATATGAATATTATAATAATGTATTTTTAGGTGGGTTTTGAGATCATTAAAATTAACAAAATTTCCTTTTTTTAACTTGTCGACGTTTCGTTAAATTTATTAACTTCTTCAGAACACTAAAAGAAAACGTATAAATGTATGTATAAATAAAATTTAATAATTGTTGTTTACACTTAAAGATAATTAAAAACAAACAATTATAACTATATTACATTAACACATTAAAACATTTAAAAAAAGGCACTTTCAATAATTTGAAAGATTATTTAATAAAATGGGTGTAAAACATAAACCTAATCTATAATCAAAAGAAGATACGCTGAGACTTTGGGAATATTGCTCTTAAATTCGACAGAACGAGGTGTACCAGCGTATAGTTATACATTTATGTTGTACTGTACAAGAAACATTACCTATTGCGAAAGCTACATACCTAATATGCCCCGTGACTTTAAAAAGTGTTCATATATTTTTCTCTTTTATAATTTATTATACAGTTTTTATGTTTTACACCCATTTTATAAGATAATCTTTAAAATTATTGAAAGTGCCTTTTTTTAAATGTTTTAATGTGTTAATGTAATATAGTTATAATTGTTTGTTTTTAATTGTGTTTAAGTATAAACAACAATGTTAAATTTTATTTATACCTACATTTATACGTTTTCTTTTGGTGTCCTAAAGAAGTTAATAAATTTAACGAAACGTCGACAAGTTAAAAAAAGGAAATTTTGTTCATTTTTATGATCCCAAAACCCACCTAAAAATACATTATTACAATATATTTTTATTTCAAATTAATGCATACAAACAAAGAATAAAAATACAACTTAAGCATTGTCGTTTCCCGTCGGTTTTAAACCAGCGATATTTCCTACATGATTTAAGGATATCGCAAAAGGAATAATGGGTAGGCTGTTTTCTTTTTTGTTAGTAAGTGGAAATTTTCTTGGATTGGAAATTAGGGAATCGGAAGAAACGAGGATGTATTTCAAAAGAAATTCTTTTGTAGACCATGAAGATCTAAACTATCCTTCTACTGTTCGCCAGGCATTATGTAATAATATTTATCGACTCCGTTTTGTACAGTGATTCACTGAATCAACTTGTTTGCTTATATTGAAAAATTCACCTCGGATGATGAATTTTACGAAAAATAATCATGCAGAATTAAAGATTCTGATCTCGAGAAGTGACTAATTCAGCCGACATCTTTTCTTAGAAGAGGTAAAACTAGTTCTCTCGGAATAATTCCTGTTGGGTCTGTAGAAAAAGTGTTTATTATGAAACTTGTAGATTACAAAATTCTGAATAACTGTATAAAAATACCACAAATACGTATAACAATTTAAATTAGCATGCAGTGGAAATAATTTTTAGCTGCAATGAACAGCATTATTTTTATGAATTTAAATTTTATTACCCCTTTAAAACGGGAACAAAAAATGACAATTTGCTGAATACATAATTATACTACATTATTCTATTGCCTCGTAACAGTACGGCAGAATTATTATGCCACAATATCACGCCACGAGCATTATATTATGTGAATCGATATGTTTTATTTTTTAACCGACTTCAAAAAATTAGATATAGATGAGATTATAAACTCGACCAGTAGGTGTTTTTTATGCTTATCAGCCATATCTTTTTATAAGCTTTCCAATTGTGATGGTTCTTTTGTATCTAAAATAGGTAGCTTTTCCGGTGGTCCCATGAATAATTTTTCTAAATTACTAAAGTGAAATTAGATGCAAGTTTTTTTATACTACCGCCAGAATATTCACAAATTTGAGGCTAATGATCTACAAAGAATAGCCGGCTGAGTACTTCAATGTTTGCGGATTAGACTTGATATCAAGAAGTCCCGGTCTGAATCCTGGCTACAGTATGGATGTTTGCGCTAGAGGCAATACGGCTAGTCGCTATACCACTCCTTAGTTCGAATTTCAACTGCGGCAGAAGGCAGTGTCGTAGGGAATGGTCGTTGTATAATAATTGTCTGTGTGTATGTGTTCTGGTTGAGTGGTGGAATGGCTAATGCTAAACTCCGCCAGGACGTTATTTGTTCTTTTTTATTTATATATTCAATAATCTCTAGGAGAAATAGCAATAGATGGAAAATCAGATTTCGCAATTGTTGATACAGCAATATTTCTGTTGATATTTCTGTGTATTACGGGCCGTTTTCAGCTTTTTCTCAACGGAGTCATCTAAATGATCCCTTCGCAACAGATGAACTCTTCCATCCACCATGTCTCTTCACAGTGGTCAGGCTAATCCCCGCATCAGCTAACAAGGTTACCGAAGACCTTCTAGAATAGTGCCTTGTGTATAATTTAGTGTCTGCAAGTTTTAAATATTCGGTAATACAAAATACTCACATTCCGAAAGTATTTATTTCGGCCTACTACTTGAGTTGTACAGTGTACATTTCTGTATTTTACGAAGAATAGTTTGTTCAGGTCTTAAGGCCAGGTAGACTATAAATACCAAATAAATCATTTTCTTGCTTTCGTTTACAATGACTGCAAAAGTTCGTGGTATCTTCATCTTGCCATATGACACTTTTACGATCTGCTGATATCACATCTTCATTGTCATCAAAGCTGACTTTTGATAATTCATCACGGCGTAATGCTCCAAATATATCAAAAACTAAAGCTACCTTTGTCGTTAAATGTTCTTCTGTTCTTCTACCATAAACTTTTGATGAGAAATGATATAACATTACTAAGTTTGCTAATATTGTAATATCAATACAATTATATAAGTTTTGGTTGCGTTTAGCATTGAGTATTCAGACCATAAGGTACATAACTACTTTAAATACTTAGATTTTCCGCAATATAGGCTAAAACTTCCTGTTCACCGATATTCTTGCGTTAGTTCACTTTGAACTATACCATAAACTTTGGGCACGCGTCTTCATGTCTTTTTCTCGATATCTGTGGCAAAAACTGCATTGTCGCTTTATCAAAAACCTGCAAAATTTCTGGAGGCGTACAATCTAAATCATTACTTGAATCAGTTTTAATTTTTTGCAAATAATGACATTTACAAAAGTCAAGCAATTTGCTCTTTTGTGTATTTAATCTATGGTTACAACCAAAATTACACTTTTTATGCACATAATATACAGGATGTAACGCAACTTATCCGAGATATTTTAACCATACATGCATCTTTAAATAAGAAGTCGGTTTCTTGAAAAAAAAAAGTAATAAATGTCCAATACAGAAAAGATACAAATTGATAAAGTTACAAATTAATGAAAATTTGTCGATGTCTTGGTCACTGATGAAGCTATTTTACGCGTAATGGTATAACCAATCTACATAATATGCACGTTTAGACCATTGAGAATCCTCATCAAGTAGTTCGGAATCACTTTGTGACAAATTATCGTTTAGTAGACCTCTTGATTTCCTTTTGTGGGGATATTTAAAAAATGAAGTCTACCAAACCGAAGTTGACAATATCGATGTATTACGTGAACGTATCACAACAGCTATCCATAATCTGCGTCTTCGGGAACAACAGGAAGGGAGAACACTTCAGCTAGTGTGACAAAATTGGATTAGACGGGTTTAGGTGTTCTTGAATGTCAATGGACAGAACTTTCAACAGTTTTCATATAAATAATACGTTTATTCTTTCCTATTATTTAGGTTTTCTACCACATGTTATTTTCTACATTATTTTGTAGATTCGGTGATTTGTTTTTGAAGAGGATAATAATACATGTGGTAGAAAACCCAAATAATACGAAAGAATAACTTTCAGACAATATTTAAATAATACGTTATTTTAACATTTTCATTAATTTGTATCTTTTGTGTGTTGGACTTTTATAATTTTTTTTTAAAGAAATCGACTTCTTATTTAAAGGTGCATCTATGTTTAAAATTTTTCGGGTGTTGCGTTACACCCTGTATAATAGTAATAGAAAATGAAGATAGTTATTATAAACTAGTAATTATTCTTAATTCCAGTCGTAGCCGTTTGCAAACCTCAGAAATAGATTTTAAATAAAATAAAATAGAATATACGCATATATGACAATTATGTGTGTACAGATTAGAAAAGGCAATGGTCGTAACATTAATCCTTGCCGTATCCTTCTCGTTGTTGATTGAAGTACTGCTAATTGTTCGTTGTTATTTACAGTTTGTGTTCTGATAGTTTTAAAACGATTGTGTGACGCTGCCTTCTATAGCAGACCATACGTTTTTTGTAACAAAATTTCTGATTAAATTAGTTGAATCTTATTTTAATCAAGAACTGCTCCTGCTATGAAAAAAGTGTAGTAAGTTACACAAGAAAAGAAAGATCATCATCATAGCGTAACAGATCTTTAGAGATCCAGCATTACAGCTAACCAGCATCAACCAAACTGGTTTAACCCATGACGTTATATATGCTAAATTAGAGTATTTTGGTTTTTCTTTTAGTAAATGCTTTTATAGGTAACCGAAGCACAGAATGAAATATGTCACAACTATATTAAACGACATGAACTAAAAATGTTTGATAATAATTTCATATGTGGCAGTCTTAAGGGCCAAACTTAATGATAACAAGTTGTTTATTTGAAAGAGTTTGGTTTTATGTGCGTTTCTTCATTTCCAGTTGTTCAGTTCAACTTTTCCAAGGTTTATTGGAAACATAAATCTTGTCTTGATATACCAAAATGAGTAATGATATACAAGCTATAATACGAGGGCTATAAATAAAATGTTAAATGAGATCTGGAGTAGAGAGACTATGGATTAAGCTTTGTGCAATTTAGATTATGGTGGACAATTTTCCATCTGTCTTAACATGACTCTTCCCCGACTTCACAAAAAAGTACTTGGATGTAATGAATTTTTTTTTGAAATAATGCAATCTGCAGATGGATATTAAAAAAATCACCATAGTTATAATTATGGGTTTTAAGAATAACTTATGTGAACACCAGTTAAGACATATCTAATTAATGTTTTTGAATCATTTTCATTTCCTAAAAATATACAGGGTGCACAAAAATTACATTTCAATGAAGAACATTTGAAATTAAATTTTCTCAATTTTTTCAAATGGAACACCCTGTATATTTTTCGAAGATATGATGTAGAAATGAAAAACGAACATTTTTGGTAAGTTTTTCCCTAGGACTAATTGCAACCAATTTCGTTTTATTGAGCAATAATTACAAAATTCAAAAATAAACTTAAAAAACGAGGTTTCTTCAAATAGCTCAGTAGAAAAAATTATAATAAATGTTCCACATGTTGCCCATTTTGATTGACACACATCTCTATGTGCTTTTGAAATTAGGTTCCCACTGTTCCTAAAACTGCCGGTGTGATAGATGTAAAGGCAGTTATTATTCCTTTCTTCACATTTTGTACTGTTGGCGTGTCTCTATAAACAATTTCCTTCACGTATCCCCATAAAAAGAAATCCATTTTTGTAATATCTGGGTATCTAGCAGGCCATTTAGTGGGTCCATTTCTTCCAATCCACTGATTAGGGTAGGTATTATTTAAGTGGTCTCTAACTGCATTTAAATAATGTGGTGGAGCACCATCTTGCTGAAACCACATTCTATTTCGAATTCTTTCAGGGAGACTTACCAATAATTGTGGCAGATAGTTTTCCAAAAAATGAAGATAAATAGCTCCAGTCAATGTACCATCAAAGAAATGTGGCCCTATTACATATTCTCCAATAATTCCTCCCCAAACGTTTATAGATCATCTACGTTGGTTATCAACTTGCATAAAAAAGTGAGTATTGTCCGAAGCATAATAATGGAAATTGTGCCTATTAACAAATCTATTTTTATGAAAAGTTGCCTCATCAATGAATAAAACAGTATTGAAGAAGATGATATCATATTGCATTTCACCTCTGGCCCAGTTACAAAATTGTAGGTGCTTTTGAAAATCGTCATCAGATAATTCCTGGTGCATTTGGATATGATATGCATGCAACTTATTTGCTTTTAAGACTCGACCCATAGACCGTCTACTTATTCCTACTAATTAGCTCACTTGTCTTTGACTAACATGGAGATACTCAACCGTTGCCAGCACCACAGAAAATTCATTTTCTTCGTTCACAATACGTTTTATTCTTTCACTTTTTTTATATTCGACATTTCCAGTTTTCAGAAATCTATCGAGAATGTTTTGGAAGCTGCTACCATCAGGAATCCTTCTTTCAGGATAACGTTGGTGATAAATTCTATTGGCACGTAAACAATTTCTGTCTGACTCGCCCAAAACAAGAGTCATGTCTATAAGTTCCGCTTTATTAAAATTCATATTGTAAAATTCCAAATATTTTAAATTCAATACAAATTGTAACGATCGCTAAGTGTGATAAATGCTCCTTTGTACACGACAATTTATACCGAACTGAGGTTTTATTGCTTGTCGAAAACATTACAGTAAAGGACCTGTTAAATACTATTTACTCATTTCAATGGATTGAAAGAAATGGTCCCACTAAATGGCCTCATGTCAAAATTGCATAAAGACGTGTGTCAATTAAAATGGGCAACACGTCGAATACCTATTATAAATTTTTCTAATGAATTATTTAAGGGAACCTCTTTTTTAAAGTTTGTTCTTGAATTTGACACTTATTTATTTATAAAACGAAAATGGTTGCAATTAGCCATAGGGAAGTACTTACAAAAAATGTTCGTTTTTCATTTCTACATCACATCGTCGAAAAATATACAGGATGTTCCATTTGAAAAAATTGACAAAATTCAATTTAATATGTTCTTTATTTAATAATAATTCAAAATGATTCAAAAATATTAATTAGATATCTCGTAACTGGTATTCACATCAGTTTTTCTTAACATCCATAATTGTGACTGGTGATTTTTTTAAATATTTCAACAAACAAATTCATTACATCCAAGTGGTTGGGAGATAGTCAATACTAATTAATATAGGAATGAATAGGGCCTAGAAAGGGGATTCAAAAAATGTACTGATATACATAGCATTCCATTTGAAAAAATGGCACTTGGTCCTGTAATTTCATTTTAGCTTGCCCTGTATGTTCGTAAATAATTTCCAGTTATAGACTTTTTTATCTAGTTTACTCGCAATTTTTAAAAAAATTTCTAGCTATTTTAGAACTCGAGATATCGAGGTCCGACGCACTATTACCCCACCCTGTATATACGAATTTGTAATTAAGATCATCATCATTATTAAGTTCATCTGTTTCATGTTATTACAATGTATTCGCAACTCTTGCGACACGTTACTTTTCTCTTTTCAATGACCGACAAGAAAAAAGCTTTTGGCAATACAGAAAACTAAAATATACATGTTTTTTTGATTATTTTCAGATTTCTAACAATTTCTAATACAGTTTCTAACTTACGCTTCACTTTTTGGATTTTTCTGTGAAATAATGTGGAATGGGTTATGTTAAACTGATAACCAAGAAAATAACCTACATAATTTTTTCAACTACCATTGCTATACTGATTGCCGATCAAAATCAGACTTGTGACGCACTCTATATGCATAATCACTGTCATAGATTATACAAAATATCATAATTGTATCATAAAGCTGTATGTAGAACCTGATTAATAAGTAATGGTATTCGAGGCGTTCTAATTACTAGCCATATGTTTACATAGTCAATCTACATAACTGTTGAAATACCAAACATGTCTTGAATACCTGAAAGAGATGCCGTACTCAAATTAACACTCAGGTTGAAATGCAGAAAAATGGATATGTGTAAAATAAATATGTGCTGTATTGCTTTAAACATTAAACTTCAATTTTGTGTTTCTAGAGGAATCTGTAATTTAATAATATTCAAGCGTTTGTCCTAAACTGATATTTATCTGTCTTTCTGTCCATAAGTGATACTTACTATTTCTCAAATACGTCAACAAGTTGAATTTGGAAAGACTACAGTAGAATTTTATTGAACAACAGCTCATTAAGTTAGTTAGCCTTATCCATTAATGAGGTGTTTTCGAAGTTCTGCATCTCAGAGCCTTGTAAGAATTATCAGGCCACTGAATTCCCTCCTTTATTTTGTAGTAGTCCTTGCATCTATGAAATTTGGCTTAGCCTGCTAATGAAATCCACTTCCGTATCTCAACCCTGATGAGCATTTTAAAATTTTCGAATTTTTTCTTGTACTTAGAAAGTGGCAGTGATCAAATTGGCATTACCCATGAATTATTTTTCAACCTTTACAAATAGGATCTTATAATTTCCTTTAATTCTGAAACTATTATGTGTAGGAATGTATGTAGATGGTCAAATGATACTATCCGTCGGACATCATAGATGTCTCAGAGACGTATAGCGACTTACAAAGCCCCCGACCTGAACTGGATGACACCTGTAACAGATCGATAGCTAACTATCATTTGTCAATTCCTAACCAGACGTAGAGAAAAATAGGTAATGTCTGATAAGGTAGGATGTGTTTTATCTTGAATGAGGCATTATGCTGCCTAATTTGTGTTATAGAATTTCTGGGACGTTTCCTGGATGTAGTTCGCAATTGGAGTAATGTCGTGGTAGCGTGCATAAAGATCTCTAAGCAAGGAGTATCTGTAAGAATTCGATATGAGGCGTATAAAGTGTTCCAAAAGTTTTAGTTTTTTCATTATCGTGACCGACGTGCTGCGCCACGCCGGTGTCGCGTATGTGATGCCGACCTGGTCACCATGGTATAAGTTAACTTTTTTTTGTCGGTTTAGTCTGCTACTTCTGACCAGAAGCCGATACAGATTCCTGGACACAGAGCTTACCTTCCTTATCGTCTCATTTATGTGGGTGCTAATCGTCAGTCGTTGGTCTAGTCTTACCCCGAAATGACGTTAAAACCCTATTCTCCGTGACGCGAAATATATGTCTCGTTCCTACATAAAAAAAAATCTCTAATGGCTTCATGCCATGGTAGAGTAGTGCTAGTATAGGCTGTAAGGCCCCATTTTTATTATTCCCGATACTGGAGAAGTTTCAGGTAGGTATGTAACTTTTCATTTCAAGAAAATTGTAGCTCAGTTTTCAGATAGAGAAGCAGACCAGATGAGAAAAGTATTCCAGTTAGTAGTTTCTTGCATTTTCGGGTGTACGTTGTTTTTAAAAAGTGTGCCCATATTTGCAGAAAGAAAATGATGAGAAAAATTAAAATAGTTGCGTGTTTTAACTGTTTGTGCTACAACTTGAAAAGTATGTAAAACACTCCAAAAGGAGTAGAGCGTTTGTTTCTTCCTCATTGATTTTTGAAGAACTAAGCCAAACTAGAAATCTCTATGATAGATGCTTAGAAAATATTGGAACTTGAGTGTAGGGTAAAAAGGAGCGACAAAGCTGTCTTTTTGATAAAGTGATTTTTTTATTGAGCGAACTATTATCGAGAAACAAAAGCATGAAATTGAATGTATGAATAGATTTGGTGTCCTATCAATTAATAATCGCTTGATATTTATTTATTTTAATGATTATTATTAACTGTTAAAATATTATTTACCACAATTTGGCGAGCCATATGTATAGATAACTGCTTTCCCATAAATTTGGTGCCATTTTAGATTCGTAATGCTACCTGCTATATGCATCAGAATCCTGCCCTGCTACACCTGTATGCGATACACCGACTTTTTGGTTAATTTTCACATTATTAACCCGTCGGGCTCGAGGTGCTTGGCGCTTCATGCCCCCCAACGTGTCAGTTTATTATGTACTGCTAATTGAGAAACGTCACAGGCCAAATTCAGTTTTGGTAAAATAATCAATATCGTATACCATTGCAAAAGTTATCAAAGTTAAACTGATATTTTTAGTTGTAAATACATAAAAAGTTTTTCTTTGCTGGATTTAGTTGGGTGTGACAAAAGCTTGATACACATGTATGGTGCTATTACATAAAATATATTCTCACACGAATCTGTCTTTCTCTGGGCTATAAAACAGTTCATAAAAAATCTAAATTTCACAAGTCATCTCTACACTTTAGATATAACTCAGAAATTATATACTTGAGCGAAATATTGAAATAATTTCGACCTCGTTGTAAGTCAACCAAATGTATCAAGGTAATCATTTTCATTATTTAAAGTATAATTTTACTGATAATAATATTACTATCGTATATGGAGACAGTAATGCAAAATTTATAACTGCATATTTATTTGAATATTTTAATCTTTAAATTCCTTTGTAGGCAGTGATCTGTTGTAAAATTTTGAAGCATTCTTTTTATTTCGAAAAATAGAATATCTTATTTATATTCCATCTTCGCAAGATTTATCTTTTAGATGGGCAATTTATCTGTCAGAGGAGGATCATCAACCTAGTATCTATTTTTTTTTTAGTAAAATGTTTATAAGTCAAGAACATTTTCCAAAAATTTAAATTAACACGCTTTGAAAATAACAAACATTATACCCAGGAATACCTACACCATGCTAGTAAAGCAGTAATGCAGTTAAACATATGGAAAATCGGTTTTTTTCCACTTTGCGTGCGATCGGGAACCAGACAAAAAAATGCTTCAGATAAAAACGAAAGGTCTCCTCCAGGCGCGTAAACTGGTTTTCGGTTTTTTAAAATCGGCCAATTAGGGTCGGTGATATGGCCGTTTGAAGGGATTGAGTTTCACGGTAGGCAAAGGGATCGGACAGGGGTGTTTAAGAGATTTAAGAGATAAGGGATGGGGTTAGGAGGGTAATTTTTTCTGTTATGGGAGGTCATAGGAAGAGGTCGAGGCTGTGGGGGGAGCTCTCTAGGGCAATTACGGAAGTGATGGGAGGGGGGAACGTGCAAAACTGGAAAACGGCCATATCGCCGGATCTGCTCGTGCGATTTTAAAAAATCAAAACTTGATTTCTTTGTCTTTATGGCAGCTACAACTTCCATTTGATCGGAATTGATTTTTGGCAAAAACTCAAAAATGGGAAGCAAGAGAAATTTTTTTTCACTGAAGGGGGGGAGCAGAGGGGATGAAATTCTCCTCAAAAGACCCTTTCAAAATGAAATAAAATGAAAGAGAGTGAAAGAAGCAGATAGCGGCAGTATATCACGGAACCTCCCGATTCTTATTTCATTATCTTATACACGGCGTGCGCCGGTCAAGTCGGACGTGCGGGGCCTCAATTATCACGCGTGTGTCCGTGGCCTCGTCATATATATCCCATGTAATGTCGGCCACTGAACAGAGGCTCTGTAGAGTGGAATATACCGGCTGGTTGTGGAGATATCACACGCGCGTGATCATGTCAACGTCCGCGCGTCCGACTTCATCGATGCGCGCCGCATACAAGAGAGTACCGTAATTACGCACCAGTTAATGCGCTATCAAAGAAATATGGTTGGATAGTTTGAGAATTTATAATTCCAGCCATCATTGGATTTTTTTTGTCACCTGCGCTCTTATCTCCTTCTCGCAGGTTATTCGCGCTCTCTTTCGCTTTCACTCCGTCATTTGTCGTAGATTTAAGAAAATGTTCTTACCTGATTAAATGACAGAAAATATCATGATATCGGGAGAGTCCGACTGTTGTTTTGTAGTCAGTTTTTACTGTGGAAAAAAATTACTCGACATTTTTTTAATAAAAACTATTAGTGGTAACATGTTTATTTACAAAAGTCATACAATACAATGTTAGCGTCCTCGGCGCCAAACTTCATTGGAAACGAGCTCTTTTCTCCAGAAGTTCTGAATCGGTTTCGCTCGATTCATCCCCGCTACTCGCGTATTTCCAGTAAGAATCTGTTACGTCTGTGTTCAGATTTCCGAACATGTTCGAGTAAGAAAATGTACTGGATGCATCATCGTGTAACCCTGATGTTCCATAGAATTTATGTGACCATCTTTGGCCCATTCTGTATCGCTGGACTCTATATTGGTAGCATTATCATCGCAATCATGATGGGCGACCGGATTAGTAAAGCCATCCTGGCAATCCACCAAACTTGATTCATTAATTGCATTATTGGGTTTCAGTATATTACAATTATTACATTCGATTCCATTGCAATAATAATACAGATTTGTACATTTTACTCCTAACTTGACGCATGAACAGTTGTTGTTTTTACATCCTGTTTTGCATTTACATGATGTTGCATTTAGCAGCGATTGCGGATACGGGTCCGTTAAGTTCATTGTTGGCATAAGTCCGTTTACAGTTTTTTCCCAGCCATATTGTTCCGGATTTTTTTCTATCAGTAACAATTTAGCTATTTGCAAACGAACACGAAGGGTGTGAAGTTGCGCTACCTCACGTGTTGTGGGCAGATGTGAAATACATTTATAAATGTAACTCGCTCGCCTAGCGCAAGTTACCGTCCGATCTAATTAATTTTTTTTAACAAAAAGGAAATTTATTCTCTTGAGAATGAGCCCTGACTTCTGTCAGGACTTTCCCTTGCCATTCTACAGGACTTAAACTAAAAGTTGACGTCCTGGCTCTCCTAATGAAGGAATCTGAATTTTTTTTTTCATTTTGAAGGGGATGAAAATCCCCGTCTTTTAAGGAGTATTTCATCCACTCTCCTTCCCCCTTCAGTGAAAAAAACGAATTTGATTTTCTTTTGCTTTTTCCAAAAATCAATTCGGACCAAATGGAAGTTGTAGCTGCCATAAAGACAAAGAAATCCCGTTTTGATTTTTTAAAATCGCACGAGCAGATCCGGAGATATGGCCGTTTTGCCGTTTTGCACGTTCCAGTTGCAAAACCCGTTTACGCGCCTCGAGGAGACCTTTCTTTTTTATTGGGAACATTTTTTGTACGGTTCCCCGATCGCACGCAAACTGGAAAAAACCGATTTTACATATGTTCAACTACCATCTACTCCACTATTGTTCAAAAATTAATGTTATGCTGTAAAAAATACAACAAAAATTTAAATTCTCTTATTAAATTCAAGCAGTGTCACAAAATATATAGGAATTGAAGCGATTAAGAAAAATTATACACGGTAAAAACTTAAACAAACAAAATAACATTAAGATAAAATCAGTACAATAAAAATATTACACTGGAAAAATCACAATAAAAATATAATTGAACATTTCCATAACAGCTAAAACCTTTTGAGAAATAGTAAACTCAAACTTAGTTAGACATAAAAGTCGTGAGAAAATTTCATTAAATTATGAAAAAGACACCATAACATATATGTTACACTATCATCATAGTAAATTGTCCAATATGTTTGATGAATGTTATGCTATTTCGATAGGAAAAATTAGCACTCTTTTTTATTATTATTAGCCGTTACTCGAGTCCGAGTATAAAAATGTTACAGTCGATAAATTGTGTACAATAAAAAACAAGTAAAAGGTGTAGTCTATTGTAATTCCCATTCATCTACGGTGCACACGACTATGGCTATAGAGGCCAATTTGGGAGAGCACATGTCGACCGCAATCAGGACAAACATAGACCTGGTTAGGTCTTGGATTCGGCCTTCTTGCAGCAACATTTCCTTGATAGCTGGCCACAACCCCTCGCCATTCGGTTCTGTCCGCTGCAAGTTGTTCCCATTGCTCGTCTGCAATACCGCAGGATTTTAGATTTTCATAGAGAGCGTCTTTGAACCTCTTTAGTTGACCGCCACGCCTTCTTCTACCGCTTAGCAATTCACCATAAAGTGTACATTTAGGAAGGCGGTTATCATGCATACGATGAACGTGACCTGCCCATCTTAGGCGTGCTCTTGAAATAAGCACCTCAATTGGAAGGCTGTTTGCTCTCCTGAGTACTTCCACGTTTGATATGTGATGGAACCAACGGATTTTCATCATACTTCTGAGGTGTCTTTGCTGAAAATGTTCTAATTCTTTCACATGACGACGGTAAGTGACCCAGCTTTCACATCCATATAGCAGTGTTGGAATGACAACTGCTCTGTAGACAGCCATTTTCGTGGACAAAGCAAGGTCGTGGTTGTCAAATACTCTCTCTCTAAGTCCCCAGAATGCTCTAGATGCAGCGTTAATTCTATTGCGAATCTCGCTGTCCATGTTTGCTTTGTCATTAACAACGTTGCCTAAGTAATTGAACTGATCCACCACTTCAAGAGAATTTCCGTTAAGTGTAATGTCTATTTGGTTCACTTGATGAGGAGTTGACATAATCTTAGTCTTTCCAATGTTGATTTTAAGTCCCAAGGAATCATAGCTCTGGGCATACACATCTAAAAGTTCTTGAAGCTCTTCCGGCGTAGAGGCTAAAAGTGCACAGTCATCCGCATACTGGAGATCACAAATGAATCGTGTGCGTGTCTTCGTGAAAGCTCTAAAGCGCCCTATGTTAAAGAGACCGCCATCAAAACGGTATCTGAGACCTATTCCTCTGACTGTCAGTTTGTTGTCAACAATAATTGTTAGAGCAGTGGTAAACAAATTAAAGAGTAGGGGTGCCAGGACACATCCCTGCCTAACTCCAGTGAGAGTTTGGAAAGGTTCGGTTGCCTCATTATTATACATAACCTGGGCGTTGTTGTTTGTATGTAGACTGCGACATACTTCCACAAATTTTCTAGGGATACCTAAGCGGAACATAATTTTCCAGAGCACTTCCCTTTCCACCGAGTCAAACGCCTTGGTTAAATCAATGAAGGCCATGTGAATTTCTCCTTGATGTTCGAGTGCTTTTTCTTGAAGCTGTTTAAGTGTGAAGATTAAATCCGATGTGCCTCGGTTTGGTCTAAAGCCACTCTGTGTTTCAGGAAGTAACTTTTCCATAACAGGTGTTAGCCTATTTGCCATCGCTTTAGTGAGTATCTTCCCTCCAACAGCCAGGAGAGCTATACCCCTGTAATTTCCACAGTCCGCAGCGCTCCCTTTGTTTTTGAAGAGGTTGATTAAAAGTGTATCACGAAACTCCTGCGGAGCTTGACCACTTTCCCACACGACATCAAACAGTTTTTTGAGGTAGGGTATGAGCTCTGACGACACAGCTTTAAAGATCTCAGCTGGGAGTGAGTCGGCGCCGGGAGATTTGTTATTTTTTAGCTGCCCAATGGCGGTTAAGATCTCTTCCGTTGTTAGTGGTTTATCTAAATCTTCGAAGGTGTCATATTGAGGGATAAGATTTATAATATCGTGATCGGCTTGACTTTGCTGGTTAAGAATGTTAGAGTAGTGTTCTTTCCATCGGGCTCTTATTTCCTGGTCTTCTTTGAGGAGATTTCCATTTAAATCTTTAATAGGGCACATATTTTTCCGACTGGGGCCGTACACTGCTTTTACTCCTTGAAAGAAATTCCTGTAGTCGTGTGAATCGGCGTACCTTTGAATTTCTCTGGCCTTGCTTGCCCACCACTCGTTCTTTATTCTTCTGATTTCGCGTTGCGTTTCATACTTAGATTGGGTAAAAGCTTCTGCTTTTGATGAGTCGTTGGGGTGGTTGATAGCGTTTTGGAAGGCAGTATGTTTGCGGTCAAGAAGTTCTTGTATAAAAGCTTCATTATCATTGAACCAGTCCTCCTGTTTTTTACTTGCTGCAGTGCCAAGAATTTCCTCACTCGCACTTTTTAAACTGTCTTTAATTTGTGTCCAGGTAGCAGCGACATCTACAGAATTGGTTTCTTTTAGTGCACTCAAATTCTCTTGAACTTTTTGCTTTAGCTGTTCGACGGTTTGTTGGTCACGCAATTTACTAATACAGAGACGGAGTCTACGTTTTACTTGAGTTCTTCGGTGTTTGGGTCTCATAACAATTTTCATTTTAGAGACAACAGGACGATGATCGGTCCAACATTCGCTATCAATGCGCGCCTTTGTAATTTGGACATCCTTGAGATGCTTCCTACGTACGATAACATAGTCCAGTAGATGCCAGTGACCTGATCTGGGGTGACGCCAGGTGCCTTTAAATTTATCCTTTTGTCGGAAAATGGTGTTTGTTATAACTAGATCATGTTCGGCGCATTTAGTTAGGAGTAGTTGACCGTTAGCGTTCATGTTGCCCAAACCGTTCTTGCCTATGATGCCTGGCCAGGTGTCTGCATCTCTCCCTACTCTAGCGTTAAAATCGCCAAGAATAACGAGTCGTTCTGTTTTAGGTATTCTACAGAGGGTTTCTTCCAGCTATTGATAGAAGCTTTCCTTGGTTTCGTGACTTGCATCCAGAGTGGGAGCGTAGGCGCTTATTAGATTTACCGCGTTGCCATCTGATAGCTCATAGCGTAGCAGCATTAGACGCTCGGATAGGCCTTGTGGTACTTGTGTTAAGTTGGATACAAGTTGATTCCGAACGGCAAATCCTACTCCATGTTGTCTTCTTGAATTGGTGGGAAGACCTTTCCAATAGAAGGTGTAGTACTTTTCTGTGAGAGAGCCTTCCTCCAAAAATCGAGTTTCGCTGAGAGCTGCAACGTCAACATTGAGTCGGTGAAGTTCTCTATCTATTAGAGCAGTTCTTCTTTCAGGCCGATCGGTGCGAGTGCTGTCGTTCAAAGTACGAACATTCCAAGCGCCGTAGATGAAAGAATTAGTTTTGTTGGGTTTAACTTGTCGGTGTTTTTTCGACATTCGATGAGGTGTCCCTGTGGGCACCCTCCCCCGGAGATCCGATCGGGAGGGTATTTTACCTCCGGATGATTTTGTCCCACTTGAACGCTCCATCATTTTTTTAAAGCCTTAATCGACTGAAAACGAAGCTGCATTTGCAGTTTTAGCTGGAGCAGGTATGCAACTGACCAGCTCGGTTGCGGAAGGCGAGTGGTGTGGTCCCATGGCACAGAAGGAGACTGCGACGATGGGGTAACCAAACGATTCCAAAAGCAACCTTTGTGTGCGGTGGGTTATTTTTACCACACTCTTCGTGAGAAGGTGGATGGGCTCACGGCAAAAGGTAAGGGTTATTCCGCCCTTATTCGGTCGTTAGAGCCTCGTTAGTGAAAACAGGGTGCACCAAGTTCAAATTGAACTCATCGCGAAGGTGAGGTTAACAATTGAGTAGGAGAGGCTATAACTTGCGCTTCACTACCCCATTACACCCAAACCCATGAGCAATACATACGTATGAGTATTAAAAGTGATACATTTTTTTTTATCTGGTGCCAACAAAGAAAATCGGTGACATAATTCTAAGCGAGGATGAGGTTCCTATAAAATTAATAAAAGATTGTAAATAGGAATTCTCAATCCATCTTGCTGGTATAATAAATAAATCAACATTATTGGGTCAATTTCTAGATAAACTAAATATAGCATTTAGGATTCCTGGATTTAAAAAAAATTAATAAAAAAAATTAAAAAAACTAATGTACGAATGCCAGAAAAGTAAGGCGTGCGCACTTTGTATCATTGTACGCATGATTGTATGAAAGGGGCAGAATCGTTGTTGCCTTCAGTCATGCGTATTGCATTCTAAATAACTTCTCTTAGGAAATTTTTTCGTATTTTCAAGATAGTTTATTACTTATGATTATTAAAAATTGGGTTATAAAACACCATGTATGGGCACCGATTCAATTAATTTTTGATGTACCCTAATGTCACGTCAAGTACGGATGAATCTCGAAGTGTCATTTCAAAATTCGTATTTTCTTTTACCATTAATCCTCTTGTTGGAATAGAAATGAGGGTTGGTGGCATATGGCTGCGTAGTCGAATTTTATTATAAAATCTACTGAAATATGGTTGACGAAGCTCATGTAATCGAGAACAATTTATACTTTGTCAGGGACATTAAAAACAAACAAAATGCCTACCTTGATAAAGTTTATGGCGCCAAGCGTTTGCTGCTCTACGGGACAGTAGCGACATGTAGACGTTGTAATGACACATTCACACCCAAATATTTGAAAGTAGATGTTGCAACATCTGATAGGAAATGGACATCGTCCAGAAAGTACTGCGTCTTGCAAAATTCGCGCCAAGTAAAAATGGCATAAAAAGTTTCAATTGTAGCAAATTTATATAATGTAAGCCACTAAAACCCCACGATACTCATGGTATATTTTATTTTAAGACCTAACATTAAAATCAACTGATCCATTAAACATAATGCTGTACTTTGACCAATTTTACGTAATTCATTGAAAGTTTACAGATATAGAAAAGAGTTACGTACGATTTAATTGTAAACATAGTACAATGTAATGGTTTATTTATTTTGTTATATAATTACACATGATTTTGGAAGTGATGAAGTTCTCTGTAAACTTAGCTTGGCTGGTATTTTCGGATTTTAATGAGGCACAGAACCATTTTCTTATATGTATTCTTTTTTAAAATTTTCGGACCGTAACATGCTTACATTAACTTTGTTGGCTCATTTATTATTATTGTAACTAGAATTATTATCATTGAACAAGTTTTAATAAAACGAGGCAGTGCTAGTATACGTTCAAATCATAAAAATTATTATACAGGGGACTCGTATTGCAGTGCAATATTTCATGCGACTTTTCATGAAAAGTCACTTTTTGTACTTCCGGTTCAACTTGAAATTAAATTGGCTTAAACAATCGTAACAGATTTTGTCCTGCATCATTTTTCTATGTACAAATGGAATAATTTACGATTTATATAACATTTTCAACCGCCATTTTCTCGAAAACCAAAGCCAAAGATAGAGATCGGGTGTGCTACATGTTTTGTGCTTGGAATACTCTGAGAAATCTAAATTTTGCATAATATACTCAGTGGTCCATACAAAATAACAAAGTGTACACTGTTTCCCGTTAAACCGGACCATCGACGCGGGAGAGCACCGCATATATATATATATATATATATATATATATATACAAAAGGAAAGGTGTTATCGCGGGAACAGGACAATAAGTCAAGAAAAAAATTCGTGGGCAAGCCCGCAGAAATGATAGTGCAACCGTGTACACGTGTTTCGGACTTTTTGGTCCTCATCAGCACGGTGTAGCTAAGTTGAAAGGATAGGCACAACTTAGGAAAAAACGACACAAATGGAAACCACTGACAGGAAGCCAGTTGCACATTTGTGGCTGCAGTCGGAAGACCTTGAGGTTTCAAGGCAACAACCAACATTGCCACGGAGGCAAACTGTAAGCCGCCTGCGTGGAGTTCCATAGCCCAAGGTAAAATACAAAAGGAAAGGTGTTATCGCGGGAACAGGACAATAAGTCAAGAAAAAAATTCGTGGGCAAGCCCGCAGAAATGATAGTGCAACCGTGTACACGTGTGGCAATGTTGGTTGTTGCCTTGAAACCTCAAGGTCTTCCGACTGCAGCCACAAATGTGCAACTGGCTTCCTGTCAGTGGTTTCCATTTGTGTCGTTTTTTCCTAAGTTGTGCCTATCCTTTCAACTTAGCTACACCGTGCTGATGAGGACCAAAAAGTCCGAAACACGTGTACACGGTTGCACTATCATTTCTGCGGGCTTGCCCACGAATTTTTTTCTTGACTTATTGTCCTGTTCCCGCGATAACACCTTTCCTTTTGTATTTTACCTTGGGCTATGGAACTCCACGCAGGCGGCTTACAGTTTGCCTCTGTGGCAATGTTGGTTGTTGCCTTGAAACCTCAAGGTCTTCCGACTGCAGCCACAAATGTGCAACTGGCTTCCTGTCAGTGGTTTCCATTTGTGTCGTTTTTCCTAAGTTGTGCCTATCCTTTCAACTTAGCTACACCGTGCTGATGAGGACCAAAAAGTCCGAAACACGTGTACACGGTTGCACTATCATTTCTGCGGGCTTGCCCACGAATTTTTTTCTTGACTTATTGTCCTGTTCCCGCGATAACACCTTTCCTTTTGTATTTTACCTTGGGCTATGGAACTCCACGCAGGCGGCTTACAGTTTGCCTCCGTGGCAATGTTGGTTGTTGCCTTGAAACCTCAAGGTCTTCCGACTGCAGCCACAAATGTGCAACTGGCTTCCTGTCAGTGGTTTCCATTTGTGTCGTTTTTTCCTAAGTTGTGCCTATCCTTTCAACTTAGCTACACCGTGCTGATGAGGACCAAAAAGTCCGAAACACGTGTACACGGTTGCACTATCATTTCTGCGGGCTTGCCCACGAATTTTTTTTTTCTTGACTTATTGTCCTGTTCCCGCGATAACACCTTTCCTTTTGTATTTTACCTTGGGCTATGGAACTCCACGCAGACGGCTTACAGTTTGCCTCCGTGGCAATGTTGGTTGTTGCCTTGAAACCTCAAGGTCTTCCGACTGCAGCCACAAATGTGCAACTGGCTTCCTGTCAGTGGTTTCCATTTGTGTCGTTTTTTCCTAAGTTGTGCCTATCCTTTCAACTTAGCTACACCGTGCTGATGAGGACCAAAAAGTCCGAAACACGTGTACACGGTTGCACTATCATTTCTGCGGGCTTGCCCACGAATTTTTTTCTTGACTTATTGTCCTGTTCCCGCGATAACACCTTTCCTTTTGTATTTTACCTTGGGCTATGGAACTCCACGCAGGCGGCTTACAGTTTGCCTCCGTGGCAATGTTGGTTGTTGCCTTGAAACCTCAAGGTCTTCCGACTGCAGCCACAAATGTGCAACTGGCTTCCTGTCAGTGGTTTCCATTTGTGTCGTTTTTTCCTAAGTTGTGCCTATCCTTTCAACTTAGCTACACCGTGCTGATGAGGACCAAAAAGTCCGAAACACGTGTACACGGTTGCACTATCATTTCTGCGGGCTTGCCCACGAATTTTTTTCTTGACTTATTGTCCTGTTCCCGCGATAACACCTTTCCTTTTGTATTTTACCTTGGGCTATGGAACTCCACGCAGGCGGCTTACAGTTTGCCTCCGTGGCAATGTTGGTTGTTGCCTTGAAACCTCAAGGTCTTCCGACTGCAGCCACAAATGTGCAACTGGCTTCCTGTCAGTGGTTTCCATTTGTGTCGTTTTTTCCTAAGTTGTGCCTATCCTTTCAACTTAGCTACACCATGCTGATGAGGACCAAAAAGTCCGAAACACGTGTACACGGTTGCACTATCATTTCTGCGGGCTTGCCCACGAATTTTTTTCTTGATATATATATATATATATATATATATATATATATATATATATATATATATATATATATAAATTAAAACATAATTTTTCTGTCGCAAGCTCCGCTTCTCCAAGCTCTGTCGTATTATAAAATCCTTATTTTACTATAAGGAATGTAACCAGACTGCAAGCAACAGCTACTCTCTGGGCTATGTGCCCCGCCGAGCGCTGAATTACAAGTTACAAGCCTGGCGCGTTAAGTGTAATAATCGCATATTTGACGCTAATGCTTCTATTGCAACAAACACCAGCCGAAAGACTGATCCTACTTAAAGGAGCTCTCGTGCCAATCACTCCACACCACTTGCAGACTGCAGTTTCGAGCTGTTGGCGCTCGTCAGTGCAAGGTAGGCATGCGACGATCGGCACGAGGATCCTTTGACTATTTGGTACATCTGTCAATATGTAAACGTCAGACGCGTTTATTATAGTTGAATTCATCCATTCCCGGCACTCAAAAAACGCAACTAAAACGTTACGACCTCACTAAAATACCGGTACTATCTGTGCTATTTCGTTCGCAAATTAACTCGTTTACCTTTATAGGTTTTTAATGTGCGTCTGCTTGTTTGATGACAGCATACCGCTTGGTCCAACGTTGATAATATATATTTTTTTTATACATTTATTTAACGTCGGCCTATTTCCGCTACTGAGGCCTAACACCGACGCCTGTAGACGAGCTACCCCCAACCAGGAATTTTGCCGAACCTCTTCCCTTAAGAAGAGTAGGAATCTTTTACTTGCCTAACATTTAATAGACAAGGGACCGACGGCTTTACATCCCCTCCGAAGGATGGTATATCTCCTATACAACCCTCGCCTAAGGTTGTATAGCTTCCGCGCATACACTGATATACAAGCCGCTGGAAGATGTGTGAGGCGAGAACGCGGTTTCCGTTGGAATGGTCACCATCCAAGTACTAACTGCGCCTGTCGTTGCTTTACATCGCATACCGAAGTATGTACATAGTAAAGACGCACCTACGCTCGCCCACCTTGATAATAATTATGTCGTAAAGGTTTTGTTGCGGTTTTGAGTGCCAGGAACAGATGACCTCGATTATACTTGGTTAAGGTGATCGTTTCAAGAGAACACGCCCCTTACCCCGCATTTTCTAGCGGTTTGTATATCAGCGTATTCGCATACTCTTAGGCGAGAATTGCGTAGTGCTTATACCATCCTTAGGAGAGGATGTAAAGGTATCGGTCCCTTGTCTAAAATAAATATTAGGCAAGTAAAAGATCCCTAGTCTTCGAAAGAGAATAGGTTCGGCAAAGTTCCTTGTTGGGGGTAGCTCGTCTATAGGCGTCGGTAATAGGCCTCATTTGCGGAAATATGCCGACGTTAAATAAATATATAAATAAAAAGATTTTAAAATAGGGCTACTGACAACCAGATTTTTTTTAAATACATCATTGAAGCATTTAGACAAACTTTAAGAAAGAAAATCTCTAGGGCTATTAAAAATACTCCCTTCAACTTTAGTCGTCAGTAAACTGAAACTGGCCAGTTAAGGTTCGCGAAAGCCTATGCATTGTCGGCCAGCTGAGCGTCGTTGTGTCTCACCGCCCCTAACATGTCATATTGATCGGCGCCGGGAAAAGCAATGCAGGGTAATTCAACCAATATTACATTTATAGACGTTGTATAGTCCGATCAACCTGTTAGTTTCGTTTTCATTTCCGTTAAATGATGAAAAGAGATTACTTTTTTTCAATTTCTCGGTGTATTTGGGTCGTTAAATTCTCATAAATTAAATCTTATTGCGATATTTTTCTTTTATATGTCGGTTATAAAATCGCATGCGGTCAAGTCAAAAGCAATTACTGGATGTTTATGGACTACTAAAGAACGTTGTATTCTATTTTTCTAAGTAATTATAAAATAATCACTACTACAGCGGCCAAATAATAAAGGTCTTTCTAAAATCATTTTAATTTCGGGAAATTATTTGTATCTGATTAGGTCTCACGTCATATTATGTTAAATAGTTAAACTTGAGTAACCAAAATAAGAAAAACTAATGATAGCAATATGAGTAGAGCCTAATGATTCTCTATATGGCTTTAGACTAGAGAAGATAAGAGAGTAGTTTAATCATTATACGTTAAAAATGAGGTGCTTCAATACAATACAAACAGGAAACGCAATTTGTAGACATATGTTTTCTATTCCTCTCATTGAAATTTCATAAATTGTTCCCCAAAAAAGTTGTGCTGAAGATGCCATCAAGAAAAATTGCTTGAAAATCCGATTTTGGTTATTTTTTTAGAAACTGTCCACTTAACAGAAAAGAAAACTCCAAATAATTTAAACTTCCAATTAACTACAGTTTCTGCTATTACAATTTTTAAATCTTAATTTTAACTCTGGAGGAAGAAAGTGGCGTCCACATTTCCTCCATCATGCATATCATCATTGTAGATCTGATATGTTTATGGCCTAAGTCAAGGACCTGAAAGGAGTGTAAAGGGATGACTTCTGCAGAAGGGAAATGTTTACTCCAGCTGTGCGATTATAAGAAGAATGTAAACTTGGAGGAACTGTGATACTACCACAAAATTATATCCAAACAGCAATGTTTGGATATCCCATTGACAACTGCTAACAAAACTGCTTTATACGTCTTGATAAACAAGTGCTTCTCTTCAAAGGCAATTTGCTTTAACATAACTTAAGAATTAGCCCAAACCCAGAGTCAGGAACTTACAGTAAACCGTATTTATCTCCAAATGACGGTTTGCCATGCCTATCAGTTCAGTTATACAGGAGAGCTTATAAATTGGCAAAATGATGCCTGTGTCAATTTTTTTTTTCCAAGTAACTCAAATATTTATCCACCTAAATATAGTGACAAACGTGATAGGGTGTACACTGTACAGGAAGGGCAGTGGTATTTACTGTGAGTGCTATGTTAATACCTAAACTAATTAATGTCGTTATTAAAAAAAATTGTTATAGCTGCAATAACGTTATTTATAGTAAAATTAAACCCAAAGTGTTAGTTGACCATTAAATACAAATGAACAAACATTTTCAATTTATATCGCCTAGTGTTTTCCTCAATAACGAAACCGTGTAGTGCAAGAGTTTGTAGAACGGAAGATATTCGGTATGTATTGATCGACGATTAAATCTTCTGATAGAGAAGTGGGTCCGAGAATACGCAATCACACATATCTAAACATTGCCTTGAATATCTAAAAAAATTCAAATACCATCCAGAAATATTTTACGAATCTGTATTTCATTAAATTATATCTTCACAAACGGTATATAGTATATTACTAATGACCCATTCTAACAGTGTTGCCGCTTGTTTACGGCAATATAAACATGTCTTCATGTTATTCGATGACCTAAAACATTACCTACTTTATACTCTTGAACTAATGCTGCCAAGGGGGAAAAAATCGGACCATCCTTAACATTGTTCTTAACATTTAAGTTGCAGTTTGAAATTTAAGCTGTAATTATTTAATAATATTAAAACTA
This sequence comes from Leptura quadrifasciata, assembly GCA_963675555.1. Taxonomy (NCBI): domain Eukaryota; kingdom Metazoa; phylum Arthropoda; class Insecta; order Coleoptera; family Cerambycidae; genus Leptura; species Leptura quadrifasciata. The sequence goes on along the minus strand of OY776673.1, from coordinate 58,095,827 downwards.
AATAAAATTCCAATTTTTTATTTCAAGCTTACAGTAGCTAGTGAGGAAAGTTTTAGGTCCAAATGATTCAAAATTAATATGGCTATCTTAAATGCAAATGTATATTTGTATGCATACCCATTTATTATCGAAGCTACTACACTTAATTAATTATTTATTTTTTTTTTGCATGCACGAGTTTCAGTAGGGGTCCCACTAATTTTGATACCATAATTACATGTTATAGGGAATTTTATGTGACTAAGAACAGGCAAGTGAGTTTTGGCATTATGCGAAGTTAGTATGGAATTAGGAAATTATGACAAATTAATGATTATTATCATAATAAAAACGCATTGTATACACGTGCCATAATATCAGGTAATATTTAAAAAAAACGAGTAAAAAAATAATAACATTTTGTAACGAAGAAAGGTTCATCCATGTAAGTAGAAGTTTGTGAATCGTGATAAAGACGCAACATATTTTTCTCACAATTCGTTTTTAATTGCTACTGATTTATCTGTACTTTATTTATTAATTTTTACATGGATATTAATATCGGTAAGTTATGGGTAGACTTGTCTGACCTATTCGTCGATCCGTCCAAATTTAGTTGTTCATATAATCACTAGTTAATTGTTGCTTTAAAATATTTTAAAATGATTTTCGTTTGTTCCAAATGATTTTTATGAACATATTTTTTATACAGGGTGCCCCAAAAGCTATAGCTAAAATAGGGGGTGATAGGTGACATCATTTAAAACCAAAATAACCATATATGTAGTTATTCGATTTTTTATAGTTCGAAAGTTATCTCAACTTTTTTATTTTTGTCCGAAATCGCCCAGTAAATTTGCTAGGAAAGTACTTATTACAGAAAATAGTGTAATTATTTTTTGTGTTTTTCCCCTAAATATGGTACTGAAGGTTGTACTGCTGCTCCTCGTTGCTCGAACTGAACTGAGTTCAGTTCGAGCAACGAGGAGCAGCAGTAGGCAGCTTTCAGTCAGAACCTGAAGATGGCAGATGAGATTCTGCCGAAACGTCGTTTAGACAACCGTGACTCCTGGACCTCTATTCTGTAAAAGCGTCAAAGCACATTCCCGTGAGAAGTGGGCGGAGTTCACTTGAAAACGTATAAAAGTCTATTCTGTAATTACGGGAGTAATCACATCGTGCGAACAATGCGTGAACTTACTTCCACTGGTAAATCGTGAGCAAATCCGCCAGTTTCCCGGCTTTCCCTTAATATAACTCTCCGTGAATTAAAACCTAATTGAAAAGTGAGATATTTTCGAAAAAGTCGCCCTATATACCATTGTGAACAAATAAATTAGTACAATATATTCATGTGCACACTCAAATTATGAAATTATCAGTAGACACTTCCAAAGTTTTATAATGTAAATTGAACTTCTCTGTATAAGTCGGTTATAGGTTATAGGCCTGATATCTATTAAAGGTATAAAAGTTCCAAATCTACTCCAAAAGCACAATACAAGTTCAAAACAACTTGTCTGCTATAATTAGGAATTACCGGTCCTTCCTAAGACGTTTTGCAAAATCATATGTCTGAAATACTTGTCGCTAAGAAAAAACGTTTCGCAGTACAGGTGAATTTTTCAGGCTACACAGACACACGGACAACTACACGATAACCATTCCTTGAGACATTACCATCTGTCGCAGCTGAGACTCTGAGTCAGAAAGGGATAGAGGTTAATTGTGATCTCTCACAAACCCACGATCTAGCTCACTGCCACCGTCTCTGTAACACATAAAAATTGTCACTAAATATTCATACCCTGGCGAGGACTCAAACCTGGAACTCCTTGGCCTTAAGGTTAATCGTGGAAACATAGCGGAATCTAGAACCAACCCTCTCCCCAAGCCTCGATTCGACAGCGACAAAATTATTGCAATTTAATATATATGAACTGAGTAGCTTAAGATATAATGTAAAACCAAGCACTGGCGACAAAACTCCTAATAACTCCACCGTATTTGATCGAAGACTGAAGTTGCTTTTTGTGTCGAAACTTGAGGCGAAGCTCTCTATGTATACTAAGCGCTGGTGTGTTCATGTTCAAACCTCGGATAAAATGTTTAAGTTCATATTAATCAATCATCCTTTCTAAAGTTTCATACCTTTAAATCTTTAATCCGTTCCTGCCCACTTCTTCGTTTCTATTTGTTAATTTTTGTTTGTATTTTTTTCTTCTTCTATATTTTAATTTTTAATTATCATCTTCAGCAAAATCAAAATTAAATCTAAATGAAATCCTCAAAACACAATATATTAAGCGACCGGGATGCAGCTCTGCATTAATTACTTCGAAAAGGTTTTTTCGCTGAGGTTTTTCCCTGTAGCAGTAATCAAAATTTATATCCAACGTGTGTTCTATTTACCAAGGTTTAATTGTTTTAAGAAAAACCAGGTATATTTCGCCCGATCCTGTAATTGTCACCACGCTTCGCGTGGTTGTTGCACGATCTGTCCTGGATTGAGTTCTGTAGAGGGTAAGTTGTATATTTAATGTCTTGTTGAATTGAACTGAATTCATTCTAAAGCAAAAACCATGCTGCTCAGTTTTTTCAAGATAGCAGCTTGAGCTTAAGAGATGATTAGGAAGTTTTACTATATTTATTACGGATCTAATCTGAAGATATGTGTATACATTCGGCTTTATTGAATTTTCTATTGCACAATTCCTTGTTCTACCACACTATATCAGCAAATGTGATCCTTTCAGTTCATTTTCAAGAAATTAAAACTGCTAGCTCTCGGGCAGAATATTATTCAAATTAATTTATAATTCAAATAAATCGAGTTAAAAATAGTGATCTTGCGTAAATATTGTCAGGAAAATATTTACATTTGAAGACTGCGTGCGTTCCTTTCTAAAAATTTAAGCATATTTATTTGTTTTCACATATTTTACCGGATATTTTTAATATAGTAATTAAATCCCCGATTCTGTTTGTACATTAACACATAATGGGATTATAGACTTAGCCATAATATTATCTATACTATGTTTTCTCTATTACCTCTTCTGTATTTTGATATCTCCATACAAGTGAGTTGACTTTCGTATAGAGAACAATTATTTGAGATTTCTTTCACGATTTCTGAAACGTCCGGAAAATTAAAGTTTTTCCTGTTTTCTCAATAATCCGGTATTTATTTTTAGAAAATAAATAACAATAAAACAAGACGTAACTGTCCACAATAAAGAGGTTTAAAATTAGATTTGTTCTGGGGCTACTTTAGGAGTTTCCTTGAGTCGCTGAACATACAAATAACACGTGAAAATCACGCAGCCACGGTTTATGGAACTTTTTTCTAAACATAGCCAATTTCACATAAAACCTGGGTCACATCGATACCGATTTGCACTGATCCAGGGCTTATGTTCAATATACGAGGATCGTGGACTTGGGATAATGATATCAAAATATCTGTTTCATCTGATGTGTGGTCTAATATACAACACTCTTGACACATCTTGATCAACCAAGATCCACATAATTCGCCCTCTGTAGCCCTTTAAATGGTAAAGTATTTGCATTTGTATTTCGCAAACCTTTGATTTATTGGAATTGTTTTGATTTAAAAAAATGTTGTAAATCTTTAACGAGATATTTTTTAAAAGAGATAGGAAAAATATCCTTGTAATAAAAAACCTTACCAACACAATTTGCTTCATTGTGGTGTAGCCACATATGTATTTGTAGTTGTTCAAAATTGCTTAAATAATTTAAGCAAAAGTGAATAATTTATCTATGCTGTTCAATACAACCCTTTTTCTTTCTTTAACATTTCTCCTTATCACCTAAAGAAAAAATGAGTGCTTTAAGAGTAGGTACCTTTATTAGCTTGCTTAAAAAATTTCTAAATATCTTCGCGGATTCGGATTTAATAGAAAACTTTTTGTCACACTTGTAATCCTAACAAATCTTAGCAAAAAATTGCTCTCGTGGGATAGTTTCTTCTCAAGTCATTTGGGACCTTAGACTTACTCCACTAATATCGTTTGCAAATATATTTTATAATAATACAACTGACTTGTCTGGTAGTCTTTTTAATAACTAAAAGTAATTTTTATGTAGGTTAGGTTGGGGTGAAATGTGAATGGGTCTATGCCAGACCCTCCACTGCCCCCATTCAGTCTATTGTGGCTCACTCCTAATTTATAATTCAGCCAAAAGATTCAGCTTTTTGATAAAGTTGGTAACCTTCTTGGGTGAGAGATTGTCCAGGTCCTCAGGCAATACCTGCCTCTTGCCAAATAATGAAAACCGGGTTCTTTCTGCAGCGGAACAAATGCACAGAACATTCCTTGCCATTTCATCTTTCTCTAGACCCAGACGTTGTTCGGCGTTTTCCACCAATCCAAGTCTGTGCAGGTGATAATTAAATCTACAGTGAATAGTGTATAGGAAGATTAGACTCCTTAGGTGTAACCTGTTCAACTCTAGCAGTTTTTTAGTTCTTGATTTCAAAGGCTATCTAATGAATTCCTTCGAATTAGCCAATCTTGGTAGTTTCTGCCAGTGGTGGAAAGTTTTGCTCTGGGCCCAGTCTAGAATAATTATTCTTTTGGCAGTGCTTAAAGATATCCCAAGAACTGGTTCTGATCATGTAAATTTTTATGCCGCGCCCCCTCTGGCTAGGCAATTGGCATTTCGTTACCCTCCAGTCTAGAGTGGCCAGGCACTCATGCCAGAGTCAGTTTGTTGTTCCTACCCAATTGAATTAGAGCCTTTTGGCAGTTCCACACTGTTTTAGAATTGCAGCGATAGGATCCAAGAGCTTTAAGAGCTGTTTGGCTGTCTGAGAAAATCTTTATTGATGTGTATCTAGGGTGCATTAGTTCAAGCCTCCTTGTACACAGTTCAATGGCATATATTTCAGCCTGAAAAATTGTGGTGTTACCGACTTCTATGTAAGTTACATTTTATTGGTATTAATTAAGATATTTGAAATAATAAAAATTTCCTCATAGACTGTTTAGCCCTGGATACATATAACAAGAAAACGATATTTTTAGTCTCATTAATTTTCTACCGAGGTATTTTGTTGGTATTATGGAAAAGTTGCCATAATTCTTTGGAAATTCGTGTGTGTTAGGTATACATTGTACAATAGGGTGGAACGAAAAAATCAAATTAAGATATACGATTTCTGATAGTGACGGAAAGTTACCATTTTGTCTGTTAACTAACTCTATGAAATTTGAAACATCTAATTTTAGTCTTTGGGGTGCTGCAAACTCCATTGATAATTTAAGTCGAATTTCACGGGAAATAAAATATTGATATTCGATTTATAATAGTATAGCAGTAAGAAATTACATAATCATCAGTTGACTAACTGTGCAAGTATTTTATTTAAATTCTTGAAGTCACAGAGGGCAGTTTAGTACAAAGTGGGAGTATGATGATGTTTATATTAGTTACTCATCATTATAAAGTTATAAATATATCATAAAACATACTACATACTATTTTGAAATAAGTAATCAAGTTATTATTGGGGGGTAATACAACCAAACTTTCTTTAGTTAAAATACTACAACTTCCTACTCCTTCTTCTTATAAATAATATTCCGTATTAAAATGCCCCATGCTACAATATCTCATGCGCAAACAAGAGACATATTCCATTGTTCTATTTTTGGTAATGCAGACGAAATTTAGTGATCGAGTTCCACCAACGTATGAAGACTTAATGAAATGTTAGTTGACATAAGACATGATATGAAGCCTGAAAAAAAAACACAGCACGAGAAATTGTAGAGATATTAGCAATTAAGTTTGAAAATCTATGGCAAAACGCGTCAAGTCCTATTGTTCCTCTTACTCGTGTAATTCAGAAAATTACTACATATATAGAACTTGCTTCAATCTAGAAAATCTAGAAAAGGAGTAGACTTATTTACTGAACTTGAACCTGTTTCAACTTTTAACTGTTTTAATTTTCTTTATGCAAGCATAGGCTTAAATTTTTGCAGGATCAAAGAATGGAGGGACAAATGATTAGAGGTAAGTATCATCGATGTTTTAGTGTCTAAGAAATTGAATGAAAGGAGCAAAGGAAGTAGAAGGCTATGAGGATTAGCAAACTTGAGAAAGAAAGAATCCCAATCTGAACATTCCAGTGTCAGCATCCAAATTGATTGTTATGAAAAGGTCGAATTAAATGTATTAATCATGTCAACTTCAAGAAAGTAGATCCCGTTATTTTTACAAATGCGATTGATGTAACCGAGTCTGGATTTGGTTTGGTAGCGCAGTGTTAAACGGTGTGGGTCCCAATACAGATGAAGATAACGCATGTATAATGCACCTACACATTAAAGTAGTAATCAGGTTAAAACGTTAGTAAGTTCCATGACCTATATGTATGTTATTTATATATTTTTTATTCACAAATTTAGAATACGTAGTAGAGGTCATTCCGCTTATTTTTTTCATTTTAAATTACCAAATTTTATGTCAAAGGATGATAAATAGAATAAAAGAATAGATGGAAAAAACCGAAAAATCGTGGAAGACTGCAACAAAATTTTTAACGTAATTAAGATTCGTCGTAATTTCGTCAATGTACATATCAAATTTTTGTTCCTGTTTGCAGGACAACCTGTATATTTGTAAAAGAGGCTAATATTTTAAATTTCTTTAAGGCGCTTAGTAAATATTTTGCGTACGTAGGTGGAGTAGAAACAATAAATATATAAACCTTTTATTTGTTTTTGGCCACCTACTAATTGAAATTATTTACTAAAAATTTAAAAAGAATGTTATTTCATCCAATAAATAAATTTAGAATTAAATTTAGAATTAAATTTTTAACTAGAACTTATTTCAGGAGAATAAAAAATACTTCATTTCAGTATATTTTATACAAAATATCAGCATCAATAATAGTTTAAATTATTCCAGTGAATGAACGCGGTGCCTTAGAAGTATAATCAGACACTTCTAAGGGAGTCTGGTGGCCATAACAGTGACCATTAACAGCAGTATATTAAATACCTCAAGCTTTAATCTAAAAATGCATTTCACTCTGTGTTAAAATATTCATGGCTCAATTGCTCTTGAGAAATATTGCTAATGGTTTAAAAAAAGAACATAAAATCTTTTTAATAGAAATGACTGTATTTGTTTTGGTTGCTGAAATCCTGGACTACTGCCAGAAGTATACACTAGAGTGGATGAGAAGACTACATGTGGTTTTGTGCGTCGATTCCTGCCATATGCTCCAGTTATTGTTTATTTACTATTTATTTAGCTTATTTGTAAGCCGCGCATCGTATACTTCCCAGTATTTTTTTCTATATTATCATTACGTGGTTTACATCATCATTAATAGTCTGCAATGTATAACGCACCTATCCATTAAAGTAGTAATCAGGTTTAAACGTTAGTAAGTTCCATGACCTATATGTATGTTATTTATATATTTTTTTATTTACAAATTTAGAATACATACTAGAAATGGCCTACGGCCATTTCTAGCTCTTGCAGAGGCATTCGCGCTTCGCGCTCATAGTGGCGCCTACGGCGCCACGCGGGGATGCTCCCTCCGGTCGCATCCCCGCAGTTGAGGACGCATGAAAGTCGGAGATATGTTCAAAATTCTAGGATCGGTCCTCGGATTAGCCTCAAAATTCTAAGGAATTGTCCCTGAATGCGCCTCAATATTAATCATTATTATTATCAATATCAAATCGACATGAAAGGATGTCGAAATGAACATGAAAGAATATCAAAATCAACATCAAATTCAGTATCAAAGTCAATATTAAAATCAATATCAAAACCGTTATCAAAATAAATATCAAAGTCAATATTCAGTATTTCATTTTTCAGGATTTCATTTTTCAGGATTTCATTTTTCAGTTTTTTATTTTTCAGTATTAACCGAACATATATTTTAAGTTCGTATACGTTATAAAATATTGAAACGACATTCCCCGAATCGTTCGAGGCACGAATTCATGAAAGAAATATCGATAAACTGTAATGAAAGATGAGGAAAATCTATTTAAATTTTTTTCTACTCCCTTGCGTAAATTTGCCGTTTGCCGAACAGTCTATAGAATGGATATGAAATCAGTCAATCACAGCTAATCTTCCCAAAAAACGGTATATCACTGAAAATATTTTTTAAATCATTATGCAGACAAAATTTTAGATGTACGGCAAAAAAAAGGAGCTGTGGGTGAGGATGGAACCAATTACCAATTAAAAGCTTTTTTTATTGTTTTATAAGTACAATTCATTCTATTTATATTGATTTTTCCCTGAGCTAACGTTTTTATAAACCTGCACAATGTGCATACAAAAACTAATTATCCTGTTCTAAAATAGGTAGTTCCTCATAGATACAGGTTGGCTGGTGGTAGCCGAAATCAATATGCTTTAGATTTATTTATTGTTGTTTTAATTTATCATTTCTTAACATTTTATGATATTTTTTATTTTTTCTTTATGATTGATTATATTTTATCTATTATATTGTGTAGGAAAATTTATTCAAACCTACTTAAATTAATCATTAGTTCTAAAAATAAATAAGGGTATTCTATCTGTTATATACATAATAAGGTTAAAAATTTAAAAGACAGAAATAAAGATGAATTTTCAATTAAGATAAAATGTACGGCAAAAAAAAAAAAAAGAGCTGCTGTGGGTGAGGATGGAACCGGGGACCTGCCGCTTCCAAGCAATTACAATACAATTTAAAAATCTTTATTCATTATATTTTTACATTTCATTTGTTTGTATGTTGTTTATTTCATTTATATTATTTACAGTATTTACAATAATTTTACCCGACGCGTTACAGTGAGTCGAAGACTCAGAAACGGAGCAGGCGGTCGATGTCGACTATAACCGTCCGGCTACCGCGTCGCCTTTCCAAAATGTTTCACGTACATCATGAGATTCAGAAGGAATTATTTGACGGCAACAAAATATTCCGTTTTACTATAAAGTAGCATTTTCTAAAGGCCACAACTTTCTTAATATTTATAGTAGAGAAATGAAACTCTGCATAGCGGTAGATAATTTATTTAGCTTTATTTTCGTTAGGTACGAACATTTTCGCCGAAAACGGCCTATTTGCCGAGATATTCGGCTTTTAACGAAAACGCTACGTATTTTGGCCACCCGACGTCGTTTCCTTCAAAACGCTCTAGCTCGAAAACGGTTCGTCGAAGGTGATATCTGAAAAATGGAAACGATTCCTCATTAAATAATCTTGTCCTTTGGGAGTTTTTATTTTTAAGAAATTTCCAGCGGTTTAGAAGTTATTGAAGGAAAACCGAAAATGTGCGTATTTCGCCAGAATCGTGAAAAACCACCAAACACGCAATTTTTAAACGCTCATATCTGGCGAAAAACACCTCGCAGACGGCCGTACGATGTCGATATGGAAAGTACATGAACGGCAATGAAAGCAAATCGTAAATCCCACCGGCATAATCGAATTATAAGGCCGCCAGGAACGAAACAAAAACGGAAATTTTTTACGTTTACCAAAATAAACGGGCGCCTACGTCATCAAAAAGGAGCGACGCAAATTCATTTTGAGGGTCGTAAAAGCGTGTAGGGAAAGAGATAGCCGACATTATTAGCCTAATTAAAAATATCAACCCCGAAAGGCACTCGTCGCCAATACGAACTTGGGACGTAGTTCGTCCTCCCGCTTCCGCTCGTCCCGCTCCCGACCTCTGGCTCTGCCGCAAACCGGAGAATATGCGCCAGCAAAATTGCAAAACGCAAGGGGCACGCACCAACACGATTTTAATATATATTGAGTAGAGGTCATTCCGCGTATTTTTTTCATTTTAAATTACGAAATTTTATTTCAAAAATCGTATACATACACGTATCCTTCTATTTTCTCATATTTGTATTGTTTAACATAAGAAAAAACATATTTAAGTAACGACGCGACGCAACTCTCGAGTTGTTCTCATTAATCGTCCATTTTAATGTTGGTATATAGCTGAATACTCCATGTTCAGGTCCCTAAAACATTGATTTCGTAGGCCCCAAAATTCTAAAAGGTAGTATATTGCTCAATCAAAAGTTAATGTCTCAAAAATCTTACATTCAGATTTAAATCTAAAAACATTGAACAATAATAATAATAATAAAAAATTATTACCATTACCATTAAAAAATGATACAATTAAGTACATATGGCAAGTCAAATAGCAATACAAAATGAAGACAATAATAAGAATTAATGATAAAAAAATTTTAATGATAAAAATAATAAACAAATAAATAACAATTAAGTAAATATAACTAACTATGTAAACAAAGTAGACGACAAACAACATTTACTTATTCATTTATTACTTTTACTTTACATAAAAAAATAATTTGAATATAGTCATAAAATATAGAACTAAGACATACTAACATATAACATATAATGAACAACATTCAGATAAGTTAACTAAAATGAAATTTAATAATCAGCTTGTAAATGCTCTTCACTTCTGTTTTAAATAGATGAATAACGTTAATTCTCTTTATGTTTATAGGCATTACTTTATGACTTTTCGCCAAAATGGATAAGGTGTGAGGCGGAATATCTAGAGAGTAGTTTTCTCGAAGATTATGACCCCTACTAACACAGGTATCATGTTTACTATTAAAATGTGTTATATTATTTTTTACGTGCAATACAGAATGTAAAATGTATAATGAAGGAACTGTTAAAATTCCCAGTTCACTAAAAAGTAACGTTTCAATTATAAAGAAGAGCGTGTTGTTCCTATACCAAAGATAAGACTCTCCTCAAGAACTTAAAGATTTACGGCCTATAACTATATTTCCGACGTTTTCCAAAATTTTAGAAAGGATCAGTTACGCAACCAGTTAGTTGTTAATAATAATCTACCAAACACTCAATCTGATTTCAGACCTGGGTATAGTTGTGACACTGCTCTTCTCAGCATAACCGATAACAGCATGACAGAAATTGATAATGACACTGTGGGGCTCTAATTCTACTTGATTATAGTAAAGCTTTCGATATGATTGGCCACGAAATCCTATTCTTAATTCTCCATTATATTGGACTAAGCAATTCAACAGTAGATTTATTTAAATACTATTTAGCAGGTCGATCTCAGAGAGTGATATTGGAGGGAGAAATGTGAAATAGTTATAATATCTCAAGAGGTATTCCACAAGGATCAATATTAGGACCACTCATTTTTACAATATATATGCTAAACCTTTCCCTCTATTTTACATACATGTAAAGCTCACATTGTATGTTGGTGACGCCCAACTATATCACTTTTTTGGGAAGCATAATTATAGAGCTGCCATTGCCGATATAAATAAGGATATCGATGAGCTAGTTAGTCTATCGAAGAAGTACGATTTATTAATAAATTCGTCAAAGTCATCTGTTCTGCTATTTGGAAGTATCCATCCTGACTATATCGAAATTAAATTGGGGAGGATGAGCTCAAAATTGTTGGAAGGGAGAAAGTATTTGGGCGTAATTATTGACAAAGATCTAAACCAGTGTTCTCCTACAAGACATCGGCAATGCAATTTAATGAGATTGTTCTCTACTACTAAGTAGCTGAACGTTGATCGTCAGTCGTTTGTCTTGTCCGAGAGCAGAGCAAAGTCTCAATTCGCAGCGAATTTGTTTGTTTTTAATTATTAATTAAAAGCTTTTATTAAACTTGCAATGTTTGTTTGTTACTTAGTCAGTTTGTTTACGTCAAATTTTGCAATCAAAATTTTGATTAGTTCTAATTAAGCTAGAGCTTTGAAATTTTACACATGTATATAAGTCCGGTGACAATACATTTTAACATTTTCATATATATGGGAAGTTTTTGAGATCGCCAATTATAAATTCTTGGTCAAAATTTAGAAATTCAAAATGGTGGCGCCAATATGGCTAACCACTTTTGTAATTTAGGTCCAATTCGATCAAAATCGATATCTGGGGGTTTTCGGGTCGCGAATTACGAATTTCTAGTAAAAAATTTGGTTCAAGATGGGGACGACTTTACCGTTTATGATCTGATTAATCTCAAAATCGATATCTGGGGATTACAGCATATCAAGAGACTAAAAAGTAAAAAATAAAATGATATAAAAAAATATTTTTAAAAAGAGCTTTTATTTAAATGCTCTAAAAAGTAGAGAATAAATTTTGAAGTAAATCAAGCCCATCATTTTGTTGTATTATATAATTTTTTTTATGATATAAAAGCTTGTCGCGGGCAATCTCCTTTACACATGAAAATCTCGCGACAAGCTTTTATATCATAAAACATGCGGAAATACACGTAAATACATGTTACGGTACATGTATTTAAATTGAGATAAAGCACTTTTTCAAACGTAACGTATCTACTGAACTAAATTTCAACGAACCTTATAAACATAACCGCTTAACCTAACACTTTTCATTGGTGTCTTTGTTTTATTTATATTGCATAATTTTGTAAATAAGCCAAGGATAGGAAAAATTTATTATATGGTGGTTATTCGAAATTACAATGATGTAATCGTTGGGCCCATCATTATTACTCGCGGCTCGATACAATATGTTTTAGGCATACGTACGGACACGCAAGTTTACATCAGGCGTAACTACAAACATACTCGTGCGTACCTGTTATTTTATACATTTACGTCCTCATTCTTATTGATGCTGTAAGTATCTAATACTGAAGTGTAGGAGAACAGCAAGGATACTAACCTTGGGAGGACAGTATATGTCTTGACAACTTGGTAGCAGCTAGCCGGTAGCGGCTACCATCGACCGGCCACGTGTCCTATATGCTAAAAAAGGCATATGGTATACTAAAAATGTTAAGTATATTCCCATAGAAACGTTTTGAGCGCGAAATTAAAAACATTGTTATGTAATAGCCTTGTCGTCTCCCAATTTAATTATTGTGATTTTGTTCGTGGACCATGCCTAACTGTTAGTGATCGCAATCGAATAAAAAAGGTTCGAAACTCATGTCTGCGGTTTATATATATATAATTCGTAAATATGACAGAATATGCCACACATTATCTATGACGAGGTGGTTAAACATGGCACATCGAAGAAAACTCGATACTAATCAATAAAATTCCTTCATGTCTAATCGAAAAATACATAATATTTATCTTCTCGGACAAAAGTTTATATGATATGGTATATTTTTGGAATTTGCTTTAATATGCATATGTATTGAGAATAATACATTTTGAAGGTTAAGGTTTACAATTTGACACTTTTAGTTTTGACGGGCAGACTGAATTATATGCCAAACATCAATTTTGAAAATTTTTACTAATTCGTTAATGCACGTGCCATGTAGATGATGTCACTAAACATATTTTAGTAAACTAAATAATTAATAATTTGTACACGACTTACATACGTTTGTTACTGTGAAGGTAATTCATAATGAATTTTATTTAAAATTTAATTAGTGATTCATATGAAATTGTCACAAATGTTTTTGGAACTATGTCATGTGCAATATAATATTAAAGTTTACACCATGTCTCTGTCAAACATATTTTAAGAAATTTTCTTTATAGTTATAAATATAGGTGAAATGTGAAATAATCTACGCCGAAATAACTGCCACCGTGTTATGGTGAATTATTTTTAAAAATATAAATGAACTACAGCGCGAAATATTCTCTATTTAAATTATATAACATAATATGTGGGTCAAGCTGCTGATATTTATGTTTCGCGCGATTGTTTTAGTTGTTTTTCTTTAATTGATAATAATGAACGAGTTTAACTGTATTTTCAGCCAAAATTGTCTAATTCTAATGAATTGTTGTTTGATGTTGTTTTTGGTTGCAGTATGGATACATGATCTAAAATTTTTGTTTTGAAATCCAGTTTACGATCCTGACACTAGCAAAATTACCATTCATGAGCATTTTAATCAATAAAAGATGAGTGTGAATTTTGACTCCATAGCTCAACATGTAGATACAGTAGAAGCACTTGCATGCCAGATAAAAGAGATTGCTGATTCAGTCGGCGATTTGACTCTTGTACAAAAATTTTTAACTACGCTGTCTTTAACATCCGCCTTAGGTAGGCAATGCTTTCATGACAGGAAGTAAACAGACAGTCTCCAACTTAACTGCTCGTTTACTCGATGAAGGAGCAAGTTTGTCTATAAAAGTGAAGAAGACAGTGATCTGGTTTCAATAACCACAACAAACTATCGTCAAGCAAATCAAAGTACCTTCCTAGAGCGAAAATAATTTGCTACAAATACCAGTAAAAGATCATTATGTCAATGAGTGCGCTAAGGAGAACAAAGAGAGACCTTCAACTTCAACTACCATACGAATTTCTCAACTTCAGGGCAAGCAGGCATGTTCTCTACTAAATTCGAAATTGTCTCATATTGGATTATGGGCCGTGACGATTCTAATCGTATGATTAGAAGTAGAGAGTACTTTTGTACTTTCAAAAGTTCCACTTGGTTACAACACATTAAATGTAGGGTGTAGGTGATATTAAAATTAAAAAGCTTGTAGATGATATTTGGTGCAAATTAATAATTCAAAAAGCTCTTTTCGTTTCCCGTCTATATAAAAGTCTTTTTTCTGAAGGAAAAATTACCAAGATTAGCAGAAAGTTTGTCAAATCTGCAGATTCAGCCAAAATTTAAGGTAAGGAAAAGTCGGGGATGCCTAGGGATTATTAATAATACACCACTTACAAATCTCATGTCAAAGAAATTAGCTGTTGGAGTGGATTCTAGTAATGCCGACAATTTTTTTTATTCTGGATATGTGTATGGAAAACAGCATGAGATCCCATTTGACCACCAAAATCTACACCACTAGAGTATTGTTCTAAAAAGAAGCCCAAGCTATCACATTGCTGTTGCCAGGTCTACGTGCTAATACCTTATGAACATGGGAAAATTTAGGTAAAATTAGCAAGAGAATGATACTTTTTGGATGTAACGAAAATGCTACAAACTATAGATCGGATGATATAGAAACTAAAAGAATTGAAGAATGTAGAAATGCAATTTTTGATGAATATATATTAGATTCATATAATCCCAAAAATTATGTTCCTGTTACCATTAACCACGACGAAGGAAACGAAAGTAATGAAAGAAGAAAGCTTCAGCAAGAATTAAAAACTTTTGCAGACAACAACTCAAGCTCACCACATGTGTTATACACGATATTTCAGAGCAAGGAATCTCCATTTTATTATTTTTTTCTATAACCAATGAAAATTGTTCAAAATTTAACCATAACAATTAATATATCTTAAGCCAATACTTGTGTTGTCAGTATACAATTTTGTTTTCCTTTTTGTTATCAATGTTCTTAAGAATATTCAAGAGAAGCAAATAAACAAGCGCATATTTCTTTTTGATTATTTAAAAAAAAACTAAAATAATGAAATTACAAGTTCTCTAAAACTAGAATATTTAAATGTAATGTCAAAGAAATGTAAAATTTTTACAAAACGTTATATTATATATGACATACGCACACGTGCGGTAAAATGGTAGTTACCGCATGCATATTAGTGCGGTAACCAACTACTTACAACACTGTTGTGGAATAAGCATTAATTATGATATTTATTATGATTTAGTTGAGCACATGAAGAGGAAATAAACTTTTAAGCACATGTAGATTAAGTGATTTTTAACAGATTTTGTCAGTTTAGTAAGTAAATATGTTCTTTGTATAAGTAATTATTATTGAAAAAGTTTAAGTTTTCGTAACTCAGTTGCTTATATAACATAGTGCTTTATATTATTTTCCATAAAATTATAATTTCAATATCATTTATATTTGACCACAATTTCTCTATTAACTTGATGCTCCAAATTAAAATCACAGGTTCCATTATGTTTATTAATTGACATCCGCATATACCTAATTATTGTTTGCTTTAATGTTATGCATTAAACTAAATTAGTAACCTTACCTCGACATCTATACTGGTAATTGATGGAAACCTCTTTTTCATAAGTTGCGACATTGTGTCCTTATTAACGTCTAACGGATATTAAACACAATAAGTCCACAATATTTATAAAATACTATTTACAAACAACACCGAATATAAAAAATAAATGATCTGCAAACATTACTATTAATTAGTTGTGAAAATTGCAAAGGAATACAACGTAAATAAGTTGATCGATAGAGTGAAAAGATATGAATTTTCCTGCTCTGGTTAATTTGACGTAAAACTACTACACCATACTTTTTCCAGCTGAATGAGTTCTTT
Source organism: Leptura quadrifasciata (assembly GCA_963675555.1). Taxonomy (NCBI): domain Eukaryota; kingdom Metazoa; phylum Arthropoda; class Insecta; order Coleoptera; family Cerambycidae; genus Leptura; species Leptura quadrifasciata. Next base: position 58,079,542 of record OY776673.1, on the reverse strand, counting down.
TTCTTGGATCAACCAACCGCTGTATGTTCATTGAAGATTCTATCCCCTGCTCTCATATTAAAAGATAACCTTTGTGGGGTCCGTGTGCAGGATTAATTTTACATGCTAGGTAACGCTTTTCCTTTTATACCCTCTGGGAGAGTTCCTAATAGCAAAACATGTAGAAAGATTAATATTACAAAGTTTTCGTAAAAGTATAATATTTAATGAAAATATTAATTTTGAATTATCAGTAAATTTAACAAAAAAAGATCCTTACATATAAACACATACATTAGTATGACTGGTGGTCGAGAGGTGAGCGCACTTGCCTCTCACCCAAAAGTTCCGGGTTCGATCCCCGGTCGTGGTAGTGGAAAATACTGTGAGAGGGATTTTTCCACTATACACGGATATTGGGTGTGTGTCCCTTGTCTCTGAATGTGTAGCCCCCTCCCACACAAGGCTCTTCTAGAGCCTTCCGGGATAAAGGGGGTCGTAATTACTTGTGGTGTTATTTATATTTATTTAAACTGTTGATGCCACTTTACTAGGGGAAAGGCTTTTTAAAAGGCATTTCACAGGCCTTGAATTTGAAATTTTTTACATTATTTATTTGGGATAAGGAGAAGAAGAATCGAAGCGAGTTTTAAGATTCCATGCAACACTCTTAAACATTTTAATTCTCAAGCATTTTAAAGCGTGATATTTATTTAAAAAAACGTTATTTCTAGATATTTAAATAAATGTTAACCCACAGGAAATATAAAAGGAAAAGATATACATTATATAATATTATTTCACTATAGTGAAATATTTTTGTTTGGTGAGTTCATTGAGAGAAGAATGTGGTTTGTTTTTGCTCTAAATATAAACTGTCTGCATCCAGCACATTATTTAAATTTTGTCTTTACTATCCTGAATATTTCAGTTGATGGGCAATTAATTGTTTCAATTTATGTTCTCAGTAATTCCAATAATCCTATTTTCATCATTCTTATGTTGGGGATTTTCAGTTTGAGTCTTAATTTAAAAGGTTGTTACTTTTTCTGTACCGAAAAATTAAAAATGTTTCCTTCATAGACTCGTTCAGCATGAAATTATTTATGTTTGTCTCACTATTTCTGTACTTCTAGCTATAGGTACCAAATGTATATCTTCATGTAAAAATTTACTTTACAATGGTTATTATGACATAATAGTGTCTGAAATATGGAAGCAAACACTGTATAGCCCAGGCGGTATCTGCTTAAAATCACCTATGTTTGGGTAAATCGGGTAGTGTGACAGATTTTCGGCTTAATCGTTCATAAAAATCATAACAAATGATAATTTCATTATGCGCTAGTTTGAAAACGTGGGCGTAATTTTTTATTAAACAAAGTGTGGAAAAATTACTAAAAATTCCGTTTTATTCTTCCTATTTTTTCATATATCTCAGTAACTGTTGCATATAGAGGAAAGTTATGGAAATAAAAAAGATTTGTAATTAAATTTTAAATAAGATGCAGTTGGTTGCATTTCCAAAAAATTATTTTTACTATTGCAAAAATAGTAAAAATTCGACATAACCTAACACGTCCTCTGAGGGAACATAACCTCACTCAGTAAAAAACGGATTTTAATATCTCAAAATGGATTTGAAAATTTTAGTGCTCTTTTGTATGTCAAAAAATTTTCAACTTTCTAAATGCTTTAGTTTAGCCTCAGCAATATTTTGAAAATTTGCAAATTTTTTTGCGAAGATTACAAAATTATTATGCAAAAACTAAAAGTCCGATCTTGATGAAATTTTGTGGGAAAATAATATAAGTATTTGAAAAAAATCCACAAATAACTTGCTATTTCAAATTTTGTTTGCGAAGTACGATAAGAATAATCATATTAATAATGTTTAAGTCTTTCTAGAGCCTCTCGGTCTGCTTAGGGCACACGATTCTGGAATCTATAGTCACTTGCCCTGCGGGATGTGGTGAGTGGCTAGCGCTTCTCCTACAAGTACGTCGGAAACACGGAGGAACTATCTACCATAGTGAATGCAAAAAAATTAAACATAATTATATTTATATTCCATCAAAACAAAACTAGCATCAATATAGCAAGATAGGTATTCTGGTTTTGACAACGTTCTATATTTGTTCGAGTGTGGTCGTATTTGAAAGAACATTTCCAGTTTATTTCTTGTTTTTCAATCCTAAATAACCCAAAAATATGTAGAATTATACGTTATTTGAAATAGAACACGCTGTTGTTTGTTTTTTTAATTATCTTCATACAATAAAGCGATAGGTACTTAAAACAAACCCTTCACAAGGCTATTTCTTTCAAAGAAAGTGGGGTATCCGGAGAAGTATTTGAGTACTTGTGATTCTATATACAAAGGATTTTTGAAAATTCTGAGTGCACTCTCGTTTTGGGTATATTAAGGTCTACTTATGACACTACTTTAAATTAGAATTTTCCCTGGCAGAAATATTATTTTTTAACACTATTTTAATACACTTTAGGTGAACAAAGCTTTGTTCCAATTATATTCAGTATTTTTTTAGTTTTCCGGTCCCGTCCTATCCAGTACATCAATTGATACAGCTCTGTCTGTCTGACTAGCTCCGGTCATGGATGCGAAAGCTGTAAGCTGTAAACTAAACGACTAAAGAAAAACAATCAAATCTTTATGAAAGGTCATGAAACTAACACCTTAAGTGAATGAGTGCGATACACTTCAAGTGACGTGTAAATTAAAATAAATTAGTGATAAAATCAAAGTAAAATGTTAGTGATCTTGATAAATTACTTCTTTTTTTTTGTATAATTATCACTCATTATTTGATTTTATTCATTTAACTATCCACTTATCAAATTAATATCAAATATTGTATGTTTTGTCTTTTAAATTCTCGTTCTGTTTAAGAAGATTTAACGTGTTCTGACTGTTAAAACACATTTCGCTAGTTTATATGCAACTCTGCGCCTAAGTAGAAATTTTATTATGCTGAGAGAAGCCAAGTCTGCGTGGATCTGATCCGTCTCAAAACTTAAATGCAATACATATTTTATTCTAGACGATATTCTAAATGCAATGTCTTTATGAAAATTAAAAAAGGGTTTATAAACGGTAAAAAGTTGTTAAAAATTATTTTAAATACTTATGCGGTATACACTGTGATTTTAAATAACATGTAACAATATTCCGTTCGGTAGTAATTATGCAAATTATTTGCATTAAAATTTTTACTAAATATAATTAGTCCAAAAATCGTTGTTATTTAATGTAATTTTGAATTATTGCTTATTGAGGTTAAACATGTTAAAATCATTCTTTAGTGTTCTAAAATATTTGCGCTTTCGTACAATATTTTCTTTTTTTTATTGTTGCCCTGCCTGTATTCTTTTGCAACTTGCTAGACCGCATCTGTTGCTTCTTGCAACAGAGGTTGGTTGTACATGTACATTTTTGGTTCTACTGCAACGAACATTCTTCAAACAAACAAATTAATAATTTGGGCAGGCATTTCCATTTTGTCCAGAGTATTGTTTAATCATAACATACAGAGCATTTATAGTTTCTAATGTGGCATCTGTTTTTATAATACCAACTAAAGTTTATAAACTTTTAGAAAAGTTCTTTAACGGCAAAATAAGTGATTACAACTGTGATACTGCATAGCAGTATAATATGAAAAACAAAACAAGGCTTTTGATTTTTCCAAATCCTAGCGCTGGCGCTACCCAGAGAGTTGGGATTCTATATAACAGTATAAATAGTAAATTATTATCCAGTATATTATTCCATTAACGTTAGAATTAGTAGGTTGAATCTTGGTAAGTACCTCCATTTAATCGTTATAAATAAGATTCGATCTTGAGCGATTTCTTTAACAACCGTGATAGGGTTAACAAATCGATTTTTCGTGAATACATTCTGTCATTGAAGTTTGCAAAATTTTCTAAAGAAAGAAAGAAGCATATTTTAAAAGATACGGCTCGCCAAATTTGGGGTTGCTGTAGAAACCGATTGAATTTTAACATCGCCCCAGAAATTCTACTGTACCTATGAATCATCACACCTCCTCTAGCTCCATACACTGTATCATTTTTCGATGAAGTGGGAATGCATAAAACAAGAAAACTATAACTCATTCAAAACCTTTGGAAATGTTAATATATAATATGACGAGGAGACGGGGTGATTCATACAGTCGAATTTTCGAGATGATGCCAAAATTTAGTGAGGCTTCACAGTAACCTCAACTTTGATGGTTGTATCTCTCTACCTGAGCGAATTTCGAAAGCGATTGGATATATGAAAAAAAGTGCAAGACAAAATTTATGATGTTCATTTTAGTACATAAATGTTTTATTCCTAAAGTTAATAGCAAAGAAGGTGTTTGCGAAAAATAGAATTATTAAAACCTTTTACGCAATGCCAAAAATATTGCTCAAGGTCAATCGATGAAGACTTTTGGATACATTATAACACTATACGGAGGTAAATAGCAAAGTTCAGGTCGCTTGGACTTTTTTCGAAATACTGGTTTTTTTCCGCCTTATAAAAGAATAGGCCCAGTACCAGGTTCGAAAAAAAGGGCTTTAGATGGAAATAATTCGGGGAATTCTGAAACTTGGTGGATTTGACATCATATTGACAAAATGGCGGCGTGAACAAGCTTTTCCTAAATATCTCCCGTCCGGTGTATTTTCTCGCAATAATAGTTATTACAAAAATGAAAGAGGACTTAAATTTACAATAAGTTATGTAATATGCATTTTTCACCTAAAGTCGGCAGTTTCGGCGCAGCAGCCGAGTAAACGGTACTTACTGAAGCCAGGTAGAAAGAAAACCTCTCAAAGATTATATTCGTCGGATAGTCTGCAAGGCGGCAGAATCGTCGTGGAAAATATACTTTTATTTATGCTTTCAGTGGTTGTGACACGACTTCTGCTCTTTTCAATCAAGCAAAGATGAAATTCCTGGCGGTACTCGAAAAACAACAACACTTAAAAGAGGTACTTCAGGTCTTTAAAAAAATAATAATTTTTTTTTTAAACTTGCTTTTCTGTAAAAGTCGTACTAAAAAGTAAAAAATAAAAAAAGCTAATGTACGAATGCAAGAAAGGGCGTGCGAACTTTGTATGGTTGTACGCATGATTGTGTGAAAGGGGTAGAATCGTTGTATACATAGTGCCTTCAGTCAAGCGTATATAAAGGTGGTGCATTAATATCCTTATATATAAAGTGCGCGCCTTGCTTTTCTTGCATTCGTATATTAGCCTATTTTTATTTTTTACTGTTTAGTACGATTTTTACAGAAAAGCAAGTTATTAAAATTTTCTTAATTTTTTTATTTTCTACTTTTTAGTCATATTTATTGGGGGTTTACCCCCAGAGATCGCTCAATAAAAATTCGTCTCTTAACGATTTGTTTTGATTTCTCGCTTCTTCGTTTTGCAGATTTTTCAATTTTCATCCTCGCGCCCCCTATGTGCGGATATTTGCAAATTTAACGGTAGAATACTGTATTCTCATCCGATCTTAGTAACTGTGCAAAATTTCGTCAATTGATTATGTCAGGAAGTGTGTTAAATAAAGGATGCAAGATTTGAAGATAATTTTCACCCCCGCGTTCCCTACGTGCGGATATTTGCAAAAGTAACGGTAGAATACTGTATTGTCATCCGATCTTAGTAAGTGTGCAAAATTGCATCAGTTGATTACGTCAGAAAATGTGTTAAACAAAGGATGCAACATTTGAAGACAATTTTCACCCCCGCACCCCCTAAGTGCGGATATACTTGCAAAAATAGCAGTGGAATACTGTATTGTCATCGGACCTTAGTAACTGTACAAAATTTCATCAACTGATTGTCAGGAAGTGCGTTAAATAAAGGATGCAAGATTTGAACATAAACATTGTGCGTTAAAGGAAAGCAAGTAAGAATAAGATACTCATCCCGACGAAATCGCTGATACAGTAGAACGATTTTTTCTTACATTGTACGGCTGTCAAAAAGATAAGGACATTTCTCTGGACTATCATCTCTATCGGTGCTTCCTGAAGTCATTGACCAAAAGCAAAGTCAACCTTGCATCTTTGCCACCAACTATTGGAGCTACACGGCAACACTCACTTAGGACATATCACCAAGTCCCTTGGTGGTATGGCTCGCAGAAAAATGCAGAAGAATGAGAGTGGAAAAGGAGTGAAACAGGTTTCACTCCAATCGCAACAACTAAAAGTCCTGCTCCGGAAACGCTGCTCAAATGCATATCATGCAATTGCAAGAAAAGATGTAGAGCAGCATGTAGTTGCAGAACAGCCGGATTAAAATGTTCAACTATTTGCGGATTTTGCAATGGACAATTTTGTGAAAACGTACTGGAGGTACTGGACGAGTCCGAGGAAGACATTGATTCACCCATCGAAACGTTTCTGTTGCGTCAGAACACGGACGAAGTCACTGAATTGGAGAATACCGTCACAGAGCCATCAGGTGTTGACTCCGAATTCTTCAGTGCCGCTGAATACGACACCGACCAACCCGAACCATCGACGAGATCAAAAAGAAGGAAAATGGAATAAGCAAGCTACTGTGGATTAGACCTCCAGAGGATACCACATTAAAGAAAAACGCGCCACATACTCTACCTCATGGTGGTGTAGAAATGAGTATTTTTTTTCATTTTATAACTGTATTGTTGACAGAAAAGTATATTCCATGGTGCACCCCCCATAACATAAGTAACAACAGAATCCATATGTTTCCCCTAATTCAAAAAAATATGCTAAAGTTTACTCGGATGCTGCGCCGAAATTGTCGACTTTAGGTGAAAAATGCATATGACATAACATATTGTAAATTGAGTCCTTCATTTTTGTAAAAACTGTTATTGCGAAAAAGTGCACCGGGAGGGAGATATTTCGGAAAAAGTTTTGTGGCCATTTTGTCCGCGCTAGCGGAAAAGATCATATTTTGCATTTTGCGAATTCTTATCCAGCACCCCGGAATCTGTAAATCTACAAAGTTTCAGAATTTCCGGAATTATTTTCATCTAAAAGTACCCTGCTACTGGGCTAGAAAGTACAAAAATATTTTAACTGATATTTTTAAATATAAAGTGAAAATTTACTTTTAGTAAACCGAAATCGATCAACTTATTTTTGGTTGCTTGCATTACGAAATCACAATTTTTTATTAACCTCTGTTATAATATAAAAACGCACATAAAAAACTATATTATAAAAAACAGCTATTCACTAATATATACACGGTTTCGATCGGATTTTAGGTTTTCGCGCACTTCCACACATCTATTTTACAACTTTCCACCGACCGCGATAGTGTTAGGCCGCAGTAGGCACAGTATGAAGGAAACTGGCAAAATCTCGATATATTTTTAGCGGTGTTTCAGATCAGCTATTTCTATACCGTCCACGACTGGCGAACTTATAATCATTGACATAACACGATTAGAGATGAGTTTCAATTAACAGACGGGGAAATGTTGATTGGCTTCAATGAGATTTTTTTAAATTACGCTGCCTGCATTTAATTTATTGCATGTGTCAGTAGGTTGGTACCTTTATAATATTTATTTTTGTAACTGCGTGTCATATATTTGAAATTCTGAGGTTTCGAAATAAATTCCAGAAACAACTTTTACATACAAATGATAATACCGGGTGTTAGAAAAGTATGGGAACGGTGGAAAATCTCTAACAGTTTGCATCAAATCGAAAATTAAAAAAAAATAACTGTCAAAAATTTTTCAAAAAACTATCTACTGATACCAGAATTACCTCCCCACCCAACACCCTGTGGGTGGGGCGAGGGGCAACTTTAAAATTTCAAATGGACACCCCTATTTTTTTATTGCGGAATCGGATTCTGCGGCAAAAAATACGTAAATTTTATTCCGGACATTTTTTTCGATTCGTGCATGGTGTCGCTGTAATCGCAAAAAATGAAAAGAAAACATTACTGTTTCAAGAGTAGCGTCTTGTGCCCATAAAAAAACGTCCAATTCAAAAACTGAAAAACACGTATTTGTTATTTTTACAAAATCTCTCCAATGACATTGGATTCGACTCTCCCACCGCTAACCCAGTGGGTGGGGCGGGGGGCAACTTTGAAATTTGTAATGAAAATCCCTATTTTTTATAGCGGATTCGGATTCTACGGCCAAAAATACGTGAATTTTATATCGGGCATTTTTTTCGATTCTCGCAAGGTGACGCTGCAATCACACAAAATTGAAATAAATCTTAAGCGTCCATAAGTTTGTAAATATTTACAGACTCTAGCTACTCGTGTTGACAAAAAAACATTCAGTTTAAAAAACAATATCTGTGACATCTTGGTTTTTATGAATGTTTTTTTTTAAGTGTTCTAAATAACAGTATTTGTTTTGTGAAATTTCTACGAGAACGTTCAGTTCCTTCCAACTTTTGTAGAGGCGTGAGCGCACTTTTGTACGGAAAAAATTATTTCAGTTTTCATTAGTTCTCGCGTTCTTTCTGCATAATGGCTACTTTAACAGAGGAAGAGAGAGTTTCTCTTTTAATGATGCGAGGGTGGGGCGATAAAGAAAGGTCCTATGATGAAGTTGTGATTTTATTCAAGGAAACTTTCCATGTAAATCAAGTGGGAATTTCGAAATCTACTGTATCCAGTACCATCAAACGATTCTAGACACAAGGACAAATAAAAATCTTCCAAAATCTGGAAGACCAAAATCTGAAACATCGGAAGCTCGACAAATGGAAGTGGCCCAGGCATTTGTTGAAAATCGAAGGTTATCAATCAGAAAAGCCAGTCAACGCTTGATATGAGTGCATTTCATCCTTACAAAATTCACCTTCACCAAGAGTTAAATGAAGATGATTTTGATTGAATTTAGTGAATTAATGATGGAAAGGAGTACCCAAAACCTAGATTTTTTGTCATCTCTATTTGTCTTCTCAGATGAAGCAACTTTCGAACTCAGTGGAAAAGTTAATCGCAATAATTTCAGATATTGGAGTGACGAAAACCCTCACTGGATGCTTGAAACACACACGCAGTATCCACAATAATTAAATGTTTGGGCAGGAGTTTTCAGGGATCGAATCATAGGACAGTTTTTCATAGATGGAAATTTGAATGGAGATAAATACCTGGAAATGTTGACAAATCAAATAGTTCCCGCAATACAAGAGATTGCTGGTGATGAGTTCGATAATGTTTGGTTCCAGCAAGATGGGGCTCCTCCACATTAGCGGGATATTGTTAGGGACTATTTGAATGGTACTTTCGAAAATCGATGGATAGGTCGAAGAGGACCTATTGAATGGCCAGCAAGATCTCCCGACCTCGCGCCACTTGATTATTTTGTTTGGGGCTACGTGAAGGGTAAGGTATATTTCACTAAACCTCGTGATTTGGAAGATCTGAGACAACACATAATAAACATTTTTGCAGAAATACAACCTCAAATGATAAGAAGTGCTATTGAAAATTTTTGCGTTCGTCTTGGACAGTGCCAAGAAGTCAATGGGCACCATTTTGAACACCATCTTGAAATTAAAACCTGCTAGTGTAGTAGTTAAGCTGTAAACTAATTGCCTCAACTGGCCGAAATCCTCACCTTGCCTTAAATGGCTGAGTTACCTCCTTGCCTTCACTGGCTGGGATCAAAAACTTGTCTGAAGTGGCTGAATTAAGAGGTAAAACCACCGTTAGTTTTTTTTTAAATCGAGTTTTTTATTGCCCTGTAAAAAATGTAAATTGAAAATTACTAGCTGCTAATAAATTTACAGAATGTTAATAGTTGTTGTAATTTCCGCACAACCGTGTAAAATCACTGTTCTCAAAACAGCTCAGGAAATCATTCACTCTGAGATCAGTAGTTTTACTTTTCGTATTTTTTTAAGTATGCGTTCAAAACTTTCATGTTTCCACTCATTTTTTTGCGATTGCAGCGACACCTTGCGAGAATCGAAAAAAATTCCCGATATAAAATGCACGTATTTTTGGCCGTAGAATCCGAATCCGCTATAAAAAAAAATAGGGATTTTCATTACAAATTTCAAAGTTGCCCCCGCCCCACCCACTGAGTTAGGGGTGGGAGAGTCGAATCCAATGTCATTGGATAGATTTCGTAAAAATAACAAATACGTGTTTTTCAGTTTTTGAATTGGACGTTTTTTTATGGGCACAAGACGCTACTCTTGAAACAGTAATGTTTTCTTTTCATTCTTTGCGATTACAGCGACACCATGCACGAATCGAAAAAATGTCCGGAATAAAATTTACGTATTTTTTGCCGCAGAATCCGATTCCGCAATAAAAAAATAGGGGTTTCCATTTGAAATTTTAAAGTTGCCCCTCGCCCCACCCACAGCGTTGTGGGTAGGGAGGTCATTTTGGTATCAGTAGATAGTTTTTTGAAAAATTTTTGACACGTGTTTTTTTATTTTTTCAATTATGATATTTTCTAATATACTGGTACTGTGGAATAAATGCGAATATAAAAGTTTTTATCGGCATGTAGCTATAAAACACAATTAGATACTTCCGGTCGGTGAGTAGGTGGTGTATTTAACGATTTGCATATTTCTTTTTTCTATTTTCTTCCATATTTATATATAATATTTTTATAAACCTATATTCATAATTTCAAATCTAAGAACTATAGAAATTAAATGTTCTATGAAAATCTTGAATTATCAGCCAACTGAATTTCGCCGTGAAGTAGTGGGCATAAATTACTCACAAATTTTAATTGTATACAGAGCTCCAAATGGAGACTTTGATACATTTTTAGAGAAATTATCACTAGCTTAGACATATTTACTAGTAAGAATAAAAGCAAAACTAAAGAAATCATAACGGGCGATTTCAACATGCACTTTAACACGAATGAAAACAACACTCTTTTGCTTTTGAACACTTTCTTATCTTTTGGCTTGAATTCTACAAATAATAAGAACACCAGAAATCACTCTTGTCTCGATAACATTTTTATTAACTTTAATGTGATCAATTTTATCTGGACAATACTTGACTCAAGATTGCCCGACCATTTAGGTATTTTATTGAGCTTACATGACCCTAAACCTAAATCAGCATATATAAGAGTAAATTATAGGCCTATTACTGACACTGGTTTATATTACTTAAATAACTATTTACAAAATATAGATTGGAGTTTTGTAAAAATTTTTAATGCCTTATTTATATTTACGTCCTGGCAGAGTTTAGCTACAGCTACTTTTCCACTCAACCAGGAGGGCGAAATGAGATGCCGTTCACCAATTCAAGTGATCGGCCAACGCTGTCGATCGAGGTCTCAGCGCTTAAACCGATGTAGGTACCTCACTTCACAATAACATACAGATATTGACAATAAATTTAAACAATTCATTAATTATATAACAACAGCTGTTGAAAAAGTATTCCCTGAAAAATCAAAGTTAGTAAATGACACTGAAATATCTAAAATTAGCTGGTCTAATGCTGATTTACAACACATGAGGGACACGTTGCATTTCTTAGAGGACATATGTAAGAGAACACCTTTGGAGGACTTGAGAAGACTAATAAAAAATCATAAGCTTTATTACAGGTCACAACTTTGTAAAGCAAGAAAAAATGCCCACGATATGATAAATTTATTTCAAGTTCTAAAAACTCCCATAAAGTTATATGGTAAATTATTAATAGCAACAAAAACCGCCCAGAAATTATCCTCTAACGAATTCAATGTACTTTTTGTCAATGTCGATAGAAATATAAGAGATGAATTAATTGCCAGCTACAAATTACACACATAACGATTTCTTGGGCATGAGGATAAGAAATGTTGATAACCAGTTTTCATTTAGAGAAGTTACTTATATAGAAGTCAATAATATTATCAACAATCTCAAAAAGACAACGTCTAAGGATGCATATTATTTAGATATGAAAATCCTTAACGCGATAAGATACATAATATTGATCCTGCTAACCAACCTAATAAATATGTACACCAGCACATACACATTTCCAGACAGACGTACTTAAACTTGCCATACCATTCCTTTCTAAAATTCTGAAATGCGTCTTAAAAATTCAAATAACACATTATTTTGAATCCGAAAATCAATCAGTTTGGTTTTAGGGCTAATTTGTCTACTCAATTCCTAGATCTATCCAAGGCTTTTGACTGCGTGTCACATAATATCTTGATAAGTAAACTGAGCCTTTATAAGTTCAGTGTAAACAGCAGTAATTTAATAAAATCTTATTTACTAATAGACGTCAGTACGTCATATATCAAAATAATAAATCAAATGTGCTACGTATGGAATACGGAGTAACTCAGGGCTCGATAGTGGGACCAATTTTGTTCCTAACATACATAAATGACCTTACTGAAATCACTTCGTCTAAATTCGTCCTGTTTGCAGATGATCAATCATTAAAAATGTTGTATTTGAAATTTATTTATTTAAAATATATAATAAACCTACATCCCGCAGTCTTTAAAATAAATATAAATAAATAAACACCAGAGAAATTATACAACCCTCAATTCCAGAAGCCAGGGCTTATGTGGAAGGGGGTTACACATTGAAAAAACGCGGACTTACAACTATTTCCATCCGACAGTGCCTAACCCGGCGGTGCGATGTCCGTGTGATTAATCGCGATTGCCACCTCGCGCCTTAACCCACTCGGCTATCGACCAGACAGAATATATATAAACTGTTATAAGCGTGCTGGCAGAATAGCTTTTTGACCAATTACGGGGGTTTTGCTTAGCAGGGCAGAGTGCTTAGGTGAGTCTTCTTGTTCGCCAGGGTTTTATTAAATATATCCTACTTTAAGGTTTTCAATATGAAATATATAAAACTGATAATGTTATTAATTTCATATCTAATACCAAATACTATGTGCATTTGAATATTTAGTGTTAAACATGTATAGTTGAAGTTGAATAAATTGAATTGAAATTGAATGGAAAGCCCGACATTTTAATTTATCTAAGAAATCTACAAAATATCATGACATTATATGACAGTACTATTTTTTTATAAAAGGTGTATTTAAAATGAGTACTTGCTTTTTTGTTTTTTAAAATCCGTTAAGAAATAACGGAGATAGAATTTTTTCAAAAAAGTTGTGCGCCGCCATCTTTGATCCGCCATATGTTTTACAGTAATTTTCCCGAATGCCAACGTCGAAAAAATTGTTATATTAGGGCAGTAATTTTGTGCTTTGGAGGTTTTTTTAAAATTGGCAAAGCATCCAAGCGAATATCGATATGAGAATGGACTAATACGCCATATGTTTACGTTGAGTATGATCGACATCATTAGGTTTCTGGGAAAAATCTTCTACATTTTCATGTAGTATTATACTTCTCCTCTTGCCAGAAATTTTGTATGTTCAATTGGTGGAGAAATCGTCAACCTATATTACTGTCCAACATCAGAGGAAATAATGATAGTAATAATTTATTGTACCCAATACAAAATACAATTTTATCAGCCAGTTACAAAAAGAAAAAAGTAAAATATCAATATGTTCAGTTACAAACATTAATTATTAATAAATTCCCTAACCGAATAATGCTTTAGTTGATAAAAAAATTAATTATTTTTTGTATTTTTCAAAAAGATTTTACAGAATTTTTGCTCTGTAGGCCACCGGTTGTGTGATCCCATCCAGTGAATGTCCACCAGAATACCATTTAATTATTTGCACTTTCCCTTCTGTTAAATAAATATCCATTTTAACAGGTTAATATTATTTTGAGTGCAATATTACTTAAATTTCGTAAGGTTCTCTGTAATCTACTTAAGCTCAACGGACTCTAGGAAAATAATAAATAAATCCATAACATCGACAATCACTGCAGCGCCAGCACACAGCGCAACTGATCGCCCCACCCCAATCACACTCCATTAAACATTCTCACCGGTATTGCACAAGTTCGTAAGTGTATACTATTTCCTATACGTCTGATAGCGATCCCCATACTGTATAGTTTCTCTGTACAATTACTGATGCGATTTTTCCCTCTTAACAAAAATTTTCGATATCTTCTTTTAACTACAAGTTCAAAATTTTTAAGCCCATAAGTTATTTCGTTATAAATCACGTATCGCTATTGTAAATTACAACGTCCATATAACAAGTATTAAAATACATTTTATAAATAAGGAAAAATTAAGGAAACATTCTTTCCTATTATTTGGGTTTTCTACCACATGTATTATTATCCTCTTCAAAACAAATCACCGAATCTACAAAATAGTAGAATTATTGGAAAAAAGCCTCTGCGCCCGTGACGTTTACGCCAAAGGAATAGTCAGGAGGTTAAGTTTTGCAAATAATATAAATCGGAATAAACACAGAAACAATGTATTTTGCTGACGTTTCGGAAAGTAATCTCTTTCCGTTTTCAAAGCTCTTTTTTGGAAGAACTCTTATTTTGCTGTGTATGTCAAATACACAGCTTTAAGATTCTGTTTATGTTATTTCCATAGATACTTACTACTTACACAGAACATAGAACTGATGATATTTTCTTTTAGATAATGTTGAGTTTGTTAAGTTCTTAACATTGGTAGCCAGGTTGTACAAATATCTACAGAACAATTCGATACGCACTTATCTTCATTTAATAAGATTATTGCTGATTCTTCAATTTTTCTTTTTTAGAAAACCCAAATAATAGGAAAGAATATTCGTAGAATGCCACAAATAACTTTCAGACAATATTTAGATAACAGGTATGGGCCTAATATAAAGCAATGTTTCAGATTTTTAGAAAAATGTTATAAGAAATTAGCCAAATCAGAAAATAGCATAACCTTTTTGTGTAAATGTCGAGAACATGACATAATTCCGAAGTTTTTACGGCTAAAAGTACCTTTCCAAAATGCGAAAATCAGAAAAATTTTGGACAAGGCAAGCAAGTCCATGGTTAGGGAAAGAATTCAATATCATGGATACCAAAAAGAACGAACTATTGGTGACATTACTTACACAGAAAATGAACTAAGCAGGAACATTATAGAACAGGATTATCAGTTTATAATCTGGAATGTCAGGTTGAGTTACGAAAAATATTTTAATCTGCAAAAAGGTACGCATTTACATAAATTTAGAAACTTAATAAGGGAAAACAGATTAGGCAATTACAAAATATAAATAATAATCCTTTAATTGACAGGATTGTCATTAATATGTCAAAAAGACTTTTGTCCATTTCAGACAGGATTGTCCTATCAAAAGGTTTAAATTTTGCAATAAACCCGAAAACTATTCCAAAATTTGATATAGTAGCGGCAATAGAAAAAACGGCTCAAAATTTATCAACAGATAATGGTAATGAATATCGCATACGGGCAAACATTGCTTTAGAGAAGCAATACAAAATTAAAGATAATTAAACTCCAGAAGAAAAGTTATCGATAAATTCTTTAAAACGCGATGAAAGTATAAAAATATTGCCAGCAGACAAAGGTAATGCCACAGTCATTATAGATAAAGATATATATAACACAAAAATCATGACTCTTGTAAATGAGGGACCCCACTCAAAACTAAACAAAGATCCAACAAAATCAATAGAGAGCAAAATTTACAGAACTTTGTTTAAACACAAACATGAATTTAATGATTTTGAACGAAGGAAACCTACACCACATCATAGTAAGCCTCTTCATTTTTATGACTTACCAAAGACACACAAACAAAATATTCCTTTAAGACCAATTGTTAGTTCTATTAATTCACCATGTCATAATTTGGCAAAATTTTTACTTAAAATTATTGATCCATTATCTGGAAATACCGATTCATATATTAAAAATAGTAAACATTTTATAGAAAAAATTTATGAATACGATATTCATGAATCACACCTGATGGTTAGTTTTGATGTAGTTAGTCTTTTTACCAATGTTCCGGTAGATGAAACCTTAAAAATAGTTAAAGACAGGTTGTTAAATGATAATAATTTGGAAACTAGAACTAAATTAAGTGTAAATAGCATAATGGAACTCTTAACACTGTGTATAAAAAACAACCTATTTTCAATTGGACAATGAGTTCTATCAGCAGGATTTTGTTATGGCTATGGCATCTGCATTATCACCAATTTTAAGCAACATATTTATGGAGAACTTTGAGAACACACATGTTCAAAATTGTATAAACAAACCGGTTGTCTGGTGGAGATATGTTGACGACATCTTTGCAATTTGGTCTCATGTTGTCGATTTACTAGATAGTTTTTTGGAAAATATATATAGTAAGGAACCGTTTATTAAATTCACATTAGAAGTAGAAAGTAGGAATGAACTACCGTTTTTAGATGTTTTAATTAGAAGGGTGAATAATACAATTGAAACAAGCGTTTATAGAAAACCAACACATACTAATAGATATCTAAATTTTAACTCAAATCAGTCAATAAATGGTAAAAGGGGTGTTGTAAAATGTTTATACGATAGGGCCAAAATAATTTCATCTAATAATGAAATATTAAATAACGAGAAAAAATTTATCAAAGAGGTTCTAGTACAAAATCAATATCCTGAAGCCTTTATTAATAGAGTTTTCATTAATGTTGAATATAGGGACAATCAGGTACGACAAAAACCTGAACGTCATTATACAGCAATAATTCTTTATGTATAAGGACTATCGGAAAAGCTACGCCGTATAGGTGACAGATTTGATGTTAGGACGATATTTCAAACGGGGAACACTTTAAGATCTATTTTAACAAAAACAAAACCGATAAACAGGGAGCAAAATTCAAAAAACTGTATTTACAATATCCCGTGTGAATGTGATAAATGTTATGTGGGTGAGTCATCCAGACCTTTCAGTGTGAGGTTGGATGAGCACAAGAATTACATTAGAAAGAATGAAATTCAGAAATCAAAGATTTGTGAACATGCTTGGGAAAACGGACATAGAATAAACTGGGACTCGGCAAAAGTTTTAACAAAAGAAACAGATACCAAAAAAAGAAAAATTAAAGAATCAGCAATAATCTCATTAAATGAAGATAAGTGCGTATCGAATTGTTCTGTAGATATTTGTACAACCTGGCTACCAATGTTAAAAGAAGAACTTATCAAACTCAACATTATCTAAAAGAAAATATCATCAGTTCTATGTTCTGTGTAAGTAGTAAGTATCTATGGAAATAACATAAACAGAATCTTAAAGCTGTGTATTTGACATACACAGCAAAATAAGAGTTCTTAAAAAAAAAGCTTTGAAAACGGAAAGAGATTACTTTCCGAAACGTCAGCAAAATACATTATTTCTGTGTTTATTTCGATTTATATTATTTGCAAAACATAACCTCTGACTATTCCTTTGGCGTAAACGTCACGGGCGCAGAGGATTTTTTTCAATAATTCTATTATTTTGTAAATTCGGTGATTTCTTTTGAAGAGGATAATAATACATGTGGTAGAAAACCCAAATAATAGGAGAGAATATTCGTAGAATGCCACAAATAACTTTCAGACAATATTAAAGAAATAGTTTCATTTGCATGATAATGTTCGTTTTATTGTCATATTAATTTCAATTTAGTATCAAAATGTATCACACTCTTTTGACGTTTGATTGCTCGTTAACAAATAATATATCATTTTATTGAATTGTTCTAATAACAAAATATGGTCCATTAAATATATTTAACATGAGGCTATAATCACTTTATATGTAACATCTAGAAACCTATGCTATATATAAAAAGAATCAGTATTTGCAAGAATATTCATATTAGAATTATTATTTTCTTAATTTTATATTCAGTTTTATAATTCATTTAGAAACTCTTAACATTCATACTAAATTGTTGATTTGGCGGACACGGTTTATATATATTTTTAATTTTTATTTCTTTTCGTCTTTTTTATATTAACTTTCTAGCGCAGTTCAACCGTAACTATCCAACTACTTAATCTGTTCACACACCCACAGGCAACCATTCCTGCGACATTGTCGCCTGCCGCAGCTGAGAATAGAACTCTGGAGGGATGTATAGCTACTAGCGATTTAATCCAGCCCGCTATGTTACACTCTAGCTATTTACTTTTGCCGAAACAAACTTCTGGTTCCTGGTACCGAGCAAATTCGCAGTTCAAGTACACAAAATCAGATTTCTATATAATAGTATTTATTGTCAGAAAATTCACTGTGTCGACATAAGTTTTCTATTGAAACTATTTTATATAAATAATAAAATCGATAAGTAGTAGGTATTTGCTAGTTGGGCAAGCAAAGCCAGATATTTCGATTATTTAAGATATAAATTTTTTTCGGATGTGATTTCATTTTATGAAATTTTTTCTATGGTACTGCTGAAAGTTATGGCAGTTTTAATTTCTTTTCCTTCGTTAAATATATCTAATTGTCTAATGTCCGTTATTAATCTGCACACAGAGCGGTTTTCTAATTTTATTAAGTATCTAGTTAATAGAATAGAATAGATTCTTATTCAACATAAGCTATTTACAATACTACATAACTTTGACCCGTCCTTTATTTCTGTTATTATTGAAAATAGCAGAAAAAGTTTCGTATAAAAGTTACAGGATCTTACCTGTTTTTATTGAAACGTGATAAAAAAACAATATCATGTATAGGACACGTGATACGAAATAAAAATATGTTGTTTTTTTAACGGAACACCCTTTATATTATTGCATTATCGGGAAGCCCTTTTTCCCCTGATTTCAAATATATACTATAGTATAGATCTATCTTAAATACTTCTTGACATATTTGACATAAAAAATGCAAATGAGCCGCTTTATTGCAAGAAGAATGAGCCGTGTGTGTCAAAATGTAAGTGAAACAAAAATAACTAGGTAGGCCACGAAAATAATTATTTTATTGTTTATTCAATTTTGACATTTCAAACCGTCATTATTAACATTTATTTAATCAAAATGGGTTGTAGTGAGGCTGAAAAGGTCGAAATATTTTCCCTTTATGTGAAAAATAATAAAAATAAGTATGCCGCGCGGCAAGAAGAGAATACCGTTGAATCCGAGTCGAGCGATTCCTAGTGTAAACACGTTTTTGAATGTTTATCGTCATGTAAATAAGGCCCATAATTTTTCAAGAAAATGACCTAACGTTACAGCAAACGAGGAAGAAGATCTAGATATATTGTTATATTTTCAAGGTAAAAAATAATTTATTATAAAAATAGATCGATACCTTATTTTAATATTTGTTTTAGGAAATTCGGTTAATAGTTTATTAAATGTTTGTCGTGAAATGGAAAAAAGTTATTCCAACATTCAAAAAACTTTAAAAATGTATCAATATAGGCCTTACAAAATATTACCAGCCCAGGAACGGAATGAAGACGAAAAACGTAGAAGATTGTTGTTTTGTCAGATTATACTCCATGAATTAGATGAAAATCCTGATTTTTTGAAGAAATTATGTGAACAGATGAGTCAAGTTTTTCCACAGCGCGAGTTTTTAATAGAAATAACAGCCATTCCTGGGAAAATAAAAACCAAAGATGGAGAAAGGTCAAGCAAATAAAAAAATCGAGTAGAAAATCAATCCACGTCTGGTGTGGAATTTTTCAAAACAAAGATTTTCAAATTATTTGTGATAAAACCAATTTATAAAAAAGGCAACAAACTAATGTGTCAGAACTACAGGCCTATTTCTATAATCACGAACTTTGATAAGATATTCGAAAAATCACTAAAATCTCGCCTAGACAAGTATATAAATAAATATAAAATAATTTCTGACAAGCAATACGGTTTATAGAAAGGTGTCTCTACTCAAGACGCAATCACATATCTAACGGATAGTGTTTACCGTACGATTGACAAAGGATTACCATCACTAGCTGTGTTCTTAGACCTGGTCAAAGCCTTTGATACGGTCAGTTTCCCATTATTATTGAAAACACTTAAAAATATTGGAATTATAGGTAATAGTCTAAAATTGTTTAAGAGTTTTATATATATGACAGAGAGCAATGCGTAGG
This sequence comes from Leptura quadrifasciata, assembly GCA_963675555.1. NCBI lineage: Eukaryota > Metazoa > Arthropoda > Insecta > Coleoptera > Cerambycidae > Leptura > Leptura quadrifasciata. Next base: position 58,059,537 of record OY776673.1, on the reverse strand, counting down.
AATAAATTGAGTGAAAAGTGAATTTAAAACTGCAAAATTTGGGGTACCACAAGGGACAGTCCTCGGACCATTGTTCTTTATAATATATAAATGATTTATTTCTATCAGAATCATCAGGCGATATACTTACTTTCGCGGATAACACTGTAGTATATTACGTGGAGTAACTTAAAAACTGTATGAGTTTAGTAAAACTGCTTTTCTTACGAGATTTGTTTATACTATTTTTTCACATTTTGTGTTAGTAAGTATTTATAAGCAAATAATGATAGATATTGAAGCGTTACAAAGTTTGAAACTTAAAAAATTTCATAGTAGGTACTTGTGTAAGATTTCCGTAACCTAATAACTGACACGGCTTGTTTATCAGAAAGCGAGTAAATAGAGCATCTCGTACCGTGATATCATTCGCCGTGACGCCCATGCGCGATTGACGTATTGATATACTAAGAAGTATATAGGTTTGTTATCAGAAGTCCGTGGTGTAATTTGTAATTGCCCCTCCAAAAACTACCTTCGCCCGTTAGTTCCGGTTTCCGTTCTCATCCTTTCAAGTGATTACAATACTGTCCACTTCCTGTTACACAATATATAATATATAACTATAAAACTACTTATAGGCTCCAATACAAGCGATTCATTAATAATAACTCAAAAATAAATAATAAAATCTCAGATATAAATGTTCTCGAAGCGGAAGTGGACAATCTCACTAAAGCTGTAGGTACTTAAAGCAAAGGAGGCAACAACAAAAAAGTCCACCTTTAAACAAAAATCTTACGAAATTCCACACGAAATATCAAAACTAATTAAAAATAAAAACAAAATTACACGGTGGAACAAACACCGCCGTGACGAAGACGGGGCTAATTTACAAACTATGCAAGATCAAATCAAAAATAAAATATCAAAATACAAGGAGGAGTCCTTCAACGAAAGAATAGCCGCTCTCTCGAGACAGGACAAATCCCTGTAGAAAATAACAAAACTTCTTAAAAAGCGTTATATAATTACACCCACTATCATTAACAACTATATCCCGTATTTTTCTGATAAGGATAAAGCCGAGGTATTTGCCGACCACATCAAATATAATAACATAGCATGGCCCAACAATTAATCGCAGCAGGATTCTATCACTCAAACTGTTAATAACTACCCCTCCTGATATCCCATCCCTCCAAACAAACTCACAAAATTACTAACTAACCCTTCTGAAATTAAAAGAGTCTTAAAAACCCTCCCTAACCTAAAAGCCCTTGGAACTGGTGACATCCCCAACCTACTCCTTAAAAGCCTCCCAACCAAAGGTCTGGTGCAAATAACTTACATCACAAATGCCATTGTCAAACTTCAGCACTTCCCTGAAAAATGGAAAATATTGATTATAATTCCAATCTTAAAACCAAATAAGCCTCCACATAACACTAATAGTTATAGGCCCATAGCACTTTTAAACAATCTCTCTAAACTGACAGAAAAAATAATATTGATCAGATTACAACAATTTATCGATAAACATAAAATCTTGCCAAAATCCGACAGCATCTCGTAAAGCTTGACAGATTCTACAATAACTGGAAAATCAACATAAACACTGACAAGACAGAGACCATCATATTACATAGAAAATTTACAAACACCACGACTTTCACCAAAATAAAAATACATGACGAGACGATACGGGAAAAGACCAGGGTTAAGCATCTAGGGGTAATCTTAGATACGAGACTCAGGTCCGGATCCCATGTGACCAATACGATACAGAGAGCTTATTCTGTAATGAATAAACTTTATTGCCTGATTAATCACCGCAGCAAACTTACTGTGGATAATAAGCTCACACTATTCAATGTGATATTCAGACCGATCTTGACGTGTGTCTGCGCACCATGGAACAACATTTCAGATGCGCAGCGCAAACGTCTTTAGATTTTGCAGAATAAGCTCCTACGGACTCCAAACCAATGCAGACAGATGCACTCCGATAGCTCTACTCCATAACAACAATAAGATCCCCATGATGAGAACTTTTATCAACTATACTTCACAAAAATTCTTTAAAAGCAGAATTCAGCTATCGGAGCTTACACGAGACCTAGCCGACAGACGTAGACATAACGACCCACGACACGCCCATATATTACTACACCAAAACTTACCACTTTATGACGACATACAATAACATTAATACATACACACATAACTACTACCCACTGATAATTACAGGGCTTTCCTTCCTTATCCCTTCTTTCCCCGCCACAACACCCCCTGCACCTTGCGCAATAGAAATCAATTTTCATTTAACTGGTATAGTTCAAGTAAGAAGAAACTGAGATATAAAAACATAACAAAAACTTTACGACTTTATTAAAATACCGGTACTTTTTTTTGTGCTATTCGCAAATTGACTCGTTTACCTTTATAGGTTTTTAATGTGCGTCGGGAATGTTTCATGTCAGGCTTGGCGCCATGGTCCGCGCCGATATAATTATGTCGTGAAGTTTTTGTTAGGTTTTTTCTGTCTCGGGAATTACTTGAACTATAAATATTTTGTACATATCGTTTTAAACTAGAATACTTCTTATTTTATTAAAAACTGTATATTAAAGCAGGTTTTTTTAACTTAGTTTTCCTGCGTCAAATAAATCATAAAATTAAACATCCAAACCGTAGTTATGTAATATTATATATAAATCGTAAATTGCAATCTATTTATTAACTGCATTGCAGAATAAAACAGATACTTTGTTCAATCTTAATGTTAGGAGAACAGAAATAGAAAGAGGCTAAACTTGACTAGACTATTAATATTCTACACTGTTTACCAACGACAGGTTTTGTGGCTACTGCACATCGATTGTGTCCGTAACACGAAATTTAATTGTAGATGCATGTATTATATCCGTTAGGACGTGATGACAATGTATTGTTAAATCAAATAAATAAAATGAATATAATATATAGTCTAGAGTAGAATTATACAAAATAGGCAATAAAAGATTTTAATTGGTAATTGGCGCGATTAAATAGTTATGGATTCTCCATGAATGAGATATTAGTTAGTTGAATTGTAAAAATAGCTAAATAAAATAAAAGTCTTTTAAATGGTAAATGGATTCTCAGACGCGAGCTCGAGGGTTCGAATCCTTTTGTTACAGTTTCTTTTTTTACTACATTTTGTCAACAATTAAAATACGTAATACGAGTATATTTTTTGAGTTACTTCGTTAAGTTAAATATGTTAATATTATTTGATGTAGTATAGTTGCATATGATAGATAATTTTCCTTGACCTTGTCATTTATGAGCGACGTGTCACGGCACAAGATGCTCTATTTACCCGCTTCTGTTTATCACTCAAAGAATACAGATAGAGAATCATAACAGTTTTCAGGCAGAACAAGTGGAATTGAATAAATATCGTGTGGTTAACTTTTCAAATTTAAATAATTGTATTTATAATATATATAACAACGATATAACAATGTTTCCAACATTTAAATAAACAGTTTTTTGTTTTTATTAACACTGATTACTATATAGTAAAGTGACAGTTCGATGTGGTAAAGTGCCACTTTATTAAACGATTTTGAATTTAGAAAAATATCTTATTATTAGTCAAAATGCGAAAAAGTATATTTAAATCAGTTAGAAATAACACAGAAAAAAAAGTCTTCTGAAAATAATATTTAAAAAAGATCTGACTTTCCCGTCTGACAAGTTATTCAATGAAACCAAAATATTTGACCCGAGGCAACTATTCTGCTATGCAATATGTTTAAATCAGTTTAACAAAAAAGTAATTTAAATATTATCTCTCACCCCTACATGGCACGACAAAGCTCATAAAAATATAAGACTGATTTTATGAAGAAACTCTAGGCCAAAGAAACTATAAATACCTGAGTCCCAAAATTTACTTTTCACAGCAGAAAACTTAAAAAATCAAGACAAACCCCCAGAGAACACATTCACAGACAAATTTATCTCAAAAACTTTCCTTAACTAAGATATATCAGTCCATTGCTTTATCTACCAATGTTTATTTAGGTGCATAATTTAAGATTTAAAATTGCTCTCCTTATATTATGTGCAATTGCATTAAATGATATGAATAAATGGTTTATAAGAATGGGTAAATATGTGTATATATCCTCTTTTATTTCATACTAAACGTTGTTTTAATTCAGTTAGTTAGAAACTTTAATATGTATTTTTGCTAAATGTCGCTACTCTATAGATATTTTATTATTTTATAAGCTATTTTCAACTCTACAAATCATAATTATTCCCTCCATTGCAAATAAATATAAGGTATAGATTATTTTTATTGTTGTAATATAATAATTTACTAATTTTCTTTTGTTTCTCGCGCACAAATACCTTTATTGATATTTAAAGTGGTGTATTTATGTTTATTTTGATGTATACTTGTTACTAAAAATTGTATTTTTGTATTTGTACGTTAAATAAACATTATTATTATTACTATGTGAATTTTTAGAACACGACTTACATCATTCACATATATAATGAACAGAAGGGGCCCCAACACACTACCCTGCACCACCCTATATGAGCTAGGAACCTTAATCTAGATGTGCTATTGTTCACTTTGGTCTTATGGTACCTATCTTTTAAATAATTTTCAATCCATGGCTGTTTCTTTCACATCATACTCATTTAAATTTTTAACTAACCTACATCTATCAATAGTTTCAAATGCTCGCTTTAGGTCTAAAAACACACTCAATACTACAGTACTATCATTGATCTCATTTCTCCAGTTCACACACACTAATTGTAAACTTGTTTCCCATGAACGACTTTATCTAAATCCTAAACTATTGAAAATTAAAAAAATTGTTCTGAAGGCAACAACTCTAGAAAATTTGCGAAATTCTGTTTTTCGGTACATGATGTTGAATTGAACTTTTACCAACATATTATCTGCTAACTAATGTTTTTAGGTCCATTTATATCATACTGTATAACTAATAACGGGTCCGGTAGGTACCCATTTAAAATTTAGTTGTTTTTATTAACGGTTATATTTATATATTTGGAAATTTAACACAACTCAACTTTAAGTGGTTAAGTAAAAATTACGAAATGTTTCAAATGGGAATAATATGAAAACACACCCCATGCTTGGAACACGAACTCCGTGCCCCTTACCATTCAAGTTGAAACAGACTGTCAGACAGTTTTTCCATACTACATTAACTGTTGGTCTATAATAATTATCAGTTGCAAATAGAATTTCCGACTCCTGCCTTATATAATATATCAAACGCAGTTTCTTTTAATTGTTTTATTCTTAACTGCATACGTTCCTGTGATTACTCACTTGTACTTAAGTGTGTTGCTTACAAGCATTTTAATACTACATTATTAATAGATGTTCTGAATTAAAAGTGGCATCAATAAACTTTACTCATATTCTAGTGAATGTATGCGTATGATTTAATGTATATTTTTATATTTTTTAATCACCTTCCAGATTCAACATTTTAAATATTTCTAGTTTATATTCCATTGAATTGGAGTTTTGAAAATATCGAGGCATAAAACAACAAAAAGTGTATATATTCAATAACAACGCTTCTCAGATAAAATTATCAAGACTAATATATTCAGAGTAGGAAGTTATATTTGAATATTGATTTGAACTTTATTTTGTATTAGCAAAAAGAGGCGTATATTTTCTGTTGTTACTTTCATGTCAAGGAGGTAGAGCCGAGGAATAGGGTATAGTTACCTTTATAATTTTTTTTATAATTACACGCAATTTATATAAAAGCAAACCAAATTTTATAGAACTTAAGACATAGTTATTTGCTTGATGACTACAAAAGTATCATGGGATACTGCACATATTATTAACAATGAGCAGCACAGTTTTATGCGTCAAAAGAGTACCTCAACTAATTTGTTTCTTTATGACCATTTTATTTTCAATGCTTTTGAATATCAATCACAATTGGATTCCGTTTATACTGATTTCACGAAGGCATTTGATCGTGTTGATCACGTGTTACTCATAGCCAAACTGAAGGCTTTGGATGTAGAGGGTTACATGCTTGAATAGATTCATAGTTACTTATATAACCGAACAGAGTTTGTCAGATGCTCAGGAGCCGCATCATCTTCCATTAATATATTCTATTCGGGCGTTCCACAAGGATCGCATATCGGTCCATTGTTATTTAACTTATTTGTTAATAACATTAATTAGGTTAGTCCTCATTAACAGTAATGACCTAATGTTTGCTAACGATTTGAAGTTATTCAGAATTGTTGACAACTCTTATACCTCTCGTTTGCAAAGTGATCCCGATAATCTAATTCGATAGTGTGATTTTAATCTATTGAAACTTAACCCTGCCAAGAGGGGGCGAGCGTAGGTGCGTCTTTACTATGTACATACTTCGGTATGCGATGTAAAGCAACGACAGGCGCAGTTAGTACTTGGATGGGTGACCATTTCAACGGAAACCGCGTTCTCGCCTCACACATCTTCCAGCGGCTTGTATATCAGTGTATGCGCGGAAGCTATGCAACCTTAGGCGAGGGTTGTATAGGAGATATACCATACTTCGGAGGGGATGTAAAGCCGTCGGTCCCTTGTCTATTAAATGTTAGGCAAGTAAAAGACCCCTACTCTTCTTAAGGGAAGAGATTCGGCAAAATTCCTGGTTGGGGGTAGCTCGTCTACAGGCGTCGGTGTTAGGCCTCAGTAGCGGAAATAGGCCGACGTTAAATAAATGTATTAAAAAAAAACCCTGCCAAGTGTAATCAAATTTCTTTCATGAGAGGCAATAATTATATTATATTCCACTACCATCTCAATAATGGTACCTTAAACAGGGTAAATTCTATAAAAGATCTTGGTGTAATATTTGACGTCAAGATGACATTCAAACTACATATATCTCAAAAGTTAAAACACAAGCACTGAAAGTATTAGGTTGCATCAATAGAAACTCTACTTTTTTTTCTATTAAAATATACAAGTTGCTGTACACTTCACTGGCAAGGAATCTAGTAGAATATGACAGTGTGATATGGAACCCAGCATATAATATCAATAAAGAATCTATTGAGAATGTCGAATCAAAATTTCTTAGGCCATGTGCATTCATGATGGGTCATCGAATAGGCGAATATTCTTACAGTGACATCTTACGCGAACTCAACTTTCTATCATTTGAGCCGAGAAGATTGAATTTCGTTCGATCATTTGGGCAAATTGGGGAACGTTTTGAAAAATAAATAATAAATAAAAATGGAATTGCAGCCAAACTGTTCCATATTTTTTTACTAAAATTTGGCAGGCTATTTCTTGGATACATAAGTTACTTCCGTATAAAATTTCATCAACTTTGGTTTAATTTTGGCCAAGTTAGCCATAATTCAATTTTTTAAGTTTTTTCAGTATACAGGCTGTCCATTTTATCAGGGCACTCAAGAATATCTCACTTAATATCGGTCGTACAAAAAAATTATTTTTACGAAAATTGTGCCGATTTATATAACCTACAAAATGATTTGAAGACATTTGATGTCCATGTCCTACTTTAAGAGTTATGACGGAAAATATCGAAAATGTCGAAAACGTCTAGGCCAAATATCTCCGTTATTTCAAGAGATACGAGAAAAATTCTAATGTGAAAATTTTTTGCAAAACAGAGTGTTTCAACGAGGTTTTATCTAATTTTTTTCAAAACCGCTGTATTTTGAGATTTACTCTTTAGGCTTTGTTGCTTTCTTGATTATTATTTTGTTTTTGTTACCTGAATTTACTTTATTCTTCTTAATTGTGTTAATGTTTTATTATAGCAAAGATTTGAACAACTTATTGAATTATATTATCGTTTTATTTAATCATACTTCTCCACGGCAAGTATAATGCTTGTTAAAAAAAAATTTATTGGTTTAAAAAAATGTTTTTATAATTGCTAACGTAGTCGCAATGAATAAATATGGCATGTGATATATCGTTGAAAAGGGAGGAAAGCACTCTATTTAATGGCGCCATTTCCCGCCCGTTTCAAAATAATTAGTAAATCTCACAATACAGCGGTTTTGAAAAAAACTAGATAAAACCTCGTTGAAACACTCTGTTTTGCAAAAAATTTTCGCCTTAGAATTTTTCTCGTATCTCTTCAAATAACGGAGATATTTGGCCTAGACGTTTTCCGCATTTTCGATATTTTCCGCCATATCTCTTAAAGTGGGCCATGGATCTCAAATGTCTTTAAACCATTTTGTAGGTTATAAAAATCGGCACAATTTTCGTAAAAATATTTTTTTTGTACGACCGATATTAAGTGAGATATTCTCGAGGGCCCAGATAAAATGGACAGCCTGTATATATATACATATCGTGGGAGGCGGTGAACCAATTCTCACGAAATTTGAACTAAACATTCCCTAAACATTTACAATAAAAGAGTATCGTTCTAGTTTCTTAACTAGCATTTCAAAGGGTCCAAAATAAATTAAAACTTAAAAAAACCACCCTTAAAAATAACCAATTTACCCCTTTTCCGCGAAAAAAGGGTTCCCCCTCCTACTCGAAGCAGAAAACTCAGGGTATTCTTAGTTTCACCAAAACAAACTTATTTTTGTGTCGCGTTGCTCCGTGTAAAATTTTCTCTATCGTCTTATTTTGGGCTATTTTTACTCCGCTAAAAGTTCCTCGTTAGTGCCTAACTTTAAAGTGAGGAGCTCTTTTCTAGGGATCATTCTGACTTTTTTTTAATAACCTCCTGGTGGAGTTTAGCATTAGCTATTTCACCCACTAGGACTCAACAACCATTCTCTACGATATTGTCAGCTGCCACAGCTGAGTCTCCAAATTACTACTAGACTAACTACAAATATTATAATTAAAAAGGAAATAATTCTAATATTTTTTGTGTTGATAATATCACGTTTTCATTCTATATTACATTACTAAAATATACTTTTCGATCTTAACTTCTAATTCCAACTATTTCATTCGAGCACATTATTAGTGCAACTTTTTTTGCAGTTTTGAAACGCTATTTTTATTTTATTATCTCTGACATCATTTTCATGCACCGGTTGATGTCATCCGCACGTTTATATTAACACAGGACAATAGCATTCCATGTAGGTGCCATGCCGGTCAGGGAAAATTTTAATTATAACATCCATTAGAGCGGACGTATAATAGTGACGTAATACAGTTAAATTTTGGTACAGTGGGAACTTAACATATAGGACGGTAACTTGAATATTGAATCATAAATAGAACCATTTGCAACTCTGCTGAGAAAAGGTAATAGTGAACTAGAACGTGCATAATTCCTTTGGCCAGGGAAGGAAAATAACTGCAGTAATTGCTGCTAAGAAACGGTATTATAGTCCAGTAAAACACATAAAATGCAATTACAAGCAATTCTTTGAAGACTTCGGATTTTTTTTTATATAAAGTGATAGTATTTTGGGTAATTATTGCAGGAAAAATCTTTGGAAGTTCATCTCAAAGTCGAAAATAAAAATATTTCTCTTATTTTTCTCAAAATTTGTTAACTATTGTGAGAATTATCAAGTAGACCAATTTTTAATGCTACTTAAGCCCGATATATCTAAACCTCAAAATGTTACTAATGAAATAAGCAAGATACGCAAATTCGAAGTCTGACAATTTTCTGATAGGTTCGACTATTTTTTTTAGTTTTCTCAAAGGACTATTGAATTTGTTATAAATAACATAAAATGACTGAAAACTATTCAAGAGATGAAAAAATTGACATGCTGATCATCTATGGAGATATTACTCCGTATGGGCAGAGATATCCAGAATGAAGACAACCTCCAAGAAACTGTTTCGCTCGGTTGGAGCATCAATTTAGAACTGAGCCTGATATAAAAGTTTAAGAAAGATTTATTGTGGATGAAGAGATGAAATTTAATGTGTTGGCTCTAGTGCATATTGACCCAATTTCGATAGGACAAATTCAACATGAATTAGCAGCTTCTAAAGAATAAGCTAGGAGAATTTTAAAGAAACATGACTATCGTTATTATAAATATCAATTGCATTAATTTTTGTTTGAGAATTATTATGAATGAAATAATTGATTCCAATTATGCCAACTAAGAAATGAGAATTTAATCAAAAACATTTTTTTCCTCTAATAAATCGAGATTTACAAACCTTGAGTTATTTGAACGGAAGAACATTCGATATTGGACAATTTAAACGCCGCATATTAAGAGACAGGGATGGTTTCGGAAACTGTTTGGCTTCAATGTTTGGTTGGGCGACCATATCATAGGTCCAATAATTTTTTACGAAAATCTAACTGGACTAAGATATCTAGAATTTCTCCAAAATATAGTAATCCCACAGATTATTCAAATTCTCAATAGCAATATTGACGAGGTTTACTTCCAGCAACATGAGGCTAGACCACACAATGCTATTGTCGTTAGGGATTACCTAAATGAATTGTTTCCAGATCGTTGGATTGGGACCCAGACAGATGGCCGGCAAGTTCTCTTGGCTTAAGCCCAGTCGACTTTTTATTTGGGTGCATTTAAAAAATATAATCTACGCGACTGCCCCAACTACAAGGCAAGACCTGGAAGAAAGAGTTAGATACGAATAATAGCTCAACAATAACCACAGAATGTTAGACGTGCAACAATAAGTCACTCTACACTGCGTATTAATCAAAACGGTGAACAGTTTGAACAATTTTTATAATGGTTTATTATAATTTAGGTTTTACATACTTTTATTTTATTTATTCATGGTTGTTACGTTTAATTAAAATTATTTATTGTTTAATTTGTATTTTGAAATACTTTCATTATTACGAAGAATATCGTTAAGAAATTATTAATGATGAAAAAACTAAAGTTTATAAATCATTATTTCTAATTAATAGAAAAAATAGTACGGTCCCATTAAGAAATTTTATATAGTACCCCTGAGGAAATGAAAATGAAATTCCGTCTTTTGAGAAAAACCTAAAAATAATCGTGAGTAATCGGAACATCTATTTTCTTCTTTACAGATAAGTCTACAGCCTTACTAACAATTTCCTAAACCTACTTAGTAATTTTCTTTTACCGCATTCATCTGAAGCGGCCATTTTGAAAAAACAAAAAAAATAGTTCGTACCGGTCTCACAAATTTTTTGGAATTTTCTAAATCTGTAAAAATTTTTGCAACTGGGAGTTGATGCTTAATAAGGAACCATGAAAAAAGAATATTGTCAAGAAAAAAAGTTGTTTCGTTCCTATTAGTCTAAAATTAGCCCACTTTTGTCTAATTCATGTGGACCAAAAATGAAATTTTTAAATTCAATAACAAGCAGACAATTTAGTCGAGTCAGAGAAGGGGGAGAATAGAAAAAAATTAAAGTACAGTTAGCCTCAAATATTTTTTATGGTAACATGTTAGTTATACCTTCAGGATCATCCAGTCAACTGAAGTAAAAGGTGCTGGCCATGCCCTTTTTTTTAACTACCCCTTTTTGGCCAGTCCGGGTAGCACATTATTTTCTTATTTATAATTCATAAGAAAATAAATATTTTGACTATATTGATTTAAGTTTTATGTCGTTTTTTATGTTTTTTAATATGCCAAATTTTAACATAAATAAATGAAAATCTTGAAGTATTCCTGGGAAATTGTGGAACACTTTTGGAAAATGCTGAAAACTGTCATTACAAGACCGTGTAATATATCGTTTTCGAGATTTTTTTGGTCACTTACGATGAAAGAGATATTCGAAACGATGAAACATTTTTGATTTTTCCGGAAAATTGTGGAAAATTTGTCTATATAAATATATGAAGTTGAAATGCAAGGAAATCTTTGAAAAATTTCGGGAAGTATTAATAAAATGCAAATATAAAAATCTAAAATGACCGTGTAAGTGTAACATATCAAATGTTAAGTTTTTTTCGCTGATGACGTATTATACATTATAAACGAAAAGAAAATTTAAACTTAAAAGAAATCACGAAAAATTTAATGTAATTCCAAGATTTTGAAGGCGCAATATATTTATATTTCATATTATTCTTATTATATGAAAAAAATTAACATATTTTTATTACTAACAATAAAAAAAACAATTTTTTTAAATTTTATGTACCTACTTTAAAATTTTTAATGAAAGTATATGTTATGTTGCAGGGCCGCAGTCGAAAGTTCTTACAACCATGGGCGATCCACAAAAATATTGCGTATTATGTGATTTTTTCGGAGAAGGAAAAATTACGCCTGTTATACATGATGATTTTATAAATGAAGTTAAAAAAAAGGGGGAAAAAATGTTTAGTTACGTTTTGTTTATTTATATCTCCATTTTTCCCAGCTTAAATTTGTAATCGTTCAACATTTAATATATTACACCTTCAAAATCTTGGACTGAAATTAAATTTTCCGTGATTGTTCTAAGAGTTTAAATCTTCTTTTCGCTTATAATGTCCAATACGTCATCAACGACTAAAAAAACATAATATTTGATATGTTATACAGTCATTTTAGATTTTTATATTTGCATTTTCTTAATATTTTCCGAAATTTTCCAAAGATTTCCTTGCATTTTAACTTCATATATTTATATAGAGAAATTTTTCACAATTTTCCGGGAAAATCCAAAATTTTTCTTCGTTTTGACTATCTCATTCGTCATCAGTGATCAAAAAACCTCGAAAACGACATATTACACGGTCTTGTAATGACAGTTTTCCGCTTTTACCAAGAATGTTCCACAATTTCCCAGGGAAAAAAATTAAATATTTAAATTCTAGGCAAAACAGAAAAATTATCACCGATTATATCGATTTAAAGAACAAAAATTGAATAATTAATCTAAAAGAACAAAAAAATATGATGAAATATTAATTAAAATAATATATAAAATATATTGTATTTTTGTTGAATTTTTTGTGTATATCTTTTTCACATTTTTGTAGTGACAGCACAATACGTGAATGCAGACGTTTAAGCTCTAACAGGGAGCAAAGGAACAAATATTTATTACACACATACATACATAGACTGTCGTCTAAATATTATAATACACCAAAATTTAGAAAAGGACTATTGTAGCCAAGCAAAGCTTCCACACTGATGATAAATTTCCAATAGTTTTTTTATATGCTACTTTGCAAAGTAATTTTCAATTATGAATATCCCCAAGAAGTGGTTCGAATTCCATGATAAACTATAGGGCCCAGTCTTCTTACTCACTCAAGTCTAGACTTAGGAGGGTCATTCAAGTGATCTGGAAGGCGGTTATAACATTTATTCATTATCAATATCTGTGTTATAGAATTTATTCGGAAATTAGAAAATAAATTTAAAAATTAGTAGTATTTAGCAATCATGCGGCATAATAGCTTTGATAAAATAGTCTATTCAATCATATACGTGATTTATATGTCCGTAACAAAACTAACTCGATGTTTTATCGTGTTTAAATTGGTATCTAGAATCAAGCCTGTCAACATAATTGCTCTTAAAATATTATTGTAGAAAAAATTATTATAAATATAATCTAAAAACCAAACGTGGACAGCAAACGTCAAGTCTGATTATTTCGTAATAAAGGTAATGTATTTTAGTGCATAAGTAGGTCAAGGACCAGGGAATTAAACTACTTAATAAGTTTAAATTGAAAAATACGCTGTAAGAATTATGAGACAATTTTAGTAGCCTGAATATTTAATAAATGGTATATTTGTGCTGGTAATATATTAAAAATTCCCGTAATGTTAAAAGCATTTTTAACGGGCAGTGAAGCTACTGAAGTAATTCCCACAAATATATATTGAAAGCTATGCTTGAATGCAAATCATTTCGAGATGATGCCAACATGGCTGACGAAACCGTAGACTACACAGAAACTCAAATCGTTAGGTTCAGGACAGTTGCGACATTCTGTGCGTGCTCCTACTTATTTTATAGTGTGAGTTAAAGCCTTTTCTTGTTGGAATATTATAGTGACCTCTATCTATTTCATTATCATTGCTAATCCAACTTTCCTTTTTTAGAAGTGGCGTTAGACATTATCAAATAAAGTTGATGTCTGTCAAATTTTGCATCACAAAAACAACACTTGATCACAAAATATTTTAATAATCTGTATTAAATTAATTCTACCTGAACAACGCGTATATTCAAAAACTCCTATGGGAATCAAAGTTGATGGTTAAAGTTAATTTTAGGAAAATTGTGAATTAAATATAAATAATAAACATCTCAAAATAATTCATTACACCGAAATATGTGTCTTTTATACCATGAAATATATAAAACCTAAACTTACCACTTGACCTGCTTTTATATTGAGAGACTGCAAATATATACATGCTTGATTTCTTTTGATTATATTTAATTTGTCTCTGAAAACGTATGTTTGTACCGTCACTTGGGTAATTTCCATTGCCTTATATTATTAAGGAATTAGAACCGAAATTATTAATTACCCTATAGTCATAATTTCAATGTTTTAAAAATTCGGAGGATTGCCTTACATTATATTTATTATTATGCCAAAAATTGCATTATCACACAGCATTGCGAATTTATGAGAGAGCAATCAACTATAACAAATTTAGTATCTGAGTCAATCGATATGTGACCTCAAACTGACGTCGTGTATACAGATTTCGCTAAAGCATTATTTGACAGGTTGAACCACAATATAATTACTCCAAAAGCTGGGAGAATTTTACCTTTCCCTAGATCTTAATAAACTTATCAAATCATATCAATTGAACATTAATTGAATATGTCGACTTCATATCGTCCTCGGGGGTTCTACAAGGATCCCTCTTAGAATGTAGCTAAAAATTTGGATTTTAAGTAAATGGGAACAGTGGCGGTTTTCGTGAAGGAAGTATCTGCCACACCTCAAACTGTCAGGAAGGGTTAGTAGATTATGTACTTAAAGATAAAGTTGTGAATTTTTAATCTGAGGTTTGACACAGGGTTTTTCTAAGGTTATCAAATCGCGCATTGCAAATAGACGCATGTTGCTTAATAACAGCAATATTACTTATTGCTAAAGCAGTATCTGGGCCACAATGAAGAAAAACAATCTTCTGTTATGCAGAAATAATTTGGAAAAATTGAAAGTAGGTGCTAAAATAACCTCACTAGAAATTGAAGAAGATCGATCCCTTTTCATTCGAATTCTCATTGCCACCCGAACACATCCCGAAATCGACTTGAAAAACATTATTGGCAAAAATGAACTCTCTTCAGTGCCTTGAACGATATTCAATTCTCAAGGTATGTTGCACTTTTGTTAAAAAATAGTAAATTGCTGAATTTGTTAAAAAACTTCCCTAATGAAAATGTTGAAATTAAAAATCATTGGTCAGAAGGCGCTGATGTAATTATTGATGCTATGGCAGAACTCCAAGGTTTCAGTTCGGAAATGTTGCCGGCGTGTGCTGATTTAGCCACAAATTTCTGCGATAAATTATTTACCAGATACAAGAAATATAGTGAGATATATATTGTGTTTGATACAAGGACGATCTCTTAAAAAGACGATTCGGGAAAATCAAAGTGCAAGTCAAGTGCGCTATTACATCACACCCACAATGAAAATTAAGAAAATTCCAATGAGATAACTTTTAGCCCATACTGAGACTAAAACTGAACTGACCGATTATTTGGCAAAACAAAATAACCCGTTACGCAAGAGAAAAACTTGTAAAATCAGTAGCTTCTTTGAGGTGGGAGATTTTACTGTCTTTTGAAGCTGAATACTCTAATTTGGTCACCGATGAACAGGAAGCTGATACCAAAATTTTGCTCCACTCCTTATTTTTGGCCAAGTAAAAATGTGTGTACATATTTTCACCAGATACCGATGTCTTTATTATAGCTTTAAGTTAATGCGAACGCTTGTCCAAGGGAGCCTATTTGCATACTAGACTTGGAGAAAAGTATAGGATGATTCCACTTACTCCCATATATGTATAAAGCGCTTGGACCAAGCAGAGCGACTGCATGGCTTAGATTCCATACAATATCGAGTTGGGATATGACTGGCACATTTTATAAAAAGGGAAAGAAGACCTTTTAGACGGCTTTTCTTAATGCAGATCAAGAAGTTTTAGCAGCACTCAGATGCCGAATGAGAACGCTATAAGTGATAAAAATATGTCTGCACTAGAGATATTTAAGGTTAAGAACTAAGGCCACATGCATCGAAACACTCCGATGGCAGTTATTCTTAAAGAAACAGTTTACTAATTCCTTGCTTCCATCTACAAGGGTATCACTAATTCCATACCTGAGACGAGCTATCCATACCTTCCTTCTCCTGCAGCTTCCGGATGGAATTTTGGGAACAATAGGCATAAAAAACTATTCTTTCTTCGATCAATACACCTTTTAAGTTATATCTTATGTTTCAGCTAATCACCGGTCTTGATCGAAAATCCATTAAATGCACCAATGGAAATATTTAATATGACCAAATGTGCATGCAAAAAAAGATGTTCACCTCACTGCAAATGCTACGGAATGAGATTGTTTGTACCGAATTGTGTGCATGTGAGGGAGAAAACTGCTTCAACAATGACAGGTTCCAGGATGATGATGATGGTGTTAAAGATTGTTTTTATCACATTTTGTAGCTATTTAACTTAGTTGATTTAATTATATTTTTTATGTACTAGTTTTTTTACTATGCAACTGCCTTTATTTGCAAATAATGGTTTCATTTAAAATATCCCGATCGTTCAATTATTATTTCCACTACAATCGATTAAAATTAGGACAACTTCATAGTACGACCATAACCAACATTTTCGACTTATAGCCTTATGTCCGTTTACTGTTTCTTGGTGTTGATAAATATGCATAGTTTGAGAAAAAATGAAAATGGACATTTTTAGTGCTGCGTTAAGATGTAAGGGGTTAAATACTGAAAACTGGGAACAGGTGGAAATTCCTGTCGTCACCTACTGTCTGTTTCTAAAGTTTGTCTACGACAAAAATAATACTGAACGTTTTAATCGTTGCATATCCCAGTACTTGCATTTCAATTGTGCGTATTTTTTAAGCTAATTTTATTACTCCCTAATGTCCGTTCTCTAATGGAAATTTTTTATCAAAAAACATCTTTTTTCAACTTGATATGTTGAAAAATCATTTTCCGTCGTAATTCAGTAATAAGAGCGCAAAATTTCATATGGCAATGAAGCTGAGTAAAATTTCTCTCCCTATGTTTTTTGGGGCGATTAATAGAATGCCAGTAGCCTCAGTACCCCCACCCATCGGATGCACCCCTACGGGCAAAAAAAACAGCCCTGAAACGAGAGTTTCATTAATCTCGAAGTACGAACTGATTTTTCGATGTTAGTATAGAACGCGGAATCATTTTTTCAACTAGAAAGAAACCGATTCGCGTTTTGATATTCATAAAAATCCTGTCATTTTTTTAACGGACGGAAAATCATTTTACCGGCTACTACAGCGTTATGGGAGTTCTTATCAGAGGAAAATCCATTTTGTATTATAATAAACTATAACCTGGTGATCGAAATTAGCATAAGGTGATAACAGTTGATCTTGGTTATGGGCTGCCGTACTATCAACTTTATGAATATGTGAATACTTCATTCAAATAGAAGATCTATTTTTCCAAAATTTGTCTATAAAAGTAAAGGTTATATGAGAAATAAATTTTTAATTCATTTAAGCACGGCTTTTTCTCCTAAAATTGGACTACTGCAGAACGCTTTTGATATTTTCAGGAAAACTTTTCATTTTGAGGGTCCTAAAGGAGCCCCTCCCCTCTTATTGTGTGCTTATGAAACGGGGTTCGAAACTCGGTCATGGGGGTTTTACTAACTATGGTATATGAAGTTATTTCAGTCTAGTGCCATACTTCCATCATGTAGCTAAATACTTAGTTCACTATATTTTCACGTCCCTAGACTCTCTCCTTTACATAATTCTTGTAATTGATGAAATGTCAAAAATAAATAAATAAATGCTCAAGGAAGATTAGAATTTCACTTCTTAAAAATTCGAAGGGAGCTAAATCTTAGCCTTCGTTTAGCGGGCATAAAACATTTGCAAAAATTACCCATCGATTAAACTTGAACAACCCGTAAAATTATTAAAAATTTGATTTTTAAGAGACGCCCAATAATAACTTTTATTTTTCATGTATAAATTATTTGGAATAAATTTCATGGCTTAACAATTTCAAATTGACGATTAATAAACGGTTACACTACATGGCCAACTATGGAGAATAAAACATTTGCCTCTGTTAATTTTTGACCGATTTTAAATTCATAAATGACAGGAAATACCTAATTTTAGGGTTTAATAAAATGTCGCCACAAAAATGGGACTGATATTTAAAAAACGATGCCATCACTCCCTGCTACACCGGATATCAAAGAAATTTCATACTATAAGGAAAATTTGATAATGAATACGAATCAAACATTCCCAAAATTTCAAATCGATACATTCAAAAACAAAGTATAAAAATGGGGATGTATGTGACTTTTAGGCTGATGTTATTGAAACTTTCTACATGTTTCAGCTTTCTTGATATCTTGTCAAGAGTATTAGATACAGAAAATTAATACTAAATAGTAAATTTCTGATCGATACTTAAATTTCATTAATACACCTGGTGTTACAGAACTGTTGTATATAATAATATTCCTCTATTTAGTTTTTATTCTTAGAAATTAAACATTGTAGTACATAACACATGAACGTTTCAGTTTATAGAATTTTAAAGATTTCAAACTAAAACATGTTTGTTAATCATCTCTTTTTATTTTTTGAAGTAGTCCATCAAAAGTAATCCATTTTGAAACACCCTATACTATACGTTTAAAAATTATTTATTTCACAATACATGGAATAAAAATTAAAATTTGCTTTTCTTTTTCTAATATAATCATAAATTATAGTAGCCAATTTTTGCTAATTTCAGTACGTATTAGTAGTATTTGAATCCTGCATAACTGCTACCTTCTATTTAAATAAAAATTTAAGACATTTCATTTTATTAGACATAAAATTATCATTTTGTTATGTTAAATACGAGAGTATAATATATTTAATTAATTTTGTACAAAATGGATCAAGTTTTATATAAGCAGAAATATTATATTAAACACTTATTATCAATAGCTACTACTTAAAAGCATTAATAAATATAATGTAAACTTACAGATCCGGGACTTTTGTTGCTATCACTCATTGTCAACGTGTAGCAGCAACATTTCTCGCAGGAAAAGGACTACTTCTGTTTCCTATCACCTCGAAGGAAGTGCAGGAGGTACGGAAGCTTTTGCAGTCATCACTTATTTGAAACAAACTCAGTATCGCTTGTGTATGAGACTTTTCACTGTTAGTTGCAGGATTTAAACTGAAGTCCTTCAGTGATCCTAACCTAGAAATCCAGGCCGGTAAAGGTGCAATGCGTCTGTTACTATTTGGTCCTTTTGGAAACAAATGTGAATCTTCTAGGATGGTCATTGGTTGGTGAATTGCTAAACCACGCCTCCCGCGACCAAGGTCACATAGGACTTTGTTGGATAATCGATGTCTTAGGAAATTCAACAGTATAGCTATATATGTGCCAGAATGCGCCAACGCGTCCTGCAGGGGCGGTCCTTTGTATCTTAGTTTTAGTTGAACATGGTAATTTATATTCAACTTTAAAGAATTGGCACATATACTTTCGATTTATGTAAAGCTTTCTTTTAGTTACATCTCATGTCCGTTGTATGAAAATTAAGTGGAAAAACAACGGTGGAATTGAAAAATTTCGTTGTCGTATTATTTGCTGAATGTTGAGTAAAGTTTTAGTAAGCGAGCTAAATGTATGACATTCTCAAAATATAGAAAAATAGTAAAAGATTAACTTGGATAGTAAGAAAAGTGTATAGATGATAAATGCAGATAAGTGTATTTAAGGACATACAGGGTGTCAAAATTATGCCTTTTAAGTATCAAATATTTCCTTATTTTTCATATTTTGTATGTTTTATCTACAAGTTTGACAGTTTACATTTTTTGTAATATAATATTAATATATAGGCAGGGATCCAATATACTAGATACCGCTTATTTTATTTACAAATATCCACCTCCTGGAATCTGGAATTGATTGGGAAGGTGGTCAATAAAAATGATTGAACCACAGCACTTAGGCCCCATTGGGCTCCTTGTACATCCACCCTCTAGGCAGACCCCCTCTTCCTTACATCGGACAAAGTAGGCCAACGTTCTCCCAAAATGGATTCTCTGATTGATGAAACGGCAGAACAGTCACGAAGTTCAGGTTGGACCGTCTCATCTTTTTGTTCACAACCTCGCTTAATCTCATATTATGTAGATATTTACCTTTTAAAGTTACGTTTTTATTATACAAAATTTTCTTGACTTCTTTCCTGAAAACACAAAGCGATTCGAGTTTGCGTTAATCCCCTATAATAATTTTGAACCTCTTTTCAGTGATACCTGATATTTGTCTTTTTAAATCTAATTCGTGAAATTTCGAAAATATTCCATATTCGTGCCTTAAAAATTAGGACGTTTTTGAAACAGTAACGATCTGTTTGTTGTGAGTATTGAGAAAGAATTTTGTTGGCTTTAGTGTTCCAGAATAGTTTTAAATACAGTATTTTCCCTCCTTGAATGGATAATGTGTACTATCACAACCGGCACGTACGTAAGTTGTTAGAAGCTGACTTGCAATATACGGGGACGATTTTGCAGCATAATTCTTCCAAATTTTGTTACAGTATATACAGTCATTTAGTCTGAATAATCATAATTCAATGAGACGTTCTGCAGCAAAGTATAATGATACTAAAAACAAAACATTTTAAAAGTATGTCCAAGAAATGTATAGCATTGTAAAAATAATCAAAATTTTATATGCCTCTGCAATTGATGCGCCGTATTGTTCTCCGATATTAAATAATTGATCGAATTGTAAACATTGCTTCACTAAAATTAAGTATGAACTTTCTACTATAATATTCTCCAACAACCCGAATAATATTCCTAGAAATACAAAAGTATTTCTATTTTTTCTGAACATTTTATTACCTCCGACTTCAATATATTCTCTTGAAAGATAAGCAATTAAAACACTTTTCAATAGCACCGTAATCATCATATGTTATTCATTCTCCGTTTGAAGTTTGACAATTGTAGCATTTTTATTCTTCGAGATATCACGAATATTCCAAAAAGTAAAATATATTGGATCACTGAAAAGGGGTGAAAATATAGGGTATAAATATATGTTCGAATCACTTTGAGCCCTCCAGAAATGAAATTAGTACTACATTTTACATAATATAGGGTTAATTCTAAAACCAGTAAACCAATAAAATATGACTTAGATTATAGGCATTTGTAGATGCTAGAAATTGTTATGGATATAGTAGTTACATCTATATGGATAAAAATCCGAATCTTCTAGGTTTGACTCTTGAAAAAATAAAATGGTAAGCCTACACTATCTGCTTCTTTCAAAAGCTTTACTAACAGAAACATAACATCCCACAACTGGACTGGTTCTATCGAATTAGCAAAACACCTTTTTTATATGATTTTTATTTCTCAAAAATTCCTCACAAAAATAAAGGGAGTTAAATAATATTTATACGGCTTCATTGCTAAATATATTCCATACTTTTCTTTGCACCTAAAAAACGCACAACTATTTTATTGCTTTCAAATGTGCATCATGGCAAATCGGGAGTAAACGACAATCCACAAATGATAGACTTCTACAGTAGAATATGAACAATAATTAAGTTACACCCAATTATTATAAAGTCTTCAAAACCCAAGGACTTCGAAGAAGAATAATGAGAGTTAATATAGAATATAAGACAGGCTTGTAGATATTATTGTTGTTGTTGGGATGATAGTGAATGAAACGTCATTTTCTACGTAATTTTTCATGTCCCTATCATAAGGCTACTAAATTCTTAGTTGATAGTCTTAAAGATATCGTTCCTTTACCAAAAGTAAAACAGAAATAGACGGGTGAAAAACAAAATGAATGTAAAGGAAGTTTTGGCTGCAGTTTATAAGAATCCACACACCATACTAGCAACAATTAGTGTTTATTTATTCGATTTCAATCAGGGGAATTTAAAACACAAAGAATATGATTATTAAAAATGATTTTAATACAACTTCGCCAAGGCGACCCCATTTTATGAAAGAAATGTGCGCAATCAAAACGGTACTCTAAATAGACACAATATGACTATTAGAGTGACAAGAATCATCGATGGGCGTTACAAAGAAATTTTCAAATAAAATATAAAGTAAATGTGTGGATAGACATGCTTGGATGCAGACTAATAAGGCCACGTGTACTTATGAGAGACCAGCGGGGTAAATGGTGAACTAATAAAAAGATTGAATTACTGCATTTACGTTAATTGGGAAAATTTTTAACAATATTTGAAGAAATGTTTGAGTCTCTTTACTTTTTAAGACGGCGTAAGGAACTATTAATGTGGTTCGGAGTTCACAATTGTAGGATCTAGTAGATTCTTTTTAACTGATTAAAAATTTTAGGAAAACGTCAGTGCTTATTGTAAAATGAACGTTGTTTTATTTTTAGTATCCAGTTAACATAATGATGTATTTTTTAACTATCAACCTATAAAATATTTGTTATGATGTTTCTTTTACAAATAAAGCATAAAATTTTATTTACACCTTTTCAAATGTCTAAAAAGAAATTTAGTTTTGAATCTAAAAAATGTTTTTATTTTGTTCTTTAAAATCAAAATGAATTTTCAGTATGACGTAAATAAATTAAAGGTATTTTTCTTCAACCGTCAAAATCGTGACTTTTATGACAATTTTTTTGAATTTAAATTGTGCAGATTGGAACTAAAAGTAGGTATTCGAAGAAAACATAATAATATTTATTCATATTCAACGTTTGAAGGACAAATAGCTTCTTATTTGTGGAGTAAAGTGATTTTTTATTTTCGACTGTTCTTGTTCAAGTACATACTCGACACAAAAAAATGTCACTTTTACTCCGCATAGATCAATATACTATTTTTTCAATCTTATTTTCTTGAACCTCTATATACAATGTGTCCCACTTCGTACTAAGCCACCCCTATAACTTGGCTATTTGTATTTGGATTTGTATATAATTTTTACAGCACGTAATATCCATAATGAACTACCTTTGGAAGGTAGAACTGTTACTCAATCTCTATTTCAAAGCCAACTGTGATGTTTTTAAAATGGGAATTTTGCAAAAGTAACATTAGCGATTGAGATAGAGAAAAATGTATTTGGAAAAGTCGTTCAGAAAAATTAAGTAAATCAAGTTTCATTTGAAAATATTGATTTTTAGGTTTTTTTTTTGAAAAATATTACAAGTCAGAAAAATTCGAGGTTTGGGTTAGTTTAGAGCATGCAGATTGCTATGAATTCCAGAAAATAGTTGGAAATTTTTAAGTTAATAAACCAGTTTACATAATGTTGATAATTTATTTAATTCAAAGAAAACCGAACGCAATATTAACAATGCTAACAATAATAATTATCTGAAATATTTTTCCAATAGATCGCCTTCAATTTCAATGCATTTTAAAATTCTTTTTTTTATTATGATTCGATACTTTTCTTAATTCTTCAGGAAATATTGATCTACAAACTTCCAAAATTCTGTTACACAATTCTTGTCGTGTGCGTGGTCTGCATTTATAAACTTTTTCTTTAAGTGCACCCCATAAATAAAAATCCAGGGGAGTAATATCTGGGAATCTGGGCGGAAACTCGCAAAGTGCACTATTACGTCCTATCCAATTTCGAGGAAAATTTCGATTAAACCATTCCCTCACATTCAAGGCATAGTACATAATGCCTTGATTGTGAGAGTCTTCTTGTTGGAAGTATCGGACAATTCTGTGTTAAGGAAATTGAAGTAAACATCACCATTTAAATTTCCCTCGAAAAAAATGGACCAATTAGCCGGGCTCCCAGGATACCGCACCATACATTCACTTTTTGGGAGTACTGGCTTTTGCACGTGATTACCCAATTTGGATTATCCGCAGCCCAATATCTACAATTTTGTGAGGAAACCACGCCATTAGTGGTAAATGTGGCTTCGCCTGAGAAGAGTATTTTGTCAGAAAATTGCCCTGCAGCCAGCCAATAACAATATTCTAATCTTCGATCTGGATCCCCTTCTTGCAATTTGTGAAGAACTTTTGGCTTGAAGGGTTTTAATTTGTGCCTACGAAGGCAACGCCAGGTCTTGTTTTTTTATAAATTTAATTCCCGCGCAATTTCTCTTACACTGGTTCGGGGTTTTCCATTAACAAAACCCAGTATAATATCATCTGGACGCCCTTTGGTAGGTTTCAATTTTGGCTTTACAATAGTGGCGGTTTGATCTAATCTCCTATTAAGGGCAGCTACGGTGCAATGATGTACTGGAGGACGATCGGGATGTCTACGATTAAATATTTTAGCAGCCTCTCTGAAGGAACAAGCATTATCTCCAACGAGGCGAATAATTTCCACTTTTTCTGGAATTGTTAGTTTCAAAGGCATTTTGATGTAAAAATGGACAACTATGGTGTTTACAATAATTGATGTAAGTAGACTGAGATTCATAGCAATCTGGATGCTCTAAACTAAGTCAAACCTCGAATTTTTCTGACTTGCAATATTTTTCAAAAAAATAACTAAAAATCAATATTTTCAAATGAAACTTCCTACTTAATTTTTCTGAGCGACTTTTCCAAATACATTTTTATCTCAATCGCTAATGTTACTTTAGCAAAATTCCCATTTTAAAAACATCACAGTTGACTTTGAAATAGAGATTGAATAACAGTTCTACCTTCCAAAGGTAATTCATTATGGGTATTATGTGCTGTAGAAAATATATACAAATCCAAATACAAATAACCAAGTTATAGGGGTGGCTTAGTACGAAGTGGGACACACTGTATATTTGAAGAATCTAAAAATATCTACAATTTGATGTGCCGGACATGGCCATCGCTTAAAAAATAATAAAGATACGGGTCTGGGGAATTTTATGTGGTGGAACGTATATAAAAATAATATAAATATAACAATGATGTTATTTTAACTTTGCATGTTTATCTTCCTGGTCTAAATATTCAACGAGTGAATCAAGTATTTAAATCCGTCGGTAGGTAAACCATTTATACATTTTTTAAAGTTCCTATAACAGGTGCATTTTTGTTTGTATAATTTTGAATTAAGTATATTAATATATTCGTTATTTTACTAGTTTTTTAGTTTTTCTCTTAATATTCAAAGAGCTTTTGTATTTTGTGAATGTGTGGAATTTTTATATGCACTAACATGTTGATAAAGTGGCAACTTTAAAAATAAGAAGGCGTGCAGTCAACATATAAAAATGTTGTCATAGTATCATCAGTCACAGCCTACTGCGTAGTAACTAATTCCTGCGCTTTCATTAGGAATTCTGAAATACACCTTTAGTATACTTATGAAGTAACGCCTTTTGAATAATGGGCATTATTTCAACCATGCGCAATACAGAATTAATTGCCATAAGTTTAGCAGCATGTTATTCATCTCAACATGTCTGTAGCTGCACTAGTCGTCTACTGTAGTTTCAGCAAGATACTATCAGGAAAGAATATTGAGTATATCATTCCAGCTTCCTGTTTTTTGATATTTAATAGACTTTACTTGTTATAACTAACAAAATTTTGATTTGAATGAGTTTAGTGCATGGCAGAGAAAATGAAATCTAAATCTATCTCATCATATCCCAATATTGAAAGTTTTTCAACTTTTTAAATAAAAATACAAAAAGCTTCGAAAACTTTCGTAATAAATTGTCAAGTTGATTTTTCGTGGATTGGAAAACTTTTAAGTTGTGTAATTCTCAGTTAGTGAAGTTTTCTAAAATTGAACAATTCTTCAAATTAAATTACGTTTTTGCAATATTTGAAAATTTTTACAAATGATCTAATTAAGCGGTGTTGATTTATCAGTTATATAGTTTTACGTTGTTTGTAAATTTATAACCTTGGAAAAAGCCAATTCTACTCTAGGGGTATTAGTGTATTTTTATTTTACTGCATTTCATCCGCAAATATTGAAGTCCGTGCACGGAATAACCCTATAAAATTCTTGCAAAGCTAATCTAATATTTATATAAATTATGTTTAGCCTTATTCACTTTCATTTTAAAGTAGTTTTGTGTACGATATACCAAACTTGTTCATTTTATTATAAAGACCGTTTAAATTTCGTTAAAATGAATGTGTAACATTAAAAATACCAGACTGTCGCGGACATGTCGGTCTTTATGCAAAGGGAATATTCAATTAAATGTTCCTATTAGTTTCAGTAAGTAGTACATTATACACTAAGAAAGAGAAACGTCTTATTTTTCCTGAGGTGTAATTTGAGACCCGAGGGCAACAAATACATCGAGGGAAAAATGGCGGTCTCTCCCGAGATGTATATACTATTTTTTCCACGATCGAGAGTAGAAATATTTATTTCATAAATAAAGAATTATAATAAATTGGAGCGAAATTACAATATTTAGAAGCCTCTGGGATATTTCCATTCAACGTATCATGGCAACAGATATTTGTTTACAAATACATTTGTCAAGTGCAATAGTTGAGTTTTGGCATTTTTGGTATGGAAAACCAAGAAGAACCGCAAAATATCGTTGAAGCTGCTGGTGCGGCAGTTTTAAACTTATTACCCACAAAATCAAGAAATTTGTATGATAAAGCGTACAATCAGTTCAGAGAATGGTGTAAGAAAAAGAAGGTACAAACGTACACGGAAAATGTTATGCTGGCCTATCTTCATGGAAAATCAAATGAATATAAATCTTCCACGGTATGGGCCCAATATTCTATGTTAAAATCGTGTATGATTGTGTACGATAACATAGATATAAGTAAATATGCAAAGCTGATAGCATTTTTGAAAAAAAATTCCGATGGTTATAAAGCAAAAAATCAAAAACTTTGACAAAGGACCAAATTGACTCTTTTTTATCGCAAGCAAATGACGATGAATATTTAATGATAAAGGTAAGATTATATTAGTGTTTATTAAAGTATGATTATGCATTAATGTCTTGTTACTTTTTTAGATTGCGTTGATCTTCGGAATTTCAGGCGCATGCCGTGGAGACGAATTAACTAACCTAAAAGTTGATGATATTGAAGATGTAGTATCATCTTTAATAATAACAATACCTAATACCAAAACCAAAATATCCCGAACATTTGTAGTAAGCAGAAATGAAGGAAACATAAATTTACTCGATCTATATCGTAAATATGCCGCATTGCGTCCCTCTCACACCAGTCATGGTCGATTTTTTGTATTTTATAAATCAGAAAAATGTACTACACAGCCAGTAGGCAAAAACACTTTTGGAAAAATCCCAAGTATAATAGCCACCTACCTAGGATTATCGGATCCAACCTTATAGACTGGCTATTGTCTACGTAGATCTTCAGCAACTCGATTAGTGGATGCAGGAGCAGACATCACGATTATAAAACGTCACGGAGGTTGGAAGTCGACGACAGTTGCTGAGGGGTACATTGACAATTCGGTGCAAAACAAAACAAATATAGCAAATCAAGTACTACAAGCTGCAACTTAGGTTCAAAAAGCTATAAATCTGAGTAAAGAAAATGTTTAGTGAAGTTCTTTCGAATATTAATTTCAATAGTTGTGAGAATGTAACATTTACTATCAATGTTAATAAATAAGAATTACATTTTGTTTAACTATTAACTTATATAAGTAAATATGCAATGTCTTATTAATTAATAAATAAGAATTACATTTTGTTTAACTATTGGGCATGAAATAAAAACTGCCCTAGGGAAATTATTGTCTTATTTCGTTCCTAGGGAGTAAATGCTTTACTTCTGTCACAATTTTGATGCCATAGAAATCGATTTCTACTCCCGGTCGTGGAAAATAGCTATTTGTATGACAAGGGAGAAAAGTGCATAATTTCCTCCCGCAGATAGTTTGATCAATATCCAAGGGAGGAAATGGCACTTTGGTCCTCTGTGATACATGTGATTTTTTCTAGAACCATTTACAGTGTTTTATATTGGTTTTACATATATTTTATTATATTTTCTTATGCATGACAATCAAAAAACCAAATATGTCAAAATGTCATAATAGGTATTTAGATAAGTAAATATTGTTATAATAAATCAAAGTACATGGAACGTTGCTAAGGTTGCTTCTTGTTTACAAAATAAAGAAACTTCCAAAAAGTTTGAAAACTTCAATTTTTATAAATAAAAATAGGTAATAAAAAATCTCTTTCAAAGAAAAGTATTATTATACATTTTCAGGAAGTTAGTGTATCAATAAAAGAAGTCTACACTACCATTACAGCTATTTGAAGTTTCTACTTGTTTGCTTCCAGAGAGACCCAAAGTATACTTCCTTGCTCCCTGAAAATGAGGGTGCAAAATAGTATTTTCTATGTAGGGAGTAGAAAAAAATGTCTTATTAATTGTTGTAACATATGCAACTGACACATATTATTATTATTAGTTTATCAACTTTTTCGCCTGTCTTTAACCTGGAGTTTAGGAGCAAAATTTTTCTATATCGTTCCATTTTCTTATGTTTTAATCAGTGGTTAGCGCGAGTAACTTTCTCTCTGAGTATATCTAGCACTGAATTTTTTGTTGTTTCCTTGTCAAATATCTTGAAAATAGCATGTTCAGAACCATCAGAGCAGCATGTTGACATGTGAGGCATTCACGTATCGTTTGCGACAGTGAATCTGAAGAAGCTGATTAATTTATTCTTTCAGCATCCTCCTTTTCTAAACAACGACAAATTAAAAAAGTATTTCTTTCACAGATTACAGCATGAATACGCAATATCAAACAACATACTGTTCCTACACGCTTGCAGTGATGCATTGTCTTCAATCAAGGAAGGAAGTATTCCAGGAAGAAAATTGCAGCAGCATTGGAATGGCTTCTTATCGCATTGTAGCACAGTTGTAAAAAAGGCATAACTTAGGACTCGGTTATTGATATTTTGCAAGGTTTCTGACGAAATATGCTACTATCACACTCAGGAGAAGCTTCTTGGTAACATTGGCTCCACACCTACCATCAAGTCCTAGGTATAACATCAACAAAAACCGAGAAGGATAGGATTGGAAAGGCAAAGAAACTGTCTAACTCCATCCAAAACAACGAAATATCCTGCTCATGAAGAATTGCTTAAATTGGTTTCCTGTAAATTTATTATGGCATGTAGTACTTGCGGGGAAGCCAGTTCGAAATGTCTATATTTTTA
This sequence comes from Leptura quadrifasciata, assembly GCA_963675555.1. NCBI lineage: Eukaryota > Metazoa > Arthropoda > Insecta > Coleoptera > Cerambycidae > Leptura > Leptura quadrifasciata. The sequence continues at coordinate 58,030,136 of OY776673.1, read as the reverse complement.
AATGAACAGTTGCAGTGATGTGACAATGCTACAGAAATTTTGAGCGATTTCAAAGAGGACAAAGAAACAAAGGCAGCCAAATTTTTACTATATGCAGATGGTGAAGCATTCATTGTATAGAAGGAGATTGACACTCGACACAAGTCTGGTTACGTTCCTTACAGTAAAAAATAAAGATTTTTTAGAGGAGTTTGCGGCTGAAATATTACATTTTAACATTCTGCCCTCTAGAAACACATTTGAACTATGCTAAGCCCAGTCAGGCTATTTATTTTACGATTGCAACAGACACTGGACCGCCTGCTGACTGTTTTGCATGTCGCTCTCCTAAGGATACCGAGATGTACCAAAACGGATCCTCGTGTTCGTCGAAGCCTTTCGGCTTGTGTTTGTTGCAATCGAAGCATTAGCGTTTTGATGGTTTTGATTATTACACCAGGCTTGTAACTTGTAATTCAGCGCTCGGCGCGGGACACATACCTCAGAGAGTAGCTGTTGGCTGTGATCTGGTTAGGTCCCTTATAGTAAAATAAGGATTTTATAGAGGAGTTTGCGACTGAAATATTATGTTTTAATATTCTGCCCTCTAGATGCACATTAATTTGAACTATAGGTATATTTGCAGGAGATATTTATAACATACAGAATGACTTTAAATAGATTTTCAACTATTTATAACAAAATTTAATGATAAATAGAGTAGCTATTTTAAATAAATACACTCAATTATTGTTATACTGATTATTAAAACGTTTAAAACATCTCGAACTCTACGCGTCTAATATGTTTAAGTAGGTATTAAGATTTTAAATTTATTTGTACGGGAAATTGATAAAAGTGAAAAAGGCTCCATATCACGTGATGATTGAATGAAAAGAGAAGAAACCAATTTGTTTTGTTAAGTTGATGTCACGAAAGATTCAAGTTGGTAGTTTCGATTTTATATGAGGAAAAATATAAAGGAGGGTGTAAAGGATAGAGAAAATTTTGCAAAGAAAAGAATATTATAATAAAATAGAGAATAGACTGTTGTTTGATGAACTGGAGAAAAGTAGATTGAAGGAAGAAAAGTAGTTGAGGGGAAGAGAAAAAAATCTTGTTTTAGGATTTTGTCAAGTAGGGTAAAAGAAGAGTGATATTAATTCATTTTAAGGTCAAGAAAACGATTCCTGTCGGAAAACGGTATCTCCATTGGAAGGTGAAAAAGCATTTAGGATCGTCGCAGGTAAGTGACACTGTGCGCCTGGAATTAATACTTCTCTATGCGGACTAACTAAGGTTGTAACAAACCATATATAAAATTTTATGTTCACCATTTTAGTATAGTTTCAATTGATAAATTAACAACTTAGAAATAATCAAAAATATTTTAAATTGGTAAATTTTTTACTATTAACATCATTTTTATAATCAAATTTTGAAGTTCAACTGAGTTATATCCAAATTATTTTAATTTTAGAATTACAATTAGTTTATTTATGTAGATAGGGTAATTTTGTCTTTTGGTTGTATGATATATCTTTCGTCTACAACACATTGTTCATTTGATTTGAAGTTGTTTTATTGTTTATGTGTTTCTATATATATTTTCTTCATTGATTCTGAACTGTCGACCTTGAGAAACTAATTTTTTTCAATTTAAGTTACGATATAAACAATATAACTGAAAAATGTATTTACAAAGGGTACCTTTTTTGAAAATTAATATAATAAATAGCCGAAACGGTTATAAAATTCTGCAAATCTTTTCCTATTAGACCAACTTGCCATTCCTAAAAACAATAGAATAAAAACTTTTTATTAAAGAGTTACTTATTTAGTGAAATTAAATGAAATGACTTATAATTTTTCGTGGCGTCGTTATACGATAATCCTCTTGTGTATGTTCTTTAGTAATATTGATTTCAAACAAAAAACCTACTAAAACTTCCGAACTATTAATCAACTTCTTTTGGCTAACGTCAGCCTTCACTGGTATAATGTTTTGTTTTTGCGTCCATATCTTTCAGCGCAACCGAGTTTAAAGTACAGGGCAACGGTCCAAATATTCCTGCGACACTTTGCTGCGAGAGAATTTGTAACTTCACTATTGTCTGTGTAGAATTGTGGAACTTACACAGCGAAATGTAAACGTTTTGTTTTTAATAAAGCCCAAAGCTCATAATTATTCAGCTATTTTCACTTTATATTAATTAATTACATCTACTTTCCATTGAAATTTAAAACATATGCGATAAGGAATATTCCGATAATTTATTTTGAGACGTTTTTTCAATTGGAAAATAATTCTTATTGAATTTATAGTCATCTTAGAAGTGTTGACAAAAACTAAAAAATTCTCATCATTTATAAATCCGTATTTTAGTGGATGACCTACAACTGAAGAATAATTGACCAGGTAAGGGAGACGTGCGACCAGTCATTCCCAGGACTCAATGAGGGAATGGGGCGCATTAAAGTATACATAAAAAAAGTTTCTCATTTCAATCAAAGGAACAAGAAATCATGTTTGCAGATTTTTGTGGTTATCGAAGTAAGTTATAAGCGGTTTTTGACGCGAAAATTACCGTTCTATTCTTTTATTTTAATCATTTTATTTTATTTTGCAAACGAAGCAAAAGCTGCATCCCAATTAAAGCGTACAAATATAGGGTCTTTATACAGTTAATATGTTTACATAATCATTGTAAATTATTCCATTTCTAGGTTTTATTTCATTGGCAATGCAACAAAAAATGTTTATATTATATTCAATCGTATTAACATTCCTTTATATTGCATAAAATGATATAAAACAATATTTTCAGACTTAGGTACTTATTGGAAACATTTCTGTTTTTTTACTTTGATGAAACTTCAGTCTTACGGCATTTGAACAATTTACTTCAAAAGTAAATTTTTTATATAAAGTAATGCCTAACACATTTATTATTTCTTCAGTTTATTTTGGTATAGCAGGTGGCTTAGTATTTGTATAGGATGAATGGCTTTTGACCATAAGTTAGATCCTAATGTGTTCTATATTTGAGTTAAATTTGGTTCAAGCCTAGCCTGAAAACGTTAGAAGTGTATTAAAACTCTTATGTGCGATACACTGTGTGTGTGTCTGCCGGTATAAAATTTACCCAAGTATAGCAAATTTCATTTTTTGAAGACAACTCCATCTTTAAAAAAATCAATAGCAGTAGCTGCCGATGTCGGAGTAAAATGTATAATGTAGAAGCATTACCAGATTCTTTTTGCTTTTTGGTACTACTGGGTAAGTTATTATATCTATCTATTTCTATGTCTTTCTGCGCCCATATACCGCCTGTTGTAGATGCTTGCGTCCTCAATCTGTGCCCACTTAGCGGAGCATTTTTCACAGTGATCTTCGTTATTGTGTTGTGGTGAGTGTTAATGAAGAATGAAGCCGAGGGGGTGTTTTTTGAGCAAATAAAAGGAGTGTGGTTGGCATGTATTTCTAACCGCAAATTTCGAGTTAAAGTCAACAAGGATTGCTCTCCAATCACCCCCATATTATCTGGCATCCCCCAGGGGTCATCCCTTAGTCCCGTCTTGTTTAACCTGTATATAAAAAATTTACCCCCTCCTTTAGATCACCGTACTACCCTCTGCCTCTACGCAGATGATACCGCCATCCTTACCACCTACGTAAGTCTTGCCGTCATGACAAACTTACGACAACAACAAACGGACGCCGCAATAACTTACTACGAAGACTGGGGACTGACTACCAACCTGACAAAAACACAAGCTATTTATTTTAGCAAAAAACAGAAATCTGTAACTACTACATTAACCCTCCAAGGTCACAACATCCCCTGGCAAGAGGATATCACATATCTTGGTGTTACTCTAGATAGAAAATTATATCTAAAAAAACATGTCTCAAACATCACAGGGAAATACTGGCGACGTACCTCACCCCTATTCCCTATACTTAAAAATTCCCCATCCCACGTAGCTACTCTAATCTACAAATCCTACCTCCGTCCCATCCTTACCTATGCTTCTCCTATCTGGTATCCCCTAATTGCTCCATACCTTCAATCCCAGCTACAAACAGTTCAAAATAAAATTTTAAAAATCTCACTACATTTACCATCTCGAACACGTAATTCTGTCCTCCACGATATTACAGGCACACCGATGCTCTCTGATTTCATTCTTAAAAGGCTGCTGCCAAATTTTGCAAACACTTTAGTCTCCTCTCACAATCCCACCCTCCTAGATCCCCTCACTCCCAAATTCTATTTCGCTCCCAGATACCCATCCCTAAATTATATCTTCACCCCTTAAGAATATGTACTTGTTGTTGAAAAAAGAAAAAATACAAAAAAAAAAACAAAAAAATAATAAACCAAAAAAAATTATTAAATAAAATACAAAATAAACCAAAAAATATATAAAACATACACAAAACAAAACAAAAAATACACTATTATTACACTACTATGCCCTTCAGGCCGAATCTGAAAAGAGCCATTTTTAATATAGATTCGTTTAGTTCAAAAGATGCCACCATACCACACCAGCTACAAATATAACATCCTAACACTAAATTACACTAACACAATACATCCAAACTCACACATGCCATCACAATCAAACTCTCTTTTTATCTCACACACCAGCCAGCCATGAGCACGATACGACATTAATAGATTCAACCTGCGGCAAGCACCTATCGGGTGGAAAGCCGACGTACCCCCGCAGAAGGGGACAAATACTTACAATGGTAGAAGACTATCAGCTGAAACAATTGTGGTACAGAGGAGATCGGAGAAGAAAGCAGTAACACCGAGTTAAGAGAGTATATTTAATATATATTCGTGCAGGACTTCGATTAGTGAGATATTAGTTTTAAACTGCATGTCTGCATATATTTTTCATAATTATTGGCTTTTATAAATCCTATGTAAATAATATTTGACCTGCAGTTTTTAACATTAAAAGATATAGACATTTACCTTTTTTGCCTTGTATCATATGTGTATGACGGATATCTAATCATACGTCTTTTCTGATATTGCTTCATATTTCTAAAAAAGTAAAAAAAGTGTCTTTATGTCACAAACCTTCACTGGGATACCTATTATTTATATGCAGCATTATTCTAAGCGTTTCCGCAACGTTTCTAGTGCATCTAAGTGAGTTTCAGTTACATCTCTCAGTATGGAAATGAGAGAGGCTCGGTTCAGGAGCAGGAGCGGGAGCGAGATCATGATCATGTTCACTGATCAGATTAGGGGTGAGGGGTAATGAGGGAGGTAATTAGAGGGCGGGGCCTAGGAATAATGGTGGGGGGAAATTGTAGTAGTGGGAGATAACTTAGGTGATGGGAGGCAATCAGAGAGTAATTAAGGGTAATTTAGGTACAAATAAGGATAATTAAGAGTAATTAAGGGTAATTTCAGTAACAATTAAGGTAATTGCAGTAACAATACGGGTAATTACAGTAGAAATAAGTATAATTAAGGGTAATTGCAGTAACGATAAGGGCAATTAAGGATAATTGCAGTAACAATCAGGGTAATTACAGTAACAGTAATTGCAGTAAAAATAATGGTGATTAAAGCAATTATGTCCGCCCATCCGTCTGTCCGTTTACCCACCTATTCGCCTGTCTGCCCATCTGCTCATCTGTTAACAGTCTGTCCACCTGTTCTTTTTTTTTTTTTTTTTTAATGCTTTGTTTTATATTTACGTCCTGGCGGAGTTTAGCTATAGCTACTCTTCCACTCAACCAGGACGGTGAAATGAGATGCCGTTCACCCATCCAAGTGACGGACTCGACCAACGCTGCTTAACTTCGCCGATCGAGGTCTCAGCGCTTAAACCGATGACGGTATCTCACTTCTTCTATCCGTTCGTATGCAGACAGTTAAATAATTATATTTACTATTAGATACTGCACTTTTGCGCAATTATAGTATCTTACGCTGACCTTTTGTGACTACCTGTCTTATCTGCAATGCATTTTTTAAGTACCCTTTTTCATTATTTGTCTTATGATTGCACTTTACAGATATTGTATTGTGCAATAGGATAATATCTAATAGTAGATAGAATTTAACTGTCTGTATACGAACGGATAGGCTAACAGGGGGTAGACTATCGAACAGACGAGCAGGTAGGCAGACGAACTAACAGGTGGGCAGACGGATGGGCGGACATAATTGATTTAATTCCCATTATTTTTACTGCGATTACCCCTATTGTAACTGTAATTATCCTTATTGTTACTTTAAAATTACTCTTAATTACCCTTTTTTGTACCTAAATTACCCTTGATTACTCTCTAATTGTCTACCACATCGTCAGTTACCTCCCACCACTTCAATTACCACAACACTTTAATTACCACGTCACATCAATTACCTTCCACCAGTTGAATTACCTCCCACTACTACAATTGCCTCCCCCCACCACTACCCCTGGACCCCCACCCCTAATCTGATCATGATCATGCTCTCGCTCCTGCTCCAATATCCTCTAGTATCTGTAAGAGTAATTTATGGCTGACTGTCAAATACCTTACTGATAACGCACTATACTCTAGAACGCTCTTATCTTACATATATTTTGCAAGATTTTTAATTTCTACAAACTTTTATATAACTTTATTAGAGTTTACTATAAAAGAAAGTTAATCGTGGTTAACCACAGAGACACCACAGAAAAGTAATATATGAAATGCTGTTAGCCCATTTGTCAAGGGAGAAAGCCTTCAAATAATTTTAGTAAAAGAAATGACCAGAGAAATGACCACAAGGAAAAAATAACTAATATATAAAATGTGCCAGATAGAAAGGGAAGTTTTACGTAAATACCTTTGCAGATTTTATTGATGTTGTAGCGAGCAATATAAGAATGTGTATTTCTGGATTTGTATTTTAAATTTTGGGTGTCACATTTTACAAGACTAAAACCAGGCCTTTTATTGTTTAACTGACGTTTCATTGTTAGCAATTATATGGGTTTCTCTGTTGTAATTATTAATTTAATTTAAAAACGTCATTGATCATTTGCAATTTGTTTAACATTGTGTCCCTGTGAATTTAATTTAGTCTTTTAATGATTAGTGTCAGCAGAAACCATAGATTTTATTTCTGCAGCTTAAGAAGGGAAGAGAAAATTCGTTGATGTCAGTATTAAAGCTCATTACGCCGTGCCAATATGTTTATCGATTTCACAAAATTACTAAAATTACATATTTTCTAACGAGTTTCGTCTACACCTGTAAGAGAAGATTGTTTGACATTTGCTCCATCCCTCGCCTTTTTGTTATTATACGAAATGAGTTATAAAATCTGTACACAACGAAGTTACGGAATGAATAATTGAGAAACTTTACTCGGCGTCGGGGTATGTATAAGGGCAAAGGTTAATAGACATCTCCATGATATATATAGATAACACAGTTGCTCCGATGCTATCTGGTGTATATATAGCTACCTAGATACATTTAACTAATAGGGTCATTAATTAAAATTATTAGAACAATGTGAAATTGCTATGGAATTTTTACTGGGTCAAATAATAGCTGCAAATACTTTCGGTGCCGGAGCTAGCGGGGGAGAGGAGGGAACTCCATCTCAATTAAGATTTGAAGGGGCGCCGACACGTATAAAAAGACGAATAAATATGAATAACAATATTCAGATATTCACATTACAATCCGGATATACTAGTTTATAAACTTCTGATTTTTTAAATTGGTTCATCTTTGGCATTATATATTTGATGGTTGAAATGGTGACTTAAAGCTAACTATTAGATTATGTGATGATAAAATGTTTCCAATTTTTTCAGAAATGCTGCCATAATACGTTAAGGATACATATTTGTCGTTACTGCAATCTTTAATATTTGGATATACACTAAAGCAAGCTAATTCAAATGGTTTTTTGTTTATTAGATTTTATATTGTTTTTATTTGAAAACCATTATTCAGTGCTAGGATTTTTATGGTGTCTAATTCAATTTATAAATGTTCCTTTGAACGAGGTAGTGATAAAGCTCTATGTACTGCATTGAATAACGGTTTTCAAGTAAGAACAATAGAACATCTAATTAGCTTGCTTTAGTACATATCCACATATTAAATATCACAGTAACGATAAATATGTATCCATAACGTATTATGGCGGAATTTCTGCAAACATTGGGAACATTTTGTCATCGCGTAATCTAAACTTTAGCTTTAAGTCACCATCTAAACTTACAAATATATTATATACCGCCACAGATGAAATCACTCAACTTAAAAACATCGAGAGTTTATAAAATAGTATGTCTGGATTGTAATGCCTCGTATATAGGCAATAGAAATTATGAAATTCAATAAAAGGTCCGACAATAGTAATCTTCTAAATGACCAGATAGATATATATCAATCTATTCTTTTCCGATGCATTTAATTTCTGAAAACTAATTTGTATTTAAATCTTCATAATGTTTACTCCCAGAATGTACTTAAATATCTTGACATCTCTTTGTAAATTCATTCACTTGAATCGTTCGTTTGATAATGATACATTAAGTACCGAAACTGCAGTAACGTTATAATAAATTAGTGATAGAAACAAAGTAAAGTGTTTTAATATATCGTCATGATTGTCTATCACAAAGTAAGGGCTCCTACAACTGAACTAACTACTACCATTTTTTACTTTTTAATAATAATTTTATTTAAGAAAATTCTTTGAATCATGAAGAACAGCCTAACAACGGAGTTAATTGAAAAATAAGAAAATACCTCTTAAAAAAACATTTTATTCAACTAAGTTGGACATTACAGTGCTACTACTGATCTTTCAGAATTGAAAATAATTTCCTTAAATAAACTGAGAAAAATTGTTTTTAACTTAAATAATAAATCGGTTAGTGACGTAGTGCTCAACGTAAACTTGTTGAAATCTCTATTTGACGTTATTGGTGATCCCCTCTTAAATTAAGTAAATGTTATATTAAAAACGGGAAAAATGCCTTCCGAATTAAAAGTAAGTACAATAGTTCCAGTTCCAAAGATTAAAATCCAACTAGACCCAGTGATTATCGACCGATAAACCTGCTTCCCATTATTGACAAGATCATTGAAATCGTTGTTTGTGAACAGTTGTGGGAATACTTTGAGGAAAACAATCTGTTGTATGTTGGTCAATCTGGATTTAGGAAAAAACATTGTTGCGAACCTGCCATTCAGTTAGTGTGTGCCAAATGGAGAAAGCACATGAATGAAGGTGAAATAGTGCTGAGTGTCTTTGTTGATCTGCAAAGAGCCTTTGAGACAGCAAACAGGGACATACTTATTGGAAAACTAGACAGGTATGGCATTAAGGGGGTTGCAATCAGCTGGATTAAAGATTATATATGTAATAGATATCAAAAAACTAAAATTAAAGATAAAAATTCAAACAGCAGTGAAAGTGTATACGGGGTACCACAGGGTAGTGTTTTAGGCCCACAACTATTTTTAATTTATGTGAACGATATATACAGACTGTTAAGAATTACATTGCCACGGATTGTTATATTCCTTATATTTAAGTTAATGCACATGTGTCTGTAGAGAGGGCACTGTTCGACCCGACCCTCCTTCAAGCCAGTTGGCTTTCAATTGTAATACGAGTACGCACAATACATTTTTGTCCCCAAAACAACTGTGGTATTATTACAAAAAAGTAAATTCTACACAAGAAGAAAGCACAATTCGAAGGTGTACAATCAATCACATTACATGGTCCTATCATTCGAGCCGGATAAACGAATTATCCAAATCAAGTGTCTAAGCAGGTGAAGCGGCCACAGGTGTCCATCTTAGTTCAGCATTTCAAATTTCAACGGTACGGTGCGCACTCAACCCAGGAAGGAGCAAGCGTCCAACGCCGAAAATACGGTTCAACCTTATGTACGATCAGCTGTTTTACATCTGAAAATTGAAAATCGAATACGTTTCCTATCAAGTAAGTCCTATCCTTTAAGCTCTTAAGTCTATTTGAATCTTGATCTTAATCTGTCATTACTTGTAAAGTAAATATTATGGCCGAAGAATTAAGAAATTTGAAACAAAAGAAAGCAAATTACAAAAGACAATTAACATTATTTAACAAATTTTTTAGTAAATTAGATGTCGAAAATCTAAGGGAAATTGATGTAGTAAATTTAAAAAATAGGCTAAAACAAGTACAACACATTTTAGAGCCGTTTAACGAAATTCATTCTGAAATTACTTTACTACAAAACGTGGATGAAAATGCCAGTGATACAGAACTCGATAAAGAACTCGAAGAATTCCAAAACTTATTTTTTGATTCGATAAGTAGTGCTGATGTTATTATATCAAAATATGACGATCAAGCTGAAAATAATTCTGTTAAGAGCAGCGTTTCTGGTGAAAACATTCCGACTTCTCATAATGAAAGAAAAAGTGCTATTAAATTACCGATAATCAAATTACCCACTTTTGACGGTACTTTCACGTTGTGGCATGAATTTTTTGATTCATTTAAATCATTAATAGACCAAAATTCAGATCTGACTAATGCACAGAAATTGACATATTTAAAGTCATCTCTACAGGGTGAGCCATTAGGTTTGTTGCGTTCTTTAAAAAATACAAATGATAATTATAACATAGCTGTAGATACTCTAAAAAAGCGTTATGACAACAAGCGAAAAATCATTTATAATCACGTTCAAGCTCTCTTAGACATTCCTTCTATGAATCGCGAATCTTATACTGCATTAAAACATTTAACTGATACGGTACAGACTCATACAGAGTGTTTAAAATCGCTTGACCAACCGGTCAAATCATGGCACGCTATATTAGTACCCATTGTTACAAGCAAACTAGACATTTACACTATTAAAGAATGGGAAAATAAATTAAATAATAAATCAGATCATGAAGTTATACCGACCCTTGATGAATTTTTAAATTTTCTTCAAAACAAATTAAATACGTTAGAAACTGTAGATCATATCAAGTCTTTTGACCATAACAAATCAAAACCAAACGCTAATGCTAGTTCTTCTCGTACAACAAAATCGTTTGCTGTTACAAATGTTTCATGTAGCCATTGCAAAAAAGAACATTTTATACAATCTTGTGACGACTTTCATAAGCTCAGTGTAAATGAGAGGAGCAAAAGAGCAAAGGAATTAAAACTATGTCTTAATTGCTTAAGAACAGGTCATTTTCTATCAAAGTGTATGTCGAAGTCTACATGCAAAAAATGCTGCAAGAACCACCACACATTACTTCATTTGTCACGAGTTGTTTCTGAAAGTTCAAACGATAACAGCGAAATTTCCGCACAAAATAACGAAAATACTGCACAAAAAACTGAAAAGGCAACTACTGAAGTTATAAATGCATGTTCAAACTCTACAGGGTGTTATTCATCTAATAACCATTCTCAAATACTTCTATCAACAGCACGAGTTAAGATTATTGATGACAAAAATAATGTTCACGAGATTAATGTTTTACTTGACTCAGCATCTCAATCAAACTTTATTACTGATGAAATATGCAAGAAACTTAATTTAAAAATGCAACCATTTGAGCTAAATGTATCAGGCATCAATCAAGGTTTATTGAAAATTTCACACAAGGTAACCGTGACAATTCAGTCACGGATTAATTCGTTTGAAGCTAATATTAGTTGCTTAGTGTTGTCAAAAATTACTAATGCCCTTCCCGCCCAAAGTTTTAATCAACATTTGTTACAAATTCCACCTAACATTCAGTTAGCTGATCCCACGTATTTTAAACCAAAACAGATTGATATGTTAATTGGGGCTGAATTGTTTTATAATCTACTTTGTGTCGGACAAATTCAAAATAAAAATGCACCTACACTACAGAAAACAAGATTAGGCTGGTTAATATCCGGAAAAATATGTTATCAGTCCCCTAAATTACTTGAAGAAAGCATTTCTTGTTTAACACTTACCGATTTACACAACGATGTCGAACGATTCTGGCACGTTGACGAATTCATATCAAACAAATCAAATTTTACTTCAGAAGAAAGCTTCTGCGAAAGTCATTTCGTAGAAAATACATATCGTGGTTCAGATGGCAAGTATGTTGTTAAAATTCCATTTAATGAAAAACTCAATGAAATAAGTAATTCATATTCTATAGCAGAATCTCGATTCTTTGGTCTAGAAAAGCGGTTTAGCAAAAATCCGCAATTACAGTCAATGTACACTGATTTTATACACGAATACAAACGTTTAAATCATATGTCTATGGCACATTCCAGTGATATTTCTTTTTACCTTCCCCACCATGCCGTATTAAAAGAGGCCAGTGAAACTACCAAATTAAGAGTAGTATTCGATGGTTCGTGTGAGTTAGAAAATGGCATCCCTATAAATAAGGCTCAGTGCACAGGGCCCACAATTCAAGACGATATATTTTCAATCGTTGCCAGGTTTCGAACATACCCCTGTGTATTGACGGGCGATATTGAGAAGATGTATAGATGTGTCTGGGTTCATCCAGACCACAGACGTTATCAAGGAATTCTATGGCGCGACAAATCAACTGATCGTCTTCAATCATATATTTTAAATACGGTGACATATGGCACCACCTCTGCACCATTTCTCTCAATTCGATCTTTATACCAGTGTGCAATTGATAATGAAGTACAATTTCCCACAGAAGCCCGAATCATTAAGGAAGATTTTTATGTAGACGATTTGCTCACAGGTACAGATTCAAGGGAACAGTTATTATTAATTAAAGATAATATCACAAGAATTTTAAGTTCAGTAGGATTTCACCTTAGAAAATTCTCAAGCAATGTAGATATTTGTCATTCTGCAGAAAATCAAACTAAATCGATCGGTGATCAACTTCAAAAAACCTTAGGAATTCAATGGAATTCAGAAAGTGATTCTATATCTTACTCGGTTTCAAATCTGATGTCATCAGAACAAATTACAAAGCGTTCAATATTAGCAACCACTGCACAACTCTATGATCCGTTGGGACTATTAGCTCCTATAACAATATTAGCAAAATTTATTGTTCAAAAATTATGGCAATTACATCTAGATTGGGACGAATCTGTGCCAATAGATGTACAAACAAAATGGCTTCAGCTTCGAGACAACCTAAAATATATACAATTTATTTCTATTCCTCGACATGTTATTTGTTCAAGTCCAGTATCCATTGAAATTCATGCATTTTGCGATTCTTCTGAACAAGGTTATGGTTCATCTATCTACTTGAGATCTATAAATGGAAACAATCAAATTACAGTCCAATTGTTAGCAGCTAAATCACGCGTCGCCCCTCTCCGAAATGTTTCGTTACCTCGTCTGGAGCTGTGTGCAGCAGTACTCGCAGCGCAGTTAGTACAAAAATTTAAATCTATCTTAAGATTAACAATTGACAAAACCTACTATTGGTGTGACTCACAGATTGTTCTTTGCTGGATAAATTCACCTTCTAATCGGTGGAAAACTTATGTCGCAAACAGAGTTTCTGAAATACAAGGTTTAAGCAATGTTTCTGACTGGAATCATGTTAAATCCTCAGACAATGCAGCTGACCTAATATCAAGAGGTGTACTTCCAAAAAAATTAATAAAATGTTCATTGTGGTGGCAAGGTCCGGACTGGTTGTCGCAAGACTCACGCCAATGGCCAAGGCCATCTAATCATTCGCTAGATAGTCACGTCATTCCAGAAGCACGCAATGTATCACATTCATTTGTTACGGTTGATAACGACCTTCTTCCTATTCAAAATTATTCTTCTATTACTAGCCTAAAAAGAATAGTAGCATTGTGTTTACGTTTTAAAAATAATTGTTTACGAAAAAAGGAGAACAGAACTTATGGATCGTTAACAGTGAGCGAATTAAACGATGCTTTTACAAAGCTTATAAAAATCGTACAGTTATCGGAATTTCAGCAGGAAATTTCAGATTTAAGTAAAGAGGTATCACTGCATCATAAAAGCCACATATTAAGTCTAACACCATTTCTGGATTCTAAAGGAGTACTAAGAGTTGGTGGAAGATTAGAGTTATCAAAATTCGCATATGACAAACGTCATCCCATTTTATTACCAAAAAAACACCATTTTACAACTCTTATTTTTCGTGACTTGCACATTAAATTATGTCACGCAGGTCCAAGACTTTTACTTAGTTCAATTCGAGAGCAATTTTGGCCAATCTGTGGCAAACAAATAGCAAAAAAAATTGTAAGAGAATGCGTAATATGCTTTAGATGCAACCCTAAGTCGGTTACTCCCATCATGGGGGAACTCCCTCCTCAACGAACTCAAATAAGTTACCCTTTTCATTGCACTGGCGTAGATTACGCTGGTCCTTATTTACTTAAAGATAGACAAGGTAGGGGAAACAAAACTACAAAGTGTTTTATTTGTTTATTTATTTGCTTCTCAACAAAAGCAATCCACCTAGAACTAGTAACTGGGTTATCCACAAATGCATTCTTAGCAGCAGTTAAAAGATTTATAGCAAGACGCGGAAAACCGGCACAGGTTTTTAGTGATAACGGAAGAAACTTTCTTGGCGCACGAAATGAGATGCTTAAAATAGGTGAATTTCTGAAAGAAAATGCAAATTCAATAATTAATCATTCTTCAAATGAAAGTATCGAGTGGCATTTCATACCTCCGTATGCACCAAACTTTGGAGGTTTATGGGAGGCCGGTGTTAAAAGCACTAAACATCATCTGAAAAGAGTAATTCAAAACGTAACATTAACATATGAGGACTTTTCAACACTACTTACCCAAATTGAGTCAATTCTAAATTCGAGGCCCTTAATTCAATTGAGTTCGGATCCAAATGACTTGGGAGTTTTGACCCCTGCTCATTTTCTAATTGGTCGTTCCTTTACCACCATCCCTGATCCTGATTTCCTAGACGTGCCTGAAAACAGGTTAAATCGATTTCAACACATTCAAAAAATGGTCCAACATTTTTGGACAACTTGGTCTAAAGAATATATTCACGAATTACAACAAAGGAGTAAATGGAAAAAAGCAACAACGCCCATCAAGGTTGGATCATTGGTATTGATAAAAGATGACAACTTACCTCCATTGAAGTGGCATCTGGGACGAATTGCGGAGATTCATCCTGGTAAAGACGGAGTTACAAGAGTGGTAACTGTGAAGTGCGCGGCAAGTGAGTGCAAGCGATCAGTTTCCAAAGTGTGTCCTCTGCCTATTGACGACGTTCAACCTGAAACCTAAGCTTCTACTAAATGCAATATATATTTGCAACTATACTTACCTGTATACCGAACTAAACATGCTATGTTCTCTTATCATAAATTAATCTTAAGTTCTCTTTGATTTTTCTCATACATATTTTAACAATATGTATTTATAATATTATATGTGTTATATTGTTGAAACTTTTGTTAAGTTGTCAAGGCCGGCGGCCTGTTAAGAATTACATTGCCACGGATTGTTATATTCCTTATATTTAAGTTAATGCACATGTGTCTGTAGAGAGGGCACTGTTCGACCCGACCCTCCTTCAAGCCAGTTGGCTTTCAATTGTAATACGAGTACGCACAATACATTTTTGTCCCCAAAACAACTGTGGTATTATTACAAAAAAGTAAATTCTACACAAGAAGAAAGCACAATTCGAAGGTGTACAATCAATCACATTACACAGACATTTAAAAAAGTCCTTTGTTAAGCTTTTTGCTGATGATACTCTGTTTTCTGGATCTAATTTTAAATACATCACTGATATCATGAACTCGGAATTAGATATTTTGTATAGTTGGTTAGGTTTAAATAAATTAAAATTGAATTCTGGAAAAACAAAATATATGGTATTAGGAACAAAAAGTCAATGTCGTAAATTTCAAGATCAGAATTTAACTATTGCTATAAAAAATTAAATAATAGATAGAGTAGAGGAAATGAAATATTTAAGATCTGATGGCAATAAATCCCCAGCAGGCAGATTTCCAGTACAGTGCCGTTGTACATCGCCAGCCGCAGACTAGTTTCGAGCTTATTAGCTCTCATCAATGCGACATAGGCAATGCACAAGATCACTTCGCTGGCCTTCTATAGTCATCAAATTACAGACACGAGGTGTCCGCAACTTGCAAATAACTCCATCTGGTGACGACGACTTATTGTAATCAAGTTGGCGACAAACTCGGACTAAGTATATATTTAACAAAATATATAAGACAACACAAAAAGTTGCGATATACTACGTCTTCAATCGGAAAACGCAAAATAAAATCTGATTTCCAGTGCAGTGCTGTTCTACTTCGAGCTTGTTAGCTCTAGTCGCAAGTTATATGACATTATTTTATTATCCTAGTCAGTACCTAATTATTACCATATTCATCACATATATTCTCTACCAACAGAATTAAATGTTTTATTAATTTTATCCGCCTAAAAGGGGCTTCAGATTAAAACAAATCAGAAGCAGTCATTACGATACAAAAATAGTCGTGAATCACCTTTTTGTGAAATTCTTAATTAGTTAACTAACAGGAAAACTGAGCCCCGATTTACAAATAAAAAACTTAGAAAATCATAATAATAAGGTTTAAACATGAGTACAATTCTCTAATAAAATGAAACTTAATTTAATCTATAGTTAAAAACATCAACATTCCCGAAAGACTGGAGAATAGCAAAGGCGTGTCCAATTTTTAATGCGAGAGATTTAGCTAATGTGAACAACTACAGACGAATCTCTGTACTAAGTAACTTTGCGAAGGTTTTTGGGATGATCTTGTGTAGCTGGATATATTATTTGTCAACCAAAACAATTCTATCACCATATCAACATGGTTTTATGGCTAAGGATAACAGATCGACCATCACAAATTTAGTTCTATTCACCCAACACGTGACAGGTACCCTACTCCTTTAAGGCTTTCGATAGAATTGACCATAAAATATTACTGAACAAATTAGAGAACTTTGGTTTTAATAACCAACTGTTAATGCTCTTTGGATCATATCTGGACAATAATTATCAGTTTGTATTCTACAATGGTTTCATATCATCTACATACCCATCAACATTTGAAGTACCGCAGGGTAGTAATCTTGGACCCTTGCTATTTCTATTATGTATTAATGATTTATGCGAAACTCTTAAGTGTGACAAACTAATTTATGCAGGTGATCTGAAACTCTTTAAAAATCTGAAGATGACTGCAAGGAACTTCAAAAGGATCTAGACGAAATTAGTTAGTGGTGTTCACTTAATAAGCTAGATCTGAATGTGGGCGAATGTAAAGAAGAAGAAAAAGAGGAAGAGGATTTCAGTACGACTATTCTATAAAGGGATACTAGACGATACTAGAGCGCGATACATTGATTGAAGACTTGGGCATTTAATTCGATTCTATCTGAGTTTTGGAGAACATATAAGAATTAAGTGTAATGAAGCAATTAGATTGCTTAGTTTCATTTTCAGAAATTGCAAATCATTTACTATTGTGTAGGGTTTAAAATTATTGTAATTTATATATAAGGTCCAAACTTGAATATGGAGCAATGATTTGAAATCTACATTACCAGACTCACAAAAGCAGTATAGAACGAATACAGAGAATTTTTATTAAAGTTTGTAACATTTAAATCAACAGGGCAGTGTCCAGAAAGAGGTGTAAATAATAGCAATTTATTAAGCACATTTAATTTTGAGTGCCTTGAATTTAGAAGTGTTTGCTATTTTCTGATATTCTTACATAGAATCATGCATAACAAAATTGACTCGCCGAAAATGCAATACAGTTAAATATTCACATTCCACGGTTGCATTCTCATCAAAATAAATTAAACATGGTTTTAATTTATGGAGAATGCTGTGCTGTAAAAATGTTTTTGCATCTGCGGTTTTATATGGAAGACGTTTTCCTGAGAGGTAAAGGCATGATCGCAAAACTTTTGTAAGTTGTTGTAATGTGCTAATTTAGATAATTATGGAAGTTTTAAAAAAACAAAAACACTTAGAAGAAAGGGAGCAACAACAGATGGAAATACTGCGTTAGTGTTAGAAACAATACAAAATAATTCCCACAACTAATATTTTTGTAACTTCGTGTAGAAGGATTCTAAAGAATAATGAACTTTATCCATATAAAATTCATTTGGTGCACCACATAAGACCGGGAAACAATCAGCCCAGACTAGATATTTTGGCATACTTTCCCATTATTTTAGAGGAAAATCCTAATTTGCTAAATAAAATTATGTGGAATGATGAATCCAGATTCCACAATAACCAGACATAACCGTCGATACTGGTCTAAAGAAAGTCCAAAATGAATAAGACAAACTGGATTCCAGACATAGTTTGGGGTTTGTTTGTTGGCATTGTAAATGGATACATTGTTGGTCCATATATTATTTATCATGAAAATTTAAATGGTGAACGTTATTTACAAAATGACTTACCAATTTACCAGTTCAATTAGATACTATGTGGTTTCGAAACATATCCAGGAAGATGGATATGTTTCGTTAATATGGACCTGAAATTAAATTCTCTTTAACATAGATAATATTTCTAAGTTCTTGTCATAGAATAAATTATTTGTAACGCAGTGCCATCTACCACTTAACATTTTAAAAAACTATTTGTAAAAACTAAACCCATTTATATGTTCTAGCGAGGGGCTTTTGCAGTAGTAGTTTCCGAAATATTTCACCTCAGTTTTTATTGGCACACTCTGTATATCGATATGCATTAACAAGCAATACAAATCACAAATTAATATTTGTAAATTACTACTGAATATTTCAATTAGTTTAACCAAAATCTTATATGACTATAAATGAATGCCTGTAATATTACTACCAGCACATTAATTTTAAAAGCATTTTCATGTTTATGTTATAAATTTAAAGTTTTCTAGCAATGCGGAAAATGAGAAAGGGCCCAGCTATTCTGAATACGTTGTGCCAGTCTTCTTGGCTCCGGTTTATTGATTTCAGGCGTCCCGTCGCGTCGCCGCCGTAATGTAGTATGTTCCCTCTATTGGCTGGTAGCTAAACTATAATATAGGCCTACCCTTTGCGGTATAGGTGACTTTCCTAACGATTTAATAAAAATGTATTTGAGAATTTTTTAAGGTGGAAACTTTAGCTACTAGACGGTAGATGTCGGGACGAGTTTTATTTGTAATATATTTTGCGTCCTATATTTTAAAAACATTATTAATAATAGACCCATGCATCGCTCAAATAGTCCAGAAGAATTAATGATTGGTTGAAACTATCATGAAAAGTTATGATAATCTTTAATTGGTAATGAAAATTAAAAGATGTGTGTATTTATTTTAGAAAATAAATAATTAAACAACATAAATGCAGACTTATTGACCTTAAATAATGATACTTCAACAATTTGAGTTATAATCTTCAATATGGAAAGATATTAAACGATAAGTTATTTTGCAGGATGTAAAGTTTCTTTGGAATCATTATTTTTGTTACTGCATCCTGCATCAACATTATGATATCTATAATACGCGTCTTCCTAGTTGAATGTCGATATTATTGGTTTTTTCTAGTTTCACTTAATTTTAAGCTATAAATATATAGATCAGCATGATTTTACAGAATTTTATATAAATTTGGTAAAATTCATTCATAATTGTGAGCTTAACGGAGTCCATCCTATAACAAGTAGAGTTGTTTTAATAACCTACGGGGCTTTTATAAGAACTGTTTATATAACTACCGATAAATCTATATTTCTATGATGGTAGTCATAGGAGTCTTATAAACGTAGAAGAGCAACATTGTTGAACGTCGCCCTCATATTACGTTATACAGGGTGATTTATGTAAATATGCAGAAAATAAAATGGTATACAAGTCCGTTATGTGGGAAAGCCTCTGTAAAATTTTAAAGCGATCCGAGGTAATTTATTATATTTTTTTGCATTAAAACCTGCAAAGATACGCTTCTGAACGGGTGAGTTATGCTATCTCGACGCGTTCACACACGTGTCGCTTGTTTGTTTAGTAGTTAATAATATCAGCTGTCTTAGTTGTCTAGGGTCAATGCGCCATGCGTTTATTGTTCAGTTCAGTGACTCTTCGACTTCCGTTTAGAGCATTTCCCATTTTTGTTAAATTTTAAACTGTATTCGCAAATATCGATTATGCCAGAGTTCTCAAGAGTACTGCGACATGATATTAACCTATGGTGCAATGAATGAAAGTCTTGCAGGAGCTGTACGAAAATACGGGAGAAAATTTTCCCATAGGCGCAAACCTAATGAGAGAAACGCAACGAGTTCGTGACACCTGGTTTTGTTTACCAGACGACAGAGAACGTGTAGTAAATGGTCCTGTTGAAGTAGACGAAGAAGTTCTAGAATTACTAGAACAAGACCCTTCAATAAGTACCGTATACATGAGAATCGTTTTTACCCATACCACATAAGAAAGGAAGTGATTTCGTTGCACTGTGTTACGTCAGATTGGTTAGTCATAGGCGGCGTACTTCTACAAAAAAATAAGGTAATTTTTTCCAATTTTTTTTTAACTCCTTTTGGTGGGGACAACCCACTGAATAATTTTCCGCATGTTTAAGTAAATCACCCTGTATAACTTGTACCAATTATTGAACGAAGTAATAAAGACATATTATTATTATTATTAAATTCAAAAAGGGCCCAAAGAATAACGATCTTTAGGAGGTTGTCAAAGCTAAATGCTTAATGGCATTATAAAACTTATCCTACTCATGAAGAACTTCCCAAGTTATCTCTGTGAAAACATAAAGAGCTTGATAAAACCGATAATAAGAGCATTTGGTCTTAGATGAAAGGGTTTATTGAAACTGTCATGGTGCCATGAAAAGCTAAATTTGTCTTAAATATATGATCGTAAAAACAGTTTCACTTTAGAATACCCATTATTTCAATGACATTTCAGTTTATAATTGCCTGTAGTAAAACAGAAATGTTGTACAATCAGAAATTCTTAAATTTTATAAAAATATTGGCTTCCAATGAAAAATCAATTTTTGATTATTAACTTTACAAACCTTCTGTTGTATAATTT
The DNA here is from genome assembly GCA_963675555.1 of Leptura quadrifasciata. NCBI lineage: Eukaryota > Metazoa > Arthropoda > Insecta > Coleoptera > Cerambycidae > Leptura > Leptura quadrifasciata. The sequence goes on along the minus strand of OY776673.1, from coordinate 58,009,047 downwards.
TTATGTATTATATTAAAATTTTCAGACAAGAAATAGTGGAAAATAGTATATTATTCAACGAGCGATAATGTAGGTAATAGTGAGTTATTACCATTCTCGCAAGTTGAATACTATACTTTATCTACGATTATAGCATAAATAATAAATTGCGAAGGGGCTGAAAACCATCCCTTTGAGGCAAGAAAAAATGTAACTAAAGAAAGGTCGAGGAGGATGAAGGAGGCAAAATTCAACCATCCACCACTTATCTACAGTCAAGGGGGTGAAAACTTTCCCTTGCAGGAATTACGGCCATCCTCAATTTTTTTGCCGGTTTTCCAAAAGGATTTCGATTGGGAGGCGGTGATCTCGGCAGGGGGTAGTTTTCAACTCCTTCACTGGAAATAAGAGGTGAGTGGTTGATTTTACCTCCCTTATCCTCCTCGATCTTTGTTTAGTTACATTGCCTCCGAACAGTGTGAAAAAATCAGTTACGACCGTTTTTTGATTCAAAGAGGTGGTTGTCACTCCCTTTGATCAACCCTCTCGGTGGCCCCGTATCAAAAATCATTTTTGCAGAAGAACTTCTGCACAAAAACTGCGCTTCCACTTGCTACACCTTTTGGGGGTGGTTGTTGGCCAATTGGGGATGAAGGCAGGTGTTTTTTACCCTCGGACCTATCGTAATCAGTTCTCCGCCCCAATAAACGGGGGAAGAAATGTCTTTTAGCCCTGGGATAGTTTTCACCCCCTTGACAGAAATAAGGGATGAGTGGTTAATTTTACCCCCTCATCCTCCTCGATCTTTTTTTCAGTTGCATTCCCTACAAACAACGCGAAAAAATCATCACGACCGTTTTTTACTTCCAAGGGGTAGTTTTCACCCCCTTTGATTCTTTGATTCACCCATTCGGTAGCGCCGTACCAAAAAACATTTTTACAGGAAGAATTCGCCACAAAATCTGCGCCTTCACTTGCTACACCTTTTGGGGGTGATTTTTGGCCAATAGGAGATGAAAGCAGGTTTTTTTTTTTACCCTCGGACCTATTGCAATCGATTCTCCTCCCCAAAACGCAGGGGGAGAAATGTCTTTCAGCCTTGGCCCAGAAATATCGAACTTTCGCTTATTTACTTGGACAAAAGGCAAAGGGGATTGGCACTGTGAGTTATAATAACTCACAAGTGAGTGGACACCTTTCGTCTGTAATTTGATAGACTAGAGTAACAGTGTAGGATTGTTGATATTCACCGATGCCGTACTTATGACAGCTAACAAGCTTGAAACTAGTATGCGGCTTGTGATACACAACGGTCCTGCACTGTAGTTCTCTTTTTGGATTAATCTGTTTGCTGGGGAACTTACTGCAATCAGATTTTTGATGGTGTTCTCCGATTGAAGACGTATGTCGCAAGTTTCGTTTTGGAAACGCTCATTGTGCACCTTGATGGGTGGCTATGAATTAGTTCCTTTTATAGGAAATAGTGGAATTTTTAGTCTATCGTACCGTACTATTTTACTAGATATTTATTTTTTTAATATAGATATTTATTTTGGTGAAAAACTAATATTAAGATAAAATTATCATACCAATAAATTTAAATAACAATGGTTTTAAACTGGAATTACAACATATTTTATACAATCATACTATAATCTCAATTTAAAGATACTGTTATATTAAATTGAGGCTGGCTCCCTGTTGTGTTTATTTAGAACAAATTGACAAAATTGTAGCCTTTGTGGAAGATCCCTTCGAAGTATGTTTTGTACAGGAGTGGGATGATACGGGTAGAAGCGTTCTTTACGCAAGACTCTTAGGACAGATTGGTTTACTCACTCCTGTCGCCGCTGCTAAACGACTTAAGCTGACTTTAGGATCTTCATCCACACGAACTAAAATTTCTAGTTCTTGATCTGGAGTAATTCGTTTCGGTCATCCTACATGGTTTTTATGGCGAAATGAACCCGTTTCTCCCAAATGACGAAACAGATCTTTGAAAATGTTATGGTCTGTATTCTATTTGGATATTGCAATGAGTATCTCATCGCTGCAGCACGTCCGCAAAAAATTATTTTGTGCGTAAACACATATCATATTCCTCATTTCCCTATTTGAAAAATTATTATGTCTAGGCATTGTACCTACTTAAATAAAGAAGTTAAAGAAATTAGCTCGAGGAACACAGCAACAAAATAAAATGATTAAATGACATAAATGCCACTTTCTTCGAAAACGGTCATCGTGTTCTACCAAGTGTACCTTTTATACGTGCAATGACGCCCTCATCAGATTTTTTGATTAGAAGTACCACAACGTTTCGTCAAAAAAAATATGAAAAAAATTTATCAGATTCAGGTCCTGCGGCGCCCTCTATGATCTAACGTGATGTAATACATATATTATTGTTTCTTAGAATAAAAAAAGTTCCTCCAGAAAATTTGGCGAAGATCAGTCAAGAGGCTGTTGAGTTAATGCAAAAAAACGAAGAAATAATCTGAACTTTGACACCCTGTATCTTCTTCCACAGCAACATTTTTTACTAAAGCATATTTAGTTATATCCTCATATTTTGACTTGAAGAATCTACCCCTGAACTATGGTCTATTATTGATGGTCCATCCTGTATACAAACATATTGTCTATTTGGGCTGAAACACATTTATTTACATCAAACAGCAATGAGATAAAGGAATTAGTGACTAATTAAACTAAAAATGGCGGTTGGAGAAAATGTCATCAATTTCAACGAGAGGCGTTTTTAAGTATCACGCATTTACATGGGAATAACGTATAATCTCTATAATTAGTACAATAATACAATTTAATAATAATATTATCTGTTAAGTAACCATTAATAGCTTACAACGTTGTATTGTGTTATCGACATTCCCACGCAGGTATACATATTTTGCTGTAACATTTGATTAGCTTTATCATCAATGTAAATATACTACCCACATATATAGGAATTGTATTACATCTAATCGTCAGATTTACATTGAATTACATTAATATTGTGTCTTCAAATCTGTGTTTTTATTGCTGTGGACTCAATTAGTGTGACATCATGTATTAGGTAACCCAACATACTACTATCATAACGCTAATGGCGCGAAATGAATGCACCAGAACTTAACTTTTAATTAATTAATAAAGACTATTATCAAAAGGGTTAATACATAGCTGAGAATTTCATTTTATTTCTACCTCACAGAAAATATTTAAGAACTTTCAGTAACTAATGTACATTCATAACACAAATTATGTGAAATTATATACCGGGTGTGAACGAATCATGGTAGACCCCCTTTTTTCCCTTATTTTTAAGAATATTATTTTAAGGATATTTTTGTATTATATGACCAAGAAGACACTCGTGTAGACCAGGGCCAATCCTATTTAAAGCAATAAAAATTCTTAGCAGTATACGAATGGTCGAAAAATGTAGTTAAGGGTGTAAATAATTAAGAAAAAATCGTCCAGACTGAGTAAAAGTTCTGGAAGGGGGGTTGGGGTGGTAATATATACGTTTTTAGTGGTTGGTACCCGTTTTTTGCGATTTTCGGCTAAACTATGCATCCTATCGAAAAATGTTGAATGTAAAAGCTGTAGATAATAAAAAAATCTAAAACTAAAACATTATTAACCATAACCTCAAAATTATCGATAAAAATGCAGAAAACCGTTTTTTCGGTTTTTAATTTAGAACTATTGCAAAAATTTTTATATTTTCATGAAAATCTGTGAAAATGTCCTTTTTTGTGTTTCAAACAAGCCCAAATATTTTCAAAGCGAAATATTTAATTTTTGATGTTCTATGAAGAAAATAAGAAAAAAAGACCTAATTTTCAATCGAAAAATTTGGTTAGCAAATTTTCGATTAATGAACTTTACTAGTGCTCATTTTTTTCGTTGAAATCTCAACTTTAATATATAATTAAAATATAATATTGTTTATATACAAAAATATCGTTAAAAAAGCGAAAAACTGAAAAACTACTTTTTAAAAATCGAGTTTTCGGTGAAAATCATGAATTTCTTTTTCTTTATTGTAAATAAACGTTTACATTCATAAAAAGTGTTAATTCTCATACAATACTATGTTATACAAGTAATGTACATGTATCTAACTATTCTCGGCTTTCAAAGTCCCGAAAACATTATTTAAACTGCAATTAAATAGGTAAAAATTCAAAAAACACAAAGGCTGTGAACTGAGAAAATTTGTTAATTATTTCTTGTGATTCGTAAGTATTTACAAATTATCACGTCAAAGTCTTATATTTGATTATAAAATACAAAAATTAAAAGTAAAATAATTTTATTGAAATCTTTTTTTCTTCGTGGGCAATTCTTCATCGCCAGAATCGATCAAACTTTAGATTTCTTCACGTTCATTTTCTATATCTTCAATTTCTTGGAGTTCTTCTGGATTGTCCAGTTCAGTATCATTATTTTTATTATTATTTATTAGACAGTGGGTACTGTCTCCGTCTTTGATGTCCTCGAGATTACAATTTTTGATTTCTCGGCATTAGAATATTTATCAGAACCGTGACAATTTGAGCACAAATTTGTGCACTTTAAGCCATGCTTGCGACACCCACATTTGTTATTACCGCATCCTGTTTCGCAGCTGCAGCAGATAATTTTCAATAAATTTTCGGGAATTAATTCTTGTTCTATAAATATAGTTACGATGCCATTAACGTAATGTTTCCATCCCCAATCTGTAGCTGCTAATTGATTACCAAGTCAACTTTGTATTTGAAAATACACCCTGTAACAATGTTGCTTAGCTGCCCCTTCAGTTGGAGGTAATTTTTTCAAATGAAATAAGGATTTAGCAGTAGCCGTTCGGTAGAGTTCAAATCTTAAATCGTGTAGAGATGTATATATATTTTTACTTTTGTAAATAGAAGCTATTACTTTTAATCCATTTTCGGTAATCGTTTGTTTGTCTGCATTTGTTTTGTAAAAAAATTCTACAAGATTAGGTAAATGTTTATCGGCCAATAATGATTTTATAATTGTTTTTTTTCCTTTCCCTGCAAAACTGGAAGTTGTATCATAGCCAGAAAAACAATGCAAAAATGCTAGAATATGTTTATGTGATTTATGTTTAAAATTATTAGAGTTGTAATAAGTATCATTAATATTTCCTGCATCAGGTTTGTGGAAATAGATATTCAATTCATGTGAACTGAATTGATTTAAAAGAACTAAAAGATCTATGTCTTGACCAACAACTACCACTATTTTATCGGAGTTTTTTGCTACTTCAAGGGATGTATTGATAATTAGGAAATCTGCATCTTCTTCGGCTTGTTGGCAGACGAAATTGTTTAACATTCCCATTGCAGTTTAAACAATGTTTTCGAGACTTTGAAAGCCGAGAATAGTTAGGTACATGTAAATTACTTGTATAACATAGTATTGTATGAGAATTAATGCTTTTTATGAATGTAAACGTTTATTTACAATAAAGAAAAAGAAATTCATGATTTTCACCGAAAACTCGATTTTTAAAAGGTAGTTTTTTCGGTTTTCGCTTCATTAACGATATTCTTGTATATAAACAATATTATATTTTAATTCTATATTAAAGTTGAGATTTCAACGAAAAAAATGAGCACTAGTAAAGTTCATTAATCGAAAATTTGCTAACCAAATTTTTCGATTGAAAATTAGGTCTTTTTTTTATTTTCTCCATAAAACATCGAAAATTAAATATGTCGCTTTGAAAAAATTTGGGCTTGTTTGAAACAGAAAAAAGAACATTTTCACCAATTTTCATGAAAATATAAACATTTTTGCGATAGTTATAAATTAAAAACCAAAAAAGCGTTTTTTTGCATTTTTCTCGATAATTTTGAGGTTATGGTCAATAATGTTCAATCAGAAAGTTTTAGATTTTTTCATTATCTACAACTTTTACATTCAACATTTTTTGATAGGATGCATAGTTTAGCCGCAAATCGCAAAAAACGAGTACCAACCCCTAAACACGTATATATTACCACCCGAACACCCTTCCAGACCGTTTACTCAGTCTGGACGATTTTTCCTTAATTATTTACACCATTAGCTACATTTTCCGACCATTCGTATACTGCTAAGAATTTATCGTCTATTACGATATTTTAAACGGTTTGGCCCTGGTCTAGTGTGGCATAACTGTCATTTTTCCCCACTTCCGGTTTCACCAGAAATGACCATAACTTTTGATTTTTAAATGGAACACCCTGTATATTATTATATTTTTGGAATCCTTGCAAAATTCATAGTACGGTGATGCCCCATAAGTGACATCTCGAGAAATACACATTGGATCCAAAAAAGAAAAAACACGTCCTCAATAATTTTAAAAGCGCTATCCAATTATACTAAACGCAACCCCCCCACCCCCACTCCCTCCCTTCGGGTGGGAAGCTTGGGCAACTTAATATCTTAAAGTGGCACCCCTATTTTTTTATTACAGGATGGATTCTACGGCAAGAATTACGTCAACTTTGTCTGAAACGTTTTTTCGATTCGAGACAGATGGCGCTGTAATCGCAAAAATATTTGTTTGCGTAATTTCTAAGAGATTCTACGGAAGAATGAAAAATAATAAAGTACGAGTTCATGTTCTTGAAAAAGCCATTCAATGGTGTTAAATTTAATATACCACCCCTACACCATAAGAGGAGAAGTGGTGGGTAACCTTAAAATATTATACGGAACACCACATCTTTTATTGCGTGAGGCATGTTAATTTTACACAAAAAATTACATTTAGCTTGTTGCATGCTACATTTTACGCAATATGCGTAAAATTTATTTTTACGGTTACAACGCCATCTGTCAAGAATCGAAAACAATGTTTTGAATGAAATTGAATTGTTTGTTTACCAGACTCCAGATAGCACACGACGTCCCAAAGACGTCTAATTTTGGTCCTAATTTGGTCTAAACGTCTTAGGACCTAAAATGGACGTCCACAAAACGTCCAAAGTGGGACATCTTTGGGACATCAAAAAATGTACGCCTTTAATATGTCCATATTAGGCCTCCTAGATTTTTTACATTGTGTTTTGAAAAATAATACATTCATATCCAAGCCAATAATTCTTTGCGTGAAATAAGAATTTCGTCGTAGATGTAGAACTTGGGAATTCTAAAAAATTGCAAATTAATAACTTCTAAGTTTTGAATTTACCGCGCTTTTTGAGCGACAAATGTTATTCCGGCACGACCGCATTCGTTTGACTTCGTCATGTTTTCGGGTTGGCCTTATGTCTGACAGTTGAGTTGAGCATTTCATTTCAACATATTTTCTGCGATATTTCACAACTCCTTTGTTTTGCAGTGTTTTATGCTGTGGTTTTATGTATAGTTGGCCAGTGTTGTCCTGACTTAATAAGTAAGGTAAGTTATTTCGATTATATGATGCATTTTCTGGCACAAAATTAAAATTTAGAAGAACAAAATTTTGTTTAATTTCCTGATTTCCAGTACTAACTCTATTGTTATTCCACTTGATTTAATTATAAGTTTGCTGAATATAAAGGACTAAAAAAAGTGAAAATTGCGTAAAATTTTGAGTAGATACAGTATTCTTGAGTATAGAATTTGCCTCTAATTCAACCTTTCTAGTCTCCGTGGTGTATACAAATTGACCACTAATATGGCAAGCAGGCAGTGGCATTCGTCTTATTGGCAGCCAAGCTGTATATAATTAGGTAAAGTCTATTTTGATGTGTGGATGGGTTGATAATATGCGTATGATTTCGTATGTGTTGCACACAAATTTATCGCAATAGCAGAAAAACTCAATAGACATATGCGACAATAAGTTTTAGCTATTACGTGCCACACATGTAATCACATGCATATGGCATCAACTCATTCACATGCCAAATTAGACTTTACCTGACTATCGCTGCTAATAAAGACGGCATTTTTTCACCTACTTGTGAATATCTCAATAATATCCCGTGAAGGTCTTTTTGGGGACTAGAATGGACCAGAATAAAATGTCTTAACAACGTTTCCGTAATGTCATATAAATGCCTTTTTTAGGCCTAAAATGGACTGAAATAAGACGTCTTGAAGACGTTTTGATTAGTAACAATGGACAACCCCAAGACGTCTTCTGTACGGCTTACGTCTTAAAGTGGACGTCTCGAATGTCCCATGTAGACGTCCCTTAGACGTCTTTGATATGTTCTAGTGCTATCTGGGACTCTACATCCGCAATAAAAAATATGTGGCTCCGTTTAATATTTTAAGGTTGCCTACCACTTTTACCCTCATGGTGGTGGGGAGGTATTAAATTTAACACCATTGAATGTCTCTTTTAAATTAAATGAACTCATACTTTATTATTTTTCATTTTTTCCTACAATTTCTTAGAAATTACGAAAAAAATATTTTTGCGATTACAGCGCCATCTGTCACGAATCTAAAAAAAACACAAACTTGACGTAATTTTTGCCGTAGAATCCGATTCTGTAATAAAAAATAGGGGTACCCATTTAAGATTTTAAAGTTGCCCCCCCCCCCGTCCCACCACAAGGGGTGGGGGTGGCGTTTGGTATCATTAGATAGCGCTTTTAAAATTATTAAGGACGTGTTTTTTCTTTTTTGGATCGAAAGTGCATTTCTCCAGATATTTCATTGTTTCCAAACTTTTTGGACACCTGATATATGTAAAACACATTAGAAGAAATTAATGTCTAATTAAACAAATTGATTTTACATATCAATTATTGTACCCTCCAATAGGAATTGAGAATTCAAAAATTGTCAATTAGTTTGCTGTTAACATGTTCAAGTTAGTTTACATTTTGCTCTGTCAGTTCTCTAAAAGTTTATAACCTCGTACAACTAACACATAAGAGAAACATTTAAGTTGCTCCATCGTGAGTATTTTTTATCATATAGCAACAGATAGAAAATTACGTTAAAGGAAATGCTGTCTACTTTCTTAAGTAAAAGACGAAAAATGCATTTCTGTCATAGATAACCCGTTTCTATATACGTTTCGCCTACCGTGTAGCTAAAGTCTCTCATTGGTTTCTTCAGTCATTTTTATAGTCATTTCTAAAAAATGGACTTTCCGCGGTAATCGCTATTGATATTTAATATGCACAAAACATTTTCCGATAACGAACTTATAGGAGTTCAAGGAGATTCATAAAATATTAAATTGCCTTTCTATTTTATAAAATTTACTTTTCCAAATGGTAAAATATATATGTTTATCGATTCTTAACAAAATCAAACCATCAATGTTATCTGTTAAAACAAATAATTTTATTATCTGCCACCTGTTTTATTGCAGTTTTAATAAATTAGTCTATCTGAAATTGATTTGCCAAATTAAATATCCTAACGAATTATACAATTAGGAAAAGAAGCCACCCGATATTATATTATAAATTCTTACGATAAATTATACCATGGCCTATGAGAAACGTAATGAGTTTACAATGTATTATTATTAAACATATAATGTTTTCATATTTTTTGTATAAATTACATTGGAACAACTAATTTTAGCATTTTCGCAGCAATTTGTAACACCATATAATTACAGATTTCTAATCCATCAACAATCAAGACTGAAAGCTCATGGTAAATAGTTAACGCTGTTCACTAACAGGTGCCACGATTTATCATTAAATATTTTTGGCGCCCAAAACAATTTTATTAAACACAATCCACCAAAAGATGACAGTAATTTAATTTTGAGAAAAGTTAGGAATTATTTAAATAGAAATGTATACTATAAAATATGTTAGGTATAAATTATTGTTAAGAAATTAATGCGTAAATATTGTTTATAACGTAATAACATATATAAAAGAGTTGTAATGATCGAAAATCCATAATATCGATTTTTTTTTATAGCTAAAAATTGATAGCGCTGTTTTATGTCCGTCAAAAGGTAGTCTATTCACGATTGATTTTTGTGAAATCGAATTGTATAAGAATGACCAAAATGTGATGCTCCTCCTCTTTCTGAATTAAGAACTTGGAATATTAACTTGCTACGTTAACTTGGTCAAATGGCAGATTTTGGCTAGTCGGTATAAATTACAAGATTTTGGATCGAGCTTAATGGTCCGTGAAAAAGTTGAAGAAAAAAAAAACAAAAATTCTGTGACAAGGATTCGTTATCGAGGCCGCTGAACGCGATGGTGATATTTTTAAGGTTCCCAGCCCTCAGCATCTACCCCTAAACTCGAAAAACCACTCCTATTTCGCGGTTTTTTTCATCGGCATGCGGATAGGTTTTTTTTTGTCCAGGATTCGGGTAGGCCGTATGAAATTTAACTATATAACATCTTATCTACCCGCTTATCTTATCTACCTACATTCCAGAACTGGTAGCGGATTCAGACTCCGAAGACCCATATGAGGCTGATGACGTCATCATCATGTATATTGATCTTTATTTAAAAAAAATTGCATTAAAAATTAACAGATCACAATGAAATTAATATGCATTTCTGACAACTGAAAACAAAAAGTAAAAATATTTCAGAGATATAATTGAGCACAGGGAAACCCTCCCCAATAAATTTTAATAATAAAATCAAAAATATAATTTAAAAAATAGTTAATTTTTTATTTATTTTATTCATGACTTTAAATCAGTTATATTATATCAACCTTCCTTACCCTTGCCCTTCGGAAAATAATGAACCCAATAAACACGTCCAATGGACATCCGTTATATCCATTACAGGTCCAGATGTCCACGGACATATTTTGGATATCCATTGGACATAAATACATGGACATCCATTGGAGACGTATCCACTGGACATCCATTTAATATCCATATGATTAAATTTCTGGACATGGTATTCAACCAAAGGACCATGGACATATTCTGGACATCCAATTGACTTCAATAAATGAATATCCATTGGACGTCCATTTAATGTCCATAAAGTTAGTTTTTTAATATATATTAAAAACAGAAATTGACCTATGTTTCTACATATATATTCCACAACAGACTTAATCATGGTATTCTATGTTCAAAATTTCAGAAGTTTGGCTTCTCGAGAAATTTGTTGTTTTTTTTCAAATCATATCTGGAGAAGAGACACCACCATGTCGAATACTATGGTCAACGGTCTGCTGAATTTGTATCTACTTCAGGTGTACCTCAAGGGTCTGTGTTAAACCCATTATTCTTTAACATCTTCAGTAATGACATTGCAGTTGAATGAGGTGTCGAGTGTCTTTGATATGCTGACGATATGAAATTGTAAAATAAAATAAATGATGAAAGTGATTGCATGGCTTTATAAACTACTCTAGATGAAATCAGTGAATGATGTAACTTAAACAAATCGCAATTAAATATACGAAAATGTAATATTCTTATATTTACTAACAAACATCAATATATCGAATTTAAATATAGTTTAGAAAATTCAGTGCTCACACGTTCATCAACATTTCGTGACTTCGGTGTGACATCTGACAGTAAACTATCCTTTAATTGTCATATAAATACAATCACAAATGAAAGCTTTAGAACACTCGGATTTATAATAAGGTGTCCACACGACTTTAATGACATTAACACACTGAAACTACTATGTCAATCTTTTGTTCGATCCAAATTGGAATGTTCGTCAATTGTTTGGCCTCCTCACTATAACATACATATACAAAACATAGAGAGCATTCAGAGGCGCTTCTTAAAAACATTATGCTATAAGGAAGATGTGGTTACTCTGCTATTGGTTTTCCTCATACTACACTTTTAAATAGATTTTCATTTTCGAGCCTAGCGACACGCAGAACTATAGCACAGTAAATATTTCTTTTTAAAGTATTACATAACATAACAGATTGCGGCGCTATATTGAACTTATTAAATTTTCGAATGCCTAGACCCGGTTCTAGGCAAAATTCACTATTCTATCTGCCGAACTCCAGAACTGATGTTCTGAAATTCTCGCCACTATATAAAATGTGTGAAAATTATAGTAATCTTCAAGACCGGTTTGATATTTTCCACTGAAATGTAGCTGAGATAAAAAGTTTAATTGCATAAATTTAAACTTAGCTTTGTTTTTATTTATCCATGTTATATACTGATATTTCTACATTTCTTTTTCTTATATTTTGTAAACATTTATTGTAATTTGTAAACATTTGTAATCATTTACTTGTAATTTCCTGCCCAGTAATTGGAATCTTCTGTTGGGCAGTGTATTGTTAAATAAATAAATATCGGGATCGGCTCGTGATGAGACACATTTTAAAACAACCCGCCGTAATTAATCCTGCTGGAAGATTCTTATAATTCTTTAGATATAAGCGTTATTTTTGAGGACGGCCGCCCGCTAATTCATTTAAACTTGGCGGGCGTATTTAGTATTAATCGGTTAGATACTAGCGCCACCGATGTGCGCCCATCTGCAGTACTATTATTACTATCTGTCGAATGTCGAATGTGTTGGAATTAGTCAAAGCCAAAAAGCTTCGATTTTGTTCATTAGTTAATTGTATACGATATACATTTATTTTTATTATTCAGTGTACCTATATAGTCATTATACGTACGTATTTGTTCTGACGGAGCACTTTAGTAGAGATAAGTACATTTTATATTGTCTCTTAATAAGTAGGTAACCCTGCAAAATGCCTAAAGTGTCAAAAAGATATTACAAAATTGCAAAGTTAAATTCAGACACAGTCATAAAAAATAACTATTCCATATTAGAACATAGTTAGAAAGTAATCTAAATGAACTAATTCCTAGTTCCTCAAGTGTATTTCAAACTTTTAATTTCTCTGAACCTGAACCATATGTGATTTTAATACGCGTGGGCCTGCAACCGTGGGAAATTTAAATATTGATTCTGACATTGACTGCAATAATAATAGTGTACCATCACCTATTTATACTTCGGATGAAAGTAGCATAAATTTGGTAGATATAAAATTGAATGAAAATGATACGGTTTCTAATCAATCTCTCGATGGAAATCTGCAAATAACGCAGTGGGCTCTAAAACATAATTTTTATAAATGAATTATTTTTTTCTTTTAGACTAATCACATATTTTGTTTCTGATTCCTCATTTGTTTTAGGGGCTTTTCAGAAAGTTTTGACAGTAAAGTAACGAAGAAAGACAGAAGAACACATAAGAAAATGGTTGAGGCGAGTCAGAGAAAGGAAATACTATGTGGCCCAGAGAAAGGAAAGACAATGTGAGCCAGAGAAAGAAAAGACAAATTGAACATATTTGAAAGTAAAAACTAATTATATAACATAGAAATGATTATATTATATTATATAAAATATATCGGTAATTATATGTGTTCTGTATTTATTGGTACGTACCTTTAGAATGTACAATTTTTAAAAAATCAGCTCAATGTGATTTTTATTTTGTAAATATTAGTTAAAAATGGTCATCCAAATTTCAAAAAAATTATTCGTAGCAAATAATTGAAAAAAATGATTTAATACGTTTAAAAGGTTTTCGAATTTGCTATAAGGACATAATTTTTTATTTTGCTTTTTGTATAAAACACCAAGAAAAAATTTAATGCACGAAATTATGACCATTATAACTCCGCCTTTTGGAAGTTCATACATTTAGTTTCCAAGAGGTATTACAAAGTTCATAATATCATGCATTAGATTTTTTATTGATGTATATAAAAAATAAAAATATATACCCAGCAATTTGCTTACCTCCTTTTAAACTTCATTCGTTTTTTTCTCAATTATTTACTCTGAAAAATATTTAGAAAATTGGATAATTATTGTTATCCAATATTTACAAACATAAAAATCACATTCCTAAACAGCACTTCCATTGGATGTCCACCAGACAAACAATGGTCACCCAATGGACGACGTCCAGTAGAGTCCATACGTGGACCAGTTTTGGATGTCCATTTCATGTGGCAAATTATCTCTACTGGACATCCATTAGACGTCCATTGAGTGTCCATTGTTAGTCTCCTGGACATCCATTAGATGTCCATGATTTTAAATGGGTTAGTCCAATGGATGTCCACGAAAAAAGTTAAAGGGGTGAAAGTTGACAGCAAAGACAATAAGAATAATAATGTGTATCAAAAAATTGGAAAAACGCAGATGACTTTGACATACGCTCTTGTGCAAAAATGAAAAGAACAAATCTCAAAGATGGCCATGAAACCATTAATTCCGTTTATTTTTTCTCTTCCCAACGATATAAAACATGTCACAGAAATTTTAAGTGATAGTGACAATAATTAATATTTTAAGAAAACCACAATTCATATCATTGAATCGTAAAAATCAGCTATGTCATAATAGTAATAATTAATTTTATAATAATTATAATTTAGCAATTATTAATTACAATTTAATATAAACAAACAAATATCTCATAAATAAAATCATAAGTACAAAATGAACATCCGAAAAAACGAAAAATTATGTGTAACAGTACTACCTACTACCATACTGAAAAAAAAATGTGTGTATTTATTTTTCTAACTACAAATGCTCAAATTGTGCACAATGTATTCTAGTACACAAACGTGCTCTACGAGACACGTCACGCGTTACATTTTGGAGCATTTCAGAAGTAATTTCCTCACATGCGGTTCTAATTCTGGTCTTGATGTCCTCCATATTTTCAGGGGCAGTTTGAAATCCTTGTCTTTAATGTAACCCCAGACAGACGGAAAAATTCAAGGGAGTAATATCTGGTAATTGAGCTGGCCATAGAAGGGGACAGGTACTTATCCAGCTATCTGGCATAACTTGATTTAAATAATTTGTAAACATTATAGCAGTGTGAGGTGGAGCCCCATCTTATTGAAAATATGAATAATTTAATCTTTCTGACACTATCAATTCATAAAAAAAAAAATTTAAATTCGTTTTGCAGGAAATTAAGGTATCTACGAGCGGTTAATTTGCCATCATAAAAATAAAGTTACATTACTTTAGTCCCTAAAAGTCCCACCCAAACATTCGTAAAAAATCATTCCTTTTTACTTCTACGTCCAGTGGATGTATAGTAACGCAAAAAAAAATTATTTTTTTTGTGTTGAAATAGGCTTAAAATGTGTCATGAAACGTCGAAATTTTAAATTTAAGCGAAAAATAATTTCCTGTCTGTCGGTCTGTCTGTTTGTAACTTTATTGTACGCACGTTTACTCTGGAACCGTTTAGGATATTGACATGAAATTTGGTACACTTATGTATTGTAACGAGATCTGCAACTAGATTATATTTTGAGCTAATTCCGTTGAAGGGTTCGGGAGTAAATCGTGTAAATAAGGGTAAATAGGCAAAGCAAGCAGGTAAGAGTCCATGAAGTTGCAATTTAGGGCATGTACGAAAAGTAAAAAATTATATTGGGGTTTAGTGTGTATACGAGAAGTAAGGGACTCTAAAAAAATTTTGGCATTAGCGTAAATAAATATACATTACAATCTTATTGTTAATGTTTTATATACAATTATGACTCGATGTATAAAATATTGAATTCTAAGAAACACTGACACCGACGGGGTAGGCGAACAATTTTTTCTTCCATTTGTACTATAATTAAGTTCCTTACAATACCGTTTATTAAACCAATTACTTAACTTTTTTAAATAAATAATTTTTGGTAAAATACCAGAACTACGCGTAAAAGTTTTATTCAATCAATACTCTTAAAAGCTACCGCATAATTTATGAGTCAACGTAGTAAAACTATATTATTTTATCCTTGAACTTCCGTCTAAATTGTGTGAGTAATATCCAAAACATGAAACTCTTTTATCAGTTAACCTTCATAAATTTAATGGGAAAGAACTGGAAAGAACGAGCTTACTGGATTGTTAAATAATGCTTGGGCGTCGAAGTGGCCGCTGCGGCGATATTTTATTAAACTTGGCACAGTGCACTGACGTTTGTTTGGTATCTTAAGGATGACAAAATGGAGATTTTATTAAAGGGGAAACTTTTTAAGATTCCGAGACAAGATATATTGAATTTTCAGCATGATACCAAGAAGTTTTAGTAATAAAAATGCAGTGAAACTTAGTTAGAAATATTAATATTAATGGGCCATGGACTACAATGTGAAAAATCGACCTCCCAAATTTCCGACGTTTCTGATGCTCTTACTAGCTAGTATGGTATTTGTTTGGGTTTTGTCAACTACAGCATAATCCGGAAAACTCTTAAGAGCTATACTATACTTAGCTCGACTATGACAAATTGAGGTTAATCGCAGTTTAAATTTTTCATCAATAGCCGAAGACAACAATAAGACACAGTTTGGTCAAGTCCATAACACAGCATGCACTCAAACTTCTCTGTCGATGTTCTTTAAAGACATACAACCAGATGAAATTTTTCCTGCTTTATATGATATCTATAATAGAACTTCTGTAGGTCCAGATAAAATCACATTTAAAATCTTCAATTTTTATATACATAATATTGTAGAGCCCCTAATGCCATATATTTAATTCATCAATATCTATAGTGGTATATTTCCATCGGCTTTAAAACTAGCACACGTAACATCAATTATAACAAAGGGGAATAAAGAATTATTAGAAAACTACAGAACAGAGTTATGCAAAATTCATATATCTCAAAATTTTTTGAAAAAAATACACCATGGGATATGCAATTATTTGAACAAGTACAACCTCCTGAGCAAAAACCAACACGATTTTAGACCCCAGCACTCAACTTGTACTGCAGCATTCGACTTTGTACAATCTATATACGAGTCTCTAGATCAAAATCATTATTCTTTAGGTATATTCTTTGACATATCCGGAGCATTTGATTCGATAGACCATATATATTTAAAAGAAAAATTAGACGCGCTTGGTATTCGTGTGAATCTAAATGAATGGATTTCCTCATTTGTAAGTGACAGAAAGTTAATAGTAAAATTAGGAGAATATATTTCTAAAGAGCAAAAAGTAAACATTGAGGTCCCTCAAGGAGCCGTCTTGTCACCATTATTATTTATATTATTTGTTAATGACCTAGAACAACACGTGCTCTCAAACAACGCTAATTTTAAGTTAGTTATATATGCCGATGATGTTTATATTAAAATATCAGCAGAAACACCCAAAACTTTCCAAAACATGTCATCAAGACTTTTAACATCATTTTCCGAATAGAAACAGACTAATACTGAATTTACCGAAAACTACGTATATATTATTTCAGACTATACGCTAACAACCTCAAATGAAATTCCAGAATAAAAGACTTTTAACTACAAAAATCTTCAAGTATTAAATTACTAGGTATTGTGATTGATGAAAAATTAAATTGGAAGCATCACATCAGTGTAGTAAGTAATAAATTAAATTCAGCTTTTATGCAGTTAGATATTTAAAAAATATTCTCTGCCAAGCTCAGTTGCTCAATGTATACTATAGTCTTGCTGCTACGAGATACACGTACATAAACAAATGGATACGTTGGATCTTAATGATTATCAGATATTACGTAACGAAATCACTTGGGCTACTGTAGCGTAGCAGATATCGTAGGCAAACTTGACCCGGAAAGTGATGTACGTGCCTACGATGAAATTTCTCTAGCTCAGACTATCTCAGGGCGTTAAGCCCAAGCTTACACAAACTATGATAAATTATTGGTTTACTTACTTAACAAATCACTGAGTTTTTCCATATGTAGTGGTCGCAGACGAAATAATGACACTTTCTTTAAAAATGAAATGCACTATATTAAGCAATTTACAAAATTGGTTCTCTAGAATATAACCTGGCGATGTTCACAGTTGTGGCCAATATTTCACGATTAATAAGTTATAACATTCATAAAATGCCTCGTGTAGCTACACATCGGTTTACAATATGATCATAAAATTGTCATAGATTCTGCCACAAAGGTTTGATTTAAAGAACCTCCTTAAGTATATGTAAATATATACATAAAATCTCTAAATATGTACAGGTTAAAATGCCAAAAGTATGAATTGATGTCCAGCGGAACCACTGAAGGTGGTCCCCGGTAAGTAAAACAAATAACACAACACTTATTTAGGGTGGTACGATACCGAGTCCGGACGTGGAAGAACTGAAGCCCTACAGAGATGCCTTCGGGACACAAGAAATGGACCCAAGGATGGGGTTGATCGTAGCCTCACCAGCCCTGAACCTTCCACTGTGTGTGGATGCCCCGTCCGTGGAACTATCACTGACGTGTGTAGAAGCCCCGTCCGTAGAACCCTCACTGATGAGGGAACAATCCACTAAAACTCCTGGAAGCCACAGTCGGATAAATGGGGTCGAGTCCGCCTTTTAAGTTGACACTGTATTTCCAAAGGAAAGCCTTGTGTAATTTAATATCCTGCTTCCGCAGATAAAATTTACTCACAACCACAAAATATTCCGCTAAACGGAACAACAACAGATTGAGGAAATTTTCTTGAGTTGATAATTCTAAAATCCACCCGGATGCCTTGGATTAACAAGGTTTACAGAATTATCAGCTACCCACGCCAAGCCAAAAAAATGGTTGCCTACCCGTCTTTCGCTCTCTGCTGTTCACGTGTCGCCCTCCCGTGGAGAATAGCGAAATGTGTTTCGGACGTGTAGCAGTTGTTATAATGCGGCCCACAAAACGCTAAAGCGTATGGTGGGTCACATACGCTAGAGGTCCGTAACATTGCTTATAGTCACCTTAAGCATTAACATCACAAATAGCACCTTTTTTTTCTGACTTTGGTTGTCTCCATTCAGCTACGATATTTATTATGGTATATAGTTATCCCCTAACGAATTATGTTAATCTAACCTACTTGATATACCAATGGACTATACAATCAGTAACCTGACACACAACACCAATAACACAGACATTATTTACTACTCAGGGATTGTAGACAGAGACACATATTTCACGTCCCTTCATGAAGACTTCCTTTAAAATTCGACACAGAGTAGGCAACGATAAGAGGGGTATGTAAAAGCAAAGGATGAAACAGGGAAAAAAACACGACTACACCTATGTTCTGACACGACATAACCTAACGTATTCCCAAAACATTTCTTTAAATGTTTGATTTCTTGTTACTATATTCAATGGTAGAGGAATGCCAATCTCCACCAATTTCTTTGCCAGAAAATTTATGGCCGTGATATTATTAGTGCACTGGAATAATCTGTGACTGATATCTCCAATTTCCTCATTACATTCACATAGCGGCCTATCGACAATTTTCATTTTGTATAATAAAGATTTGAAGGCGCCATGGCCAAGCAAGCACAGGATATATGTTACGAACATTTGTCTGTTATATGAAAATTTGTTATAAGATGGTTTAGAAGGGAGGAGGTTATATATGTTACAGTATTGGTAGTTTTGTATTTGGGTCATCTGGGGTTATTCTTCTTCCCATTTTTTTCCTCATGTCCATTTTAGCGTAGGTAATTAGGTCATAATATGGCAAGTACTCAATTGCCGGACTTTTAGCCATTTTAGCTACTAGGTCAACAATTTCATTTTCATCTATTCCAGAGTGTCCCTTAACCCAAATGAGATCAACTTCTTTGTTTAATATTTTGAGGTCTATAACTTTATCCAAAATGTTAGTAATTATTTTATATTCCACAATAAGTTTGATCGAATTTGAAATGGCAGCTAGCATCGATTGAGAGCCTGAAATAACAAGAATTATCTCGAAAGAGTTGGAATTTTGTTTGCTCAATCTGGTCCTTTATCAATAACCAAGGATTCAGCCGTGAATATGGAACAATTTTAGTTTAGCTGATATCTAAAGGATAGTCTAATGTTCTTAATATGAAAGGCACAACCAACGTCATTCCTAGACTTGGATCCATCAGTGAACATTCTATAGGAGTTCTTTCTAAATTAATCAACAAGTTAACTGTCATTTTAACTCAGCAGGTTGAAAATACGATAAAGGTATGTACAGATAAGGTAGAACAACTGGACAAGAAAGTGATGGATCTAAATAAGCAAATCGATGATCAGGAACAATTTTCTCGATGTAATAACTTGAGAATTTATGGGTTGGCAGAAGACAAAAATGAAAATTTATCTGAGAAATTGATCCGCTTTTTTCAAAGTAAGTTTGGTATCACAGTTACTACTGGTGATATGGATTTCTGCTATAGGCTAAAAGGAAAGGAAGGTACCAATGGATGCGTTATTGTAAGATTTTGCCAAAATTGGCTTAAACAGGATATTTTCAAAAATAAAAGAAAATTAAAGGGTAGCAAAATAGTCATAAAAGAGGATTTGACATTAAGAAGAGTAGCTGTTTATAAACAAGCCTGTGTAAAATTTGGTCCCAGAAATGTTTGGTCTTCGGAAGGCAAGGTAATATATAAAGCAAATGAAAGAATTTACAAATTTTCCTCATTGAAAGACTTGGAAATTTAAATGAGTTATATTATAGTAGTTATTGTTTACAACTGGAGGGATGAACTCACCTTTAGTGTCAATTTACCTTGATCTATTTGTGAGCCTCTGGTGTTTTTTCTGAACTTCTTTTTACGTGTTATTTCTTTTTACAGTTTAATATTTTAATACTTATTTGCAACATATAAGAAAAATTTTTAATTTACTTAGTTTATAATGTTAGTTACTGATTATTATTAAAATGACTAGAAGTAATATTATAGGGTGGGACATATAAATGTACGTTCACTTTTGCCTAAAATAAACACAATAAATTTTTTTTTACAAGATAATCAATATGATATTTTAGCTGTAACAGAAACTTGGTTATCCTCGCATATAGCTAACAGCTCAGTAAATATTGAAGGGTATAGATTAGTAAGAAAAGACCGGGATGGAAGAGGGGAGGTGTATGTTTTTATATATTGAATAATTTAAATTTTAAACTAATAGAACGCAATGATAATATCGAACAACTTTGGATTTCTGTTAAGATACTCGATGATATTACCGTATATGGTGTAGCTTATAGACCTCAGACGGTAGAATATAAATACTTTCTCACAAATCTTGAGGAATCAGTTTGTAATGTTATACCTCTATGTGAAAGACTTGTTATTTCGGGGGATCTTAATATAAACTTGCTTGACATTGATAGCTCTAGTGCAATATATTTGAACTCTGTTTTGGAAACACTGGGTTTAACGCAAATAATAACTAAACCTACAAGGATCACGGAATTAACGGAAGCACTTATCGACTTGATTAGGGGTATTTAAATATGACCTCTTCTAGCAGTTGTTTGTTACTTGTCGAAATTTCATATTTAGGGAAGATAACTTTGAGTTTACAGAGCGAAACATCATAACCAGTCTGAAAAAATCGAAGAGCCTCTTCTTCTTCGGTTAAAGAGCTGTGACTTTGAATATCAGCAAAAATCTCAGCCAAAATAAGAGTTTTTTTTTATTTTGCCAATATGGTATTGTGAGACTAAGGGAGGCAAGAGTAGCTAATTTGATGCATATGCTGTTGTTGGAAATATTTAAATTTTTGAGTACAAACTTATGGACTAAATATCTTCTCCTTAAATGGAGTGAAGGCTCGTTACATTCGGCCAGTAGGGCACAGGTAGGGGTCGATTTAAAAGCTCCTAGTACAATTCGTAATACTATATATTGTAATCTATCCAATTTAGTGAGTCTTGAGCGGAGTCATAGAATATGCTAACAATAGTCCAAATCTATAGAAAAGAAAAGCGATTTTGGGATCAGCGCTCCAAGTTCGTTTGCAAGTAACTTTTAAATTATTGAGACTTTTCTCTGCCTTAATCAGACATTCCTAAGTTAACCCCCAAATATTTATAATATGGCAAGACCGGTATTGTAATATTTGCCAAACACAAATTGGATATTTTGGGCAATTTGTGTCTAGTGTATATAACTATAGCAGATTTATTAGCCGATATGTCAAGACCTAGATTAATAAAAAAGTTTATGGTACAGTACATTGCACAATTTAGATCTACAATGCCTTGAGCATATCTTTTATTGGTCCCATAAATACAAAAATCGTCAGCATATTGTAAAACGTTAATTTTATTGTCCATAATTCTGTGAAAATCTTGGATATATATATATATATATATATATATATTAAAAATGAGAGGGCTAAGATCAAATCCCTGCGGTATCCCAATGTCCACCATAGTTTTCCATGAAGCAGGTGAAGGTTTACATGATTGTAAACAGCTGAAATATCGAGATTAAGGGTAATCAAATAGTCGTTTTTTGAAAAATTTAATTGTATATCTGTTACCAGTTGCGAAATACATTCGGTTGTACCTTTTTCTCTCCGAAACTCATAACGACATTCAGGAATTAATTTGTATTTCTCCAGTCACCATTCAAGTCGGTATGACATCTCCACCAAATCTATAGTATTTATTATCAGAATGTGGATGACCTCAACACAGAAACCCGCAGTATCTTAAACGATTCTTATATTAGCCAGTACCAAATTCATGCTCTTACAAAAATGTATTGCCGATGCATAAATTACCTTTAATCGTTACAATACTTTCAGATCAGATCGCAAATCTTTGGAATTTAATACCAAAATAGGTGGTGGAATAGTGTTGGTTATCAGCAAAGAATGTAATGATGTGCCACTCGATATCAGTGATATACAGTTCACGTCACCATTAACAGACGTTGTTGGAGCGGATTTGCTTGTACATATTTGTAAAATATTCATGTACAATACTTTTATAATAGCAATTTGTTTTGCAGTAAAATTCGATAATATGGGGATTAAGATCAAACTGAAAAGTAATGTGCTGTCTGGTCAGACCCGCGAAATAATAAGTTGCGTAATTAAATTCATGCAGGAGGAAGCTGAATCTTGCAGTTTTTTTAATCCTTTTATAGAAGATTCAAGAACGAGCAGCTAAGGCAATTGGAGTTTCCTTGCTGTTCATTCAAACCATATAACGCGAGAGACGAAAAATTTTTCATTTTCCTCATTTTCTACACCAAATAAAAAAAAAGAGAAATTAAGAACACCAAGGTAAACTTTAATTTAACTTATTTTAATATCAGTTTCTCAATTACTACGCACAAATGGTTTTATGTTTATGTTGCAGATGTAGGACATTTTATGTAGGACTATTATGCGCTGTAGTCCCATTAACCATTAACCATTAAATTTTTTTTTATTTTATTTAACTATTTACATATCATTTTTATATATTTCATTATTTACATTGTACATAGTATTTCAATATTGTAAACCCAACACGATATATATTTTATTAAAAAAAACTAAGCGTCCCGGGCGGCGGATCTAATGCCAAAGTAAATATAATATAAAAATTTCTTAGTTGCTCTGATGCGGTTGTCATCCTAATAAGATTTGACAAGTAGTCCCGCAAGGCTTTTGGCTACTAGACTTGGTTTCTTAAACAACGTTCCGGCAGAATCATATCTGCAATTATCAGATTCTTGCTAACTGCTGCTAACTGGTGCTCTGTGTTACTCAAATTTAATCAGTTCCATTTTATGAGACGTACCAACCACGAGTTACTACACTCTGAAATCTAATAATTATTTATATTATTATATAACTTCTTTCTTGTTTAATGTACGACTGGATGACTGACCGCGACTTGTTACAAAGGATTATTACAGACTATCATATAATAGAAAAGAAGACCTTGCATAAAAAGAATTCACCAAAAATTTTCTGAATATACTGGATACAATGACTGTTTAGATTTATTAAGGAAGAAAGTGCATGCTATTGGCTTTAGATGGCGCAAAACCAAAACCAACTGAAAATTTTCCATTGAGAAACATGATATGCGTCAATTACGCCATGATTATTTACGGAATATTAAGAAATATCCAGATGAAAATAGACCAATAGTGTATATGGATTAAACGTAGATACATAAATCCCACACCAACAATAAAAGTTGGAGTAACAACAGCAATGAAGCATTGTTAAAAAAAAGTTTCAAAAGGTTTTATAAACGATGCTTATTTGTCATGGAAATCAAATATAAAAATGGGAACTACCACGATGCAATGAATTTTGAAAACTACAAAAAGTGGCTGGAAGAATAATTAATATCAAATCTTCCTCCTAGGAGTGTGTTAGTTATTGATAATACACCTTATCATAGCAAGAAAATCGATAAGTGTCCTACATCTTCAACTAGGAAGAACATTATGCAGAATTGGCTAAGAAAAACCAATGTTGACGTTGAAAGCAGAACTTTATACTCATATTGAAATAGATAACCCACGTTATAAAAAATACGAAATGGACGTAATGCTAACGAATCATGGTCACGATGTTTTAAGACTTATCATCCGGATCTAAATCCTATAGAATTTGGTTCTGAATATAGAGCTTGCGTACTTTTGCTAGATGTCGCTATTAATGCAATAATAGATGAGGTTGGGGCAAGTGATAATAATTTTTCAGATCAACTCCCTCAGATACAAATGATGCAGATGAATTGTCAGGAGTTGAGTCACTTTTAGAAGTATTTCATAGATACAATTGTTTTATTACTTGATCATAATTCAACCAAATAATTTTCCTCCTGTATATTTATTTTAATTATATTTCTCGGAAAAAATTTTGTTTAAATTATGGTAGGTCATAAAATTATCATACTTTTTTATATCTATTATAGTTATACAAATTTCAGATATTTAAGTGATCATAGTTCTATTTTTGTAATTTAGTCGTGTACTCGACATCTGGAGCAGACAATGTTTAGGAAATTGTCATTTTGACTCAATAAATTCTGTCAAAGTATACCTATGTAACATATTTATGATTTGAAAAAGTTTATTAGGATTTGTCAACTATAGAAGATCGAATCACGGATTCATCAGGTTTCAAAATTTATACTGTATAATAATAATTAATCAATTATTCTTTATTGTTTAAATTTAAAAACATAAAATAATGTAGATAATTTGTTTCTAATTATTGTGCATAATAATTAATTTATTTTGATTATAATAAATCTAAACCTTGCCCCAAGCAAGTATCGGTTCCAATACAGAAAAATATTTGTTTCGATTTAATTATGAATATGCGCTATTTTTGAAACTTATACTTCTGCCTTAGATTTTACTCGAAATAATATGCGATCATCTCTTTCTAGCAGATATCTATCTATGTTCTTTCATTGCGCATTTCTCCCGCAAAGCTATTTTCTGTGAGCTGTAATGGTTGTGACACGTATTTTCTAGATTATTTTAATATTCCTGCTTATCAAGGATAGCACAAAAATTATTAAACCACAGCAATTACAGTGATTTTATATTATGTTTTAAATTACGTTGATCTCTCTTAATATAACTTTATTACAAACTCAAATGTTCGCTTGCTAGGATCTTCAACACTCTAACTAGATGGTCATTATTCTACTGTAATCTCTACTATTTAAGTACCTCAGTAGAATTATGTTATAAAAATTCTTACAAATCTATTCATGCATATAATATTTTATACTTTAATAGATAAATACATCATGTCTTCACGTCGTTCTAAATGATATATCTGATGCATGTGTACTTGAATATGCTCCAAGTAAAAGAAAGTACCCACCGTGATACAACTATAATATCATAAAGAATATAAAGCAAAGTTAAAGTTCTGGAAAATAATATCATGTTAAATCGATCTGACTCCATATCAACTAAAAAACAACCACTTCTTGCTTTTAAATAACTGTCAAAAAAATTGAAAATGATTCTTCTGGTTTTATTAGTATTTTATTGAGGCTTGTGGTGCACGTGTGGTCTTTTGATAAAGTTATTTATAAATTTTTCGCATATTTAATGCATTATTTCTACAACGGCGTCTCTGAATGTTTTGTTCTATCACTAGTTTTCTAATGGAATTACATGTCCAGAAAACTGTGTCTTCAAAAGGGTTATTGTTTCTTGGGTTGTGTGGACCGCTGCAATGTTTTGCTGGAATCACTCCTTAGCCAAGTCCATATCTGCCGCGTCGTAAAAATCCTTATATCATGTCACGGTAGCGTGTCCCATTCGCAGTAATGACGTAAAACATCATTTTTCAAACAGTACGAATCAGTGGCAACGTCAACTCAAACTACAAGGAAATTCCAAATCGAACTAGGGATAATAAGGTTTACGTAGTGTTGTATAATCTAAGTAATCAATAGTTCCTGATAGTCGTACCTATAATGATTTAGAGATTGATAATCCTAAAGATGCGGTAGGTAAATTTATGAAACCAACTCCTCGGTTCCTAAAAAGGAGAGGATATAAAATAACTTAAATAAGATTCAAGAGCGGTCCAATGAAAATGCTGCCGTTAAATGCTGCTAAGGTTAAAGTTGTCTCATACCACAGAATAAAAAATGCTTTAAGTTCACGTATCGGCTGAGTGAAGCAAGTGACATTTGATCATAATCTATCTTTTTCAAAGCACGTTGAGAACAATGTACGGTCGTGAGCAAAAAAAAAATAGGACAAGTCTTATAACGGTATTTTGCTAAAATCTAGTTGTGTGCATCTAACTTTGATTTTTGTGACATTGTCAGTTAGTTGTCATAATTTATTGCAAGTGTGCAAAAAACTAATACGCTTCATATAAGCGATTTAGTTAAATCTGGAGTTATTGCTAAAGCAGAAGATGGATGGTCAATGAGACAAATTGCACTGCGTTATAATATTGACAAAAATTCGGTATGTAACATTTTAAGAAAGTGGAGAATAAACAGTACGACTAGTAGAAATCCTGGATCAGGGCGATGAAGGATATAATAATAATAATAATAATAATAATAATTGATTTTATTGATAGATAACCAAATATACAAAGTAAAAATTAATAAAAAAAATATAATAGTGGATCTATCAAAGGGCACAGTTCGGTGTTACCCAGAGTACGAGGAACTACACTCTTCCACTCAACCCCAAACGCCCACCAAGGATGAATGGAACAGGAAGATATCTTTAGATTTATATTGAGAATCACATGAACTTAGTTCGTTACCATTTTCCAAAGTGGGCCAATTTCATAAAACAAATAAATATATATCTACACACACAATCACATAAACACACACATAAAATAAAAAGACAGACGTACTTATATTATACCGGTAAAGTATAAAATAGACTAAGGTGAAGGCAAACAAATTAAAATTTTTACAAGATTGAACAAATTTAAAATTTAACACTTAAAATTAAAATTAGAAATTACCCAGTAACAGCATTTCCTTCAGCTTTTTCTTGAATGAAAATAAGGGTAGCCTTTTCATGTCATCCGGAACCGTGTTATATAGCTTAGCAATATTGTAAGAATAAGACGATTGAAAGAGAGCTGTGTTGTGCTGAGGAATTATAATAAGATCTTTGCGACGAACATTTATGTTGTGGACATCTGTACGAAACTTGATTTTATTGTACAGGTAAGATGGTTGTTGCAGGGTTATAATTTTATGAAAGAGAACACAACTATGCAAAATTCTTCTCTGTTCTATATTAAGCCATCCAATCTCCTTTAGATGTTTAGTGACATGCTCCCGTCTCCCTAAACCACAAATTAAGCGAATACATGAGTTTTGAATAAGTTGAAGACGTCGCGCGTCAACTTTATTAAGCGCTGGGCCCATATACACTATCAGCAAAGTTGAGGTGAGATAGTACTAGTGAGTCACATAAGAGGATTTTACATTTTTTGTTGAGTATACTCTTATTATTGTAGATTGTTTTTAAGTTACAGAATGCTCTTTTTGTAATCATTGTCACATGCTGAGAAAACCTTAGGCGATTGTCAATTGCTAATCCCAAATTTTTTTCATGCTCTGAATGCGAAAGTATTTTATTATTCACCTGTATACTAATCAAGTTCGAACATCTTTTACGCGCGGCATCTCTTCCAAATAAAATAACCTTAGATTTGGAAGGATTTAGTTCAAGGTAAAATTTGGTGGAGATAGGCACTAGTGAGTCAAGGTCATAATTTAGATTCGTGCAAGCAGTTAGCAAATCCCCTTCGGGAAAAGACATGTATATTTGTGTGTCGTCAGCATAGAAATGAGCGTAAGAATAGCGTAGATGTTCATAAAATTGAAAAATATACAAAGTAAACAATAGAGGACCTAGTATGGAACCCTGCGGAACTCCATTTTCTACTAAGGCAAAATCAGACTCCATTGCTCCCAAGATAACAGATTGAAATCGTTGTGCCAAATAATTTTTTAACAGTAACTTAGCTTGATCAGTGAAACCTATATAGTGGAAGATGGCTAAAAGTAATTGATGTTTTATCCTATCAAACGCTTTGGAGTAATATGAGCAAACATAAATTATTTTGATCTATAGCAGTGAAAATGTCATCCGTTACTTTAAGCAATGCCGTAGTGCAACTAAATCCAGATCGAAAACCTGACTGATGCGATGGTAAAATATTAAATTCATCAAGGTGTACTCTTATCTGTTTATTTATGATTTTTTCGAAAACTTTTGAAAGGCAACAGAGAATGCTAATAGGGCGTAAATCTTTTAGTTCTTATGGATTAGTAACCTTAGGTAGAGGAATTACACGACGTTTTTTCCATATAGCAGGGTAAACTCCTTTCTCTATGGCAAAGTTAAAGATATGACAAATATAAGGCAGGATGTAAGGACAAGCATATAATAACATACTTATACTGATATTATTTACTCCTACGCTTTGGACTTAAAAGATAGAATAGTTTTATATATTTCAATATCATTAGTATATTTAGTCTGCTATATTATCTCTAGTGCTATTTGCATAATGGTTTAATATATCAGCATCTAGAGTTAAATATCACTGTTTGACGAAGTTATAAAGTATTTGTTAATTGAATCTACATTATTTAGGCTATCTGGAATGGAACGAGTTTTTTGTTTAGTATGAACGTCCAGATCTTTCAGCTGTTTCCAAACACCTTTTTTATTGCCCTTCGTATTATTTAAAGTAAATTCCAAGTATGCCTTTTTTCCCGCTTTATAGAATAATTGGTTAGGTTTTTTAGATCTTTGTAGTAATTCCAATCACGTTCTAGTTTGCTCTTTTTATAATTGGCAAGGGCTTTATCCCGAAGAGACATCATAACTCTAATATTGTCCGTTAACCACGGAGACTTTTTTTACGAATCATAACAGTTTTAATTTGTGCATAGAGATCGAATAGGTTAAGCAGAAGTATGTTCAAACAATTAACTTTATCATCGATATCAGTTAAATGAAAAATCTGATCAAAATTTGCATTTTCCAGGTCGTTAGTAAATCTCACATGATCAAAATATTTATAATCACGAAAAGTATATTGGAAAGGTTCACATTTATACTTCCCCCTACCCACAGTACAGGACACAAGGCAATGATCGGAGAACATAGAGGAAGCAGCTGACACATAAGTATTCTTTATTGGAATACTATGTGAGCAGCAAATAACGTTAATTAACTTAGCACTAGTTGCACCATAATGCGTAGGTTCACCGATAATATCAACTCAATATCAAGATTTGCAATTGGTAAATGCTTTAGTAGAAAATCCATTTTACTCAGTTATTCAGGCTGCTAAAGAAACGAATTTTCCTAGATCGAGTAGTACTCGTCACCGGCGAGTAAGAGAATCGGAGCTACGCTGTCATACAGCAGCACAGAAATACTTACTTAAAGCTGAACATAAAGAAGCTCGAGTAGAATTTACGCTTGAATTTTTAGCGCATGATGTAAATTTTTGGAACAATGTAATCTTTAGAGATGAAAACACTTTCCGGTCAACACACAGCGGTCGTATTCGCCCTCCGAATACTCGATTCGATGGGAAATATATATCTAACAATGGTAAAAGTGGTAAATTTTCCGTCAATATGTGGGGTTGGATATCGGCACGTAGTCCTGATGTTTTGTGGCATATTGAGGAACGATTTAATAGTGAAACGTCAATATTATGCTCCCTTCTGTGTCACAATTATTATTTCCTAATAATGAGTTCATATTTCAACAAGACAATTAATTGTTCCGTTCATACTGCTCATACCGTAACTAACTGGTTTCAAGATAACAACATCAATGTTCTTAACTGATTCAGTCA
Source organism: Leptura quadrifasciata (assembly GCA_963675555.1). Classification (NCBI taxonomy): domain Eukaryota; kingdom Metazoa; phylum Arthropoda; class Insecta; order Coleoptera; family Cerambycidae; genus Leptura; species Leptura quadrifasciata. The sequence goes on along the minus strand of OY776673.1, from coordinate 57,978,994 downwards.
TAGTCCAGATCTTAACCCTGTGGAAGAAGTATGGGGACTACTCGTAAGAAGTATCCAAAAACGAAATCTGAGACCACGGAATGCCGAAGAATTACTGGAAATAGTAAATAATGCATGGGAAAATATTATTACTAATGATTATTGTATAAGGTTATTTAATTGTATGCCAAACAGACTTATATAAGTTATAAATAGAAATGGTGCAATAACGAAATATTAACAGTTAGTTTCTTGTTAAGTAGGATATCCTTTGTCCTTTGATCCAGGATTTCTACTAATCGTACCATTTATTCTCCACTTTCCTAAAATGTTACACACCAAATTTTTGTTAATGTTATGACGCAGTGCAATTTGTCTCATTAACCATCCATCATTTACTATAGCAATAACTACAGCATTAAAATAAAAAATAAATTAAAAGTGATATCTGTTTTATTTCGGCTACTCATTACATATTCAAATAGAGAGACAGATTTACGTTAGAAAAAAAAGTTGTCCTATTTTTTTCTGCTCACCACAGTATCAGCATCCTCAAAAACCTTGGTTTTGTTATTAAAAATTCAAATGGCTTTACAGACACTGCAGCGTTGTGTATGATATTTAACGCATTCGTAAAATCTAAATTAGAATATGCGAGTTTAGTCTGGCACCTGGGGTATTTGGTATATAACGACACCACTAAAAACGTTCAAATTAGTTTCTTGACGTTTCTTTATTATAGTATGAATGGTATGTATCCACCAATTTGAACTCCACATAATGTACTCCTCAATAGATTGTCAATTCTCAGCTTGAGAGATCGCAGTAAGCTTCACATCTTTCACATATTTCTGTTCAAAATTTTAGATAAGATATGACTGCATTGACTGCGCAGAAATTTTGTATAACCTGAGATTTCGCTCACCAACAATCACTAGATTTGAGAAAACATTCTACCTTTCAACTCCTCACACAAATATTTTAAAATAATTATAACAGTCTGCATATCTTCTTAGACCTTCAACTAATTAAACATTCAATAAAAATTCAAACTGGTATCAATAAATTTGCTTTAAGTTTCGTGTCCCTCTCATGCTCCCGTGTTGACTATCCGTGCTTCGTGTTTAGAGCATCCCGTTTAAATTCTCTGTGTAGGATTATGGACATCATACTTTCCTATGGCGTGGATTCGAACTTTTTGATTAAAATTCCAGTAAGGAAATCCAGCATTGGTTGCTGGACGAAAAAAGTTTAAAGTTAATCAAGTATTGATATTATATTCTAGTGATATTTGTATACCTATACTCATTAGTAGCAGCTAAAATAGGAAGTATGCTGTTATCATTTTAATTACATAAGTAACAACTACTTTGAAATATCTTATGGGGAACTAATAATAATATAATATGGCAGAAAATATCTCCGAATCTGTAAAATATTGAAGTTACGACTGAAACGATTGAAAAATTAATAATCAATCGTAACTGAAATATTACCATATACAGAAAATCACGTATTTCACGTACCTATGTTAAAACTATTCAACTAATAAATTCAGGGACACAAAGTCATTTAATAATATGATAGTTTGAAAATATATTTACATCATTTTAGAGGACGTTGGCTGAACCTCTGTAATAAAGTTCGGCGCCTCGGCGACTCCATGACTCCATAATAGACTTAGATACATACACTTTGGTTTATATTTCGTGCTAGGGGAAATGGAGATAATGAAAAGTTTCATGTTCTTATCAGATCGATCCTTCAGTCGGCACTTAAGATAATTAATTGCTTGAGATTTGTTAGTTAATAAGATTACAAAGGTATATCTAATTTAATTTCGTTTTCTATTAATGTCATAGTTGTGAATTAATTGTTTTTATTTAAAATATACAAGGGTGGCCCTTATTTATGTATCGTTAATCTAGACTGTGGTAAAACTAGAAGAAACAAACCACGTTTTTTAGATAAATATTTGCCATAAATCAAATTGCAACCCCTTCAAGGAGCTAAATGAAAATTATTATTCAGTAAATTCGGAACTTTAAAGCTGTAAAAAGTCAATTTGAATAATTTCTTAGTCTAATTCAATACAAGTTATTTTAAAATGCGAAAGAGAATACCAGGTTTACTCAAGTCTGTGACTCATAGATAGTTAGTTATATATTTCTTTTTAAAGAGGTTATTTATTTATTTATTTACACAAACCCAACAGAATTTACATTCCATTTACATGGCCGGAGACTAACATATAGATATATTATCAAAACTTGTGATATAAATTAAAATTAGAATACACATTATTGATATATATATATATATATATATATATATATATATATATATTATATATGGCTTACTATAGCGAAAAATTCCTGTTAATAATAAAAACTAGCAAGGTTTATTCCAAATATTAATAAAACCACTTGGCGCTGCGTATATTTTCTTTCAATTTATTATTAATTTTCGTTAAATCAAATACGACGCAGTACTCCCAGGAGAACTGATATAAATTCAGACTGCAATTTTGATCACAATGGACATGTGTTCAATTTCTGAGTGATGGGGGAGCAATTCCCATATGACATTGACAGTCTCAAATAGATATACACTTTTTTAGGACAGCTGGATTTCCATCCGAATCATCTCTTGGGAAATGGTACCATTCAATTCACTGACACTGGGTCCGTGAAATCGGATGTGTGGTAAAAGAAACTGTTATACAATTTATTGCGTGATAAATCTTTTCTGTTATTGAGAGTGTATACCGATACCTATTTCTATCAGAATAAACATGAAATAAATTATTTAAATGGAAACGTTATATATATTTTTATCCAATATGTGTGTCGGAGTAATGATGAAAACCGTTTATCTAATACATAATTCTACAACTATTAATCCATTGATAGGCTATGGTTTTAACTGATCTATAAAAAAATTTAAAATGCAGCTACTACTTTAACCTGTATGTAAACTTATTTACGCTGATATTCTTCAAAACTCGAGAACCACTAGAGATATAAATATGTAAACATTTGTAGATACAGAGTGTCATGTAGACCGTCTCGGCGCCTTCACCATATTTTGAAACCTTATTTTATTTTTACATCCCTGGCTTACCGAAGGGTACCTTCATTGTGAAAAAATTATTATCTGAAATTTTCTCATGATACTGTTTCATACTTTGTGTTTGTTGTAACTTGGGCCAAGAAAATATTCTTTGCACTGTTGTTCCCTCAACATTATCTGAAGTCACCCAGTAAACAATGTGATATTTAAAAACATAATTTACTTTCACGTCCAGTGGAAGTACAGTAACGCAAAAAAATATTACTTGTTACTTTTTGTTGAAATAGGGGCTTAAATGTGATGAAACGTCGAGATTTTAAATTTGAGCGAAATTTTTTTTCTGTTTGTCGGTCTGTCTGTCTCTAACTTTTTTTTTGTGCGCACGTTTACTGTGGAAACGTTTATGATATTGACTTGAAATTTGGTATACTTATGTATTATAACAAGATCTGGAACTAGGTTATATTTTGATCTAATTTCGTTGAAGGGTTCGGGAGTAAATGTGGTAAATAAGGGTAAATAGGCAAAGCAAGCAGTTAACAACCCATAAAATTGCAATTTGGGGTTTAGGTACGAAAAGTCAAGGTCTCAAATTTTTTTTTGGCATCAACCACCCCCCCTATCATCCCCAATGCCACCCCCACACTGTTATGAAAGAGAGTAAAAAAAAATTAAAATGTGGTTTAGTGTGTATACATGAAATAAACGTCTCAAAAATTTTTTTTGGCGTTAGCCACCCCTTCTACCACCCCATTGCCACCCCCATCCTATTATTAAAATGAAAAAAATTAAATTGGGATTTAGTGTGTGTACGAGAACCAAGGGCCTCTAAACTTTATTTTGGCGTTAGCCACACCCTCTATCACCTCCGTTGCCACCACCGCCATCCCCGCCCTATTATTAAAGGGAGTAAAATATTACATTGGGATTTAGTGTGTATATGACTTGGATACAAAATCTGGATGTGGAAGTAGTGATTACTTGGGCAGCGGTTTTTTTATAAGTAATTGTAATGCCGCAACCTATTGTATCACTATATCACTGTATCCATACGTCCCCAATTATGCGGAATTGTCCCCAATTTTTATGTCACTCAAACACAAGCGTTCCTCAGACTTCCGCATTTAAGAATTTCGCCCCTCACAAACTCCATCTTTCAAATCAAATATAAAACAAAAAAAAATCCCCAATTCTACAGTGATTCTGACATCTCAGATATAATTATTTTACTTTGCGACTATGTAATTAACCAAATACAAACAATTCTTGATGGTTTCAATGGGTATCTCATTTACTTAATTTTTTAGTGTAAAACTAATTTATTAGGCTTAATTTTGAATAATTACAGTTTAGATACCTATTCATTCATTTGATTTTATATTGACTTACTTAACGTTTATATTTAAAATAAATTAATTAACGTAATTTACAGATAATAATTATATAGGTAAAACCTTTATTAAATAACTCTATGTAATTTTCACACATTTATGTAATGTATATTTATGTTACACTTGTGTAATAAAAAATATTTTAATATCTTTATACTTAAAAAAATTTATAAATCACATTAAGTCGAAATGTCCCTCATTTTGCTTTCTGGGATCTGGTCACTTACATATTACAGAAAGCGATCACATTCTATCCTCAGTATACCCATATAAAATTTCGTGTCGATCAGAAATCATTAAATCGAAATACCGATGTTTTCATTGAAATTTCCTTGAAGTCCATTGCCATGAAGTCGATGGAAGTAAAGTTTTAAATAGCGAATATTTTTATTTACTGGCTTCAGAAGCATTTTCAATAGTTTCCTGCCTTCGAATCATTACTAAATAACATACTTACCCAATGTCCGACAAAACCGGTCAGTGGGAATCTGCTCAAAAATGGATTTGAAAATGACGGCCTGGCTGTTCTGAATTCTGAAATATTTTCTTGGTTTGTGAATAATTTTTAATATTTTGTTGTTAACCCCCACAATGCTTATATCAGAAAAAAGGGAATTCAATTTTACACAACTTGACGTAAAAAAATACAGGGTATTCCACTTGACCTAAACAAGTTTTCGCGGTTTGAAGTTGACAAAATATAACGCGAAAAACGGAACACTTGGTATGACATTATTGAATTTATTTCAGTTGTAGAACGTAGTTATCCATGTGTTCTTTTTACGTGACAAGAAGCAAATGAGGGTCTTCTACACGAAGAAAGTTATAACGATTCTTGCAAACCATTGCACCTGTCAAATTTTCTATAAAATGTCAAATATCTCTGAAACGGCTAGGTTTAGGTATACGATATATATTTTCGACTCAAAATTTTATGCTCTTTTAGAAAACCATAAAATATATTGGGTGTTCCATTTAAAATAAGCAAGTTGGTATCGACTTCCGGTATAAGCGGAAGTGCCAGCTGCTTGTAATTATTTTAGTTGCATTGGCCACACCGACGTTAGTACTTATCTAAATTTTAAAAATTTTCTGATGCGTACTTTTCTCTATATCGATCGATGCAGTTCCCGGTGAGACACCCTGTATAGGCCAATAAAAACAGTACTTACACAAAAGAATATATGCACACAAATATAATATAAAAACACTAAACCGAAATTCGACTGCACTAACTAAACATGCTTTAGAACATGACCATAACTTTGACTTCGACATAAAATGTAATAGTTTTAGAAAAAAAAACCAAACTATCACCGAAGAACAATACATGAAATGCTATAAATTAAAAAACTTAAAAACACAATAAACAACTGCATTCATATGGAAATCTTAAGTGGAACATATTTCAGTTTATTAAACTGAATACAAAGGGGTAAATATGCAACCTATTTATGTATTTTGTCATAAATTTTACACAAAAAATTAAATAATTCAACAACACTCAGCAAAAACATTAAATTTATATACACATATACCAAATCTTACAGAAATGAAGCAGGCAGTTATATAAGTATTTCAATTTAGTTGCATCCAAACACCAGACCTTGAAAGATATAAAATGTAAAAACCAGTACTCAATACATTTATTTAAATTAGAAATTGTATTGTAAGTAAATACAATCGGTTTTGCGTAAGAAGGATTCTTTTTGTATCGTTCATTAACCTAATTTGTAGTTCTCTGACGATGGTTAATAAAACCGAAACGTAAGAAACTATAATAATCTTTAATTTAGTGACCGAAATCCCAAGAACATATACTTCAATCAATCTGCTTTTTGTATTAAGTGTGTGTATTAAGTTATTCAGAGGGGAATATCCTTTTTGATCTGCTATTATGATACGTAAAAAGTAAAAATTATTAATCGATTTTTTTACAAATATCTTTGTTTATTATTAACTCTCTTAAAACATTTCTGAGACAAACACCTGTTAATACTTTTTGTACTACTGACGTTTAGAATAGCTTTATCTCATATTCTCATATATTAATATAAATTGAGTTGTATTTTAACAATACAGTGGCATAATACACTGTTCCATTTTCCGTCTGGTACGAAAGCAAGGGGATGTAGTGGCGGGATTTCTAGGAGGAGCCAGTCGGGCGCAACAAAAGGATAAATGACCTTTATATGGCTTTTCAAATTGGCATCGGCATGCTATATTGGTGCTTTTCTCCGATATAATGGAAATATACTACCGTGACAACTGATCTGTAACACTTAATGCATTTATTCATAAAAACGTAAAAAGCAACATTGAACGCCTCTTAAACATTAATGGGAAAACTAATGAGTTCTAACGTGACATGGAGATGAACTTAAAAGTCACTTAGGGTACATTTCTTGCTCTGAATAAGAAACAAAGGTCATTAGCACTAGTAACATAGAAATAGTTAGTATTTATTTACAAGCTACCAAATCATTTATTCTGAATTTGTATAATTACATTAATCTTAAAAAGCTAAATTAAACTATAAACAACTATGTAAATGCTTTATAGCCCAGACGGTAACCTGACGAATGGATCCCACCTTGCATTTTATGCTCAAGCGTTGAAATTTAGATTTTTCGTTAGATCCTACCCTTTGATATAGAGTAGAGTTTATTGGTCTTTTGATTATATAATTGGTCTTTTGATTATATAATTGGTCTTTTGATTATATAATAATTACACAAGTCAGTAAAATACAGTAATGAAATTACAAATACACAAAATAAAATTGCAAGTACTAAATTAAAATTTCAAACATACTGAAGACAAACATTATATATGGAGTGGAAGTTTACAGATCATAATTATGAAATTCATTCAAGCTATAGGATTCTTTGAAAATAATTTTGGATTGGTTTAGAGGCAGTATTCTAATTTGGAGAGGTAATTTATTAAAGAAAAGAGCATGTCTTGATTTTTTTAGTCTGAGATGCTCGATAAATAAATTGTTATTATTGCGTGTGTTGTAAGTATGGATATTAAAAATGTTTACATATTTATGGGTGTTTTTCTTGACATAGAGCAAATAGTGAAAAATTTATAGACTTAAGACCGTCATGAAGCCAAGGCTAATAAAATGATTCTTCACATCTTCTCTGTAATTTAAACTGAGTAGGATTCTGACTGCTTTTCTTTGCATATTAAAAATTATTGCGCATTGAGTAGAATGTCTCCATATTAATATTCCATAGCTAATGATAGAATTAAAGAGGGCATGATAGACCATCATAGTTATTTCTTTTGAGGTTGTTTGAGTTAAATTTTTTAAAAGGAATAGGTTTTTAGCTAATTTACTATAAGTGTAATCTACATGTTCGTTCCAGTTTAAGGTTGGATCCAGCATAATTCCTAAAAACTTTACTCTGTTTGGGTTATTTATTTCTTGATGTTTTAAGAGAAATATCATTTTATCAGTTTTGTCCTCATTTAGCTTCAGGGAATTTGCTATAAACCAGTTGAGGGCTAGATTTTGGGAGGATTCCATATTGTGAGTAAGAATTTTAAAATCACTATTGACATCAATTATAGTAGTGTCATCAGCGAATAGCAAAAAGTTACTACACAATCCAGCTGTGGGTAAGTCATTGATGTAAATTAAGAACAGGATTGGACCGAGCAGTGAGCCTTGTAGTACACCATGATCAATCTTGTCAAGTTCAAAATATTTGTTTTTAAAGTAGGTTTGTTGATGTCGATCAGTCAGGTAGCTCTTTATTAGACAAAAACTGTTATGTTGAAAACCATAGTATGTCAGCTTGTCAGTTAATGTCTCGTGAGAGACACAGCCGAAGGCCTTACTCAGGTCATAAAAAGCTGCCCCAACGAATTTCCCCGAATCGAAGCCCTCGTGTCCTCTGTCAAATCATTTATGACTTGACTTGTCAAACTTATGAAGCGAGACCTCACTGTAAAAATTGCGATAGAGTAAACTTTTTTGGAAAATAACGTTATTTTGTGCATTTTCCCGCCGCCATTTTGAAAAAATTGCCATGGGTCCTGGGACACTTGCTTGTGACCATAAACATCCAAAATGCTGCCTTTAGCCTTCCACAACCATTCTATAACAGGGCTCCTGCGGGGGCTTCGACCGTAGCAACATTTCTCATATCAAAGGGTAGGGTCTAGCGAACAAGTGTACCAAATTTCCAAAGTTTGAGCATAAAACGCAAGGTGGATTCTCTTACCCTCCAGACCAATAAGGTAATTTTGCCTTTTGCAGGTGATATATTTTAAAAGCTTTGTCAAGAATATATTTAGTGTCTGAGAACCACTTTTTAAGAATAACAAAACACTTAAATACTACATTTGAATACACGGGAGATGACTAAATCTGTTTTTCAATTTTAATAATCCTCCAATGACGCTAACATGGCAAAATGCGTGTCTAGTAGTGTATTCAAATATACAGGATTCATTATTATAATTGGTCCACCCTTTGTTATCGTTATTATTGGAAATAGAAGAAGAAGAAGAAGAAAATAGGCAACCAGTAAAACAATAGTTCACCAGTCGGCCCAGTGCGGCGCTGCCTCATAAAATACACTGGAAGAAGTAGAAATGTCTCGAAAGACAGACTAGATTGATCGAGAATAAGCGCCTCGGATATATAAGTAGCAGAGCCAACGCGCTGGAGTCAGTTTAGTACAGTTCTGAATGAGTTATATATTAGATGAGCAAGTGATCAGATAAGAGAAAAAACAGTAACAAGTTGTGAATTATAGCAGTGAGTCTATAGTAGATCAAAGTTATAATTACTGTGTTATTGTAAGGACTATTGTATCATAATTTAGTGATTAATAAAACAGTGGTTAGTGAAAATTCGTGTCGCAATTATTGGATCTACGTTTGGGGGTGTTTACTGGAGGGTGTAAACACGCAAGAATAACGTTACCGCTAATTCATTATGCACAGCTACTGCAAAGTGGTCCTTCCAAATGGTCGTTTGTAATTGTCTTTCTATATGTGTCCTGGTTCAGTGGTGAAGTAGCTAATGCTAAACTCCACCAGGACGTTAATCTAAATAAGGCGATGAAATAAAAAAAATAAAAAAATAAATAATTCAGACCAACTTTAGACTACGCCGATACTTGAAATTTGGAAATGTTAGAAACGTTTTTGCCCGGTTTTTCAATGCTCAGTTAAACTGATTTAGCTAACAATTTAGAGTTAATAGTCAGTGAAAATGTTTATTCAACTATCAGTTTAATCCAACCGTCGGCGTCGAACTGTGGGCGATTTACAACTGTTAAGTGGACAAAAATTTATATAATTTCTAAATGAGCTAAAAATATTAGTTTGTATACCGGAAAAATAGCAAAAAAATTATGTGCACTATGGGGGTCGTTTTTGAGGGAAGGGGTGAATTATGCAATTCGTTATGAACTACTGAAACTTTGTAAATATCAAAAAACCCGATCGGGTTTCGCTCTCTTTCATGCATAAGCGAAGGGATCCATATACAGCAAAATGTTGCTTTCTGTGCCATCTGGATATTTCTTTTCTTTTATATAAAAAAACATAATCATTTAACATTGGTAATTACATGCGAAATGAGTTGTTTATCATTTCATCTTTCAAATAAATAGTTGTTTGAATTTTGAGATCTGTTATTCCGGTTATATTTGTATACTAGACGGAAGTGCCTCTTCAAAAACGGAAGTACGACGTCGACAGACACGGAAGTCTCTTATTTAACCCTGTCACAGTGGCATTTATAAATAACGTGAATATAGACACAAACACACTGGTATAAACGTAACCTAAATTTTTTCAAAGATATAGTGAAGTTAGGCGCGAGTGGGTTCTCTAACCTAAAAATTGAACATTTAAGTAGGACTTTTTGCAAGCATCCCCCCGGTCGAAATCGGTCAAAGGTACATTAACCTCAAGAGGTTTATAACAATTTTTAGAGGAAGACGGTCGGCGTCCTCCGAGTACAGGCCGGGACATTATCTACGGAGATCCAAAGGCGTACAAGCTCGGGTGGGGTAGCATTTTCGACTACACCGACCTCGGGGAATCGATTACGACGGTTATCGAATCGAGCCGATCACTTCCGAGGGCGTCATTCACCGTTTTATCAACGTCTTGGGTAATTGAAAAACCGAAACAAATTACGGGGGAATTCACACGTGTGGAAGCTAGGATTTTAGGCAAAAATCCGAACTTCGCCACACAAAGTGCAAAGTGAGCTGAAGCCAAAGTAAATGTCAGAAATAAGTAAAACGTTACTGGAGAACACTTGGACCTCGACACACCTTTTGCATCGCTTCTCTGGAAAAAGCACTCCTTCGCCTGTTAGAAATAAATGATTAATTATGTCTATATTGAAATTTCACGGTTCTTTTACATAATCTTTCTTAATAGCTAATTGTGAAACCACGTACTGATTCATAATGAAAAAATAAACGAAGACCCTCACTTCCCACAGCACTTCCAATGTATCATACTACAAGTAATTTTCTATGTGGCTTCCCCGCATCCCCTGGACCATCCATCATGTTTATCTTTTTGACAATATACTTCATGATGAGCAACATTACCTTTGCTTGAACCAAACTGGAAGACAATAACAAAATGCGCTTTATCATTATCGTAGTCCCGACCTGCACCTTCTAACTACCTTTACTTTCTGATACAGATTAAAAATTCATGAAGCCGTGGAAGCCCATTTTTATCCTTATTTATTTTATTTTAACACACTAAAATTTTTCCATTAATGTGCATTGATGGTAGAGAATAAATTATGACAAAACCACAACAAAATACAGATTAGAAATTTATGAAATGGTGTAGAGCTGATTTCTACCCTTCTTCATTTTAACAGACTAAGTTTTTTTCTATATTTTCTATTAACATACACTGATAGATGGTAAGGAATAAAATAATACCGATCAGAAGTTTCTAAAATCCTGATTTATTGTGAAATATATTTTATTAATACATAATGATAGCCAAAAGCAAAATATTGCAGGTTATAAATTGTTGAAATCATGTACAGTCAATTTTTAAACATTGTTTTCATAACAATACAACCAAAAATCTGAGTTGGATTTCACAGTTGGAGAAAACCTTTATTTTCCAAACGTAGGTAAATAATGGATTACTTTACTTGAATTTCTTTTGTCTTTACTTCTAGTGATACTATCGTAGTAGAAGGGTATCTTTTTCGCTGGCTGGGATACCTATTAAATTATGCAAGAAATGCAGCAGCACAAAACACATTCCATATGTAATAGAAAAAATTAGCGCTATTCATTTTTTCACTGTACTTGTTGATTGAAAAAGCATTATTTTTATTTGTAATAAATTCTATTTATATACTTTTAATTGATCCACATTTATGAGTATGGGTCATATGCGTATATTTATATTTCTTGTAACACGTGCATTGACCTGATGCACGGGCTGAAGGTATTGGATTTCAGGCCAACGACTCGGAGCAGGTTCATAATTCCTAGCAATGAACAGATACGTTTTTTTTTCACAGGCACAAAAGCTCAACTTTTTATGCCTGTGAAGCGGGCATAACTGTAGCGGCCCTGACGAAAAAATCCAGTTGGCATTTGCAACTGAAACACTGTCGAGTCGAGTGCTGCAGTTCCGAATAAAATACTAAATAAGAGTAATTTACAGTTGATTTCGGAACTGAAACACTGTATTTCGCTAGCGTTGCGTGTCGGTAGTGAAGTGCTGTCGCCTCGATATAGTGTTCCACATCGAATCTTCGGTGTCGATATCCAATACTTACGCACTCTCGATTCGAAAGTGCTGCACTAGTTTATTTTTTCCCGTGCAGATATTTTATTTCCTCTTGTGGCATTAAAATTCATATAATGACAGAAAAAGACGGAAGATATCCAAAGTACCAGGCATTATTGCGTTAGACTGTACATGCATTACACTATATATGGATTTCCGTATGTAAAGGAAATTCTTTGGAATTGTTGCAATGTTTGTTTGTTAGTTAGTTAGTTAATTTGTTTAGGTCAAATCTTGCAATCAAAATTTCGATTAGTTCTAATTAAGCTAGAGCTTTGAAATTGTGTACATGTGTATAAGTCCGGTGACAATACACTTTAACATTTTCATATAAGAAAAAAACGATATGGCGGCTTCAATATGGCGGACGACTTTACCCTTTATAATCCGAATCGACTCTTAATCTGCGATGAATTTCTGATTTTGTTGAAAATTGCAAATCAATCCCCAACTTTGGCGCACCGTAGAATGGAAACTGTCGGTCGCAGGTGAAAAATGCAAACACCAAAATTGTGCACAATTTTGTTCTCTACATATTTTTTTTCGATAGCACTTACCACAACGGCGCTATTTCCCTAAAAGCGTCGCGACGCAGAGTTTTCATCCTTCCACCCCTCGAGCGGCAACCCGCCGAGGTCGCAAACTGAGGTGAACTAGGGGACCTATGTCTACCAACCCACCAAATTTTATTTCTTTCCGACCTTTTGCGAATAGATATACAGATACAAACCCCCCATTGCTTGAATAGTCAAAAAGATAAATATATGGATGGTCATGGGATGCGGGAAAGCCACATAGAAAATTAGCTTGTAATATTATACATTGAAAGTGTTGTGGGGTGGGGGGATGTAATATTTAACTTTAAACCTCTGAATTTTGTGAATATGATAATATATCTGTAAATACATCAAGAATAATAAAAAAATCAAACCACATGGGGGTCTGAGGGAGTTCCGAAATAAATACTTTTTAAAAACTTATACAGTGTGCCCGAGATGGGGTACCGCACTCTTGTAAACTTTCTTATTTTTGATTTACTGAGGAAAAGTAGTTCTTTATAAAAAGTTTTGCTCGTCTGCGGAAGTAATAAACAGAGTTAACAAACTTAAGATAAATTATATAGGGTATTCTAAAAATTACAAAATATGAATTCGACTTTAAGCAAACAACCTTTTTCTACATTGTCAAAAAGATATTATTTAACAAAAGTTTTTCAATTATAGAGAAAAGCTTAAATACGGAGTTTAGTTGCAAAATAAGGAAAAACTTATTTTAAAAAAAAATAATACTTCGATAAGTAACATTTAAACAGCAATAGGTACATTTGCTTTAAAGGGTGTTTAGTTGAATTTAGGGTGGGCACCCCTTGTTATTTTACATTCATGTTTGTCTATCAGTGCAATATATGCTTATGGAATTTGGTACAAGGATTCTCTGAAAATATTGATTTGAAGCTCTAACAAATAATGAAAACTTCAATCGCTTACAACGTCTGAGCATCGAGTAGCAATAACTGAAAATGTAGGTTTCATATGTACTTTAAAAATATCATTATTATTATATCATATTTCTGCAAAATAAACGTCGGTCGTCGCTTCTGATATTGAAGACCTCACTGTAGGTAATTTTATATAATCATTAATTTTCGAAAATACATTAAATTGATTGCTGAATGAAGTATTATATTTTCGGCTTGATGGGTGATAATTGAACTGGCACCCACAAAATTACCGATGCGATGATTCAGCTATTTTTGTGTCACCGTACGTCACGTTCTGTATAGAGACGTGACACATTGAGTGTATGTGATATGCCCTTAATGATCTGTTAGTGCCGTGCTAATGAAAAGCAATGGTCAATAACAGAATTCATTGTGGTGCAATATATCTGGAATCTGGAAATATGTACTTATTGTACGTTAATTGCAAATATGAAACATAAAAATGAAATATATTAGTCTGGTAATGCCTACTAAAATTTGGGCAGTTGTTTAATTTGGGGAAATTTTATTAGTGTCATATAGTATTCCACAGATAAATATATTCTGACCAGTATTAGCCCTTCATCATGGTTGATTAGGTAATATGCAATTATTACACTTAACGAGCCAGGCTTGTAACTTGTAACTCAGCGGTCGGCGGGCCACATAATTCGAAGAGTAGCTGTTGGTTGCAGTCTGGTTACGTTTCTTATAGTAAAATAAGAATTTTATAGAGGAGTTTGCGATTGAAAATATCATATTTTAATATTCCGCCCTCTAAAAGTACATTTGAACTATGCTAAGCCCAGTCAGGCTATTTATTTTTCGATTGCAACAGATACTGGACCGCTAGATGGCACCTGCTGACTATTTTACATGTCGCTATCCCAAAGATACCGAAATGTACTAAATGGTCAAGTGATCCTCGTGTCGGTCGTCACATGCCTACCTTGCACTGACGAGAGCCAACAGGTCGAAACTGCAGTCTGCAAGTAGTGTATGACGACTGGCATGAGAGCTCCTTTAAGTAAGATCAGTCTTTCGGCTGGTGTTTGTTGCAATCGAAGCATTAGCGTTTTGATGGTAATATGCAATTATTACACTTAACGCGCCAGGCTTGTAACTTGTAATTCAGCGATCGGCGGGGCACATAATCCGAGAGGAACGTAACCAGACTGCAACCAACATCTGGTTGCAGTCTGGTTACGTTCCTTATAGTAAAAATAAGGATTTTATAGAGGAGTTTGCGACTAAAAATATTATGTTTTAATACTCTAAAAGCACATTTGAACTATGTATCTATCTATCTGCATGTAACGTCTTAATATCATTATAAATTTACCGAAGTACAAAAATTCGATTCGATTTGCTAATGAATAACGCTTAGCGAAAATTTTGTAACCTGCTGCATTAAAGCGGCAGATTTTGCCTATTTCTTATATACCCTCAGTACAAACAATTTATAGGGTGGTGGCCGATTTTCAGGCCCGCCATCTTTAAATACGACGCCATCTTTGTTTTCGTTGAGGGTCTTTGATTTTTCTTTGAAAAATTGCTTAATACCACCCAAACGGTTGGGTTTCCGGCAAAACATGTTATTACATGTCTCATTAACAATAAAATTTGCTACAATATAAGCCCAATGCCCATTAGCAGGTTGAATATTTTATGTGATACCTACTCCTTTTTAAATTTCGAATTTTTTATACATTCTCGACTTCTATTGAAAAATCGCTAACTACCCAGTATACAATTCAGTGCACCAAAGTCTGGAGTATGACGAACTATCAACATTTACAATAATGACTGTGTCGGCAAGGAAGCGATGAGTAGAATAGGCACAGTGTAGAATACAGGCAATAAACCAATATTCGTCATATGTTACGGATGTTCTCATCGATAGAACAGTTTTAATAAACAGACTACTTAAAAAGAATCATGTACTACCCTCTCAGCAGCCTGGACGTAGCGCATGAAAAAGTAATTCTAATCTCAAGAATGAGTGACTATGGACTATTCGCTCAACTCTGTATAGCATGACGAGTGCGTGAAACTGATCTTTCTGGGTTTTTTTCTTACTAGAATCGTTCACAACCCCCGTCTATAAGTAATAACGCGGAGATTTACCACTTACAAGCGATAAGTCAGATTTATTGTCTTGCTTATCTTTAACTAAAAAGCACGAAATACCAAATTTCGATGTCAAAATATTTGATGGACCTTCCAATGTACATGCACTTCCCAGATATAAGGCATGTACTTTTAGAGATTACTGTGATATAGTATTCTTATCATGGATCGATAATCAACTTAAGGACTCTCCAAGTATAGATGCTGTTTGGGACACTTTCAAAAAAGATAGTCTAAGGGAAACTACCAATGTTAAGGGAGGGAAGGGAGAAAGGAGAAAAGTAATAAGAGAAACCACAGTTCCTAAAAACTTTGTTACATTTCTACAAAATTTAGAAAATACAACTGAACTTTTTATCCTATTGAGTGATGCAGTCGCAGCCCATGACGTACAAGAAGGTAAAGAATATACATCACTTATGGTAAATGTGTCATTTCTAAAAACAGCAGTACACCCATGCCCAAAACTGATCACGATACGAGAATGTGTCTTTATATATTGAATGCATTATGAAAGGTTGCAACTTACATCCTCATAAGCGCTATTGATACAGATGAAATTCTAATACTGGTAAGCATATTTTTCAAGCTACTAACTTACAAACCTAATTTTCAACTCTGGGTTACGTTTGGTAAAGGTAAACAACCGACATTATCTTATCAATGACATTTGCCAAGATCTTGGAGAAAACATGTCGTAAGCATTATCCTTTGTCCATGCATTTACAGGTTTAGGCACCACATCACAATAACACATGGAAAGCATACCCTTTAGCTACTCCTTATGAGACAGTCCATGATAAAACAAAGGAATCCAAATTAATTGAACAATTCATATGCATCCTGTATGATGGCACCACAGAACTTGGTAGTATTAACAAGCTGAGTGAAGGTGAACTGTACCGCCCAAATAGGATTCCCTCATCCAACACACAAATTGATGCATCTATCAATCTAGCATCTGACTAAATAGTTTTTAATGGTTCCATGATAGACCTACTCCAATCAAATTCGGATGGAAAAATAACGGAGAAACTTGGGGGCCGATTTGGATGTCCATACCAGAAGCAAGTGTGGCCAAGTGCCGCACTTACCCGCACAGCTCTTTATTACTGCAAAAGTCACTGTGGACAATGAAGGTGTGTGGGAACTGTAGACAATTATATGTTATTATAATATCATAATTTTTTTTAAATCCATTGATGATCCAACAAGAGTGACAGAAAATCGTAGTTGTTGTTTTGATCACTTTTCATAAATAAACTAAATAATAAAGAATATAAAGTTGCTCCCTATGTATTAGAATATAATATCATAGATCACTATTGGGTAGGTTTAAACATATGCTTTAATGAGAAAAGGTAACGTACAAAATAAATGCTAATCATTACAAAATCATAAAAGAAAAATAGTTAATATAAATTCTGTGAAGACTTTGTTGAAGTTGCTATTACATTAAACTCAAATCAATAAATTTGTATCAATTTTAAAAAATCTATAGATTAACAACAATGGAATACACAACAAACCGCAAACAAAACAAGTTAAAGCCATGGATAAGCTCTGGAATAATAAATTTCACTAAATTTAGAGATAAACTAAAATGTAAATTAAACAATAATAAGAATAATATAGAATTGAAAAACAAATATGAAACATGTAGAAATAAACATAACAAGATTATATTACACACTAAAAACAATTATTATTATTATAAATATATGCTTAAAGATTGCAATAATGAAAGAATCATTATAAAGGAAGCTGCAAATATCGACAATAAAATGCACATGATTAATAATGGACGGGCATAAGACACCCAATATATTTAACACTTATTTCTGTGATGTAGATTGTAATATGGCAAAGAAAATAAATAAATACAATCATTTGCAAGAAAACTTGACAAACGCACCATATTCGCTATTTCTTGAACCGATAAACGAAAAGAAAACATATTTCTCATTTACTCATTAAAGAATCGGGCTAAGATGAAATAAATTCCAACTTATTGTACACAATTTATCCGTACATTATTACGCCGCTAAAACATATAATAAATACAATATTTAGAATGGGAATTGTTCCATATCATAGCAAGAAAAAAAGTCGGCAGCTACTGGAAGCGGCTGGAACCTCCCCACTCGGTGGATCTTTGAAGCCGAAGAGAGCATTAAATTGTGTGACAAAACGGCACTAAACGTAATCTGATCTCATTGAAAACTTTTTCAGATCTTCTGGGGCACTAAGAAAACCCTCAACTTAATGAATTTACAACACTCGCCTGCGGCTCGTGCTGCAAATTTCATCTATGCGAGTCATTACCTACATTATCGCTTGTTGAATAATATACTATTAGAATATTAACAACTTTAATATCACTTGAACGACTAAGAAAGTCTAGTTATCCTAAATATTACAGATTTGTAAAGCAACAAACTGAAAATTGGTAAAGAGATAATCTATAATAAATTCACCAACGAAGGTACAGAAAGTAAGTATATGATATTGATATTGTTACATCTACCTTTAAAGTTTGTGACAATCCACTGCTGCAGTCACTAAAAGTTACAAATATGCCGAAATCTTATTAATATGACATAACACCAACGTTATCGGATGACAAACGATGACAATGACAATCGTTATATTTCAATAATTTTACTAGATTTTAGAGGAATATTTGTAGTTTAATTCGATTTGTCTGTATATATATTTAAAAACGGCACTAAATGTAATCCGCTCGTGATGTGAATTGACACGTGATGTGACGAGTTTCACGACGTAACGGCTACGCGCATCGATCATGTAACGCGAAATGCGATCTATCCTTCATATTTACTTTGTTTTTTTGGTTTTTTCACGGAAACCAAATCGAAAAGGTGGAAGTGTGATATATCGTTGAAATCAGAATTTTAACTGCTTTCCAATGGTTCTATTGCAAATTGAAATTAATTATAAAATAAACAACTTGTTGCGTCAAAACGGCACTAAACTAATTCGATCTCAACCAAACCTTTTCAGATCTTCTGGGGCACTAAAGAAACGCACATGCAAAGTTTCATTCAAATCCGTTCCGTAGTTTCGGCGCTATCATGCTAACACACATACACACATATAAGCACACAGACATTTTTCAAAAACCACTGTTTTGGGTTCCTAGGACCTCAAAACGTAAAGACTTGATGTTATCTCAATTTTCGTTTTTGAACCAATTTTAGTAACCTCTCACAATTTTATTGTGGTGAGGTTAATATATTAGTTGCTTATTAAGAACGTTTTGGGTTATCATAACGTGAATATGGTTTTCGAGAAAACATGGATGAACAGGGAATTAGCAATATTTGATGTCGTAAATTATATAAATTATTCTTTAAACGAAAACAAGAAATATAAATTAAAACTATAGTAAACTATAATAAATTTAAAAAAGCAGTAAAGGAATACATTAGTTCACATTTTGAGATCTTTCAAAGTATGTTTAAGTAATAAAGTGGAATACATTTTTATATAGTAAATATTTAAATTAAAATTTTTTGCCATTATAATTTCAATTTGTTTGTTGTTAAATTAGTCTAAAAATGCTTGCCCACTTTTTTCCTAGCGAATTTAAATAATTGAATTGAATCTGCTGGAGGCTAATCATATTCTCTAATTCAGTATTTAGTTTTACTTAATGTCATTATTTGTTCATTAAATTGTTCTTTCTATTTTCTCAGTAGTTCAAATTAAAAATCCAATAATATCTAATTAA
This sequence comes from Leptura quadrifasciata, assembly GCA_963675555.1. NCBI lineage: Eukaryota > Metazoa > Arthropoda > Insecta > Coleoptera > Cerambycidae > Leptura > Leptura quadrifasciata. The sequence goes on along the minus strand of OY776673.1, from coordinate 57,959,373 downwards.
GATAGGTAATATATTTATATAGAATAATAAACTGCAATACTATACGCAGATTTTGACAGTTGTATAATGTAACTTGGTCTATTTTCACAATACAGGCAACTCATGCCTAGGTGATTGGACCAGATTGTTAATTATTTATTTATATATGTATTGTGAAATTATTATATGGCTGATGTATTGAAGTTTTCCAGAAATAAATTGATTTGATTTGAGTCCTGTATTTTTGGATCTTGCTAAAGCCTTTAACACCGTCTGTTATGGTATTAATTAACAAACTGCAACATTATGGTACACAGGATCTGCCACCAGATATAATCGAAAGCTATCTGTCAAACAAGACTCAATATTTTAAAAAAATTAAGTGATCCATTTATTACGATAATGGGGATTCCCCAGGGTACTGTTCTTGGGCCAATACTGTTCCTAATATACATTACTCAACTTATTCTCCCTGCTGTGGGGTTAAATATGTAGCTTATGTTATTGATACGGTTTTCAGGGACAGAACCTGGTGGAAAATAAATAAAAATGCGTCTAGTGGTCTAAGTACCTTGCGCATGTGGTTTGGTAAAAATGTACTTACATTAAATTATGAAAATCTAAATATGTTGTTTTTGTTAAAGAACACGATAAAACCCTCCATATACTTTTCGAAACTGTAACAAAATATCAAAATATTTCGCATGAAAAGCGTGCTTCGCGTAAAAATATCGTGGAAGAGGTTTTTAATATCTTTAAACATATTTTCGCTCTACGGAGCGTTTTTTATGCAAAATTTCAATAGCTCCTCAAGGAGCGTAATTTTAGAAAGTGTAGTAAATGCCGCTGCACAGGGACGTAATGTCGCCCCGACCACCAAAATTTAGAAACAGTAACAAAATTTGAAAATTTGAAAGTATAGTTACCATGTGCTCATATGTGCATGGGACTGCCTTGCCTGAACGTATGAAATTGTAATTGCAGAATATAATTCAAAGTCGTTGCGATTCAAGCATTTTCAAGCTCCAGGGAGCGACCAAAATTGATATTGAAATAAAAATACGTGAATAGACAGGCAGGCAAAAGCCCACCAAAATTTTATAAACATTGAACTTTTCTTGAATCTTTTTGTGTAATCGTTAGCTCAAAAACCGCATATTGGATGGTAGTTGGTACATTATAAGTCGTTCCGTTCCTCACCATGTGTTGTACACGGGCCAGACTATAGTTTGTCAAAACATTTTTCTTGAAGTTGGTGTAAAACATGAATTTTTAAAGAGATTTAATATATATTTTTGAACTTTATATTATCTTTTACTTGTGTTTTCAAAATTCCTTTTCAGGTATAATTTTAAGAAGGTGTTAGTACTTACTGTGTTAGATTTATAGTGTTACGACGTCCAATTGACGCCATCAAAGAAGCAGTTAAGCAAAACCGAACAGTAAGTATAAATTTTGTATTATTCTCTGTCTGAAACAGTCGTTTAGAACTCTTATTTTGTGAACGTTAACATTCATTTTTGATAAATATAATAAAAGTCCTTCAGACTCCAAAAGATGGATCGTTCACATTGTCTCAATATCAGGAACTGGTAAAAACTCTTTTAGTAATATCGTTTTACATAATAATACACGCATTTAAAAAATCAACCTAAATTGTCAATATGATATAATAATTCAATCTGTGCCCCACTTTAAGTATTTAGGTATTTTAGCTGACCAACACCTGCAATGGAAAGAGCATATTGAATATATAACCTCAAAAATTAGGTCCTTGATATCAATATCAGCTAAAAAGTATTCTTAACAATAACGTTTTAACCAATATGCATAAGGCCTTGACAGAATTTTCTTTTTGAACATTAAATCATAATCTGTGGTGAAATATATGACACGGCATTATATAAGCCAAAATTATAATATTGTTAAGTAAATTTTTAAAAAATACCGTAGGTTCTTTTCAGAAAAACTGTACGAAGAAACAAAATTGTTCAGTATAAAACAAGTATATATTATGCATGCCATTATTTCTATCCAGACCAAATTGGAGAAAGAATTAATTCAGCATAGACACATTACCAGAACGATAACGGGAGAAAAAATACAAGTAAATACAAAAAAAATGTATGCCATTCCTATCTCCCAGATATTACAATATCATCCCACGAAATATTCGAGATATCAAAAATTTAAAACTGTTTATAAAACATACACAAGAATTTGTCATAAAAAATATCAGAACCTTTGAGACTAGTTCCCAGGTTTCAACCTCGTCCAGTTCTCAATTTGTTATACTCTGCCTATACGATTACACTTACTGTTATATAAGAACATAATCAGGAGCACAATATAAATTATTCATAATTTGGGTGCTCCCTTTATCTATTTGAAGTTGTTACAAGAAGCTTTAACAAATAAAGCTTATTATTATTATTTGGTATCAGTATAATGAAGCCACACCACATTTTGTACTGGAAATAAGAGCCTATTTCAATCAAGTTTATCCAATAGGTGGATGGGTAGCCGCGGTGAAATAATGGTCAGCCCGTTCTCCCTATTTGACCTTGTTTGATTATTTTCCGTGGGATTATTTACAACGGAAGGTCTACTTTATTACAGATTAAATACCGTTTAAAAAACAAGTACAAAACAAGACAAGACAAATACAAAACTTGAATCGATCCCTATAAGATACAAGGAGATACAAATAGCAAAATAATGTGCGTGAAAGAAAGCGATATATTAACATCGATGCCAGCAGTTCAGCAAATATGTTAAAGAGAAAAATGGCAACAACTTAAGTTAAATCTGTTTCTTTTCAGAATATTATTTGGCCATTTCCATTCTCTCCTATCTATCTCACTTAGGAATTGATTCAATATTTTTACCCGCCAATACTGTACATAATTACCTTATAAAATTCATTTACATATTATCTCGCTTCAGCAGTCTAGATGACGGTGTCACCATGTTATTATTAGATTTATTAACATTTTCAATATTTTTTAAATCCTTTATTGTTTGCGAGGCCGTTTATTTCATGAAGCAAGTTTACAGTAAATTGTAAAAATCGTATTCATGCAACATGGAATATTATGAAGCAGTTTAGATATCACCATTTAGTATGCCTATCTCTATCTAAATTAATATTATTGTATGTGCAGATCCCATATAACAGTATGCTACTGATAGAATGATCGGTGTTTATTGCGATAGCTCCAATATATCTGAATTATCTATTCGGCCAATATTGAATATTATTAAGATATTGGGCCCTTCTAACCATATATTACATTCTATTATAAAGTCAATATGTGAAAACAGTATTTATAAATAATCCTACGTTTTCTCACAATTTAAAAAAAAAATTGTACTCGTGTTGGTTATTGTTAAGAGATGACATATTCCCTATCAGGGGCTTTGCACAAAAATATTTAGTTGTTTCCACAAAAAATAAAACATTGAGTAACCACACTGGAAATAGGTTTCGCCAATCAACTTGGCACCATATGAAGACAATTATAACTGAATTAAACCAAATTACTAGATGTATTTTATATTTCTACAAAATTAACGTCACAATTTGAGGTGTCATAATACAATTCAATTAATTAGGCCATTTCTGCTTGAACTATCAATATCTAAAATCAAAAAATTTATACTATTATGAGTGCCTGTTATATTAGAGTTTTTAACAATTCCAAAAAATGTTTGTTAATGCTACAGATAAAACACCAAAATTTACAAAAAACTGGAGTTTATACTTGAATATGCAGAAATCAGTAGCTATTATATAGGCCAGACTGGAAAAAAATGAACTTAAGCGTAAAGAACATTTCTATCCTTTCAATACAATAAAATAAACTCTAACTTTAATAATCATCTTTTACGAAGGAAACGTAAATTTCCACATAATGACTGTATTGGAACAGTACATCTTGCTCAATTGGGTCATAAACTAAATTCCCTAGTAGCGATAGAAATTTATAAACAGAATAAAGACAACAGTATATACCCACTTAATGACTAATTAAAACTAGGGTTTTATCCTTTATTTCACCTACTTTAGCAGGTGACATATTTAGGTACTAATAATTGTAATTTTACTTTGAATGAGTTTGACAATATTTGAGAGTGGCTAAAAAACCACGGACATAATCTTTCATAACAAATCAGATTTTAAAAGTAAATATTTCTTTGGTGGTTAAAAATTCCATGCATTACTAAACTGTTAATGAAGTCAAAATAAATTTACTTACAGGTTTGTTTTCTGAATGCACTGGATGTAAGTCGATGAATTGCGGGGGTATCGGCCTAGTACCTTCCTCTTTAAATGGAGACTTATCGTCCTTCTTGCCCTTATGGGATTTTTCTTTTTCAGTATGATGGTCTTTGTAATAATCGTCAGCTGCCTCAATGGCATGTCCATGGTAGTCTCTGTAAATACCCTGGGAGTCAATAAAATGGAGTTCGAAAGAATGAGGAACTCCGTGAGAGTCAACATATTGTCCTGAATCCCTCTTATGGTCGACGCGATGACCTTCTACGTCTTGATGGTGTTCCACCGGGGTATGTGGCAATACAGGATAGTCTCTGCTATGCCCCAAATGTTGATCTTTGTAGTGCACATCATGTGGATGATCAATTTTATGGGGACTTTTTATCATCATATGGGTGTCTTTACTCCCATGCTGCTCTTTTCCAAGGTGATCCTTTCCGTGGTGATCTTTTCCGTGGTGATCTTTCCCGTGATGGTCCTTATGATGGTCCTTATGGTGGTGGGGATGAGGAATATGATGATGGGAGGATTCCATCAATGTAGGTTGAATATGCGTCACAAACTGCGCCATTTTGATTTTAAAGTTTATAGAATGTTTGTTTTTCAATGTTCATCTTGTACTGATTATTTATAATTGGAAAGTTAATATTTATTATTTGGTGGGTATACAAATATCTATTATCATATATTAATAAACTCATTTATACTATTGATAAGAAGATGAGTTAATGAATGGTATGTTAATTTGTTCCTCAATTATATTCTTTTGGAGGAATACGTTTTATAGCTGGAACAAAAGTGAATATTTGACTGCAATAAGAGAATGGTAAGTAGATAAGATACTACTTGAAATCAGCCCCACCACTACCCCTTTAAGCCACGCCTACTTGTAAGCTATGCCCATCTTTAAGCCACGCGCACCTTTCAATCGCGCTCCAAAAACTTTGGAGGTGTGTCCTCTGGGGTAACGCCCTCTGCGAAAACATGCGCAGTGACATAGGAACCTAGTGTAAAAAACATGCGCAGTGGGCATTATAGAGAAGAAGAACATGGCTGGCGGTTTATAGAAAAAAAACATGGCGGAAAAACGCGGCGGATTATAAGAACAGTGAGGATTATCAATTTTAGTGAAACTGTTTATATTAAAAATTTCTCAAAGTTTCCGATCCACTGCAATTACCAATGTTCTTATACTTGCAGAGAAAGCCCAGAATATACTCGTAGTAAAAAGTGCCAACTGAAAATCGATTTTCATACCAGTACGATTTGCAATAATGGGGAAAGATTTATCTATTATACTATGGTTGTCCGTTAATTTTGCATTTTGAATATAGTGTATTTGGACATTAGAGAGAGTAATAACACATTAGATATGGACCGGCCATGTCATCTACCATCTTTTTTGCATCCACAGAAATTATACATATGGTATGGTGATTCGACTGTCTCATGATCTTAGGTTGTGCACTAGTTGAGAGAGCAACTGTGGGAATGATTTTGTGTGAAAAGCAAAAGAGAAAGTTAATTTTTATTGACAGAAGGAATTATTTGTTGTAGAAAAGCTCACTTAAGCACAAATCCAAAGTTCTGCGAGAAAGAGAAGACGCTTAATAGTCACTCATTTCGACAATGTCAATGTATAAATTCTTGGCGGAAGGCTTATACAATTGAATGGTTATCTGGATAAATATTGCTTTTCAAATATATATGTTAAAGCAGGACCTTCTTTACGATTGCCAATCTTAATAAATGGTCTTTAAAATTATGTTATTGGTGAAATGGCAAAGAATCGTTAATTAACTATACTTCGGCTACCACCCCATCACTGTGAACTTAACGCCATCGAATTGGTACGGGATCAGGTAAAAGTACATGCAAGGTAGCTCGAAATAATACCACGTTTGAATTAAAAGACGTTATAGTCCTGATGACCAATTCCTTGGAAAAAGTAACTACAGAGAAGTGGCAGAATTGTATTGATCACATGATAAAAAAAGGCAAAAATGTGGTACCTTGACAATCTTATTGAGGTCACTTTCGATCTTATCATTATTAATATAGAAGCCGAATAGAGTTCAAAAGAATATTCAGAGGGTTAATTTTACAAAACTTATTGGTATTTTACTAGTTCAATACGAACAAACAGAAAAAACTCTAAACCTCGGATTAAGTGCGGACAAGCTGAATTTGGGTAGGGACCTTTATTTTATCGTCATAAACACTGAAGAGTCCTAATGATTTCTCCCGGTGCTAACTGTTTCACGCCCCTTGTTAGGGGTGGATTATTTATTTTTGGCAGATATTCCCGTTCTTATTGGTCCTACAACAACGAAATACGTGCAAAAATTCAAGGAAATTATCTTCTATCGAAAAGGTTACATCGAGTTTCTTTGTACGAACGACAGTTTTCGAGTAAATAGGGCAATATAAACTGTAAAAAGTGTATTTTCGAGGTTTCTGTTCCACACCACCCATGAGGCTGAGTACAAGGTGTGTATTTTAAAGTGTTATCCCAGAATGCACAATATGAATTTTTAAATAAAAATGTGGCACGAAAGTAAAAAAAATAATTCTAAGGAAGAGAAATTTCGAATTCTGTCGTCAACAGCAGCAATACTTCCACAGGATACGTGCTCTAAAATTTGTCAATATGATTTTTATTCAGTTTGACGATATAAAGGCCTCCATTCAACTTTCGGATCGAAAATCTGTACCTGATTTAAAGAATCTTTTGCCATCGACGGTTGATTTCGATTGTATAGGATTACCTAACATCAGAATTATACTTTTCACTTCATTTGTACGAATTATGTTAACTACGTAAGCATTACGGTAAGACCTGTACAGTTTTTCGTTGTTATAGTACCAATAAGAAGGGAGATATCCACCAAAGACTAATAATCCACTCCCTTCGAGAGGTGTATATCAGTTAGCACCGGATGAAATCATATAAATAAATATATTATAAATATAATATGGTATACATTATTGAAAATTAAATGCCATTATCTACCATTAGGCTTTATTTTTACTTCTAAAATGTACTATAGGCGTTTCATGACCACAAGTAAACTTGAACATCTACAGTAATTAAGAGACAAATATAACAATTACTCGCCATTATTTAAATGGCTGTCAATTTTGTTAAATGAAAAATCTGATATGGTTTCATAGCCAAAATTAAATCTTTTGATATGTAGCATAATATGTGCCCCAAGCATAATGCTTCAATTATCAAAGGCATAATTATTTCACCTAACTGTAGAACTAATTTTCCGAATATATTTGTAACGATAAAATAAAGGTATAGGCCAAAAATCAGCTATATGCCAACATTAAAAATAATTTTCTGTAACACGTTGCTCTTTATTAGTCACACAGTATCATAAATAAACACATGGCTTGACAATAATTAATAGTGTCCACCATAACACCAAAACTAGGTTCATATTTTTCGCAAAGTACATCGTAATACATCTTTACTTAAATAGGATAAACCTCATTTAAGAGTAAATATAACATTTTTGGTATGTACCTACCCAATTATGATCACCGGTTATATATCTAGATGAGAGATCTAAGATAGATTTTGCAGCGCCAAAGGCAAGGACAACTTGTCAGGGATTAAGTTTTTATATATTGAAATCTATCAGATAAATAGCAATTAATAAGTGCCATGTCATCAGGATGAAAATTATATAAAAATAATTTGTTTATAAAAATTTCATGTGATACACAAACAAAACTCTTAGATAGGTCAAAAAAATTAGCAGTTGTGTATTTTTTGTTTTGAAAAGTATCTAAGATAATTTGAACAGTATTGTTTATGGAAAGAGTCGTGGACCGCTTATTCCTAAAGCTATTCTGGCAGTGATGAAAAAGACTATTAAGTTCAAAGTAATCGTTAATTTGATTTTTAAAACCAATATTGGTACTAGTGAAAAGGACTAATAGTTGTTAAGGTCTTCGTATGAACCCTTATTCTGAATGGGAGTAACTCTAGAGAGTTTTTAGAACGTTCGGAAATATATTGTTTGTGATGCACGTGTTTATCAAGTTTGTTAGAGGGATTAATTATAGTTCTTTACGATTTTAATAAGTTTCACGTTGATGTCATATACATCCCGATTATTACTGTTTTTAAGGTTATCGAATATTTTACGAACTACTAGAGTATAGCTCAAGCATATAAAATTTTACCTAATAACTATCATTGGACGGCTATTTCCAATTATTATATATTCCTCTAAAAGTTGCAGATTATTACCAATATGAAATATAAGGAAATATTTAAAGTTACCTACACCATGACTATGTGTTTAGAGGATTTTCACCTATCATAAGCAATTGTTATTTTCTGTGTTTTCCAAATAGATTAAGTATAGTCTTATAATACTGTGTGTGTGTGTGTGTGTGTGTGTCCTTGGTGAACAATAAATCTATATAATTATATTATGATGGAGCGGGGTAAGACGAAACGTTAAATAACTTCTGCATCTCGCTTTACCTCTCTGTTACAGAGGGTGATAACAAACGAACCTGCCAAAATGATAATGCAGATAAACTAACGAAAATAAAGAGACGTATTTTTTTATTTTGTTGAACTCTAGTAATTAAAGGGTCATATGGGGCTGTAAAGAAGGTGTATAAATAAAGTTGCCTCTTATTCATTTTTACCAAAAAAAAGGACTTGAAAAGTTATTCCATATGAGACAAGTAGAGAAAAAATAGGTAGTATGTTCTTATGCAATAATTATTTAATTACTCAAAGTAAGTTGTAAAATATATTTGAACTGATAGTATAAGCGTATAAATAAATAGTGAAGGCTTATTTGCTGTAATTAGGGAGTGGTGCTATTGCATTACAGATTATGTAGAGTATGAAAATAAGGTCTTTCCGTGTCTATTTCTTGCATAAAATCAATATATTAAGTAGTACGGTACGCGAATTAGATTTTAACGCCCTTGAAAGCTTACTTAGACTGTGCGACCTAATGGCTATTTATTGATTTATTAATTCTCCCAAAAAAAAAAAAATTTAATTGAACTTGTATAATATACAGCTAGTAAAATGTTATGCTTCTTATTTTTAGAGGTAGGCAGTTCACAGCAACATCTCTCTATTGTTATTAAAAATCCATCCCCTATTTAGATGGACACGAAAGTTGTGTGATTTATTGCAAAACCCACGCCAAACTAATCGCGCTTGATAAATAATACCTTATTGATATTAAATACCACACCAAATCTCATTGCTGTAAGACAAGAGGGTCCTGAAATACTAAACAAAAGCTTACTCTAGAGCACCACATTCAAAGTGCCCTAGCTCCGATAGGAACCATTTCTGGACACAGCTATAGGAACTTTTTTATATTTCGAGAAGTGCTATCTTTATTCAGTGTTAGATACAGATATTTCCTAACAGTCTCTATATATCATATTATAAAATGACTTCGCCTGGGTCGTGCAATCCTCCGGCGCACCTCTTTATATTATCAATTATTTCTTTAATTTCTGGTAATGTTTTAATAGATTTCTCTTACAAAAATATAATAATAATAAATATAATAATAAAAAACATCTTACACCAACTAGATGCCGGAGAGTCGTACACTTACTTGGGTTTCGAGCAACGCTCCACCCAAGAAGTGAGTGTAGTGAAAAACGCTCTCCGCGGCAAGTATCAACACCTTCTCCGACAGATCTGGTCTTCAGAACTGTCGGGGAAGAACAAGATGTCTGCTACAAATATGCTTGCCGTTCCGATTCTTCTCTACCCTTTCGGAGTAGTGAAATGGACTAGAGAAGAGCTGCGTCAACTCGATGTAGTAACCCGCAAGAAGATGCATCTCAATAGGAGCTTGCATCCTAAATCGTCCGTTCCACGGTTATATCTCCCACGACATCGGGGAGGCCGTGGACTCTTGAGCTTGGAGTGTCTCTATAGCAGGATGGTTCTGAATGGAGCATGTAACGTCATCAGGAGTTCGGATCCCCTCCTCTGCATGGTCCGAGACCATGAAAATGCAGAGGTAGGAGCTTTTCTCTTTAAGGCAGCACGGAGAGCAGCCGATGAACTTGGTCTCATCTTCGACATCGAGCGGGTAAACCCCGACTCTGTCACCGAGTTGGAACCCATTCGACTAAAAGCCCACATTAGAGCTGCAGAGCACAACATCTTTCTGCAGCTCCATAAGGATAAGCCATTGCACGGAGTCTTCTATAAAAATATAGAAGAACTCGACTTATCCGAAAGGCTGACCTTCGCCTTTTTAAGGTCAGCCAGGCTGAAGTCTGAGACCGAGGGATTCATAATGGTTTGCCAAGATGGTGTATTTAACACCCTCATCTATCGACGTCGTGTCGTGGGTATGGAGGTCCCTGATGTCAGCTGCAGGGCCTGCCGCAGGGCGCCGGAGACTGTAATGCACCTACTGTCGGCTTGCCCGACATACGCAGTCTCGGCCTATATTCACAGACACAACGCAGCATTACGAGTGCTTTACTATCATCCAAGGCACTCGTATGGGATAGACGAAACACCAGTGCTGCCTTACGCTCCGGGGGATATTGAGTCCGTTGTGGGGAATGAGAAGTGTCTAATTTATTGGAACTACTCGTTTCCCACCGTCAGGCAAATACAAGCCAACAAGCCTGATATAATACTCCTCGACCACCAACTCAAAACAATGTATGTCGTGGAATTCTCAGCCCCCGCTGAGAGCAACATTGTCTTGAAAGAGGAATCTTCGAATTCCGCAAGCTTTATCCGGGCCATTCTGTCAAAATAGTGGTACTGATTATAGGAGCCCTCGGTGGAATGAGACAGATGCTGCTTTCGGAACTAAAGATCATACCTGCATGCCGAGATTCGGCAGAGATCTTAGCCGGCAGAATGCAGAAGGCTGTCATCCTCGGTTCATTACGTCTACTCAGGGCACACGATTCGCGGACCCGGTGGTAGTAGTGGGGAGTAGCTATTGGTATTTATTACCAGCTCCCCTCTGTGAGGGTCGGAGCCACAGAGTAGTGACTGGTTTTTTGTAAAAAAAAACATAATAATAAACACCACAGAAATTAGACAAACCCCATTTCCAGAAGCCAGGGGCTTGTGCGGAAGGGGGCTACAAATTGAAAAAACGCGGACATACAACCATTTCCTCGGACAGTGCCAATGCCGAAGCTAGAACCTGGTGGTGCGATGCCCGTGTAATTAATCACGATTGCCACCTCGCGCCTTAAACCACGCGGCTATCGACCACGAAACAGTAGTTACCGTATATGTGTAAATGAATGAATGAATAAATAAAAACAATTAGTTAATGTATACAATAGTAAGAGTTAAATAATACCACCACAATTCAAAATTGTTATTTGCTTACTTGCTTTATTGTTACTGAGCAACATACTTTTCGTAGATATTTTCAGGCGCAAACTTAGCTCGGTAACGGATATTTGCATGACCCAGAAAACTGGGGGTGAGAAAACGTCTGTCGGTGTGAATTTTCGGAAAGTCCATAAAATCTATTATAAAATAGCACTTTACGCTGTTCAGAAAACATGCCTCAATCGAAAGTTATGAAAATTATAAGGGAACACTCAACCCACCTTTTTACCGCTGGGGTACGCACCTTTCTTAATTAAATTTTTTGACGATAACTGAGTTTTAGACTTTATGGACCGTGCAGATGTCATTAAATTTCCAGCTGTAGGCGATTTTTTTCCAATCTCCCACCCCCAGGGATAACTAAATCGATTTTGAGTTTTTGGTGAAATCACAAGTTTTTAAGACCCTTGAACACGAAAATGTTTTTTTAAAAAATGTCTAACTGCCCAACTTATCTGATCGATTTTGTAACTTCAGCGTATATGTATGACTGATGGTCGAGAGGTAAGCGCACTTGCCTCTCAAATGAGCTTTTTGCACACACCAAAATGTTGTTAATAGGCGATCTAAATGCCAGGCATCAGACATGGTCGAATCGCAGGAACAACAAGAATGGTAGTCCTGTTTTTGATTATACTCAGGAATTTGGTATTGCTGTCCTTGCTCCCGACTCCCCAACCCACTTTCCCTTTAATAACTCAACCCCTTCAGTCATCGACATTATCCTAAATAAAAATTACCCTCATTTCCTTGAACTTACATCCCTACCTTTGCTAGGAAGTGATCACAATCCTGTCCACTGCACTATACAGGGGACGTACGAAAATAACATGACTTTGACCAGATATGACTATAAGACGACAAAATGGCAACGATTTAAAGAAATATTAAACGAACGTACGAAAATAAATAATAATATAATAACAAGACACGATATTGACGAACAAATACAAAAAATTACTGTAGACATACAATACGCACGCGACAAGATGACGAAAAAATTTCAACTGAAACAATGGCAATTGGTGATTCCAGATGAGATCATCAAATTGATAAAATTCAAAAATAAAATTAAGGCGCGGTGGCAACGACACCGGCGCCAAATAGATAGACTTCGACTTAATGACCTCGAACAGACTATACGTGACAAACTGGCATCCCACAGGGAAGCTACCTGGAACAATAAGATTTCGCAGCTCACGCGACAAGATAATTCCCTGTGGAGGATGACCAAGCTCCTACGTAACAAACGTGAATATATACCGACATTAATCGACGATGATGTAATATATAGTACGGACAAAGACAAGGCGGACAGGATTGCTAGCTTTCTGCAGCATGCCAACACCACCCCTCCCAATTTTTCCCCCTTCCATGAGCACATTACATTTAACGCTAACCAAATCCACCCATTTTACCCAATTCCACCCAGTAAACTGTCCAAACTCCTCTCCCTTTCTCCAGCCGATCTTCGTAAAATAATTAAAGCCACCCCTACTTTAAAAGCCCCAGGGCCAGACAATATTCCCAACCTCCTCTTAAAAAATCTCCCCCGCAAAACCTTACTCCAGTTTTCCTACATTATAAATGCTATCCTCAGGACGCAGTACTATCCTGATGGGTGGAAGGTGGGTATTGTGGTACCTATCCTGAAACCAAACAAACCGCCGCACCTGCCGAGCAGCTATAGACCGATTACACTGCTCAACATAATGGGAAAAATTACTGAAAAAGTCATCCTACGAATCTTAAAAAAATTCGTTAAAAAAAAAATCACTCATACCGGCGCGGCAGTTTGGATTCAGAGCAGGCCATGGAACCACCCTTTCCCTTGCCCATGTGGTCAGGGATATAATTCATGGGTATAATCGGAAGCAGTGCACCATCTTATTGTTGCTGGATATCCAGCGAGCGTTCGACTGTGTCTGGCATAACGGCCTTGCATTTAAATTGCAAAAAATATGCAAATTTCCTGACTATATTGTCTCGCTTATTAAAAATTACTTATCTCAACGGCAAATTATGTTGTGTGTGAATGGCTCCTACTCCGATAAAAAACCAATATCGGCCGGGGTCCCTCAAGGTTCCATGCTCTCCCCCCTTTTATACAACTTATATACTTCTGACATTTCCGCTAACTCTACTGCTAACCTCCTACTTTACGCTGACGACACCTTACTTTACGCCAACTCATTCCATGCACAGACTGCGACGTACAAAATTAATTATCACCTGACAAAAATATTAAAATATTACGCTGACTGGAAAATAATGATAAACGAGACCAAATCGCAGACAATAACCTTCCACCGCAAATTTACCAACACAAAGACAATTACAAAACTTAAAATTAACAATCGAGGAAAAAACCACGGTTAAATACCTCGGTGTCTCTCTTGATACTCGACTTTCATTTGGACCACATATAACGCAGACAATTAACAAAACGTATGCGACGCTCAGCAAGCTCTATCCGTTGTGTAATCGGAGCAGCTTGCTGACAACAGACAACAAACTGACCATGTACAAAGTTATATTCAGACCCATTTTGACTTACGCCTGTGCTGTCTGGAATATGATTTCAGACACACAGTGCGCATGACTTCAACGGACGCAAAACAAATTACTTAGACTTCTTTCCAATTCAAGCCCCTACATTGCGATCAACGAACTACACAGAATTACGGGACTTTTGACCATTAGAGATTACATAAACAAGCGTCGCAGAAGTTTTTCACTTCTAAGATTCATAGCTCCGAGTTGACGCGTGACATAGCAGACATAAGACGACATGATAACTATAGACATACACACAGATTAATTCACGAGAAACTACCACTCTACGACGAACCAACACTTGACTGACGACGTTTTCCTCCATCAAATCTCCCTTCCTCTTTGTCCCTCATCTCCTCTACATTCCACCCTACCTTCCACTGCTCCATTATCCTCCGGCTGATTTCTTACGTCATCACCCTTCAGGTCCAAAAATATAATCTGTTATAACATTTTAAATTTTCCTATATATTTCACTTTTAAATAGCATGGGCATTAGCTGAAGCAGGTTTTTTGTATATTTTTCCTGCACAATATAAGGAGTACTCTCATTTACTTGAATGTTTGTTTCCCCAATTATTTTCAGCCTATTGCTGGCAAAATCACTAATTTTAATATACCGAATGCTGGTGCGAGCGGTTATTAATCGACAGATATTTCCAAATGTGTTAGTTTCTCTGCAGGCCTTACCAACCGGCCCCTGTGAACGTGTCTTGCCTCTGCGTCTTGTGTCACGTCGCAGTTTATTATTTGACTACCGATTGTTAAATAAAATGAATGAGATAGCATGGAAATAACACGTATATTGTATATATATTTTAATTGATAATAAATGTTTTTAATTGGCAAATTAGCACTTGCCTCTCACCTAAAAGTTCCGGGCTCGATCCCCGGTCGTGGCAGTGGAAAATACTGTGAGAGGGATTTTTCCACTATACACGGATATTGGGTGTGTGTCCCTTGTCTCTAAATGTGTAGCCCCCTGCCACACAAGGCTCTTCTAGAGCCTTCCGGGATAAAGTGGGTCGTCATTACCTATGGTGTATTTATTTACTTATCCAATACGGTTATACCTCGAGGCGAAATCGCAAAATGATCCAAGCTTAAATGGGGGGGGGGGGTTGTAATTAACTCATAAAAATTCATAGAAGAGTGGTAAATAACTATTTTCTTCAAAAGATTAAAAACGATTTTGCATGCATGAGTTAGTTATTTATAAGGAAATCAGGGAAAGAGGCTATAGGTAATAGGGTAAAAAGTATTTTTCTTTTGAATATTTTCTATCGGTTTTGATCAATCTTGACAAATTGATACTTTCTTAGCACCGGTGGCGCTCAAAAGTCTGGAAAACGGGGAAGGGTATTATGGGGCTAAGTTTTAAGGATTTATTTTTTGCAAAAAGGCACTAAAATTTTGATTAAACAGAATACTTAGGTACCTCCTTAGCACTAGTGTGAGATTGCACAACTAGTTGCTCTTAGAAAATGTAGGAGGCTATGAGAGGTAGGGTTTAAAGAATTAATCAACGCAATGAACATACTGACACGAGTATGAGATGGCATGACTAATTACTCCTAATTTCTCTCAAAATATAATGAGAGAATATATGGGGGTAAGCGTCAAAAAATTTGTAGAAGTAAAAATAATTTAAAAATTATGAATGTCCAGAAATCGAACTAGGTTTCTCTTGAAAAAATATGTTTTATATGTCATTAAGGTTGATTAAATAATAACGGAGATTTGATAACTTAGATAGAAATTGATTATGGTGAACAGGGCATATTGATTCAGCAGCTTTATAATAATTTGAAATAGAATTTTTAACAGCAAAATTTATTCATCACTATTTGCAAATATCATGACCATGATATAATCCGACCTACTCTTGTATGGGAAAGTATGTCCGAGTTGTATCGGAGCGATATTTTTGTCGAGCCAGGTACTAGTTAACGTTCAACAACATTGAAACATGACCGGAAATCAAAATGAAATTACAAATAAAATACTTAAGAAATGATTTTAAAACGTTGATAATACCACATGAAACTAATCAGTGATCAGTAAATTCAAACATACACCTGTTAGCCAAAAAGAATCTACACTTACATACATAACACTTAGTATCAGATTATATTTGAGGTAAAATAAATAAATCCTATAATCGAATGAATTGAACATGACTAACACAATTTATTTTGTTAATAATTAAAGATGTTGCATATTAATTTTTATCTTATAATCCTTAATATGCTAAACTTCATTACATATAAATAAACAATATAAGCTAGAATCACGCACTTTTATGTTTTATCACGTAGATATTATCGTGTTTTTGATTATGATACTCGTCACAACCAATATTTTACTAAGAAATATGATTCATCAGCCAGTAGAAGCTTATATATGACTAATATACGTTACGGTTATTCATTTAATACCCCCCATTAATAATTACATAATTACTAGTTCTGGATTCTGAATTATATCGAATATTTTTCGATTTATGTATTCAAAACAAATTTTCAATTTGTTTCCATTATTCGTTTTGAACGTTACTCAGTGTATGGTATGGTAACTATCAAACAAACAAATTTTTAGATTAACTGAAAAATAATGAAGACAAATAATAGCAACATTTTTACTTAAGTACTAATATTCTTGCATCACAACAAGAACAAGAAATACTTAAAACGTTTAACATAATGATGGGTTTTAACGGTATTTGGCCTAAACCGGTTCCTCAGTGATTCGGTGTCAAAAAAGTAGAGTTACCATGTACTCAGATGTGCATGGGACCACCTTGCCTGAACATATGAATATATAATTGCCACAATATAATTCAAAATCATTGTTATTCAAGCATTTTTAAGCTCCGAGGGGCGAACCAAATTACTATTGAACTGATAATACGTAAAAAGATAGGCAAGAAAAAGCCCACCAAAAATTTATAAACATTGAACTTTTCTTGAATCTTTTTGTGTAATCGTTAGCTATAAACCGCACATTGGATAGTAGTTGGTACATTATGAGTCGTTCCGTTCCTCACTATGTGTTGTGCACGGGCCAGACTATAGTTTGTCAAAACCTTTTTCTTGAACGTTTTTGTAAAACATGATTTTTTAAGGAGATTTAATATACATTTTTTGAACTTTTTCTTGTATTTTCAAAATTCCTTTTCAGGTTTAAATTTAAGAAAGTGTTAGTATTTACTGTGTTAGATTTATAGTGTTACGACGTCCAATTGGTACATCAGTGAAGCAGTTAAGCATAAACGAACAGTAAGTATAGATTTTGTATTATTCTCCATATGAAACAGTCGTTTTGAACCCGTCTTTGTGAACGTTCAATATTAATTTTTGGAAAGCATAATAAAAGTCCTTCAGAGGCGAAAAGATCGATCGATTACACTAACTCTACCCAATATATGAGCATTTTCTGGGACATATGACTAGGTGGAAAGGAGACTATTGTATATTCGTTTAAAAACACACATGAGAAGAGGCAGGTTAATATTGTTATTATTATCATTATGGGTGTTCTCCAAAAAGTGTCTGTTTTTATTATTAGCAGAATGACTAATAAAAATGCATGATAATATCCGAAAAATTATTATCGAGCTTTATGAATCTATAGACTTGGATCCCACAAAAAATTAAGAAATTATTTCTTTATTCAAAATAAAATTCTGAAGTATTTTATTATCATTCACGTGGTTTGTCTCACTCCAGGTTGCACTTGATGTTACTTAGTAGACACTAGATTAGAAAATAACTAATACTTAGTTGTTTTCTATTATACGCTCGCCAAAAGCATTACAATTCTGTAACCTTGAAAGTAAACTTTCAAAGTTACTTTTTTCTAAAATGACTTCAACTATTTTGAGCAAATTTGACATAAATACTTCCTTAATACCAGTTTGAGGTGACTCCTAGATAATGCAAGGAGGAAAACTGTGAACAATAATATTGATTTAATCTTAACAAAAACTATTGACAATGTAATATCTTAAATGCCCAATTACTATCTTTTAAATTACGCAAAATATCTAGGTAATATCAAGACAAGAGAATTTTCATATAAAAATAGAATTTATTTCGAATTCTTATTGACAAGGGAAATGTATGAGGAAGTTTGTCTTGAACCTGACGTAAATAAAAAGTTTGATACGTTCCATAACACATTTTTCAGTTTATTTAATATAGCTTTCGCCTTAAAATTAAGGAGAAACTTCAAGATTGCTAAGAAGATGCTTTGGATTACCAATAATATCACTGAAGAAGGTATAAAACCAAATATTAGTAATAAAAATAAGCAGCTAGCTCTCAAAATAATAAATTCAAGAAAAAAAGTTTTACACAATGCACAAGATATTGCAAACGGTTAAAAAAAAATTTATTGACTAGGTAAATGAATTTATCTCCATATTTAATATTGGTCTCACCCATGTGTAACAACTGTACAAAAAATTAATAATAATTCTATGTTCCTAACGCCGATTGCAGAGATTGAGGTTTCTGATATTATAAACAAATAAATAAACACCACGCCAATTAGACAACCCCCAATTCCAGAAGATAGAGGCTTATGGGGAAGGGGATTACACATTTAAAAACGCGGACATACAACCACCTTCAACGACAGTGCCATTGTCGAAGCCGGGATTCGAACCCGGTAGCGCGATACTCGTTCGATTAATCATGATTGCCACCTCGCGCCTTAACTAACGCGGATATCAAGGCTGCTTACAGGAAAAAATCTTCAGGCTCAGATGAGGTGTCATGTGGTTTAATTAAGGACGTTAGCATACATTTGATTGGTATCAAATTAATGTCATTTTAGGATATGGCGTTACAAGAAATATCATAGGGAATGATCAAAAATTATATAAAAACATTAGGGTTATATAAGCATTTTAGTAAACCGGCTATTAATGTTTAAGTCTGTTCTATTTGTGGCACCCAATAAGAAATAAGAAAATATTCTGTTGTATCTAAAAACTTTCAAAACTTTTTTTTTAATAGATTATAGATCATCCAAATGTCACAGATAAAAACCGAAATTGTTTCTTAGTGGTTAAATGTTATTTAATCCAATCTCTTGCTAATTTTAACACACCAATTAGTCGACATAAAACATGCAATTGCAGAACATACCTAAATGTACTGATGTTAATCGCTAAAGAAATGTTCTTATCTAGTTTCGTGCCAGACAGGTACAACATATTTAACCGTAATAAAGAATCACAAATATTGACAGAGTATTTACCATAATTCATTCAAAGATCCATTAAATTCTTTAAATATTAGTATTTGTAATATAAATTAATTAATTTAATTGCATATATGCTGTTGCTCATATACACGATGTGTAACGTTGCCGCCTTTTTTATTTCGATTGAAATTAAAACTTTCGCGTATATTGTTAAATTTGAGCTCAGCCTTTATAAACAAATTAACATACCAATAAGATTTAATGACTTAATCTGTAGAAAAAGGAGTTGTTACCCACCAAATTCTAAAATACACTTATCACATTAATAAATAAAATAGAAAATAAAAAAATAGAGTCACATTTTTGGAAGAAAGCACGAAATAGATTATATATTTGAACACTACTCAGACTATATATTATTGTCTATGTTTATAAGAATTTCGAAAATTTAATCAGTAGTCTTACTTGACAGAACACCGACAACAGATGAAAATTCCAGCTAGAAACGTATCGATGGAGAGAATTTCCCTCCTCTGGAGCTACCCGGAATAAAATATTGAGATTTCTTCTATGCCTTTCCCTCCTAACGCTGCAATCAATACAGACACTCAGATCATCAAAACTTCAGGGAAAGCAGTATTGTGCTCTCATACGTTTTAGGGTAGCGCGTGTTAAATGGGGATATAAGTCTAAAGTCTATATTTTTTTCTACACCCCATACGTTTCCCGGGATACCGCAAGCGCAGAATGTATATTTGCAATTTCGCAGTTGAGACTTGTTATTTGAATTTGTTTACACCCGTTTATTCCTTTTTGTACCTTCATTTTAACAAAATTTTATTGTTCATTTTGTTGTAAAAATGAAACGTACAATTGATTTTCAGTTTATTACACTTGTCTACATATTTATTATAAGTTATATTAATGAATAAATGTGTGCGTACTGTTAAGGTCGTATATACTAATGGTAAAAGTAAGCATGTATAGTTCGAAAAATATATAAAACATATAAGGGAAGGAAATGAAGGAGTCAACAACTCTTTGATCTTCATTTCTATTATAACTGCTCTGTCAGGAACCAATGAATCTATCTTAAGATGGGTGACATCAAAGGGACATGAAATTCATCTGGGCAACTTTAGAAATAGTTATTTGAACAAAAGCGAAAGCAAAAATTCACAAACCTTGCATCTTACGCAAGTATGTTAGGCGTATTAAAAATACTTAAGTTTTAGAAACCTTAAATATTACTTCGATGTGGTATCATGAAGCGTTTTCAAGGAACTGATCCACTTTGTCTATTCAGTAGATATCATCGTGCCTCGTGCCCACGGAGCAAAATGTGCCTGTACCAGGGCACAATATACCGGGTGTAACAATATCATGGTATACTCCCCTATCCTCCATTAGTTTTGAAGATAATTGATTTAAATTTAGGATATACTACATACATAATAAGCGGCACTTTTTGACATACAATTGATTTTTTTTCACATCCGGTTTAGTCGGAAGTGATGTTAAAGAACATGATAAAACCCTCGGTGTACTTTTCGAAACTGTAACAAAATCCTAAAATATTTCGCATGAACAGCGTGCTTCACCTAAAAATATCGTGGAAGAGGTTTTTAATGTTCTTAATCATATTTTCGCTCTACGGAGCGATTTTTATGCAAAAATTTCAATAACTCATTAAGGAGCGTC
The DNA here is from genome assembly GCA_963675555.1 of Leptura quadrifasciata. Classification (NCBI taxonomy): domain Eukaryota; kingdom Metazoa; phylum Arthropoda; class Insecta; order Coleoptera; family Cerambycidae; genus Leptura; species Leptura quadrifasciata. The sequence goes on along the minus strand of OY776673.1, from coordinate 57,938,260 downwards.
ATTTTAGAAAGTGTAGTAAATGTCGCTGCACAGGGACGTAATGTCGCCCCCAATCACCAAAATTTAGAAAGTATAACAAAATTTCAAAATTAAAAACCCTCTTACGAATCCACGTTGTTAAGCACTGCAACTCATGTGCGGTATTAAATATGAGGACAAGTTAATCCAGCTTCTATTCAAAGTATATCGTGAGTTTTAGCGAAAATAGCCCTTAGCGACATGGGACCCCCATCATTTCCTAGCAGTCGATTTTGACGGGAAAATGATGAGTTTTAACGGGATTTCCTCAGTGATTCGGTGTCAGAAAATTATCTTTACCATGTACTCATATGTGCATGGGACCGCCTTGTCTGAACGTATGAAATTGTAATTGCAAAAATATAATGCAAAGTCGTTGCGATTCAAGCATTTTCAAGCTCCGAGGAGCGAAGAAAATTTCATTATTGACGAGGAACGGAAATTAATGTTTTGGCTCGAATAGAAGTTTATAAGACTGTTTCTTTAAGGCAAGTTGGGTTTGAATTGGACATCAGGCACCAAACAGTAAGCCGAATTTTACACAAATGCCACTATAAATCTTTTAAATACCAATTGCACCAGCATTTGTACGAAAGCGATTACGAACGTAGGATGGAATATTGCAATTGGATTTTGTATAATAACGTTCAGCCAAACAATGATTTTCTAGGACTGATTTTATTTTCGGACGAGTCTAGGTTTACAAATTTGGGAGTATTTAACCGACAAAATACAAAATATTGATCAAAAGAAAATCAAAATTTATTATGGGAGGGTAACTTTCAAGTGCGTTTCGGTTTCAATGTTTGACTTGGAATAATCGGTAGTAAAACCATTGGTCCAATAATATTTGAAGGACCTCTGACTGGCGCCAGATACTTGAGATTCCTGGAAAATGAGATTGAGGACATTTTAGATGAGTTACCTTTAGATTTAGGACAGGGAATGTATTTCCAACAAGATGGCGTTCCTCCCCATAATTCAAGGATAGTAATTGATTACCTTCAACGGAGATTCGAAGAAAACGTAATTTCGACTAATGGTCCTGTGAGGTGGCCTCCAAGGTCACCTGATTTAACATCCCTTGATTTCTTTATTTGGGGTAATTTAAAAAATATTGTCTGTGCAACCGCTGTTACAACCCGTGAAGACCTGGAGCTACCAGTAAGACGAGCAATTAATAGCATAATGGCCCAGCAATTGGCGAATGTTCTTCGAGAAACAGCTATGCGAGCTCAGAAGTGCATTGACGTTAATGGACAGCATTTTGAACAACTGTTGTAATGTTTTGTGTTAATTTTTTGTACTCCAAAACCACCTTATGTGTAACAAGGTAATTAGAATAAAATTGTATTTTCTTATGTTCTTTTAGCTGTAATTTTATTTGTATTTATCGCACATTTTAATACGACATATGAATAAATTCCTTATTAATAGTACTAATAAATGGTACCACGGTACCGATATGGTTCCAGTTGAAAAAATTGAGTTTTGCCCCAAAAACAATTTTGGTGAATTTTATTTCCTCATAAATCACGTAATTTAGTGTTTCAAGGGATTTCGATGTTTGTAGCAGCATTACACGAGTCATTTAGAATAAATCGAAACCGTCAGGGCACACTTAAATGAAAAACTAAAAATTATATTATATTGATGTTTGAAATGTCTCTTATTTGGCACCGTTAGATTCAGAAAATTATGCAGAATTCAAAAATGTAATAATATTTAGGGTGTTCAACTTAAAAATCGAAAGATAGTGTAACTTCCGGCGAAAACAGAAATGGAAAAAAATCAATTGTATGTCAAAAAGTGCAGCTTATTATGTGTGTAGTATATCCTAAATTTTAATCAATTATCTTCAAAACTAAATGAGAAAAGGGAAGTATACCATGATCCTGTTACACCCGGTATTGTGTGTCTGCACTTTGTCGACACAAAGCTCTAAATTTGTGTCAGGATGGACACTATGTTTAAATGGTAATATTTTATGGGTCATGTGTCGACACATTAATGAAACATTGTATCAAAATAGGCACTGCGTCCAAATTGAAACATTTTGGTTTTTTGTGTCCAAAATGTTTCTATGTTGAGCCTACTTGGAAACATTAAACACAACTTTAATACATCGTGTCTACATCCCTTGGTCAAAACGAATTTAAAATGTGTCTAAAAATCGTGTACCCATCACGTTGCTGAAATTTGACCAGGATGACTCTTATATCTCCACATGTTTATATTTTAGGCACACATATTTCTTTTAATGCTTTAAATGCGTCTACACCAATACATGTTTCCACAAAGTTGAATTTTAGACGAGTTTGTTCTGTTTTGTGCATAAATTGTGTGTATGCAGACTACCACCTGTCAGCAGGTCATTTTTGACAGCAGCGTACACTAGTTACATAAAGTATTTTGTAAAAATGCCAAAAGTAGCAATCAATTAAAAATTTATATATAATACAACACACTATAGAAATGTACAAAAATGTGTACAATAAAATCAAGAGGAGTTGTTAACTTATATGAAAGAGGTGAAGTAGTTCTGTCTTTATTACATTAAAAGTCCCATCAAATAACAAGAAATCTACTATTTACTCTTATCTAGATGGCCCCAATAGTGATAGCGATGTAGCAAATGCCGATTTGCGGCTACAATGCACCAATGAAAGCGATGCAGAAAATTCTTATGATGTAAGGAAAGATGAACATTCAAACATACTTTTTAATAATATAGTGGTATCAGATAGTAATAGTTCTAGTGATGATGGGATTGATTAAGAATTAGAAATGTCTTGTTCCTTTGGAGAAGACCTAAAGATGTGGGCATTGTCATCTAATGTACCATATCATACGTTAAATCGACTTCTAAAACTTCTTAAGCAATCTGGTCATAATTATTTGCCCACAAATATGTGCCTCAACAGGCACATTTCAGGTAAATATCTATGTTGGAGTCCAAATAGGGTCTAAAATATAACCTGTTTCGTATAGGTAATATTTTGGGAACAATTGTTAAATATGTGGGTATATATCGTCGATAGCCGAGTGGGTTAAAGCGCGAGGTGGCAATCGCGATTAATCACACGGACATCGCACCACCGGATTCGAATTCTGGCATCGGCACTGGCACTGTCGGAGTAAATGGTTATATGTCCGCATTTTTTCAACGTGTAACCCTCTTCCGCATAAGCCCTGGCTTCTGGAATTGAGGGTTGTCTAATTTCTGTGGTGTTTATTTATTTATTTATTTATTATATCAGCTTAGACATAGACATTTAATAAAATAATCGAAATTTGAGTCTGATTATTATCTAGTATGTAGCTGTTTGTCCATACAGGAAAATTTTGGGTGAAATTCGTTCCAAATGACAATTTGTGGTTCCATTTAGATACGTTATACAAATCTACCATATTTTATTCAGAGAAATGGGTAACCATATTGGAAAATAGAACTTAAAAAAATAGTTATTTTAAGAGTTAACGACTTGTATAGTTTTACACCAAAATGTTATAATAATACACTTAATTTGGTGTCTTGTAACATACAAAATACATTAGAAGTAATTTTATCTCCAAAAATTACAATTATCTTAATTATTAATTACCATCGTTAATTAAAGAGTCAAAAGAAATTTCACAATTTTTAAGGGCTTCCATTTTTTATGAGTATCTGATCTCACTTCACAGAGAAAATGGGGTTGTTTTATTTTTTTGGGGTCATATATTTTATTTATTCAAACGTGAAAACATTCCTTCTGTCTAAAGTAATTTTTATAAGATAATATACCACTGAATTCCAACTACGTCCATTGCTTGTCTAAATAACGTAGTTTGAAGTCTATTTTAAAAATATTCGGGTACCAAAATGTAGTTCTCGGCACAATTTAAATTTATTTGTGTCAATTTTGTAAGGTGTATTAGAGTAATATATTGGAAACAATAAGAAACATGTTAGTCACATATCGGCTTCATTACAGTAACATTTCGGAAACATGCGACACCTTTTTGGGTACACATATACACATAGTGGTGGGACCAGTACAGTTTTGGAAACCAGTTACAGGCTTAAGTCACATACAAGCCATATTTTGGAAACAGTTATGGGCACATTTTGGAATCAAGTTAGTACACATTTTCATCACCACTTTGGGCATATATCCTACACAGTGTAGACTCTGTTTCGAAACTGTGCCTATAAAATGGGTCGTGTCCAAAAACATATTTCGACATATTGCCTAAAATGTGCCTTTCAGTGCTCCTTGGATATGGCCAAGTATTGACCTATCAAAAACATTTTCTCTTGTAATTTCGTGCGGTTAATTTTTTTAATGAATTTTAGTCTTTACTTGGTTGAAATGGAACTGTCAAAGGTCTTCCCTTTTGGAATTTTTACGACAAATGATCGTATTCGACAAATAATTTACCAACTCAAAATTTTACTTCGATTAGATATCATGAAATTGAAATACTGATATTCTCGTGGACTCGTCTATTCAGCAAGCATCATCAGGTTCATATCCAAAGACATGAACTCAAAGGAAGTAATATGGGGATATTTAAGTGTCATTAGGTGGCTAAATATTTCTAATTATTGACATCAAAAATATTATCTCTTCGGTTAATTTTTTAATAAATTTTAACCTTTGCTAGGTTGAAATTGGATAAAGTTTAAGATACGGCCCTTTTGTCGTTTTAGTGGTAAATGATTAAGTACATTCAATATCTAGCACACCCAAGTAATATGTTACTTCAATCAGAAGGCATCGTGAAATTGAAATACTGACTTTTCATGGAACTGACTCGCTTTGCTTATTTAGTAGGTATCATCAATTTCATATGTCAAGGCTCATTCAAATCTAATACCATGAACCCGAAGGAAGTAATATGAGAATATTTAAGCATCATCAGGTGACCAAATATATTTTTTTATTGACTTACCAGAAATATTGTCTTTTGTGATTTTGATCGGTTAATTTTTTTATGAATTATAATCTTTGCTCTGTTGAAATCTGGCAAAGTTAAAGATAAGACCTTTTTTGCATTTTTACGAGAAATGATCATGTTCGATACCTAGTATACCCACATACAATTTTACTTCATAAAGCATTACTATTTAATTTTCCAAATCCTCCTTGAACTTTTGCTATAGCTTCTGGAGCTATTTGTGAAATATCCACTCCTACTCGTTCTTTTAAATCTTCTATTATTCACATAAATTTTGCTTGTTGTATATCCGCATAGAAAAAAGTCAAGAGAATTTAAATCTAGAAACTTAGGTGGTCATTAAATTGACCCTCTTCAACCTATCCATCGATCACGAAAACAAACATTTAGGTAATTCTATGCAGCAATAGCATAATGAGGTAGCGCTCCATCTTGGTGAAGCCATAGGTCATTTCTATTTGGGTATAGTCTGTTTAGAGCTGGTATTAGAAATTTGTGTATAAATTCTATATAATAAGGACCCCTTAAGCTTTCCTCAAGAGACTATAGTTCCATAATTGTGTTACCGACAATTTTAGTCTAAAAATTGACCTTTTGGGGTACTGGGTATGGTGTTCTTGCATCCAATGGGGATTTAGACCATTTATGCTATATGTGGCTTCGCCTGGAACAAAAATATACAAGGGGTCTCTATTACATTTTCTCCATTATATTTTCACAAAACTCGCTTTTACGATCTAGAAGTTCTTGAACGAGATACACTTGAAATGGATTCCACTTTTCTTCTTTTAGAACCATTGTATGATACGTATTATTGCCCAAACCTACTTGCCTTGAGCTTGTGTGAGGGTTCTTCTGTAATATAAGTAAAGCGTCCAGTTTCTTATCTTCAAAGGTTTATATTCTTCCACATTTAGGATGATGTTTAACACTACCAGTCTTTAATCTTTCTCTCTATTTTGTTCACCGTGGACTGAGAACAATTTTCTCGATTTGGGTACTTGTTCTTTCATTCGCATTTTATCTACTCAATCAATCATAATGAGAATTTTAATTTACTCTCTTTCTGTAAGCCTCATTTTACTAGATAAATATGCCCAAATAATTTTATTTCATACAAATGTCACTTTAAGTCACAGGAATCACGATGTACATAATTTTCTCTTTTTGTTCTTCCTCTTCTTCCAGTGCGTATCCATTAATGGATATTTGCATAGCTCCTCTTTTTCGTGGGGTGTGTATCAATGACTGAATATCGTGTAGCTCTGTCCAATGCCTGATGTTTCGTAGTCAAGACATTTTCTTTCTTGCAATTCCCCTTCTGCCTTCAATTTTGTCCTCGATTATCAGCTGTAGAAACCGATATTTTTCACTTCGCATAATATGTCCTAGATCGGCCGTTTTCTTTTTCTTAATTAGGTTGAATAGTTCGCGTTCTTTGTCAACACGCATAAGAACTTTCTCATTTGTCATTCTCGCCATCCACGGTATCTTTAGGATTCTGTGATATAGCCACATCTCAAAAAGTTCTAATTTGTTAATAGTGTTTGCTCTCAATGTCCAACCTTTCACGCCATGAAGTAGTGTCGACCAATCATAACGTTTTACGAATCTAAGTCTTAAGTTCAGGTAAAAGACCGAGCATGTAACCACTCTTCTAAATTTTAGATGCTTGTCGAGCTTGTTCAATGCGGCATTTTACTTAATTGTCCAGTCTCTGAAAAGCCATGGGCATTGTAGTAAACGTTATGCTGGAGTTTTGAAATGTGTCCAAGTTTCTTGAGATGATTGTGAATTTTGTCTTTTAGATATTGATGTTTAGGCCGATTGATTTACCTACTCCTACTACCTTGATCAGTTGTATATCGTCTATGTTATCGGCGATCAAAACCGTATCGTGATCATAACGGATGTTATTAATCCACACTCCGTTAACCTTTACTCCCATTTCAAGATCTTCCAGAGTGTCTTGGAAACTTGTTTCCGAGTAAAGGTTGAATAATAGTGGAGACAGCATACTTCCCTGTCTTACACCTCTCCTAATTTGTATGGAATGGTATATTATTTAAAAAAATATTTTTAGTGCACTCATTAGGCTGATGAGTATGATCCGCGCACTTTATTGCGTTGGTTTTTTTAGACAAAAGAATGAAGGTAGAGCATAACTGCTGTTGTGGTAGTGACCGTTCCATAAATGTTGTTAAATATTGTTATCTAGAAGTTTCAGTGTCTCTGATGGGATTTCGTCTGGAACAGTTCTTTTGTTATTTTTTAATTTTGTATAGCTTTTTCTATTTCCTCTTGAGTGATTGATGGGCCGGTGAAATAATTGTCAATTTTGGCTTCTCTCAGAGGCCTGTTCTCATGGAAAAGTGCTTCTATATGTTTCTCGCAGACATTTATTTCTTCTTCGCTGTCAAGGATGTTCTATTACGCTTGGTTTTGCCTTCCAATATATTCCAGCGGTCTCCTTCAGCTTCTTGTGTAGGTTGCGATGGTCGTGCTGGTTTTGTAATTGTTCTATTTCGATGTATTCTCATTTAACTACTCTTCTTTGCTATTCTTATTTTTGATCATATTTGTCTTTGAACGTTTTTGTATTTACATTGTTCTTATGTTTTCGACACTCGTCCATTAACAACAAGATCTCATCCGTCATCAACTTTTACTTTCTATCCTTTGCCCTGTATCCTAATTTGTTTTACATAGTTTTTGTTTACTGCATAGAAAAAAAACTCATTAAGCTGTTTATGTTTTTACTCACCGTGTTTGTTTTTACCACATTTATTATTAGACCAAAACATACTTCATATTTCTGATGTATACAGGTCATCATTGTATTAAGTAGGTCCAAATAATAAAAGATAAAGTGAAAACTGAAAATTGAAGTCACACATTGACTTTTCACTTAATTAAGTAAGTATTTAGTGGCTAGTTAAAAGCAGTTAGTGACTTTATTTTGTCTGTCTACTATATCATTGCTGAAAATCAACAATTTGAACACTGAATTTGACGGTTACCGTTATAACATTCTTTATATATCTCTGCATTATCAAGAGAAAAATACTATAAGAATATTCTTGATATTTTAGAAGAAGGCACTCCATCTATGTCTTAAACGTAAGTTTATTCACATTGTTCCTTATGAATTGATCTAGAAAGGTGTGGAAGGATGTGCAGCTAATGTAAATTACTTTGTGGAAGAGATGGATAATCAATCATAGTATGCCGCATCGAGTACAACTAAATTCTTCAAAAACTGCGTAAGGAGGATCGGTGAAATTGACAGACAGTAATATTTGAAATTTTATATTAGAATTAACATCATATTACTATTTTTTAAGCTACATAGTCACTTCACTAAAATCTGCATGAAAATTCAAACTTTAGAAGGAAACCAGCTTTACCCAAAATAAAGTTGATTATGACAAATAGGAAAAGAAGTCAGCACATTTTAAATTTTCATAAGAGCAATTAAAAAATAAATATTTTTTTAGAAGTTATAACAGTTTAAATTTCTATGATCCAGTGAGCTAACGACTAATTTGAATAATTAAGATTTTATTGAAACATAAGTATCTGATATATTTAATAGGAAACTATTGATTAGATTTGCAATGGCATAGACCGACATATAAGACCTACCGTAAAACATCATATTATTACTATGTAGTAATTTGGCTAGGGACAATTATTGCGTGATGCTTTAAACCACATGAAATGCTACTATATGAACAATGATTACATGTTTTAGAGTTTAATGAACCGCATCGACCATAAATTCATAAATAATGTGTGCTAATTTTAAATAAACATTTTAGAAGCGGTGTGTTACACGAATTACCTGTTAATTTAAATGTGCTTTAATCTGGTGCTTACAGAATGAATTTAAAGCAGGTTAGTTCTAAAAGAAAAAATATATGTATATATTGTATATGATAAATTGTCGAAAGTAATATTTTTATTTAAGATGAATAAAGAAATTTATTAATAACTGATATCACAAAAGGTAGCGACTGCTCTGAAACTACATAAAATTTGACAACCATTTTTTCAAGCGTGACAATTTTGGCTTTATAAATTGAACAGTAACTATATAGCTACACATTCAGAGAAAAATAGACAAATCCAGAATCCGAGAATGATGATATCGATTTATTCTTCAGAGAAAACTCCAACGGCCACGGATGGGAATCGAACCAGGCACCTTGTGTAAGAATTAATTGTACTGCCTCTCAGCCAAGCAATCACAATATTTTTTTTATTATAAATAAATAAACACCACAGAAATTCGACAACCCCTAATTCCAGAAGCAGGAGGATTGTGCGGAAGGGGGTTACACATTGAAAAGCGCGGATATACAACCATATCCTCCGAGGGTGCCAGTGCCGGAGCCGGGGCTGAAACCCGGTAGCGCGATAGCCATTCGATTAATCGCGCTTAACCAACAGGCTATCGACTAGACAATTATTAACTCGTCCTCATAATCCATACCAAGCAATAGAAGCAGTGCTACACAACATCGGATCGTAGAAAAGAGTTTTGTTTTCAGTTTCTATTTTCAAGACAGTTGCTAAAATTGTTGTTTTGTGCATTACATCCTGAGCATCACGCCCCTTCGCAGCAAATTTCGTTGCAGTTATGCAATTTACGCCCCGTGCGACGTCATTCATTGCAGTTACAAAAAATACATCCCGTGGAACGGTTTTTGTTGTAGTTACAAAAATCGCATCCCATGGGACATAGTTCATTGCAGTTGCAAGAGTTACCCCGTGTTGTGTTTTTTGTTGTAGTTTAAAATAAATTTTTGTTATAGTTTCCAAAAATTTCATTTACTGGCGTAGTCATGGATGATGCACTTACATTTCAATCTCATGTTTCTACTAAAATAGGATTGGCGTCTGCCGTCTAAAAATTTTATACCCATATAAAATTTTCATGTCACCTGCTGCTAAATCTCGTTTGTGTAACAGCCTCATTCTCTCTGTTCTTGATTATGACGATATAGTATATCATAATTTTACTTCCACGTCCAGTAGGATTATAGTAACAGAAAAAAAAATATTTTTTTTATTGAAATAGGCTTAAAATGTCATGAAACGAGATTTTAAGTTTCAGCAAAAAATCCCTATCTGTCGGTCTGTCTGTGACTTTTTTTTTGTGCGCATGTTTACTCTGAAACCGTTTATGATATGGACTTAAAATTTGGTACCCTTATGTACTGTAACGAGATCTGGAACTATATTATATTTTGATTTAATTCCGTTGAAGGGTTAGGGGTAAATGGGGTAAATAAGGGTAAATAGGCAAAACAAGCAAGTAAGAGTCCATAAAATTGCAATTTAGGGCATGTATGAAAAGTTAAGGTCTCAAATTTTTTTTTGGCATCAGTCCTCCCCCCCACTATCACCCCCAATACCACTCCCAATACCACTCCCAATACCACCCCCAATACCACCCCCAATACCACCCCCAATACCACCCCCAATACCACCCCCACACTATTATAAAAGGGAGTAAAAAAAATAAAATGTAATTTAGTGTGTATACGAAAACGAAGTGTCTAACAAATTTTTTTAGCGTTAGCTACCCCCTCTACCACCCCCATTGCCACCCCCCACCCTATTATTAAAGGGGGTAAAGAAATTAAAATGTGATTTAGTGTGTATACAAGAACGAAACGTCTAAAAAAATTTTTTTAGCGTTATCACCTCCATTGCCACGCTCACCCTATTATTAAAGGGGGTAAAAAAAAATAAAATGTGATTTAGTGTATATACAAAAAAGAGACGTCTAAAAAAAAATTTTTGGCATTAGTTACCCCCATTGTCATCCCCACTCTATTATTAAAGGGAGTAAAAAATTAAATTTGGATTTGAACCAAGGGCCTCTAACATTTATTTTGGCATTAGTTACTCCCTCTACCACCTCCATTTCCACCCCCACCCTATTAATTAAGGGAATAAAAAATTAAATTGGGATTTAGTGTGTATACGAGAACCAAGAACTTCTAATTTTTTTTTACATTAGCCACCCCCTCTACCAGCCCACTCTATTATTAAAGGGAATAAAATATTACATTGGGATTTAGTGTGCATAAAACTTGAATACAAAATCTAGATGTGAAAGTAGTGACTTCTTGGGCAGCGGTTTTATTAGTGCTGCTTCCTGCCGTCTAATACAAAAAGTTCAAAATACTTGCGTGCGCTTTGCGTATAATATTCCTATTTTTTATGTTTCGTTTTTATGGTAAATAAAGATTTATTTATTTATTTATTATAAATATGAGCTTCTAGATCTCCTCAATATAATAGTTTAATTATATCTATCGAATGTTATTAAGCATAATATTATTTCATTATTATTATTTTACAAAGCGAGCCATAATTTCGATATTAAGTAACTTCAAAAACACACGAACTTAATATTGCGTTTGTGTTTTAACATGAAAACATTGTGAAGAAAATGAAAAACTTCATGTAAAATAACTAGCAACTGATGCTGTTTCCTAAAAATATTCTTGATATAATATTTAAAATTTTGTGAACTATTAATCGTTTTTCGATTGAGACGTAAAACACGCATTTTTGTGGTTGGCACCATCCATTCTCATATCCTTCATTACATTGGTTTAATAAGTGTCAACTTTTAGTGCTCATTGCACGCACGAACCTAAAATGGATTATCTTAACAATGATTTATTGAGGAAGTTGCATGATTTTTTTATATTACAGATAGGTAGACGACAGAAAAATATGCTTCCTCGTATTTTTTCTTTTTTTTTTTCTTTGTTAAAATTGAGGGTGAAAAAAATATTTATTTCGTCTGAGAATTTAAAACCATTAAAACGTTCTATCCATAACAAATACGTCAGTCGTAACCGGTAGCGTCACCCCATTATTATTAAAACGTTGAAACATCTAAAAAAATGCTGTGGTTATATATCAATACGTTAGGGATGTTATGAAGTTCAAATTTTAATGTGGAATATTTACGAAGCGAAATTTTTCTATGAGTTTCATTCATTATATTATCAACTTATATACTACATATGGAAAAATAATAAAATTAAGCATTTTAAAAATGCATGCATCTTCCTAAATAAAAAAGTTGTTTCCTTGATTTCGTTTATTGAACGAAACTACTATACGAAATTCTATAAATGACCTAATGTAATAAGGTTTGAGATTTCAGTTTATGGATAAGATTTATCTTCAGCGATAGGAGTTATTTTATTTTGTGTATGTAGACCAATTTAGATACGGTTGTGGTTAGTGCCGGATATGCACCTACTTTTATTACGCACATTAAGGAACCCTAGCTTTGTCTTAATTACTTGCTGAAATAAATATACTGGGATTTTCACAAACCGTTACAGACCAAGTGATATTTTATTTCCATTAAAATAGAAAATTTACATTTACAAAGTTTACATTTCATATTAGAACCATGCACACAGATTTCCGATTTGTGGATATATATATATATATATATATATATATATATATATATATATATACTTTCCCTTGCAAATGGAAACAAGAAATTTTGGGGAAAAAATCACGTATTCCAGGTTCTATGCAGCATAATGGTGAAGCTTGATCTTCGCCTAATTCAATAGTTAATGCTTTCGCTAAACTTTTTATAAGTAAGTTTCTTCCGGGTATTGATCAAACTGCCAGAGGTAATTTTACGCTAAGTGATTTAGAAAAAATAAATAATTCGTTTATATCACTAGATTTCCGACGGCTAAATTCTAAATGCAGTCAAAAAACTGAAAAGTAAACTAGCTAGTGGATAGGACAATATTCCACCCTTCGTAATTAAGGATTGCATTCAATGATTTTATCTACTCATATTAGATTATATATTAATTAATCAACTTCTTCTGAACAAGTAATAGTATCCATAAATGAATAGCATGAGTTATAAGTGTGAGTTATATATTATAATTCACTAGATACAGCCAATCACCTTTCCAATACGGTGAAATGGAATGATCCATTATTATTATTAAGGGAAGAAAGCTCATTTGACATGTTTGATTAGTATAACTGTTGACATTTGTAAATAATGTTTATGTATACTTGCAATTTAATATTAATTGTTATAATCGTAGATAAAGTATAATAATTAACTTCCGATAATGGTAGTAACTCGCTTGATGAATTTACAACACTCGCCTGCGGCTCGCGCTACAAATTTCATCTGCGTGAGTTATTACCTACCGCTATTTGAACAATATACTATTATTACTGCTGAAATTTATTTTCAATCTTTTCATAAAAACATGCACCTTTATGGAACCCACCCATCCCGGGTTTGTCCAGTTTATAAAGCGGATTCAATCACATACATTACAAAATATAGACCGGTGGTACTTATTTCTTTTTTTCCAAATTGCTTCAATTAATTTTGGCGGAGGCACGTCACGTCAAACCTATACTCTCGGAACATCAGCATGGTTTCGTAAGAACTCGCGGTACAGCATCTAACTTATATTATTTTACTCTATATGTTTCTAGTATTTTGGACTCGTCATCAAGGGGATGTTGTATATACGGATTTTAACAAAGCTTTTGAACGTGCCTCTCATATAAAGTTACTTAAAAAATTAAACCTTTCACTGTGCACTACTGTTTCAAAGCATTTTTCTACCGCTTGCATACTGCAAACATCCCGAGTGTTGGCGAGAGTAGGAGAATCTGTACGTAGACAGTGGTATAAACCCAGCGTACACATCGCTGTTATGATTGGTGTAGTCAGTGATAAATTATTATAGCACGTGATCGTGCTGTTCTGCGATAGGTCGACTATGTTCCCCTACGGTCCCCACCGCTCGCCAACACTCGTGGCGTTTACTATGTTTACTATACGTGGCTTGATGTTTCTAATAGTATTTTACGGTTATTGGCTTCGTATTTAATCAATCGTCAACTATTTGTAGAATATGTGGGTGTCAAATCTGATGCATTTGCGGCTAGTTGAGGGGTTCCCCAAGGATCTAACTTGAGTCCCCTCTTATTTTTTATCTTTACCAGTGAGATATGTAAGCATATAGATTTCCTCATATTATTGTTTCACTTACACGGATCAGAGAAACAAAAGACCTTGGTGTTACTTTTGACACAAAATTATATTTTTCAACTAACATTCATAATATAGTGTCTGCAGAAATAAAATATTGGAGTACAGTTTGGAATCCTTTCCATGAAAGGTATAATATATTACTTCTGGATAATGTAAAAAAAATGTTTAAAAAAATTTTTGTTTTATATAAAACACTGAGAGAAACTATAAAATAAATAATAAATTAACACCACAGAAATTAGACAGCCCCCAATTCCAGAAGCCAGAAACTTGTGCGGAAGAGGGTTACACATTGAAAAACGCGGACATACAACCATTTCCTCCTGCAGTGCCGGAGTCAGGATTCAAACCCGGTGGTGCGATACCCGTGTGATTAATCGCGATTGCCACATCACGCCTTAACCCACGCGGCTATCTACCAGACAATTACTATGATTATAATCTCTTATTAGATGACTTTACTTTTATCTCTCTTCGCAATAGGCGTGAGTTGGTTTGTTTACTAACATTATATAAAATTATACTTAATCATATCGACTCACTGACTCTTTACTTAGCTGTTTATGCTTTAATGTACCATATTTTTCCTCGAGAAGTTGTAATACGTTTCATGTATATTTATGTGTTAATTGTTTATTTATAAATAGTTTGAAATCATATGAGAATAAAGATTAACACCATAATACACTCATATATATTTATTATGAATAGTTTTCTTTTAAATATTAGTGGATATGACTCAATATGCTTGGCTGAAAAGAGCTTGTAGATGATTTCATTCACAAATACACACAAAGTTTCTTCAGGAAACACGGAAATTTTATTTCTTAAATATTACATCACTCAAATGAGCTCCTACTCACTGCTGACACTGTTGAAGCCTAGGACGAAAGTGCTGTGTTCGAATATTATATTTTATTTCTTCCAAAGTTTGCGGTCCATTGGAAATACTTTTGACTAAGGAGCCCCATTGAAAGGAATCACAAGCTGAAAGATCCGGTGACCGTACCGGCCAATTGATGTCCACACATTTCAAAATGACATGATCAGGAAACATTCTTCGCAAAATTGTCATAGAATCCCTAGCAGTGTGGGAAGTGACTTCGTCCTGCTGAAACCATATTCTTCGAATATCTACACCAATATAACGAAGCTGTTGATCCATAGTTAGGTTTCCGGGTTCCCTTCCGCGTAGATAGTTTAGAATATTTGACGTGTCGACCATCTTGTCGTGGTCTTCTTCTGAAGCGAAGATTTTGTCGGATTTTGTTATAGTTTCGAAAAGTTCATCGAGGGTTTTGGCGTGTTCTTTAACAATAACTACGGTACGAAATATTAAGTGCTAATGCTTGTCGTTTTGTAGATGGTTTAAGAGATCGTGGCACAGCTGCTCTTACCCGTTCAGTACTTTCAGGTGCACGTACAGAACGAGTTTTTCCTTTCGGTTTTTCTCTGGCACATAAAACAGTACTGAGGAACTTGTGTACCCACTTTTAATTGTTATTCGATTAGGAACTAGATCCCGTAGATTTAAATGAGAGTGGCGACGAAATAAACGCTGGGTGATTACAACAGAATAGATTTTTTTTAAAAATAAGCTTCAACCCCAAAAGAATGTTGAATATTTTACCAACGCCTCATATTTACAATTATATTGACATTTCTCGCAAACGCTTTGACAAGTGCCTTATTTGTTCATTTATCGCGAAAGTATTACAACTTGATTTGAATTTATGCCTCATTATGATATGAGTTAACTTTGAAAATGGAACCTTCATTCTACTCTATATTTATAAAAATGAACATAATTTTATAAAATTGGTATTATACATTCTTGTAACACGTGGGATAAACATAATTTCCACCCTCCATTTAAATGTCTATGTAAAACTTCAAGAACTCACAATATCTTAGGGCCGAAATTATACATATAACCATTTACTCCTATAATACAAAAATGTAAAAACACCTTGATTTTCAGAAAACACATGAGAATAAGAGAACAAGAATAATTTAATCCCATTTGTATCCTAAAAAGACAGTTCGGGGATATCTTGAACACATCCAATTTAATTCAATTCAATACAACTTCATTAACAATTAAAATTTACATCGACTTCCCCAGAACCCACCCCGGGACCGACAGTGCAACCACTGCGTTGTTAGTGGTGGAGGATTGCAAGGTTGGGCGGAATGGAACTGGTTCGGCTAAAAGACAATTAAAAACTGCTTAACATAACCACTTTCCATCGCAGATGTACAAAATTATGTCATACAATTGAAACATATCTGTAAACAGATTGAATAAGACTTATAAATACATCTTTTTTAAAGACACACGCACTGTCACTAGTTAAATTTTGATTATGACGCTTGCATCTCAATTTGTACACGGTGCCTTCGGCGAGGCATGTCAATGCCGGGCTGCACGTGGCTGCAAGTTTTTTTTAATAATTTTTTTCCTTAGCATGAGAAGTTATTACAGTTCGCTCAATATTTCAAGCGCGTCGCACAGGGCAATTAAGCATTTCTCGACTTCCGCTATATAATAAAGAAAATTTGTACCCATTAAAAGCGAAAAAAAAGATAATATTTTAAAGAGGAAGAATTCAGCTTTCCAATGGTATATTTACTTTTAATTTTTATAATTTTTATTTCTTATAAGTTGCACGTGAAAGTTAAGCTTTACCATTTTTTTTTCTAAATTTTCTATATTAAAACATAAATATTAAATAAAATCCTTATATATATATATATATATATATATATATATATATATATATATATATATATATATATATATATATATATGAGAGGTTTCACTTACCTCTCACCACTACTCAATTTACTATAGTTTGTATAAAACTAGCAGGTTGGCCACTATCATTTTTCTGCTCCATGACCTATGGCATACTGATGAGAACTAATAAGTTCGAAACCGGTCTATGTCTGGTCAGGGAGTTGACAAATGATATTGGTTACCATTCTTTAATGATTTGTAAGGTGTAATTCAATGCAGATCGGGGTATTTGCCCGCTGAGTAGTTGTTTCCTGCAAATCATATATTATAATATATATATATATATATATATACATATATAGCTTGATATACCTTAAACTTCAATCTAAGATTAATTTTTATGCTATTGCTTACTACTATTCTAATGAAACATGCCTACAGTAAAAAAGTGTTTAGAATACGATTTTTTATAAAAGAAAAATTTTCCTGGGGGGCGAGCGTAGGTGCGTCTTTACTATGTACATACTTCGGTATGCGATGTAAAGCAACGACAGGCGCGGTTAGTACTTGGATTGGTGACCATTCCAACGGAAACCGCGTTCTCGCCTCACACATCTTCCAGCGGCTTGTATATCAGTGTATGCGCGGAAGCTATACAACCTTAGGCGAGGGTTGTATAGGAGATATAACATCCTTCGGAGGGGATGTAAAGCCGTCGGTCCCTTGTCTATTAAATGTTAGGCAAGTAAAAGATCCCTACTCTTCTTAAGGGAAGAGGTTCGGCAAAATTCCTGGTTGGGGGTAGCTCGTCTACAGGCGTCGGTGTTAGGCCTCAGTAGCGGAAATAGGCCGACGCTAAATAAATGTATAAAAAAAAAAAAAATTTCCTCCATCAGTGTGTAGTGAAAATTTAGGAAAAATCGTATTTTTTGGGAGGTAATGTTCACCACCAGTAAAGATTGAAACGATTAGGGTTATTTTCTTTTGTATTTCAACTTTATTAGTTCAGTATTATCAAACTATAGTAAAAAAAAAATTAAAAAAAAGTTTTTGTCGCAATTTTTGCAAAAGAAAGGGTCAGGCGTAGGAAGTTTTCCACGGGGGAGAAGCGAAAAAGTTAAATAATGTGGTTACGAAAATGATGTATTCTTATGCAAAATGGCATTCTAAACGCTTTTTAACTTTACATATTTTTCAGTAAAGTCAATATAAACAGCGTAAATCAGGAATTAAGCCCGCTATTTTAGGTCCGCCATTTTGAATTTTCCAATTCTCACTTCGGATTCGTAATCACCGACCCCATAACTCTCATGATAAGACTCTGGCCGATTTTGTTAAAAACTTTATTGAATTGGGGGTGCAAAATGGGGGTTGCAACCCCCCCCCCCCGGAAATATATTCATTTCCCCTACTAAAAAGGAAAATAAACAAACGGAATAAAAAGAAACAAACATAAAGGAATAGGGTATAGAAATGATTTAAAAAAAGAATAGGTATGAAATATCAGTAAAAGTAGATACGGTAAGCGGAAGTTATAGTTGTTGACGTTTGACTACAGAGGTTGCCGGAAGATCGTTAACGTATGGTAGAGTGTGTTTAATTCAAAAATTCAAAATGGGACATTATGCTGTATAATTTGTGTTATGTTTCTTGTTAGCGGACTATCGCCCAATTTGATTCAATTGAATTTCTGACAGATTTCCTGGATGTAATCCGCCATTGGGATTATGTCGTGGCAAAGTGCGCATAGGTCTCCGAGGGTGGTGTACCTTTCAGAATTTGATATGAGGCGCATAAATTTGTGCTCGAGCACTTTTAACTTTTTCACTGTCGTGGCCGATGTGCTGCACCACACCGGCGTCGCGTGTGTGATGGACGGGCTGACCACCATTGTGTACAACAATTTTTTATTTTGTCGGTTAAATCTGCTACCCCTGGCCATGAGCGGATACAGACTCCTGGACAGAAAGTAGACAGTCCGTACTGTCACCACATGTTAAACGTCAGTCGCTGGTCCAGTCTGGCCTCCAAGTACACCTCTCGGTTGGAATTTTGTTTTTCCGGATCGAAATTGGTGTTATGATTTTGTTTTCAGTGAAACGGCGCGTGAAGACTATCGCGACGGACTTCTCAGCTGTACCCGAATCTTCCACCGGTCGTAATACGCCGTGGCACGGGCCATTGAACACATCCAGAGTGGTATTGTTTGACTGTTTCTAGGATGTGTCATAAATAAAATATCTTGGGGCGTCTTGATGATATCTCGGTCAGTCTTTGCCTATGGGATCTCCAGCAGTTTCAGGACAACCACAAATTATCCTTAACGTCCATCAAATATATCGTAGGGACATCCTGTAAATGGTTCTTTGCTAGCTGGGATGAAGAATTTCGAAGCTGTTTTTTAACAATAAGTCACCTGTTCTAAGGTTTGGAGACTCCCTGTACAATATCTATCGATCGTTCCGTTTTATGATAAATCCATCAAGAAAATGTTATTCGGTAAGTTTACGTCTAGGAATTAAGTTCACAGCGGGCGCTGCAATCAATAAATTTTATTTCATTTTTAGCGATGTACTAGTAATTGACATAGAAAGTATTAGATTACTTAGTAATCGTATATTCAAAACACTAAATATTTAAAAACGTTGATCAATAAAATATACAATCAACAGGCAAATAGAAATTGATATTGAATAGCTTAGTTCATATTTTATATTGTTGGAGCACGGTTGTCATTCCTTATCTTATCTCAAGTAGAATATATTTTTAATTTTTGTGTGTATATACCATACAGACACAGTCGTTTGTGTTGTTCCAGTTATACGAACAGGTGATGTGAAAAACTTTTTAACTCAAATGGAATTTGCGTGTAGTGTGAGTTAGAAGTTGTTTCATACGATACATTGAAACAAGAAATAATATTTCTCTCTATGATGTACAAGGTAGTTTAGCTAGACACTTTTCAATTATGTATGTGTGCGTTCATAATTATTTAGGAAACATATTTAGGCAATAAGAAATCATTCGGAACATAATATATGTCAATTTGAAAAATATTAATATACAGAAGCTTTCACACTTTTTGTATGCAGTGTGTTTTTTAGACACTTCTGCCAACTTTAACTATTACCTCATGAACCCTTGCATTTTGTTAACGAAATTTGATACACGTACTATTATTAACAACGTTTATTTTTTTGCGTTTTCATTGCGATATAATCTTATACATTGCAGTTGAAGCTGGAGCGGAATCAGCATTTTTATACTCACTTTATATTAATCCTTCAACGTGTTTTGACGATTGCCAAGCAAAATTGTTTTTTTAAGATGCCCCGTAAGAGGTTCTCAAATCTTATTTTTTAAATTACTTATAAACGTAAACAGTCTGGGAGGAGTCCATAATATTGATTTAAAATCCGTAGACGCGTGGGGCCCAACTAAGGAACCACTATTAAAACTTTCCGGCATTAATGAACTATCTAAATTTCTTACTCGTAGGATATCTAAAGAGTATTATAAAACTACACTTGGTTTAAAGTCAAGTGCAAATGCTGTTAGCATGTAGTACAGTAATCATAGTACTACATTTCCTTTGATGTACACTGTACTTTCGAACATTCCCCATAAATAATTAACATGTGCACTTTTCCATCTCTTGTATAAATTTGCGGCTTTTGAACAAAGTTAGCAAAGATTTTCAACAGTTTTTAAAGACACTATAAAACAACGGTAAACCAACAAATGTTTGACAAGCTATATATTTGATCGTTTTCAAAACCACTTTAGTTATTTCTTATCATTTAACTACAACAAAATTCTATTTTCTTATTTTCTTTTAGCTGTAATTGTGATCGAGTTTCTCGCACATTTTAATAAGGCCTATGAATAAAAAGGCGGGTGTTTGGGAAAAGTGATATATGTCCAAAAATATCAAAAATGAGATAAGTGTTCCATACAGTTTAAAATAAATCGTTTTATGTTTGTGAAAAGGGATATAAGTCTATCTAATGATATAATATTTAATTGAGTTGAATCTACGGTAGGTTCTTGATGAAACATATTCAATAGAATAATTATACATATTCAAAAGAATAGTTAACAATACGCACTTGGTTTCGGCCTTGCGATCATATCAAAAGTCTTTAAAAAGTTTTTAGGACTCTTTGATAATGGTGACTGTAAAACTGAACAAAATTCATAAAACAATAAACCAAGTGCGTATTGTAACTATTTTTTTAAATATTCTCTATAACATAACCTCTTCAAAAACAAAGGGAGCGCTGCGGACTGTGGAAATTACAGGGGTATAGCTCTCCTGGCTGTTGGAGGGAAGATACTCACTAAAGCGATGGCAAATAGGCTAACACCTGTTATGGAAAAGTTACTTCCTGAAACACAGAGTGGCTTTAGACCAAACCGAGGCACATCGGATTTAATCTTCACACTTAAACAGCTTCAAGAAAAAGCACTCGAACATCAAGGAGAAATTCACATGGCCTTCATTGATTTAACCAAGGCGTTTGACTCGGTGGACAGGGAAGTGCTCTGGAAAATTATGTTCCGCTTAGGTATCCCTAGAAAGGAAGTATGTCGCAGTCTACATACAAACAACAACGCCCAGGTTATGTATAATAGTGAGGCAACCGAACCTTTCCAAACCCTCACTGGAGTTAGGCAGGGATGTGTCCTGGCACCCCTACTCTTTAATTTGTTTACCACTGCTCTAACAATTATTGTTGACAACAAACTGACAGTCAGAGGAATAGGTCTCAGATACCGTTTTGATGATGGTCTCTTTAACATAGGGCGCTTTAGAGCTTTCACGAAGACACGCACACGATGCATTTGTGATCTCCAGTATGCGGATGACTGTGCACTTTTAGCCTCTACGCCGGAAGAGCTTCAAGAACTTTTAGATGTGTATGCCCAGAGCTATGATTCCTTGGGACTTAAAATCAGCATTGGAAAGACTAAGATTATGTCAACTCCTCATCAAGTGAACCAAATAGACATTAGACTTAACGGAAATTCTCTTGAAGTGGTGGATCAGTTCAATTACTTAGGCAACGTTGTTAATGACAAAGCAAACATGGACAGCGAGATTCGCAATAGAATTAACGCTGCATCTAGAGCACTCTGGGGACTTAGAGAGAGAGTATTTGACAACCACGACCTTGCTTTGTCAACGAAAATGGCTGTCTACAGAGCAGTTGTCATTCCAACACTGCTATATGAATGTGAAAGCTGGGTCACTTACCGTCGTCATGTGAAAGAATTAGAACGTTTTCAGCAAATACACCTCAGAAGTATGATGAGAATCCGTTGGTTCCATCACATATCAAACGTGGAAGTACTCAGAAGAGCAAACAGCCTTCCAATTGAGGTGCTTATTTCAAGAGCACGCCTAAGATGGGCAGGTCACGTTCATCGTATGCATGATAACCGCCTTCCTAAATGTACACTTTATGGTGAATTGCTAAGCGGTAGAAGAAGGCGTGGCGGTCAACGAAAAAGGTTCAAAGATGCTCTCCATGAAAATCTAAAATCCTGCGGTATTGCAGACGAGAAATGGGAAAAACTTGCAGCGGACAGAACCGAATGGCGAGGGGTTGTGGCCAGCTATCAAGGACATGTGCTCTCCCAAATTGGCCTCTATAGCCATAGTCGTGTGCACCGTAGATGAATGGGAATTACAATAGACTACACCTTTTACTTGTTTTTTATTGTACACAATATATCGACTGTAACATTTTTATACTCGGACTCGAGTAACGGCTAATAATAATAATAATAATTTAAATATTTAAAATTATTCTACTATATAATATTTATTTTTAAATTATGTAATGTAATTAAGTCTTTCCATAAAATTTATTTAGCGGATTCTAACTATGTAACAGAAAGTGATTTTGACTCTGATACAGATATACAAAAAATGAAGGAAAGAAAAACTGACAACGAAAATGGGGAACGCAGTAATTACGAAGTACAACTATTTGAAGAAGAAAAAAAGGATGTCAAGGAAGAACGAAACCAGAGAAGCTATGGCAGAAAGAAAAATCAACAGAAATTTAGGTCTTGAATATTCAACAAAAAAGAGAGAATTAATAAAAGAGAGGAAATCTAATTAACTGTCAGATTGCAGATTGAAATGTAAAATTAGAGTAGATGAAGAAAAGAGATAGAGCTTATTTAAAGAGTATTGGTTCATGGGAAACTTCAATAAGCGCGTAGCTTTCTCTAGAGAAGAAATAGCAAAAATAAATTGTAACCAACAATTCATTTACGTATAGATGGTCAAATGATAATAGTTTGCAAATTTTATTTTTTGTAGTCCTTTTGCGAAACAAAGATTCGTGACAGATGTGATAATAAACAAAAATTCGTCAGTATAAGATTTTTTAAATTTTCTGCGCTCTTTAAAGGTCAATTGCAATGAAGAAAAGTTAGTACAGATTGTGAAAATATCTATTGGACACCCATAAAATGGTTGATATTCCCAAGAAGCGGCTATCGGTAAATACAAACCAGCTTGAAGGAAGAAGACCTTTCCAAAAAATTATGTTTTTGCGTAAGGGAAATGAATGGCCCAAAAATATAAAAATTCCATTGTCCTATAAAACATCAATTCCTGTCAGTGTTGATAAAAAAGAATTTGTTATATCTATCTTATATTGATGAAAGTTTCCATGATTTTTAATAGAACATTTTGACCAGCGCAGATATCCGAAATAACCTACCAGATCCTGATTCGGCAGAAGATGAATATGAAGAAGAAGAGGAATAAAAAAATGAAAGAAAATGATATATTTTAAATAACATATGACTTTTAGTTTTACATAAAAGGATATATTTTCAGTTTCATAAATAAAATTTTGTGAAAAGTAATATGAGTGTATAATTTTTTGTTATTTAAAACAAATTTTATATTCCAAAAATATTTTAAGATTAAGTTCATCTTTTCTATGCTCATGCAGCAAAAAATATTAAAATCAAATAAAAGAAATCTGTTTGGGAGAATTATAAGATGTCAAAAACTTCAACATCATTTTTCCCATAAATTGCAAATTAAACATGTATCACTTTTCTCAAACACCCACCAATTGTTTTAATAAATGGTACCAAGGTACGAATATAGATCCATTTGAAAAAGTTGTGTTTGTACAAAAAACCATACTGATGAACTTTATTGGCTCATAAATCACACAATTTAGAATTTTTGATGTTTTCTAGCATTTCACGGATCAATTA
Source organism: Leptura quadrifasciata (assembly GCA_963675555.1). Taxonomy (NCBI): domain Eukaryota; kingdom Metazoa; phylum Arthropoda; class Insecta; order Coleoptera; family Cerambycidae; genus Leptura; species Leptura quadrifasciata. Next base: position 57,914,216 of record OY776673.1, on the reverse strand, counting down.
GACTAAATGAAGAACAGTCATGACACAATCCATCCCTTAAATGGAAAACTAAAAATTGAATTAAAGTAAATATTGATGTTTGAAATGTTAATTATGGGGTACAGGGTGAAGTTGGAAGTGGAAAAAAGCTCTCGACCACCCAGTGTCTGTGAAAATGCTGAAATCTTGATAAAACAGTTGGGCACGTTTTTTCAAATATCTCATTTCCTACGAGAGCTACGTATTGGGAGGTCCTTATTTTTCAACTTTAAATTTTTTACGGTTTCACCTTCTATTCTTTTTTTATTTGACTTGAAACTAACGCCAGTGAAGAATTACCTGATTTGAACAACCCTTACCCGTGCCCCAAAGGATGCGAACATTGGTGTTTCTATTTTTTTTTTTTTTATACATTTATTTAACGTCGGCCTATTTCCGCTACTGAGGCCTAACACCGACGCCTGTAGACGAGCTACCCCCAACCAGGAATTTTGCCGAACCTCTTCCCTTAAGAAGAGTAGGGATCTTTTACTTGCCTAACATTTAATAGACAAGGGACCGACGGCTTTATATCCCCTCCGAAGGATGGTATATCTCCTATACAACCCTCGCCTAAGGTTGTATAGCTTCCGCGCATACACTGATATACAAGCCGCTGGAAGATGTGTGAGGCGAGAACGCGGTTTCCGTTGGAATGGTCACCAATCCAAGTACTAACTGCTCCTGTCGTTGCTTTACATCGCATACCGAAGTATGTACATAGTAAAGACGCACCTACGCTCGCCCCTGTGTTTCTATTTAAATTCACTAAATTCTTTAAGATGTAAATATGCGTGTTTCGTTAATTATTTTTTTGCAAAATAAAAAAATATGCATTAAAATAACATTTTAAATAATCCCCCTATCAAATAATATCAAAAGAGCACGATAGAGAGCGCGTACGTGATAAAAAAATGCTTAATTCGGCGGTATCGCGAAAAACTACGCTCAAAGCGTGCTTTCATATTAAAAACTGAATTTCTAAGTTTATGTGTTGTCGTTAATTGGTATGGAAAACTGCTTCCAGCATTAAATGGGAACAAAAAAGTTGATCGACTTCCAGTGATTGTAATAGTCAACGGTAAAGAGCGTCTTTGGGAGTGCAACTACTAACTTCGAGGGTGAAACGGCAACAGCTATTTACAACTTGCTTGAGGAAAATCAGTTTTTAGATTCAGTCGAGGCTCTGTGATTTGATACCATGCCTCAATCATTGAAGGAATACATGGCGCTTGTGTTATTTTAGAACAAAAGTGAGAGAAATACCTATTGTACTTACATTGCAGACACCACATTTTTGAATTAATATTAAAATCTGTATTTGAAATGTAATTGCTACAACATCTGTACCTGATGTAGGTTTGTTTAAACGTTTAAGTATCTAACTGGAATTTGTTAATTCTCGGTTTCCGGGCGCCTTCTACCATGCTAGATGGATGACTAAGGTGATTTATTGTCTCAAAATTTTTATATTCAGAAATTCATTTAAATTAACAATGTCAGAATTTGTATTTTTATTATTATTCGCTGTTACATGAAGGCATCATGCAATGTCCTTTCAGCTCTATTTCAAGATTTTTAAGTGAGAGAGCATGGAGATCACTTACAAACAAACAAACAAATTTATTAAGTTACCACAAAGAACTAAGTATGGTATATTACTGAAGAAGCTGTAGCTTTAGCTTTTTTACGACTTCATTTCTCACGATACAAAACTAAAAATGGCTAAGGCTTTTAAAGAAAGGGAGCCTGAAAATTATGACATTAAACATGTAATAATTAAGAGCAGAAATACGAGAAAGAAATAAAGCAATATACAGCTAAAGAGCTTCATCACTTTATATATAAAAAAAACACTTTCAAATTTTTCGAACTATTTGATATTTCATATGACTTTCTTGAAGATCTCGTAACATGGTCTTCAGAGGACGATTTTCAAATAGGTAGTAAATGATACTGCAGAAAGGGGTGGGGTGTCAAGGTAGTACAGGAATACTGACTTACTACAAAAAATGAATAGCAAAGCAGTATTTATTGCAAGTTATAAAAGACTATCGCAACCAACTCACATCATACTATAAACAGTGTTGTTCAAAAACTATTATTAAATTTTTTTTGTTAATTTCTATATTTATTTAGTTAAAATCAGTTTCAAGTGCAGTTACGGTTTTATTTAAAAGATACATTAAAAATATAGGAAATGTTTTAAAACATAATATTTTTAGTCGCAAACTTCTCTATGTAAATCTATAATATAAAATTTTACTATTAGGAACGTAACCAGACTGCAACCAACAGCCACTCTCCAGGCTATGTGCCCCGCCGAGCGCTGAATTACAAGTTACAAGCCTAGCGCGTTATGTGTAATAATCGCATATTACCATCAAAACGCTAATGCTTCTATTGCAACAAACACCAACCGAAAGAATGATCCTACTTAAAGGAGCTCTCGTGCCAGTCGTCACACACCACTTGCAGACTGCAGTTTCGAGCTGTTGGCTCTCGTCAGTGCAAGGTAGGCATGCTACGACCGACACGAGGATCACTTGACTATTTAGTACATTTCGGTATCTTTGGGAAGCGACATGTAAAATAGTCAGCAGGCGCCATCTAGCGGTCCAGTGTCTGTTGCAATCGAAAAATAAATAGCCTGACTGGGCTTAGCATAGTTCAAGTGTGTTTTTAGAGGGCGGAATATTAAAACATAATATTTTTAGTTGCAAACTCCTCTATAAAATCCTTATTTTACTATAAGGAACGTAACTAAACTGCAACCAACAGCTACTCTCCGGGCTATGTGCCCCGCTGAGCGCTGAATTACAAATTACAAGCCTGGCGCGTTAAGTGTAATAATTGCATATTACCATCAAAACGCTAATGCTTCGATTGCAGTCTGGCAATTTGCAGTACAGATGACTGTCAAAACATGCAAATTAATTTAAATAAAGTCAATCACTGATGTAGCTTGAACAGACTACACCTAAATGTTTCAAAGTGTAAAATAAGAGCTTTTACTAGAATAATTATACCAGTTCAATAGACTACAACATTAATAACGACTTTCTTATAAGATGAACAGAAATTAAGAATCCAGGCATTCATTTTGATTCTACATTCTCCTTCTGTACATATGTTGATCAGATATGTCAAATAAGTCCGTGCCCAAATTGTTGGAATTTATAATGTTTTCAATCGTTTAATGCCGTCGATTGTCTAAGAATACTTTATATGTTTCGTATGTTCGGGATAGGCTGGAATATGGCTCATTAATCTGGTACCCAATCTACGAATATCACAAAGTAGAGTCAAGTTAATTCAACGTAAATTTGTCAAGCTTCTGATATTAATTTTTCCAGTTTTAAGTCCATTTTAGTTTGCACTAATGTTAGTAGATAACGAGGGTCTATTTCAAATATGTTAGTTTAAGTCTCCAATAATCTGTTTTATCTGCTTTGTCACGTTCGCCTTATTTATGTATCAATTATGTATACCGATCGAATTCTAAGTTTTTACCCTCTATGTGGTTTTACTGTTGGGTAATAAATAAATAAGTGAATAATTTCAGCATTTACCATGCAAAAATTTGATATTGCCTAAAAGGAAAGATCAAAACTTGAACGGAATCTAGTGTTTAAAATCTATAACGGAAGTTTAGGCAATAAGAATTTTTGTTTAGAATAACATGGAATACGGAATTATAAAATATTCAGCCAATATGACAGGGCGCCAAGTTCGCCTATAAAAATGTGCCGCGTCCTTTCTTTATTTTCCTCTTAGTACATTTTACTGTACTTGATAAAAAAAAGCATGCTTATAAATTTTAACCTCTCCACAATAAAATTGTGAGAGGTTACTAAAATTGGTTCAAAAACGAAAATTGAGATAACATCAAATCTTTACGTTTTGAGGTCCTAGGAACCCAAAAAAGTGTTTTTTGAAAAATGTCTGTGTGTGTGTATGTGTGTATGTATGTGTGTATGTGTGTTAGCACGATAGCGCCGAACCTACTGAACGGATTTGAATGAAACTTCGCATGTGCGTTTCTTTAGTGCACCAGAAGATCTGAAAAGGTTTTGGTTGAGATCGGATTACGTTTAGTGCCATTTTGACGCAACAAGTTGTTTTTTTATAATTACTTTCAATTTGTAATGGAACCATTGAAAAGCAGTTAAAATTCTGATTTCAACGATATATCACACTTCCACCCTTTCGATTTGGTTTCCGTGAAAAAAAATTAAAATCAAAGCAAATATGAAGCATAGGTCGCATGACATGATCGATGCGCGTAGCCATTACATCGTGAAACTCGTCACATCACGTGTCAATTCACGTGTGAGGGTTTCTTCACTGCTCTAGAAGTAGAGCGGATTACGTTTAGTGCCGTTTTTAAATATATATACAGACAAATCGAAGAATTAAACTTCAAATATTCCTCTAAAATCTAGTAAAATTACTGAAATGCTAATGTTTCATTCAACAAAGACAGCCGCGAACGATCAGATTGCAATGACCAAATTTTGACGATTGTCATTGTCATCGTTTGTCATCCGATAACGTTGGTGTCATGTCATGTTAATAAGATTTTGGCATATTTGTAACTTTTAGTGAATTGTCACAAACTTTAAAGGTAGATGTAACAATATCAATATCATATTATGCTTTCTGTAACTTCGTTGGTGAATTTATTATAGACTATCACTTTACCAATTTTCAGTTTGTTGCTTTACAAATCTGTAGTATTTAGGATAACTAGACTTTCTTAGTCGTTCAAGTGATGTTAATATTCTAATAGTATATTATTCAACGAGCGATAATGTAGGTAATAACTCGCATAGATGATTGTAAATTCATTAAGTTGAGGGTTTTTTTAGTGCCCCAAAAGATCCTGAAAAGGTTTTGGATGAGATCGGATAACGTTTAGTGCCCTTTTATCACACAATTTAATGCTCTTTTCGGCTTCAAAGATCCACCGACTGGGGAGGTTCCAGCCGCTTCCAGTAGCTGCCGATTTTTTTCTTTACAGTTTAAATCAAATGTTCAAACTGGGCGCCTATAGCTTCGTGACAATAATGGAAGCGTTGGTGAAATTCTTCTGAAACATTTTGTATCGTTTCCGGGGTGATTTGATTAATCTATTGCCTTATTCTGTCTTGTAAATCATCGACGTGATTTGGTCTGTTGAAGTAGACTATCGATTTTAAGTTATCCCATTAAAAAAACGTCAAGCGGTGTCAAATCGGGAGAACGGGCAGGCCACTCAATTTCATCGCGTCTACCGATCCACACATTGGGAAAACTTGTTTGTGATAGGCTTTTACTTCCAATGCAAAATGTGGTGTAGCTCCGTCCTGCTGATACCAAACATTTCTATCAATTTCATTAGGGTTCATCATCTGGGAAAAGTATTCTTAACTCTGAAACTAAGAAATTTTGCAAGAAATCCAAGTAACGTGCGCCAGTTAATATGTTATCAAAGAAACATGGTCCGATAATTTGAAAATTTATAATTCCAGCCCATATGTTCACCTTCTCAGGATATTGAGTATTGGCCTCCATCATCCAATGTGAATTTTCTATACTCCAATATCTACACTTCTGTTTGTTGACTGTTCCATTTAAGACAAATGTTGCGTCACAAAAAAAAATAATCTTTTTTATAAATAGCGGATCATCTATCTATTTCAGGGCCATCGTCGTTAAGTTCTTGAACCAAATGAATTTTATATGGGTAATATTTTTCATTTTTTAGAAGACGCAATATGGGTTTTACTAGCATCATTATCGGCGGCAACTTGTCTTATAGGTTTATGTGGAGTATCTTGAACATCTAAGAATATATCCAGTTTCTTTTCAGCGTCATAAATGTGCTTCCTACCAGATTTGAGAATAGCTGTGACATTCACAATTCACTAAATTTGTTTTCTACTCTACTAACCGTAGGTTGAGAAATGCAACGGTCACGATCATCATCATCATCATCAACCAACAATTTGTGTCCACTGCTGTCCATGCCTCCCGTAAATATTTCCATCGATTCCTGTCTTGTGCAGTCTGTATCCAATTTCCCTGCAACCGCTTTATGTCGTCCGTCCGTCCATCGCGTGGGCCTCTACTTCGATAAGCCTCTTGTCTAGGTCTCCACTCCATGATTCTCTTAGTCCATCGTCCATCACTGAACCTTGCAACACGACCTGCCCAGTTCCACTTTGGGGAAGTTATTCTCTCTATGGCATCTGTTACGCCTATTCTCTGCCTTATGGTTTCATTTGATACTCGATCGCTCAGGGATATACCCAACATCGATCGTTCCATGGCTCTCTGAGCGACTCGTATTTTGTGGATTGCTTTCTTCGTCAAAAAGTTTTCGCCCCGTAGGTCATTACTGGAAGAACGCATTGGTCATATACCTTTCGTTTAAGGCTCATTGGGATATCTGCCTTAAGAACATCCCTCAATTTGCCAAATGCTGCCCATGCCAGTCCTATCCTTCTGTACATTTCGCAGGTTTGGTTATCTCGGCTTATCCGAATTTCATGCCCTAGGTATTTATATAACATTACTTGTTCGATCTTAGTTCCACCCACAGATATATTGCCGCTGAGGACAAGGTTTGTCATAAACTGGGATTTTTGAAAATTGATTTTTAGACCGACTTCTAGCGATGCTTCGTACATGCTCCTTAGCATTTCAGTGGCGTTTTTTGCATTGTCCGCTATCAGTGCGATGTCGTCAGCAAAGCGCAAATGATTTATATTTTCTCCATCTATGTTGATGCCTTTTCGATCCCAATTTACTTTTTTACACGTAAGCTCCAGTAGCGCTGTGGATAGCTTTGGTGACAAAGTGTCACCTTGACGTACCCCTCGACCAATGGGGAATTTGTTGGTCTCTTCATGAAGTCGGACACATGCACTTGCGCTTTTGTAGATATTTCCTATCAGTGTTGTGTATCTGTGGTCGATCCTACTTTACGCTAGAGATTTTAGCATACCGTGTCGAATGCCTTTTCGTAATCGACGAATATCAGAATGAGCGGTTTATTGTATTCCATAGACTTTTCAATGAGGCTTTTTATAACTTGAAGATTGTTCGGAACACAGTTCGGAAGCCTGCCTGCTCTCGCGGCTGGTAAAAGTATAATTTGGGTGTTATGCGGTTTGCTATTATTTCCATAAAGAGCTTATATATATGTGACAAGAGACTAATAGGTCTATAGTTGCTCAGATTTGAGATATCTCCCTTTTTATGCATTATGACAATAACCGCGTTGTTCCATTGGGATGGAGTCGTCCCTCTTCTAAGACATTCTGTGAAGATTCTATTTAAGGCTCTCTTAATAGCTTCTCCCTCTGCTTTAATAGCCTCAATCACTATTTGGACGTCCAGGAGTTTTGCCATTTTTCGTTGCCGATAATGCAGCTTACACTTCGTCTGTTGTGATATCCGGAGTGTCTTCGGACCCTTGGTTCCACACATCTGGGATAGTAGCTTCTACATTTTCTTCTCGTCTCGTATATAGTTCCCTGTAGAAGTCTTCTACGATTTTCAGGATATCACTTCTGTTTGTTGTTAGGTTACCGTGCTTGTTTTTTAATTTGTAGATGTCTTTCTTTCTTGCACTCAGATTTCTCCTCAAAACTTTCATATTCTTGTTATCTTCTATAACTTTAGTGATTTTGTCGGTTTTGAACTTTCGTATATCTTTCCTAATGGCTTTAGATATGTTTCTATTTAGTTCTCGCAACCTAACGAAGTTCGTTGAGTGCTTGCCTTTTAGGTTTCTCCGTTCTCTCATAAGACGTTTTGTGGTTTCTGATAGTTTCTCATTTTTTCTGCATTCTTGTTTTATCACCACATCCTAATAGTATCAAAATTTCTTCTTCTTCGTGTAACCGAAAGACTCATTGTTAAAATAATGATCAACTTGACAATCAGCGATAAATAACTAGAATCATAAGTTTGCATAGATGTAGCAAATAATAATAATATTTTTCTGATATGTAAAAAGAATCTTTTTTACTTTTTTTTTTGTTGGGTATTTTGCCACCTACGTATCAGAAAAATCTATACATTTAAATTGAATGTTATACCATAAAATTAATTAGAAAAGTCAGATTTGACAGATATTTGGTACATAAAATAGGTTAGTACTTTTAAAAATTTTCAAATTCAATTTTCTTGTTGGAGAATATACAAAATTCAAAAAACCTTATATTGTTGGATAGAAAATTAAAAACCCTTTCAAACGAGTTATCACACGCACCCTCATTTTATTAAAATATTTTTAAAGGGGTAGCTGTCACTCCAAGGGGGCTGAAGGGGAGGCATGAAATTATACTCAAAATATGCCATTTTAGAATTGTGAATTGACGTGTTTTAGGATTTTACTCATAAATTGTTAATTACGTAGATAATGAATTTATCCGTTACTTATGGATCTCACTGTATGTATTTTGTTGTATGTGATGTATTTTATTGTGTGTAAATACTCTGTATTTACAGATATGCTTATATACTTCTGTTTTTCTATCGACCAGTATAGCGATAAACAAATAGACAAAAGGAAATAAATAAATAATTACAATCAGATAATCTAGATAGATAACGTTTTAGTTGCAATATTTTATTGACTGTAAGAACTACAATGTATTCATTATAGATAATAAAAATCTGAGGTACTGTTTACCAATGCTAGGTTAACTCGTAATTAGAGGATAAATGTTAAACGAAACAATGGATATCTAAAACATAATATTTTTCGTCGCAAACTCCTCTATAAAATCCTTATTTTACTATAAGGAACGTAACCAGACTACAACCAACAGCTACTCTCCGGGCTATGTGCCTCGCCGAGCGCTGAATAACAAGTTACAAGCCTGGCGCGTTAAGTGTAATAATTGCATATTACCATCAAAACGCTAATGCTTCGATTGCAACAAACACCAGCCGAAAGACTGATCCTACTTAAAGGAGCTCTCATGCCAGTCATCACACACCACTTGCAGACTGCAGTTTCGAGCTGTTGGCTCTACTTGCAAATCTTAGACGCTTGTGATTTATTAAGATATAATTTTTATAATCCACTATAATACATTCTTAATATTGTAAATATAAAATTTCCTTGTCAAATATCTATTCAAGAACATATTAATTTAAAATATGATAAATGACTTAACTTATCTAAAGTAAAATGTGTTACCGCGTTATTATTTCCAATTAGTTTAATCAAATAGGTATATTAAAACCGGATAAAAATTTAATAGAAATCATTAAAAAATTGTAGAGTTATCCGCTCATAATACAATCAAATATGAATATTTTTTTAAAATGTCTGTGTGTATGTGGGTGACTGTGTATATGTAAACCATTTCTTATAAACACAATAACCTGTGTTAAGTGTTTTATTTCAAATTTTGCATGTAACTATGTAAAATAACTAGAAAATTCCCTATCGAAGCTGGGCCATGTCTAATATACAGGGTGATCTCAACGGATAACGTTGATTGACGGAATTATGTAAATACTATTGCATTTATTTCTAATGTCTCAAACCACAAGTCCACAGTGGTATAGTGCATTTAAAAATTGATCATATATGTCAGTCATAAGATCTCTACTGAGAATACTTGATTTTTAAAAAGCTAGTATATGCCTGCTATTATCTGGAAAAATACTTCTAAATGGATGTTAAATTTCAATTCAAAATACTCAATGATGCAGCTAAATTTAAAATACTTTTTTATTAGATTTTAAGTTTTGGAAGTTACTGTCGATTGATATTAACAAAAAGGATTTTTTAAAATTAATTTTAACCATTTTATTGCATTTAGTTATTTTCTAATTCGTTTAAACACATGCATTTTTACAAATCTTTTATAGAACTAAACAGTTTTAAATACAGTTGAGAGGTACATAAGCAATCAACAATTGAAAAAAAGAATATTACTTTGTATTAATAAGAAGTCGATATTTATTTTATTTTTGTACTATTTGCAAATGAAAAATTAGATACTTAAATTTGAAATTCACGGGGGTGGGCCTAAAGTATTAGTCCAGGTAAATAAGTGGAAAAGTTGGAAACTCCTGGGCCAGGGCTAAAACGTTTATTGGGGCGGGAAATCGATTGCGATAGGTCTAAGGGAGAAGAAAATCTGCCTTCATCCCCTATTGGCCAGAAACCATTCCAAAAACGGGTTTTCCGTGGTGTAGCAAGTGGAGGCAGAGTTTTTGTGTGAAATTTTTCCTATAAAACTGATATTTGACACGGGGCCACAGAGAGGGTCAATCAAAGAGGGTGAAAACCACCCCTTTGAGGCAATCGGTCGTAACTTATTTTTTTGCGCTGCTCGGAGGAAATGTGACTAACAAAAAGGTCGAGGAGGAAGAAGGAAGTAAAATTCCACCACCCACACCTTATTTCCAGTCAAGAGTAATAGATTTCTTTAAAAAAAATAGTTAACTATAAATGACTTGTACTATTTACATAAGAATGTCTGATTCATAATAAGATTAATAGATTGTAAAAACTCACTGTATTCTTACATTTGTAGAAAAACGAACGAGATTGTATCGAAACACATACATGAAACTCTGTTCCCCCCGCCACAGACTCCGGCGTTGCCAGAGTAGAGAATTACTTCTACGTACTGGTGGGGGCGCGCGAGATTCAAAACCATTCAACAAACTGGGCTCCGAGTATTGGTGTTGAGCTCAAACTCTTTCCTTGTTGCGATCCAGTGAAAAACCGCGAGAAAGATTGAGAGACGCCCATGCTCTCTGCAGGGGGTAGTTTTCTCCCATTTGACTCGAAATGGGACTGGATGGTGGAATTACACTTTCCTCATCCTTCTCGACCTTTTTGCAGTTACATTCCCTTCGAACAGCGCGAAAAAATCAATTACGACTGGGGTGGTTTTTTGATCAACTCTCTCGGTGGTTCCGTATCAATAATCACTTTTATAGGAAAAACGCTGCACAAAAACTCGGTCTACACTTGCCACACCACCGAAAACCCGCTTTGGGGGTAGTTTTTGGCCAATAGGGAATGCAGGCAGATTTTTTCGCCGTCAGTCTTAGCCCAGCAGTGTCCATTTTTTCCGCTTATCTACCTGGAGTAGTGGAGGATTTTAACTAAGTTCTGTTCATTCACTCATTCATTCATATGGATGCACAACATATACAGATGGGATTAATCTTAAAGTGCTAATATTCCCTATTGTAACTATGCCATTATGCACATTATAAATTATTCGCTAGAAGAAGCAACTTTTCATGCGATATGAAAACAATCAATTATAATTCGACTAAAGCCGGTTAACGTAGCTACGGAACTTAGTCACCTCAGGCCGATCAACATATTAGCAACAATGTCTAAGCTCTTGGAAAAGATAGTAAGCATTAGACTAACTGAACATTAAAAAAATTAGAATATCCTTCCATTGCAACAATCAGGGTTTCGAAATCAACATAGTACTGCAACTGCTCTGCTAAAAATACCCGATGACTTGACAAATGCTATAGATAAGTCCAATGATACCTTACATATTTAATGCTTCTCGACTACAGCAAAACCTTTGATTAAATTGATCATGATTTATTTCCGGGAAAATTGTATTATTATAACATCAACGTGCAATTGTTGAACTGGTTCAAATGCTATCTTTCCAACCGATCTCAAGACGTTAAACTGGACAACGTGTTTTCATCTGAACGAAAAGTAACGTGTGGTGTTACTCAGGGAAGCATTTTGGGACCATTAATGTTTACAGTTTTCACTGCCGATCTTTCTATAATATTATACTCCAACTGTGGATTCCATCTTTATGCGGATGATACTCACATCTGCATATCCTGTAATCCAATGCAATCTAGCGAAGCAGTACTAGTTTTAAATAAAAATTTTACAGCAATCATTAAGTAGTCTGATGACAATGATCTCATGATTAATCCAGCAAAGTCAACCGCGATGTGTGTAGAGACCAGTTCCATGTGTGATAAAACTTCCCATCATTTAAATTGTGACTTAACGTTGAATCAAACTGTGTTAACTTTAAAATTGAGTGCTAAAAACCTAGGTGTAATCTTTGACAATCATCTGTGCTGTTACGATTCATTTTCGTGCTAAGAAAATGTGCAGTAAATTGTAAATAAATTAAATAGTTACAGATAATTCTTTATTAAATTATAGATATATTGTACATATTAGGAGTAAGTTAAAATTATTTAGCGAGCACAGGGACTTAACACTGGAATCTTGAGATGCTATTGATATCTTCAGGACTACTTTCTTAGCTCCCCTGGTATCACTCTAAAATGGGAAAAAAGAGAGGCTGTCTTATTATGCTAGTTAATACATATATTTATCAGTAAACTTACCCTCTATTCCACTAGATTGGCTTAGGATATTCTCCATCATTCACATCTTGGCTAAATGGCTAGATATTATTTCATTTAATCCACATCTGGAACAAAATAAACCGTGTCTGTAGGTTTTACCTCACAAGAAATAAGTTCATGGCATTTCACAACATTAGATTTTAAACACAGGACCCTTTCTCAACTAATCGGCCTGATAATTTTACACTAATCACATTTAATAATTCTTTGGTTAAACTTTCGTAAATAACTCATCGTATTAATACATTTGTCATTTGACAGATTAGAAATTAGTGTTGCCAACTTCTTTATCTTTACTACTCCTATAACTTTACTATTGGCAACATTTACGAAAATAAACAACCATTTAAGATTTATTCTGCACGATATGCTAATTAGCTAACTAGTGAAGTGTCATGAAAAATATATAATAATGGTTTGAGAACATACTAGTACTAGATAATTAGCACGCCTTACCTTTAATTCATAAGTTAAATAAATATTCTAAAATCGTACTTATCCTGTCATCTAGTGGATAGTGGACAAATCAACCTTCATCGACAATTCTGGGAGATGTAGTTATTGGTTCTCTATTATTACGAATGTTTTTTTCAAATAAGATTTGTAATGAGTATTGATAGGTTTTTCTCTCTCGATTTCCGGGGAGATTAGAGGTGTTATTTTTGTTCTGGAATGAATTGCTGATTGTCGCTGCATAAAGACGTTTTAGTCTGCGATCATCCGTATTGGGATTATTCTTTGTGTAGCAACTTACTGTGGTTCCAAAGTGTACTAGCTTGTATTTTTGGTTTTTGGCAGTATTTTTGTGAAACCGCACCTATTTAAGGAGTAATATACCAATAATTGTAAGTGCACCTCATCCATGTGACTCTGATTGTTAAGTAATTTATTATTTTTTTCTTCTACTCACGTGATGTATAGTTATGTAATTAACTGTTTTGGTGTTTCCGAAGGGTCCTTTTGGAGGGCAGTCATCTGGCTCTTGCTTTCGTGAGAAGTTACCAGATCCTCAAAGTTTCATCAGGGAAAATAATACTCCAGGAACTCATTTTTTTTCTTTGGGGATTCACTTCTCTCTTATTATTTCCTGTTTGCACGGACGTACCTCTGGGGCGGTATCATATCCCCCGTGGACAGCCAGGGACGAGAATCTACCCGGACATCAAAAGGACACGCAAGTTATCACAAAAGCATTCACATTTTTTTTAACGCTGATTTTAATAATTTTTTTTGCAAACTTTTTCTGGTATTTAACAAGATTATCTAGTGTCGATTTACATTACTCTGCCAAATCATAGATAGAAGTTAGTTTCATGAAATACTGGTTGGCAGTGTCCATCTTATTTATTGTAGAGTATATTCTTTTTTAACAGCTTTAAGTTGGGGACAGCTGTATAAACAAATCTATAGTACTGTTACACGTGGTAATCTAAGTCAAATTTTATTGTTGGGAGTAAACCAGTAATTATCTTCCATCGTTCTGATAGCAGATAAGATATTTTTGAAATTATGATATACACCAATTCAAATAATAACGTAATTTGACCATTATTACTGACATCAATCATGATGCACAACTGATAATACTACAAAATCTGTTACATTTCTTGCCAATAGCTATTCATTGTTTTATTTTAAGAATATGATATATCAAGCCAGAAGGAATAAAACTGATAAAAAATGTACAAATGCGAAATGTACAACATGAGCGACATTTGATATGGTTTGTTCATAATAACGAAAAAAGAAAAAAATATATCTCGGAAAACATTATAATGAGCATAACAAGGCCCTAATATGTAAATTTACAGAATAGGAAAGAGTACTGGAGGATGTAGAGAGGTCGGAAAATTACTAGGTTGAAGTCGAAAGTTTTTGAAACATCTGGTAGGGGTTCTAAAATAAATGGAATTCTATCTATTCAAGGTGGAAATGATTAGGGAAAGTCCTACCATTTCGGCCACTGTGGAGCGTTTGGGCCATTGAGATAAATCTTTACTGACGAGGTATTTTTATAGAAATTTTTGAGCATCTTTGAATTCCGACTCATTCTGGTGTTCATTGAAACATCGGGAGGGTATCAAGAGGTATTGAATTGAAGACATGCTCAAAGGCCGGCTTATTTCACTAATATGATGGATGAAGCCTAAGGCTCATTAGTTAAATATGCACAGGTGTTCTCTTCGACGTATACGAACTAATTGGTCATGTCATACGACAAGAGTTTCTGAAGGTCATGACCAAGTCCTCGGAAATACCAGAAATTGTCAATAACTTACAAAACAATAAAGCTTCGGGGAAAGAGTGCGTCGAATACGAGCTGCTCAAATATCTACCGAGGAAAGGTATTGTGAAATTGACGTATAACGTTAATGAGATCCTACTGCTACAGCACTGGCCCAGCCAGTGGAAATGCGGCGTGGTCGTTCCCATCCTCAAACCTAACAAGAACGCGAAGTTCGCCGGCAGCTACAAGCCCATCTAGTTGCCGTCGACTATCTCCAATTTGGTGGAGAAGGTCGTTCTGATCAGGTTCGATACTGTTCAGGAGGAGCTTCACATCGTCGATGAGTCCCAGTTCGGTTTCAGGAGGGGTAGGAGCACGGTGCGTCAGGTCGTTAGGATAGTCGACGATGTCAAAGTGCAATTCTACCTCGGAAGCAGCACCCCCATGATGTTCCTCGATATTGGGAAGGCATTCGACACCGTCCGGATCCCGGGATTACTCTACAAGTTCCGTGACTACAACTTCCCGATTCACCTCATAAAACTTATTCACTCGTTTCTAACGGGCAGAACCCTGCAAGTTTGCGTGAATTACAAACTCTCAACATGGTGGGACATTCCACGGAAGTCCCGCAAGGATTGTGCTTATCGCCGAAGGTACAACTTGTACGCCTCCGACTTTCCAGAGTTCCCGAATACGAAACTGGCCAAGTACGCCGATGACACAACCATGCACGCGCATTTTCATAACGCCCAAGCAAAATAAGAGTTCTTTGAAAACGAAAAGAGATTACTTTCCGAAATGTCAGCAAAATACATTAGTTCTGTGTTTATTCCGATTTATATTATTTGCAAAACATAACCTCTGACTTTTCCTTTGGCGTAAACGTCACGGGTGCAGAGGCTTTTTTCCAATAATTCTATTATTTTGTAGATTCGGCGATTTGTTTTCAAGAGGATAACAATAGATGTGGTAAAAAACCCAACTAATAGGAAAAAATATTCCAAGCAGCGAATATGCTGTTGAAGGCTCATATAGCCCACGGCTTATTACGATCAGATTAGGGTGAACGCTGAGAAGTCTGAGGCAATATTCTTCACGTGTCGGTTCACTGAGGACAAAATCATAACACCCATTCGATCAGGGGAAACAAAATTCCAACCAAGAGATATGTGAAGTACCTGAGGGTGAGACTTGGCCTAAGTCTGACGTTCAATACCTATATAAATGAGACAATGCGGACGGTCTACTCCCTGTCCAGGAGTCTGTATCCGCTCATGGTCAGTGGTATCAGACTCAACAGACAGAATAATACATTGTTATACACGATGGTGGTCACGCGGTCCATCACATACGCGGCGCCGGTGTCGTGCAGCATGCCGGCCACGACAATGAAAAAAGTATTTGAGACAAATTTATGCGCCTCATATCTAATTCAGGAAGGTACACCTCCCTCAGAGACCTATATGCACGCTGCAATGACATAACCCCGATAGCGCGCTACGTCCAGCACATCTCTCAAAACTTCTACTCGTTCAAGCTGGGCAATAGTCCGCTAACAAAACAAATATCGCAAATTAGACAGCATAATGTTCCATTTCGGATCAAACACATCTTACCGTAGCAGATGTTACCGATTTTCCGACAACCACTATAGCCAAGTTTCACCAACTATACTTTTCACTAACCCTATTCGCCTTTCACTAGTTTTTCATACTTTTCGCTCATCTTTAAACTTTTCCCGTCCCCCTCTTAATTTATGTTTTTGTATTTTTGTCCTGTTTGGTTTATCTTCGTTTCTTTTTGTACATTTTTATTTCTAAATTCATTTAACATCATTAACCTTTTAAAAAATCAAAACTTTTTGGAAATCAAATTTTTTTAAATCAAAGTTTAGGCCAGCCCTGCGCAGCCCTGCATTGGAGTATCTCGAGGAAGGCACCTTCTTTAATTTGTGGTGCCTGCGTTCAGATATGAAAATTTAACAGTGTTTTTGTGCGCGAGTTTTATAAAAATTAGTGTAGTTATAAATTTCGTTAAATTTGTTTTTCAAGCATTTTGTTAAAAGCTAATACCAATTTTTATTTTATTTTTGTAAAAAGAAGTTTAAGCTAAGTTTATTGTATTGTTGTTTCCGCCGACCCAGACCTGTTTCGCCCGATCATGCAATCCACCACCACATTAGCGCGGTGATTGCACGATCGGTTCCGGAGCAGGTGGTAGTGAGGCAACTGTTTATACTGTTAATATTAATAAAGACTATTTGAATTGAATTGAATTAGTGTTCTCTCCCTTGGTATACTTATAATACCTATATAACCTATAATAATTGGAGGTTTATTAAAGAAAGTTTTGAACGAAGGATTCGAGGACCAATTATATAGTCATCATGTTAAGAGGAAGTTTAGCAATATACAAGAAGCCATGAATATAGTAGAAAAATGGAACGATTAAGATCTGAAAGTGAGTCTACTAAAAACCATTGTCTTTCCACATATCCGAAATAGGTTGGTGGACTGAGGTCTTTAGTACTTCAAGGCACACAACTACAGGTGAAGGAGAGGTAAAATACTACGTTCCTAATTACAGAGCTATTTTTGTTTTCACATGCATATAGACAAATTATACAACGAGCATTCCGTAGCTAAGACTCGAACTCAAAGGTGGTACAGCGACTAGCCGTATTGTCTCTCACACAACTTGGCCTAGTCCACTGCTACTAACTCGGTAACACATGTAAAATGCCACTAAACATCTATACTCTAGCCAAAATTCGAACCCGGGACTCGTTGGTTGCAAGACTAACACGTAAGCGTTGGACCATTGAACCGGCAAAGATCATCAAGTTTAAACCTGGTGTGTTACATTGGTTTTATACCTACGTAATAATATCCACCATCACATACACTACTTTAGTTCATAGTTTATCGAGACTGAAGCAACACCAACATGGTAAGCGAAACAGAGACAATCGGGCGATGTTAAAGACATCTAATATGATGTCATCCAGTCTGCCGTAACATTGTTCTGGAACAGCAATCAACGACTTAGCTCTAATAAACTTTCCAAAAAAGAAACAGCTTTATACTTCATGACCTAAAGACCCATAATATAAACCAAAAACAAAACCAGAGGGGATATCAAGGATTATGTCAATAGCAAATTCAGAAATCATTGGAGGGTCCCGGAATATGAACGTGGGATACAATCATCAAAGAACCAAGCCCAAGTAAAACAACTGCGCTCAAAGTACTGTGACAGGATTTCTTCGTTTTACTGTCGAAAAATATGGAAAAATACGAAGGTAACATAGATTGCAGATTATATGGAAGGGATAAATGGAGGATCTTGTTATATTCAAGTGCAAGGCGCTGGCTCACAAAAATCACGTAATCTTTACAGGCAAGCAGAAACAAAACTGAAAGCCATCAACAGATGTCTAGTCACGGGTATGTATCATTTAGTCAGTGGCAGAGGGATGCTGGACATGGAAATTAGGACTGGTTAAACACAACAGGTTGAACAGTCTTTGGTGCCTTTGGACAAGATCTAGGAAAGACGAGGATGGAACTGTAATCAAAATAGGTGGTAGAAGCAATGCTTCAAGGTACAGTGTAGGGAAAAGGACACTTTACGGCTTACTTACTAGGCGCTGGCTTCTTTCAACTACTGTTGCTACTCTTCTTATTATAACTACTTCGTGTTAAATAAATTAGCATAAAATAAAGTATTCATATCAGAGTAACTCAACGGTATTCTTAATGTATTACATTTTCTTACGAAGAAGGAAGAACAACACTTGTTATAAATCAATTATGGAAACTAACAGCGTAATAAACTGCTGTTTATTATTTAATCAGCTATTAAATAAATTACATGTCTTATCAGAATATTTAGTTTTTATTACATGGATACATGTAAATCAATGATATTTAAGGTATAAATAATTCATGTAGAAAATAATAGAATATACAGCGTGTCGCAACTTTCATGGAGCCACTCTTATATCTCAGATACTGCTCGTGCAATTTTTTTGAAATTTGGGTGATTGATCACTGCCCGCAATTAGAAGTTAATGACGTAAGAAAATATTCTTAACCAACACCTTAAAAAACCCCTTTGTACCAAATTTCGTTATGATAGGTTCAAAGGTGGTTGAGATATAGGCCGCAAAAAAAACTTTTTCAACGAAAATTTTTTTTTATTTGCATAACGGTTACCCAAATGTGAAAAAAATATTCATCATTTTTTGTTCAAAACAATGTATTTTACTAGTGTGATTTGGATTTGAACGATAATTCCTAATTTTTTAATAATGCAAAAATTCTATTATTAACAAATACAAACCCAAGTAGGCAATGAAAACAAAAGTTATGACGTGTCAATTTATTAATGAAAGTACATCAATTTGTAAATCTATATTTGTACGTGAGTGTATTTCAAACAAGTGCTTAAATTGAGTAAATTTTTGTATTATCAAAAAAATGGTGCGCCGTTTAACGATTGAGGAAAAAAGTGAGTTGATTCTATTGGTTGGAGATAATGCCAGATCCTATAGAGAAGCTGAATTTAACGCAGGGCATCCTGAGCAGTCCTTTCCTGTTCGGCATAAATTGATGGCAAACATCATGAATAATTTTAAAAACACAGGAAACGTACGCAAATTAAGACAAAAGAAATATGCTTTAGAAAATATCCAGACGAAGAACGTATTTTACAATATTTCAGAGAAGACCCAGAATCTAGTGTAAGACAAGCAGCAGTAGATCTTAATGTAAGTAAAGACCGAGTTTGGCGTTGTTTAAAAAAAAATAGGCAAAGAGCTTTCAAGCCAAAAATATTACATACCTTAGAGGATACAGAGAAGATTAGATTTTTGTTTTTGGGCACAGGGCGAATTTTTAAATAACACGAATTTCTTGAAAAATATAATTTTTACTTATAAGGCTACCTTTATCACAAATGGGGTGGTATCCTCCCAGAATTGTCACTTTTGGGCTAGCGAAAATCCCAAATGGGATATCAATACCAAACGGCAATATATTTGCAAAGTCAATGTTTGGTGTGGCATATGGAATGACCGGATCCCAAGATTAAATGAGGAGGCCTTTTTAAATTTGTTGCGGGATGAAATTGCCCCATTTCTAACCCATCTGCCACAAGATGTTAGAGAAAACGTATACTATCAACTTGATGGTGCTCCAGCTCATAACGTTGGAAGAGTATTTTTAGAAACAAATTTTCCAGACAGATGGATAGGTCATAGAAGTCCAATTCAGGAGTTTCCCTCGAGGTCTCCCGATCTCACACCTCTTGACTTCTATTTGTGGGGTCATTTAAAAAATAAAGTTTACAAGATCAGACCCCGTAGCCAAGAAGAATTAGAGGACAGAGTCAGGCAGGCATGTGCTGAAATCACTCCTGGTGAAATTTGGAAAGTTATACGACATACAGGAAAAAGAATTGGACAATGTATTCGAAATGATGGTGGTTTTATAGAAATGGAGAGAATTGTTTAAGTTTATTTAGTTCCCTATTATTAATATAATTTTTTTGTATTCTTGTTCTCGATCTTACTTTATTTTTAGATGTAATATTTATATTCGAATTTTTGCATTATTAAAAAATTAGGAATTATCGTTCAAATCCAAATCATACTAGTAAAATACATTGTTTTGAACAAAAAATTATGTTTTTTAAAGGTGCTGATTAAGAATATTCAACTAGATTTTATCTTAAAAAATAGCTAATATAAGTTCTCGAAAAATCACCCCTTACATAAGCCTCTGTATAGGTACGCCAATGATGATTATCAAATTTTCCTACGTCATTAAGTTCTAATTGCAGGCAGTGATCAATCACCCAAATTTCAAAAAAATTGCACGAGCAGTTTCTGAGATATAAGAGTGGCTCCATGAAAGTTGCGACATGCTGTATATGAAACAATTTACTATTATAAGCAACAGCGTCCAATGTTTTAATACCGTAAGAGTTGTAAAATAATTGCTATTTATTTTACTGCTTGCGTATTTAAAATTTATGTAACCTCTAATATTAATGTCAGTTCATATTGGAATTATAACATGGAACTCTAATTAAATAGGAATGACTAAGCAGAACGCTAGCGAACGTAAGCAAAATGATATTTAGGAGTTCCTTAGAATATCAAATTGTAGCGTAATAATTGTAACCCTAATTATTACTAATACCAGTAATAATAAATTTGAATCCCAATAAAATATAGCAGTTATAACGAGAAACCCTAGCGAGGGTATTTAGGATTTTCTTGGAAAGCGATTATTTATTATTGATGGATGATAAAGACATTTCGTTGTTAATTTACCTCTACTCTTAATTTACTTTATGCACGAAAATGTTAATACACCCATTGAAAGTTTCAACAGTAAGTTTTGTAATTAATAAGTTTAAATAAGAATCTGCCTTCTAGTTCTACACAGGAATAACGTTATTGTTTTCATTAACATGCCTTCACACGGAAGAGTAAGCACAATATGAATAACAAGCTGTAGGGAAAGGTTGTAACACCTACCTGGTTAAATCCCAGATAGGTACCTATAAGATGCGAATTCTGGGTTGGGGAAGAGTGAGTCAAAGATTGATACTTACTTGATCTGCCATAATTTTCGCTTGATAAATTTCTTGTGTTTTAAAAGAATTAGTCAATATGTAAAGAATCAACTTTGTCAGGGCGGCACCATAGCTTGATAAAAGATTTTCAAGTATTGTAGAACCTACGGAATAATACGAATCTTACCTTAGAATATGTAGTAAGATCAACAATATATCTGTTAAACTATTGAAAGTAGGAGAAAACAATACACATATACCAATAAATTAACAACTTTAATAAGGAATTTGAACTCACAATTAAAACATTTTTAACAGTGATATTCTGAGTTACCTTCCTGGACACCAAACATTTTATAGAAAGAGTAAATAAAATTTTTTTTAATACACTATCGAAATACTTCATTTGTATTTGAAGGGGGCACGAGAATTTTTAAGAACTATCTAATCCATGTCTCGTTCTAAACTTAGCGTCGACGTCGTTGAAAGTTTCAATCAATCCACAACGAGTACTCCCAACTCTTCGTTATTCCATCTATATTAAAAATCGTTTTCTCTTATCGACATATGTCCAATTTATATTTATACATATCATCCATCATGAGGAAAAAATGGGAAGAAGAATGGCTCCAGATGACCCAAACACATAACTACCAATACTCCAACAAATATAACCGCCTCCCTTCTAAGCCACCTTATAACAAATTTCTGTATAACAGACAGATGTTCGTAATATATTATGTCCCGTTGCTTGTTTGGTCATGGTGCCTTTAAATCTGTATTATACAAAATTAAAATTGTTGATAACCCGCTATGTGATTGTAATGGGGACACTGGAGATAACAGTCACTGGTTATTCCAGTGCACAAATAATATTACAGCCATAAATTTTCTGGCAAAGAAACTGGTGAAGAATGGCATTCATCTACCATTGAATAATACGTCACGATTGTATTATATTGTAACAAGAAATCAAACATGTAAATAAATATTTTGGGAATATGTCAGGTGTAGTCGTGTTTTCCTCTATTTTATCATCATATATCATCAACATATCATCTATATCGTTCATAATCTCATCATTTTTCAATGTGTATTATGAAACAGTTATACAGCAAACAAAAAATAATATGACATGAGTCACCCGCGTTTCAAAAATATATTTTCCGCATCTTCAAATATATTCGCAAAACTGCAAAAAACAATGAATTATCAAGTTTTGTCCATATCAGACATTATCATACTAGTGCTAGTTAGGACTTAAAAAGTATAAGAAAATATGACACTTGCTTGATCAGGGCAGTAGTTTAACGTGTTCAGGGTACAAGTTGAGTTCACAGCTGTTTTGCAGTTTCGGCGAGGTCGGTATATACTTTATTTAAACAATTATATTTTCTGGAGCGTATTTTCCACCGATTTCTTTAAAATATCGTTGGATCTATAAGTCCTGCGGAACAAATAAAAAAAAATGGAAAATGTCTGTTTTGAGCTAAAAGAAAAATTAAATATTGCAAAATTATGTATTTGTAACCAAATTATAATTTTTGGGGGGAAATGGACAAAGGATCCCGCATATTTAGTATGGGAAATGGCCCCCGGTGAAACTTGTTAGAATCGATGTCTGTTATTACTCTTGAGTCCCTGATCAAAAGTCTTTATGGCCACAAGTTCAGAAAATATATTTTTTTTCGGTATTTTTTCTCTAATAGTATGGAGCCATGGTCCTTTTAATGTGACTTCGCTAGTGTTCTACGAAGGTTTTTCGGGTCTCTGATTTCAAATCCTATATCGAAAGTGGCATTTGACAGTTGACAGCTGTCAGTGGCACTGCCAACTCGCCTTAATTTCCGGAAAATATTTATCACAATATATACAGGGGGTTTTTTCGGTCGCTGGTTTCAAATCCGTTGTCGAAGGTGGCATTTGACAGTTGACAGCTGTCAGTACCAGTGTTAGCTGTATTATCCGGAAAAGATTTATCACAGTGTTCCCGGGTCACGCCAAAAGCAGATGAACACAATTCAATTAATATTTCCGGATAATACAGCTAACACTGCTACTGACAGCTGTCAACTGTCAAATGCCACTTTCGACATAGGATTTGAAATCAGAGACCCGAAAAACCTCCGTAGAACACTAGCGAAGTCACATTAAAAGGACCATGGAAGGAAAGTCATATCCTTTACTTTGGACAAAGAAAGTATTTGAAAAAATATGAAAAAAAGTTCGTATAAACATATGTTTGAAAATGCTTTCTAATGTAGCTACGGGCCTTTGAATGTGCTGCTACTAGAGTAGGTTTATGTTTAATACTCTGATCAATTTGTTTAGTTGATACTAGAAAAAAGTCAACAGAAAAACATTTATTTAAAAATTGTGGAAACTTACCACCCCCCCACCCCCTCTGTATATTTATAAACAGAAATCCTGGTTACTACGGCACCAGTGAAGAAATTGAAGCCCACCCCAATTAATAATAAATAAAACTCTGGTCACGTGAACCAGTCAAGAATCTATTTACTCCCACCCAGTAATTAACTATCTCAATTTTATGTCAAGAAAAATAACAAATTGGCCATATGCGTGATCTGGAACAGAATTTTATTTACTCCCACCCAGTAATTAATTATTTCAATTTTATGTCAAGATAAATAAACAAATTGGCCATATGTGCGATCGTCTAGTTTTGTTAGTGTAGGACCCAAACTTTGTTGTGTGAGTAGTAACCCTTTTTAATCATCCCAGGTTCTTTTATATAAAGTTTAATATTACTTGTTTCTGTCTGATACTATATACCTTGAAAATTAATCACTCTGTTATTTTAAATACACTGTAAGTTTGGATACACTGTCTATTATTTGAGAAACCTAGTTAATGCTTTATGCTATTTATGTGGTGTTTTATTACTCAAGATTGCACTTTATATTTATAGTTGAAGTGTGTTTTCTAATTTATTTGATTGGAATGAAATAATTTATTTAGTTTATTACTTGTGTGATGAAAAAGATAAAGGTGGAAGAAAATACAATAATTGATGGGAAAAAGTAGTCAAAAAAACCCATTTTATTTTATATAAATTGATGCGGCAAATAGCCGTACATGAAATCAAAACAATCCAAATATTTGAGACAATTGCCTAAATATTATATAGGAAGGGTTACGTCGCTATAGTAATGACATACTATACACATTTCAAAGCTGGTTATGCAATAACAAGTACTAAGGTAATACAATCGTAGGCCGTGTTATTTGTAGGTGTAATTAAAGATGCGGCAAATAGCCGATTAAAATGTAATTGTAACTTTAGTGTTAGCAATCGCTCTGATAAAATAAGTTTACTGCAAAACAGAGGACCAGAACCATGTCCTGTTCGTGCATTAGAGAATGGAAGTAATAATGAGACACTCATGTAAGAGATCATGGAATGTTGGGAGAAAGCTCCCTTAATTGAATAAACAAACTGCAAATCCCAAATTGTATATGTCTGTTCAACAACGTGAACAGGGAAGTAGATGAGAATCAAACAAACAAGACGTCCCGGTTCAGTACTCGACGAAAAGTATACTCCAAAAATAAAAGCAAGTAAGTATACGGGGTGCGGGGACCCCAGTACTGACCGTTGGCCTGCACAGTTTGTAGTTTGTAAGATAGAAAAGTAGTTGATTGCAAACTCACAACCGTGGTGTTTGTACTAGAGCCAGGGAACTCTTTATTAATTGGAGGGATCGTTATTAAGCAATCATAGAAAACTAGGCATTCGCAGGTGGGAAATATCTCACGATAGTTTGATTGGAGAATATCCTAGTGAAACCTTACATGTGAAACCAGGCATACGGCAAGCCTTTGATAGTAGACAACTGAAGTATAATGGAAGCTAAAGTTTCTTGTCATTGCATAAACTCTGAAAATATATAATTCTAGAATATAAGCTTGTTATGGTGCAAACGTAAATCTTCCTAGCAAAATATTCAGTATGTGAAACTTCACCTAAACTTAGGATTGAAATAATAACGGAGTAGATTGTAATACGATTGTATCTTATTTTCTTGTTAAATAACAAAGCTAATATTTTATAAAAATAATCGAATGAAACTAGCTGGACAATTACTGTGGTGACAGAGCGTTAAGCACTCTGTCCATAAACTTCCAGTGATGACATCGCTGCAGGCGCAGCTTGAGTAAAAGACTCAACAAACTAGGTGCGTACTTGGTTAAACAAGACAGACGTCTCCGTCGCAAGTGGCCATCGTGCCAAGACTCAGTGTAAATGCTCATAAGTTACAGGGAAAGTTCCCTAAAGTTGATATTAACACGAAAATCTCCGGGTTGATTTTAATTGTCACAACAACCACTTATCGAAGATGAGAACAAACCCACGACCGCGGTGTTTGAACTAGAGCCAGGGAACTCTTTGTGGTTATAACAACAATGAAAATAAATCAAGAGATTATGTACTATTTACGTAGTTGAAAGCAAACAGCCTTATAAGATTTTACAACTGCGGTGTTTTTAACATTTGGGTCAATCAGAACCCCAGCTGTGCCTATGATGACTTTATTGTAGTAAGACCATCTGGGGAGCCGACGACTATACGGAGCGTCGAGTCAAGTGTAATTCAGTCTGATTTAAAAGTAAAAGTAATGTATTGGGTCCGGTTCCCTTGAAATGCACCTGTTTCAGTGAGTCTTCTAGACAAACAAATGCCCCCAGAAATGCAGCCTGTTAGTTATTGCTAAAAACTTGTTGCATAAATATTATTAAAAGCCTGACATAAAATGAATATCTTTGATACTACAAATAAGCCAATTTCCCCCAAACCAGAATGTAAAGTCAATAACGCAGAGAAGTAAATAGGTTTGATATTTAAATAGTTATGTTGATGAAATTGTTGTCGTGTAAATTGCCAAGTTATGTTCCAGCAGTCCAATCTTTTAGTAGCCAGATTGAATTTATTCGTAGAATTAATTGATGTCTTTAGAGAACTAAGCGGGCTCGAGTATTTGATCGTCGACAAGCGTCCTGCAATTAGTTCTCTAATTAGCAAATTCAGAGGGTTCGAAAATCGACGACAAACATCCTCGATGAAATTTGCTACTACTGGAATAAGTATTCTTCCGGGCAAACCGAGAGGGCTCGTAAACGTCGGCAAGCATCCTCTATCAGTTCTGCCAAGAGGTATAGCATCGCTTGGCTTTTCTTCCGTTCTTCCAACAACGCGGTTCCAAAATCACAGTGCCAAATCCCCTATATCCTGAACGTGGCTTGTATATTTGACACATGAGACGTCGCTCCGGTATCCTGCCCTATCTTCGTCTTATACGTTTGCTTAAAGTCGCCCTATTCACTTCATACACAACTCTCGACGCTTTACTGGTTTTACTAATGCATTAGTCTTGTTTTTAAAACTGCCAAGTTTTAGATAAGAAGTAATAACCATGTTACAAGCTATTTTAAAGTGGCACTTGACATATGTACAACTTTCTACCCTAATAAGTTAAAACGTAACGGCGCCCTGAAGTCGGCTATCATTTGTTATTGAGAAAACAGTTTCTGTTGTAAAATTAATATTTGCACAAATTTGGAAATGAAATTAAGAATGTAATGTTTAAATTATTTCTTGTTAATTGTAGTTATAAAAGCGATATTTCCCTGAATTTAAAACAAATTTAAGACTTATTTTTAAAATAGGGTGGCCCCGGGTCTTTGATTATAAATAAATTTTTGTTCACTTATAGAAATACAGAATATATCACTACAGGTGAACGTCCTGCATAAGTTTTGTTAGGAAAGAAATTACGATCTCATTTAGATTTATTATCACCTTTATGTAGTAATTGTGTTCTGGAAAAAAAACAAAAACAAATACAGAATTATAGAGGAAGGATAAATGTCATATTTCAGTTAGATATAATGCTCTCACTAGAGAACACTCTACATGGAAAAAGTCAACATAGGAACCTGTCATTGTTATTCAAAATTTTAGGCAATACAAAATATTTAACAAAAATTAAACAAACTAATTTGGAAAACAAGGAACATGTCAATCAAGTATTACCAAATAATGGTGACATATTCCATTTAATATTACAATAATACATAAACAATAACACTAATACTACTGAAAGTTCCTTTCAAAGAACTAGTAGTGAATATTCTAGCAATGATTAAATTATGAAAATGATTTTATAGATCAAATTAATTTAGATCATAGTTAATATACCT
Source organism: Leptura quadrifasciata (assembly GCA_963675555.1). Lineage (NCBI taxonomy): Eukaryota > Metazoa > Arthropoda > Insecta > Coleoptera > Cerambycidae > Leptura > Leptura quadrifasciata. Next base: position 57,886,765 of record OY776673.1, on the reverse strand, counting down.
AGTTGTTCCGCTATAAATAATTTCTCACGAAATTGAAGACCAAGAAATACTCTTAAAAAACCAGATCGATTTTTACCCTCGCGAAAAATTGTTTGTAGGGGAGGATGATGTAATAATATATTTATTATGTACCATTTTATATTTAAGCTGTTTTATAGAAGTTTTTTATATACCGTATAAAAAGTTGATAGCGTGATACACATTTGTATGTGTATAGTGTGAAGCAGTCTGTATTGTTTATTTAAATTCACATTTTTATTTAAAGTTAAAAAACTTGCCACTTGGCAATAAATAACAAATAAGAAGTAATGTAATAGTTTTTAAAAATCTTGACAATAATCTCTATGTTGTTCCACCTATAGCAAGAACTTAATTTTACAAACACTCGGGATTAACAAATCTAAACATAATTAATTTCATAGGCACCGGGTTATAAATATTCTACTTCCATCTTTGATATCTTTTTTATTTACAGGTAGGCAGCTGCTTACGAATCGAAATTAAAATAAACAATTGCTAAAAATGTCAAAACCAATAAGAGAATCTACCGAAAAGAATAACAATGATGACGTCAGATTAGATAGAAAATATCGCCACAGTTTACAACCCAAATCAGTTACTCAACCCCCTCCAGCTGTTTTAAGACATACGCAGTCACATCGCTATGATTCTGGTGGTAAGAAGAAAGGTAAGCGACTTGTAACATTGTCTCAAATTCCATCAATAATGGAGGCTGAGAATTCTGAAGATGAAGTTGAGAAAGGAGATGAACTAAGAAAAGAAAAAGTTAAACGTTCTTCTGTTGTTTCGTATGAGAATGAAACAAAAAGTATTAAAATCACCAAGCGGAATAAAACTGAGGCTAGTAACAAGACAGCATTTACTTTTGAAAATGCAGCTTTTGAGGGACACGTGACGTCAAAGAGGAATAGTACTGCAACTATTAGGACAAACTCATCAAGAGCACCCAGCCTTCAAAGTTTAGAGTAAGTATCTGCATAAAATAATTTTATACAAAATATAAATACGTTAATAATAAGAAGATAATCTCTCTGCTTTTACTTTTACTCTCTTACCCCTCTTACTGAGATCTGTTGGCACAGTACATAAAAACTTTGACGGGGAAAGTGTTTTAATATTTGGCAGGTAGTTGACGTAAATACCAAGGTAGAGACATATAGTCGGTCTCAGCGTTTATGGCGTGTGCGTCACGAGAAGCGTATGGTCTAAGAAGATTTGAAGCAGGGGACGAACAGTGTCGGTTCAACCAGTTTTGCACTGAGGTTGAAATTAATGAATTAAATAAAATCAAACTCTCGAATACATTAATTAATTTAAAATTGAACAAAATAATTCTCCATCAGAAAATGAAAGTAAATAATGAAATAAAAAAATAATTAAGATTATTAAATAGTGGTAAATACTTATTATTGAAATAAAAATGAACAACATTCAGTCTTTACTATAATAAAAATAACAATTATTATTATTGAAGTAGGTATTTTGTGAGTACACGAACGCACATTTTCAAAATATTTAATTACTTCCACGTCGAGCGGAAGTATCGTGAGGCAAAAAAATTTTACATTTTTTTTTCTCGAAATAGGGTTAGAATGTCACGAAACGTCGAGATTTTAAATTTGAGCGGTATAAATTTTTCTGTCTGTCTGTCTGTCTTTAACTTTTTTGTGCGCACGTTTACTCTGGAACTGTTTTTTACATTGACTTTAAATTTGGTACACTTATGTGTCATAATGAGATCTGGAACTAGATTATAATTTGATGTAATTCCGTTGTCGGGTTCGGGAGTAAATGGGGTAAATAAGGATAAATAGGCAAAGCAAGCAAGCAGAGTCCATAAAATTACGATTTAGGGCAAGTACGAAAAGTCAAGGTCCGAAAACTTTTTTTGACAACAGTCACCCCCACTATCAACCCCATAACCATCCCCATACTATTAGGAAATGTGGTAAAAAAATAAAAAAATTGGATTTAGTGTATATAAAAGAACGAAACGCGTAAACAAATTTTTTTTGGCATTAGCTACCCCCTCTACCATCCCCATTGCCACCACCCTATTATTAAAGGGAGTAAAAGTTAAAATAGGATTTAGTGTTTGTACGAGAACCAAGGACCTCTAAAATTTATTTTGGCATTAGCTACCACCTCTATCACTTCCATTGCCAGCCCCCCCTATTATTAAAGAGAGTAAAAAATTAAATTGAGACTTAGATAAAAAAAACTGGATGTAGAAGTAGTGTTTCTTTGGGCAGCGGTTTTTTGTTTAAGTAATTTCGAAAATATTTTGTAAAATGTTTCTAAAAACGTTTAAAACATTTTCAATATATAGAAAACATTCAATTACACTTACGCTTAATTTAATTTTGCTGCACTGCTATTAAGTGGACACAAACATTCGCCTATTATCAGCGAATTTAACCACATGAATGAAGGAGATGAACGTATAATCAGAGGCGGATTGACCAGCAAGCAAAGGAGGCTAGCGCTTTGGGCGCCAAAGTTTGAGGGGCGCAAAATTTCCTGCAATTATTTTTTTTATTATTTGGTTTTAAATTATTTGATGATATTTCATAAAATACTAGAAATCTCAAAAAAGGTTGCAAGGTGAAAGGAAGTCAACAGCAAAAAAACTAAGTTCTTTAGACTTTAGTTAGTTTTTTAATTGTGTTCCTTTCGTCTGATTGTTTAAATTTCATATTCTGTTTTCTGAGTTATGGAATGGAAGAAAAATTTGAATTATTTGAAAACATTTTATTTTTCGTTTAATTGTTTTTCATTTTATGTTAAAAAAGAAAATTAAAGCAAAGGTAAAGGTGGAGGGGAATTTTTGGTTCAGCGTGGGGCGTAATATACCCTTGATCTGCCTCTGCGTATAATTGTAATAGTTTGATAGGGTGGAAAGTCGTAGGTAGCTTTACAATGACCGGTTGATATGTGTATGATTGAGAACAATGAAGCAATGCGTACCCACGCCATAAACACTGAGACCGACTTCATCCAGTTTTCTTTTACTTTTAGTGATAAAAAATATACTTTAAGAAAAAGTGAGGGGCTGTATTTAGAATGTAATTGACGCTATTGCCAAAAAAAAAGAATATTTGCCATAGTAAAATAAAACATAATATGTAGGTTGATCCACATAAAAAACAATTAATTATGAAATGAGGGAGGAAAATATTATTTGGAAGTAAACCTGACATGAATTATAATTGCCATATACTTTGGTTTGTACATAAATCGTGAACCAAAATTGTTCCTTTTGCATTATAAGAAGAACGATACAACGGTTCTGTTCGCGTTACTTTTGAACCATATTATCTCGAGAATTCTCTTACTAACATGTTCGATGGCGGGTAAATGGCCACGGAGTGGGAGCTCCGTTTAGCATGCTTGATCTTGCATTTCCTTTCTATATAAATTTATTTTCTTCTCCTTCGTGCACTTTTTATCAATCAAATTCTTGTAGCAACTAAGATGCCATTTGTATTCCAAATCATGTAAGTTTCCATTAAAGGTGAAAAGATTTATGCATAGGTCATATCTCCACAATAATGGTATTTAATAATTTCTTGAGAGTTTCTTCACTAGCATTTTATAGTATTTGTACATTACTTATTACAGCATGTACTAGTTACGTCTTTTTCATTTTCACATAAATGAGACTTTTGGGTCTTTCTTATCGACTTTAAGCTTTTGCTTATGATTTCAGTATACATTTATTTACAACAAAAGAAAAAAATAAATTACTTTTCTAATTCTCTACCACCGAGGGAACAACCGAAGGAACAAAGTGATTTTAACGGTAATACTCTACCACAGTGTTAACCCTGATGGTTAAAAACCCAATACAATACAATGTGAAAGGATAGGCACAGATATGAGGGGGTTTCTAAGCATCGATAGAATTTATCGAAATTTTAATGTATTGCACCTAAGGGGGCCAGCTAGTTAGTATCATTAGGTCCTCGATTACAACCTCCCTCCTTTGACTGACAAACTTGGTCAACATATAAGAGACAGTGTGAGGCTGCTGCGTGTGCCAACAATTAAAACAATGAAGAAAAGCTTATGGCAAGACAAGATTTTAGCATTAAGGAGCCAAGCATCAGAATTGCTTCAGACGATCCGAGTGGCACAGCAACAGGATTTTAAAGTATTGGAGGCTGCATTAGATCTAAGATATGGTGACTAATGCCTTGCCTAAATATATCAGCTGAAATCACATACACGAAAAGCTGGGGAGGGCTTACAAGAATTTCAAGCTGCTGTAGAGAGACTGGCACACTTGGCTTACCCGCATGCGCTAAGGGAGTTCCAGAAGCAACTGGCAGTTGAAAATTTCATTGATGGCATGACGAGGAGATTAGGCTAATCCTTCGAATATCTCGGCATAAGACTAGTAGTGAAACATTGATCCATGCACTTGTGATAGAGGCCGCCTATATGGATTCCTTATGACACAATGTACGGGCCGTCTCAGTGGAAGAGGCCAAATCCGAGGAATTGAATTTGGACACCATACTAAAGGACATAGTACAAGATTAAAACATAATATTTTTAGTCGCAAACACCTCTATAAAATCCTTATTTTACTATAAAGACCGTAACTAGACTGCAACCAACAACTACTCTCCGGGCTATGTGCCCCGCCGAGCGCTGAATTACAAGTTACAAGCCTGGCGCGTTAAGTGTAATAATTGCATATTACCATCAAAACGCTAATGATTCGATTGCAACAAACACCGGCCGAAAGACTGATCCTACTTAAAGGAGCTCTCTTGCCAGCTGTCACACACTACTTGCAGACTGCAGTTTCGAGCTGTTGGCTCTCGTCAGTGCAAGGTAGGCATGTGACGACCGGCACGAGGATCCTTTGACCATTTGGTACATCCCGGTATTTTTACAATAGCGACATGTAAAATAGTCAGCAGGCGCCATCTAGCGGTTCAGTGTCTGTTGCAATCGAAAAATAAGTAGCCTGACTGGGCTTAGCATAGTTCAAATGTGTTTTTAGAGAACGGAAAATTAAAACATAATATTACATAAGAAGCATTAGCGTTTTGATGGTAATATGCAATTATTACACTTAACGCGCCAGACTTGTAACTTGTAATTCAGCGCTCGGCGGGGCACATAACCCGGAGAGTAGTTGTTGGTTGCAGTCTGGTTACGGTCCTTATAGTAAAATAAGGATTTTATAGAGGTGTTTGCGACTAAAAATATTATATTTTAATATTCCGCCCTCTAAAAACACATTTGAACTATAGTACAAGATGTTTACTCAATTAACGACCAAGACAAGCTTTCCGGGAAAATGGGAGAGCCGACAAAGAGGTGTAAAGCCTAGAGGTGGTATCCGATGTTATCGCTGTTAAACGCTACAAGGAAAGAGGAACACAAATACTGAACGAATTATGTTCGTGGCCGGGGCCGAAGCAGGAACCGCAACCGCTGGAACAGGAGCCTAAGCAATAACGAAGCGATGAGAGGCTGATAAAAAAAATCCGCGGTTATAATTGTGGCAAATTGGGGCTTATCAAGAGATATTGTCGCTAAAGGCACCATAAGGAAGTATATGCCAAGGATGTGAAGAAATAGTAGACTGGACAAAGAAAATCGTAAGAAGAGGAATGGATGATCAAATTGGACCAACCAGCATTTTGGTAAAAATAAGGCCTTGGGTAGAATACGGGAACGGTTCTACTGGATCAACAGCAGTCAAGATGTAGGCTTGGTGCCGCAAATGTAAGACTTATGCGGATGCTGCCACCAAGGGGTCACCTGCAGTGAGTGATGGCCGAATCAAGGCTCAATGTGACGGTAAAGTCAGTTCAGCAGGATTCAAGGTGGGGGACTTTGTTTGGCTGTACAACCCACAGCGGAGTAAAGAAGAATTGTCGAAGCCTCGCTAACCTTGGGAAGGACCGTATTCTGTCATCACCCCGATAAATGACGTTGTTTATCGGATTCAAAGTAGTAAGAAGTCCAAGATAAAAATTGTGCAACTGGACAGGTCGGCAAAGTTTATTAGGGTCTCTGAACTGCCTGACCGGGACGTTCAGGCTTAAGATGGGGGGCAGTGTTATATGTATGCCCAGTAATTGCCCACGCCCTCTTACTTAATCTCGTAATAGGAGGCTAACCATAGGATAATAGTTCACTAGTCTACCTAGAGATGGCTCCATTAGTTCCACCACGGATAAACCAGAAAGCATTAGAGCTGCCTCGAATGACAGACTTGAATAAAAGGAATCTCTAGAATAAAAGTCATAGAGTATATAAATAGCAGAGCCAACGCGCTGGAGTCAGTTCAATGCAGTTCTGAGATGAGCCAAGTTATCAGATAAGATAAGGAATCTATAGTAGATAAAAGTTATAATTAATGTGTTATTATAACGACTAATTATTGTAAGTAACTTAGTGACTAATGAATCAGTGGTTAGTGACAATTCGTGTTGCAATTATTGGACCTACGCTTGGGAATGTTTACTGAAAGTTGCAACGTAACATTATTTTACTTGTATATATGTTATATACACTTACATAGTAATGGGATTATTAATATAATTCAGCCAATTTGATAGGAGATAAGAAACATTACAATTATTGCAGTATAAGAGTTACGCTCAGTATGAATTAAGTGTTAGCCAAAAGTCATTACTATGCACTTTCTTATACTGATATTCAGGTTATTATTAACACCTCACTTAAACTGCTTTATTAATATTATCTTGCAGTGACAAACACCTCTAGAAATTATCTATGAAATAAAAAATATTTAGGTCATCTGCATATAATAATATAGGTGATTGAATGACCATAACAAGATCGTTAATCAAGAGCAAAAATAATAATGGGCCCAAATCTCTTCCTTGGGTAACACCACTCCTTACTGCATAGCGCATACTTTTGTACTCCAAAGCACTCTAGACGAATGTCTTAAAATGCATTAAAAAACTGAACATCGAATCAAAAATTCTCGAAAGCCTCATGGTGTACTCAGAATGTTGTCTTGAATCCAAGTACGTAAAAATATAATATAAATAAATATAAATATACATGGTGTGTCGAAAAATTTGCGGTCATATCCGAGTAAATAGAAAATGGTCTCATACCGTTTTTATGTCTAATAATTCCTTTTTGTATGTAATTTATGCACTTCATATTTAAAATGAATAAGTTGAAAAATAAAGGAAATATAGAGGTGAGCCACTAGTTTGTGTCACCCGGTATACCTATATGTAGCATTAACTTCACAAACATGTTTTTTTGGTGAATTTATTTTTATACATATTTGCGCCCTAGTTATCTCATTAAACACTTAAACCACTTAACATGGAGCCCCGAAATCTGTGTATAGTCGAGTTTATGTATTATGAGCACTCAAAAAACGCAACAAAAACTTTACGACCTCATTAAAATACCGATACTCTCTATATTATCTGTTCGCAAATGACTCGCTTACCTTTATAGGTTTTTAATGTGCGGTTTGTCGGTTTGTTATTCCCAACAATCGTGAACACGACCGCATTGAAAATGACGTAACTAATTGGTCATGATATACAATTGACACGACGAGAATTTCTGAAGGTCATGACCAAGCCCTTGGAAATAGCAGAACTTGTCAAAAACTTACCTAACAATAAAGCCCCGGAGAAAGACTGCGTCGAATACAAGCTGCTCAAATATCTCCCGAGCAAAAGTATTGTGCAATTGATTTACATCATTAATGCGATCCTGCGGCTACAGCACTGGGCCTGTCAGTGGAAATGCGCCGTGGTCGTTCCCATCCTCAAACCTAACAAGCACGCGAAGTTCGCCGGCAGCTACAGGCCCATCTCGTTGCTGTCAGCGATCTCCAAGTTGGAGGAGAAGGTCGTCCTGATCAGGCTCGATACTGTTCAGGAAGGGCAGGAGTACGGTACAACATGTCGTTAGGATAGTTAGTGCAATATAACCTCGGGAAGAACACCACCATGGTGCTTCTCGATATTGAGAAGGCATTCGACACCGTCTGGATCTCTACAAGCTTCATGACTACACCTCAGAAACCTTATTTACTCATTTCTGACGAGCAGAACCCTGCAAGTTCGGATGAATAACAAGCTCTCAACACTGAAGTTGTATAACTTGTCCGTGTCCGACTTCCCAGAGTTCCCGAATACGAAACTGAACAAGTACACCGATGACACAGCCATGTATGCACATTCACACAAGGCGCAAGTGACGAATATGCTGCTGAAGGCGCACATGGCTCGTGAACGGGGTATTACGGCCGGTGGAAGATTCGGGTAAACACTGAGAGGTCCGAGGCGATAGTCTTCACGCGTCGCTTTACTGAGAATAGAATTATTACTCCAATTTTGATCCGGTGAAACCAAATTCCAACCAAAAGATGCATGAACTACTTGGGGGTCAGACTGGACTAACGACTGACGTTTAATATGCACATTAATGAGACAGTACGGACGGGCTACTCTCCGTCCAGAAGTCTATATCCACTCATGGTCAGGGATAGCAGACTTAACAGACAGAATAAAAAACTGTTGTTGTACATGATGGTAGTCAGGCCGCCCATCACATACGGGGTGCCGGTGAAGTGCAGCATACCGATCACGATAATGAAAAAACTTCAAATGCTAGAACACAAATTTATGCGCCTCATCTCAAATTCTGGAAGGTACACCTCCCTCAAACACCTATACGCACGCTGAAACGGCATAACTCTGATAGAGGACTACGGCCAGCACATCTCTTAAAACTTCTACTCAATAGTTCGCTAACAAGACACATAACGCAAATTAGACAGCATAATACCCCATTTTGGATTAAACACCCCTTATCGTACCAGACGTTACCGATTTTCCGGCAACCGCTATAGCTAAGTTTCAACAACTATACCTTTCTCTAATCCTATCTACTTTTCGCTAGTATTTCATACCTTTCGATCATCTTTAAATCTTTTTTTGTCCCCCCCTTCCTTTCTATTTATGCATTTTTGTCGCGTTAGTTTTTCTTCCTTTCTTTTTGTACATTTTTGTTTCTAAATTCACTTCACATCATTAACATTTTAAAAAATTGAAACCTTTTCGAAATCAAAAATTTTATAAACTCAAAGTTTAAGCCAGCCCTGCGCAGCCCTACATTGGAGTATCTCCCGGAAGGCACCTTGTTTAAGTTGTGCCTGCGTCCAGATACCAAATTAAAAAGTGTTGTGCGCCAGCGTTTTTAAAAACTGTGTAATTTTCAGTTTTTCGTTGAGCTTGTTTTCAAGTAATTTTAATTTTATTTCCTCTTCTTATTTTGATACAAAAAGGAGTTTAGGTTTATTTGTTCTATTGTCGTTTTCGCAGATCCATACCTGTCCCGCCCGATTCTGCAAACCGCCACTGTGTCAACGCGGTGGTTGCATGATCGGTTCCGGAGCAGGTCTTGATGGGGTATCTGTTTGTAAAGTTTAATTTTAATAAATACTTTTTGAATTTAATTGAAATGGTTTGTTTGATGAGAGCATACCGCCTGACTCAACTGCGGTAATAATTATGTCGTAAAGTTTTTGTTGCGTTTTTGAGTGCTGATAATAGATGAACTCGACTATACATAGTTGACGCGCTAAACTATAAACATAGCGATTTTCTTAGTATGTATTCCCTTAACTATTAAATAAAACACATATATTCTATTTTATTATTCATTTTTGTTTTGTTCTAGGGTGGTACGTGAGCAGTATTGTTGTTGTGCAAAACGGACTAAATGTGAAAGGACATTATTGATTACAGTAACAGTATTGACTATCGTAATAGTAGTACTTATTATAGTTGTTGTAGTACTTGCTCAGAAGGATAATCTTGATCAAGTTAGAAAAAAACTAAGATTATAGCACATATACGTATACGTGCAGGTATATAAAAATAGTTGTGCTGTCCTATATCTAGTCCACGAACTAGTAAATACTGTTAAAGAATTACAACAATATTATTACCTTACATTTTTATTTAGCAATACTTTATTAAAGAAGGTATAAGTCTCTTCCTATAAAGATATATCTTAAAACAAAAATATTACGTAAATTGTGTATATATAGGATAATTAAAGCGCGTATTTATAATCCGATATTTTATTTAGTATTTATATAAGTATAAGGTGCTAAATTAACCTAGCTAGTTAAGGCCCTGTAGGCAATTTATTATTGCTAGAGTAGTTAAAGTACGTGTTTAACTATTACAATAGCGTAAGTCCCATTAGATAGTTTTGTTTGTTATTTTTTGTATTAAATGTTTATTGTGCAAGTAAATTTGTTAAATATTGATTACATTGTTTTTATTTACAGGATGTTGCAAAATATAAACCATTTCATTAATTTGCTTTTATTTTAATTCAATCTTTTTAACTATTTATTTTTAGTCTATGGCTGTTATTAATCTATCATATTCATCACTACTTCCACATCCAGATTTTGTAGCCAAGTCCTATACACACTAAATCCCAATGTAATATTGTATTCCCTTTAATAATAGGGTGGGGGTGGTAGAGGGGGTGGCTAATGTAAAAAAAATATAGAAGCCCTTGGTTCTAACGCCAGAAAATTTTTTTCAGATGTTCCGTTCTAGTATACACACTAAATTACATTTCAATTTTTTTTACTCCCTTTCATAATAGTGTGGGGGTGGTATTGGGGGTGATAGTGGGGTGGGGGGTGGCTGATGCCAAAAAAAATTTTGAGATCTTGACTTTTCGTACATCCCTAAATTGCAATTTTGTGGACTCTTTCCGGATTGCTTTGCCTATGTACCCCATTTATCCCCGAACCCTACCTATCTTCCTGATTATTATTGTGGACTTCTGGTTATTTGACGACCAGTCAAACACTTCCCTCTCTGTACTTTTGTTATTTACCTTTGTTTTACGTAAAACTAAATAACCGAATTGGCCATTTACGTGATGGTCTAGTTTTGCAAAAGTTAGGACCCAAACTGAATTTTATATAATGTTTGATATTATTTGTTTCTAGTTCTGATAGTATTTGTCTGTGACATTAGAAAATTAACCACTCTTTTAATTCAAACACTTTGTAATAGTTAACACAGTCTATTAGTTTAGAAATCTGTTGAATAATTTATTTTGTTTAGAATAATTGAACGAGAAATTATTGCTTAAAGTTTGCCCTAATTTTAAGTGTATTAAAATTGATTTATTCCAGTTTATTCAGGTTATTGATTGAATTACTGGTAATTTTAAAGAGTTTAATATTATAGAAATATTATAAAGTTTACTTATTGAATTCTTTGAAACGTCGAACTTGAAATAAAAAGCAGAAACCGTTTCAATATACATAAAGTTGGGACAATGGTCAAGTAGACAAATTTAGTTTTTAGGCAACTGTTACAAAAAATAACGTTTATCGGATCTGACAGCATTCCTAAATATCGTCTCTTTGTGATCATTTGTCAATCTCATTTTTTTGGCCGCTTTTACTTCACATTACTTACTTCATACTTACATTAATCTTTGAAATATGTCACGGCTTGTCAATAAACTATCTAGTGACGTTTTCATTTGTTTTCGTTGTTGGCTTGAAAACGAATTAAAATTGTCAGCTTGGCCTCGGTTGTACCTCGGCAGCAACTTCGAGTTCGACCGAGAAAGATCAACTTTACGGCCTTGATACACAAATAACTACTAAATAACATTTGTTGTAGCAAACAGCCAAATATGAAAAACAATTCAAATATTTAAGACAATCGTCTAACTAAAAGTCAACGTCAACTGTCTTATTGCATTGCTTCAGTAATAAATATACTGCGTAGTAGGTTATGCAAATAACAAGAATCATGTTGTATGCATTAGAATTTCTGTGTTTCTAGTTTAAACTAAAGTTTCTACAATCGCCAATATAATAATATAAAAACTTGACGAAAAAACCGAATTTGGATTGTAAGTGATAGTTAAACACTCACGTAAAACTGCTTTTTCCAAAGGAGCGTCAGTGTATTGTGTTATAATGTGAGAAGATTTGGTTATTTCCAATTTCTATATTTCCACATCACAGTAAATTTAAAGTTTCTTGTACTAATATAAAAAAATCAATAAAAGAGATCACATGTGGATTCTATATATTTGAACGTTTTTTATATTTTATGTACATGTTTAATTTCTGCTATTGTTTCCATGATAAAAGAAAAACTATTTTCTTTTTGTTTCATGGCTTATGCCCATTTAAAATTTTTATATAATAACTGGTATTTTACTTATATTTAGTACGATCTGTCGAGTGTTTTGATTCAATTTTTGTAAGTGAGACTGTTTCAACTATCAGAAATTTTCTTTGCATAACTGCTAAATTATTTCACAGTGTTTTATGTACCTAATTTTGTATCTTAGGAAGTTAGTCATGTTTTTCTTAACACTATTATGTATCTCCGTTACAGCACTTCAGAACCAATTGTCTATCTCAAGCCTGCAAAACATTTACACTCATTTATATTTCGTTTTAATACTCTGTTTACTATGTACATGTAGTTATTTTCCTTACCGCTGAAACTTTTTCATTCACACATGTTATATAATATATCCTATATAATGTAATGTATTTACTGCATTCTCACAAAACAGTTGTAAACAATTTAATATTTATTAGGGCAGTTCGCAGTTAGGTTATATGCAATAAATGTCATTTATTCACTGTCAAGCTTTTATATATATATTATAGATTCCCTTTATCGATTCTATTAATCGGTTCTGTAATTGCTTGAGTAAGGAAACCTAACTAGAACAGAAACCAGGTTGTGCGCTTAAGTCGCCTATCAACAGATGGCAACACTCGTGCAATTTTGCAGCTTTCAATTTTATTAGCAAAATATAAGTTTCAAGTATATTGGTACCAAATTTTAGGTGGCAATATAAAAGTTTACCTTACTAGTTAAAATCACGAAGTGATTATTTGCCTGCCGAATTTGATCTGATTTACGCTACGAACGTTTAACTGTGAGATCCTCAGTAATTTATATTACAGTCATATCCACGTTTCCTTGTGTTTAACACTACCAGGTAAATTTTATCTATTTGTTATTTAAATTTTAATAATTTTCAATTATCTCTGTAATGCAATTTCATTTTCTCAAAATAAATTCATTTTTTTTTTAATTCAGTAAGTTAGTAATTAAAATACTACATGTAATAAAATATTCTTTTCTGTCTCATTTTTAGAAATTTATAGTTTGCAAATCAGCATTTACTTTTACGTATTAAGCAGTCTTACGTATTAAGCAGACTTACGTATTTAGGAGTCATTAAGCAGTCTTATTTAGCAGTCTTTAAACAGTTTACTCGCAGTTCTTTTTGCAGCATTTAGCAGTTTTTTAGTTTACGTTTACTTTAACGTAATTTTGCATTTACGTTTGCGATTATTACTACATTTTAAAGACGATTTTTATGGATTTAAAATCAAAATTAAAATCGAATCTAAGCCGCATGATTTGATAATATTTCTCTACTTTTGTTAAGGCGTGTAAGCCTTCGATTTTGTATTAATTACACGAATCAAATAGATTAGAAACTATTCTACAATCTTTACACATAAACTTCCTTTGGATCAAACGCCGTCTTGCAAGAACAAATTGCCAAAGATATCTAGATTTGATGCTCTACGAGACAAAAGGCGGCAAGTGACGTTTTTAGCGATTTTGAATTTTCTGTATTTATATGTTATTTAAGATGTCCGCAATCCAAAAAAAATCTAGAAATCTATAAAATTGGCATCATATTCATTATTATCTTTTCATATTAAATTCTTTTCGCTAATACAACTTTATCAACGTAATATAATTATATTAATAATTATATTTCAATAAACATACATATATTCTTAAGGATTTACTGTTGAAATCCAATTTCATATATAACTTCATATTATAAAATGTATTTATTTATGTAATATATTTTATCATTCATCTTATTCACTATTTATTTTCCTTGCCATGAATTTCGGTCTCGTCTATAGGAAACTGGTTTTACTGGAAAAAAGAATCAACTAATCATTAACTATAGATGGCGCCCAAACAACATCAATTTTTCATTGTCTCCTTTTCCCAAATAAAATAAAATTTGTCTTTTATGCCACACACTCAAAGAGGGTAAGTTTCACATCTCTTGCAAGTTCTCCGAATCCACGACTCTGCTCCGGCTAAAGCCAGCTATGTTGCCTCAATTATTTCCCAAAAATAAACAATAAGATAGGTAATATTTTCTCAAAACCTATTCAAGTAAATAAAATTCTATGGAATCAGATGTCTACAGAACGGCACAAATATTACCATCACCCGAACAGGAGAAATTTCAGAAATATTAATTGGAATCAACTATATAATGAATAAGACATTAGAACATTAAAGTTCTTATAGTTTGTAAGATGATACAAATAATCATAATTGGAACTAATATAATAAAGCTCCAAACAAAGTAAAACTATTTAAAAAAGGGAAAAACAAATGAAATTATTGTGTAGCTAATGGACAGACCGATATATCTTACTCAGAGGTCTTTTATAAAATCAATTTTAGTACACAGATCAACTATTCACCAACTAGATATTGTCAACAATTGTATTTGTGATGCATAATGCGGAATATACAATCACTCCGGTGTGGACGACTAAAATCAGTATCTGCAAACGGTAAGTCTTGCAAATGTGGCAACTCACTTAAATTTACTTTAGCCTGTACCAGTTCATCAGTAAGCTCGTCAAATGATTAATATTTCCACGGGATAATAAATAAATAAATAAACACCACAGAAATTAAACAGCCCCCAATTCTAGAAGCCAGAAGCTTGTGTGGAAGGGGGCTACACATCGAAAAAACGCGGACATACAACCATTCCCTCCGTCAGTGCAAGTACCGGAGCCGGGATTCGAACCCGGTGGCGCGATATCCGTGTGATTAACCGCGATTATAACCTCGCGCCTTAACCAACAGGGCTATCGGCCATAATGTTTATTCATATCAAATTCCGAAACTTTTTCCTGTAGCACTTCTATGTGCTACACTGCAAGTGGAGCCTATGAGAATTGGAATTGGAATCTGTTGTGAGGGTGGTCAAAGAAAAATATTGAACCATAGAACTAAGGCCCCATTGGGCCCCTTGTACTTCCTCCCTGTAGGCAAACCCTCACCTTGACATCTAACCAACCTAATCTTGAGAAGTAGGTGGTGATGCTCCCTAGGAGCATCTCTCTTACATCGGGCAAAGTAAGTCAAGGTTCTCCCAAAACTGATGCTCTGATTGATTAGTCACAGAGTACATGTTGGATGGTCTCATCTTCTTGTTCTCAATCTGAGAGGTGTTTCGCTTAATCTCATATTGTATAGATGTTTCCTTAACGGATAGTGTCCAGTCTGGATTCTGTTCGGTTATATTAGCAGTTCCATAGCAAGCTGACAGCTGCTTGTTTCATCCCACAGCTTTTTAATTTCGTTGTGGGTGTTCTCTTAAATTATTTGTGTTATCGTCGTGATCTGTAACAGACTGGCCGGGCCTGGTCCAAAGATGTTTAGGAATGCTGCCTTCTTGGCCAGCCTGTCGGTTTCTTTGTTGCCACTGCACTGTGCATCTCTTTTCACCCAGCATAACGGTATGTTATTCATGCTAGAGGCACCCACAAGTGCTTGGTGACATTCACATACTGCTCCTGCGGTAATTTTGTAACTTCTCAGGGCTAGTAGTGATTGCTGTATAGATCCTGATTGTTTTGCCAGTAATTTGTCTACGGACAATCTCTTTTGTGGCTGTGGTTATGCCCGCCAGTTCCGTCTGTATTACGCTGGCTCGCCCTTCCATAGCCCATTTATATTGGACTTGCAGGCTTGTGGAGTATATTCCAAATCCTGCCACATGCTGAGCCTATGCCCTGTACCGTATAGCTGAACTTAGCTCTATAAATTAAAATTTTAACAACCACAACAATGTCATAAAATTGGCTTGACTATAGCTGTCAATCAATAAACATTCGTCATGGTTTTAACATCAACAATATGAACTACATACATAATACCGCTATTTAGCCATTTTTTTTGTGGCTCTCATCGTTCTTTTCTTTTTTGTAATTAGGTTTTGCTTAAGTTTTTTTTACATTTATATAAACCAGTTCTCTTAAACTCACACAATTTTTATTATAGCTTTTTATCACTGTTTTGATCTTGTCTTCGAATTTATTCTACACTTATTCTGATATATCTTATTGTATATCGCTCATTACTTTTCTACTATTCATAACAAACAAATATTAGTTCAGATATACCACACATTTTTCATGATAATGCTTGTAATTATGATTTATTATTTTAGGTCTGCATGAAGGTTGCACAGCTTAATGTTCGCTCATTAGTTCCAAATTTTTGTGAGTTCTCAAATTTATTTAGGGAGAATGGCTTCGATATTGTATGTTTAACAGAAACTTGGTTGTCAACCAACATCAATTCCAATACAGTGCATATACCCAACTATCAACTATACAGAATAGAAATGACGGGCAGCGCGGAGGTGGGGTAGCAGCCTACGTGAGTAATAACGCAAGGTGTAAGGTTTCTGTAATTAATCTCGGTAATAGTTATAGTTTTGAACATTTATGGCTTAAAGTCTCTGCCAATAACCAAAAACTTGCTATTGGCATTATATATCGGCCACCTGATAAAAATTTATCTACCTGTATTGAACAGTTAGATGAAATCTTATCAAATGTTATTCCCACAATGAATCACGTAGTTGTGTGTGGCGATACTAACGTAAATTTATTTAATCATAATAATCTTCTAACTAGGTGCTTCGATACATATAACTTTGTACAGCTTATTAATAAGTCAACCAGAGTCACCGCAACTTTGCAAACTTGTCTCGATCCAATTTTTGTTAGCGATGCGAGTATTGTTTCGCCACAGGGTATCATCAACGCAGATCTCATTTCGTACCACTGTTTAGTATATTGTAATTTAAAAACTAGGTCACCCAGAAAGAGTCAAAGTATCATAACAATTAGGGATTTTAAAAATTTCAGTTATAATGATTTTCAGAATTACTTAAATAATCTCACGCTTAACGACATAATTTATCATCCTAATATTGATATGAAAGTTGAATTTTTAACTAATGCAATTTCATCTTTATTTAATAAACATGCACCGCTGCGAACGATTAGGGTAAGTAAACCTAAAGCGCTATGGCTTACTGAAACACTCAAAGTTATGATGAAAGAGCGTGGCAAGCCATTAAGTAAATACAAGGAAACTAACAGTGATGAGCATTGGAATTATTATAAAACATTACGAAATTACACGTTAGCGTCTGTGCGGCGAGAGAAAAAGGTTTACTTAAGAGCTCTATTTAGAGATGGTAATGCTAAAGTGGGATGGAAAAGTTTAAAAATTTTGGGAGTACGGGTCAATAAAAATACCGATTTACCTACTCATTTAATTGACCTTGAGGAACAATTTTTTTGCTTCATTCGTAAATAGCAACCGCAACAATGACTGTACGGAAAAAACTAATTTTTATAACACACACCGTCACCCCGCTAACAAAACTTTCCATCTCAAGCTAGTTTCACCGGAAGAGATAAAAGATATAGTTTTTAATTTCATATCAAATGCATTTGGTAATGATGGTATTTCTCTAAAAATGTTACAATATTGTTTTCCTTGCATCGCTCCTTATATAATCAACTGTTGCTTGGGGCAGAGTTATTTCCCTAATGATTGGAAAATGGCGTTAGTGCAACCAATTCCGAAAATAAGTTGTCCGACTACTATTACTGATTTAAGACCTATAAGTATACACCCTATATTGTCAAAAGATCTTGGAAAGAATCATTCATACACAGCTAAATGACTTTGTAATGCTCAATAATATGCTTCCTGAATGTCAGTCAGGTTTTAGGAAGTCCCACAGTACTACTTCTGCTCTGCTAAATGTCACTGATGACATTTTTTAGGCACTGGATAAAAAACAAATAACAGCTTTAGTACTGCTGGATTTTTCTAAAGCCTTCGATACGGTGGATCATCGTCTCATGATAGCTAAATTAAAATATATAGGTTGTGATAATTTTGTGGTCAATTTATTTAGCTCCTACTTTAGTAACCGTAAGCAGAAAGTCATCACCAATGGTCATTCGTCCTCTGTATCTAATATCACTACAGGAGTTCCACAAGGTAGTATATTGGGGCCTCTGCTATTCATTATTTACACCACTGATTTGTTTCATGACGTTCAACATTGTAAGATACAGGGATATGCAGACGACACACAAATTTATTGCAGTTTCGACATTAATAGTATACATGAAGCCTGTAACCGCATCAATACCGATCTAAAAGCAGTATTTGACTTCTCTGTTTCACATAATTTAAAACTGAATGCAAATAAAACATTTTACAGGCTATTCGGTAATAGTAAACATATTGAAATGATATTGCTCAATATTGAAATTAAAATAAATAATGATTTGTTGCCTTATACTACTAAACATAAAAATCTGGGTATCATTTTTAATCCGAATTTAAGATTTGAGGCACACGTTAGCAGTTTGATAAGTAAATTATATTGCGCTCTTAAACTGCTTTATGCTAACAAACATATTTTAAGCTTTAATTTAAGGAAGACCTAGTGTGAGTCTCTCGCGTTTTCTTTATTTAATTATTCTGATTTTGTTTATGATCCTTGTATCGATTTAATTAACCGATATCACATACAAAAAGTTCAAAACACATGTTGTAGTTTGGTTTTTGGATTAAGAAAATATGATAAAATATCTGCGAAATTAAAGATTCCTAATTAGCTGCCTATGAGCCAAATTTGGGAGCTACACCTATTAAACTTTGTTCATCGTTTAATACTCCGAGGCGAACCTTGTTACCTCCGCCCAAGAATATCATATCGGATCAACTTACACCCCATTAATGTTAGGTCTAATCGTGATTTGGTTATGCCAAGATATTTTACGTCAACCTTTCGCCGATCAGTCTCATACAATTCCGTTAAAAAATACAACCAAATCAATACAGAATTTAAAAGCTTAAATTGTGTTGCCTTCAAACGTAAATTAAAGCATTATTACATACAATCATTTTTGACAGTTTAAATGATAGTGACAGTCACGTAATAGCGTGGGTATCGAGAACGGGTTTTTTTTCTTTTTATTCTTCTTTGTTTAGGTTATAACAGTGGCTGGTTCTTCTTTGGGTCGCTGGTCGATGTCCCCGTCTACGGGCTGCAGCACTAGGCAACGCGCACATGGGGGCATCGACTGGATGACCTGTTGGGGATTCCGGTGCTGTTCATATTATATTAAGGTATGTAGAAGCATTTTATATTTTTGTATGCCTAGCATAGTTACAAATTTTGTTACATTGTATAGGTTATGTGTAAGAATAGCTTGTCAAGCTAAACATCGCCAATATTTGTGTAGTTTCTTTTTTTTTCTAATAAAGACGATTATTATTATTATTATTAACTGTTGGAACAGATAACATGACCGTATTGTGTAAAATGAATGAACTAGTATCGTTAAGCGAACAACAATTTAGCAATTGATGACTAACTTCTTTTGAATATGAAGTATTGACAACAATCGAATCTAGATTTGTTGTTGTTGAAGCAATTGGAGGAGCTCTCAAGTTATTGTTTCGAATTGAATTAAAAAAGAAAATTAAAATAATCTCCAACTTCACTAAAGTTCCCAAATCTTCTGTTCCAAAGAAGTGTCAGCGTACTGTGTTATGATGTGATGAGATTTGGTTCTTTCCAATTTTGACCAAAAGAAGTATTTCCAAATCACAATAAATTTAGAATTTCTTGAACTGATATAGAAAAGCCAATAAAAGAGAACAGACACGAAATTTATCTCTTAAAAACTATTCAATGTTGATTCTATCTATTTGAACGTTTTCTATCTATTTATCTGAACGTTGAATTTCAACTATTGCTTCCATGGTAAAAGAAAAGCGATTCTCTTTTCTCAAAACGTATTCAGGTAAGTAAAATTCTATGGAAGCAGATGTCTACAGACGAGCGGCGCAAACATAATCAAATACAGCAGAAAAAATATGTAATTTTTGAATACTTATGTAAAATATCATAGACAACACTTGGGAAAACTCTTCAAAGTAATTAAGCAAGGGGCAACTACCAAATTGTGTAATGTGCACAATTCCCACTTTTATATATCGGATGTATACGGAACAGCTTTCAAATGTTGGGAAATGAGTCTGTTTGTATAATTATATTATAAATTATCTGCAAGGGGTATAGTTCCGTGGAAAGAAACCTGATATCATGTCTGGACCCATACTCATTTTTTACTGTATACTTTTCATGGTTTGTTGAACCTCACTCAGTGAAATATTCGATATTAGCAACATATTTTTCTCTGCGTAAACTATTTTCATGTTGACTAAGTTCTATATCATCGAGTAAGATGCTGCCAAATGGTCGACAAAAGTGGAATACCAAATTATTAAAATACATTGTTCTAACTCATGAACAGTATTCTTACAGCATATATTCTTACAGCATACCCTGTAGATTGATTTTAATTTCATAGTAATGTTTTCACTGTAAGGAAAATGATTAATTGATTTGTGTAAAATTAAATTGAATTTCTCAAAATAATTATATTTTTGACATACCAAACAAACAACTACTAATGCGAGGTTCCGTCTTGAAAACTATTATTGATTTGTTATGTTATATCAGAATCGCTTTAATTTGATTGTTTGTTTTACTTGATTAAATAATAAAATTCAAGGATCTGTAATCGATTCGACTTAATTAAACGGATGAATAGTATTAATAAGATAAATAAATGTCATACCAACCGACCCAAAATAGGTACAAAAATAGCTAATATTCTGAATTCTAATTTATATACTATAAAACTGAAGTGAGAAGCTGACAAACGCTAAGTACATAATCAGAATTATTTAATAAACGAAATGCAATGTGAACCTAAAGAAACGCACAAAATTAATATCTTTGGTATGTCATTTGTCAAAAAAATCGACAAACAGGTCGATTTTAGTTTTGTAAATGCTACCTTTTGTCACTATACCAAAATTTATGACGTCATTGGTTTTCGAGTTATGACGTCATCAATTTTTTTTTAATGGAAACAGACATTCTTGCTTACAGTTTTTGGTGGTATATTCCTTTAGCTTTCTGGTGATATGAAAAAAATTGATATCAATCAATCAATTTTTTTTTTTTAATTTTTATTGATTCATACCTTACATAAGAATTGTGAGAAATAAATCATTTCAATTGCTCAAATTGGCACCCTCCAATCATTTGGCATTGACCAAGACAGGTGTAGACACTTTACATGCTGTTCTGGATCATCACATGGGCAATTCGTCTCATCTCCAAGCCAATTCTGTCTTTCAATTCTTCTATGGTATCCAGTCTGTTAAAATACACCCTTAACTTTAAGTAACTCCAAAGAAAAAAGTCTAAGGAGGTTAAATCCGGTGAACGCGGGAGCCACTCGATCGGACCTCGACGACCTATCCACTTTCCAATAAAAGTGTCATCTAAAAACTGACGCACTGCTATCCTAAAATGGGGTGGCGTCCGGTCTTGCTGAAACCAGACGTTTTCAGCAGGAATATCTTCATCTTCATTGTTCGGAAACATAACTGCTAAGACTCGCACTAACTCAAATCGCAAAAACTCTAAATATCTTGCGGCCGTAAGATTTTCTTCAAAAAAAAAAGGTCCCAATAAACTATCACCAATCATACCTGCCCACACGTTTACTTTGCCTTGTCGCTGTGTATGGGCTTCTTGAGTCTAATGAGGATTTTCGCGTGACCAATACCTACAGTTATGCCGATGTACAGTCCCCTTTAAAGAAAATATAGCTTCATCAGAAAAAACAATGTTCCTTCAAAAATTTGCCTTTTCATCGCACGAAGCCATCAACTTTCACAAAACTGTAAGAGCCGATCTGGATCGTCGTCATTCAATTCGTGGGTTAATTGCACTTTGTATGGATGGTATTTTTCTTTTTCCAATAGACGTACAACAGAAGTTTAACTCACGTTATGATTTAAACCCAGCTGCCGTGTCAAAAGATGGTGGTTTTCCTCAATTTCTAGAAGAAAATTTATTTTGGTTTCGTTGCTTGTGCTAGAGCGACCAGATCTCAACTTCATTATTTGTTATAGTGGAGTACACATTTGCTCACTCAAAAAATGCAACAAAAACGTTACGACCTCATTATTAGCGCCATTGACCCATGCGGCATGGTGTCATTAAAAATCTACAAAGGTAAGCTGGTAAATTTACGGTCGAGATAAGACAAAGAGTTTAATAATATATGATTTCGAATAAAAATTCATATTGTAATATAATATTACACAATAATATGATTTTTTAATATTTGTTAAATGTACCTTATAAATAACATTAAGAAAAAAGGTAAATTATTTAAAAAGTATAAGAAAACAGATATTAATTCATATCTAGAAGAGTTTAAGAGACTAAGCAGCGTTATTAAATAAGAAACAAGAATTGCTTATGAATATTATATTAATGAAATGCAATCCACGATTCAGCATAATACTAAGCAATTTTGGTTCTTTGTTCATTCAAAAAATAAAACTAGTAGGATACCTGGTAAGATGTCACACGAAAATATATTTTTTTAATCAACCTCTGGATATTGTTAATGTATTTGTTAATTTCTTTGCTAGTGTTTTTGCTATGTCTGATGAAGGGTTTACTCCAATTGAAAGTAATTTTAGTATCCACAGCATTTATTTTGAATCAATTACTAAGCAATAAATACTCGTTGTGGCTAATAAGCTTAAAAACAAATTTACTTCTTGGCCAGATAATATGCCTTCGTTTATTGTAAAATATTGTGCACGTGTATTGGTTGTTTCGCTTTGCTTTTTATTTAACTTAGGTGTAAAATGTAAAACTTCCTTAAGCATGGAAACTGCTAGAGTTTACACAATATTTAAAAACGGTGAAAAACATTAATTAGCAATTACAGACCGATTTCTGTCCTGTTGAACTTTGAGAAATTGTTAGAAATCGTTTTATATAACCGTACATACTTGTCTGTACGGGATCAAATATTACCATTCCAGCACAGTTTTCTAAATAATAGATCACCTATGACCAATTTAACAACATTCACTCAATTTATATGTAAAATTCTATATATTCAAGGGCAGGTGGATGTAATATACACTGACTTTGCCAAAGCATTTGGCAAGATTGACCACTGTGTTCTTTTAAAAACTAGCCAGTTTTGGTTTTACGGCGCAAACATTTCTTTTTTCTTACTTAAGTCAAAGGAAGCAATATGTCTCATATAATGGCTATAAATTTTCACATACATATCAACATCTGGAGTACCGCAAGGGTCTAATCTTGGCCCGTTGCTATTTCTCCTCTTTATTAATGATTTAAGCGAAATTCTTATGTGCCACAAACTCTTGTTTGCTGATGAATTAAAACTGTTTACTGACATTAACTGTATTGAGAATTGCGTTGCCTTGCAACCTGATCTTGATCGTTTAGAAGTTTGGTGTACTGCAAATAAATTGCATTTAAATACGTCTAAATGCAAGATTATCTTTTTTAGCAGGAAACAATCGATGTACCGTTATGATTAAAAACTGGTATACAGTCCTTGTTCGTTTTGATACTGCTAATGACCTTGGTATTCCTTTTGATTACAAACTTATTTTTACACAACATATTGCTCTAAAAACTGATGCAGATAAAATATATGTATGTATGACTTTATTGTCAGAATCTGTAAATGTTCGTTAATTTAAATTAAAAATATGTGCCGATCTTCATATATTGTACTTTTAAATTAACTAATTTTGCAAACAACTGAAATTATTCAATGAAAATTCATATCACACCTGCCATAGTTCTACTTAGGTACTACTATACTTTTTTACAAATATATGTATTAAAAAAAGTTATGGTAAAAATAATAAATATTTGCTTATCAGATCTTTCTTTTTCTCTCTCTTGGATATGCCCACCTTAAGTCATTGTTTATTTTTCTTTTTTCCTCATTTTGCAGCCCCCTGACATACGGCCCAGGGTGTTTGCCCCCTTATGCCCCTTAGATCCGTCCCTGCATAAGTACTTTTATCAATATCTCTTATCTAACTTTCAAAACAAACCAAATTTCTTTACAAAAAGGAAATGTAAGTAATTTTTATTCTGAATATTTAAAATGTTTTACTTACACCTAATTAATAAAGTATGGCAATTTTCTTTCGGGTTTCAATTACTCCCAGATGATACCAACTTAGTTGGCGAAACTTCCAATACAATGTTTTGTTGAAGCAAAACCAAAAATTTAGATGCTTAGAAAACAACTTTTTGAGCATTCCATTTCATTTTGTAAATGATTTTTATGAGTAAAAGAGATTGAGTCTTAATTAACAGTGGAATTCAAAGATAATTTATAATTCAAAATTATTTTGTAATACGTAGAGATCGAACCCAAGACATTGTATAATATGCAATATATAATTACTCATAAGATCACTGAAAAAAATATATATTTGCCTCTGGATGAAGTGTGTATTTTTATTTCTAAATAATAATTTTAATATTGATGTCAGTGCATGCATTAATATTATATGAATTATTTACCTATTCCTATTTTCAAATTAATATTTACAAAAATATAAGTACGTATCAAAAATTATACCTTACTCCAACTAATTACAATACTATTACATAAATATTTTCAGAAAACAATTAAATCATTTGGATGAGTTCTTTAAAAATTACAATTTTGGTACAGCTGGCGCCACCTCTGGCTAAGTAGATTCTCAACGCAAACTAACATTGGCTGATATTAAAGATATCTTCTAAGCATATCTGCATCAGAAAAATATGCATAATGTGTTGCGTTATAACTTGGACGAATACAATTTTTTCACTCTACAGTATTAAGTATACAGGCTGTTCATTTTATCAGGGCACTCGAGAATATCTCACATAATATCGGTCGTACAAAACAAAATAATTTTTACGAAAATTGTGCCGATTTATATAACCTACAAAATGATTTAATGACATTTGAAATCCAATGTCTACTTTAAGAGTTATAGCGGAAAGTATCGAAAATGCGGAAAACATTTTTTTATACCAATATTTTTTTTTTAACAAGCATTATATAAAATGTTTATAAAAATTTTAACCATGCCACTTGTTCTTATTGCCCAGTAAGGACAAACGTGGAGGCGTAAGCATATTCCTTGCCGGGAAAGGATGATGACGGGGTTGTTACTTAGGGAGTAACAGGTTAAAAAGGAAAATAAATAAATAGTCTTACAACTTAAAAATAAATAACTGTTCTAACAACATAAAGAAACTTTCTTGTTAAAATAGAATAATTAAAAACAAAACATACCAAAGTTAAAAATAAATAACTATTCTATAACAACATAAATGAATGTTCTTGTTAAAATAATCTAATAAAAAAGAAAACTTATCAACAATAATTTTCCACAATAAATAATTCATGATATCACAATCACTATATGACACTATCACAGATTATCACTCACTCACCACTGTCACCGTCACTATCACCACTGGCTCCTACATTTATTATTATTGGCTCAATCACTGCGTCAATCCGATATCCGAATTTCACCTTTTTTCTTCAACTTTTTTAATGTGCCCTAAGCATTTTTTCCAATAATCAGCTGTAACTCTTTTTAATAGATTTAATGGATAGAAGGCCTTTTACATATTCTAATTAAAAAGTTCTATTTTCTCTTGCAACATTCCCTTTTACTTCAACCCAAATAAGCTCAATGGGATTGAGTTCACAGTGGTAAAGCGGCAGCCGTAATACCTCAATATCTCTAGCTTTAGTCTTTTCATCCACAATATATTTCTTATATATCGGCGAATGCTGTTTCGCTAGGTTTAGCAATTCGGTTTTCAGCGAAGCACGATCGAATAGGATACCTTTACCATCTATCCATTCTTGAATTTGCGCTTTTTACCATGCACTGGTTGGTAGTAATTCCAGTAATCGACTGTGGTACGGGGCGTTATCCATAATTACGACAGATCCAGGTTCAATCTTAGCGAGAGTTTTTGCAAACCATTCCCCGAAAACATCCGCATTCATGTCCTCATGATAATCGCCACTTTTTTTCGACACGAACGATAGAAGTTCTTCTTCTACGAATCCTGAATCACTTCCTATGTGCGTTATTATTAAGCGTTTTCTGTTTCCTGTTGGCATTTTTAATCCTGTTGATCAATCTTCCATATGGCCTTGACGAATACTTTTTCATTTCTATCTTGCCAAAATTGCGTTACAGTATGTCCTTCATTTAACCACGTCTCATCTAAATAATACTTTTTTCTTCCTCTTTCACGGGCAGCTCTAATTGCCCGAATATAATTCCTTCGCCAACAAATAATATAATTTCTCTCAAGTAGGACGCTCTTTCCCTTTCCTTTTGCAAATACAAAGTTCACATCAAGCAAACATTTTTTTAACGTCGATTTGCTCATTTTGGGTATATGTTCATCATCATTCAGGGACTGTAAAATTTTCTTAACAGTTGGGATTTCATTATTATAGAAGAATTTATGAACTTTACGTCGAACTCCATTTTTCTGGAATTTGTTTAATATTATTTTTTTTCTTCCAGAATTCGCTTTAGGTTTCTGAACATCCCCTTCATTTTTTCTTCTTTTAAAATTCTGTAAATGGTCCGCTCACTCACGCTGGTATACCTTGAAGTCATGTTAACTAAACTTGTTGATCCTGCTTTCTGTACCATGGGATGATCTTTCTCCAATGCATGATATATATTAAAAATAATTTTCTTCGCCTTGAAGCTTAATGGAAACTTTCTAGGGGTATGAACTTTTACCACTTCTCTTGAACAACCGGGAGCCACTTCTATTTTTGCACATTTAAAAATATTACGATATCCCACAATTCACTTATTTTCATTAAAGCACTAGCAAAATAAAACTTTAGGGCACTGTGATACAACAAGTACGTAATTTATAAACAAAAACTAATGCCGCCCAATTCATAAACAGTTCACACTATAAATATTTCGCACGAAATAAAATTTTAAGGCACCACGAATACATAATTTATAAACAACAAATTAATACCGCCCAACTGATAAACGACCGCATTCTATGTACATTGATTTTAAACTGAGTTATAATGGTTTAACGCACCAAACACCGCTGAGTACGTCGAGAATGTTGCCAGATTTAAGCATAATATTTCAAATTTAAGATGTGGTAGTTCATGCATAGTTAACTCAATGCGAGAATTGATTTTTATTCCTTCGAAATTGATGTTATTCGTCAAAATTCTCCAAACTTAAGGAAAATAAATAGGTAACAGCGTAAACATATTATATTAGGGAATTTACAAAACTCGTAAATCCGCACGCCCCTGGCTCTACTGACTAGAGGTTTCGGCCAAAGTATAGAGAAATAAATTTTAGTTCTGAACCTTAAAAATAAAATATTAAAAACTACCATCTATGCGTAATTTACACTTTAATTGAAAGAAGAAAATTTAGAAATCGAGGATATTGAAAATTTCAATCTAATGTTTGATATACTTTTTACGGTCACTGTTTCCTAGTTTCTCTGCATTTTACGTACCAGTTTTAAACACATAAAATTAAAATGATGGTCGTATGTATTTAACTGGGCGAACGCAAAAACACACTACAGTTGAGTGGACTTCTGCAAGTCAGTTATAAAAACTTTTAGTCGTAACAATACTATTTATAGAATTCCAAGTGGTTAATTAACTAATTTCCGTTTATCTCAGGTTGCTTCCATGTAGTTCACTATTGGTAGTCATCCAGCGTACTGCTCCGACACAGCACTCTGAACGGTACACAAACTGCCTGTACTTCTAGTTTGCAGAATCATTGTCGAGTGCAGTTATAATTTAGTATATAGTAGGTAATACTTAACTACATTCGGATGTTGTCGACAACAAAATAAATACATACTAATTAATATATTGTAATTATATAATTTTCTTTATAAAATTTGTTCGCTGGTTCACTCTTTTTGTATTAAGATTATCTTATAACTGAAGTAACTTATGAGATACATTTCTTATATGAGACTAACGTATGCACTGAATGATAGACCTTGATATAATATTTTCAAACATAAACGAAAATAGTATACTATGCACTGAGCATTTAATGATGGCTATTAAGACATGAGTATGAGAATTACGATACGAGCCGTAGGCATTGAGTACATATCTGTTTTTATCTTAACTGTTTTCCCTTTTATTAATGTTGAAATTTTCTATTGTTCCTTTAGTTTTATTATTTTTGCAAGTAGATGGATGATGTCCCTTTCAGATCTCCTCAGACTCCTGTTGAATTTTATTAGTGTTTATAATCCCGTACGTTATAGTTGTGAAGTA
Source organism: Leptura quadrifasciata (assembly GCA_963675555.1). Taxonomy (NCBI): domain Eukaryota; kingdom Metazoa; phylum Arthropoda; class Insecta; order Coleoptera; family Cerambycidae; genus Leptura; species Leptura quadrifasciata. The sequence continues at coordinate 57,858,261 of OY776673.1, read as the reverse complement.
CCCTGTATATACCCCATATACAAATTTAGTTTTTTCTTAATTATTTCCAAATTCAAGTAATTATTGCAGTTAATTCATTTCACTTTTACATTTATTTAGTCATTAAATATTAAATACAGTAAAGTTACCAGAATGCATTTTAAAATTATATTCTTTTAAAGCAAAGTTAAAAGCTACAGTTTTAAGTAAAAAGTTACATAAAATCGAGTCGAGTCACAGGGTTTGTTTATCAGTTGTAAGATAAGTGTCAAGTACTTCGTTTATTCCCAGAGTATGAAATCGCCTACACTTTTCTACCTTAACCATAGAAAGAGATAGAGAGTTGGGTGTCATCCTAAAAGTCGGTGCAGAAGAACGTCGTATCCAACGTTATTAATTGTGTTAATGTAAATAGTTCCCACACGAAGCGTGAGATTCGAGGAGAAGGGTGATGTCGCGTATCATATAAAAAGACACCACCGCGTTCAAAAGGGGGTCATTTTGAAGAACCACACCTGAGCCCGTGGCAGAATTTAACTATTCGCCGGGAATAGAATTTGTACTATTTTGAGCTACATTGAAGCACTTCACGATTCATTGTACCCTCGATATTATTTCGTGGCTATTTGGCTAACTCCGCATCTAACACCATAAAGAAAATAACTTGACACTTGTTTCGCACCAGTCATAATCAAACAGTCTTTAATAAACTCCGTAAGAAGTGCCGTTTCAACGTCTCTACGATGCCCTACGAGGATGTTAACCATGTGGAACCTGGGGGAGAGCATTCACGGGCGATATAACGCTATACAGAACGCACAGAAATTCTACAGGCATAAATTTCTAAAAGGTGATTACTTCCTTATTTCGAGACTCTACTTTATTATTTGCAATTGCATTCATATTCTGGTTTCGTCGGGGTGTAATGGGGAAAATTGACGCATTTGTGGTACTAAAAGAATATTAGATTTTTTAAATGAAATATCAGCTTTGATTTTTGACTATCATAATATTATATTACCAGTTATTCAGTTATGATTTTACTCACGATTTTAATTCATAAAATTTCATTTTCTGAATATCTTACTAGGGAAGTTTGCAAAGTAACAAGTTTATATTCAAGAAATATATATTTAGAGCTATGCAATAACAAGGTACTTTATCACAGATTAGCCAAACTTCATGTCTGTCATTATTCTGCAGTTTTTATAAAACAAATAGTGGACTTTCGTTTCCACCACATCTCATGTAAGGTTTTTCAAGAATGCTTTATATTTAAAGTACACTAGGAATATTTTCCTACTGTAGCCACAAGGTTTTCTGATTGTTGGACATTTACCTACAATAAAATATTATAGTTATATGAATTCGGCGTACTTTGAGTTCACAAAGGTTTGAAACATTGACTACGGTCAATTGGCTGGTTTTGTTCTCCAATTGGGTTCAGTTACAACGTGGGATATGTCAATATTTCAGGCAGTTGTCTGGTCACTTGTTTCGATTGAAGGGTGATGCAACCGCACTTTCTACCTTCGCGGATTCGCGGCTCCGTATGTTTGACAATCATAGGCAATCTTCTGGTTGCTTTTCTATTTAATTACTATAGGGAGGTTTTCCCAGCAGCATTCTAAAAGATTTTACATGAGTGTAAATTCTCACCTCAGCAAGATTAATATGATTATTTGAACGATTGTTCCTACTCTAATTTCAATCAATAAACAATGCATAATTGAAGGATATTTCCTCAACACTCTATGATCTTTTACATGAGTATTTAATGCTCATTTTTCAACTTAATTCTGATAATGTATAAACATGGCATGATTCTTGTCCTTTGTTTTGCATTCGATTCATTATTTGGCTATTGCTAACAACTTTAATTATAAATCATTATTACCTAGCAATTGCTAACAGCTCTAATTATGGATTATCATTATCAGGCCATTGCCACAACTCTAATTACTATTAAAATAACACAGCATACTTTTGTATCTCAGTTCTTGTTATTGCATCAACTCATTCAGCATATCTATAGTATGGTCATTATCATAGCAGCGCAGGTTTTCCTATTATAATATCTAGACAATTGTCTTAAATATTTGGATTACCTTTGATTTCATTTATATAAAATAAAATGGGTTTTTTTATCTATTTTTTCCCATCAATTATTGTTTTTTCTTTCACCTTTACCTTTTTCGTCATATAAGTAATAAACTAAATAAATGGTTTTAATTTCAAAAGCAAAATAGAAAACAAACTTCAACTATAAATGTACAGTGCAATCTTGAGTAATAAGATACTACATAAATAACATATAATTAACTAGGTCTCTCAATTAATAGACAGTGTGTTCAAGTTTACCAGGTATTTCCATTAACAGAGTAATTAATTTTCTAAAGTATATCGTATCAGACAGAAACAAGTAATATTGAACTTTATATAAAAGAACCTGGGGTAATTAAAAAGGGTTACTACACACACAACGAAATTTGGGTCCTACACTAATAAAAAACTAGACGATCACGCAAATGGCCAATCTTATTTGTTTATCCTTCAGATAAATAAATAACAATGAGTTTCCTGGTGACATAGATTACCAGGATTTCATTGGTAATTAATTGGGGTGGGCCTAAACCTCTTCAGTTGATTGATTCGAACTTTACTTGATGAAAATCCATATCCAAGTTGAATGAAATAAAACTTAATAAGATTTACGTTTTTCACAAGTTTACATATATTTTCTCAAATATACACGTGACAATTGTTTCATCATCACAGTGGCTTCTTCAAATGTGATAACTAAAATTACAATTATTAGGTGCAATGTTTTATTATGTAATTTATTACAGCTACTTATAGATAATAATAATAATAACTTTATTGATTCATTTGCCATTAATACAATGGATATAACAGGTCAAAATCTTAAGCAATATAAAGAGTACATACAGTAAACACAATCACTGAGTTAATTAAAACGTTGACGAATCACAATTATAAAAATCGCAGAATAAAATTTATAACATAATACAAAGAGACATTATTGCTCAATCTTGGTGTCAATAACCTCATTCAATAAATGTACGGAAGTAGCCTCAAAATTTATGAGTCGTACAAATATTCACGTAAGCTATACTAGCACTTTTCAAGTAATAATTTTTTTACATTATACTTAAAAGCTTGTATGGAGTTTTTTCTCGAATTGATTGAGGTAGATTATTGGATAATTTTGGGCCCATATAATGAGGCGATCTTTCTAATAGAGTTGTTTTATGCTGAGGGAGCTTGATCAAAGTACCACAGCGAGTGGGATATTTGTGGGAGTCATGATTTTTTACAAATTTTACATGGTTTTCTTTTACATATGTTACGGATTTTAAAATAAATATACACGGTACAGTTAAGATGAAATATTTTAAGATTCCTGGCATTTTAAATTGAATATCAGTCTGATGATTTTTTTTTTATTAACAAATATTCGATGCGCATTAACGGAGCAGCCCCGTAATTGAATATTGTAGCTAATATGGCTATAGCCTGCCTAGGGCATAATAAACATTCATTAAGAATTTCTTTCAAGGCACCTTTTTAAATTGAAAATGGCAAAGTAACAGCTATTTAATTTTTTTGCTAAATTATTGACTTGTTCTGCCCAGTTTAATTGATCATCAAAATAAGTAGCCAAGTATTTCAATATTTTGCAAAATTCGATTTTTACACCATCCACCATTAGATTTATATTTATATTTGACTCAAGTCGCTTTTTATTGTAAGAATTTATACAAACTGTCTTCTCAGTATTTAAAATAAGTCGATTTTTTATTGATCATTGATTAAATTCTTTAACTATTGTTTTGAGTTGGGTTTTGACGGTATCTGGTTCGAAGGAAGACACAATTAAACTGGTACCATCAGCATACATTATAATTTTACAGTATTCTGGCATATAATTTGGTAGATCATTGGCAAACAGAAGAAAAAGGAGAGGTCCAAGGACATAGCCTTGAACAACTCCTAGGTCTATATCAAAACTTTTCGATCTAGTTTTGTTCAGTTGTACTATAATTTTACGGTTAGTTAAGAAAGACTCTAATAGATTCAACAGGTTTCCACGTATACCTAGTTTGTTTAGTTTGTATGTTAGTATTTCAGTTTCTATGGAGTCAAAAGCTATATTAAAATCGAAATATATGCCAGCTACAACTTTACCCTGGTCTAACTCTGAATATATATAACTTAACCCGTCAATACACGCGGATTTGGTAGATCTTGCGGGAAGAAATCCGTGTTGGACTCCGGTAATTATTTTGAATTTTGAATACTTTATACTTGCTTAATAGTTTGTGAAAATCGTAAAATTTTGAAACATGGATGGGCATTACTCATTGAGTTCGAAGCAAAAGATGATTTACAGGAAACAATTATATGGTATAAGACAGTTTTTCGTCCAGTAATATTTCAGATAGTCATAGACATGAAATAAAATTTGTATTACGCATATGCGATTTACCTGTTTGAACCGAGTAATCAACACTCTTTTCGTTAAGAACTGTGTCGCAAAGTGGTCGCACTAGGCCTTTGATCCAGGTAATAACTTTCTTCTATTCCCTTACTGGATTTCGTTCACGGGCTGATATAAATTTATTATTTCTATGACTGCCCTTATTCTTATTTTGGTATTTATTATTTTTAGACATTCTTTTTAATTGAATTATTGGATCATATTGAATTATTGGTTCATAATGAATTATTGGATCATAATTTTAAAGTAAAATTATTGGATCATACTAAGAGTGAAGAATTAGTAAAATTTTTGTAAAATTGGGTTATAACCATTGTTTTATATACTTACCTATTTGAAAGCTGGAAAATTCTGAGTCAGTTCACGAGACATTTACTATCTAATGTATGGATTAATTGTGGGTGAAAATTGTTGACCTAATAAACACCGCCTTCAAGAAGAACAAATTTTATATGTATTTCTCCACATGTTCGCTACCCGGCAACGCCAGCGTGAAGCCAGTTTTTTGGGTCTAAATGAAATTTGTTTTTCAAGTCGTTCAGAAGCGTACCCGCAACGCCATCTAGGGAGGTAAGCGCGCAGTTAGAAATTTAACTTAGACGAGTTGTCGCTACCAGGCCAATTTAATAGCTGATTTCGATTGACATCTAACTTTATCGTTTATATACCTCGTGGAGAATTTCTATCTACTGTATACAACTAAAATAATTACAAGCAGCTGGCACTTCCGATTATACCGGAAGTCGATACCAACTTGCTTATTTCAAATAGAACACCCTATATATTTTAAGGTTTTCGAGAAGAACATAAAATTCTGAGTCGAAAATATGTAGCATATCCTATACCTAAACCTAGCCGTTTCAGAGATATTTGACATTTTATAGAAAATTTGACAGATGCAACGGTTTGCGAGAACCGTTATAACTTTCTTCGCGTAAAATATCCTCATTTGCTTCTTGTCACATAAAAATAGCACAAGTAGAATTACGTTCTACAACTGAAATAAGTTCAATAATATCATACCAAGTATTAATTTTTTCGCGTTACATTTTGTCAAATTCAAACCGCGAAAACTTGTTTAGGTCAAATGGAATACCCTGTATTTCTTTACGTCAAGTTGTGTAAAATTGAGTTCAGTTTTTTCTGATATTAGCTTTGTGGGGGTTAAAGTTACAACATTTTGAAATATTTGCGATTTTATTAGAAATTCATGAATTGTTGTAATCATTGTAATCAAAATAGCCATGATTAGAAACAATCAGTCATTATCCTATGTCAAAAAATTCCAGCACGTTTAAATTATACCAACGAAAACTCTTTAAATTTGTTTATTATTTATGGAGAATGTGATAAAGTAATATCAAGAACTTGCAGCACATTTGCTACTCGATATCCACAAAAACGCAAAATAACACTAACACTGTAACATGCGTATTAATCGAATTGAAGCTATGGCATGAACTAACATAGCAGAGATAAGATCAATTTAAAATATGATTTCATTTTAATTTAATAAATCCGCCCTCGAGCCTCGACACATTTTTCCCACCTTTGGATTAGTTTCTCATCGGTAGGTCTTCTAATTGAATCCTGTGATATGTTTTGAAATGTATATCTTACTCTTTGCATACAATCTTCAATGGTTGTTAATGGGCCCTCATAAACTTTATTATTAATAGTTCCCCAAATGAAATAATCCAGAACTGATAAATCGGGCGAGCGAGGAGGCCATGAGAAAGGTCCATTATTGGCAATCCATTGATCATAAAAAGTTTCTTGTAAATAATTATTAATTAAATATGCGTTAGGTGGGGGAGCACCGTCATGCTGATAAAAAATGTTTCTATGTTCGGCGAGAGGTAAATTTTTTAAATAGTTATTGTTCAAATTTTGTAAGATATTCAGATATCTTTCACCTAAAAAAAAAAAACAAAAACTTACCTATACATATTAACAGAAGAGACAATTGAATTTACCGTTTAAATTTTCCTGATAAAATTGTAATGCCACCACTCTATCGTTTCTTATGGCACAGTAAACATTGAACTGCCAACTTTCCTGAAAGTTTCGCTCTCTGAACATATGAGGATTTGAGTCACTCCAATAATGCGAATTGTGTCTATTAAAAAGTCAATTTTTAGTAAATTTTGCTTCATCTGTCCATATAATATTTCCCAAATAAGAATCGTGACCCTCAGACCTTATTAGAATAAACTCACAAAAATTCTGTCTTCTTAGGAAATCTGTTTCTTTTAATTCTTGAACCATATGGAATGAAAGCGGGTGAAACTTATGTTTTAATAAGATTCTGTGAATTGAATCCTTGCATAGTCCCGATTCCAGAGCAGCTTGTCTTAATGACATCCTTGGAAATGCATGAAAATATCCCAGAATGACTATTTCAATGTTTTCGTCATCAACAATAGAGGCTTTCTTCTTTGCATTTTTGCCTTGACAGAGCCATAATTTTTAAAATTTGCGTTTTACAGTGTTTGGTGACGGTTTCCGTTTTTCTGGATATCGAGTAGCAAATGTGCTGCAAGTTCTTGATATTACTTTATCACATTCTCCATAAATAATAAACAAATTTAAAAAATCTTCGTGGGTGTAATTTAAACGTGTTGGCATTTTTTGACATAAGATAATGACTGATTGTTTCTAATCATGGCTATTTTGATGAAATGATTACAACAATTCATGAATTTATAATAAAATCGCAAATATTTCAAAAAGTTGGAACTTTAACCCCCACAATGCTAATATCAGAAAAAAAGGAATTCAATTTTACATAACTTGACGTAAAAAAATACAGGGTGTTCCATTTGACCTAAACAAGTTTTCGCGGTTTGAAGTTGACAAAATGTAATGCGAAAAATGGAACACTTGGTATGATATTATTGAATTTATTTCGGTTGCAAACCGTTGCACCTGTCAAATTTTCTATAAAATGTCAAATATCTGACTGATGGTCATGATTGTTTGTTGGCAAATAATTGTGGCGCATTAAACTTCGCCTTTTATATTCCACATAATAAATAATATTGTTAAGTATTGTCTATGTAATATCTCAAGGAATATAATAAAGACGTTTATTATTATTATTATCTCTGAAACAGCTAGGTTTAGGTATAGGATATGCTACATATTTTCGACTCAGAATTTTATGCTCTTTTCGAAAACCCCAAAATATATAGGGTGTTCCATTTGAAATAAGCAAGTTTGACATCGACTTCCGGTATAAGCAAAAGTTTCAGCTGCTTGTAATTATTTTAGTTGGATTGTCCACACCGACATTAGTAATGATCTAAATTTTCAAAATTTTCTGATGCGTACTTTTCTCTATATCGATCGATTCAGTTCCCGGTGAGACACCCTGTATAGTTTCAACTTGAGTGAGAGGAACTTTAGAGTCTTATCCCTTCAGGGGAGAATAAATTTCGCCAATACCTGGACTCATTAAAAGAAAAAGAAGATAAGTACCACCTATTTGCCACTTCAACTTCGCTCGCGTTTGTAACTTATCAGTTTCCTTATTAGTTTTATTAGGCAATGATATAACTTACCAGCTACCGGTTCTTAACAAAATTTATTGTTACCATCGTCCTTTTACATTTATGTGTTTTTTGATTTATATTTATCTATAGGTACATATCTTGTTGTGAATGTTGTGGCAGACTTATTAAATTGTTTTGAAGGCTGCTAATTTATATAACTTTTGGCAATACGATACCTCTCGATCATTATACCACTGCATCGTACACTTGTAAACTTATGAAAATTATTTGGTACTCCGGTGTAAACTAAGGTAAAGCAATTTCTGATTTGAAATTTAGTCCAGCGGAACGATTTAACTGTTGCTTATGTACGTTTAAACCGTAGCGAGTTTAGCACGGGACTATAGTTTTGCTACAGGTGTCCATGCGGACTAATTTTTTTGGCTGTTGAGTTTTTGTGTTGACACAATTTCTAGGTTCTAAAAGAAATTTTTACTTGGTGTTGACACCACCAGCTAGTAGCGAGTACCAGAAATAATTTCCAGCGCCCTAGTGTGTATGATAAGTGTATCAGTGCAGTGTTGTATTTAGTGTATTTTTGGAAGATTTTAGTATAGTCACTGGGTCAAATTTTTTAGAATTTTAGACTATAAACTGTATCGTAGCTGTTTGTCACAGTATTTAATTTTGTTTATATTTAAAGCTTTTGCATATTTTGTCATATGGTGAAGTGTATCGTCTACTTTTCATACGAGATTAAATGTAAGATTTTATCTCGTGCGTTTTATTTTTTTGTATCTTTCTGGACTACTAGAGTCCATGGCGTCCACCAACCTTTAAATTTCTCGCTCATATACTATTGTACTCTAATTAGAAGCTTGACAGCTCTTGCCTCCTAGAATAGCTGACTAGCCATAGTCAGTGACTTTGTGTTGATAAACAACAACCTTAACATCGAGATAATTAGCACATCATTACAAAGGTAACTGTATCTAAGTAAAATTCTTATTTTTCACCTTTTATTATAGTGGTGGCTAAACTATCGTCTTCTTCATAACTTACACGATAGATATGCAATCTTATACAGTGAGGTCCATAAGTAACAGAAAAATTCAATTCATACATAATTTAGAATTTTTTTAGTTAAATTCTGAAGCTTGCCAACTTTTTATTCGAAAATTACATTATTTAAGTGGAATTTCTTATCTTCCCCTTCAACACCCTGGAGTGACAGCTGTCCCTTTTAAAAATTTTAAGTGGAATAAGGATGCATATGATACATTATTTGAGAGGGTGTTTAATTTTGTATGCAGCAATGCGAGGTTTTTTGAATATTGTATATTATTTATAAAGAAAATAAAATTTGAAAATTTCAAAATTCATTCGGATGACGTATACAATCAAGTATGCTCTGTAGTCAAGCAACCCTAAAGTGACTAATATTAAATTTAAGTGACATAAAAATTCAATCTAAAAACTACATAGTTTTTTGTGATATACTATAAAAAGAACAATTTTTCATTTCCTTTGACTGTGTAAACATATGATACAGCGTTTCAGTGTGTGGTTATAAGTCCATCTATTTATCCTTTAGTGCGAAGTTGGTATAATTTGATTATTATTTTAACAATGACTTTTGCGAGACTCAAAAAATTGAAGTTTTTATTAATTTGTGGTTATAAAACAAAAACGCAGAAGCAGGTGAAGCACCGTGTATATACCCCATATATAAATTTAGTTTTTTCTTATTTATTTCCAAATTCAAGTAATTATTGCAGTTAATTCACTTCATTTTTACATTTATTTGCTCATTTAATATTGAACACAATAAAGTTACCAGAATGCATTTTAAAATTATATTCTTTTAAACCAAAGTTAAATGCTAAAGTTTTAACTAAGAAGTTACAGAATATCGAGTCGAGCCACAGGGTTTGTTTACAATGGACACGATAAGCGTCAAGCACTTCGGTTACTTCCCAGAGTGTGAAATCGCCTAGCCTTTTCTATCTTAACCGTAGGAGGAGATAGAGTGTGGAGTTTTCAATCTGAAACGCTGCACAAAACTACGCCGTATCAAAAATTAATGTTGTTAACGTAAACAATTCCTACGTCAGACTTGGAGGACGCGTAAATCCGCGTAAATTGTGACATCATTTTTACCATATAAAAGAAACTGCAGTGCCCATACTGCCCATGGAAAATGGTAATCAGACCCGAGCTACATCGCATGACATTGTGTTCGCTGTTGCTCCCTGGAGATTACAATTGCACCGCACCTTAGGTACATCGCTGGACATTGAGTTCGCTGTACTTTGGAGATTGAATTTAAACATACCTAAGTTATATCGCTGGACATTGAGCTCGCTTCGTAGACAACAATTCTTTGGCGTACACTTTATGAAGTGCCATTTTAACCTCTCTGTTATGCTCGATGAGTACGTTAAACATGAAGAATCTGGGGGAGAGCATTCACGGGGGATAAATTTCTAAAGGTGATCGCTTGCTTATTTCGAGACTCTATTTTATTATTGGCAATTGCATTTATATTCTGGTTTCATCGGGATGTAATGGGGAAAATTAACGCATTTGTGGTACTAAAAGAATATTAGATTTTTTATGAACGATTAGCTTTGATTTTTAACTATCATAATATTATATTACCAGTTATTCAGTTATGATTTCATTCACGATTTTAATTCATAAAATTTCATTTTCTGAATATTTTACTAGGGAGATTTGCGTTTGCAAAATAACGAGTTTATATTCAAGAACTATATATTTTCTGCGTTTATGCAATGACAAGAAACTTTCACTTCCATTATTTTTCATTTGATGTACTTATTAAGGCTGCTATGTGCCTAATTTTGAACATGTAAAATATCATAGTAATGTTTACCTTTAAAATACTTATCTGAGATTTCTCACCAACGATCTATTTGGTTTTCTATGATTATTTAATAACGATCCATCCACTTAATTACCTTGCGCTCACAAACTGTACAGGCCATCGGTCAGTACTGGGTTAATTAGCCCGTAAACTTGTTCGTATTAAGAAGGGTTTACTTTTTGTTGAGTACTGAACCGGGACGTCTCGTCTGTTTGATTTACTTCTACCCACTCTGTTTTACGTTGTTGGACAGTCATACAACATTTGGTAGACTGCTTGTTTAATTATAATTAAAGGATTTTTCCTCAACATTCTATGGTCTTTTATATGAGTGTTTAATGATCATTTTCAACTTAATTTTGATAATGTATAAACATGACATGATTCTTGTCCTTTGTTTTGCATTCGATTCCACGATTGCGATTGCTAACAGCTCTATTATAGATTATCATTATCAGGTCGTTGCCACACCTCTAATTACTATTAAATAATACAGCATACTTTTGTATCTCAGTTCTTGTTATTGCATCAAAACACTCAGTATATCTATAGTATGGTAATTACTATAGCGACGCAAATTTTCCTATTATAATATTTAGACAATTGTCTCAAATATTTGGATTACTTTTGATTTCATGTTCGACCATTGTTGCATCAATTTATATAAAATAAAATGGGTTTTTTTTACTATTTTTTCCCATCAATTATTATCTTATTCTTCCACCTTTACCTTTTTCGTTATAGGAGTAATAAACTAAATAAATGGTTTTGTTTCAAAGCAAAATAGAAAACAAACTTCAGAGTAATAAAATACTACATAAATAATATATATAATTAACTAGATCTCTCAGTTAATAGATCGTGTGTTCAAGTTTACCAGGTATTTCAATTAGCAGAGTGATTAATTTTCTAAGGCATATAGTATCAGACAGAAACAAGTAATATTAAATTTTATATAAAAGAATCTGAGTAATTAAAAAGGGTTATTACAGAACACAACGAAATTTGTGTCCTACATTAACAAAACTAGACGATCACGCAAATGGCCAAATTTATTTGTTTATCCTTCAGATAAATAATTAAGTACTTTCTTTAGTAATTAAACAGGGTACCCCGCAACCTCTTCACAGGTTTGCGAAATCTTCAGAAATAAGTATCCTGATCATTCCATTTCTCAGTCCATACATCAGTAGAATAGAGCAAAAATCTCATCAATTTATTGGATATATTGGGAAATATTCAAGATAGTTCACATATACCTAAAAGACAGCTTACCGCTGGTCCATATTATCTCTTCTGAAAGAAAAATAGCACGCATATAATATTTCCTTGGTAATGACAATGACTCGGATCTGTTATTTATAAAAAATGATCTTTCTCTGACGAAGCAACATTTGTCTTAAACGGAATGGCCAACGAGCAGAACTGTAGATACTGGAATACAGAAAATCCATATTGTATAATGGGCCAATACTCAATATCTGAACAAGTGACTAGAATTATAAATAATCGAATTGTCGGACCATATTTCTATAGTACAAAAACTGGCGGGCACATTCCTTGCATTTGGTTCACAATTTCTTACTTCTAAGGTTAATAAAAATTTTCCAAATTACGCGACGGCTCGAATGAAATTGTTAACATTTGGAAACAATAAGGCAACACATTATTCAGATCGCTATGGAAACCACATATGTATTAAAATAATTTCAGCAATGTTTCTATTACTGTTAAGAAGCAACTGACTCCCAGTTTATGCATCGTATTTAAACTGTTTTATGTTTTTCACAATAAAATTTAGTAAGACCGGAAATATAATACTTTTAATACTAAAAAAAAAAATTAGTAAAGTTAAAAAACTTTATACTGCTGAATAGAGAATTTTCCCTAAAGGCGTCGAAGAGTAGAAACTCTATTGAAATAATGTTATTTTAGAATTAAATATGATCGTGTCCCAGAATTTTATTTAAAAAGTGTAAATTAGGTAGAAAATAATGTATACGTTACTTATGCACCTCACTGCATATGAAATTTATGTGCTAACTAATTCAAAAATTTGTGTTCCTAAATATTTGCCGTAATCACCAAAAAACTATAAAGAATATTACCACGATTTGATAAATGATAGATTTTCGCTCTCGCCTTAATCATAATTCGGTATCACTATATCTGCACGGTAGCAGTTTGTGACCATAACCTTAATGCAGTTTCCTGTTCATTTGTTCATATACTGTGTAATTTCAAGGCTATAAACAATATGTATTAATAGTGAAGTTAATGAGACCTTTTACTCCGGAATTCTCGTCCAATGTGTAAATTTTCATGGTACTTTCTACAATGTATTTTTAAAAGTATGCAAATTGATCTTAGAATTGTTAGAGATATGGTAGTTTAAAAATGACGCTCAAATGTTTGTCTTCTTCAGTTATTCAATGTTGGATTCACCCAATTCAGAATTAATTAAATTTATAAGTCAAGATATGTTTAAATTTCATACATGTCAAAAATAATAAGTTTCATATTAAAAAACAATAGAGTGGGGGTGGTAGAGGGGGAGGCTAATGTAAAAAAATTTTTTAGAAGCCCTTGGTTCTAGCAAACACACTAAATCCCAATTTAATTTTTTATTCCCTTAAACAATAGGATGGAGGTGGCAATGGGGGTGGTAGAGGGGGTAACTAATGCCAAAATAAGTTTTTGAGGCCTTGATTTTCGTACACACGTAGAGGAGGTGGCCAATGCCAAGAAAATTTTAGAGTGCCTTGGTTCTCGTATACACACTAAATTCCAATTTAATTATTTACTCCTTTAATAATAGGGTGAGGGTGGCAATGGGGGTGGTAGAGGGGGTGGCTAACAACAAAATTTTTTTTGAGACGTTTCATTCTTGTATACACAATAAATCACACTTTATTTTTTTTTACTAATTTCCTCATAATAATGTGGGGGTGATGATGGGGGGGTGGGTGTGTAGCTGATACCAAAAATTATTTTAAGACCTTGACTTTTCATACATGTCCTAAACCTAAATCGCAATTTTGTGGACTCTCACCTGCTTGTTTTGCCTATTTACCCATATTTACTCAATTTACCCCCGAACCCTTCAACAGAATTAGATCAAAATATAATCTAATTTCAGATCCTGTTACAATAATAAGTGTACCAAATTTTAACTCAATATCGTAAACATTTATTTTTTTTTGTTGAAATAGGCTTAAAATGTCATGAAATGTCGAGATTTTAAATTCGAGCGAAAAAAAATTCCTCTGTCGGTCTGTCTGTCTGTAACTTTTTTTGTGCGCACGTTTACTCTGGAACCGTTTATGATATTAACTTGAAATTTGGTACACGTATGTATTGTAACAATATCTGGAACTAGATCATCTTGATCTAATTCCGTTGAAGGGTTCGGGGATAAATTTCAATAAAATTTGTGCATTGAAATTTGTAAAAGATTGTCCAAACCCTAATATAGTTAAAACACTTTTGAAATGAAGAATTTAAATCTGTTAATATTGGTAAAAGATGTGTAAGGACATCAGCTAACCGCACTATAAGAGGTTTAAAATTAAAATATGATGCTCCTATTCCGTTAAATCCAAAGAAAATTTCCAATCTTTTAGAACTTCTAAGATACATACCGCCGATTTATCAAAACTACTACACAGAGATTGACGTTGTTGAAGATAATAATATAGGCATTGCTCAGGCTATGGAATTAGATGATGAGATAGAACATGTTTGTTGTTTACTTCTTTTGTTTTGAACTATTTTTTTCTACCGTAAAAATATTTGAATGTAATAAAGGTACAAGCCATATTTTTTTTTTAAAAAATTTTCAAAAAAAAACACCTTCAAATGTTTTTTCCAGCATTCTTCGAAGAACGGTTGATAATGTTCAAATAGTAAGTTATAATATTTGTATTCCACTTCTTGGGTTTTCAGGATTTAGTTAAATATTTTAAATTTGATTTTCTCGAAAACTCAGTTTTGTGGCATGTACCGTTGTTGCTCTAAGGCCTTCAAGCTTGGGATCAATGAAGGTACTAAATGAGTCTAACAGATATTTTATAAGTTCCTGCCCAAATACTAATATCTACACTGGAGTTGAAGACAATAACACTTAGAAATGCTCATCAAGTATATTTATGAATAAAATTGATCAGGAAGAAGTGTATCAAATCATAAAACAATTAAAAAATAAAAAAATCAGTGGGAGAGGCTGAAATTTCAGTATGTATATTAAAAGAAGTAACTGACATAATGGCATATCCTCTTGCGCACATAATAAACCTAGTTATCTGTACCGGAAATTGTTCAAAAGGGCTAAAGAATACAGATGTAGAGGCCATCCATAGAAAAGGTAGAAAAGACGAGTTCAAGAATTATAGGCCACTTTCGTTGCTGCCAAACATTAATAAAATTGTAGAAAAAATAATATATATTAGACTCGTGACTTTTCTGGAGAGAAATACTGTTTAAATCCACAATACACATAGCAATGGTGAAAATATTGGAATCACTAAATCATGATAAAAGCATAATAACAATGTGCCACGATCTGACTAAAGCATTCAACAGTGTAGATCATGAAATTCTTTGTAGAAAGCTGAAGTTATATGGCGTTAAGGGGGTGGCGTTGAATCTTATACAATCATATCTGACTAATAGGAATCAACGGGTGGTTGAAATGGACAAATAAAGAGAAGAGAGGGATCCATTTTGGAACTATTATTGTATATTCTCTATTATATGAATTACCTAAGGTCGTGGAACGAAGTATGGTAATATGTGTAGACGACATATCGCTGATCTTTAGTGAAGTAGATGAATTAACATGCCAGCAGAGTGCAGGCAGTGCAGCGCACTCTGGATACATGGTTTTTAGCCAACAATCAGTTATTAAATATTGAAAAACTAGTGAAGCGAACCGCCCCTGGGGCCATTCTATTTTAAAAATAAGTCTTAAGTTTGTTTTAAGTTCAGGGAAACATCATTTTTATAAGTACAATTAACCAGAAATTATTTAAGAATTACATTCTAAATTTCATTTGCAAAGTTAGACAAATATACAGAACTATTTTTACAAGTCCATAAAAATTGCATACACATAAGTAGGCCCAACTAAATGTCGCCAAAGCTTTTAAAATGTTAGGGTAACAACGTAAGATAAATTTCAAGTGGTACTTAAAAGCGTCTTAACATGAGTTGTTAGAAATTTTACAAGACGAATGCATTTTGAATTGTAAATTTGAATAAAGACGACATTAGGTGCACGGGAGGAAAAGAGACAGGGCATAACTAATGGCAAACTAGAAAACATTGGGTCCCAGCATCACGGCAGAAATATAGAAATAATGCAGCGTGTGACGTCACAGAGACGTCGTAGAATCTGAATAAAAGCTCAAGGCATTCATAGCGTTCGGTCAGTGTGCATCGAGAGGTGACCGAGTGCAGACGTACCGAGCCAAGAAAGTGCACAGTGAAGTGGCAGCCCCACAGTTAGTGTCGTCGTCGACAGTTCTAAGAAGAGGAAGTACACACGTCTTTTTCAAGACGGTGTACTATAAAAGATAAATAAAGTCTCCCTCCCTTGGAGACACCATTTTTACTGTTATTAATCATAACTTTTTCCCATAATATTATAGGTATTCCCTTGCAGGACACCCACAGCGACGTTACCGTGGAGGACGGTAGCATGGACTACAGCGAAGACAAAACGTCCCAGAGCGGTAGCTCCCGAGGGGGTACCCCAACCCCAAGGGATGACAAAGAGACGATAAAACGTCTCACAGAGGAGAACAAAACCCTCAGAAAGAAAATAGAGGAGCTCACCGAGAGGTTGGAGCTAATGCAGAGGGAGCAAAAGTCCCAGCACGAAGAACTTCTGCGTGCGATTCGAGGAGAATCGCAAACGCGGAAGCGGAAAAACCCACCCGCCACTAATACGGACTCCGACGAAGAGGCCCCTAAGGCGGCAAAGAAGGTGGCTGAAGAGCCCCTCAAGTGCCTCCCAGAGCCATCCAGACGAAGCAGATCGGGATCTAGAGCTCCCCAGCAGGAGGCTAACGTCCCCAGACAAAACGCCAGGACAGAGGAGACTGAGGCCCCTCAAACAAAAACAAAAAGCCAGCGCATACCGCCGGTAGTGCTGAGAAACAAGGAGACATGGACAACGGTGAGCCGTCGTCTAACCGAAACCGGCATTAACTTTAGCAAGGCTAAAGTTACCGCGGAGGGAATCTCCATCGAGCCCGCGACATCCGAAGATTATCGCAAGATGACTAGGATGTTCGCAAACGAGAAAAGGGAGTACCACACGTACACCCTGCCAGAGGAACGGCTGCTACGTGTAGTCATCAGGGGGATCCCGAGCGGCGTTACTTGTACAGAGGTGGCAGAAGACCTCCAAGACCAAGGTTTCGCACCTACCGCAGTGCAACGGATGACGTCCAGACGGACGAAACAGGAGGTGCCACTCGTACTTATCCTAGTCCCATAGGACCAGGACAAGATACTCCAAGTCACGAGGTGCTGCTCTCTAGTCGTAAGGACAGAGAGACAGAGAGCCAAGGTAGCGGCATCCCAATGCCACCGCTGCCAGCGTTTCGGCCACGGACAATCCAGGTGTACCGCGCAGCCGAAATGCGTGAAGTGCGGCGAGGCACACCGGACGACTGACTGCAAGAAAAAGCAGACGAACCGGCCAAGTGTGCGAACTGCCAAGGGGCCCACCCGGCCAGCTACAAGGGGTGTCCAAAATACCCCAAGCAATCAGCCAGCGCCACTCAAAGGCCGGTACAGAGGCCGACGACGACCTCAACAAAGAAGGGCGGCGTAGCGCCAGGCACTAGCTACGCAAAAGTAGCCCAGAGCAAGGCAGGACAGAACACCGTCCCTGCCTCAAAACAACAAGCATCGCCAGAGGCCAAAAACCTCACAGCGGTGCTAGCACAGATGCAACAAATGTGCTCAGCGATGAGTGCATTTTTTGCTCAAATGCCAAACTTTACTAATCTGTAATGCCTTTACAGATTAAACCGGAATTCCTGCAGATGGCGGCCTGGAATGTAAACGGCCTGCAACAAAGGAGACTTGAAGTCGAAGAGCTCCTGACCAGGTACGATATAGACGTCATGGCACTGCAGGAAACCAAGATGACCCCGGCCAAGGAGATCAACTTTCCAGGATACCACACGTACAGGATGGACTGGGTAAACATACCTCGGCGACCCGCAAGAGGAGTGGCTCTACTCGTTAAAAAGACCATAGCCCACCATCCGACGGTACTACCTGAGCTAGAAAATATGAATGCCACCGCCGTAGTAGTGTCCACAGCACGAAACGGCGACGTCCAAGTGGTTTCATGTTACCAGCCACCCCACAGCACGCTAACCGAGGGGGATCTGGACGCAATTCTACCCGCTAGGACACAGGTCGTCGCAATTGGCGATTTTAACGCCAAATCCCAGCAATGGAACAGCGGCGTAACCAACACTCGAGGACGAGAACTGCTGCGGTTCCTGGGACAGCACGCCGGCGAACTGCTGGTGGTAGGACCAGTCCAGCCCACCTTTGACAACGGTAGAAACAGTCCAGACGTACTGGACATAGCCATCCTAAAGGAGATGACCCTCGAAGCGGAGATCTCCACCAGAACGGAGGGATCTACCGAGCACAACCCGATCTTCCTAACTCTAGAAGGACAGGCGGGTGACGACAACGCTACCTTCACGAAGCGACAAACGGACTGGGAATCGTACCGGCTGCACCTGCAGCAGTACATTGCACAAATTCCCAGGCTAGATACCGTAGGGGACGTTGAGAGGGCCGTCATTACCCTAGAGGAGCAGATCCTGGGAGCAATAAGGGCCAGCACGACAGAAACAGAAGTAAGAAGACACCCAGCACCGATGGCAAACCTACAAGAGGTCACCAGGCAGCTGATAAGGGATAGAAGAAGCGCCAAGAGACGGGCTCAGAGGACGAGGCTCCCCGCCGACAGAAGGGAGTATAACGTCCTCAGCCGAAGAGTGAAAGCCGCCCTCCAAGAACACCGTCAGGAGGGGTGGCAACGCCACCTTGAGTCACTCGATCAACAGGACAGAAGTATGTGGAATACCCAACGCGCCCTGCGAAACCGGAGGAAACCTATACCCCCGATTCACGGAGAGCGAGGGAGGATCGTCTACACTAACCAGGAAAAAGCCGAGGCGTTTGCCGACAGCTTAGAACTGCAGTGTAGAGAGAACGAGCTCGATGACGAGGACGAAAAGCTACCCAGGAAAGGAGTAGCGGCGCTAGTCAACATCGTAAACGCGATGTTAAGGTTACGGCATTTTCCAGCCAGGTGGAAAAAGGCCGACGTCATTATGATCCCTAAACCAGGGAAAGAACTAATTTTCCCGTCTTCTTATAGGCCCATCAGCCTCCTCCCAGCCATGAGCAAGGTTGCAGAACGGGTCATCTTGAAGAGGCTCACAGAAAAGACAGAAGAGCTGAATATCATCCCGGATGAACAGTTCGCGTACCGAACAGGACATTCCACCGAACTCCAAGTACTTCGCCTCACCGAGGAGATTACTAAGGGGTTCAACCAGCGGCAAGTCACCGCGGCGCTGTTCCTAGATGTTGCCAAAGCGTTCGACAGGGTCTGGCACGACGGCCTCCTAGCTAAAATGATGAGTATGGGTTACCCCATCGAACTCGTCAAACTAGTGAGGTCCTACCTGCACCGCAGACAGCTAAGGGTCAAAATCTCGGACCAACTCTCCACTTACAGGACCGTGGAGGCGGGAGTCCCGCAAGGTTCGGTGCTGTCACCGCACCTGTTCGCTATCTACACCTCAGACCTCCCCAGGACCGACCACACAGCCCTGGCCCTGTATGCAGACGACACAGCAATAATTGCCAGATCCTGGAAAGCCAGGAACGCAACCAGAAAACTCCAGGAAATGGCCACACTCCTGGAAGAATGGTGCACGAAGTGGAAAGTCGCCGTCAACGCCGACAAAAGCCAAGCCATACTCTTCAGACGAGTGCGGAAAGAAATTCCCACAGGACACGTCTCCATGAATGGCGAGGACATCCAATGGCACGACACCGTCAAATACCTTGGCGTGGTCATGGACAAAAGCCTAACGTGGAGACAGAACACGGACGCTATTACAGCCAAGGCGCGGCGCACAAGAGCCCTCATCTACCCGATGATGGGAAACGGTAGCCGTCTCAACCTGAGGAATAAGCTCACGCTTATCAAAACCCTCATCAGGCCGCAGCTGACGTACGCCTCGGTAGCGTGGGGTTACCAGGCAAAGTCCTACATGAAGAAAATCCAGGCAGTGGAAAACATCGCCCTCAGGACGGCGGTCGACGCACCATGGTACGTGAGAAACGCAGACATCGTCAGAGACCTGGAGTACACCACGGTCACTGAAGTCATCCGGGAACGAGCGAAGAAGCTGTACGCCCAAGCAGAGGAGCACGGGAACCCGCTAATCAGACAGGCCATTGATTACGACCCTGCCGACGCCCCGAGGCACAAACGGCCGAGGGTACAGCTTCTGGACAACGGGTGAGTATAACTTATATTTCCCGCTAACCGATCTGTTTCAGATACCCCAGGACGGACCACCACTACCAGAGACATGACGTTTTTCTACCCAAACCCAACCTCCTTGCGGGCGTCGGACAACATACCGTCCAACGCCCGTTGTCCTACCTGCTCCGTGGAGTCCGAAAGTGCTAAAAAAGCACTTAGGGTCTCCACACTCCCGAGCTACACAGCTCATATCCTTACCTTTCCGATGATCCGGGGTAGGACACACCTTTACTGTGTCCTACGTACCGGCAGTCAATCCCAGCCAAAACTTCCTAAAACCCAACTAGACCGATGACTACCCACGGGGGTGACAAGCTGGCGAAGAAAGAAAATATCAAGACAAGAAGAGCGCCAGAAGAGACCTCTGCCAGCGAGGTTGAAGAGCCAGGACCAGGGGAGGTCCGCAGAAAATACCACGACACATCTCGCATTTGCGGGCTGGGTCTGGTAGAAGTAAGCGGGCCCACCTATCACGAAGGCCGGTCCAGGTCTACAGAGATAATCTAGGAGCAAAGAGTAGTAGTCCTACTCGGCCCTAGTTATCGAGACCGTCATCAAGCCAATGGATATTGGCGCGAGCGTTCGGTAGAAGAAAATCGACGCTGGACCAGTACGCTGGCGGCACCAAATAGCAAACTACTGCACGTTCTCTACCAGCCATCTTGGGGGAACAACTAGAAAATTACTGCACGTTCTCTACCAGCTATCTTGGGGGAACAACGAGAAAATTACCACACGCTCTCTACCAGCCACCTGGGGGAGACAACTAGAAAATTACCGCACGCTCTCTACCAGCCACCTGGGGGAAACCAGTAGAAAATTACTGCACTCTCTCTACCAGCCAACTGGGGGAAATTAATATATATTCTCTGTGTACGTTGTACCAGTACGCTGGCGGCAACAATTATCCACGGTACTGCGACACCTGCCAGCCCACTCCTGGAGCACACTCCAACTTGGCGATTTACACGACGACAATTTCACCAACATAATTATCTAAGTATCAAACCTATTTACTTCTCTGCGTTATTTTTTAAAATTGACTTTACATTCTGGTTTGGGGGGGAATAGGGGAAATTGGCAATTTGTGGTATCAAAGATATTCATTTTATGACGGGTTCGTTGCAACTAATTTTTCAATGTGAATACACTCTAATTAATTACTGGTTAGTTCAGGCTTTTAATAATATTTATGCAACAAGTTTTTAGCAATACCTAACAGGATACATTGATGCGGGCATTTGTTTGTCTAGAGGACTCACTGAAATAGGTGCATTTCGAGGGAACCGGACCCAACACATTACTCTTTTACTTTTAAATCAGTTGTTACTGCATTACACTTGGCTCGACGCTGCGGATAGTCGTCGGCTCTCCAGATGGTCGGGTGACCAGTAGTTTCTTACTACAATAAAGTCATCACAGGCACAGCTGGAATTCTGATTGACCCAAATGTTAAAAACACCGCAGTTGTAAAATCTTATAAGGCTGTTTGCTTTCAACTACGTAAATAGTACATAATCTCCTAATTTATTTTCATTGTTGTTAGAACCACAAAGAGTTCCCTGGCACTAGTTCAAACACCGCGATCGTGGGTTTGTTCTCATCTTCGATAAGTGGTTGTTGTGGTAACTAAAATCAACCCGGAGATTTTCGTGTTAATATCAACTTTAGGGAAATTTCCCTGCAGCTTATGAGCATTTACACTGAGTTTTGGCACGATGGCCACTTGCGACGGAGACGTCTGTCTTGTTTAGCCAAGTATGCACCTAGTTTGTTGAGTCTTTTACTCAAACTGAGCTTGCATCGATGTCATCACTGGAAGTTTATTGACAGAGTGCTTAACGCTTTGCTAGGAAGATTTACGTTTGCACAATAACCAGTTTGTATTCTAGAACTATATAGAGTTTATGCAATGACAAGAAACTTTAGCTTCCATTATACTTCAGTTGTGTACTATCAAAGGCTTGCCGTGTGCCTGGATTGACATATGTAAGGTTTCACTAGAATGTTCGCCAGTCAAACTATTGTGAGATATTTCTCACCTGCGAATGCCTAGTTTTCTATGATTATTTAATAACGATCCATCAAATTAATAAAGAGTTCCCTGGCTCTAGTACAAACACCGCGATCGTGGGTTTGTCCTCAACTCAACTACTTTTCTACCTTGCAGACTACAAACTGTTCAGGCTAACGGTCAGTACTGGGGTCTCCGCATCCCGATACTTGCTTTTATTTTTAGGGGTATACTTTTCATCGAGTACTGAACCGGGACGTCTTGTCTGTTTGATTTATATCGACTCACCCTGTTCACGTTGTTGAACAATCATATACAATTTGGGATTTGCAGTTGTTTATTCAATTAAAAGAGCTTTCCCCCAACATTCTATGATCTCTTACATGAGTGTTAAAGTCTCATTATCACTTCCATTATATAACGCACGAACAGGACATGGTTCTTGTCCTGTGTTTTGCAGTAAACTTATTTTATCAGAGCGATTGCTAACACCAAAATTCCAATTACATTTTAATCGGCTATTTGCCGCATCTTTAATTACACCTACAAATAACACGGCCTACGATTGTATTAACTTAGTACTTGTTATTGCATAACCAGCTTTGAAACATGTATAGTATGTCATTACTATAGCGACGTAACCCTTCCTACATAATATTTAGGCAATTGTCTCAAATATTTGGATTGTTTTGATTTCATGTACGGCTATCCGCATCAATTTACATAAAATAAAATGTTTTTTTTTAAATATTTTTTCCCATCAAGTATTGTCTTTTCTTTCACCTTTACCTTTTTCATCGCACAAGCAATAAACTAAATATAGGATTTCATTCCAATCAAATAAATTTAGAAAACAAACTTCAACTATAAAAGTACAGTGGAATTTTGAGTAATAAAATACCACATAAATAACATAATATTAAATAGGCTTCTCAAATAATAGACAGTGTATCCAAACTTACAGTGTATTTAAAATAACAGAGTGATTAATTTCCTCAGGTATAGTATCAGACAGAAACAAGTAATATCAAACTTTATATCAAAGAACCTGGGGTAATTATAAAGGGTTACTACACACACACAACGTAATTAAGGTCCTAACCACATAAAACTAGACGATCACGTTAATGGCCAATTTGTTTATTTATCTTGACATAAAATTGAGATAAATAATTTCTGGGTGGGAGTAAATATAGATTCTTGATTGCTTCACGATTAAGGATTTTTGCTACTAATTAACACACCTGGGGGAGGGTTATGTCACTGGCTCACGTGACCAGGATTTTTATTTATAATTAATTGGGGTGGGTTGGAGGTGTTTCACTATAGTAAAAAAAATAGTAAATTTCAGCTATAGACCTAGTAAATCTTTTAAACTTCACTTCAAAAACAGCGAAATAGAATCTTCCAATCGTGTATCATTTCTGGGAGTACATATAGATCAGAGATTGAACTAACTGGAGAGCTCATATTGCACTGTATATGGCTAGATACTGTTATTCTTTAAAAATAATCACCGATAATATCAGACAAAAAGAGGCGTTAATAGCATATAATGCGTATATACAGGCAAAAATAAAATACGGTACAATTTTTTGGGGGAAACTCCACAGAAGACTTTTTTAATTCTACAGAAACGCTGCATGAGAAACATCTTCAAAATAAAACAAAGAGATAGCTGTAAAGAAACACTTATTACAAATAAGGTGCTGACAATAATAGGACTGTATATTTATGAGGCGGTGTCTTTCATATTAAAAAATAGGTCGTTCTTTAACAATAATGAACATACATATAATACAAGAAATAGAGAAAACCTTAAAATTGAAAAAACTACCTATACAATTAGTATACATATTTACAAAAAAATGTTAAAATTACTATCACAAAAATCTGGAATAAAATATATTTAGCAATAAGAAATCTTCCCAAAAACACTCAAAAAAGCAATAAAAACCTATAGACATTCCCCTGACAAGGATTTCATTGACCCATGGAATGTACGAACTTTGACTTCAGAATCTTCTCTTTTTTTATACATTTATTTAACGTCGGCCTATTTCCGCTACTGAGGCCTAACACCGACGCCTGTAGACGAGCTACCCCCAGCCAGGAATTTTGCCGAACCTCTTCCCTTAAGAAGAGTAGGGATCTTTTACTTGACTAACATTTAACAGACAAGGGACTGACGGCTTTACATCCCCTCCAAAGGATGGTATATCTCCTATACAACTCTCGCCTAAGGTTGTATAGCTTCCGCGCATACACTGATATACAAGCCGCTGGAAGATGTGTGAGGCGAGAACGCGGTTTCCGTTGGAATGGTCACTCATCCAAGTACTAACTGCACCTGTCATTGCTTTACATCGCATACCGAAATATGTACATAGTAAAGACGCACCTACGCTCGCCCCCCAGAATCTTCTTAATTGGAAATATATGTATGTCAGGAATCCATGAGGTGGACATCCCGGAAAGTGGGAGTAAGTCCACTATATGGGTTTTTATGCCAAACTGGAGGTACACTCTGTCTCCGCAACCGCTGATCCGATTTTAATTTTTTTTCTTAGTTCAACTACAAATTTTACGCTGAAAGATAAAAGCACTTGTGAATTTTTTCGTATCTTTTAAGGTAACGGAGTTACAATTAATATAAAAAGAAGTAAAAATTCACAATTAATATTTTTTGTAGTCCCACATTTTAGCTACAAAATCTCGTTTTGTCCACCCGATTACCTCTAAAAATAAGAGAGATACTTATTTTCCTCCAGTCGCGTGTGCTACTAATATACAATTTAAATGTATTGAGCCTTCACGTTAACCGTGAATATTTCATAAATGGAGTAGCGGTTTTTCTTTTTAAATTACGTTTCCATTGTGTGCCTATTGCAAACCAGTATTTGAAGTTTGAGTAACTAACACAAACTAAAATTATTACATAAAGAAATACGTTATTGCCTTATACCTTAAAGAGAAACAACAATGCAGCTGCGAACACGTGTTTCGGAGATATTGCTCCTCATCAGCGTAGCGTAGCTTAGCGAATATATCTTATAATCGAGCAAAACCAACAAAGGTGGGAAAGTACAGTGCACAGTACTCCATTTGTACCTTCATACTTCATGTGCCACATTTAGGGCCTCAAATGAGAGCAATCAGTATGAGGAGGTCTATGTGTACCTGGCAAACACTAAGTAAAGATGATGGGGGTTTATGAGGCTAAATAATTAAATAAAGAAATAAGTTATTGCCTTATACCTCAAAGAGAAACAACAATGCAGCTACGGACACGTCTTTCGAAGTTATTGCTCCTCATCAGCGTAGCGTAGCTTAGCGAATATATCTAAGGTGAGCGAAACTATTAAAGGTAGGAAAGTACAGTACACAGTACTCCATTTGCACTTTCATGCCTCATGTGCCACATTTTGGGCCTCAAATGAAAGCAGTCAGTACGAGGAGCCCTATGTGTACTACTTTATTTTCACCTGGCAAATACAACATGAAAAATGGAGGGATTATGAGGTCAAATAATTAAAGAAAGAAAGTTAGTGCCTTATTATTCCTTTAATTATTGGACCTCATAAGCCCTCCATATTTTATTTTGTATTTGCCAGGTGGAAATAGAGTATTCATTTTTCTTACAAGTGCAACACTTTTTCTCGCATTTTATTTTGCAAGAGCACATCAAAAAAAAAAATCTGCGGAATGCAACGTAAATTACAAATTGGTTTTAAAAAATCGTTATCTGCGTCTAGTTCAAAACCGTATTTAGTGACATCTAATGGATCATAGTTAATTCCTCTATCACGATTAAAATACAAATCAACACGATAGTATGATCTTTTAATACGATCAGCACAAATGAATGAGGTAGGTGGTAAATTCTCTGGAACAAAATGTTCGGAGTTATAATAAAACCAAGCCCTCAGTTCATCAAACGTTTTGCAAGATGAACTAGGCTTTATCGTTAACACAAGAAATTCTTCAGCCTGTGCCGTGCAAAATTCTATAGGCCCTAAACCAACATTTTTTAAAATAACACATTTAGGAAGAATAATTGCTTAATTTTTTGCAAAAATTTTGTTTGCTTCAGAAATAATTATCTCGGACACTTCTTCAATTGTTTGAATTTGAAAATTATTTATATTATTTATTTTTGATTTTAGTTTTTGTTTGTATTCCTGAAAATACTGGTTGAAACAACTCTCATGGTAGTAAATAAATACCAGCTGCGCAGATATCATTTGATGTCTGCAGAATGAAGCACTTATCAAAAACCGTATCTTTAAAAAAGTGAAATGCCTTCATAAATTTATCTGCTCTTTCCGATTTAGAAATTCTCAAAAATTTAGAGCAGCCGCGCCGTTTCTTTTGGGAACTGCTAATGCAGTCTTTACTTCTATTAAAAGAGCTTAGTGCACGTGTTCTTACTAACGGTTTCATTGTTGGAATTGAAAACTTCTGGTGATGTATCATTTTTTAAAGTTTTTTTTATGAGTATAGTGTTTATAGCATTCATTGCCTGAATAGTAAAAAGAATTACCATTACCTACTAAATACAATCTAGAATATACAACGTCTCTTTTAATTTCCACATAAGTAACAATTTTGTTTCTTCCAATGTAAGAGTTATTGAGATTTCCTCCTGCCTTCTGACAAATAATACACAAACCTGAATCATATTGTACAGAATTTCCCAAATTAAGAGACATATTTTTTGAAATATGCAAAAACAAGTCACTAAAAAGAACAAGAAACACAGGAAAGTAAAAATATTTCCCCTAAAACGACAAAAGTACAAAAATATTAACTAAAACCTAGCTGAAGATTTTTTTTTAAATGAAAGAAGAATGATATAATTAAAAACTAAGGGAAACAAATAAAAGAAATAAGATTTCTCATTCGATAAAACCACAAGCTAAAAGCACTTTAATTGTCTCTGAAAAAATACACAGCGAAAGAAGGAATAGTTTACACGAGTATGACTGCAGGCGAGCACAGCGTAGTTGAAATGTTTCGCATGATGCCTAGGTATATCAATTCGTTTTGAATTGGGAGCGGAGCGACACTGCGCAACTTAAATGACAGTATCTTTGTCATTTTTGAAGATACTGAATTAAACCAAGTGTCATTTGGTGGAAGGTGGAAGAACAGACAGTCACCTGAATCGTCTGTGGTTCAGGTTGTTGAACTGAACCTCGCCCGAATTAATTTATTTTCTCTTTTTATACATATATCGAAAATTGTTCTGTACGTAAAGATTAATAAAGACCTTTATTATTCTTATTGAAACATTCCGTATATACCCCATATACAAATTTAATTTTTTCCTAGTTATTTTCCAAATTTAAGTAATTGATGCATTTAATTCATTTCATTTCATTTTTTTTTTCATTTATGTAGTCCTTAAATATTGTACACGTTAAATTTACCAGAAATGCCTTTTAAAATTATATTTTGAAAGCAAAGTTAAACGCTACAATTTTGAGACAGAATTTACATAAAATCTAGTCGAGTCGTAGGGTTTGTTTATCTTATATTCAGATAAACGTCAAGTACTTCGTGTATTCCCATAGTATGGAATCGCCTACACGTTACCAGCTTAACCATAGAAAAAGATAGAAAGTTGAGCGTCACTCTAAAGTAATGCACAGGGCTACGTTGTGTCGAATATTATAATAGCGTTAAAATAAACATACTCCCACAAGAAACAAGCGGAGATGCATAATCCGGGTAGAAGGGTAACATCAGGAACCATATAAAAGAAGACCAGCTTGTTTATCGAGGGAGATGCCACTTCTATCACTCCCGAGTTACATCGCCGAATACTATCATTCGCTGTGCTCCTGAGTAATTGCATTTCAATATACCTAAGTCACATTGCTGACCCTCCGGGCTCGCTGTTCTTATGGTATTATTGTGTGGATATTTACCTAAGTCACATCGCTGACCCTCTGGATTAGCTGTTCTTATGGTAGCATTGAGATTAATTATCTAAACCACAAGTCAAACAATCCAAGAAAATCCACACTTAATTTTGCTATTCAGTCGTGGACAACCATTCTTTGGCGTACCCTTTATGAAGTGCCATTTTTAACCTCTCTGTTACGTTAAACATGAAGAAGCCGGGGAAGAGCATTCACGGGCGATATAACGCTATACAGAGCGCACAGAAATTCAGCTGGCATAAATTTCTAAAGGTGATGACTTTCTTATTTCGAGACTCTACTTTTTTATTTGCAATTGCATTCATATTCTGGTTACGGGGTGTTTAAGAAAGGTTTAAATAACGCATCTGTGGTACCAAAAGAATATTAGATTAATATTTTAAATGGAATATTAGCTTTGATTTTTAACTATCATAATATTATATTACCGGTTATTTAGTTATGATTTTATTCACAATTTTCATTTTCTGAATATTTTACTAGAGAAGTTTGCGTTTGCAAAATAACAAGTTTATATTCAAGAACTATAGCTTTTGACCATACACTACAAGTTTACAAATACTTTTTCTTAGGCGCTTTACGCTGATATAAGAGTCTTTGCCGACTTCAACCAATTTTATTAATTTAACTACTAAATTGTCAACGTGATTACGAGAACGTAATTGTTTGTGAACTGTGTTTGCACAACATAACAGTAAAATGGGTGCATTACGGACTATCGGGGTTCGATCTAAATTTAAAATTAACAGTCCGCTGTTTTTAAGAACACTTCACCAATCTGTAAGGTCGTCGATCTTTTCGGCCACCCCATGTTAACATCTGTTCGGTGCTAAACACTTACTACTGCTGTTTAGTTTATCAGTCAATTGACGCAAAATTAAATTTCCAGCGTTGTTTAGATTGTTCTTTCTAATACTATTTAAACCGATTGGTTAGGTGCAGTCGGTAATTGCCATATACTGTATCCTGCTATCTTTCTTGTCAGTAGACGAGAGCACAACTGTAATAAAACTGGAAATTTCCACAACCATTAATTACTTGCAAAAGGGAGTTTTATTTCCCACAGCTGGTGAGTGTTTTCACTGAAACCTGGCGCCGTAGCCAACTACTACAGAAAATATCAAATAAACTTTTGTTATGTTCGTAAACTTTGACACTGCAGTTGCGTTCTCTTTGTTTCGAAGTAACATCTTTGACGTTTGTTCACTCATGTTATTATCATTCCCAGGCTATTGTCACAACTGTTTAAAATAAGTATTGTCTGGCCGATAGCCGTGTTGTTTGAGATGCGAGGTGGCA
The DNA here is from genome assembly GCA_963675555.1 of Leptura quadrifasciata. Classification (NCBI taxonomy): domain Eukaryota; kingdom Metazoa; phylum Arthropoda; class Insecta; order Coleoptera; family Cerambycidae; genus Leptura; species Leptura quadrifasciata. Next base: position 57,828,517 of record OY776673.1, on the reverse strand, counting down.
ATCGCTATTAATCACACGAGTATCGCGCCACTGGGTTCGAATCCTGGCTCCGGCCTTGGCACCGTCGGAGGAAATGGCTGTCTAATTTCTGTGTAGTTTAATTATTAATTATTATGTATATAGACTATTGTCACTGCTCTTATTCTTGTCTATATTAATTTCTTAATGTAGACATGTGATATGTCTATTCAGGCATTTGGCACAACTCTAATTACTATTAAAATAACACAGCTTACTTTTGTATAAGTTCTTGTTATTGCATCAAAACACTCAGTATATCTATAGTATGGTCATTACTATAGCAGTGCAGATTTTCCTATTATATTTAGACAATTGTCTCAAATATTTGGATTGTTTTGATTTCATGTATAGCTATTTGCTACATCAATTTATATAAAATAAAATGTGGTTTTCTTACTATTTTTTCCCATCAATTATTGTATTTTCTTTCATCTTTACCTTTTTCGTCAAATAAGTAATAAACTAAATAAATGGTTTTGTTTCAAAGCAAAATAGAAAACAAACTTCAACTATAAATGTACACTGCAATCTTGAGTAATAAGATACTACATAAATAATATATATAATTAACTAGGTCTCTCAATTAATAGACAGTGTGTTCAAGTTTACCAGGTATTTCAATTAACAGGGTGATTAATTTTCTAAGGTATACAGTATCAGACAGAAACAAGTAATATTAAACTTTATATAAAAGAACTTGGGGTACTAAGGGTTACTACACACACCCAACGAAGTTTGGGTCCTACACTAACAAAACTGGACGATCACGCAAATGGCCAATCTTAATTGTTTATCCTTCAGATAAATAAATAGTAATGAATTTACTGGTGACATGATTACCAGGATTTTATTTATAATTAATTGGGGTGGGCTTAAACCTCTTCATTATTATTGTTATTATTTTGTAGCCAAATAATTTGTCTACATTCTTTACTCTAGAATTTTTTCTTTTTATTGTGAAACAAAAAAATTGACGGGTGTAAATATCGAAATTCTAAATCTTTATTTTAGTATCAGTTTTAACTCCGTTATCTTAAAAGATACGAAAAAATTGACAAGAGCTTTTATCTTTCAGCGTAAAATTTGTAATTGAACAAAAAAACAGACAATTAAAATCGGATCGGCGGTTGCGGAGATAGACAACACATCTTTTGGTATAAATACCAATATGGCGGACTTCCTCCCTCTTTCTAGGATATCCACCTCATGGATTCCTAACCTACATATGTCCCCAATTAAGATTCTGAAGTCAAAGTCCATACATTCCATGGGTCAATGAAATCCTTGTCAAGGGAAGGTCTACTATCTCCAAAGTAAAGCAAACTATTTTCTAAACGATTTTTTAAATTATTGTAATATTTTTAACCTATAAGGCTGTAATGTAGTTTTATTTATCAAAATCTGTATGCCTTTTATTTATTTATTTTTCTATATCTTCTACATACATAAGCTAAATTTTATTGTAATCTGCATGACAAGTTGTATGTCCAAAATTGGATATCGGAAGAACAAGTAAAGCATTATCTATCTATCTATTATTTATAACCCTTTGAAAAAACATGCAAAAAATGCTGTAAAGGGCTCAAATGAAAATTTTTTTTTTGATTGACACTTCAGTTACGTTTACTTATTATTATTGCAAGTATATTCGAAGGGTTATGAAGTCGTTAATTTTATATTTATTTCTTTTTCTCTTGTTTGTCGCAGTACGTCACTGATCTGTATACATTTATGTACTGATTATTCTGCATTATTGATGCTCAGATTGGAAATGTTATTAATTAGGCAAAGGAAAATAAATAAATTCATTATTACCTTCAACAGTAATGTCAATAATAGACATAATTGCAATTATATTGGGCAAGTTGTTAACAGCACTGATATGACAGCTGGCATCGTGTACATATTTATATTCTATAATAATAGTGATATACACTTATTATCCACAGTTATAACATTTATTAGTAATAATTGAGAATCATTCATTGTAAAATTTCATATTTCACCGGAAGCAATTACTAAATGTTATATATATTTAGCAATAATATTAAAAGTACGAAAATTATAGAGAGAATGATTAACTGTTTACAGTTAGTATTTAGAAATAAAAAAAAAATGCAAACAATTTTACCGTTTTTAGAAAAATAAAAATAGCGTACAGTTAACATAAATTGTTGTAAATTGTTAATTGTACTTTGTTAACTAATATCGATATTGTAGCTGGCATGTATTTCATATTTTTGGCAATTTTGTTTTAAGGTATTCATATTATGCAAAAAATTTCTCTTTCGCCCTATTCAATGGTATCGTTGAAGTTTATTCACTTTATTGTAAAAAAAATGTTTTCACCCTTTTTGTTGTCTCTTATTTACCTTCTACATACTTGAAGAAAAAAAGTGGAGTGACTCCTTATGGTTTGATTACAAATTAAAAAACCGCTGCCCAAACCCAAGAAATCACTACTTCCACATCCAGATTTGTATCCAAGTCTTATACACACTAAATTCCAATGTAATATTTTACTCCCTTTAATAATAGGGTGGGTGGTAGAGGGGGTGGCTAATGTCAAACAAATTTTAGAGGCCCTTGGATCTCGTATACACACTAAATCACATTTTATTTTTTTTTACTCCCTTTCACAATAGTGTGGGGGTGGTATTGGAGGTGATAGTGGGGGGGAGGGGCTGATGCAAAAAAAAAAAAAATTGAAACCTTGACCTTTCGTAGATGCCCTAAATTGCAATTTTATAGACTCTTATTTGCTTGCTTTACCTATTTTCCCTTATTTACCCCATTTATCCCCGAACCCTCCAACGGAATTAGATCAAAATATAATATAGTTCCAGACCTCGTTATAATACTACATAAGTGAACTAAATTTCAAGTCAATATCGTAAACGGTTCCAGAGTAAACGTGCGCACAAAAAAAAGTTACAGATCGACCGACAGACAGAATTTTTTTCGCTCAAGTTTAAAATCCCGAGGTTTCATGACATTTTGAGCCTATTTCAACAACAACAAACTTTTTTTCTTGTGTTACTGTACTTGCACTGGACGTGGAAGTAATTATAAATATTCATTTGCGCATCCGCCAATTCTGTTAATCTGTCTAAAATCTAATTGTTTAGTTTTATTGAATAGATACTGTGAAACAATTAATGTTGTCCAAAAAGTTGATGGATGTATCTTCATCGTATCTGTACCTAGGTCGCTATGTTTCAGTAACTTGTGGAAAATTGTATAAGACCCGTTCTTCTTAGAATATGATATTTAGCGGTTCCAACATTTTTTTTTGTAAGGCACGCTTACAGATTAGAAGGTGTGGAACCTCTAAAAAATGCAAACCACGTAAGGTAACTATTCCAGTTATTGACTCTTTAAGGCTGATATTGAAATTCTAGTATTAATATTCCTAAAAATAAGGTTGGTTAATAAATTATAATTTTCTTAATCGTTATTATCAAGCATTGATTTCAAACTGTAAAATTTGTAGATAATTTCAATGTTTAAATAAAATATTTCAATTGATCAGAAGTTCTAGTTATTGACATGCAATTTTTATGAAAGTTCTAGTTGCAGTAAGTCTCCTCTACATTATTTTATTTCAAAGAAGTGTACAATTATAATTCATATCTACAGCTGTTTTATTTGTCTTAAAAGATTTTATTTCTTCTGCTCGTTTGAATGGGATTCTTAATGTGTTTTAATATATGCTTCCTAGAGTACGACAATTTGTTCCTGGTTAAAAAAATTTATTCTTTTAAAATGTTTAAGTAACATCAGAATAACTTATGAATCTGTTGTTTGGTGACCTGCAGTAGTAGGTTACACATTCAACAGATGTTAGCTTAGCTCCAAATGCTGGTTTGTCTGGGAGCTACAGGATCTATACGCGCCGCTCCCACAGCAGCTTTGAAAGTCCTTGAACCTTGTGGCCTTCCATTATTTGCGGTCGAAGCTCGGAAAGCGGTTTACAGACTAAAGTGTGGTGGTAAGTGGAAGGAAGGAGGATAATGATTGAGTCATAGAAGGAGCCTATCTGACTCCTTCCTCCTTCTGAGAACCCTTTGAGATTGTCATCCCCAAAAAGAATGATTGGAACACACTTGAGAACCTACTCGAACCGGCCGATGGCATCTGGTTCACAGACGGCCCAGGTTCGTGGGAGGTTCTGGAGCAGGTATATATGACGAGAAGCCCAGGATTAGAATCTCTTATACCTTGGATAAATTTCCCACGGTATTCCAGATCGAAATATTTGCTATTTTGGTCTGTGCACAGAAGAATATCCGCAGAAGATATTCTATGTAGAGATAGCCAGACGGCCCTCAAGGCAAGGTTATCAGTCTAGGCTAAATCATTATTGACTCAAGACTCTAAAAGGTCCCTTGGTGGATTTGACCCATTTATCTGGATCAAATTTCTCGGAGTGCTTGGGTAAATCAGAATCATGGTAAGTATCTTGACTGGACTAAAAATACTTGGAGAGTTAATAACCCCGACTGCAGGTTCTGTGGGGAAGTGCAGGAAACTTCTATCCACATCTTGACCTCTTGACCTGGTCTCATGACCTTGAGGCATATGCACTTCTGAATTGGTTTTCCAGTGCCGGAGGAAATAAGGAATGCTCCCTTGGGATGGATTCTATCCTTCGGGTTGGAGTCCGGCCGGGATGGGGAATGTTTCTAATTGTATAGCGTTTGCACAATTGACCACAGAGCTTGAGTACAGCGACTTTTCGCATCGCTAAGAAGAAATAGAAGGCAAATGAACATTGTCCAGAAGTTAAACTTTAGTTACAGTAAATTCGGCATGGAGAATCCTTTTAACAAACTGATTCTGCTCTTCTTTTATTCATTCACAATAATAGTCTCATGACTCCTTTTCTTAATAATGTAGAGTATATTATAAAGTTTACGGGTTGTGAAAATTGGCATGCCGTTTGCTACAGCTGCCAAAGTATCTTTCATTTGTACCTCTGTCTAGTTCAACTTTGAAGCCATTCTGCAAGATCAAAAATTGTACCATTTTCCTCTCTTCGACGATAGTCCCAGATATTGACCCGATAAGGTCATGTTATTTACGCCTTATTTGGACAAGATTTAGTTGTCTATTTTCACTTAGTATTAGGTATCAATAGCCAGTACGTATAACTGCCTAATTGTGTTATAGGCAATGATAAAATTAATAAATCTTTATTAGGAAGAGAAAAATATAATACCATGTTTATAATTGACACATGAGTCATCACTAGGGCAAATACTTTACTAGTGATTGACAGCTCTAATATTATAATAAATAATAAATTATGTTGAAAATTATTTTTAAGTATTAATAACTGTACACGCTAGAATGCAATAGGAAACGTTTAAAACAACCACAAAAACAATCACTTGCCTTATTATATATGATCAAATTTATACCAAGCTCCTAGTCTCCTTGTTTAAATTTTTTAAATAAAGTCCGATTTGAAGCACTGACACCTAGGCACCAATCTTTTTTGTTAGCTGGTGGCAAAACTATGAACTAATGAATATGCAGTTACTTTAAGGAACTTTGGAAACTCATAAGTTTGACCAAATTCTTATTATCCACAAAATATGTCAATGGGTGAGATAGTGTCTATAATTAATAATTTACCACCGATTTAAAGAAAAAAACGATATCCTTTCACATCTTTTTTTCAATATATCGCATGCGTTGAACCCAAAGACACTATAATATAATCTATAATAAATTAAGTGCAAATATACGAAATATTTTAAATGTGAAAAAATTTTTACCAACTTTAAAATCATTCCTCGTGGCAAATACATTTTATTCTGAGGAGGATTTTCTAAATTATAGGTACTAATTTAAATTCTGTTATTTGAAACATTTGTTAGTGAATAATACAATTAAGAATTAGTGGTTATTAATTATTTTTGGTAGTTTAGTGAATGTGTGTGCGAGACTGTATATATAAGTAAATAACTTAATATAAAACAATTATCTACTATTGTGTTTTTTTTATACATTTATTTAACGTCGGCCTATTTCCGCTACTGAGGCCTAACACCGACGCCTGTAGACGAGCTACCCCCAACCAGGAATTTTGCCGAACCTCTTCCCTTAAGTAGAGTAGGTATCTTTTACTTGCATAACATTTAATAGACAAGGGACCGACGGCTTTACATCCCCTCCGAAGGATGGTATATCTCCTATACAATTCTCGCCTTAGGTTGTATAGCTTCCGAGCATACACTGATATACAAGCCGCTGGAAGATGTGTGAGGCGTGGACGCGGTTTCCGTTGGAATGGTCACCCACCCAACTACTAACTGCGCCTGACGTTGCTTTACATCGCATACCGAAGTATGTACATAGTAAAGACTATGCTCGCCCCTTACTATTGTGTTTAATTGAGTTGTTCTATGTCATAATTTATGATCAATTGGATTAATAAATGTATTCTATTCTATTCCATTCCATTCCTTTCCGTTCTATTCTATTCTATTCTATTCTATTCTATTCTATTCTATTCTATTCTATTCTATTCTATTCTATTCTATTCTATTCTATTCTATTCTATTCTATTCCATTCCATTCCATTCCATTCCATTCCATTCCATTCCATTCCATTCCATTCCATTCCATTCCATTCCATTCCATTCCATTCCATTCCATTCCATTCCATTCTATTCCATTCTATTCTATATTACCTAGTAAGCTGTTCTGTTGAATATTCCTACGATAGCTCTCTGACAGACATAACAGATAGATAATATGCTTTACTCTGTATCATACTTTGTATTGCCATTCATACATGAAAAACAATTTTTTAATTACATTTTTCCTCCTTAGATATATGAACAATTAGAAACATATTACAGTATCTTAATAATATTACTACGTCATAAAACCTCTCTATATAGAAAACACTGTTACTACAAGGTCCTGTACTGTACAATAAATCACAAAAAAAAATTAAAATTCTACTCAAACAAAAATTTAAAAATAAACAAAAAACATGTTGTTAAAGAAAAGTTATTTTTCTGGAGACGAGTTTATTAATGATACTATGGGACCATCAAATAACGGGGTGTGAACTTTTATGAATGCTTATGTAAGTTAGGAGCCATATAATAAAAAATTACATAAAATGGTACAGAGCCAATTTAACATTAATTTCATCCTAGCAAAATTCGAATATAATTATTATGTACATTTGACAGTAAGTGATTATTAGACAATAAATCAATTAAAGCATACACAGTGAATATTAATGACAAAGCAAATCACAAAATAAAATTAATATAAGCTAGGTAAGATACAAGCACTATAAATTTAGCATAATTCTTATTAAAATCTTAATTATGCATTAGAATGTAAATCGAGAAACTATTTTGTAAATTGTACATGTAGATGTAAACATGTTTTGGAAATAAAGTGTTATATTCCATTCTATATTTAATTATGGTCAAATGAAACGTTCTTCAACTGAATCTCATTACTCTCAGTTTATCTTCATCACAGAATGTCAAAGTTTAAGGTTATCATGTCTATGCTTTTTATGTATTTATAACAAATTATATTTTCGATGCATTGTTAACGTTATGGTACATAATTATTATTGTTAAATACAGAAATATATATCTGCTCGTTATAAATAGAGAAAAATGTAATTTTATCATTCATTATTGTCAACAAATCTGTTGCAACAAATTAGAAATTGTTTACTTTCAAGCCTCAGTATAATAATATTTATCAAATAACGTACGACAGCTTTATTTCAGCATTATAAATACAGTTTGAGTTAAAACTAAATGGATAAGACACAGTAAATTCAACCAGTAGTCAATAAACATTTTAGTTTAGTTTCTTCGTCTTATACACATGATTTCTTGGTAGGAAATAAATTAGCGAGGACCTACAAGATCTGTAAACGAATTTGGTTGTGTATTCATTGAAAGTTTTCAAGATGTGCTAAAATTGAACATTTTTATAGCAACACAACTATTTTCATAATTTTTAAATCTGGAAATGAAGAAATTCTCATATATTATTATTGTCAAGTACTGAGACAGGACAGCAAAGATTCTATTCTTCAAATAACAGGAAAACTACATGAATTTATGCAGTCGACATGTCATGAGCTAAACTATAAAAGCGCGCACACGGAGCACATATCAACTCCATGTTGCGAATATCCCGATCCGCATCATAAAAATGATGCAATCATACACTTCTAACCACAAATTTCGAGTTAAAGTCAACAAGGATTGCTCTCCTCTCACCCCCATATTATCTGGCTTCCCCCAGGGTTCATCCCTTGGTCCAGTCCTTTTCAACCTTTACATCAACAATTTACCCGCTCCCTTAGTTCACTGCACCACCCTCTGCCTTTATGCAGACGACACCGCCATCCTTACCACTTCCGTAAACCCTGCCATTATGACGAACATCTTACAGCGACAGACTGACGTGACAATTACATACTACAGAGACTGGGGACTCCACCACCAATTTAACCAAAACACAGGCAATCTATTTTAGTGAAAAACAGAAACTTGCAACTGTTCCATCTTGCCTTCTCTTTATCAAAAATTATATTAATTTAAAATAAAGGGGAGGACAAGAGAGTTAACGGCTAGCCGATCTGTTGGGGAGAGCTGGGTTCGTGGGTTCTATTTAGAGGTTCAGAGGTTAAACCAGAGATTCCCCTTAATTATCCAGCCGTACCAATTTGTTTTATGACCTAAAAGGGTATGGGTTTAAAAAGATGGAGTTTTTAGGCGCCACCCGCAAAAATAAAGGTTTGAAGACCACCCTTTTTAAGTCATAAAACAGATCAATGCGGGTTGATCCAAAAGAAATGCCTGACAATAATTCACAAGTAAATTAATGATAAAAAATGTTCAATTTATTTTCAAATAGGATTTTCGAATTATATATATAAAATTGATATTGATATTTAAAGAAATGAATTTGTCATATACTAAATTATATAAAGTTGTGTGAAAAATAGTAATTATAATAAAATCATACAAAGAAAAAAATTTATTAGCAAAACAGTGATGAATGTAAAATTTATTGAAAAGTGAATCTCACCACCTTTTACATGGATAGGGTGAGGCTCCTAGGACGCCTTGGAAATGTCTCTAGCTGTTGCCCCCGAGACCCCGTTGCGAAAGATGCCAGGTACCTATTTTCTACCGCTAAAGTTCTGGGTATTCACGGAAAATTCTGGACAAAACTTAATAGTTGAGGTGGGTAGAGATATGCTCCAGTCTATGAATGGTCTGCGGCGCTGCTGATAAAGGCTATGGATACCACTATCCCGAAGGTTGGGAATAATTTAAACAAATTGGTGAAATTTGAGTTGAAACTTTTCTAAAGTCTTCATAAACTTCGTGAAATAATTCATTAAATATATTGTGACATAATTCGTAACATTTGTTTAGTTACGTTAATTTTAACTCTCGAAATTTATTCTTAATTTCGATATTTCTACTAAATTTCGGCAGAACTCTAGCGTAGGGACAAAAGAAAAATTTTTATTAGACATGTGCACTGAAATATTGGTTATGTTTTATAAAAATACAAAAAATTAAATTTACTAAAAAATATTATTCTTAGCGTGATAATATTAATACATCTAGGATAAATAATTAGTAAAATTACCTCTTCTCTTGTTAGTCACTCGGATGTACGCGGATAGATCAAAATTATATTTATTAAAATATAGATTACTATCTCGCACGAGATTATCAAGTTTTCACTGCCGTATCAGAAAGCAAAATGGAGTAAGTCGAATATCTCTGTCCCAAGAAACCTCCTATAGTGGTCACTTTCCGGTCAGGTTGTAACCAAAAATATATTAAATAAATAAATTCCCTAACCAACGGAAAATAAGTACCTACTTTTCTTGATCTATATAAGATATTGACTACTCCTTAACAAATAAACAATTACTAATTACGGCATGATTGAAAATTGTTTATATTTTAAATAAATTTAAGAAGTGTAAAAGCAAAATACTAATTGGCATTGAAACTAAAAAAATTTTATATGTTCGACATTCATTCCTAATACTCTATATATGATCTTTTATGAATTTAGTTATTTCACTTTATCAACTTAGCGTTTGTGAATGAACGTCGGTGATATATACATAGTAAAATACTGAATTCTGTTGGTAGCATCTATCTAGGTATTTTAATATTATCATATTAACACTAACAGCTGATGGCCATATGGATCTAAAATGATATTAGTGATATTAGTTCGGTTAAATATAAATAAATAAATTGAAACCAATGTATAATATTTACAATAGCAAAAAGATAAGTAACAATTGCTACTAAACAAGGTAGGCTAAGACTAAATGAATGATATTAATTGCTTTATTAAATGGCTAATATTATGTAAACACAGGTAACCTAATATTTCAGTGTCACAATTAATTTTCCATAATAATTAAGTATCTTTAAACTAAGTTGGTCTTGCTTAAGGGAATCTCGTGGTCCACAGGTAGAAACACTGCCAATAGCTACAACATTACAAAGAACATTTTAGTAAAATTATAAATATTGTTATACAAAGGTAAATATGAACAGAATATTAGTGATTAACAATATAAAAGGTTTAAATTAACTCAGGATGACTAATATCCTATTAGTGGTGTGCATGTCCTCATACAGGGTTTTTCAAAATTATGCTATCTTTGTGTGTTATTGACATAAATACGAACAAATCGTAGCTTGAACGCTACACAACTACCACCCTAACATTGCATGGTCACAATCTCCCATGGCTTGAAAACATCACTTATCTCGGAGTCACGATATATCGTAAACTTTATCTTAAAAAGCACGTTTCTAATGTAGCTGGCAAATGCTGGCGGTGCACCTCTTATTTATTCCCCATCCTTAACACTAAATGGCCTCATTTCACAATTGCATAATGACGTGTGTCAATCAAAATCGGCAACCCGTCGAACACCTATTATAAATTTTTTTAATGAATTATTTGAGGGAACCTCTTTTTTTAAAATTTATTCTTGAATTTGACACTTATTTATTTATAAAACGAAAATGGTTGCAATTGGCCATAGGGGGAGTAGTTACAGAAATGTTCGTTTTTCATTACTACATCACATCGTCGAAAAATATATAGGATGTTCCATTTGAAAAAAATTGATATAGTTTAATTTAAAATGTTCTTAATTGAATAGTAATTTTTGACCACCCTGTACATTATTAGGAAATGAAAATGAGATTCAAAGACGTTAATTAGACTTCTCGTAACTGGTATTCACATAAGCTTTTCTTAAAACCCATAATTGTGACTGTGGTGATTTTTTAAATATCCATCTGCAGATTACATTATTTCAAAAATTCATTACATCCAAGTGGTTGGGAGATAGTCAATGCTAATACAGGAATGAATAGAGCCTAGAAAGAGGCTTCAAAAAATGTACTGATATACATAGCATTCCATTAAAAAAAAAGGCAGTTGGTCCTGTAATTTCTTCTTGGCTCACCCTGCGTGTTCGATAATAATTTCCAGTTAGAGATTTTTTATCTAGTTTACTAGCAATTTTTGAAAAAAGATC